>CM060935.1:27807500-30307500 GCA_030765085.1 Allium cepa
TTAGACATAGATTTAGAGGAAGCTTTGTCTAATACGAAGACTTAGAAGTTTTAAATACACCATTTTCAAGTAACGAGGATGATGTGCAAGTAGGGGAGCCCTCAAAAGTAGTACCGGGATCATTCGACGATTCTATATATATTTCAGATGATGAGGATGTGTTGTCCGTAGGTGCAGACATTGATGTAGGGGCAAAGGCCGACGTTAAGGCAGATGATTGGATGTTTGGTCCATTGAGTGAGGTTGAGGAGCCTGTGGAAGAAAAGCCTATAGAGGTGCCCGAGGAAGAGAAACCCATGGAAGAGCCAGAGGAGATCGGGCCGCTTATAGAGGAACCCATGGTAGTAGAGACAAAGGACCCAGGAATTTATGATACATGGTTATATGAGGATGAGTTTGGAAAGTGATGATCAGATCATTTAGGAGATGGACATGCCTATTCTGGAGATAGGATCTCCCGTTCAAAAGCTAGCCGAGGATCTCGGTTTAAAGGATATTATTGTGGAGGAGCATTTTCTAGGGATTACGAAAGGCCTAAGTGGCAACCGCCATTTTAGGATTTAGCTCCAGAGACGATGATAGACGATGAGGAGCCAACAGAGGACGGGGAGGAAGTAGAGCAGCCAGTAGAGATCGACCTAGCGGCACCATCAGAGGGTTCATCCGATGAGTAGTGTTACACACTTAGGGATATTTTAGGGTATTTAGGGTTTATGTTATAGCGATTTTCATTATCTTAAGCACGTAGTATGCGCTAAGATATGGGGTTTAGTCCTTTAGTACGATATTTTGGTTGACTAATGTAGATAATTGACTTGTGACTATGTATTTACTTCAAGTGTGTAGTATGCACTTAGGTTAGGGACAAGGATCGATGTTTGTATTTCATGATCAGTATTTAGTAGCATTTCCTTTGCATACATTGTTGACCTTTGTAGTTCGGTATCTTTGATTTCACTTTGAGGACGAAATGCTTTTAAGTAAGAGAGAATGTAACGACCCGTAATTTTGCTACTTTGAAAACGAGAGATTTTGTTTATTATAAATTTAAAAATGGTTTAAAACTTAAAATACATAAGTTATGTATAATAAATAATAATAGAGAAATAATTTATTCTTATAGTTAATAATTAAAAAGTATAGATTTGGATTTTAGAACAATCGAGTAAAAGTTAAGTTTTGTTAAAAATAAATAAATGCTTAAATAAATAGGTTTAAATATTTATTTGATAAGTTAAATCTTATTTAAAACATCTACTAATGATAATGAAAGAATATTAAAAGATTTAAAAGTGTATTAATTATCTCTTTACAAAATATTCAATATTCGTCGCATTTTGTTAGTTTTACTGTAAAGACCCGCAGTTCCATACCCCTTGAGTCAACACTATTCTACATCAATCAACTCAAGGTGAACAGAAATACGAACCATTTGGGTTAAAGAAGAAGAGGTAGAAGAAGAAGATAGAAAACAACATCAGAATCTAACCTTCGCAGCGGAATAAAATATAATAGATAATCACAGATCTTTACACCAATAACAAATATTATATCTGTTTATAAATACATCATCAGAGTTCAACATCAATAACATATAACTGGATACACAGTGGAACAATAATCAAATACGGAAGTACGTATCGCCATCCAGTTCGTCTCCTGAGCTCCACAACATCTTATCCTGTATCATAAAATACTCGGTCTGACCCGAGCATTATAGTTAAGTAACACCCGAGTCAATCTAGAATACCAGCGTAAGAAATCACACTCAAATTGATTATCAAAGTTTCAAAAATCCTTGGAAAACAAAAGCATATCGTAAGACCATGCCACAAATAAACATGTGGGATTTTTACCTTACAATAGCTATAACACTTTTTATTAAATCCTTCGATATTATAATAGGGTCTATATACAAATACTTATTAAAATAGCCAAAATTGTTACATTATTAAATTCCAGCTGCTAACCACAAAGTGGGTAATACAAACAAAATTCGTAAAAGGCGAGTAGGGAGAATGGATTTCCAACTAATGACTAAGCACTGGGGTACCACCTCTCACTGTACCTGGTCTAGATCAGTATACCAAGGATCACTCCCGACCCCCCGCAACACAAGACCGGGACTACCCCTTACTGGATAATCCCGAACAAGATCTCCCCACGGTTGGGATCAGCAACCACACCACTAAGTCGAAATAAAAAGGGACACTAGACAGGGATGACGTTACCCTGAAATGGGTGCTGCCCACCTAGCCTTGCTGCATAACCCCTAATTTTCAGTCATTCTCGGTTGATGAGGCTTGAGGCTAAGCGTTACCCTTTAGAACGTTCCACTTAGAATGATCATCGTCCACCTGACGATGTTCCGAAAGCATTCGTCCATACAAGTCCGTCCCGGGTTCGAACGGAACCGAAGGCACTACTCCTACTACATCAATTTTGAAAACATCCTCAGGATTAGTAGCAACTAGCCCTTGCACTTCACTGCTCCATCTTCGACTCCGAACTTGTTTTTCCATGAAAACGTACAAACCGGATCGAAGTGGTTTTCGAGAAATAAATCTTGATCCCAATCTCTTTGAAACGATCAACGCATTGGCCAATATTGATAGTCGGTTATTTAACTATCAATAAATATTCACAAACATCCATCAACCATAAATAATTTCTCCAAATTATTTATTATCTCAAAATATCTTCGTAAGATATATTTCCACCTTTTAAACCGTTTTGAAAAAAATTTCAAACTATCCTCCTTTTACAGAATAAATTTCCCAAATATTTTCTATTTCCACAAAAATCACCAAGTACAACACTTTGATTTTAGAACAATTTAAAAACACTTTATTATAAAATATACTTTAAAATATTTAAATTAAAAACTACTTTAATACTTTATTAAAAAAAAATATATACTTTAAGAATATTTAAATTAAAGCTACTTTATAGAATATAAAACAAAATTTCTCTTTTTAAAACGAAATACCAAGTCGCCTTAATAATTACTACATAAATAGATTTGAAAAAGACTTACTTTAAAATTTAAACATTTTGAAATAATAAATTTATAAAACATGCTTTTTAAAAAAACATAACTTATATTTAAAAATTTACGTTGAAAACGTAATTGGCTATCTAGGATAATATACTTCTCTTCACATCCTTTAAAAATAAATCACTATTTATTTTTAAATTTTTTTACCCATTCCTTAATAAATTCCCATCGTGAATTTATTCTTCCAAATATCTACTGATATATTGCTTTACATTTATAAACCAAGTTTATAAGTTTTGTATACTCAACTTCCTTTAAAATTTTGATTCCAAAACACTTAGAAAAATTTCCAAATTGATTCCCGATTTACTTCATTTTGAAATAAATTTCTTCGCTTACTCAATTTATTCCAAAACCCATTAACTTCAAGTTTTTATTTCTTACTTATGATTTAGAACCTTTTTAATTGAAAAATACCAATTTTAGATTTCCAAAAATTCCTTTGTTATCCTTTAAATAAATTTAAACCTTGAATTTTAAAATAATTCTTTATTCCTTTAAATAAGGTCACTTAAGTTTTAAAAATTCATTATTTCTCTGTTTATTCAAAATTCCCCTTTTCCATACTCGGAATTTATTTATTAGAATTTTAAAATTACTTTATTTTTTTTCCAATTCATTCTTAAATTTATACAAATTTTCTATAATTATTTTACTTAAAAATTTACTCTTTATTTTCTTTTCAAAAATCCAATTTATATATTTGGATAACTCAGTGTACCGAATATATGCAAGCAAACCATAACATTCAATATTCCAATATAATTCATCATAGAATATTAAATAATCACAACAGAGAATATTAAATAATTTAAATAAATGTTGAGGAATCCAGTTGGATCCCTCCAACATGTTTCCCTGCATTCACAGACGTTAGCACAATACAAAATAAAATACCAATTCCACTTCGAGGTGGAATATCGCGGTATATGGGATTAATATAATATCATCAGCTATTATGCGGCGCATAGGGTCTCATCCGCTATGTAATGCGGGAAATCAATCATTCCAAGATATATTATATACTACAATATAGCACATAAAATCAATTCAACCATTCAACCAATTATTTAAATTTAATCATTTAACTTCAAATCAAACCAGATGAGTGAGATTAACTCACCTTTGATTTTTGATTTGCAATCTGATCCAAACCAGCTTATTTTCTTCATGATTTCAAACCTTGTATAATATTATATTTTTTATTAATATTCGAAATAATCGAACAATTTATTACTAATTAAATAAATTTAATTTAACTAATGATTTAGTTTAAACAAGTAATTAAATTTTAAACTAATTTCCCTTTTGAAAATCTTTTATTTACTAAAGTAATTAAACAAGCTTATTTAACAAACTAACTCCCTTACTCCATTACTTTATAATAACTTAGTAAACTAAAATGTGTATATGTATATTTGTTTTAGGTTTAGTTTTGAAACCAAATGTATGTTTATAAAATAACTTATATAGATTTCATAAAAACTAATTCATATGAACTTTCACATTTTTTTCAAAATTCCTTTTTTTTTCAATCTTTATCTGTATATAATAATTTTCTGTTTTACTGTAAATAAAAATAACTTTCTCTGTTTACCTCACTGCTTATCTACATATGTTTAAGTTAATTTAAGATTAGCCTCACTGTATTTTTTATATTAAAAGAACTGCTTAACAGATTTTTTTTTTCTCTACTGTAAACTCTTTTCTTTACTGTATAAATATATACATATACACAGAATCAAACTAGGATAGGGTTATACCTTACTGCCTACATGAACCCAAAGCCTACTCGAACTCGAACAGGAATCAACATCGTCGCGTATGCCCCCTTGCGACTGCAAACAACGCCCCTACAACCAATGGCCGTCGATCACCCATGCCATCGCGCACCCATCAGAGCAACCCCACTGCAGCAAAACCCTACCTTTTATCGTGACGCCCTTTTCCCTTGCTCAGTGTCATCGACCTTGATTCTACCCTCCAGGTGGCACTAACGACCCCAAATGAAATGTGACCTCATCCTCAAACTTTTATGCGCATGCGATAACTAGATGACACTGCGAAGATCTCGGCTTGACGAACGAGTCACGCTCGATTTCCCTTCGACATCGAGTCGATTTCGATTCGAAATCGTATTCGATTTCAAACCCTCCTTTTTTTACGAGAGGATCGAATTCGAAAGGATTCGAATTCGCAAATTCCATTCTCTCAGTTTATTTGATAATGGATCTCGAGGAATGTAAAAGAACAGCGTGCGATTTTATAAGTGAAGAAGGTGGTTTCGAGTATTCTTATATTCGTGCTTTAAAAGAAAGGAATTCAAAAGATTTGATGTTGACGGGGGACAAGGAACCGTGATTTAAGGGTGACGGTAGTATATGAAAAGGACTGGAAAAGGGTTGAGGTGAAATGATTTCAACCGCGGTTGACTAGTATAAAATTCAATTTAAATTCAAATTCAAACCGTTTCGATAAATGCAACTTAAAAACTTGACCTCCTATCGAGGCGTGCCGCTAGGCGTTTATAATGTTATACCCCTATTCCGAACGCAATGGAAAAGGTTTCGAGTCCAAATTCGATCGTATGGAGAAGATAGCCTTTTAAATCGACTCTTTAAATTTAATTTAATTTAATTATTTCTAGGCGTTTTCAGATCGTACAACCAAATGGTAATTCCAAACCCTACGAAACTTGAAATCCGATAATAATACAGTATTACGGATCCAATGGAACTAGTATCATTGAATTCCGAGAATGTGCCTTGGAAGGCTATTTTTAAATTCAATTTAAACTATAAAATTTTAAAACTTAACAAGTCACTATTAAATTCAATTTTAAAACTTCTATTATCCTCAGCACTATCAATATAAATTTTACAAGCCTTCAAATTATTTTTAACAGGCTTAAAACTCCAGATTTCATATTTTACCAAATTTCCAATTATTAAATTCAATAAATAAATAGTGATATTTGAATTTAAATTAAAAATTAAACTTTAAATATCTAAAATCAATTAAATATTCCAATTTCAAATGCTCAAAAATTTCGGATTGTCACATTCCTTCCCCCTTAAAAGAATTTCGTCCTCGAAATTACTAGTTAGGAAGAATGGTCCAATACCCGTCTACCTTTTTCCCAAAAACCAAACAGTTTCTAACGACTTCTGAAAACAATGTTTTTATTAAGAATACCCTACCACTATTCCTAACTTTCCAAACTTCTCCCATTAGGTTCCCACCAAAATCATATACCAACCATTCAAATTTAAAATTTAAACCAAATTTTAAATTTTCAAAATTTCTCAAAAATTTTCTAACTCCCTAAATTTCCGAATTTTTTTGCCAGCGTCTCCTTTGCACGGCTAGCTCGGTACAACCACAAAATGCCTCTACAGGCCCCCAGATTTCAAAAGAAAACAAAAGCCAAGTGACTAGATAAAAAACCCCATCAAATTTCATACAGAAATTTAAACATGTACCTTTTTGTCGAGCAATTCAAATTTATCTTCTGAAATCAAAACCAAATTTTATTTCCCTTTATAATACATGCATATCCTACTTAGTAATAATATCCAATCACAACATTCAAAACATTTTATTGACTTCCTTACAAAATGTCAATATCTATTTATTCAAGCCATATAATGTACATATATGCTTACTAAATCTTCACTCAAATGCTTATTCAATATATTTTTTATGACACCCATATTACTTAAGAATTCCACAATTTCTTCTCAAGTTCAATATAAGTATTTTATATACTTCTTATATTTATTTCATTTCACCACTTTAGTTAATATCTACTTCTAGTCAATTTGGTTCTCCCATTTCCATATGAATTCAGTTTATCTTCAACTCTGAAAATCGAATTTTATCTTCCATTTTAATTGATTCATATCATTATTTAAATTAGTTTCATTCCCTAATTTATTTCAATTTCCAATCTGAAATCATTTTATCGCTAACAAAAAATTTCCCCAAAATTTCAAAAAATTTCTAACTCCTAAAATTTTCGGAAAATTTTGGCAGAGTCTCCTTTGTACGGAGAAGTTTTTGCAATTTGAAAAAAGATATAAATATATATACATCGACCCACACGGTCAGAAAAACAAAAACAGTTCATATTTCCTATTTTTATTGCGTAGGCGTACCTTTATTTAGCAATTTTAAGCAAGCGGCTTATTATTTTAGCGATTAGCGTTACCAAAATCCTGCCAAACGGCCTTCAGATACCTGTACTTCCTCAATTCAAACATATAAGTACTAAATATAAGAAATTTATTAACATTTCACTTACTTCCAATAGCTAACACATAAATTTCACATATAATGCATGTTATATAATTTCCATAAGCATATATAAGGTTCCGACACTTATTACAATTGCTTGCAACCAATTCTCAGACCATTTCATTCTAAGCAAAACAAACTCATATTCATTCCAATTGATTTCAAAATCATCATATTTCGCTTCTAATAACTCATAGGATTTTATCTAATCCCGTTTACATCGAACGATCCATTTTCTTATGCAATCTGACAATATTAATGTGAATAAATAATTACTTAAGCTTTATAACCATTTTAAATTGATTCCAACTAATTTACACTTGATTCCATTCCATTTTAATTTTTTATTCACAATCCTTACGTTGCACTTTCTTTCATATCCAAATGTTTGATTCCAAACCATTTTATTAACTCGACAACCAATATATTAAATAACTATCTCACAATTTACTTAAGTTATTTATTTTCTTCAAACTATCCACCCAATAACTTAAGTTTATTTATTCAACCAACTTCCTTTTTTAAATCTTTAATTGGATTTTCCCTTGATCGACTCCCAACCATTTTACTAATTTATTCGATTAGTTTATTCTTTTATCCATTTTTAAATTTTAATTCACATTAACAATTCATTATTGAATTTATTACTAATAAGGTAATTCAATTTATGCTTGAATTGGATTTTTTTACAACTCACACCAAATCTATTTCAATCCAATTCAATTTCATTCGACCACACTTTCAATTTATAATCCCATACATTATTTTTTTTCTTCAAAACCATTTTATTACTTTACTTGAGTTCAATCTAATTTATAATTCGAGTTTAGATTTCTATTTCGCTTTCTAAAATACCAAATACATTTTTATTTTGGCTTACTCCTTCCAATATCCAATTTCAGTTCATTCACAAATTTATTTTCAACCAATAAATTTTATTTCCAAACATTGATTATTTTTAGTCCCTTTGAAATAATTTTGCACTTTGTTTTACACAATTTTATATCAAACATTATCCAATATTCAAATTTCATTTCATTTGCATGCCATATCAGTTACTTACTAATTTCAATCTCAAAACTTTGTTTTATTTAGTCCAACTTGACTAATTTTTCCCATTCAAACTTAAGTTCAACAATCAGTTTCAATTCCCTTTTGCTTCCATGTTTAAACTCATTACTAAAAGGATCCAAATTCAATTTTGGAAACATATATATCTAAACCAAACTATTCCTTTGCATTTACAGAATCAAACCAAATTTCACAATCAAACATTAATCCAAAAATTCCAGGTAGCAATCCTCCTCTTGGAAACTCGAAAATGAACATCAATGATGTCGCGATCACCATCGAAATTATTTTCCAGTGACCTAAAAGAGTTCAGTGCTTTTATATTTCTAAAATCCCTTCAAATATTTTTAAATTCCAAATCTCTCTAGATTTTCAAATCCGATTCAAATATATTTCTCAAACATATATTATTTTTCCCAACCTTTTGAGAATCATTTTCAAATTCCAAATCCTTAAAATTTATATTCAAACATTACATTGAAATTTTACCATATTTTAATTATTAATCACACTATAATTCACATTTTTAGTTTACATTTACAAATCTCATTTGTATATGAATTTGTTTCTTGGTTTTAATTATGATTTCAATTCCTTATTCAATTATAAATCACATTTACAAGTCCCGTTTGTACATGAATTTATTTCTTAGCTTTTGATTATAATTTCAATGTGTTATTCAAGTTTACACACTAATGATAATAATTTAATATCATCATCCCTAGCAACCAAGCATCCATATAACTATATTAATTTACGAAAAATTATTCCCTTTATATATGAAAATAACTAGGGTAAAATTATTTCATTTACCCTATTTAAAACATTATTGTGTCGGTTTATCTTGTTTAAGAGTTTAGAAATCCCTATCGATAACATGGCGTCCCACATATCGACCAGAATACATAAGCACTCAACCGATAAATCAACACAATATAAAAATAATTTTATATTCACTAACAAATACGCGCTCATATCTATTAATACTCTCAAACTCATTCTAGAGTACCACAGACTCTATTCTATGAGTAATTCCCACAGAGCCAAGGTTCTCGCTTAACCTTCAGCTCTGATACCAACTATAACGACCCGCAGTTCCGTACCCCTTGAGTCAACACTATTCTACGTCAATCAACTCAAGGTGAACAGAAATACGAACCATTTGGGTTAAAGAAGAAGAAGAGGTAGAAGAAGAAGATAGAAAACAACATCAAAATCTAACCATCGCAGCGGAATAAAATATAATAGATAATCACAGATCTTTACACCAAAAACAAATTCTATATCTGTTTATACATACATCATCGGAGTTCAACATCAATAACATACAACTGGATACACAGCGGAACAATAATCAAATACTGAAGTACGTATCGCCATCCAGCTCGTCTCCTGAGCTCCACAGCATCCTATCCTGTATCCTATAATACTCGGCCTGACCCAAGCATTATAGTTAAATAACACCCGAGCCAGTCTGCAATACCAGCATGAGAAATCACACTCAAATTGATTATTAAAGTTTCAAAAATCCTTTGAAAACTAAAGCATCTCGTAAGACCACGCCACAAATAAACATGTCGGGTTTTTACCTTACAATAGCTAAAACACTTTTTATTAAAATCCTCTGATATTATAATAGGGTCTATAAACAAATACTTATTAAAATAGCCGAAATTGTTACATTACTAAATTCCAGCTACTAGCCACAAATTGGGTAATACAAACAAAACTTGTAAAAGGCGTGTAGGGAGAATGGATTTCCAACTAATGACCAGGCATTGGGGTACCACCTATCACGGTACCTGGTCAAGATTAGTATACCGAGGATCACTCTCGACCCTCTGCAACACAAGACTGGGACTACCCCTTACTGGATAATCCCGAGTAAGATCACCCCGCTATTAGGATCAGCAACCGTACCACTAAGTCGTAATAAAAAGGGACACCTAGGTAGTGATGACCTTACCACGAAATGGATGCTACACGCCTAGCCTTGCTGCATAACTCCTAATTTTCGGTCATTCTCGGTTGATGTGGCTTGAGGCTAAGCGTTACCTTTTACAATGTTTCACTTAGAATGCCCATCGTCCACCTGACGATGTTCCCAAAGCATTCGTCCATACAAGTCCGTCCCGGGTTCGAACGGAACCGAAGTAAATACTCCTACTACATCAATTTTGGAAACATCCTCAGGATTAGTAACGACTAGCCCTTGCACTTCACTGCTCCATCTTTGACTCCGAACTCATTTTTCCATGAAAACGTACAAACCGGATCGAAGTGGTTTTCGAGAAATAAATCCCGATCCCAGTCTCTTCGAAACGACTAGCACATTGGCCAATATTGATAGTCGGTTATTTAACTATCAATTAATATTCACAAACATCCATGAACCACAAATAATTTCTCCAAATTATTTATTATCTCAAAATATCTTCGCAAGATATATTTCTACCTTTCAAACCATTTTGAAAACAGTTCCAAACTATCTATGACGCCCCACCCCGAGACCCACATTAACAAAGAGAATTACTGGGTAATTCTGTCTGCTAATGTGGAGAATAGGGCTGGTTAGGAGCGACCATATATAATATTGTCTTAAACATCTACTGCATACGTCGATAAATGCTCTATATATTTTTTTCTATTTCAAGTGAATCGACATATCCAATAAATGCTTAATACAAAACTATAGATGGCTAATGGATCTATCAGAACAAAATACAATAATAGAATGCATATCACATCACAGAACAATAATCATCATATATATAAATACATATACATAGATACATCCTAGTATGATACAAATTGATACACAAAAGTGTTATAGAGGCCATACTATATACATCTAATCAAATACATATCAGAGTCTAGCAGAAAGAAATATAAATTACACAAAAGTACTTGGCTGATATCCAAGCAGATGCATCAAAGCTAAGTTCTGTAACTGATAGCTAACCTGAAACAACTCGGTCTGACCCGAGTATAAAATACATAGGTCAGTCTAGCTAAAACAATCAGTTTATGAGGATAGACGATAATATGAAGCATAAGTAACAAGGTGAAAATTCTTTTCGAATGAGAAAAGGCAACAGAAAGAATACAACCCATGACCTAAGTGGATTAATGTCACTTAAGTATATAAAGACCTCAAAAGAGGTAAATTTAATGATAATACTCAAAAAATATAAACATTCGCCTCGTGTCATCAGCGACATTCCAAAATGTCAACATGGTTTCCATGAACCATATCTCCTCAAAAGGAGAAACATCAGTACAGACTCTCTCCAAAATGGCAAACGCAAAACATTCTTAAATAGGATGATCCAAAACTCAAATATAGAAGAATCTCCAAATTCAATTATATCTCATCTCTTTGGTATAAATGTATATAAATCTCAATCTCAACTCGCCAAAATGGAAAAACCCAGAATATCCTATAAAATTATGAAATCATCCAAACTCATGACTCAAGGAACTCAATAAGAGTTAAAGACATCATAAATGAAATCACCACATATAAAACATCTTATATAGCACTAGGCTATCGATGGAATAAAACATCTTAAAATGGTGAAATCACATTAAAACAGAAAACCTAGAAAACCCGAATTGGCCAAATCCCCAATTGCAATGCCGATGCAATGCTGCACGTGCTAAATTCAGACGGTCGAAGCCTCAGACAAGGTCGCTAACACCTCCCAAAGCAGTTCGTCCTCATGACAAGGTCGCTGACACCTCTCCAAGCTATTTTGTCAGCCCTAACAAGGTCGCTAACACCTCCCTAAGCAGTTTGTCCTTATGACAAAGTCGCTAACACCTCTCCAAGCTATTTTGTCAGCCCTAACAAGGTCTCTAACACCTCCCTAAGCAGTTCGTCCTCATGACAAGGCCGCTAACACCTCTCAAAGCAGTTCTGTTAGGTAAACATCGTGAATGTGTCACGAAATCACGGATAAGAATCCGAAAAGTGTTAATGTGTGTCCCATACCACTCGTTCGCACTTAGCGGTTTACTAGCCGCTAGTCGATGCCACACTAGGAACATCATAAAACTCAGAAAATCATATCTCACCTCATCTCATTGGCAAGTGGTAAAGAGACACCATACTCGTCTCCTCTCATCGACATATATTAAATGACATCTTAAGTTGTCTCATCTCATCGACAAGTGAAAACATCGTGATGGTTCCTCATAAACCATAAATCTCAAAATATGAAAACATATACTCAAGACTTGCCTCATATCATTGGCAAGTAAATAAAACATCGTGATGGTTCTCATCGACCATACTCTTACATAGGGGATCTCAAACCATAATACTTGCCAAATATTGGCCATCTTAAATAAGTCCAATAAATAGGAATTATAAAACTCAAAATTACGCCATAAAATGGCAGAACATCACAAAATCGATAATCTTAAATAGCTTCGATCGTACAAGTTCGGAATTAACCGAAATAGTAAATGCATATGCCACATACCACGTGTTTAACTAAATCATTTAATTCTCTTTCTCATACGTTCGAATAGTGTAAACGTGTATGGTTTATATTTAAAACAGTTTATTAGAGAAAACAAGCTTTTAAAACTATTTGCCGAAAAGATTAACAAAACCAATATTTGAAATTCCTTTATTACTATATAAAAAAATATTTTTAAAACTATATAATAATCATAATTAAAATATCCATTTATTTCAAAAATCACTTCAAAAATGGTTTAGTGAAAATTGTGCTCGAAAACAATGAAAAACAAGAAAGATAACTCAAGACAGATAACTTGAATTCAATACGAATTCAATTTAAATTTAACCCAAAACCAATTCAAATTCTATTTAAATTTGAATTTCAAATTCTCCAAATATAACTATCCTATTGATAGGTATCACAGCTCTCAAAACATCTCAAAAACAACATCAAAATCGAACAAGAATGAGAGCAAAAATAAGCAAATACAATTCTCAGTTCAATGATTATTATTGCTGTCGTTTTACTCTCGGAACGACAACAAACAAATACAGTTTTGACCAAGCTAACTTCGAAATTTCAGAAAAATCAAAACATGAAACCTTTAGCACAAAGTATATGCTTTTAAGAGCCTCTAAAATTATTAAAATTGGATAAGACACGTGGAAGATATGGCCAAAACAAATTCCAGATTCGAAGTTCGCTATGGCTGTCGTTTTAGTTCCGGGACAGCGATACTTAAATGAACTTTCGACCATGTAAACATCAAAATTTAACAAAACTCAAAACACAAAAGTTGTAGCATATAATCTTATCTTTCGAGAACATCATGAATAGTCCAATTCGGACATCAAAAGAGAAAGTTAAGCTCAAATTACCAATGACATTAAGCACAGAAAGTCACAGTTTTACAGTGACAGGGTAGTAAGTATGTCTTTGATTTTTCGACCCATTACTCTCAGAATTTGCGAAAGTGTTTAAAATGAAAGTTATCACATTATTTTCAGGCTTTCCAGAACTTTAAAAAAATCAAATTCCGATTAAAAACGAAAGAAATATGCTCAATTTACTGACAGTGATTCATAAATGAACATGCAACAAAAATAAAATTGAGATTTCTAACTTTGAAATCTCAATCTATGCTAGAAAATGTGAGTTTTTATACTCACCTTGACAAAATCAGATCACACTTAAGGAAATCTGAAGAAAATTTGAGCTTTGGCCTTGTATATGCTTTAAGAACTTGATTTTGTTGTCTTTAATTTGGTTAACTTCAACAAAGGGGTTGAATAATTTGAAGATTTTGGTTTAGGGCTTGAAGAGGGAAAGGGTTTTATTAATTTTCTTCTTTGTTTCTGGTTATGTGAAGTTTGTACTGTATGTACTTTATTTGAGGAAGAGAAGATTCCTCTTTACTTCAGGTTAGAGATAAAAATGGGCTTAGACCCAATAACAATTAATATTCCTAAATACTATCACCAATTAAACTAAAGCTCTTTTATTTAAATCAAAACAACTTATATTTACAAGATTTGAAGACAATAAATCCTCACAACTACATTCCTATGTTTTAACAAACATTTTTTTTCAACGAAATAAAAGATAATTTTGCTCTAAAAATTATTTTCATTATTAAAAACTCTTATTTTAATTAAATACCCAACTTAACATAAATATTTCAATATAACACTATTTTTAATTCCCGAAATTGCGCAAAAATAATTTTCTTGTGTAATAAAATACAACAAACCATTCTCCACCAATTTATGATCAAAACTTACTTTTAAATCAAATTTCACCTTTTTATTTGGAATAAACATATTTTAAAATTAAATGCTTTCTTTTAAAATTATGAAAAGAGGCAATTGGCAATAAATACAAGAATTATTGCATTTTCACTAAATAAAACCATATTTCGTTCATCATTCTCACAAATACTCAATATAAAGTCTTCAAAACTTTTATTTTCACATTTTATTTACAAATTTCATTGTTTATCCCAAATAAACTGTGACGACCACCCATGACTCCCGCACCAAAACAAGGGAATAGTGCGCTGAAAGGTGTGCAAGGCAACCATGGATGATAGTCAGGGTAAAATAAAATCGCAGAATCTCTATCGTAACTCACAGCGCATGGATAAAATACAATAGAGAAATATATAGTGAAGTCTCATAACAGAAAAATCATCATATAAGCATCACAGAAGTTTTATACAATCATCTCAACAAATCCATACATCAAGACCTCACTACAAACACTCATCAAATACAGCAGCGGATACCCAGTACATATAAGAAAATAATATGCATAGCCTCCTGCTCGTCTTCGTCATCATCAGCGGAAAACTCTAAGCACAACACCTGCCACCTGCTACCTAGTCTGCCCATCCCAAACATGGATGAACAGCCCAAGGTAATAAGAGGAGACATAAAACCTTGAGTCAGACAAAGTCTTAGTGAGCAGTAAATTAACAATCAAACATACCAAAGAGCATAAGGGATAAAAGGAATAGGAACCAAACCATCCCACTCCACCTCTTTCTACAGTGATAGCCCCCAGACACACACTAAGGAGAAGTAAGCATAACATAGCAGATAAGTAAGGTAAAGCAATAATCACTCGAGTCAAGGACGATGTTTTCCAAATACAAACCCCCAAGGCCTAAACCAAGATCAGATAAGCACCCAGAAAACACCGCTCTTGAAGCCGAATGATGATACAACCAAACATCCAAACATCCATGACTCTGGCTATCACTGTTATCATTGCCTTGATTTCACCGTTAGTTGAATGACCGCCTGTCAAGGGCTAATGGTAACCCCGGTTTAGCCATAACTCCGCACGTCATCGTGACCCGTGCCTAAGCCGAACGCATCAGCCCAGAGTACTAGCACGTCATCATGACCCGTGCCTGGAACGTCATCGTGACCCGTTCCAACGTACCCTTGCTTTGAGTATGCTAGAACCTTCAACAACGATGAGATCTTAGCCTCCTAGTCATCCTCCTCGACGACTACTTCCATACTAGCTCAAGCGCCTCTCAAGCTAACCATTATCCACCCCAACCCGGACCGCATCACCGAGTTATAACTTTGCACGTCGTCATGACCCGTGCTTGGAACGTCTTCGTGACCCGTCCCATCACAACATATGTCTTGCCTCATCACATCATAGCAAAGTCTCTCAACTTGGAACGTCATCATGACCCGTCCCATCTCAACACAAGCCTTGCCTCATCATATCATCGCAAAGTCCCAACTCAACCATGCTTTGCCTTCTCGCATCATGGCAAGATCCCACATCCTCGAATCCATCCATATGAGCTTCCACATCCGCTTCATATGCCATTGGCAGCTTTCACCATTCAAGAGCCTTTCCACTTAGCTTTTGAATCATCTTCAACCATCTTGTTCCAAATCAACTACAAGCTAACTTGGAGCAATCAAATCTAACATACATTCAAACATTCAACCATTCAAACAAGATCTATTAAGCAATATCAATTATAATGGCAATTTCGTAATTAAGTGAGCAAAAGTCCAACATACGTGAAATCATGGTTTTTAGCATAGATCTATCAAATCTAAAACATGGGTTTTGTCTCTAATACTTGATAAATAACTTTCATAGATAAACATCTTCAAATATGATGGATCTACATGCAGACTTAAGGAAAATGCGAGAAAACGCTAACTTTAACACATAAACATATCACCAATCCACTACACTCCTTTGGGTCCGTGTGAGAGATAACTACCACTCACCAAATCACCAAAACAACCTAAAATGAATCAACTACAGATCTGGACAGCAAGGACTTGGACTTGATCCGGAGAAATTTCACTTGAAACGGTGAAATCTAGCCTCTTCGGATGAAAATCTTCAACTTTGGCTCTTGATCTTTGATCTTGATCTTCGATCTTGGATGGATGTTAGAATTAGATTGGAATGGAGAAAAGAAGATGAAGAAATGTTGTAGTCGAGTCTTCAAAATGGCAGCACTTCGTCGCTTCAAAAACCGGTGCCAAAAAGTGAGCCAAACCCCTCTATTTATAGGCTGGAAACCCCTTAGGTCGTCGCCCCTTAGGTCGTCCCCGACCTAACTATGAGTCGTTGCCGACTCATCAGCCCCTACGACCTACGACCTAACCAACACAACATACAACCAAGGCCGACTTACGACTTAACCCAGACGCGACCTAAAACACAGGCCGACCTAACGACTCAACGTACTGCCGACCCAACTGTCACACGACTCAACACACTGCCGCATTTCCTAAGTCCTAGGTCGCCTGACGACTTAACTAGCATGCCGACCTACGACCTAAGACCCTGCCCAAGCTATCTATAAGTCGCTAACGACTCAAGTCCTGCCGACTTAATACACAGCATCCCTAACACTAAGTCGCTCACGCGACTCAACTTGCCCAGCGGCCTAACACTCCCTTAAGTCGTTCAACGACCTAACTTTTCTTAGGTCGTTGACATACTTAACTCGCCAACAACTGACTCACTAACACGTAGGTCGCTGACTCGTTAACTCTTAGGTCGCTTACTAGACTCCCCAACGACCTAACATCCAAACGACCTATCCCCTTAAGTCGGCTACCTCCATGACTCGTTCGCATGACCTAGGCTCCTACCGACTCAATCATCACATGACCTAAGACGTTAAGTCGGTCACGACTCAATCCCTAACGACCTAGGCTACCAAACGACTTAAGCACTAAGTCGTTGACTAACTTAACTCGTAAATTCGACCTAAGCACCATACGAGTTAACTTCCACACAACTTATCAACACTAACGACCTATAAATTCTACAATCTGTCGACACGTAAAATACGGGTCGTTACATTCTCTCCCCCTTAGGAATTTCGCCCTCGAAATTCCAAGCAATCAACAGAAATCAAAGATATTCCGCATGCCTACCATCCATAGCAATCAACAGATCATGCATCCAATTCTAACCTAGCATGCAGAATTCTAAGACTTAGAACAAGCTACAAATTCATGAGATGTCACGACACTTTAGGGCCATACCTCGAAGAGTCCGGGATGAGCTGCCTTCATCCTCTCTTCCTCCTCCCATGTACAGTCGTTAACATCATCACTCCATTGTACCTTGAGCAACGTAATCGTCTTCCTCCTAAGCTGTTTCGTATCGGTTTCAACAATACGAAGCGGCTTACGAGGTCTCGAAACAACAGGATCAACCTCTAAGTCTTCACAGCTATCAGCAGAAACCACCGTAGTTGGGTCGTGCATATACTTCCGTAGACAAGATACATGAAAAACATTGTGCACACCCGCCATCTTTTCCGGTAACTCCAATCTATAAGCGAGCTTTCCAATTCGCTCGATAATCGGGAATGGTCCAACGAATCTTGGAGTTAACTTTCCTTTGTTCCCGAATCTTATAACATTCTTCAATGGAGAAATCTTCACAAAAACCATATCACCCACGTCGAATTCCAAATCCTTCCGACGATTATCTGCATAACTTTTCTGACGATCCTGGGCTGCCTTCATTCTTTGTCGAATGATCTCTATACAATCCGAAGTCTGTCGAATCATCTCTGGCCCAAGTATCAGCTTTTCTCCAGTTTCCAACCAACATGTCGGAGAGTTACACGGTCTTCCATATAATGCCTCATATGGTGCCATACCAATACTCGACTGATAACTGTTATTATAAGCAAACTCCACCAAATGAAGGTGATCTTCCCATGATCCTCCGAAGTCCAAAACACATGCTCTAAGAAGATCTTCCAAAACTCGGTTGACTCTCTCAGTCTGACCATCTGTTTGAGGGTGATAAGCTGTACTCAAACACAACTCGGTTCCCAAAACTTCCTGGAAGCTCTTCCAAAATCTACTAGTGAACAATGGGTCTCGATCGCTCACTATACTCTTCGGAACACCATGGAAACGAACTATCCACTTAACATACAACTCAGCCAACTTCGATGCAGTCCTAGTCGATCGAACAGGAATGAATCTTGCACTCTTGGTCAAACGATCTACGATGACCCAGATCCCTTCATTCCCTGCTCTTGTCCTAGGTAGACCATCGATAAAGTCCATCGACACTTGCTCCCATTTCCATGTAGGAACCTCTAATGGCTGAAGCAATCCACTGGGCTTCTTCTGCTCAGCTTTCACCAACTGGCAATTCATACACTTGGAAATAAAATTTCCAACATCCTTCTTCATACCTTCCCAGTAGTAGGTTCTCTTCATATCCCGATACATCTTATTTCCACCTGGATGAATTGTCAACTTCGAGTGATGACTCTCCCTCAGAACTTCATCTCTCAATCCATCTACATCGGGAACAACTAGTCGCCCTTGCTTTCGAAGCCAACCCTCTCGATCGACTTCAAATCCTTTATTCTTCTCTGGGTCCAATCCAGATTCCAAATCTCGGATAACCTTGACAAGCTTATCGTCTTGCTTTTGACCCTCGCCAATTCTTTCCACAAGAGTAGGCCTTATTGATAAGTTTGCCAACATCTCAGGTTCCAATTCGCATCTAGGCCTGAAATCAAATCCAGCCAAATACTCAAGACTCTTCCATTCCGAAAACATGGCTCCCAATCCTGCATGTCTTCGACTTAACGCATCAGCCACTGCGTTACCTTTCCCTGGAGTATAGGCTATACCAAAATCATACGATGCTAAGAACTCTAGCCACCTTTGCTGTCGAAGATTCAAATCCTTTTGGGAAAACAGATACTTCAACGACTTATGATCTGTAAACAGCTCGAATCTAACTCCCAATAGATAGTGTCTCCACATCTTCAAAGCAAACACAATCGCCGCTAACTCCAAATCATGAGTCGGATAATTCCTTTCATGCGGCTTTAGTTGTCGACTAGCATACGCAACAACTTTATGCTTCTGCATTAGCACCGCTCCTAGTCCAGTGCCACATGCATCGGTGTAAACCACCATCTCATCATTCCCACTTGGAATAGTCAAAACAGGAGCACTCGTCAATCGCTCTT
Organism: Allium cepa; assembly: GCA_030765085.1. NCBI lineage: Eukaryota > Viridiplantae > Streptophyta > Magnoliopsida > Asparagales > Amaryllidaceae > Allium > Allium cepa. The sequence goes on from CM060935.1 coordinate 27,827,410, forward strand.
TCAGGATTACAAAAGCTTGCTCACACTTATCATCCCATCTGAACACCTGGTTCTTCTTTGTCAATCCTGTTAACGGTGCAGCTATCTTGGAAAAGTCTTTGATAAACCGACGATAATATCCTGCTAATCCAAGAAAACTTCTCACATCAGATGCATTCTTAGGCCTAACCCAATCCTGGATCGCTGCCACCTTAGCGGGATCAACCGCTATTCCATTTCCAGAAATAACATGACCTAAGAACCTCACTTCACTCTTCCAGAAGTGACACTTCGAAAACTTAGCCTTCAGCTGATGTTTCCGTAAGATCCCCAAAACAATCCTCAAGTGTGTCTTGTGCTCTCCCTCAGTTCTGGAATAAATCAGAATATCATCCACGAACACAAGCACGAACCTATTCAACTGATCTCTGAACACTCTATTCATAAGATCCACAAAATATGCTGGTGCGTTAGTCAATCCAAACGGCATTACCAGCCACTCATAAAACCCGGATGGTGTCCTGAAAGCAGTCTTCGGCACACTATCCTTCGCCACTCTCAACTGGTGAAATCCCGTTGCCAAATCCATCTGAGAAAACACCTTAGCCTCGTGAAGCTGATCAAACAAGTCATCTATTCTCGGCAATGGATACTTGTTCTTCTTAGTCACCTTATTCAGCTCACGATAATCCACACACAACCTCAACGATCCATCCGCTTTGGTTGCGAACACAACTGGCGCACCCCATTCGGACACACTTCTCCGAATGAATCCTTTCTGCAAAAGGTCATCAACTTGCACCTTCAGCTCTTGCTGCTCCCTCGGTGCCATCCGCCTAAGAGGCATCACAACAGGTCTGGCTCCCTCAACTAGATCGATACGAAACTCGATCTCCCTATGCGGCGGCAACCCTTTGACTTCCTCAAAGACATTCTCAAACTCATTCACAATAGGCACCGATGACAGTCCATCCCGTGGAACAACTAGCGAATACATGAAGCTCATGAAGACGCCTTCTTCATGCTTACATCGTATCACAACCTTTCGCCCTTCCACATTCCCGACTGTCACCTCAAGCCTCTCACAATCAATCCTAGCCGCATACTTCCTAAGCCAGTCCATACCCAAAATAATTCCGAACCCCGCAAAGTTCAGAACAAAGCAATCACAAACAAACGAGCAATCATGACTCGACACAACTAGACCACGGCATATCATACACAAACATGACGAACCCCCAACCGGATTAGTCACAACCAATGGCCTATCAACAATATCCGGTTTCATACCTAACCGGCATACCAACTCATCACAAACAAAAGAATGCGACGCTCCAGTATCAAACAACACTCTAACTGGAACACCACAAATAGAAAGAGTACCTTGAACCACCACACTCTTCCCCTTCTCCTCAGCAGTAGGAGCTTTCGAAGACGATGGAACAGCCCCCAAAGCATAGGCTTGCACAACCTGCCTATCTTTCCTCGGTTCTGGACAATCCTTCTTAATGTGTCCCAGCTTATCACAGTTGTAACACTTCAACTGCACCTTCTGATTCTTGCAATCCCGAGAAAGATGACCCTTCTGACGGCAGTTATAACAAGTCACCTCGCCCTTTGGCTTCTTCTGACCATCCTTTCCCTTCTGTTGCTGCTGCTTCCTCTTCTTATTCCCACTCTGCTGTGGTTTAGATCCTTCCCTGGTTACAGCAACAACAGAACTTTCCCTAGGAAACAAACTCTCATGCCTCAGAGCTTTCTCCACCAGCTTCTCAAATGGATCGTCCAGATGATCCACTAACTGCCTTCCTAGATAAGCATCCAGACCAGTCACAAACTTTTCATTCTTCTGGTAGGGAGAATCAATATATGATCTGGCATACTTAGACAAAGCTTCGAACTCAGAAATATACTCCAGAACAGGCCTTCCGCCTTGTTTGAGCTCCACAAATCTCTTGAACAAAACAGACCTCTGAGCAGTAGAGATGAACTTGGCTTCAAATCTAACTTGGAACTGCTCCCAAGTAATATCCTCTTCTGGTGTATCTATGGTGATAGAATTCCACCAATCAGCAGCTCTTCCCTGAAGCTGTCTCGATGCAAGCTTTCTCTTAGTTGCATCCTCAATCCCTAAGTCACCAAAGATCCTTTTGCAAGCATCAATCCATCTCTGCACCTCAATAGTCGACTCCGTCCCCAAGAAAGCTTTTCCTCCAAGAGAAGTATAATCCTTGCAAAGCTTAGCAAAATCCACCGGTCTTGGAGCTTGAACTTGAACTCCCACATCCACTGATGATCCTGAAGCTGGTATCCTTCTCATGATCGAAGTCATCATCGCTTCGAACATAGTTCCATAATCAACAGCTCCTTCATCAGCACGGCTTTCCCTTGCAGCTGGTCTCCCTCTTCGACTCATCCTTAATATCTGTAATAAGAATGATTAGAACACCTTAAGAAACAACTGCATAAGGAGTTCAAATCCTTCTAGGCTACTATATTATATATAGTAATCATCCATCAAAATACAATTACGTCTCTCATACGTAGTTACGTCAGCGAGCGTTGGCTGAAATCGATTAACCAAAGCTCTGATACCAAATGTGACGACCACCCATGACTCCCGCACCAAAACAAGGGAATAGTGCGCTGAAAGGTGTGCAAGGCAACCATGGATGATAGTCAGGGTAAAATAAAATCGCAGAATCTCTATCGTAACTCACAGCGCATGGATAAAATACAATAGAGAAATATATAGTGAAGTCTCATAACAGAAAAATCATCATATAAGCATCACAGAAGTTTTATACAATCATCTCAACAAATCCATACATCAAGACCTCACTACAAACACTCATCAAATACAGCAGCGGATACCCAGTACATATAAGAAAATAATATGCATAGCCTCCTGCTCGTCTTCGTCATCATCAGCGGAAAACTCTAAGCACAACACCTGCCACCTGCTACCTAGTCTGCCCATCCCAAACATGGATGAACAGCCCAAGGTAATAAGAGGAGACATAAAACCTTGAGTCAGACAAAGTCTTAGTGAGCAGTAAATTAACAATCAAACATACCAAAGAGCATAAGGGATAAAAGGAATAGGAACCAAACCATCCCACTCCACCTCTTTCTACAGTGATAGCCCCCAGACACACACTAAGGAGAAGTAAGCATAACATAGCAGATAAGTAAGGTAAAGCAATAATCACTCGAGTCAAGGACGATGTTTTCCAAATACAAACCCCCAAGGCCTAAACCAAGATCAGATAAGCACCCAGAAAACACCGCTCTTGAAGCCGAATGATGATACAACCAAACATCCAAACATCCATGACTCTGGCTATCACTGTTATCATTGCCTTGATTTCACCGTTAGTTGAATGACCGCCTGTCAAGGGCTAATGGTAACCCCGGTTTAGCCATAACTCCGCACGTCATCGTGACCCGTGCCTAAGCCGAACGCATCAGCCCAGAGTACTAGCACGTCATCATGACCCGTGCCTGGAACGTCATCGTGACCCGTTCCAACGTACCCTTGCTTTGAGTATGCTAGAACCTTCAACAACGATGAGATCTTAGCCTCCTAGTCATCCTCCTCGACGACTACTTCCATACTAGCTCAAGCGCCTCTCAAGCTAACCATTATCCACCCCAACCCGGACCGCATCACCGAGTTATAACTTTGCACGTCGTCATGACCCGTGCTTGGAACGTCTTCGTGACCCGTCCCATCACAACATATGTCTTGCCTCATCACATCATAGCAAAGTCTCTCAACTTGGAACGTCATCATGACCCGTCCCATCTCAACACAAGCCTTGCCTCATCATATCATCGCAAAGTCCCAACTCAACCATGCTTTGCCTTCTCGCATCATGGCAAGATCCCACATCCTCGAATCCATCCATATGAGCTTCCACATCCGCTTCATATGCCATTGGCAGCTTTCACCATTCAAGAGCCTTTCCACTTAGCTTTTGAATCATCTTCAACCATCTTGTTCCAAATCAACTACAAGCTAACTTGGAGCAATCAAATCTAACATACATTCAAACATTCAACCATTCAAACAAGATCTATTAAGCAATATCAATTATAATGGCAATTTCGTAATTAAGTGAGCAAAAGTCCAACATACGTGAAATCATGGTTTTTAGCATAGATCTATCAAATCTAAAACATGGGTTTTGTCTCTAATACTTGATAAATAACTTTCATAGATAAACATCTTCAAATATGATGGATCTACATGCAGACTTAAGGAAAATGCGAGAAAACGCTAACTTTAACACATAAACATATCACCAATCCACTACACTCCTTTGGGTCCGTGTGAGAGATAACTACCACTCACCAAATCACCAAAACAACCTAAAATGAATCAACTACAGATCTGGACAGCAAGGACTTGGACTTGATCCGGAGAAATTTCACTTGAAACGGTGAAATCTAGCCTCTTCGGATGAAAATCTTCAACTTTGGCTCTTGATCTTTGATCTTGATCTTCGATCTTGGATGGATGTTAGAATTAGATTGGAATGGAGAAAAGAAGATGAAGAAATGTTGTAGTCGAGTCTTCAAAATGGCAGCACTTCGTCGCTTCAAAAACCGGTGCCAAAAAGTGAGCCAAACCCCTCTATTTATAGGCTGGAAACCCCTTAGGTCGTCGCCCCTTAGGTCGTCCCCGACCTAACTATGAGTCGTTGCCGACTCATCAGCCCCTACGACCTACGACCTAACCAACACAACATACAACCAAGGCCGACTTACGACTTAACCCAGACGCGACCTAAAACACAGGCCGACCTAACGACTCAACGTACTGCCGACCCAACTGTCACACGACTCAACACACTGCCGCATTTCCTAAGTCCTAGGTCGCCTGACGACTTAACTAGCATGCCGACCTACGACCTAAGACCCTGCCCAAGCTATCTATAAGTCGCTAACGACTCAAGTCCTGCCGACTTAATACACAGCATCCCTAACACTAAGTCGCTCACGCGACTCAACTTGCCCAGCGGCCTAACACTCCCTTAAGTCGTTCAACGACCTAACTTTTCTTAGGTCGTTGACATACTTAACTCGCCAACAACTGACTCACTAACACGTAGGTCGCTGACTCGTTAACTCTTAGGTCGCTTACTAGACTCCCCAACGACCTAACATCCAAACGACCTATCCCCTTAAGTCGGCTACCTCCATGACTCGTTCGCATGACCTAGGCTCCTACCGACTCAATCATCACATGACCTAAGACGTTAAGTCGGTCACGACTCAATCCCTAACGACCTAGGCTACCAAACGACTTAAGCACTAAGTCGTTGACTAACTTAACTCGTAAATTCGACCTAAGCACCATACGAGTTAACTTCCACACAACTTATCAACACTAACGACCTATAAATTCTACAATCTGTCGACACGTAAAATACGGGTCGTTACATAAACAAATTTAAAATTTTCAATTATATTTTAATTGAAAATACTAAATTATAACTACATTTATAATTTAATATTAACAAGTAATCTCCAAAGCCAGGGTTGTTACAAACTCGCCTCCTTATTAAAATTGCGTCCTCGCAATTTCTAGAGAAGAGTTTGTATTCAACCTATTAATTTCACCACTCAAAGGAAGGATAGACTAGCTTGAGTTTAAAATAAATTCTCACTCTCAAGATAGGATGGTAGAAAACGAAGACAAGACTCGCTCGATTAATTATATGGTTTCTAAAGCGCTAATATCGAGACTAGCAAACCATTGAATATTCCGAGCAATACATAAAATTTCGAAGGCATCTCACCTTCGAATTGGAAACTCAACAAGATGGTACACATAAAAGATAACTCAAATGAAATTGATTTCTCAAAAGCTCTTGGAGTAGAGGTGGGATTTAGCACAACTCCAACTCAAACTCTAACCAACAAAATGATTATCGATATGATTTCTGTATGACACTACGGAAGGAACCACATCGATACAAGATAGAAATCAAAAGAGACAAGATAGATCAACCAAAAAGTGCTTTATTCTCTAATTCTTCCATAGGTATTCTCTAATTTGCAACATATATGTTTTTTCAATTTGTTTCTCAAAATTTCTAAGTGTTAGAAGTTTTCAGAAAAATCGACCGAGTCTCCTTTGTACGGAGGCCCGTATACAATATTATAAAAATTATGTATATAATATATATCGACCATTAGGTCGGAAACACAATATATCATCATTTAACTCTTAAAATTAAACTGAAAACATACCTTTCCCTTTTAGCATTTTAAAGCGGTTTTGCACAAACTTATATCTATAATCATTTTGATCAATATATATTTCATCTATCCTCTTTTCACTTGCACTTAACTCAAATAGATGATATTAGTTCATGATCATAGATAAGAAATGCTACACTAAACTATTGAGGGGAAATAAATCAATTTCATTTCAGACCTGTTACAAAGAAGACCTATTTTGATTGAGAAAACAACAAAATCTGAAGAACTTTATAAAATGAAAGTTGTTCTAATTAGTCTGTGCTTTCCAGCAATATAAAGAACATCAAAATCGGATTTACGGTTTGAAAGTTATGTTAAATTGACTATCAGCTTAATCTTGGAGAATTTTGTAATAGGAAAGAATTGCCTATCTCAATTCAAACCCATTTTGGACTAAGTAAATTGCAAAATATTTAAAAGTGGTAAAAAGAAACATTATAGCTTACTGAAAGATCTTTCATTTGCAAAAATATTAAGCTCATTTGGAGTTATAAATCTCTAGTTATTGCTATTTTAGTACAACACTTTTCTAAATGAAGTTTCATCTTTTAAAATTAATTTAAAATTTGATATTCTTTCAAACCATTTAAATTTCAACCTACAATTTCAAAATAGCTTTTTGCTAAATCATTTATTAAACGATTCTCCTTTTCCCCAAAAAGCTAAGATATATCAAATTATGAACAATCTTATGTAATCATCATAAAATATTTTATTAAATGGAAATATTTTCGTTACTTTCCTAGTTCTAGCTTTAAAAACAATTAATTATGAAAGCTCATTTTGGAAGAGATAACTAATTTCTTCCATCATCAAGCTTTGATTATTAATTATTCATCAAAATAAATTTTTATAGTCATCATTAATAACTTGTACTAAAATATTCAACTAATATTTTAATTTTCAAACCAAAGTATTCTTTTACCTTAAATACATCATTTTATTAATCAAAGCGTCGAATGATACTTTCTTCTAATTGAGACATCCCCTTAATTAGAATTATTCACTTTATTTAAAAAAATTACCATATTCAATTTCACAAATTTCAAATAATATAAGGGTATTGCCTCACCATTGATTTATAGTGAATGACCCCCATCGATTGGTTGCATAGTTGACTAAACGATCAAAACTGCCTCGCCACTCCTCCAACACTCACTATGGTTTAATAGTTTTATTAAAAAAATAAAATAAAATTAGTACTCCACCATATTAATTATTTTCAAACTTTACTAACTAAAACTCAATTTATTATGTCTGACTGTCTCATCACAGCGTTAAGGAAATTCATATCGATAACATTGGACAAACGCATCGACCAGAATTCTTAAAGCACTAGACGGACAACCCAACACAAAAATTCATTTTTTTTAAAAGAAATACCTCACATATAATATGTAATTTTTTTTAACAAATTTGAAAACACCACTTATTATTTATTCTCAAAATCAAAAACACAAGAAGAACTCATGAGATATTCCTAGAATACTCGATCCTCAAGATTGATGGAATAGACGGGAGTGTTCATTATTCCGAACGGTATAACTAACCACTCACAAGACTCACACCGAGTGTGGAATGCGATAAGAGTAATGCAATCCTCCACGACTCATAGCTTATGAAAAATTGGTGTAACGTCAAGCCAAGGAATGACCTTAGCACCACTCAATAGGTTAAAAGAAATCTATGAGATATAAGAGTAATGACAAGATATCTTCTCGAATGAGAAGAAGAGCACAAACAACACATCATTACTTTAAGTGAAGTAATATCACAAAGTATATCAATAATTGAGTATCCAAGGAGGATATCTCAAAAGGTGTAAGAATGGAAATATCAAATAAATTCAAAGAATCAAATTATTTCCCTAGTGGACATCCTCATGGGAGGATGATCGAAAGGCCAAGAACCGAGAATGAAGTCAATACAATATTCGATTGCCTGATTGGGTGTCATACCCAAAGCGGACTCATAGAAATCAACAAAGTCACAATGAAAGTAATTCGAGATATATCATCAACATCTCGAAACCCAAGAGTGAACACAGATACTTCAAATTTATCAATAATATTCCAATGAGCAAGAAATGTAACGACCCGTAAATTTTAATGATTTTAGTAACGTATTTAATTTAAATTTTGTGAAATTTAAACGATAAAATTTTGAGATATAAATTTGATATGTGGAATGCGTCTTGTAAAACATAGCAACTGGTAAATTTTCATCCGAAAATATGGAAGTTTATTTCGCGCGTAAATTTACTTCAATCTAATCAGTTAAAAAGCAATGGAAATAAAACGTTTTCAAAACCAAAATATTTTTACATAGAAAAATTCTAAACCATCTTTTGAGCAAGTTGTTAGTTTGTCGTTTTTCCAAATTCGGACATCTTTGGCTCCGTCGATCTTATTTTTCTGTGTTTTTCATGCATTTTCCGTAGTATAAAATTTCAAATTTTTATAATTCGATCATACCACTAATATTTGTATACCGTTTTGATCAAATTGTCATGATGATCTCTGTAGTATATTCATTTGAGTGTTCTGATGTCCAGTACGTAGTAAAACACGCGAAATGATTAACGGTATCGGTCCGTCCTTCTGTTTCGTTGTGATCATTCATTTTCCATTGTATTATACGATTAGACATCAGCTTTTATTGTTCGCAGTAATCGATGTCTAATGTAACGACCCAGTATTTTCAACCCTTCGCATCCGCACATTGTCGGACTTGAAGTGTTCAAAATACTGCGTTGTAAAATAAATTTGGCAAAACTCAGGATATACAGTAAATAAATCACAGAATTACAGACACAGATATCAGAATCTCGCAGCGGAAATTAAAAATTTAGTGGTTCATGAAGCCACTGATACAACTTTACAAAAACAGAACTTACTTTGTCTATAATCCTCAATACAAATTTAAGACATAAATAGAGATAGAGTCTTCAAAGTCTTGAATTCCAGAAAGGATAAAGGCTGAAACAACTTCCAGCAGCACGAATGTTCTACTGAGTGTCCTAGCTTCGGAGAGAAACTGAAACTGCAACTCAGGCTGACCCGAGCGTACAATAAAACAAAACACTCGAGTCAGGACATACATACTTATATAATGTAAGCTAAATCAAGTGTACTGTAATATATAGCGAGTAACTTAAAGGATGCTTGGGATCGCCCATCCTCTAAGGATCCGTTAAACTATTTACTATGTAGTATATTGCGCTATTATAATAGTGTCTACGGTAAAATAAACATACTTTTAAATAGCATTAAGGCTTTACATTTTCCACCTTAACACGTAATAGTCCCAGTAGTCCATCCAATATCATAGCTCCTCCTACTCGGGAAGCAACTAGAGGATACCACACGGGCTACGGGAGAAAACCAAACTCGTACAAGGCTCGATATGGTAGGTGACACGGCACAACTAGGCAATGCCAGGGTAGATATACCAATTGCTATCCGGACCGGTGGTAACGCGAAGCCGCAGCAACCGCCCACCTCGAACAACACTCCCAAATCAAAGGTGCACCCAAACAATCACATAAGCAATAGAATGGTATACGAAGAAGTGCGTTCGATCAGAGGAGCTACCTCATTAATCCGAGAATCGCTCCTGTTTTAGCCACCTTAAGCCAACTCACGGGAGTCGGGTCCACGTATATACCTTTCAAGAAACCGTCACCACCATCCTACTTCATTCTGGAATCTCCACCGCGTACATGGTTAGTCAAAGTGGTTTTCGGTATCGACAGAGAGTATGTCCATATCCGATCCCGGTCTCTTTGCCAACCAAACGTTATTATAACCCGTGGCCATTTAAAAACAGTTTATACTTTAAACCAGAATAATCATTTCCATTTCAAAACTATAGATACGATATCATTTTAAAGCCCAAAACAATATGATATCGTTATATTCAAAATATAATTCTTTCCAAAACTATATTGCTTAAAATTTATAATATCTGGAAACCAACCATTTGAATTATATCTTCAAAACATATTATTCTTGGAAATTTACTTTAAAACCATAACTCCAAAACACAAATGGTTCGGATATTTAACGGTATATAGAATAAATGGGTTAATTTTATGGTTACTTTGTAAAGAAGAGAATTTTCATAGCTTTACAAATAATTCCTCTATTTAAAGTTTTAAACCATAAATTAAATATCATTTTATGTTCCCAAAACATTACAATTCCCATATATATATATATCTAATTGGAGTATTACTATTCAAAACTAAGGTTGGGTTTTATTCTTTCAACAAATCAATATTTTATTATTTAGTCTTGAATATTCCCATAAATCCCATAAATAAAACTCCAAATTTTAGCCGTTAAATATTTTCAAATTTACTTAATACTAGAATATTCATCTTATATTTATTAAGAAAAATCCAGTTATAAATATCATGTCTTAAGTTTTTCCAAAACTTAACATAAAATAAAATTTATCAAATTCCATAAATTTTAAAACAATCAAATTCTAGACTCTGTAGCATTTATGAAATGCTACCTAAAGTTACTAGCCCAATTTCAAAGGATAGCATTTAAATGCTGTAGTAGATTGTTTAACTTAATAAATATTTCCAAATATACCTTATTTATTTTTATAGATATTTCTTAACTGAAATCTTATTCTTTCAAAATCCAGAATTTCTAAAATAAGATATATTCCAAACTTTATTCAAATACTTATTTATTTATTAACATTTATAACTCATCCAAATCAAAATAAAATCCTTTAAAGATATTAAATCAAATATTTAACTTCCAAAATAATTTTAAATATTTCAGAAAATATTATCAGAACCCCGGGCCTGTATATAGTTTTCTAGCCTAGGTCAAGTGATACGGATTTATATCATTTCAATCCGAAATTTACAAACCCCGGGTTCTATCATTTCAAACCCGCAATCCCAAGTTATCAGTTAAGCAGTTAACAGACTAGTTTAACAATAATCATTATTTCAGCCCATAACAATCCAACTTTACAGGGAACTTGCAGTGGTGATTTAAGCAGTAAATAACAATTAATAATATAACTGCAGAAATAATATAACAGATAATACTGATGAGGTGTCAATTTAAATGGGGTCCATCAATCTATATTACATTACAGACAGATAATAGTGAAATACAATTTTACACATACACTTGCAATAATTTACCAAAATATAAATACGTATGTCTGGTGAGAAATACTCACCTGAGAATTGCAGAAAATTTGAATTCAAAAACGACGATTCACTGGTAAAGATCGATAGAGGGTAACGATAAAATTTCTCGGATGTCGCCTAGATTCAAATCTAGAACAAAAGTAAAATATAGAATACGCGACTTAGAATTTACGGTCAAAGAAAATTAGAATAGAACAAGAATTTGTTTGCTTTGCTCGACCACTCCACCGTGTAACGAGACCACAACATGAACCGGGCTAACACTAAAATTTTGACAAAATTTTCTAAACCAACTAAGACCGAGGTACACTCGTGTACAAGTTCATCTCACTAATTCAATTTTCACGTGTCCACTCGCATTTGCCAACCTTATCACATACTCACATCACTTCTGCCGCTTCCATTCTTCATTTTTTTTTTCTTACCTCTTTGCCAAACTTGCACTGTATTCCATCTATACTGCAAATAAATCCTAGTTTGCTAATTCAATTACCTTCGAATACTTCTTGCACATGCCTTGGCATTGATATGCACAGATTTTACCACTGATATGCACAGATTTCACCACATCCTTATACTACACGCTCAGTTCACTTATTTCCATTTCCACCTTTTCTTACATGCAAGGCAACATAGCACCTTTCAGATTTAGGAACACTTCACAGCAAACATTTTGAGTCACAAGCTAGCATCAATCAACTCAACCTACCACTAACCACTCAGGTTTCACCATTGCTCAGTTTTCCATCACAGCTTTATAATATGATTCACTCTCATATTTTAAACTTTCCAGGCCCGCAACTATGCCAGGCACAAATCCCAACTACCCGAGTCAAGCACAAGGCTACTTCGAGATTGCTATGCAGATACTTCGAGCCATTAGTCCCTTACTTCGAGTCACATATGTAACACTTCGTGCACTCACCTATTGCTCTCTGTTTATTATTTGGAGATACTCCTCACAATTCTCTGATCAAACCCAACTGCCTACCTCCTACTACCACTAACACCACCCTTCATTCAAATATCAAAGCAACTCCAGACAACAACTCCTGTCTCCACTTATGTAGTTTCGAACCCAGGCAGGAGCTGGTGATATATGAACATGCACAGCCCTTCCCCTATAGGCTTGCACTGCTACTCTGCAAATTCCTTTAGATGCAAACTAAATACAATCAGGTCAAATTTTTTACAAAACTGCCTATATGATATGCCTAAAACTCACGCATGAATGCATCTCAGTTTTCACAGTGCCTTCTTATTTTAATGCAACCCACCCCTCAGATGAAACCTACACAGCTCTATAACTAAATGCATGCACACAGTGATACTAAGGTGTGTGCATCCTACTATGATAATTCCTATAGATGCAGACATGAAAACTTACACACACCCAGCCTATTTTTATACAAGCTTCTATAATAAGCAACAGCTGGCATTAGTCAATAGAACATGCCTCCCTTCAGCCTAAGTTTTCTAATATATGCTAGGCAACATATACAGTTGGGCCAAATACTTATGACATAGACTATAGTCACATTTCTCTTATATATGCCAATTTGCTTCTTATATCATAACAGAGTTTCCACACTTTATATATATATATCTTAAATCTAACCTCCCAGTTAGCTACTCTTCTTCTACAAATAGAAACTATACCAGGTCGAACTCGTTCAACAAGTAGGAGCAATATAGATATGCAGTCAATCTCTATGCTATCTATGCACACGCATCCTAATACCCTAGTCACACAATGCATCCCAATTTCAGTCTTATCTCTTTTACTGTTTTAATTCATTCCCTTAAATATACCTGGCAACGTCCCCTGCTCCTATTTATCAACAGCCACTCCAGACAGCTACTAGGCTTGGCTAACTGAATGGATGTGTGCTCCTCTGGGAATACATAGTTTTAAGATCCATACATATGCAAGACTACACATCCTATGTTACAGGCAACACGGTGGGAAAAATGGCCGAGCAAAGCAAACTATCAAAGAGGACTTAAAAGAAGAAAAATGGAATAAGACTTACCTGATGAAGCCTGGATCAGAGAGGAAAAGGATGAAGCTTGGATAAATACATATAGGCAGAGGAAGTAAATGTAAACATATCAGTTATATTGATATAAATATGAATACGTGATTTCAGTTTGCCTAAGGATTTGGTTTCACCAAGTATCCGAAATACAAAGAGTGAGGCCGAGAGTTTCATACATATAAAGGCTTTGAAATGGTAGATTTGTTTCCAGATGAATGCCAAAGGTCTTGCTCGAACGTTGCAACAGTCAGTTATGAATTTCCAGAGGCAAATGGAATGAATGCTTCAGGTATAATATTGCGTGATGAATTGGAGAGGTGAATGCATCAGTTAAAAATAGAATTTGTTCTGATATACTTTGATTAGCCTTCAGTTATGTTTGTTTCCAAGTATCAGAGCAAAATGTGCTTTCATAAATACGAAAGCGTGATTTAAGAAATGGGATAATAGATGTGCAGAGTTGATAAAGTTTGATTTACAACTCTTTAAATCATAAAATAAGTTGCGAGATATCTGCATACTTGATTTTTGTAGAGAAATGTATCGGTTACCAAAGTTGTGAATATGTTGCGTGATACAAGAATTAGGCAGTTACACAACTGGATTTAATGCATGCGTGGTTTAAGGTTTGATTCAATAAATGAAATGGTAAATATTTATGTAACGTATGCAATTTTTATTTGAAAACAGACCGTCAGTTAAAACAACGTAACGGTTGCCATAAAATCTCTGACTGATATTTTTCTTCAAATTTATTCGAAAACTTGATTTTTTACACTACGTTAAACAGACGAAGTCTAAAACATCAAAAATTTTGATAAAATAACATTTTAAAAACACACGTTTTATTACGTTGCTTATACCCTATAATTTGACGCGTCTTTTAAACGCGAAATTTAACAGTTCAAACATAGCTTAAATTTTCACAGTTATTATTTACTCTTATTGACATTCAAAATTTTATAAAATATATCTCCAAATTAAATAATTAAATTATATTGTTAAACACAAATTATATAAAATATAATTCAAAATTAAATAATTAAATAAAATAAATAGTTATAAAACTAGGGTTGTTACACTCTCCCCCACTTAAGAACTTTTCGTCCTCGAAAAGGAACGGAAGAAGAGAAACAAAGGAAGGTAAGCTAGATAACAAGAATCTTAAACGGATAGTTCCGGATTTAAAGCACGAAGAAGATCCTTTAGAATTGGTTTACCTTTTCAGTTTGACTGTCAGGCTAGGGTGCTTAGCGGTGCTCAGGTCTCGATGAGTAACAAATAAAAGATTTTTAAAGATTGTAGAAAGATTTCTAAACAGACTGGTATATGCAATAGACTCCCCAATCCGTAGTAGATAAGGAAATCAAGGGCAACTACAAGATAGCTTGGCAAACAAGATAATAAATTTGAAAATCATGGTGCTTTGAAATCCTAATTCTTTGAAAGTCATTAAAATTTATAGATATTATCATTTAGAAATCATACTACAAAAATCATAACATTTTAAAAATAATCTTCATTTATACCCTTTAAATTCAATGTCAAATAATACTCATTTCATAGCTATAATATTCTAAGTTCATTTATTAGTTCATTTATCTACTATAGCATATTACAAGTATTCCTAATCAGTTTATTTTTGTATTTAACTCTTAATTTTAACAAATAACCTAACACCTATTTTATAAATAAGATATTTCTTCAATAAGTCATAATTGAAATTTCCATTTGAAAACCAAATTTCAATTATCAAATTTTACTGATATTAAAATATGTCTTAGCTATTTAAATCATAATTCTCCATTTTCAAGACATGTCTATTTCTTAAATAAAATATTTATTCATCAGACATCAATTAAACTATGATTTTTAAGATAAATAATCCTTACTTCAAAATATCCCTTTCAAATATATTTTCTTATTCAAAGATACATTGTTTATTACACACACATATTCATTTCAGGAAATAACCTTTATTAAAATTTCTTGGTTGATTTAAGGTTCCATATTAAATCAAATTTGATTATTAGGTTATTTAAATAAATTTCTTAAATTCCTTTTTCCTTATTTACCTCCAAAATTTAAGTGTATAACATTTGTTATAACCACTCAAATTTTATTTATAAAATCCTTTTATATTGTATATTATCCAATTACATTGTTAACTTTTAAAAATCAAGGTAAGTTATTTTGGAATAAAATTGAGTACTATACAACTAAAACTTTCAAATTTAATTATCTTCAAGTTGAAATTTTCTTATTCAAGAATTTTATTTTATTTTTCAAGGTAAACTTCAAGAATTTAATTTCTGATTTCCTTCAACCTTTTAGAGATAGATAAATATATACATAATATGTCAACTAAAATTTAAATTATATATCTATATATATTAAGTCCTACTTAAGAAATTCGAATCAATTAAAATCTCAAGGAAACACTGTAGCCAGACTACAGAATGGTCTTTTCACTTCGAAATTCGAAAATGAATGTCGATGATGCTGCAGTCATCACCGAAATTATTTTCCAGCGACAAAGAGAAAAGCACTAATTTTAAAATTCTTTGGAAACAAATTTCTATACAAAATACTTAATACATCGTTTTAAAATTTAAACACAAGGTTTGAAATCATCAGAAATTTGAATTCTCAAGTTCTTGTTTAAATTCATTTCTGTTTCCAAATTAATTTATAACCATTGTTTTATATACAATTATTTATTTTAGCCAAACACATGGTTTATAAAAATAAATCAAACTATTATCTCTTGACAAATAGTTAAATTAATTATAAAATTCTAAAAATTATACTCATATATATAACATTAGATTTTATTTCAAAAATAGGAATAAACTTCTCAAACCAGGATAGAGACTCAAATTTGATGAACTCAAATCAAATAGAATTCGAGATAAGTTGAAATCAGAAGATCTGATGATTAAATAACCAAATAAGGAACTGGGTAAGTTTATATAAATCACGGACAACCTTGACTGGGTCAATCGTGACTTAAAGAGTCAGATCGATGTGGTTGGTGTAAAACTCCATTTGATCTGAAGAGATAGAGTTCAGAATAACCAAAGATACTAGCATATAAACCGAGGCTAAATATAAACCACCGGTGAATCAATGCTGATTGTAAAGGAGTTTCACCCCTTTATTTGAACAATGGCGAGACCGCCAATTTACTATAAAGAACGTCCGAAGTGGAGTTATGGGACACTCCAGAATCTAAAGTAGATGATAAGTGAGGGACACGAATGAACTTTGGAACCACAGGGAATGTCCAAAATTCGAAGAGGAAGAGATTCAAACTCGGATGAATGTGATTCTATAAATCCAATTTACCATACATTCTAAGTTTTGCCTAGAGCCAAAGCTCTGATACCAACTGTAACGACCCAGTATTTTCAACCCTTCGCATCCGCACATTGTCGGACTTGAAGTGTTCAAAATACTGCGTTGTAAAATAAATTTGGCAAAACTCAGGATATACAGTAAATAAATCACAGAATTACAGACACAGATATCAGAATCTCGCAGCGGAAATTAAAAATTTAGTGGTTCATGAAGCCACTGATACAACTTTACAAAAACAGAACTTACTTTGTCTATAATCCTCAATACAAATTTAAGACATAAATAGAGATAGAGTCTTCAAAGTCTTGAATTCCAGAAAGGATAAAGGCTGAAACAACTTCCAGCAGCACGAATGTTCTACTGAGTGTCCTAGCTTCGGAGAGAAACTGAAACTGCAACTCAGGCTGACCCGAGCGTACAATAAAACAAAACACTCGAGTCAGGACATACATACTTATATAATGTAAGCTAAATCAAGTGTACTGTAATATATAGCGAGTAACTTAAAGGATGCTTGGGATCGCCCATCCTCTAAGGATCCGTTAAACTATTTACTATGTAGTATATTGCGCTATTATAATAGTGTCTACGGTAAAATAAACATACTTTTAAATAGCATTAAGGCTTTACATTTTCCACCTTAACACGTAATAGTCCCAGTAGTCCATCCAATATCATAGCTCCTCCTACTCGGGAAGCAACTAGAGGATACCACACGGGCTACGGGAGAAAACCAAACTCGTACAAGGCTCGATATGGTAGGTGACACGGCACAACTAGGCAATGCCAGGGTAGATATACCAATTGCTATCCGGACCGGTGGTAACGCGAAGCCGCAGCAACCGCCCACCTCGAACAACACTCCCAAATCAAAGGTGCACCCAAACAATCACATAAGCAATAGAATGGTATACGAAGAAGTGCGTTCGATCAGAGGAGCTACCTCATTAATCCGAGAATCGCTCCTGTTTTAGCCACCTTAAGCCAACTCACGGGAGTCGGGTCCACGTATATACCTTTCAAGAAACCGTCACCACCATCCTACTTCATTCTGGAATCTCCACCGCGTACATGGTTAGTCAAAGTGGTTTTCGGTATCGACAGAGAGTATGTCCATATCCGATCCCGGTCTCTTTGCCAACCAAACGTTATTATAACCCGTGGCCATTTAAAAACAGTTTATACTTTAAACCAGAATAATCATTTCCATTTCAAAACTATAGATACGATATCATTTTAAAGCCCAAAACAATATGATATCGTTATATTCAAAATATAATTCTTTCCAAAACTATATTGCTTAAAATTTATAATATCTGGAAACCAACCATTTGAATTATATCTTCAAAACATATTATTCTTGGAAATTTACTTTAAAACCATAACTCCAAAACACAAATGGTTCGGATATTTAACGGTATATAGAATAAATGGGTTAATTTTATGGTTACTTTGTAAAGAAGAGAATTTTCATAGCTTTACAAATAATTCCTCTATTTAAAGTTTTAAACCATAAATTAAATATCATTTTATGTTCCCAAAACATTACAATTCCCATATATATATATATCTAATTGGAGTATTACTATTCAAAACTAAGGTTGGGTTTTATTCTTTCAACAAATCAATATTTTATTATTTAGTCTTGAATATTCCCATAAATCCCATAAATAAAACTCCAAATTTTAGCCGTTAAATATTTTCAAATTTACTTAATACTAGAATATTCATCTTATATTTATTAAGAAAAATCCAGTTATAAATATCATGTCTTAAGTTTTTCCAAAACTTAACATAAAATAAAATTTATCAAATTCCATAAATTTTAAAACAATCAAATTCTAGACTCTGTAGCATTTATGAAATGCTACCTAAAGTTACTAGCCCAATTTCAAAGGATAGCATTTAAATGCTGTAGTAGATTGTTTAACTTAATAAATATTTCCAAATATACCTTATTTATTTTTATAGATATTTCTTAACTGAAATCTTATTCTTTCAAAATCCAGAATTTCTAAAATAAGATATATTCCAAACTTTATTCAAATACTTATTTATTTATTAACATTTATAACTCATCCAAATCAAAATAAAATCCTTTAAAGATATTAAATCAAATATTTAACTTCCAAAATAATTTTAAATATTTCAGAAAATATTATCAGAACCCCGGGCCTGTATATAGTTTTCTAGCCTAGGTCAAGTGATACGGATTTATATCATTTCAATCCGAAATTTACAAACCCCGGGTTCTATCATTTCAAACCCGCAATCCCAAGTTATCAGTTAAGCAGTTAACAGACTAGTTTAACAATAATCATTATTTCAGCCCATAACAATCCAACTTTACAGGGAACTTGCAGTGGTGATTTAAGCAGTAAATAACAATTAATAATATAACTGCAGAAATAATATAACAGATAATACTGATGAGGTGTCAATTTAAATGGGGTCCATCAATCTATATTACATTACAGACAGATAATAGTGAAATACAATTTTACACATACACTTGCAATAATTTACCAAAATATAAATACGTATGTCTGGTGAGAAATACTCACCTGAGAATTGCAGAAAATTTGAATTCAAAAACGACGATTCACTGGTAAAGACCGATAGAGGGTAACGATAAAATTTCTCGGATGTCGCCTAGATTCAAATCTAGAACAAAAGTAAAATATAGAATACGCGACTTAGAATTTACGGTCAAAGAAAATTAGAATAGAACAAGAATTTGTTTGCTTTGCTCGACCACTCCACCGTGTAACGAGACCACAACATGAACCGGGCTAACACTAAAATTTTGACAAAATTTTCTAAACCAACTAAGACCGAGGTACACTCGTGTACAAGTTCATCTCACTAATTCAATTTTCACGTGTCCACTCGCATTTGCCAACCTTATCACATACTCACATCACTTCTGCCGCTTCCATTCTTCATTTTTTTTTTCTTACCTCTTTGCCAAACTTGCACTGTATTCCATCTATACTGCAAATAAATCCTAGTTTGCTAATTCAATTACCTTCGAATACTTCTTGCACATGCCTTGGCATTGATATGCACAGATTTTACCACTGATATGCACAGATTTCACCACATCCTTATACTACACGCTCAGTTCACTTATTTCCATTTCCACCTTTTCTTACATGCAAGGCAACATAGCACCTTTCAGATTTAGGAACACTTCACAGCAAACATTTTGAGTCACAAGCTAGCATCAATCAACTCAACCTACCACTAACCACTCAGGTTTCACCATTGCTCAGTTTTCCATCACAGCTTTATAATATGATTCACTCTCATATTTTAAACTTTCCAGGCCCGCAACTATGCCAGGCACAAATCCCAACTACCCGAGTCAAGCACAAGGCTACTTCGAGATTGCTATGCAGATACTTCGAGCCATTAGTCCCTTACTTCGAGTCACATATGTAACACTTCGTGCACTCACCTATTGCTCTCTGTTTATTATTTGGAGATACTCCTCACAATTCTCTGATCAAACCCAACTGCCTACCTCCTACTACCACTAACACCACCCTTCATTCAAATATCAAAGCAACTCCAGACAACAACTCCTGTCTCCACTTATGTAGTTTCGAACCCAGGCAGGAGCTGGTGATATATGAACATGCACAGCCCTTCCCCTATAGGCTTGCACTGCTACTCTGCAAATTCCTTTAGATGCAAACTAAATACAATCAGGTCAAATTTTTTACAAAACTGCCTATATGATATGCCTAAAACTCACGCATGAATGCATCTCAGTTTTCACAGTGCCTTCTTATTTTAATGCAACCCACCCCTCAGATGAAACCTACACAGCTCTATAACTAAATGCATGCACACAGTGATACTAAGGTGTGTGCATCCTACTATGATAATTCCTATAGATGCAGACATGAAAACTTACACACACCCAGCCTATTTTTATACAAGCTTCTATAATAAGCAACAGCTGGCATTAGTCAATAGAACATGCCTCCCTTCAGCCTAAGTTTTCTAATATATGCTAGGCAACATATACAGTTGGGCCAAATACTTATGACATAGACTATAGTCACATTTCTCTTATATATGCCAATTTGCTTCTTATATCATAACAGAGTTTCCACACTTTATATATATATATCTTAAATCTAACCTCCCAGTTAGCTACTCTTCTTCTACAAATAGAAACTATACCAGGTCGAACTCGTTCAACAAGTAGGAGCAATATAGATATGCAGTCAATCTCTATGCTATCTATGCACACGCATCCTAATACCCTAGTCACACAATGCATCCCAATTTCAGTCTTATCTCTTTTACTGTTTTAATTCATTCCCTTAAATATACCTGGCAACGTCCCCTGCTCCTATTTATCAACAGCCACTCCAGACAGCTACTAGGCTTGGCTAACTGAATGGATGTGTGCTCCTCTGGGAATACATAGTTTTAAGATCCATACATATGCAAGACTACACATCCTATGTTACAGGCAACACGGTGGGAAAAATGGCCGAGCAAAGCAAACTATCAAAGAGGACTTAAAAGAAGAAAAATGGAATAAGACTTACCTGATGAAGCCTGGATCAGAGAGGAAAAGGATGAAGCTTGGATAAATACATATAGGCAGAGGAAGTAAATGTAAACATATCAGTTATATTGATATAAATATGAATACGTGATTTCAGTTTGCCTAAGGATTTGGTTTCACCAAGTATCCGAAATACAAAGAGTGAGGCCGA
The DNA here is from genome assembly GCA_030765085.1 of Allium cepa. NCBI lineage: Eukaryota > Viridiplantae > Streptophyta > Magnoliopsida > Asparagales > Amaryllidaceae > Allium > Allium cepa. The sequence continues at coordinate 27,848,985 of CM060935.1, forward strand.
GAGTTTCATACATATAAAGGCTTTGAAATGGTAGATTTGTTTCCAGATGAATGCCAAAGGTCTTGCTCGAACGTTGCAACAGTCAGTTATGAATTTCCAGAGGCAAATGGAATGAATGCTTCAGGTATAATATTGCGTGATGAATTGGAGAGGTGAATGCATCAGTTAAAAATAGAATTTGTTCTGATATACTTTGATTAGCCTTCAGTTATGTTTGTTTCCAAGTATCAGAGCAAAATGTGCTTTCATAAATACGAAAGCGTGATTTAAGAAATGGGATAATAGATGTGCAGAGTTGATAAAGTTTGATTTACAACTCTTTAAATCATAAAATAAGTTGCGAGATATCTGCATACTTGATTTTTGTAGAGAAATGTATCGGTTACCAAAGTTGTGAATATGTTGCGTGATACAAGAATTAGGCAGTTACACAACTGGATTTAATGCATGCGTGGTTTAAGGTTTGATTCAATAAATGAAATGGTAAATATTTATGTAACGTATGCAATTTTTATTTGAAAACAGACCGTCAGTTAAAACAACGTAACGGTTGCCATAAAATCTCTGACTGATATTTTTCTTCAAATTTATTCGAAAACTTGATTTTTTACACTACGTTAAACAGACGAAGTCTAAAACATCAAAAATTTTGATAAAATAACATTTTAAAAACACACGTTTTATTACGTTGCTTATACCCTATAATTTGACGCGTCTTTTAAACGCGAAATTTAACAGTTCAAACATAGCTTAAATTTTCACAGTTATTATTTACTCTTATTGACATTCAAAATTTTATAAAATATATCTCCAAATTAAATAATTAAATTATATTGTTAAACACAAATTATATAAAATATAATTCAAAATTAAATAATTAAATAAAATAAATAGTTATAAAACTAGGGTTGTTACATCTAACCTTTGATATTCCTATCAATTTAATTTGTGTCGTTTCATTATTCTTCCACTGGTTCCAATATTTGTGTTGGCTCATTCATTCTTTTCTTTTGCTCTTCCTAGCTCTCTCACTTCATCTCTCAGTTTATAAAATATACGTATAAATGAATATAAGTTTTCTTTCAGCAATCTCCTCCTTCATGCTTCTTTGCTCGTCCCTTCTCTCCGCGTGAACCACTTCGACCTTCCCCTTTCTCTCTCCAGGACCATCGAACTGTACCCAAGGCCGAAGCCTCTTCCCATTCACACCCCACGTGCTCGGCCACACCAATCATCCGAGCTTCGACCATCAGTAACCCACCGGCCTCACTCCGCCTCCCTGAAACCGGGAACCGCCTACACGTTCTCCCACTTGCCGTTCACCCACACACGCACTCCAACACCGAGCTACATATCCTCTCTCCTCCACGTGAAGAGCATAACCGCCAGCTTCGCCCTCCTCTGCTTCCCTTCCACCTCTTCCGGTAATTCTCCTTTCTTTGAAATTGTTGAACCTGTTTATATATTAAGTTATAATATATGAGTGTTGTAAATATCTCTGTTATGCATGTTTACCTATATGATAGCTTTAAATTATATACGTTGAAGTATGCACGCATATATATATATATATATATATATATATTAGTGTAGGTATAATAGTTTAAAAATTATATTGTTTCTGTGTTTACGCTATGACTATGCAAATTTAATATATGAATTTCCAGATGAATGGTTACAGTGTTTGTATAATAGGTTTACTAATAATGTAAGTATGCTCACATATAAGTAAGCTATTTTGGTATACATACAATATGTCTACTGCATTGGTTTGTAAAGTGTTTCTTTTTGGCTTAGGTGTTTAGATTTAACAATGGAAATTTGTACAAGTATAATATATTTTATACTTTATAACAAGATGAGTATTGTTCATATTTTATACTAGATAACAATGAAATTTTCCTTTGATAAAATGGTCGTACATATTTTCTTTATGATAAAATTGTTATAAAGTATGCAAATAGCATCTGCAGGTACACTTTGGTTTCTATTATGCAATATTTCGAATCTTACAGTTCCTTTATTTTTTTTTCTTTTTCTCTCTTTTCATTTACTACCTATTTGTTATATATATAGTCTGTTATTTGAGTAAGTATACAGTGATTTACTGTTATATATTTTATGTAATAAATTGTATATGAAGTGTATACTGTGGTGTCGTGGCTACAAATATAAAGCAAGTTGCATTGTTTATATGAGTTTATATATATTAATTTTGAAATATATTATACGGGTAAGTTATAATTATCTACTTTGTAAAATAAGCTGTAGGCTTTACATACGTGTATTTATATGATAATGTTTTTTATCAAAGTTTATGATATAAGTTATAACAGTACAAGTATATGTGCACATGTCTTATATCATTTGGTTAGTGTTGTATGTCGGTGTGTGTATATATATGGTTACATATTATTTTACATAGATATATACTAATAACTTTAATGATCAGAATATATATATAGATTTTATTTTAATATGTGTGTTTTGAAAGTTGTTTGGAAAGTTTAATATAAATGGGTTTGGATATAAAATATGATATTATATATAGTTATATGTAAGTTAACTCATACCATTTAGCTTCATCGATCCATTTCTGATTTTATTTCATAAAATTCTTATCTTTTAGCTTGTTCGTCAATCAAATTCGTGCCAATCTAGCGGTGCTTTGAAATTCGTGCTTGGATTCGTATCTCATCTCATTCTCATCGTCTCTTGCCTCGAAAGGTGAGCAATCACTCACGATTAATATTCTTTTATTTATTAAATTTGATTTCAATTGAAACGACAATTGAAATATGCTGCTATAGTTATGTACACTGTTATATATGCTATTATATGTATCAGTTCACCTTTGACATCTGACACCGTTATCTGTTATGTATGCAATAATAATCCAGTTTGGTTGATAATTGATTGATTGTTTGTTGTTTATATTGGATGTTAAATTGAAACGTAAAAATGATGAATATTATGCAATTGAATTTGACGTAGGATAGTTTAAAAATGTGAATCGACATATGTGTTGAATTTGATTAGTTAATTTGAATAATCTGACCCCTTTTAATTGTTAAGTTAATCGACATGTGGAATTTGATAAATTACCCTTTGAACCTTGAACGTACATTGGATAAATTGTTGTAGAATTGAAATTGAACGACAAGTGAAAAACCGTAATGTAGTAATCTTTAATCTACATGAAATGATAGTGTAGATTCTAGAAATAATTATATTAATTCGCACAAACAACAATGTGAATTAATACGATTATTTCAGGATTATTTGAATTGATTATTGGATTGTGTTTGATTGTTGTTATTGCTTGTTTATTTACTTTGGCACCATCCCAGTTATCACACTGCAAGTTCCCTTTATTATGTTTGATCTTGGATTGAATTTGGAATCGGGTTGAAATGATAAATACCCAAATGAACTTGACTTAGGATAGAGAATTAAATAAAAATCCGATTGGTCAATAAATTGATTTAAAAATAAAATAATGATTTTATTTAAGCAAAGAATAAGTTTTGAAACGAAATTGGAATTTGAATTGTTGAAAGAAAAATGTAAAGATTGAAATCTGAAACATATTTTAACGTAGTAATTGATGAAAGAACGTTGTTTGAAATTTAATTGTATAATAATTAAATTTGGAATTATAAATAAATAATTTGGAATTAGTAATAATTGAAGTTTGAAATTATTAAGTTGAATTTATAATTAAGTTGAAATGATTTGATAATTAAGTTTGAATTCATAATTAAGTGGAAATGAATTAATAATTAAGTTTGAATTTATAATCAAGTTTGTAATTATTAAGTTTTGAAATTATTAATAATCAAGATTGAAATTATTTAATAATTGAATGAGATTTAATTATTTGATAATTGAAAAAAAAAAATTGAATTCTTTGATAAGAGAAAATCGAACTTTCGTTTAAGTGAATTTGATCTTCGTTAACAAATGAAATGGAGTTGCTTTATTTATGAAGTTTGGAAAAATATTTAAATAAGTAAATAAGTGAAATTGAACTTCTCGAACATGTGAAAGTTGGTTTTGTTAATTGAGTTTGGGATTTGTAACTAAGTAAGTAAATGAACGAAATTGAATTTCTTTAACAAGAAATAAAATGTGATTTATTGAAATTAATGTAAGACTTGTAATTTAAGGAGTTGATTTGACGAATTTAATTTATTTCAATTTGATGTTTGGATATAATGAAGTTGAACGTAAGTAATTGATTTAAATGAATTGGAATTTAAATAGAAGTTGTTTTGAATGACAAATTTACTTAATAAATATTGAATGAAATCGATAAATGAATTTAAATTGATTTGAATGTTAAATTTAATTAATTTAAATGATTTTGGAATGAAATTTGTATACGAACTTGAATCAATATTTGAATTGTTTAAATAAACAGTTGAAATCGAATTATAAGGTTTTGAAAGGGTAATTTGAAGTTTTGAAACGTAAACTTTGGAAATTGATTTAGAAAGACAACGAAATGTTGATTTACGAATTGAAATTGAAATTGAATTGATGTGGTTTTTGAAATTTATTAAACGACCAATCGGTGTAATAATTACGAAAGTTATTAAAGAAACCGGAATCGGTTATGGATATACTCTCTATCTAAACCGAAAACCACTTTAATAACAATACGTGGAGTGATGATCCAGAATGAAGTGGTTGGAATGATGTACGTGATGACTGAAGAAAGAGAACGATAATGGATAGCCTTGATACTTGTGTCAAATTGGAAATGACTAAAATCAGGAGCCGTGCCGGGCCAAATGGGGTTAGCTACCTCGAGCGAACACACTTCTTCGTAACTACTACTCATTACTTGTGATTGATTGGTGCACCCTCGGGATTTTAGGAGTGTTGTTTCGCGGTGTTGCGATCGCTGCGGCGATGCGTTCTCACCAGTCCGGATCAGGCGAACGGTAGTTTCACTACCTTGGGTATTGCCTCATGTGCCTTGTCATACTTGTATCCCTATATACGCGACCACTACGAATTTGTTTTGTGTTATACCTATGGAGTACTCCCTGATATCCCACTAGTTTACGGTGGAGTTTACAGTGCTGTATAGACTATGATGCTTATAAAATGTGTTAAGGGGGATAATGGTAACGCCTTAACACTATTTTGATACTTTATATTACTGATAGACATTATCTATTTAGCGTACACTACTACATAGTAGATAGTTTAACGGATCCTTAGAGGATGGTGATTCCAACATCCTTTGAGTTACTTGTATTTCGATTGATATTTCACTTGAGTTGGATTTATTGATATGAGAATATTAATCCTGACTCGAGTGTTTTGTGTTTTGCTTTACGCTCGGGTCAGACTGAGTGTACCAGTATTCGAGACTCACCTTTGGAGTTGGAGCTTTGCTTGAAGATCCAGCCATCTATTCATCTTTCAGATATCCAGTTGATTCCAGTGATGTATTCTGATTTGTACCTGATGTATCGTATTACTCTTCTGTTGTAAACTCTGATGTATCTTATATATTTATATAGTAGCTTCATGAACTACTATTTTTCTTTTACTTCCGCTGCATATTATTACTCTGTGTCTGTGATTCTGTGATTATTTATTTACTGTATATCTGAGTTTTGCCAAATTTAAATTAACAATTCGGTATTTTGAATTATTCAAGTCCGACATGTGCGGATGCGAATAGTACAAAATAGCGGGTCGTTACAGTTGGTATCAGAGCTTTTGGTAGCTCTAGGCAAAAACTTAGCGTATAGGGTAAATGTATTTGCGGAATCACTCCCACTCGAGTTTCAATCTCTTCCTTTTAACTTAATTCCTTTGAATTTTGGAACGTTCTCTGCGGTCTCAAAATTCATTCATATCTCTCACTATTTATCTTCTTTTGATTCTGGAGTACCCTATAACTCCACTTCGAATGATCTTTATAGTGAGTCGGCGGTCTCGTCAATCCCAAATTTATCTGTAAATGGGTGAAACTCATTTACAATAGACATCGATTTACCGGAGATTTGTATCCTCGGTTTACGATGCTATCTATCTTCTGCTATGCCTGAATTCTATTGATTTACCTCGAAATTCAGCATCGATCTTATTTTTGAAGTCACGGTCGACCCGGTTAAGGTTTCCCGTGAATTAAATAAGCTTATCAATCTCCCGATTCTGCTAATTGAATTATCTTATCTTTTGTTTCGAACTTATTGTCAAATCAAAATTCTCTTTGATTTGATTTCCATCAAATTTGAATCTTTATACTTATTTTGAAATTCATTCATGTATCGTCGAGCGAGGAAGTGTATTTATAAATTAAAATTTGAAAGGTTATATATATAGGTTGTGTTGCTTGATTTGTTGATGTTGATTTGGGTTTTCGATCGATTCGTCTGATCAACGCTATCGATAGGATTTCCAAAACACTTTAACAGGGCAAACCGACATAATATCGTTTTCAAATTTGGTAAACAAAATAATTTTGAATGATATATAAGTATAAATTTTTCTGAAATTAAACTATTAATGAATTTGTTGTCAGAAATGATAATATTGGATTTCCATTTATTATTTCGTAAACCATTGACTATTGCAATATAAATAAATGAATTTATAAAACTTGTTTATAATTTGATTCGGAATTCAAATGGATTTAAATTAGAATTTGAGAATTTAATTTCCGGTGATTTCAAACTTTAATTTGAAAATTTTAAAGTGTATAGTACTTAAAGTATTTTCAAATAGAAACCATTTTCAGGAAATTTTAAATGTTTAATCAGCGCTCTTCTCTTTGTCGCTGGAAAATAATTTCGGTGATGACGGCCGCATCATCGATATTCATCTTCGAGTTTCGAAGTGGAGAGACCATTTTGTAGCCCTGCTACACTTTTGTTGGAAAAATAAATTGCTTTGAATTTCTAAAACTTGACTTGACTTATAATATATATTAAAATTTAAATTTGTTTTGATATATTATGTATGAATATATATATATATATATATTTATTTATTTTATCTCTAAATTATTGAAGTTTATCGGAATTTAATTCTTAAAATTTGGGTAAAAAGATGATTTCAATTATAAATGAAATCAAAGTTTTGAATGAAAATTTAAGCCTGAATAATTGAATTAGAAATTCACCGGTATAATACTCAATTGCATTATTCATAACTTACCTAAATTTTCAAAAAGTTAATTATGTAATTGAATATTATACAATATGAATGATGTCAAAGGAATTTTTAAATAAATTTGAGTAGTCATAATAAATGTAAATATACTTAATATATAGGCGATAAGATATATCAAGTAAAATAAATTTAATAATAATTTGGAATAAAGAAGAATTAAATTTGTCGAATAAAGCACGATTATAATAAATGACTATTCAAATTTATGATCTTTGAAATTGTTAATTTAAGAAAATTGGATAATATGAAATATAAATTGTCTTTATAAATGAAATGTGAGTGCGTATAATGAATGTTATTCACTTAAATTTAAATTATAAAATGTTTATGGAGATAAATAGAATAAAAAGTTAAATAAATAATAAGTGTGATTAGTAGAAGAAAAATTTGATTTGAAAGTAAATAAATTGAAATTAAATCAACTTAAGGATTATCTTTAATTAATTGAATTTAAATTTAATTTCATTTGGAAGAAACCTTTTGTACCTAACATTTATAAATGAGAAATCAAATCAACTTAGTGAAAATCTTGAAATTAAATGTCAATTGTTGAATATAATTAATTCAAATCGGAATTTATATGGTTTAAATAAATTGTTAGTTTGTTTTTCAATCTAATTTTCTTCCGGTTGTTACTATTCTCCTACCTCCTTCCTTTTCGGGGACGAAAAGTTTTGAGTGGGGGAGAATGTAACGACCCGTAAATTTTAATGATTTTAGTAACGTATTTAATTTAAATTTTGTGAAATTTAAACGATAAAATTTTGAGATATAAATTTGATATGTGGAATGCGTCTTGTAAAACATAGCAACTGGTAAATTTTCATCCGAAAATATGGAAGTTTATTTCGCGCGTAAATTTACTTCAATCTAATCAGTTAAAAAGCAATGGAAATAAAACGTTTTCAAAACCAAAATATTTTTACATAGAAAAATTCTAAACCATCTTTTGAGCAAGTTGTTAGTTTGTCGTTTTTCCAAATTCGGACATCTTTGGCTCCGTCGATCTTATTTTTCTGTGTTTTTCATGCATTTTCCGTAGTATAAAATTTCAAATTTTTATAATTCGATCATACCACTAATATTTGTATACCGTTTTGATCAAATTGTCATGATGATCTCTGTAGTATATTCATTTGAGTGTTCTGATGTCCAGTACGTAGTAAAACACGCGAAATGATTAACGGTATCGGTCCGTCCTTCTGTTTCGTTGTGATCATTCATTTTCCATTGTATTATACGATTAGACATCAGCTTTTATTGTTCGCAGTAATCGATGTCTAACCTTTGATATTCCTATCAATTTAATTTGTGTCGTTTCATTATTCTTCCACTGGTTCCAATATTTGTGTTGGCTCATTCATTCTTTTCTTTTGCTCTTCCTAGCTCTCTCACTTCATCTCTCAGTTTATAAAATATACGTATAAATGAATATAAGTTTTCTTTCAGCAATCTCCTCCTTCATGCTTCTTTGCTCGTCCCTTCTCTCCGCGTGAACCACTTCGACCTTCCCCTTTCTCTCTCCAGGACCATCGAACTGTACCCAAGGCCGAAGCCTCTTCCCATTCACACCCCACGTGCTCGGCCACACCAATCATCCGAGCTTCGACCATCAGTAACCCACCGGCCTCACTCCGCCTCCCTGAAACCGGGAACCGCCTACACGTTCTCCCACTTGCCGTTCACCCACACACGCACTCCAACACCGAGCTACATATCCTCTCTCCTCCACGTGAAGAGCATAACCGCCAGCTTCGCCCTCCTCTGCTTCCCTTCCACCTCTTCCGGTAATTCTCCTTTCTTTGAAATTGTTGAACCTGTTTATATATTAAGTTATAATATATGAGTGTTGTAAATATCTCTGTTATGCATGTTTACCTATATGATAGCTTTAAATTATATACGTTGAAGTATGCACGCATATATATATATATATATATATATATATATATTAGTGTAGGTATAATAGTTTAAAAATTATATTGTTTCTGTGTTTACGCTATGACTATGCAAATTTAATATATGAATTTCCAGATGAATGGTTACAGTGTTTGTATAATAGGTTTACTAATAATGTAAGTATGCTCACATATAAGTAAGCTATTTTGGTATACATACAATATGTCTACTGCATTGGTTTGTAAAGTGTTTCTTTTTGGCTTAGGTGTTTAGATTTAACAATGGAAATTTGTACAAGTATAATATATTTTATACTTTATAACAAGATGAGTATTGTTCATATTTTATACTAGATAACAATGAAATTTTCCTTTGATAAAATGGTCGTACATATTTTCTTTATGATAAAATTGTTATAAAGTATGCAAATAGCATCTGCAGGTACACTTTGGTTTCTATTATGCAATATTTCGAATCTTACAGTTCCTTTATTTTTTTTTCTTTTTCTCTCTTTTCATTTACTACCTATTTGTTATATATATAGTCTGTTATTTGAGTAAGTATACAGTGATTTACTGTTATATATTTTATGTAATAAATTGTAACATCCCGCCTTTTTGCACACTTTAAACCGACACACGTGCCAATTCAAAGCATACGCAAGGGCGGATTGTTATGGGGTAAATAAGAAAAACAGAGAAGAAATAAAAACAAAAACAGAATCTCCCAGCGGAAGGATAAAATATAATAACAAATATACAGTTCATAAACAGTTTACAAAAGCTTGATTCTTCTTTTACAATAAATATCAGAGTTACACATACCAATACAAGCAATGCAGCGGAATAGAAAGAGTGTGGTGTAATACTATATATAACATAATACTTATTCTTCGTCTTCGTCCTCCAAAGCTAAAATCTGCTATCCTGAAATGCTCGGACTGACCCGAGCGAATTTGAAAAGACAAAAACACCCGAGTCAGACTAGAAAATCTTATGTAAGTTAAATAAACAGAAATAAATATGAGTACAGTAACTCAAGAGATGTTCGGGATTTACATCTCCTAAGGATCCGTTAAACTATTTACTATGTAGTATATTGCGCTATTATAATAGTGTCTATAGTAAAATAAACATACTTTTAAATAGCGTTAAGGCTTTACATTTTCCACCTTAACACGTAATAGTCCCAGTAGTCCATCCAATACCATAGCTCCTCCTACTCGGGAAGCAACTAGAGGATACCACACGGGCTACGGGAGAAAACCAAACTCGTACAAGGCTCGATATGGTAGGTGACACGGCACAACTAGGCAATGCCAGGGTAGATATACCAATTGCTATCCAGGCTGGTGGAAACGCGTAGCCGCAGTTACCGCCCACCTCGGACTAACTCCCCAAAATCAAAATATAGAAGTGGCCACTGAATCAAATCCAAGTCAAATTATAATATCGAAGAGGAGCGTCCGATCAGAGGAATGACCTCATTGGCCTGAGAATCGCTCCTGTTTTAGCCACCTTATGCCAACTCACGGGAGTTGGGTCCACGTATTTACCTTACAGGAAACGTCGCCACCACCTACTTCATTCTGGAATCTCCACCGCGTACACGGTTAGTCAAAGTGGTTTTCGGTATCGACAGAGAGTATGTCAGATATCCGATCCCGGTCTCTTTGCCAACCCATCGTTATTATAACACCGCGGTCATTTAAAAATAGTTTATACTTTTAAAACCAAAATAAAATCCATTTCAAAACCAAAATATTACGATATCATTTCTTCTTTAAAACCCAAAAGATCCATTTGATATTATTTTTATAAAACCCAATCAATGATATCATTTCCCAAATATAAATCTTTCCAAAAATTATGCCACTTTTAAAATTTATAATTCCTTGTAACGAAATATTTGAATATTAACTTCCAACATAATACTTCGAAATCCATAGTTTTTAAAACCATTACTTTCAAAACTAAATGGTTTGGATATTCAACAGTATATAAAATAAGTGGTTTAACTTAAATGTTACTTTGAAAAGAAATATTTCTCGTGGCTTTACAATACATTTCTTTATTTAAAATTAAAACCAAAATTTAATATCGCTTCAAGTTCCAAAACCATTCCAATAAATTCATATATATACGTATATCCATTTTGAGTATAAATATTTCAACTAAAGTTGGATTTTATTCTTTCGAATCAAATGTTCTATTAATTAGCCTTGAATATTCACATAGATTCCATAATTAATAAGACTTCAATTTCTAGTAAAATATATATATATTTCCAAATTCAAATTTTACTAGAAAATTCATTTCAAAATATTTTGGAAAAATCCAATTATAAATATCATATCTTTAAAATTTCCAACTTAATATTTAAACATAGGATATAAATCATCAAACTCCATTTTCTTAATTTTCTTCCATTTTTAATAAAGAAATTTATTCACCTTTTAATTTCAAAATTTCAACTTCCTATGTATATAAATATGGAAGAAACATTTATTCAGTATAAAATTTAAGATTTTTATAAACCGTATTCCATCCAAACCATAGAAATCACATTAAAAATAGTTATATATAGACCGCGGTGCCTGTATATAATTTTCTATCCTATGGTCAAGTGATACGGATATTTATCATTTCAATCCGCAATTTAAAAATAAACTGCGGTTGTATATCATTTCAAACCGCAATCCCGAAAAATGTAAAATGCATGATAACTGGCATTTTAATGATATCCACATAAATCATCCATTCAACAACACATCCATCACCCAATTTCAACCATCAATCAATATCAATCACTATCAACCCATATCAATCAATAACAATATTAGTTCGATAATATGCAACGGGTAATAACTGTCAGTTTATTCAAATTAAATTTCAACTATTAATCTAACCATTTATATTTAGAGATAATTTATATAACTGTTAACTAGCATTTCATATGCAAACAAAATTCCTAACAGCAAATTAATACGCAATTAATCAATTTAATTAACAGCTAAATTCAATAAATGCAATTCAACAGATATGGATGAAATAACATGCCAAAAGCTCATAAATAAATTTCTATTCATTTCTAAAATTTATTTAACAAACATAAAAGCTTCTAGTAATTGTGAGTGGGTTAAAACACTCACCTTTTGAATTTAAATTGAATTCAAATCCAATTTAAACCCAAAAATTGGACAGTCTCCAAATTCATCCAAACCAGTGCCAAAACGTCAGAAATTCCGATACGATCCCAGCAAAACAAACCGCGCGTGAATCCGAGCTCGTATGCAAAAGTTATGAAAATTTGAAAAATGAAAAATTCTGGTCCTGGGTCAACTTCGGGTTCGACTTCGGGGCGCCGCCTCATTTCCCCGATGCTTGCTTGGAGTTTTCGCCAAAACGACCCGGAGCGACCCGAGTCATTTTCTTCCTGACCCGAAGTTTCTCTAGGGTTTTCTCCTCTGAAACCCGAAGCGCGACCAGAAGCTGCTGCAGATCCACAAATTTTTTTTTTTTTTTTTTTTTTTTTGAAATAAAATTTTGGAATTTGGGAATTAGGTTTTCTGCCATTGGAATGAGGAGTTGAGAAGGAGATGTACGTATAGAAAAATGAAAATAAGGAGTGGCTAGGGTTTATAATCGCAAATATATAGACAGATAAAAGAAGGCTAGGTGGGTACGGATAACGAACGTGCTAAACGATAGTTGGCCCAAAAAGCCCGTTCTGCCTCCGGAGTCGAATTTGTTAAAACTATATATCCAAATAGGTGTTTCAAAATATTCTGAACGCGATGGAAAAAGTTTCGCGACCAAATTCGATCGTATGAAGAAGTTATGCTAAAAAAATAAAAATTTCAAATTGATTTCAATTAAAATGCGTAAATTTCAAGGCGTTTCGAGTCCGTACGATCAAACGACAAGTCCGATCGCAACGAAACTTGAAACATTATTATAATTCACCGTTACGGATCCGATGAAACTAGTTTCGTCGAAATCCGAGTCCGTGACAAAAATGACTATTTTTAATATTTATTAAATAAATTAAAATAAATCATAAAATCCAAATTTTCTTTCAACTTTAAATATTGGCCAAATTTCATTACTTATATAATCCAATCAATTCCCAATAATTTAGCAAGCTTGGATGTGAATTAAAATTTATAAGTATATAAATTTCGCAGTGTTAACCTCTGCGTTTTCTTATTATTTGGGAATTATAAATTTTATTCGCAAAACCCAATTATTTAATCATATACTTATACTCTCATCTTAAATCTAATTATATAAATAACTTGATTTCTATTATCCAACTCAAAATATATCAATTATTCTCCAACTACATAGTTAACGTTTCTTTTATATATCACTGTGGTAATATTTCAAAATGTTCATCTTTTGTTTGCATAAATTACTGTATTTAGATAAAATTGTAATTTTGGTAACTTATCACATAAATAACTTAAAACCTCAACTAATACATTCCACCTTTGTTTCATCTTATTCATTCACTCATCAATATTCCGTACTAACTACAAAATTTAGTGTATTCCTTTAAATTGATCAAAATAAGACTTATCAACTAATAGAAAGATTTACGTACAAAATTTATTGTCATACATCTAATTTACAAGCCTATACTTAATTATTATCCTACAATACGTTTTACGTTACTATAATGTTCATTCTTCCGTTCCTACGTTTCTATAAATTTATTCCTTTATAATTTATTTAACGCAACACTTAATCTACACCTATTGCGATGTTTCAAATTTACTTGAATGAACAATTTCTTTACTTAAAATAGTTGTTGTAAACTCTTAATTCCACATTTATAAGTGTATTATTATTTTCACTCAAATATTATACATATATATAGAGTATTGGGTTTTTATTTAATCATCATTTATCATATATATTAATTAATTAAATTCAATACTTAAGTCTGACTAAATTTATTCCCCAAATACACATTTACATTTCTCAACCAATAAATATAACCAATCAAATTCTCATTTTATTGAACCTTGGTCAATTCCACACGTTAATTTTACTTAAAGTCTCAATTAATTAATTTACCTCGGTTTCATTACCTTATTACCTTATATGCATAATTGACATGGTTATATCTTCCATTACATCAATAATTTATCATTTCATTTCTATGCAATATATACTCATCTTATTCCATTTATTTGGTTACTGCATTGAAATCTATTTATTAACCAATACTAACGTTATTATCATAAAAAAAAATTTGATTCCCAATTTTATTCAATACTTAGAACAAAAATTTTCACATTAAATCAAATCCTTCTATTCAAACCAAGTATCATGCTATGATAATATTTTACGTTGGTTACACTGAAAAAAAATCAACTTTTTATCGTTATCAATTAAACATACATTAATTGCACAAATTAAAGGAATTAATTGCCATTTATCAAATTAAATTTTTCATACATCAATCTATTTCATCTAAATCCTTACCTATGAATATTGCAACCTTTAATTCCATTAAATACCAATTAACCCAAATTATTTCATTTATTCTAAGTCATAACACTAAAATAATTCATCATAATAAACTTAAAATCTATACGTTTATTGATTTATTTCTATTTGTCTTATGTTAAATTCTAAATTTAGTAAGACAACCTAAAGTACTCCACTCAATCGACAGTCCCTTTCAATTGTTAATACGTACTTAAATTTCTACAGTTGCCTTCCATCTGCACTTCCGTTACTATGATAAAAATTAGTAACGTTTATGCCATCAATCCATCATAATTACTTACCCTTAATTGAGTTTGATTTCCAAATAAATTTGCTGACCCTTAATTAGACAATTTATAAAAGTTTGTCATCATACCTATAGTTCTACGCTTATGCTATGTCTTAAATTTCAATAAATTTATAAATTTTGAGATGTTCATTAGGGTTTACAAATTTATTGACTTGCAATAACAGGGTTTCTTAATCTATTCAATTTATCGTTCACAATCTTTTATTGCATTAAATTGGTTTAATATTCCCATATTAAATTTTATGTACAGGTAAGAATTTTTCTTTCTTTCTCTACTTAATTCATTTGAATTTTATTCAAATGTCTTTAAATAGGTTTCTAAGTCACTTCTATATAATTTATTCTAGCCTTCATTTTAATACTTATCTACCACCTTTATTCTTTCAACTAAAATAAATTACAAAATCCTATTAAACAAACAATTTTAAATGGTCGAACTTAACGGGTCGTTACACTCTCCCCCACTCAAAACTTTTCGTCCCCGAAAAGGAAAAAGAAGGGAGAAGGAAGAATAAAACAGTACATCTCAATTCAATATTAGCTTATAAATAATAATTTACTGGATTAATTTCCTTTAATGAAATATACCCGTTTTATAGCCATTATAAACTTTTATACTTAAATAATTAAAGTTGGAAAAACATTTTCAACAAAATTCTAAGTCCAAAATTTACGGAAAATTTTGGCAGAGTCTCCTTTGTACAGAGAGGCTCGGGAGAAAATAAAATATCAAAATATAACAAATATATTACAAATATTATCAAAATATTATATCCCAACACGGGCAACTATATAAAATAGCGCTTTAAACGTAATCCGAAAACGTACCTATTTGTCGGGCAATACGCTTATTATTTTGGAACCAAAAGCAGTAGCAGTTGCTTCCAACCCCTGTATTCACTTATAAAATCTAAAAGTTAAATATCTATATTACAGTGAAATGTTTGGGTAGATTCAATCATTCATATCCAAATCAAATGCAACAACCATACATTTTAACAAACGGCACACACCACAAACCACAATCATTCAATCAACAACCGTTAGTTGTTCGGGTTCAAATTATGAAATTTTACGGAGTGAGAAATAACTATCAAGTGCATCCGTTACTCAACAGTCTTAGATGGAATAGAGATAGATTATTGTTCCTCCAACAACTCCAAAATTCCTTACCCAACAACCATACATCAACCAAACAATTCAAATCAACACCACAATAGCTTATTATACATTTATTTCATGCTTCAGTGGTTTTATTTTCTTTCTTTCATTTATGGAGGGATTTCTTTGTTTCTTACAATTTTCATTTTCCATTTGTTACAAAATTCATTATATTGTATTCCAATTTATTGACTAAGGTTTATATCATCTATTTATACTACTTACCCTTTCTTATATAGTAAAATTTCCAATTTAACTTAAGTTTATACAGTTAATTCTCATTTATAACAGCAAATTTATTGAATACCTTAATTACCTCAAGCTTCACTTGTAAGATTTCCCCTTACATTTTCTTACTAACATTGCAACTTTTATTATATGGTAAGTTATGTATATTTAAGAATGCAAGTGAAAATTTACAAGTTTCTTCTCAATTCCTTTTTATTTATTAACGGTTCAATAAATATATATTCGTTTTATAAATTACAATTTCAACTTACCCTTAATTTCATTCCTTTATTTAATGTTTATGTTTTATTATATTTAATTACAGTAACCCTCTACTTACACTTAAATTATTAACCTTAAAACCTCCATTTTTATAAATAAAGGATCTTATTAATTCATTATCTAGGGTTTACAGACATTTATTTATATTACCTACATTTTATTATATTACTAGTAGCATTTTAAAACATACTTAGGTTTATAACCGTACACATCAATCTTTATTTATTAAAGAATTTCATTTTATTTACTTAAGTTAAAATCACCTATTAATAATACTCACCTTTAATTTGGGTAAAATTTCAATTATCACTTAAGTTTATACCAATAAATTCTTATTATAACAGTAATTTATTGAATACTTCATTTTTCCTAAATTCCTACTTGTAAAATATTCAATTCCAGTTTCTCATTTAACACTTCAACTTTTATATTTGGGTAAGTTATTTATGTTAAGGAAATTGCAATTGAACTTATACAAGTTTAATCTCCATTCTTTTAATTAAATTTAATGTTTATCCATATTACTCTTTGTCTCATATGTATGCAAATTCCTCTTTATAGCTTTGCAATTATTCTCTTATTTCAATTAGAGGTTTCAATTCATTTATTACTTAACTAACAAATTTTAAACAATTAATTAACGGAAAAATTTAGAATTAAATACCGGGTTAAATTTCAATTTATTCCAAAATAATAGATAATTAATTTCTTGCAACCTTTATATCTCTAATTATATTTAGAACAATAAAAGAAAATTTTTAGAAAATTTCAAAATAAATCTGCAGTAGAATTTACTACAGTGGCCTTTCCCCTTCGAAACTCGAAAATGAAAGTCGATGATGCGGCCGTCATCACCGAATTTATTTTCCAGCGACAGAGAGGAAAGTACAGAATTTAATTCTTTTCCAAAATCTTCTTTAAAACAATTCTTCCACTTTATACGAAATATTTATATAAGAAAATACTTATAAACCAAATCAATAAATTTCACAAATTCTTTGAAAGCAAATTTTCAAAAATCCCGGACTTAAGTTCTAAATCTCCAAATTTGGTTTATTATAATTTCACTTAGCTTCAGTTATTATAAATATTTTTATTGCCTAACATCCAATCTATAGCAACCAAATATATATATATCTTTATAAAACTATTTTTATATATAGAAATATAATAGGCAAATTATTTCATTCACCTATATTAAAAACAAATATTATGTCGGTCTGTCCTATTAAGTGTTTAGAAATCCCTATTGATGACATAGCGTCCCATGCATCAACCAGAATTTATAAATACAAAGCGGAACAGATTAACACAATATTAAAATCTTTTTATTAATACTAACAAGTACGCTCTCTCTTATATATACACTCAGCGACTCCCATAGGATATTTCTACCCTATTAACAAAGAGTCAAACCCCACAAAGCCAAGGTTTATCGCTAAACCAAAGCTCTGATACCAACTGTAACATCCCGCCTTTTTGCACACTTTAAACCGACACACGTGCCAATTCAAAGCATACGCAAGGGCGGATTGTTATGGGGTAAATAAGAAAAACAGAGAAGAAATAAAAACAAAAACAGAATCTCCCAGCGGAAGGATAAAATATAATAACAAATATACAGTTCATAAACAGTTTACAAAAGCTTGATTCTTCTTTTACAATAAATATCAGAGTTACACATACCAATACAAGCAATGCAGCGGAATAGAAAGAGTGTGGTGTAATACTATATATAACATAATACTTATTCTTCGTCTTCGTCCTCCAAAGCTAAAATCTGCTATCCTGAAATGCTCGGACTGACCCGAGCGAATTTGAAAAGACAAAAACACCCGAGTCAGACTAGAAAATCTTATGTAAGTTAAATAAACAGAAATAAATATGAGTACAGTAACTCAAGAGATGTTCGGGATTTACATCTCCTAAGGATCCGTTAAACTATTTACTATGTAGTATATTGCGCTATTATAATAGTGTCTATAGTAAAATAAACATACTTTTAAATAGCGTTAAGGCTTTACATTTTCCACCTTAACACGTAATAGTCCCAGTAGTCCATCCAATACCATAGCTCCTCCTACTCGGGAAGCAACTAGAGGATACCACACGGGCTACGGGAGAAAACCAAACTCGTACAAGGCTCGATATGGTAGGTGACACGGCACAACTAGGCAATGCCAGGGTAGATATACCAATTGCTATCCAGGCTGGTGGAAACGCGTAGCCGCAGTTACCGCCCACCTCGGACTAACTCCCCAAAATCAAAATATAGAAGTGGCCACTGAATCAAATCCAAGTCAAATTATAATATCGAAGAGGAGCGTCCGATCAGAGGAATGACCTCATTGGCCTGAGAATCGCTCCTGTTTTAGCCACCTTATGCCAACTCACGGGAGTTGGGTCCACGTATTTACCTTACAGGAAACGTCGCCACCACCTACTTCATTCTGGAATCTCCACCGCGTACACGGTTAGTCAAAGTGGTTTTCGGTATCGACAGAGAGTATGTCAGATATCCGATCCCGGTCTCTTTGCCAACCCATCGTTATTATAACACCGCGGTCATTTAAAAATAGTTTATACTTTTAAAACCAAAATAAAATCCATTTCAAAACCAAAATATTACGATATCATTTCTTCTTTAAAACCCAAAAGATCCATTTGATATTATTTTTATAAAACCCAATCAATGATATCATTTCCCAAATATAAATCTTTCCAAAAATTATGCCACTTTTAAAATTTATAATTCCTTGTAACGAAATATTTGAATATTAACTTCCAACATAATACTTCGAAATCCATAGTTTTTAAAACCATTACTTTCAAAACTAAATGGTTTGGATATTCAACAGTATATAAAATAAGTGGTTTAACTTAAATGTTACTTTGAAAAGAAATATTTCTCGTGGCTTTACAATACATTTCTTTATTTAAAATTAAAACCAAAATTTAATATCGCTTCAAGTTCCAAAACCATTCCAATAAATTCATATATATACGTATATCCATTTTGAGTATAAATATTTCAACTAAAGTTGGATTTTATTCTTTCGAATCAAATGTTCTATTAATTAGCCTTGAATATTCACATAGATTCCATAATTAATAAGACTTCAATTTCTAGTAAAATATATATATATTTCCAAATTCAAATTTTACTAGAAAATTCATTTCAAAATATTTTGGAAAAATCCAATTATAAATATCATATCTTTAAAATTTCCAACTTAATATTTAAACATAGGATATAAATCATCAAACTCCATTTTCTTAATTTTCTTCCATTTTTAATAAAGAAATTTATTCACCTTTTAATTTCAAAATTTCAACTTCCTATGTATATAAATATGGAAGAAACATTTATTCAGTATAAAATTTAAGATTTTTATAAACCGTATTCCATCCAAACCATAGAAATCACATTAAAAATAGTTATATATAGACCGCGGTGCCTGTATATAATTTTCTATCCTATGGTCAAGTGATACGGATATTTATCATTTCAATCCGCAATTTAAAAATAAACTGCGGTTGTATATCATTTCAAACCGCAATCCCGAAAAATGTAAAATGCATGATAACTGGCATTTTAATGATATCCACATAAATCATCCATTCAACAACACATCCATCACCCAATTTCAACCATCAATCAATATCAATCACTATCAACCCATATCAATCAATAACAATATTAGTTCGATAATATGCAACGGGTAATAACTGTCAGTTTATTCAAATTAAATTTCAACTATTAATCTAACCATTTATATTTAGAGATAATTTATATAACTGTTAACTAGCATTTCATATGCAAACAAAATTCCTAACAGCAAATTAATACGCAATTAATCAATTTAATTAACAGCTAAATTCAATAAATGCAATTCAACAGATATGGATGAAATAACATGCCAAAAGCTCATAAATAAATTTCTATTCATTTCTAAAATTTATTTAACAAACATAAAAGCTTCTAGTAATTGTGAGTGGGTTAAAACACTCACCTTTTGAATTTAAATTGAATTCAAATCCAATTTAAACCCAAAAATTGGACAGTCTCCAAATTCATCCAAACCAGTGCCAAAACGTCAGAAATTCCGATACGATCCCAGCAAAACAAACCGCGCGTGAATCCGAGCTCGTATGCAAAAGTTATGAAAATTTGAAAAATGAAAAATTCTGGTCCTGGGTCAACTTCGGGTTCGACTTCGGGGCGCCGCCTCATTTCCCCGATGCTTGCTTGGAGTTTTCGCCAAAACGACCCGGAGCGACCCGAGTCATTTTCTTCCTGACCCGAAGTTTCTCTAGGGTTTTCTCCTCTGAAACCCGAAGCGCGACCAGAAGCTGCTGCAGATCCACAAATTTTTTTTTTTTTTTTTTTTTTTTTTTTGAAATAAAATTTTGGAATTTGGGAATTAGGTTTTCTGCCATTGGAATGAGGAGTTGAGAAGGAGATGTACGTATAGAAAAATGAAAATAAGGAGTGGCTAGGGTTTATAATCGCAAATATATAGACAGATAAAAGAAGGCTAGGTGGGTACGGATAACGAACGTGCTAAACGATAGTTGGCCCAAAAAGCCCGTTCTGCCTCCGGAGTCGAATTTGTTAAAACTATATATCCAAATAGGTGTTTCAAAATATTCTGAACGCGATGGAAAAAGTTTCGCGACCAAATTCGATCGTATGAAGAAGTTATGCTAAAAAAATAAAAATTTCAAATTGATTTCAAAATGCGTAAATTTCAAGGCGTTTCGAGTCCGTACGATCAAACGACAAGTCCGATCGCAACGAAACTTGAAACATTATTATAATTCACCGTTACGGATCCGATGAAACTAGTTTCGTCGAAATTCGAGTCCGTGACAAAAATGACTATTTTTAATATTTATTAAATAAATTAAAATAAATCATAAAATCCAAATTTTCTTTCAACTTTAAATATTGGCCAAATTTCATTACTTATATAATCCAATCAATTCCCAATAATTTAGCAAGCTTGGATGTGAATTAAAATTTATAAGTATATAAATTTCGCAGTGTTAACCTCTGCGTTTTCTTATTATTTGGGAATTATAAATTTTATTCGCAAAACCCAATTATTTAATCATATACTTATACTCTCATCTTAAATCTAATTATATAAATAACTTGATTTCTATTATCCAACTCAAAATATATCAATTATTCTCCAACTACATAGTTAACGTTTCTTTTATATATCACTGTGGTAATATTTCAAAATGTTCATCTTTTGTTTGCATAAATTACTGTATTTAGATAAAATTGTAATTTTGGTAACTTATCACATAAATAACTTAAAACCTCAACTAATACATTCCACCTTTGTTTCATCTTATTCATTCACTCATCAATATTCCGTACTAACTACAAAATTTAGTGTATTCCTTTAAATTGATCAAAATAAGACTTATCAACTAATAGAAAGATTTACGTACAAAATTTATTGTCATACATCTAATTTACAAGCCTATACTTAATTATTATCCTACAATACGTTTTACGTTACTATAATGTTCATTCTTCCGTTCCTACGTTTCTATAAATTTATTCCTTTATAATTTATTTAACGCAACACTTAATCTACACCTATTGCGATGTTTCAAATTTACTTGAATGAACAATTTCTTTACTTAAAATAGTTGTTGTAAACTCTTAATTCCACATTTATAAGTGTATTATTATTTTCACTCAAATATTATACATATATATAGAGTATTGGGTTTTTATTTAATCATCATTTATCATATATATTAATTAATTAAATTCAATACTTAAGTCTGACTAAATTTATTCCCCAAATACACATTTACATTTCTCAACCAATAAATATAACCAATCAAATTCTCATTTTATTGAACCTTGGTCAATTCCACACGTTAATTTTACTTAAAGTCTCAATTAATTAATTTACCTCGGTTTCATTACCTTATTACCTTATATGCATAATTGACATGGTTATATCTTCCATTACATCAATAATTTATCATTTCATTTCTATGCAATATATACTCATCTTATTCCATTTATTTGGTTACTGCATTGAAATCTATTTATTAACCAATACTAACGTTATTATCATAAAAAAAAATTTGATTCCCAATTTTATTCAATACTTAGAACAAAAATTTTCACATTAAATCAAATCCTTCTATTCAAACCAAGTATCATGCTATGATAATATTTTACGTTGGTTACACTGAAAAAAAATCAACTTTTTATCGTTATCAATTAAACATACATTAATTGCACAAATTAAAGGAATTAATTGCCATTTATCAAATTAAATTTTTCATACATCAATCTATTTCATCTAAATCCTTACCTATGAATATTGCAACCTTTAATTCCATTAAATACCAATTAACCCAAATTATTTCATTTATTCTAAGTCATAACACTAAAATAATTCATCATAATAAACTTAAAATCTATACGTTTATTGATTTATTTCTATTTGTCTTATGTTAAATTCTAAATTTAGTAAGACAACCTAAAGTACTCCACTCAATCGACAGTCCCTTTCAATTGTTAATACGTACTTAAATTTCTACAGTTGCCTTCCATCTGCACTTCCGTTACTATGATAAAAATTAGTAACGTTTATGCCATCAATCCATCATAATTACTTACCCTTAATTGAGTTTGATTTCCAAATAAATTTGCTGACCCTTAATTAGACAATTTATAAAAGTTTGTCATCATACCTATAGTTCTACGCTTATGCTATGTCTTAAATTTCAATAAATTTATAAATTTTGAGATGTTCATTAGGGTTTACAAATTTATTGACTTGCAATAACAGGGTTTCTTAATCTATTCAATTTATCGTTCACAATCTTTTATTGCATTAAATTGGTTTAATATTCCCATATTAAATTTTATGTACAGGTAAGAATTTTTCTTTCTTTCTCTACTTAATTCATTTGAATTTTATTCAAATGTCTTTAAATAGGTTTCTAAGTCACTTCTATATAATTTATTCTAGCCTTCATTTTAATACTTATCTACCACCTTTATTCTTTCAACTAAAATAAATTACAAAATCCTATTAAACAAACAATTTTAAATGGTCGAACTTAACGGGTCGTTACATAAATTGTATATGAAGTGTATACTGTGGTGTCGTGGCCACAAATATAAAGCAAGTTGCATTGTTTATATGAGTTTATATATATTAATTTTGAAATATATTATACGGGTAAGTTATAATTATCTACTTTGTAAAATAAGCTGTAGGCTTTACATACGTGTATTTATATGATAATGTTTTTTATCAAAGTTTATGATATAAGTTATAACAGTACAAGTATATGTGCACATGTCTTATATCATTTGGTTAGTGTTGTATGTCGGTGTGTGTATATATATGGTTACATATTATTTTACATAGATATATACTAATAACTTTAATGATCAGAATATATATATAGATTTTATTTTAATATGTGTGTTTTGAAAGTTGTTTGGAAAGTTTAATATAAATGGGTTTGGATATAAAATATGATATTATATATAGTTATATGTAAGTTAACTCATACCATTTAGCTTCATCGATCCATTTCTGATTTTATTTCATAAAATTCTTATCTTTTAGCTTGTTCGTCAATCAAATTCGTGCCAATCTAGCGGTGCTTTGAAATTCGTGCTTGGATTCGTATCTCATCTCATTCTCATCGTCTCTTGCCTCGAAAGGTGAGCAATCACTCACGATTAATATTCTTTTATTTATTAAATTTGATTTCAATTGAAACGACAATTGAAATATGCTGCTGTAGTTATGTACACTGTTATATATGCTATTATATGTATCAGTTCACCTTTGACATCTGACACCGTTATCTGTTATGTATGCAATAATAATCCAGTTTGGTTGATAATTGATTGATTGTTTGTTGTTTATATTGGATGTTAAATTGAAACGTAAAAATGATGAATATTATGCAATTGAATTTGACGTAGGATAGTTTAAAAATGTGAATCGACATATGTGTTGAATTTGATTAGTTAATTTGAATAATCTGACCCCTTTTAATTGTTAAGTTAATCGACATGTGGAATTTGATAAATTACCCTTTGAACCTTGAACGTACATTGGATAAATTGTTGTAGAATTGAAATTGAACGACAAGTGAAAAACCGTAATGTAGTAATCTTTAATCTACATGAAATGATAGTGTAGATTCTAGAAATAATTATATTAATTCGCACAAACAACAATGTGAATTAATACGATTATTTCAGGATTATTTGAATTGATTATTGGATTGTGTTTGATTGTTGTTATTGCTTGTTTATTTACTTTGGCACCATCCCAGTTATCACACTGCAAGTTCCCTTTATTATGTTTGATCTTGGATTGAATTTGGAATCGGGTTGAAATGATAAATACCCAAATGAACTTGACTTAGGATAGAGAATTAAATAAAAATCCGATTGGTCAATAAATTGATTTAAAAATAAAATAATGATTTTATTTAAGCAAAGAATAAGTTTTGAAACGAAATTGGAATTTGAATTGTTGAAAGAAAAATGTAAAGATTGAAATCTGAAACATATTTTAACGTAGTAATTGATGAAAGAACGTTGTTTGAAATTTAATTGTATAATAATTAAATTTGGAATTATAAATAAATAATTTGGAATTAGTAATAATTGAAGTTTGAAATTATTAAGTTGAATTTATAATTAAGTTGAAATGATTTGATAATTAAGTTTGAATTCATAATTAAGTGGAAATGAATTAATAATTAAGTTTGAATCTATAATCAAGTTTGTAATTATTAAGTTTTGAAATTATTAATAATCAAGATTGAAATTATTTAATAATTGAATGAGATTTAATTATTTGATAATTGAAAAAAAAAAATTGAATTCTTTGATAAGAGAAAATCGAACTTTCGTTTAAGTGAATTTGATCTTCGTTAACAAATGAAATGGAGTTGCTTTATTTATGAAGTTTGGAAAAATATTTAAATAAGTAAATAAGTGAAATTGAACTTCTCGAACATGTGAAAGTTGGTTTTGTTAATTGAGTTTGGGATTTGTAACTAAGTAAGTAAATGAACGAAATTGAATTTCTTTAACAAGAAATAAAATGTGATTTATTGAAATTAATGTAAGACTTGTAATTTAAGGAGTTGATTTGACGAATTTAATTTATTTCAATTTGATGTTTGGATATAATGAAGTTGAACGTAAGTAATTGATTTAAATGAATTGGAATTTAAATAGAAGTTGTTTTGAATGACAAATTTACTTAATAAATATTGAATGAAATCGATAAATGAATTTAAATTGATTTGAATGTTAAATTTAATTAATTTAAATGATTTTGGAATGAAATTTGTATACGAACTTGAATCAATATTTGAATTGTTTAAATAAACAGTTGAAATCGAATTATAAGGTTTTGAAAGGGTAATTTGAAGTTTTGAAACGTAAACTTTGGAAATTGATTTAGAAAGACAACGAAATGTTGATTTACGAATTGAAATTGAAATTGAATTGATGTGGTTTTTGAAATTTATTAAACGACCAATCGGTGTAATAATTACGAAAGTTATTAAAGAAACCGGAATCGGTTATGGATATACTCTCTATCTAAACCGAAAACCACTTTAATAACAATACGTGGAGTGATGATCCAGAATGAAGTGGTTGGAATGATGTACGTGATGACTGAAGAAAGAGAACGATAATGGATAGCCTTGATACTTGTGTCAAATTGGAAATGACTAAAATCAGGAGCCGTGCCGGGCCAAATGGGGTTAGCTACCTCGAGCGAACACACTTCTTCGTAACTACTACTCATTACTTGTGATTGATTGGTGCACCCTCGGAATTTTAGGAGTGTTGTTTCGCGGTGTTGCGATCGCTGCGGCGATGCGTTCTCACCAGTCCGGATCAGGCGAACGGTAGTTTCACTACCTTGGGTATTGCCTCATGTGCCTTGTCATACTTGTATCCCTATATACGCGACCACTACGAATTTGTTTTGTGTTATACCTATGGAGTACTCCCTGATATCCCACTAGTTTACGGTGGAGTTTACAGTGCTGTATAGACTATGATGCTTATAAAATGTGTTAAGGGGGATAATGGTAACGCCTTAACACTATTTTGATACTTTATATTACTGATAGACATTATCTATTTAGCGTACACTACTACATAGTAGATAGTTTAACGGATCCTTAGAGGATGGTGATTCCAACATCCTTTGAGTTACTTGTATTTCGATTGATATTTCACTTGAGTT
The DNA here is from genome assembly GCA_030765085.1 of Allium cepa. Classification (NCBI taxonomy): domain Eukaryota; kingdom Viridiplantae; phylum Streptophyta; class Magnoliopsida; order Asparagales; family Amaryllidaceae; genus Allium; species Allium cepa. The sequence goes on from CM060935.1 coordinate 27,875,849, forward strand.
GGATTTATTGATATGAGAATATTAATCCTGACTCGAGTGTTTTGTGTTTTGCTTTACGCTCGGGTCAGACTGAGTGTACCAGTATTCGAGACTCACCTTTGGAGTTGGAGCTTTGCTTGAAGATCCAGCCATCTATTCATCTTTCAGATATCCAGTTGATTCCAGTGATGTATTCTGATTTGTACCTGATGTATCGTATTACTCTTCTGTTGTAAACTCTGATGTATCTTATATATTTATATAGTAGCTTCATGAACTACTATTTTTCTTTTACTTCCGCTGCATATTATTACTCTGTGTCTGTGATTCTGTGATTATTTATTTACTGTATATCTGAGTTTTGCCAAATTTAAATTAACAATTCGGTATTTTGAATTATTCAAGTCCGACATGTGCGGATGCGAATAGTACAAAATAGCGGGTCGTTACAAGAAACGAAAAAAATCAGCAAAAATTAGGATACCTAAATATAGGATCCTTTAGATCATAGAATGCAACTCGAAAATACCCAAGCTACCCTAACTCAAATCATTCCAAACTCTAGATAGGAAAAAGCATGCTAATTCACTTGGAAAGATAAGCTAAAAGGAAAAATCCCAAAATCCTTAACATCATACCAAATATTGCGGATCCCCTCAATAGTATTTGCAATCCTCAAAGAAATCACAAAATAAGAACATCAAAGATCATTAACAAACTCCTTCAATACGGATAGGTGTCAAGCACCCGTATTGAAGTAGACTTGAATAAAACAATCACAATTAGGATTACTCCTAAGATAATATGTCATCAACTAAATTCGAGAATATTACGGAATAAAACATATTTCTAGACATATACCAAATTATCTACTCCAAAAGACACGATAAGGTAAAGGACACGACGATTAAAGAATTCGTAACACTTGTATCACACTTAGATGTACTATAATATGTGGTTATGTTCTGTGTTTGTCATACTTTGTTCTGAACTCGGCTCTGATACCAAGCTGTGACGCCCCACTCCGAGACCCACATTAACAAAGAGAATTACTGGGTAATTCTGTCTGCTAATGTGGAGAATAGGGCTGTTTAGGAGCGACCATCTATAATCTTGTCTTAAACATCTACTGCATACGTCGATAAATGCTCTATATTTTTTTCTATTTCAAGTGAATCGACATATCCAATAAACGCTTAATACAAAACTTTAGATGGCTAATGGATCTTTCAGAACAAAATACAATAATAGAACGCATATCACATCACAGAACAATAATCATCATATATATAAATACTTATACATAGATACATCCTAGTATGGTACAAATTGATACACAAAAGTGGTACAGAGGCCACACTATATATATCTAATCAAATACATATCAGAGTCAAGCGGAAAGAAATATAAACTACACAAAAGTACTAGGCTGATATCCAAGCAGATGCATCAAAGCTAAGTCCCGTAACTGATAGCTAACCCCAAATAACTCGGTTTGACCGGAGTACAAAATACACAGGTCAATCTAGCTAAAACAATCAGTTTATGAGGATAGACGATAACATGAAGCATAAGACACAAGGTGAAAATTCTTTTCGAATGAGAAAAGGCAACAGAAAGAATACAACCCATGACCTAAGTGGATTAATGTCACTTAAGTATATAAAGACCTCAAAAGAGGTAAATTTAATGATAATACTCAAATAATATAAACATTCACCTCATATCATCAGTGACATTCTAAAATGTCTACATGGTTTCCACGAACCATATCTCCTCAAGAGGAGAAACATCAGTACAAACTCTCGCCAAAATGGCAAACGTAAAACATTCTCAAATAGGATGATCCAAAACTCAAATATAGAAGAATCTCCAAATTCAATCACACCTCATCTCATTGGTATAAATGTATATAAATCTCAATCTCAACTCGCCAAAATGGCAAAACCCAGAATATCTTATAAAATCATGAAATCATCCAAACTCATGACTCGAGGAACTCAATAAGAGTTAAAGACATCATAAATGAAATCACTACATATAAAACATCTTATATAGCACTAGGCTATCGATGTAATAAAACATCTTAAAATGGTGAAATCACATTAAAACAGAAAACCTAGAAAACACGGATTGGCCAAATCCACGATTGCAATGTCGATGCAATGCTGCACGTGCTAAACTCAGACGGCCGAAGCCTCAGACAAGGTCGCTAACACCTCCCAAAGCAGTTCGTCCTCATGACAAGGTCGTTGACACCTCTCCAAGCTATTTTGTCAGCCCTAACAAGGTCTCTAACACCTCCCTAAGCAGTTCGTCCTCATGACAAGGTCGCTAACACCTCTCCAAGCTATTTTGTCAGCCCTAACAAGGTCGCTAACACATCCCTAAGCAGTTCGTCCTCATGACAAGGCCGCTAACACCTCTCAAAGCAGTTCTGTTAGGTAAACATCGTGAATGTGTCACAAACTCATGGATAAGAATCCGAAAAGTGTTAATGTGTGTCCCATACCACTCATTCGCACCTAGCGGTTTATTAGCCGCTAGTCGATGCCACACTAGGAACATCATAAAACTCAGAAAATCATATCTCACCTCATCTCATTGGCAAGGGGTAAAGAGATACCATACTCGTCTCATCTCATCGACAAATATTAAATGGCATCTTAAGTTGTCTCATCTCATTGACAAGTGAAAACATCGTGATTGTTCCTCATAAACCATAAATCTCAAAATATGAAAACATATACTCAAGACTTGCCTTATATCATTGGCAAGTAAATAAAACATCGTGATGGTTCTCATCGACCATACTCTTACATAGGAGATCTCAAACCATAATACTTGCCAAATATTGGCCATCTTAAATAAGTCCAATAAATAGGAATTATAAACCTCAAAATTACACCGTGAAATGGCAGAACATGTCAAAATCACTAATCTTAAATAGCTTCGATTGTACAAGTCCGGAATTAACCAAAATAGTAAACGCACATGCCCCATACCACGTGTTTTACTAAATCGTTTAATTCTTTTTCTCATACGTTCGAATAGTGTAAAAGTGTATGGTTTATATTTAAAATAGTTTATTAGAGAAAACAAGCTTTTAAAACTATTTTCCGAAAAGATTAACAAAACCAATATTTGAAATTCCTTTATTACTATATATAAAAAAAATTAAAACTATATAATAATAATAATTGAAATGTCCATTTATTTCAAAAAATCACTTCAAAAATGGTTTAGTGAATACTGTGCTCGAAAACCATGAAAAACAAGAAAGATAACTCAAGACTGATAACTTGAATTAAATACGAATTCAATTTAAATTTAACCAAAACCAATTCAAATTCTATTTAAATTCGAATTTCAAATTCTCCAAATATAACTATCCTATTGATAGGTATCACATCTCTCAAAAAATCTCAAAAACAACATCGAAATCGAACAAGAATGAGAGCAAAAATAAGCAAATACAATTCTCAGGTCAATGATTATTATTGCTGTCGTTTTGCTCTCGGGACAACAACAAACAAATACAGTTTTGACCAAGCTAACTTCGAAATTTCAGAAAACTCAAAACATGAAACTTTTAGCACAAAGTCTAAGATTTTCAGAACATCTAAAATTATCGAAATTGGATAAGAAACGTGGAAGATATGGCCTAAACAAATTCCAGATCTGTAGTTTGCTATGGCTGTCATTTTAGTTCCGGGACAGCGATACTTAAATGAAATTTCGACCATGTAAACATTAAAATTTAACAAAACTCAAAACACAAAAGTTGTAGCAGATAATCTTATCTTTCGAGAACATCAAGAATTGTCGAATTCGGACATCAAAAGAGAAAGTTAAGCTAAAATTACCAATGACGTTAAGCACAGAAAGTCGTAGTTTTATAGTGACAGGGTAGTAAGTTTGTCTTTGATTTTTCGACCCATTACTCTCAGAGTTTGCGAAAGTGTTTAAAATGAAAGTTATCACATTATTTTTAGGTTTCCAGAACTTCAAAAAAAATCAAATTCCGATTAAAAACGAAAGAAATATGCTCAATTTACTGACAGTGATTCATAAATGAACATGCAACAAAAATAAAACTGAGATTTCTAACTTTGAAATCTCAATCTATGCTAGAAAATGTGAGTTTTGATACTCACCTTGACAAAATAAGATCACACTTGAGGAAGTCTGAAGAAAATTTGAGCTTTGGCCTTGTATATGCTTTAAGAACCTGATTTTTATGTCTTTAATTTGGTTAACTTCAGCAAAGGGGTTGAATAATTTGAAGATTTTGGTTTAGGGTTTGAAGAGGGAAAGAGTTTTCTTAATTTTCTTCTTTGTTTTTAGTTATGTGAAGTTTGTACTGTACGTACTTTATTTGAGGAAGAGAAGCTTCCTCTTTACTTCAGGTTAGAGATAAAAATGGGCTTAAACCCAATAACAATTAATTTTCCTAAATACTAATTATCACCAATTAAACTAAAGCTCTTTTATTTAAATCAAAATAACTTATATTTACAAGATTTGAACACAATAAAATCTCATAACTACATTCCTATGTTTTAACAAACAATGTTTTTCAAAGAAATAAAAGATAATTTTGCCCTAAAAATTATTTTCATTATTAAAAACTCTTATTTTAATTAAATACCTAACTTAACATAAATATTTACATATAACACTATTTTTAATTCCCGAAATTACGCAAAAATGATTTTCTTGTGTAATAAAATACAACAAACCACTCTCCACGAATTTATGGCCAAAACTTATTTTTAAATCAAATTTCACCTTTTTATTTAAAATAAACATATTTTAAGATTAAATACTTTCTTTAAAAATTAGGAAAAGAGGCAATTGGCAATAAATACAAGAATTATTGCATTTTCACTAAATAAAATCATATTTCGTTCATCATTCTCACAAATCCTCAAGATAAAGTTTTCAAAACTTTTATTTTCACATTTTATTTACAAAATTCATTATTTATCCCAAATAAACAAATTTAAAATTTTCGATTATATTTTAATTGAAAATACTAAATTATAACTACATTTATAATTTAATATTAACAAGTAATCTCCAAAGCCAGGGTTGTTACACTATCCTCCTTTTATAGAATAAATTTCCCAAATATTTTATATTTCCGCTGAAATCACCAATACAACACTTCGATTTTAGAACAATTTAAAAACACTTTATTATAAAATATACTTTAAAATATTTAAATTAAAAACTACTTTAATACTTTATTAAAAATATATATACACTTCAAGAATGTTTAAATTAAAGCTATTTTATAGAATATAAAACTAAATTTCTCTTTTTAAAACAAAATACCAAGTCACCTTAATAATTACTATTATACATAGATTTGAAAAAGACTTACTTTAAAATTTAAACATTTAGAAATAATAAATTTCTAAATCATGCTTTTTAAAACAACATAACTTATATTTAAAAATTTACGTTGAAAACGCACTTGGCTATCCAAGGAAATATACTTCTCTTCACATCCTTTAAAAATAAATCACTATCTATTTTTAAACAAATTTACCCATTCCTTAATAAATTCCCATCGTGAATTTATTCTTCCAAATATCTACTAATATATTGCTTTACATTTATAAACCAAGTTTGTAAGTTTTATATACTCAACTCCCTTTAAAATTTCGATTCCAAAACACTTAGAATTTTTAAATTACTTTATTTCTTTTCCAATTCATTCTTAAATTTATACAAATTTTCTACAATTATTACTCAAAAATTCACTCTTTATTTCTTTTCAAAAATCCAATTTATATATTTGGAAACTCAGTATACCGAATATATGAAAGCAAACCATAGCATTCAATATTCCAATATAATTCATCATAGAATATCAAATAATCACAACAGAGAGAATTAAATAATTTAAATAAATGTTAAGGAATCTAGTTGGATTCCTCCAACCTGTTTCCCTGCATTCACAGACGTTAGCATAATACAAAATAAAATATCATTCCACTTCGAGGTGGAATATCGCGGTATATGGTATTAATATTATATCATCTGCTATTATGCGGCGCATAGGGTCTCATCCACTATATAATGCGGGAAATCAATCATTCTAAGATATATTATATACTATAATATAGCACATCAAATCAATTCAACCATTCAACCAATTATTTAAATTTAATCATTTAAATTTAAATCAAACCAGATGAGTGAGATTAACCCACTTTTGATTTTTGATTTGCAATCTGTTCCAAACCAGCTTGTTTTCTTCATGATTTCAGACCTTGTATAATATTATAGTTTTTATTAATATTCGAAATAATTGAACAATTTATTACCAATTAAATAAATTTAATTTAACTAATGATTTAGGTTAAACAAGTAATTAAATTTTAAAATAATTTCCCTTTTGAAAATCTTTTAGTAACTAAAGTAATTAAACAAGCTTATTTAACAATCTAATTCCCTTACTCCATTATTTTATAATAACTTAGTAAACTAAAATATGTATATGTATATTTGTTTTAGGTTGAGTTTTGAAACCACATGTATGTTTATCAAATAACTTGTATAGATTTCATAAAAACTAATTTATATAAATTTTTTCATTTTTTTTCAAAATTCCTATTTTTTTCCAATCTTTATCTGTATATATTAATTTTCTATTTTACTGTAAATAAAAATAACTTTCTCTTTTTACCCCACTTTTTATCTACCTATGTTTAAATTAATTTAAGATTATCCTCATCGTATTTTTTTATTCAAAGAACTGCTCAACAGATTATTATTTTTCCTCTGCTGTAAACTCTTTTCTTTACTCTATAAATATATACATATACACAAAATCAAACTAGGACAAGGTTTTACCTTATTGCCTACACGAACCCAAAGCCTACTCGAACTCGAACAGGAATCAACATCGTCGCGTACGCCCCTTGCGACTGCCAACAACGCCCCTACAACCAACGGCCACCGATCACCCATGCCATCGTGCACCCATCAGAGCAACCCCACTGCAGCAAAACCCTACCTTCTATCGCGATACCCTTTTCCCTTGCTCAGCGCCATCGACCTTGATTCTACCCTCCAGGTGGCACTCACGACCCCAAATGAAATGCGACCTCATCCCCAAACTTCTACGCGCATGCGATAACTATATGACACTGCGAAGATCTCGGCTTGATGAACGAGTCGCGCTCGATTTCCCTTCGACATTGAGTTGATTTCGATTCGAAATCGTATTCGATTTCAAACCCCTCCTGCCTTTTTCCTTTTCTTACGAGAGGATCGAATTCGAAATGATTCGAATTCACAAATTCCATTCTCTCAGTTTATTTGATAATGGATCTGGGGGAATGTAAAAGAACAACGTGCTATTTTATAAGTAAAGAAGGTGGTTTCGAGTATTCTTATATTCTTGCTTTAAAAGAAAGGAATTCAGAAGATTTTATCTTGATAGGGGACAAGGAACCACGATTTTAAGGGTGACGATAGTATATGGAAAGGACTGGAGAAGTGTTGATGTGAAATAATTTCAACCGCTGTTGACTAATATAAATATTCAATTTAAATTCAAATTCAAACCGTTCTGATAAATGCAACTTAAAAACTTGACCTCCTATTGAGGCGCGCTGCTAGGCGTTTATAATGTTATACCCCTATTTCGAACGCAATGGAAAAGGTTTGGAGTCCAAATTCGATCGTATGGAGAAGATAGCTTTTTAAATCGACGGTTTAAATTAAATTAAATTTAATCATTTCTAGCCGTTTTCATATCGTACAACCAAATGGTATCTCCAAACGCTATGAAACTTGAAATCCGATGACAATACAATATTACCGATCCAATGCAACTAGTTTCGTCGAATTCTGAGACTGCGCCTCAAAAGGCTATTTTAAAATTTAATTTAAACTATAAAATTTTAAAAATAAACAAGTCACTATTAAATTCAATTTTAATAATTCTACTATCCTCTGCACTATCAATATAAATTTTACAAGCCTTTAAGTTATTTTTAACAGGCTTAAAGCTCCAGCTTTCATATTATACCCGATTTCCAATTATTAAATTCAATAAATAAATAGTGATATTTGAATTGAAGTTAAAAATTAAACTTTAAATATTTAAAACCAATTAAATATTCCAATCTCAAAAGCTCCAAAATTCTAGGTCATCACATTTATATAAACTGTAAAAATAGACATTTGGATTTTATTTAAATATGGTTTTAAAATATAAATAGACATAATTTAATTTATTTAAAGAAGTAAAAAAGTTATATTTTAAGTTTGGTTTGTTTGAATACATAGCTTAGCAAAAAGTCAAATTTTGACTGTAAAATTTGTCAACAAAAACACCGTTTTCAACCAAAACAAGTTGTACTCATATTGTTGCAACATGATACATTTCCTAACATACACATATGCATAACGACTCATTAGAGATCAGAATAGTAACAGCCTAGGATGAGTAACTCATTAGAGATGGGGTTAGTAACACCCTAGAAGATTTATGAGAGCATTATATATACGAGTGGATATTTTTTAATTTTATAAGAATGATTTTATTTCAAAGAAGTTGGTAAATGAAATAATTTTACTTACATATATGTTTTGAAAGTAAACAGGGGAATTTTTTTGAAAAATATTAAGTTAGAAAACAAATGGTTGTTTGAAATGTAGATGAGTAAATAAGCAACTTGAATTAATTTAAAACAAATTAATAAAGGACATCTTAAGGTTAAAATTGCATGATTTAACTATAAAGATAAGAATCAATTAGTTGAAAAGTAGAATTTAGAACTTTCATCATATACCCCTAGATATTTAGCCTTAAGAAGTAATAACGATTTGATAAGTAGAATGAGTTAATGTAAAAGGGCTAAGAACAAATACCTTGTGAATTAAGTTTTACAATTTGAATATAAAGTATTTGATGCTAATGTGTAGCAAAATAACACTCTTTTCAAGAAGGACCAAACCCACTGAATCCGCCTTGCTTTGTTGGGAATTGATATCCTAAGTCAAAGAAAGTTTTTGGGATCAAAAAAGATAATGGAAGTTTAGGATTGGTTAAGCAAGTGTAATAAGCTTCAGCATAGCATGGTAAGCTTCATCCATGGGTCATTTAAGGAGATAATAAGCAATGCCCTTAAATTTGAAGATATCATTCGACAGCTAACTACTGAAGTACTAGCCAAGAAGAAAAGGCGTAAGAAGAACAAAAATTATTTTTTCAAATGTAGACAAAGAGGTCGCTATGCAAAAGAGTGTTGATCAAGAGTAAAAAGCAGGACTTTTCAGAAAACTACCCCAAAAGTTTGTTATTTCTGCCATGTAATGGGACATGTCACCAGAGATTGTTTAATGCTCAAGATGGTAAAACAGCCTAGGCCTTTTGTTACCCGTACTCGTCCATATACTGTTGTAGAAAAAGAAAAAGGGATTATGGAAGCATAAGTTAGTTAAGCATGTATTAGTAAACACCATCGAAATAACTTTTGTAAAAATTTTTTAGCGTATTTCTTAGAAGTCACTTAGATGAATGTATTTTGGGAATCAACATATATAGACTATCATTTTATCTTTTGTCAATACTAAATTATATTATAACTTATTAGAAAAGCTAAGATTTAATCCCATTAAAAAGAAGGAAAAGAAAAAAAATATGTGAGAAGCACTTAATAACGTGAGATGAAATAAATAAAGCTAAGATAAAATCATTGATAAGAAATGATAATTGAGTTTAAGTTCTTTTATAAATTGTAGAAAGTAACCAATGCAAAATGGCTAGCAATTAGAGACAGATTTAGGGAAGCCTTGTCTAAATACGAAGACTTAGAAGTTTAAGATGCACTGATTTCTAGTGATGAGGATGATGTGCAAGTAGGTAAGCCCTCAGAAGTAGTACTGGGATCATTCGACGATCCGATATATATTTCGAATGATGAGGGTGTGTTGCACGTAGGCGCAGATATTGATGTAGGGACACAGTCCGACGTTTGAGGCAAATGATTTGATGTTCGGTCCATTGAGTGAGGATAAGGATCCTGAGGAAGAAGAGCCTATAGAGGAGCCCGAGGAAGAGGAACCCATGGAAGAGCCGGAGGAGATCGGGCCGCTGATAGAGGAACCCTTGGCAGTAGATACAGAGGACTCAGGAATTTATGATACATGGTTATATGAGGATGAGTTTGGAAAGTGATGAGCAGATCATTTGGGAGATGGGTATGCCTATTCAGGAGATAGGATCTCCCGTTCCATAGCTAGCCGAGGATATCGGCTTAGAGGATATTATTATGGAGGAGCATTTTCTGTGGATTTCGAAAGGCCCACAGTGGCAGCCACCTTGTTGGGATTTAGCTCCAAAGATGATGATAGACAATGAAGAGCCAATAGAGGATGGGGAGGAAGTAGAGAAGCCAGTAGAAATTGACCTTGAGGCACCATCAGAGGGTTCATCCGATGAGTAGTGTTACACACTTAGGGATATTTTGGGTTTATGTTATAGCAGTTGTTATTATCTTAAGCACGTAGAACATGCTAAGATATGAGATTTAGTCCTTTAGTACGATATTTTGGTTACCGATGAAGATAGTTAACTTGTGGCTATGTATTTACCTCAAGTGTGTATTATGCACTCAGGTTCGGGACTAGAATCGATGTTTGTATTTAATGATTAGTATTTAGTAGCATTTCCTTTGCATATATTGTTGACCTTTATAGTTCTGTATCTTCGATTTCATTTCGAGGACGAAATGTTTTAAGTAGGGAAGTAACGACCCGTAATTTCGCTACTTCGAAATGAGAGATTTTGTTTATTTTAAATTTAAAAAGGGTTTAAAACTTAAACAAATAAGTTATATATGATAAGTAATAATACAAAAATTATTTATTCTTATAGTCAATAATTAAAAAGTATAGTTTTGGATTTTAGAACAAATCAGCAAAAGTTATGTTTTGTTAAAAATTGAATAAATGCTTAAATAAATAGGTTTAAATATTTATTTGATAAGTTAAATCTTATTTAAAACGTCTAACAAAGATAATAAAAGAATATTAAAAGATTTAAAAGTGTATTAATATTCCTTTACAAAATATCCATTTTTTGTCGCATTTTGTTAGTTTTACATAAACTGTAAAAATAGAGATTTTGATATTATTTAAATATGATTTTAAAATATAAATAGACATGTTCTAATTTATTTAAAGAAGTAAAAAAGTTCAATTTTAAGTTTACTTTGTTTTAATATATAGCTTAACAAAAACGTCAAATTTTGACTGTAAAATTTGTCCACAAAAACGCCGTTTTCAACCAAAACAAATTGTAGTCACATTGTTGCAAAATAATACATTTCCAAACATACACATATGCATAAGTACAACTTTAAAACATATTACCTTTAGCACTAAAAGGCAAAATAGGTTTACTTTTGAAAAGTTAAATTAAAAAGACATGATTTGACTAATTTAAATTTAATTAAAAATTTACAAAATCATATCATTTCTTATGTATCATAGCTCATTAATGAGATGGTATATATATGCATAGGAAAGGAGCTAAGTTATAAGTTTAAAGTATAAGTAAGCATAGAAATGGTGACATCTCATATTATTAAGCTTATACACTTCCTAAAACCCATAAATGCAAATCTAATCAATGAAAAGTCTTTCCTCCTTTTGCATATTTAAATTAAACAACAATAAGTAATCATTTCTCTTCTTACCATCACATTTAATGCCCATCCAATCTCTCCTTTCATCTAAAAGTAAAGTATATATTTAAATGTAAATATGAAGAGGGTAGTAAGGTCATTTGCCACTAAGTTCTCCACCTATAAATACAAGCCTAAACCGCTCCATTTTTTAGTACGTTTCATTCTACAAACTACAAACTCCTTTTCTCTCTCTCCATTTTCTTCCTCCCCCTCAACATCACCCTAACCCGAGCTACACTTACCTCTACTTGGCCATACCCTCTACCTAAACCCTTCTACCCGAGCCTACACCACCGTACACACCTCCCCCCAAAAACTGAACCACCTTTCACCATATCCAGCCTACACGCCTCAAATACCCCACGGCCGAGCCCTACAAACCCACCCCCATAACCATACTCCCCAAATCTGAGCCAAATACCACACGTACCTGCCTCCTCCAAGCCTCCCACACCACCTACTCGAGCTACAAACTCGCATATCTTCCTCCACACTCCACTCCAAGGCCATATTCTCCATACGCCCTCCAAATACCCATGGCCCAATGAAAAAGAAAAAAGAAGAGGAAAAAGAAAAGAAAAAAGAGCGAAAAATAAAATGGTAGAAAATTTAGTGACGCTTGGAAATACCACAAGAGACGCGTATCTCACATGAAAGATGGACGGAATGGATATAAAGATGAGAAAATTCTCACCGTTATATAATTCATATTGATTATTAAGTTGATTTGCTATGATAGATAATCACCATTTTTGACATGGATATTTGAATGTTGGATAATCCATAGTAATGTTATGACACTTATCGTACTACACCCGTGTTGAATATTTTAATGTCATATGATTGGTTGTATGGTTGTGATGTTAGTATGAACATCAAATTTCTATCATTATTGATTAAGCGATCTCTTTGTTAAATAGTCCCAAATTTGGTGATATGATATACTTTGAAAAAATAAGTCTCTTTTTAATTACAATTGAAATTAAAGTGGGAATAAAAGAGAATTTGAAATTAAAAGTCAAATTTTTTTGAAATGGAAAGTGAAATTGAGATGAATAGTGAAATTGAAAAATCGATTTTGTAAATTGAAATTGAGATTAGGTTTAAATTTAAATAGAATTTAGATTTGAAATCTGAGTTTTAATTTAGTTTATTTTGAAGTTAGATTTAAATTGAGTTGAAATTGGAATTTAAAAATTTAATATTAAAATAATAGGAATAAAATAATACTATAATATGTAGATAGTGAAAATACATTTTAAATACTTTAAAGTGAGAAAATATTGATTTAAAATGATTCTTAATGGTTTTATAAGTAATAAAATTTAATTTGAATAAATTATTTCAAGTATTGAAAAATAAGTTAAAACTAGGCGAGTAGCGCAATGGTAGTTCGTGATTTCGCACCAGAAAATTCAAATGAGTGTATAGGGTGGAGTATAGCTCAAAACTCTTCGAGATAAGAAAGCTCTGGACTATTATATCCATATAATATAAATGAAGAAAGAAAATATAATATTCATTGAGTAGGTTTTGAAATATATCCAAATTAATTTTCTAGAAAAATCACGCTAATGAAGTTAAGTGATCATAATGGAAAATCTATTTAAATGAGCGTTTTTAATTATGGAAAAATAGGGAATAAATTTGATGAATCCATTTAAAATGTTTAGAAGAGATTTGAAGTGGAAAATGTGAATTTCAAATATTAAAGAGTTGCTTAAATCAAATAAGCTTTTAAAGCACTTTTCGCTGCACTTTTCTGCTACCATTTCTATAACTTTTGAATATGAGTTTAAACTTAACAATTTTTCTTGGAATCGGTCGTTAAAGTTTTTAAAAGGAAAATCAAGTATTTGAAAGATAATTTGGAATCTTTATAATCAATTCTAAAATAAAGCTGATAACCGAGTATGCAGAAACGACTAGTGCATTTGTCCCGCCTATGAAACCTACGAAGATAAAACAACGTGTTTAACTAAGGTTAGGGATGGAGCAACCAGTGCACTAGACTTACCTGGCCTCTGTTTCTCTTCCTCGACGAGGGGTGGAACATATCGAATGGAAACCCCGGATGCTCTAAAAAATTGTATTAATTTTTCCAAAATAAAAGAAGATTGGTATTAGCCAAAAGCAAAAAAATAAATTACTTACTCTATTTTTGAAATCGTCGAAGAAGAATTAATGTGAAAAGAGGCTCAATAAATCTTGAATACTCATATTTACTTTTTATCGATAATTGGACTTCGAAGGAATCGGGGTCGGATTTGGGTGATTCTTACTCGAAAACCACTTCGAACCAGTTTACATGTTTGCAGAATGAAGATATTTGAAGACAGAGATATCGAGAGGAATAATAATGAGGGACTACTTGTTGATTAATTGGGGATAAACTCTCGATTCAGTATATTGTAGCAGTGGCCTCTTTGTTATGAAGAACCTCAAAATCATAAGGTCTTCTCGCCTAGTAATGGCCGAGGAAAGTACCTTCAGTTTCATTCGGCCCTAGAATGAACTATTATGGAAGAATGTCCAACCATGGATTCCAAACCTCAATGAGTGATCTTTATGAATGTATATCAGTTGATGGCGGAGAAGATAACTTCTCTTAGCTTAACATCCTTTCTCGAGACATACGAGCTCAGGAAGTTATACGTTTGTAAAAATCAGTCGTGGGAATATGGAATGGAAATGTGGCATTCAAAGTGAAAGAAGATGTGCTATATGAAAAGGTAATCGTAGCCTCGAGCCTTATCAACCGAAAAGGATCGAAACAGGGTTAGATGCTGCAAGGCTAAGTGGGTCATTCCCAATTAGGGTATGATCATCCCTTCTAGGTGTATTTCTTTCTTCTATGACGTTCAGGATGTAAATTAATATTGTGTATGGAAAACAAGCGCTCGGTTAAAGGTCGGTAACGACTGGAGGGTTAATATTGTGTATGAAAAACGGGCGCTCAGTTAAAGGTCGGTAATGACTGGAGGGTGGCATATTCGGTACTACCTAGTTAAAGAGGTAGGTCGGCCTTGTGTTGGTAGAGGGCAGATGTTCTGTGCCTCGGGACATCCATCTAGAGGTGTGCCCATCGGAAGGTAGTGTCTTCATCTGATCATTTGTATAGAAATCCATTCTCAATAAGAACCTGCAGTTTTGTTTGTATTAGCATAATGAAAAGCCCCGAAATGCTATATGGGTAACCATTTAGGCTAAGATTAATAAGTTTATTTGCAAATGTTTCCAAAGAATCTCATTAGAAATGATATCAAATGTATTGATATATAAAAGTGTTTTAGTTATCATAAGTTAAAAAACCCGTTCGTGTTTATGTATGGGCATAGTCTAATGAGACACTCTTTCTTTTCAAAGGATTTTATTCAAAGGTTGATATATGACACTATCATTTATCATTGATTTTTCTCATGTTGGTTTATCAAGGCTGATCTGGGTATTTTTAATACGCGGGTCATATTCAATTAGTTTCATGTTTAGTCGCAAACGGTTGGAGTTCAAGAGGAGAGCTGGAGATATTCATCTACGTATGACATATTCTATTATCTGCTGTTGCCTATTTGTCTTAATTTGATGTTTGTCAGCAATTGTAAGGACAGATGTTTGTAACTATCCAAGCTGAATTTAGGTTAGACTCTGATATATGTATTTTAAAAAATTTCCGCTGTAAAGATATTGTTCAATATTATATATTATTCCATTCGTATGAGATTCTGTTCTATGTATTTTCTTTATTACCCTTCATGTTCCGTCTTTTAGTGCCATCTGAGTTGGACATGTGTGGTTTATTGTCGATTCAAAAGATATGGAAAACGGTTCATCACACCTAATCCCTTCATTTCAAATCATACCCCTTGATGGATTCACGTCATCTACTTTTCGTCCTGCTACAGTAAGACCATGGAAACCCCTTCACTCAATCGCACGTCACCGGAGTCGACCCCAAGGGGCTCTTTCCCACCACAAGCGCAATGCACTTGACTACATGATTTATCATCGCCCAAAATGAATGAATTCGCTAACCCTAACTCGCCGACCAAAATGTCTAGCACCGTAAACTACAGCCGCAACATCCCACATCCTCTAAAATCGAAGTCGACGTACCTACTAACTCAAAAATTTCTTCTTTTGAATTTTTAGATTTAACTTTTTTTTTGATTTTTTAGATCAAAGAAACTCCTTTTTTTACTAAGTGGAACGAGAATAGATAAAGAGTAAGGAAAGTGAAATTGAATAAATTTTGTAACTATATGGATTCTCATATTTAAAAGTTCAGTTCGCTTTCTTTTCTATGAATATTATAATCACCCACCATTTTGGATGGTTTAAATCGACAGTAAACCACACATGTCAATTCAAACCATTCAAAATGGAGGATTGTTAATGGGTAAATAAGAAAATAAGAGAAAAGTAAGAAAAACAAAACATATAATCTCACAGTGGAATGACAAAATATAATAATCAAATAAACATTCATGAAGCTGTTTACAATTTATATTTGATTACACAAATTTTTACAACAATCAGAGTACAATTAACAACATATCAATAATGATGCAGCAGAAAATTAGTAATAATATAATATACAAAACTCCGACTTTGTCCTCTTGAGATAAAGTCTACAACGCTGAAATGCTCAAGCTAACCCGAGCGTAATGAAAAGACAAAGCACTTGAGTCAGAACTAAAAGATCTTATGTAAGTTAAATCCACAGCAAATAAATATGAGTGTAATGGCTTGAGAGATGTTTATGGGATATTACATCTCATATCTGGTGTATAATGTGCATATAATAACTTAAGAGATGTTCGGGATTTCCATCTCCTAAGGATCCATTAAACTATTTATATGTAGCAATATACGCTATACATGTGGTATTAAAATAACATTAAGGATTTACCCATATCCTCCCTAACACATTTTATAAATGTTGTAGTCTATACAATATTGTAAACTCCACCAAATCGGAAGGTTATTAGGGAGCACTCCTGTAATGACCCAGGATTTTGTCCACTTAGTTTTGAACGTTTAATTTATTTTTAAATGTTGAATTTGAAATATGAATCTATTTTGAGTATGAGAATTTTGGTTGAATTGGTGAAATGACTAAAAAAAAATTAAATATAGCGGTTAATTTGATTTGGTAAATAGTAAATTTAATATTTGAAATTGAGCAAATATGCGAATCTAGTGTTAAATGTGAATGGAAATGGTTTCTAAAGTGGATATAAACTCTATTCTAATTAAAGTGATGATAGTGGACTTTTGAATGGGATTAAAAGTCAATAAATTAAAATTTGAAATATTTATATATTATTTAATAGGGGAATTTAATATTTAGGATAGTGATAAATAATTGAATTTGTTACTTAATATGAATTGAAATGGTTTCCAATATGGATACAAATTCTATTTGAATATAATTGAGTTGGTAAGTTTTTAAAATTTGAATTTCAAGTAGTTTCGTCGATTTTGAAAAATCGCTCGATTTATTCGACGCGTTAAAATAGCATTTTGGGGTACAGTCTCGAATTTCGACGAAACTAGTTTCACTGGATCCGTAAGACTGTATTATTATAGGGTTTCAAGTTTCATAGCAATCTGATTTATCATTTGCTCGTGGGAGCTGAAAACGCGTATAAATTAATTAAAGAAATTTAGTTTAAAATCAATCGTTAAATGCAGCAACTCCCATATACTTTAGAATTGGCCTTCAAACATGTTTCATTATGTTCAGAATAGTGGTAAAATATTATAGACGCCTGGCGACATGCTTCGTTTGGAGATCGGAAAAAATCTAGTGTGAACGGGGTTTTTAAATATGATTATATGTATATATACACACACAAACCACCCTAACCCTAACCCTTTCTTTTACAGCCGCCGCCATAAGATTTTCAATGGCCGAAAGCTACCCTCAATTTCCTCAATTTTCTTTAAATCTAACCACTTTCATCAAAATTTTCCAACTAGAAAGTCGGAGAGCTCATCAAGCTCTATGAGTTGAACGGTGGCGATCGATTTTCGTGGCCACGTTTGGTCGTATTTGGGTCCAGAAGGTTGTGTGTTCGTTCACGTTTTCCAAAGGCTACGGGACGTCGAGCTTCACGAGCCTACAGGTGATGGTGCAACATTGCATGGTGTATTAAATGGTGGTTGTTAATCGTCGTCACATGGTCGAAGATTGGAGGAAATCGCAGTCAAAGTTAGGAACAATGGGTTCTTCATGCGTGATGTTTGCTTGGAATACGCGAGAAGTAGGAAGGAGAGATGTGCAGCCAGAAATCTTTAATGCCAGATCGAACGGCTGGGATTTTTCTAAGGTATTAAAAAAAAGAATATATATATATAAATTATGTTGAAATCTTATAAATTTCAAATCATTCACATACGAGGTCGAACTTGGACGAAACAAGCGGCGAAAGAGTCGCAGCGATGAGTATTACATCATGAAACTGATTTGGAGTTGTTTGAAGCTAGTTAAAATTTTAGGTCAAATCGAACGTCGTTCGATTTGATTTAAAATTGAAAACTTTAGGTGAGTTAAACTCACTCATTTGGTTATTCAGTTATATTTTATAGCGAATAAATTTATTTATGCTGTTTGGATTATTGAAATTGGTGATGGTTTAAGTTGTTGATTGTTGGAATTAATTTAGGATGATGATATTGAATCTGAAATGCTAGTAGATCAGTTGAACTGGATCTAGGGTGACGATATAGTAATTCGAATTGCTATTAAACTACTTATGTTTATTTTTAAATTTATTTCCAATATTAAATCATATATATGTGAAATTTGATGAATGGATTGTTTTTGAATTACGTCGTTTAGTTATAACGTAAATTGAATTGGAATATATTGGTGTTATCTATTTGGCCAAATAAACACCGTGTAGTATTAATCATAATATGGTTTGACTGATATGTTAGAAGAAGGATAAACTTCATATATGCTATAATGTAAAATTAGGAAAATGTTAATTCATAATCAAATCAATATGGATAAGTGCTCTTTAGACGTATACTTGTAAACGGATCATGTGAATATTGATTATTTAACTTGGATAGTTAATTGAACATAATGGTTGTTTGTTTAAGTACAATTGGAGCTATTGAGCTTGTTTTGAAATTTGAAAGGTTTATGATTGTGTTTAACCTTAGATTTTGTAATTTGAAGTAAAATGTTTATTTGGTGAATATACACAAGTATTTGGTTAAGTTATTATTTACAAATGAATTTGAAAAGTGGTTTACAAAGAAATATTGGTCGTTTTGATAAAATTTTGTAAGAACTATTTCGAGATTTTAAGTGATATTATTTATTTATATGGTAATATAATTATTTTATAAATGGATAGTAAAATGTAGATTACTTTATTTAAACTATATTGTTTCAGATTGATTACTTAGGAGGATTTTTAAGAATTGTTTTGAAGTTATTATAATATTTTATTTGGTAATTCTTTATAAAGGTTCAAACTATATATGTAACGTCCAGCCTTTTCGCACGATTTAAACAGACACACGTGCCAATTCAAACCATACGGAAGGGCGGATTGTTATGGGGTAAATAAGAAAAATAGAGAAGAAATAAACAAAATAGAATCTCACAGCGGAAGGATAAAATATAATAATAAAATATACAGTTTATAAAACTGTTTACAAACATTTATATAATACATATCAGAGTTACACATACCAAAATATCAATGCAGCGGAACAGTGTGTAGTGAACTAGTATAAATAATAATAATACAAAGCTTCGTCTTCATCCTCCAAAGCTAAATCTTCAAATCCTGAAACGCTCGAACTGACCCGAGCGAATTTGAAAAGACAAAAACACTCGAGTCAAAACTAAAAGATCTTATGAAAGTTAAATTAACAGAAATAAATATGAGTGCAGTAACTCAAGAGATGCTCGGGATTTACATCTCCTAAGGATCCGTTAAACTATTTACTATGTAGTATACTGCGCTATTATAATAGTGTCTAATTATAAAATAAACATACTTTTAAATAGCATTAAGGCTTTACATTTTCCACCTTAACACGTAATAGTCCCAGTAGTCCATCCAATATCATAGTCCCTCCTGATCGGGAAGCCACCAGAGGATACCACACGGGCTACGGGAGAAATCCAAACTCGTACAAGGCTCGGTATGGTAGGTGACACGGCACAACTAGGCAATGCCAGGGTAGATATACCAATTACGCTTCCGGGCCGATGGAAACGCGCAGCGCGCAGCTGCCGCCCACCTTGGACAAACTCCCCCAGAATCAAAGTAAAAGTGGCCACCGAATCAATCCAAAGTCAAAGTATAATATCGAAGACGAGTGTCCGATCAGAGGAATGACCTCATTAACCCGTCAATCGCTCCTGTTTTAGCCACCTTATGCCATCACGGGAGTTGGATCCACGTATTTACCTTACAGAAAACGTCGCCACCAACCTACTTCATTCTGGAATCTCCACCCCGTACACGGTTAGTCAAAGTGGTTTTCGGTATCGACAGAGAGTATGTCCATATCCGATCCCGGTCTCTTTGCCAACCCATCGTTATTATAACACCGCGGTCATTTAAAAATAGTTTATACTTAAAAACCAGAATAAAAATTTCCATTTCAAAAACTATGAATACGATATCATTTTAAAACCCAAAACAATATGATATCATTTTATCCAAATATAATTCTTTTCCAAAAATCATACTGCTTTAAAATCTATAATATTTGGAAACCAAACATTTGAATTATACTTTCAAAGCATAATATTTCGAAAATTCATAGTTTTAAAACCATAACTTCTAAAACTTGAATGGTTTGGATATTCAACGGTATATAAAATAAATGGTTTGACTTTAAGGTTACTTTTTTTAAGAAAAATAATTTCCATGACTTTACAAATATATTTCCTTATTTAAAGTCTAAACCATAATTTAAATATCACTTTCAAGTTCCAAAACCATTTCAATTTCTATATATATATATCCCTTTGGAGTATTAATATTTCAAAACTAAAGTTGGAATTTTATTCTTTCAACAAATCAATTGTTCTATTATTTAGTCTTGAATATTCACATAAAAATCCATAAATACAACTCCAATTTCTAGAAATTTAATATTTCCTTAAATTTAATTATACTAGAATATTCATTTAAATTTATCTTGGAAAAACTCCAGTTATAAATATCATACCTTAAAATTTCCAAACTTAAACATATAATATAAATTATCAAATTCCATTTTCTCAATTTTTCCATTTTTATTTAACAGATTTATACACAGCCTAAATTCAAAAATTTTAACTTCATATGTATATATGTAGAAGAATAATATTTATAAAATATCAAAACTTAAAAATTTTTATAAACCGTATCCCATCCAAACCATAGAAATCACTTTAAAATATTTTATATATAGACCACGGTGCCTGTATATAATTTTCTATCCTATGGTCAAGTGATACAGATGTTTATCATTTCAATCCGCAAATTAAAAATAAAAATTTGCGGTTATATATCATTTCAAACCACAATCCCGAATGGAACGAAAAATGCATGATAACTTGTAGTTTAATGATATAAAATAAAACATTCATTCATCCATCATCATCCATCATCCAAATCACAATCATCATCCAATAACAAAACAATATCAATATATATCCGATAATATATAACAGGTAATAACTGGCAGTTATATTCAAAAATAAATTTAACAACTATTAAACTAACAGTTGATCTGCAAATAAATAACTATAACTGTCAATCTATATGCAGTAATAAAATTTAATGAACAGTTATATTAAATAAATGCGATTTAACAGATATGATGAATAAAACATGCCAAACAGTCATAAATAAATCTCTACTCATATCCAAAATAAATTTAACAAACATAAAAACTTTTTAGAAGTTGTGAGTGGGTTAAAACACTCACCTTTTGAATTTAAATCGAATTTAAATCCGATTTAAATCCAAAAATTCGACGGTCTCCAAATCATTCCAAACCAGCGCCAACAGATCCGGAATTTAATTTCGATCCTAAAAAAAAAATCTCGCGTGAAAACGAGTTCGTATGAGAAAGTTATGTTGATTTGAACGTATGAAAACAAAATTTAAAATAAAACAAACCTACCCTATATGCTATGCCACGTCATCAACAGAAGTTTCTCCTCAAACACACGCGACTACGTTCGTAACAAAACACGCAGGCAACCTCTACAGCCGTGACCTTTGACCATGATTACCCTCGCCGTTCGACCACCATGTGCCACGCCTGACCACCAACGTCACCGCCTAAGTCTCCTCTTCCTTCAGATGTGGGTGCGGCACCCCCTAGTGCTCGCCGCCGCCACCATAAACTTAGGATTTCGAAACCCTAATTGTCGAATTCCCAACGCCTCTAGTCGAGCTAGGCCACGAGACTACCACCTATCGACTCCTCTTGATGAGTGCTTCAAAACCCATCTTTCAATTTCCCCGATTGACTCCTAAATCGAAAAGCCCCAAATCGCATATAGGGTTTCGAATTTCCAACGTTTGACCTCGATTTCTAGTAAAACCGTTCACTGTCTTGAGAAACGAACAGCAGACGTAGATTCGTATTGATGAAAATTACGACATATATTTTTTTGGAATTTTTCTGAGATGTTTGAATTTTCATTTGAAATTTGAATAGAAATAGATCTAGTTTTGCATCCATTTGAGGAGGAGAAGGAGTTGAAGAAAAGAACGTACAGACAAATGATAGAAGATGGAGACTAGGGTTTTTGATCGTCTATTTATAGATAGATCGCAAAAGAATAGGTGTGCACGAATTTTAACGTGCAAACGGAAGTGGTCCCAAAAGATAAATAATATTAATTACACACGTTACGGATTTTGGAAATAAATAAATTCCTTACCATTTACATTTTATTTTAACGTATTTACAAATGTAAATCTAGACGTTTCGTTTACGTTTCAAAATATATCCACAATTTTATTAATTTCCAAATTGATCTAAACAAATTTAGATGTAAATTAAAAGCTGATAAGTCTATCCGTTGCAGTGTTAATTTCTCCACTTCCTTATATTTAGAAATTATAAATTAAGTTTTCAAAAACTTATTTTTGATTTTCAAACTTTTATATACTCATCTTTTACCAGTAATAAGGATGCATTAACATTTGTTCATGGTTTCACCTTATTATCCTCAAATTCCATTTTAATTTTCAAAAATTACAATTGTTGAATGTTGATACTTTAATTAAATTTATACATCTTGCTTTCTATAATCTATATCAACAAATGGTCCAATTATAAATAGAATTAGCATTAACTTTATCTTATAGGATTAACCACTCCAATTACAAAACAAATCTACGGTAACTGCACGATTTAAGTCAATTAATTGTAATTGAGTCTACATTAAATGTTATAAATTATAAATTGGAACCTCAATAAATTCGCTTATTGATTTAAGATCTTTCTATTCAGTAAATAGACATTTTATGGGTATAAATAACATTTGAATTATAACACATGTCATTAGTGCATGCTTCATTTCTTATAAACTCCCCTTTATTATCTAGAACACATTAACCAAAACAAAATAATTAATTTAGATTTATTTCAATCGATTGCCATTCTTAACTTAACATACTCAAAATGGTTAACCTAAATAATTTTTACCCTTTTACATTCAAATTCACTTACAACCATCATTACAACAATGTTGCCATAGATTTAGATTTAATTAAATAAATTAGATAAATGGGTAAAGTTTTGTAATTATCAGTAATTGCCAAATATATATGCATTAATTACTACTTATTATTAAGAATTCATTTATTAATTTACTAGTTGCCTTTGTCTTCTTATATCCTATTTACTACCAAATTTTCTATTTAGTTATAGTTTATCAATATATATACCTAGGCAAATCAAATTCTTGTCTTTTCTGTTATTTCAATTAAATCGGGTATGCACAAATAAATTGTTTATTAACTTATTCTTACAAAATTATTTACATGCATTCAGTTACACCTAATTTAATGCATTGATTTTCATTTATAAATTAAAGGTTTTTCCTTTAAAAGCTTTTATTACTAACCATACTCCAACCTCTATAGGACATTGATTTATTAAATTTGCACTTATTATTATTGCTTTACTGATAAATTAGATATTTGCATTGGTTTTGCTTATGCTAAATTAATTTCCCATAATAAATAAGGTTTCAAAACAATCAATAACATTTCCTTAGCCCAAACCCCGTTTACCAATTATTTTCCTTCAATAATTCATGTTGCTATAAATACGTACATTTACACTTTATAGTTATTCTAATATACCTATTCCAACACTCTTGCCCCTTATCTTTACTTTCACCCACTTGTAACATAAATTTTTGTTTTCAAATTTATTCCCATTTACGGTTAATCAATGTTATTTTACATTAACAAATTTTAATATTCACCTTTAATTTCACATCTTCGAAGTATATCTAGAAAAAATCTTTCCACCACTTAATTTACTGAATCTTACGCAGTCTTACTATAAATAGGTTTTAAATTACCATTACTGTACATTCAATTACTATCCAAAGTATTTATTCATAAATCAATTCGATATATACGTTTGTTTCCTTCTATTTGATTTATACCTAGTATACATTTTCCTAAATCCTGTTTCATTACCTTCATTAAATGGTTATCGCATTGAGATCAAATTTATTAGCTTATATCGCATTATTACCATTAATTAAAATTGGCTTATAATTTTTTATTATTATTCAATACTCTAAATAAATAACATATTATTCCATAATTACTCTTGTTTTCACATATTCCATTCAAAATTTAAACCACAATATTTACATTATTTTATTGAATTGGAAATCTCATTTTAAATTGTTAACTTTTAATAAGAAAAAATGGCAACACCAAATTTCTAACATTCATTTTATTAAAAATTATGGAAAATATGACAAATTTAGTTAACGAAATTTTCGGGTCGTTACAATATATTATTATTATAAAATGTTTTAAGGTTATATTCTATGGAAAGAGTATTTTTAAGTAGCTACAAGTGGAAAAGTTGGGTTTTTCAAAAGGGAAATTGGATAAGTGAAATATAGGATGTTTTAGTTTATTTATTTTGAAACAATTAGATAAATTGCTATAATATATATTTTTTTATAGGAAACGGGTTTATAAATTTGGAAGAGGATTAAAATTGGAAAGGAAGTTAGATTCTAAATGATTATGGAAAAGAGGAATTTTATAAATGGTTTAAGGGATTGGGAAGAGTATCTTTGTAAATAAATGAGAAGGTTTATAAGAAGATATGCTAAATGAAAAAGGGAATGGTTAAAGATAGGAAGGGTATTTCGAAATGTTTATACTTTCGTTTAAAGGATACTTGTGTTTAACCATTTTAATATGATTTTGAGATAAGTAAATATTTCTAGATAATTGGTTAAGATACTTATACCATTGCGTAAGTATAGGGAAAACGTTCTTTTAAGTTTTGAAAGGAATGATTAGAAAATGTACTTACATTGTTAAGAAAAGTAATTAATTTGTGAGATAAGTACATGGAAAGGATTTCCTAGTATTTTGAAAGGGATTTTAAATTAAAGAAGATGAAGCTCGGTGGGTTCCATGGAAAATGTAACCTATGTTTGAATGATTGTTATTTGATAGTCAAATAACCAACTATCAAATCTGGCCAAATTCATTGATCGTTTTGAAGAGACCAGGATAAAATTTAATTTTTTGAAAACTACTTCGATCTGATTTGTGCGTTATGAATTGTGATATCTCGAAAATGGTAGAGATGGTGATATTGAAGGAGACTTGGTTTGTCCAGTCCCAGGACAACTTGTATGGATGAATGCTATCATTGCATTGTTTGCCTGGAAGGCAGTGTCAACATTCCAAGTATGAATGCTATTCTAAAGGTAAAATGTAGCCTCAAGTCTCATCGAATGGGAATGACTAAACATGGATGATGCAACAGGGCTAACGGGGTCACACCTAAGTACGGTATGTTATCACCTTTCTAGATACCCTCGGATACATTATATTATAAATATGGTTGTGGTTGTGCATGGAAAGAGAACGCTCAATTAGAGTGGGAACACCCGGGGTGATTACATATTCGGTACTATCTAGGTTAGGGGCAGGCCGATCCTGTGTTGGCAGGGATCGTTAGGTACGATATCAGTGTATTTTTCTAGAGGTGTACCGTGGCGGCAGTACCTTAGTAGCCCAGTCATGGCTGGAATCCAATATCCACTACGAGCCAGTACGGTTTTGATTGTATACCAAATATTGCTCAAACATGAGATGCAAGCATTTTAGCTATTTTCTAATTAACTTTCTATAGAAACTATTATAATCTAAGATGATTTTGATATAAAATGTTTTGGTTATCGTAAGGTAAAAACCCGTCGTGTTTACATGTGATGTGGTCTTACGAGATACATTTGTTTCCAAATGATTTTGAAAATAGTAATAACTCAAATTGAGCGTGTTTCTCTCACGCTGGTTTTCCAGACTGACTCGACTATTATTGTATTATAATTCTCGGGTCAGACCGAGTATTACAAATTTAGATTAGAATGCTATAGAGCTCTGGAGATGAGCTGGAGGATTTCAGACGTATATCACGTACTTGTTTATATTCCGCTATGAGTGTACGACATATGGTCCGCACTATTGTAACGATCTCATTATTAAATCAAATTTAAATTAGTAATTGATATGAATTTTGGAATTTATTTTGGAATTTATTTTGGAATTAATTGGAATTTAATTTGAATTTTTTAAAAGAAATAAAATAGAAGTTGATTTATATATATAACTATGAATAGATTTTAATTTGAATTTAATTTGAAATTCAAAATATAAATATCTTAAAGATATTTGGATTCAAAATATTAATATATATGTATGATTTTTCATTAATGTATAAAATTGTTTTAAAACATTTTCTTTTAAAATTGTACGAATATGACAAAGGAAATGTGATTATATAAATAGAAAATGCAATTTAGAATAATATACATAAATGTATTTATAAAATAAGAAGTAAAATTTAAAAAAATAATGTATAAACATTTTCTCATGCAAAAAAATTTACAAGTGTTATTATTTAACATATCAATTAACAAGTGTAACATTATAATTGAGAAATTAAACAAGTGTTAAAATTTTGATAAATGTAAAGACAAGTGTCAATCTTTTTTTCTTTTTTCTTTTATTTTTAATAATTAAGAAAACAAGACTATAAAGATTTCTACTCCTACACTTTCATTTTTCTTTTATCTTCACTTTAGAAAAAACAAAAATAAGGAAAAGCAAGAAATCAAAATCTAAGAAATTCTAAAACTAGAAAAACAAGAGATTCAAAACAAATTCCAGTAAACACAAAAATCTAAGACTGAATCAAATTCAAATTACTGAATCAAGGTAAAACATCAAGCAGCTCAACACAGCAATGCCCTCAAGTAATTAAGCAAATTCAATTCAGCAATCAAGCCATTCAATTCAACAAAAAAATCAAATCTTTCACGATTAAAAAGTTCAAATTTTCAAAATTCAAACAACTTCCAGGATTTTTACAACCTTTCAGTTTCAGGTTGACAGGTGAGTAAACACCATTTTAAAAGCTTGAATCTAGGTTGAACTTTTGATGCATGTGTTAAATGATGAATATATGGCTGTAGGAAAGGCTTGCATGTATATTATATATAGATATTTGTATGTGCATGTCAGTTACATGCAGAATAGCTTTTGTTCCAGGTTTACAGAGTAAACCTATTTCTATAATCCAAATCTCTCCCTCTAATTTTCTTTAAGGCTTAGAATCCAAATAAAACTCGTTTGTTGAATCAAGATCTAGATCCTAAAAATAAATTTTTGTAAAATTGACTAAAGTTTCTCTAGAAATTAGAAAAAAATAGGTAAACCCAATATATGGAAAATTCAAACATCATGATTTCGGGTTTAAATTTTATCGTGTGAATTGTTTTCAAAAACAATGATTTTTGAAAGTGGAATCATGATTTTTCAGTTAATAAACATAGAGAAATCTTGAGTTGATCGTTTTGGGGTTTTTTGGTGATTCTCGGCGATCAAAGTAAATGGAAGATGGGGATCGCTACTGGAGGTAGCTGGGTAATGTTTGAGTTAGGGAAAAATGATCAAAAAAATTTCTGATTATAATGGGAGAAGGTCGGAATCGATTTAGGGTTTGAAACCCATATTTGGTCATGGTCGAAATAGGTGTCGCTACATCATCGTCGATGGACCGGAGCCGTTCGCACCGGTGGGACTTGAAGCGTAGGGGTTCGTCGTTGTTCTGGCCGGCATCGCGTGACCTCTAATGGTCAAAGGTGGTAGTACGAGGCGTTTTTCTAGAGATCGTGTTCGTTCCAGGACGAGTCAGATTGTTCTTTTGCATGTTCGTCATAGTTTATGGTTCCTGGGTGTTCTGGAGATTAATCGGGTGTCGTTGACTCGATGGTGGAAAGAGTTTGGGTCGGAGGTGGCCATTCTGTTTGTGCATCTGCACAAGGCCTGGTTTGTATCAGGTAGCCTGTTAGAGGAATGAGGGGTGGATGTCTCGAATTAGACTTCGAGGAGTTCGTGCGTTGGCTCGTGTTTGGAATCGAGTATTTGCAAAGTTATATCGGGTAAAAAAAAGTTAGGGAACTCGAAGTGAACAGGCAATTGACTCGGAGTGACACTCGGGGTTGACTCGGGTATTATGGTTTTGTAACGACCCATCTTTCGTTCCACAGAAAGACGTATCACTAATAAGAAAGAAAGGGTAGAAAAGAAAAGGAACAAAACAATATCAGAATCTCACAACGGAACGAATAAAATACATTACATCACATAAGATATTACATAGTATCATATACATCAGAGTTATACAGCTTAAACAACACAATTTAGACAGTTATAAACACCTGTCTATCATACAACTCAAGACATCACAATGACACAGACACAGCGGAATCATTATATATCTACACGCTGAAGCCTCCTGCTCTAAATCTCGTCCAGAATTCGTCAAAGTTAACCTGAATCCCTTGGCTACTCGTAAATATTTAAGTACCCAAGAGTTAAATAAAACAGAAGATAAACTCTGGGTCAATCATGGGTCTGATGTGAGCAAATGAGTTAAAGTTAATTAACTTTGAAAACCTTTGTAAACAAAAGGTATCTCGTAAGACTTCCGGCACATAAACACGAAAAAGTTTTTACCTTATGATAACCAAACATATGATAGGAAATCCAGTGATATTATAATAGGGTCTAGGGTTTTCAAATAAAATAGAAAATAACCGAAATTGTTAAATTAATTAAATTCCAGCATACTAACCACAAAGTGGATTATACAATTAAATCTGAGATCACTTATTGGAGATTAGATTCCATACAATGGCAGGGCTACATGGGTACCGCCCATCACAGTACGGGGCCTAGATCACCGTACCGAGGTTCCCTCCCAATCCCCTGCATCACAAATCCGAAAACATCCCTTACTGGATAATCTCGAACAAGACATCCCCGTAATTTTTTCGAACCAACTGCCCTCACAGCCGAATAAAAAGGGACTTCTAACAAGGGAAAAAACTTGTCCTACTTAAGCGCGACCCACTTAGCCTTACTACACCTTCCCTGTTTTAGCCATTTCCGGTTGATGAGGCTCGAGGCAACGATTACCTTTATAGAACACAACTATCTTAGAATTCTCATCGTCCTCCAATGACGATGTGCTGAAAGCATTCAATCCATACAAGTTCGTTTCGGGTTCGAACGAAACCAAAGGTATTATCCCGTTACACTCATTTTGGAATTACCCTCAGAGTTAACGATAATAACCCTTGCACTCTGAAACTCCATCTCGATCTTCATTTGAGATTTCACGACCTACCATTTAACATGGATCGATGTGGTTTTCAGATATCCAAATTTGGAAATCCGATTCATGTCTCATCGAAATCCAATCGTATCTTAAAGGTCAAGTTGTTTTAAAGTTAAACAATTCAATTCAATTCAATACTTGAATTCACACAACATTCATCATAGATAAATATCACATATTTATCATAGATATATCAAATATAACATTTACAGAATATCACAGAATATCTTCCAATAGATATCAGCCAAATCCAGATATTCTACTCAAAACAATCATCCATAAGCAAGGATTATCAATAAATATTATAATTAATTTAAATTTTATTTAAATTTAAAAATTAAATTAATTACTTAAGAATTAATCCCCTAATCTTGCTTAAACAATCAATAATTAATTACAAACCATTTAATTAATTAATTATTCCTTAATTACTTTGTCAATCAATTAATTAATCTCTAATCATAGATTAATTATCCTTTAATTATTAATTAATAAACCTTAATTATCAATTAATAAAACTTAATTATAATTTAATTAATCCTTTAGTTATCCATTTTAATTAATCATCCTTGATTAATTATTCTTCAATTACATTAAATAATTAGCCTTTAATTAATTACACAAATTAATTATCCCTTAATAATTTATTTACCCTTAATTATTCTCATTCATTAATTATTAATTAATTACATTAATTAATGACCTTAATTAATTACTTCCATTAATTAATTAACTATAATTAATTACATTGATCATTAATTAAATATATTAATTAATTATACTTTAATTAATCAATTTCCTTTAATCAACCCTAGTTAATCAAAACAGTAATTAACCATCCTGTAATTACTTACCTTAATTAATTATATTAATCGTTTGATTAATTACACTAAGTAGTTAATCGTTAATTGCTTCCATTAAGTAATTTTCTTTAATTACACCATTAAGTAATTCCTTATTAATTAATTACATCCAGTAATTACCCATTAATTACTTACACTAAGTAATTACACTTCATTAATTACACTAAGCAATTTTACTTAATCAATCATAAAGAGATTATCTTCAATTAATTAACCTAATTAATTAACTTAAATTAATCACATTAACTTAATTAATTACATTGAGTAATTAATCCCTTTAGTTATTTCCACTAATTAATTACTCCTTAATTAATTACCTTTAATTACTTAGATTAATTAACCTTTAATTTAGTAATTACTATCTTAATTAATCAACCAATTATCTTAAATTAATTATATTAATTAATTATCTCTTAATCATTACTTAATATTCCTTAATTTAAATTATATTCATTAACTATCTCTTAATTACTTCCTTAAGTAATTATGCTTAAATTAATTAACCATTATTAATTACATTAAGTGATTAACTTCTAAATTCATTTCACTAATTAATTAACCTTAATTAATCACAACCTTAATTAAATAAAGATAAATTCTTTTTAATTTAAATACTTCATTGTATTATTAAGCTTTATATGAGAATCATTTTGGAATTAATTGCATAATTAAATCAAATATATTTACTTTTAAACAAACAACTTTGAAGAACACTTTTAACTTAAACATTAAATCTTTAAAAAGCTAGATTTAAAACTTATTAAGTAGATTTACCTTTGATACTAGACTTACATTCTTTTGAACATATTACTAGCCTTTTTTTAAAAAAAATATTTCAAAATTTTCTTCAAAACTTGAACTAGTACATTTATTCATCTGAAAAAATAGTTTACACAAAACATTTAAAAATAATATCATTAATTTAAAGTTTATTACTCTTACATTTTAATCCAAACAACATATTTTATATTTTGGAAACACTTATGAATTCAATTACAAAATTAATCTAATTTTATAATTTCCTTTTTTTTTATTAAACAAATTTTTTTAACTTTTTTCTTTTTATCCTTGGTAACATTTTAAATTTATATATATCTCTAAACTTAGCTAACAACCTTTTTTAAATTGATTGATCAACTTGCCTTTGATTTAAACTACTGAACTCAATTTTCTTTTAAATTTGAAATTTGTTTTCAAACTCAAAAAAAGAAGCCGAGAAAACACTAACAAGAACCTAAGAAAACACTGACAAAAACCCGAGCATTCCAAACCAAAGCTCCGAGTCACCCACACCCTCCTGCTACTTCGAGCCATCACACAAACCCCTTCGAGTTCGACCCAAGTCGAAGCTTTCGTCCCCAAAGCTTCGTCAAAAACCCAGATACGCGATTGCACTGTGCACATGCACGGCAACTCCGCCCCTCTCCGATAAACTTTTAGGCCTTCAACAAACTACTCTCGACCTCGGCAGGCAACATGCCAATCCAAAATAAAAAATTTGAGAGAAAATCGAAAATCGAAGATCCATGAAAAACTGGAACGAAGCACCACCAACAAATTCTCCTTTCACCGTCGATTATGTCAACTGGAACCCATAGCCTTCCTTCTAGGTTTTCTCCACGTAACCACGTTGCAACCACGACCCTCGCGATCGAGTCCGATGAACCATAGACACCGAGATTACCCTGACATCAACTCGGACAAAAACAGGTTCACAAACCCTAGTTCTCCTTCGTCCTGATGCCTCGATCACCAGAAAATTCACCACCCATTTTTCCAATGATGATCACCCCTAAAGCTACCATCAACCCAAAACTTGTCGAACCTCAACACGCCGATCATCGGGAATCAGTGATATTCCCAAAATCAATCAACTTAGCATAACTCGATTAATACAACATTAAAAATCATGATTTGAATCCTTAAATTCATCATTTGATATCATGAAACTGATTATGGAATTTAAACATGAATTTTAGTTCATTGATTTTCGACTTATTTTTAGTTCATTGCTGTATTCCTTTATTTTTGAAATATTTACTAAATGTGAAATCTTAAAACCATTTTTACAATTTATAAAACCCTATTAAAATCCTTTTTCCTTCAGGGATCTTGGTCTGAAACTAATTTGTTTAAAACATATAAATTTTTATATAAATTTAGAACTAGTTTTATTCAAACAGAGTAGAGATATGTATATACAGGAACTCAACTTACCCAGACATATCCTAAATACAAACATGCATACACAGCCAAATTTATATGTATATATATATATACATCATTACAACCCAAATCTATCACAAGAATCAATGTTTAATCACAGATTTTAAAAACTGTTATTTTAAAGAAAAGCTTACTCATCGTTAGAAACGGAGAACAGACTTGATGTTGAAATTGAAGCTTGCTTTAATCTGGTGATTGCTACAGATTTTGATTTGATATTTGAGTTTAAATCTAATTGGAAACTGAAGATTGCAACTTTTTTTGATGTTTGATTGAATAGCTTAGTTTGATCTCAGGTACAAAACATGGAAACTGATGTTGTACATTTTCCTTCTGATTTTAGGTTTTAGTTTATATATTTTTATAGAAGGAAAGAAAGATGAAGAGAAGTTTTAAAATTTGAAAAATGTTGAGCTGAAACCAGGTTTTTCTCTTAATATTTGTTATTTATAATTTAAGTTTAGGTGAAAGTAAATGTTGCCACTTGTTATATGCTTAGCTTACACTTGTTATCATACATTGATTTTATTACAAATGTTAAAACGATGCTTCTTATGCTTACAATTGTTCAAAATATTAATTAAATAAAATTTTCTTAATTACTTATGATTTATATAAATGTGTTTATGTTTTAAATCTTTTTATATATAAATTATTTTTATGCAAGTGTATTTTTAAAGAAAGAATATTAATTTTTTATTTAAATCCTTTCTTATGTTTTATATAAACTTATGTATTATGTTTTAAATGTTTATAAATAAAACAAATCATATTTATTCATGTTAAATTTAAAAAGAAAGGATATTAAATCTTTTAATTAAATTCTATTACAAACTTAAGCTAATATACTTGAATTGATAATTATAAACGAATACTAGTGTTCAATTTAAATTTTAAATTAACTTTTGAAAATCAAATATTGAATTTTTAAAACAAGCTTCAACATCCCAATATATGTATATACATATATATTTTTATTTGAAAACATTTTATTTAAATTCATAAACTAAAATTTCCTATTCACAATGTATATACACATTATAACTAGAATACAATTTTAATAGCATTGAAAGATAAATCTTACCAATTAAACATTATTAATTTTAAAAAGATAAATTTTGCCAAAATAATAGAAAATCAATAAACAATATTATCGAATTTAAATCAATATTGTCAATTCAAATAATTTTTAAATGAAGATTATGAAGTTGTTATTGCTTAAATTTTCAATCATCACATTCCTCCCCCTTAAAAGAATTTCGTCCCGAAAATTTAAAAGCAAAGGTAATTTAATAATCCAGCAAACAAACATCAAAGCATACTTATTAGCTAGATATTAACAGCCATACCAACCAATTTAACAAACATATCTAACTAACTATACTGACACAAATCAGGATAGACCTTCCTACCACTATCTAGAGTTTCCCAAGTACAAATACTGGGATACTTGCTCTACTGAACCTAATCAAACTACACTACTAGCTCCAGGGCTCCCTCTCAAAATGATTTACAATCAAAACAGGATATCAAACCATAGACAATTCCGACTCAACTTTCAAATCCTCCTAAATAGTTGGTTCCAAAACCAGTGATGGACCAAACATGTACTCCCTCAGAGATACGCGAAATATATTGAATTCCAGTCATCCAATTTGGCAATTCAATTCCTGTAGGCCAACACTTATCCTTACAAGATTACAGAAAGATCCAGTACATTTCTAAGTTAGCTTTCCAATCTTACTCAATCCTATAGCTCTCCTTTACCTGATAAAACCTCAAAACAAAGTCTCCAACTTCAAATTCCAAATTTCATTGTCTCTTATCCACATAACTTTCGATGATCCTGGGCTGCCTTCATCCTTCCTGATCAGCTCAACCTTCGCTGATGCTTCTTGAAACAAACTGGACCAAAAACAAACCAATCTCCAGATCCTACCCAACAAGATGATCCTTCTAAGATCCACCAAATAATCCAAAGCACATCTCTATTATACAAACATCAGTAAATTTCAAATTTACTTCTCTTATCCGGAATTACTAAAACAGGTGCACTAGAGATCCTAGCCTTCAGATCCCAAACGAACTTCCCGTAGAAACCCTCTAATCCAAAACACCGCAACTTCCGGTTGCTTCCATTCTAGAACAGCTGCTACCTTGCTTCCGCCGCACAACTTTGATCTGCAGTTGATGAAAATGTCGTCGATGAACACGAGCACAGACTTGTCCAACACATCCTAGAAAACACAGTTCAACAGATCCATAGAGAACACAGAAGTTTCATAGAATCCTAAGCTACTACACCAAATCTTCTCTCTAGGATCCATCCCCCTACTTAGCTAAACCACCGGTATAGTTTCCTGAACCAAGTCGATATGAAAACTTAATCTCCAGATGTGGACAACCTCTGACCTCCCTGAAGACATCCGAAAAATCTCTAATAACCCAAGAGAACACCCAAACTATCGCAAGTCACTTTTGCGATCTACCCCAATCAGTTCCAAAGAAACTATTCTCTCTTCACATATTAGAACAACTTATGCTTGACTAACCAATCTATCGAAGAAATGGGTCCACTTTGCCGCTTCTGAACTCCATCTCTAGGATACTGCTTAGCCAAAGACCCTCCTGTTGGCACACAAAACACCTCCAGCTGCACTGCTGCCACAGATGCCAAAGACTTCCTATCCATAAGCTCTTCGATCCTCAAAACCATCAACTAATTCCACAAAGAACCTTGAGATGGGTAAACATCTCCATAAGAAACTCGTGCCTCAAACCAAGCACAAACACCCTTGCCTGAGATCCAGAAAATCCTTATGCAGCCCAGTCTTCTCTGTGGCATGCATCAACTGCTCCTTAAAACTTCCTCCAAAATAAAACACCTTCGGGAACATCCATGGTCATTACATCTCACCACATAGCTGCACCTTCCTGAAGTTCCCAAGATGCTATCACTTGCTTCTACTCAACCAACAGATCCATACCCTTGAAAATTCGCTCACACGAGCGAAATAAAACCTACACTTCAATGGTGGACTCCGAACCTTTAAAAGATTTCCTTCCGAGATTGGTGAAATCCTAACACCACTGCAAATCTCACTCGAGGCGGTATTGGGTCTACAGCCTCGGCAGATATACTTCCAACCTCAAACTAGCGTCTCTTCCATTAGTGGTAGTCATGCTACACACACCACCACCCTATCTACCTCTAGAACTTATGTTGGAAAACCAGGATAGGTAATCCAATAGATTAGGTAGATATATAAATATGAATATATATATATATATACACTATATAAATTACAAGTACGCTCTCTCAAGAAAGAAATCACTCCAAAGCCTAGGTATTCACTCAACCTAGTGCTCTGATACCAACTGTAACGATCCGTCTTTCACTCCACATAAAGACGCATCATTAATAAGAAAGAAAGGGGTAGAAAAGAGAAAAGATAGAAAAGAAGGAACTAAACAATATCAGAATCTCACAGCGGAACGAATAAGATATATTACATTACATAAGATATTATATAGTATCATATACAACAGAGTTATACAGCTTAAACAACACAAATTAGACAATTATAAGCACCTGTCTATCACACAACTCAAGACATCATAGAGATACAGACACAGCGGAATAATTATATATCTACACGCTGAAGCCTCCTGCTCAAAATTTCCTTCAGAATTCGTCAAAGCTAAACTAAATCCCTTGGCTACTCATAAAAATTTGAGTACCCAAGAGTTTAATAAAACAGAAAATAAACTCCGGGTCAGACATGGGTCTGGTGTGAGTAAATGGGTTAAAGTTGCTTAACTTTGAAAACCTTTGAAAATAATAGGTATCTCACAAGACTTCTCGCACATAAACACGGAAAAGTTTTTACCTTACGATAACCAAACATCTGATAGGAGATCCAGTGGTATTACAATAGGGTCTAGGGTTTTCAAATAAAATAGAAAATAGCCAAAATTGTAACATTAATTAAATTCCAGCATACTAACCACAAAGTGGATTATACAATCAAATCCGAGATCACTTATTGGAGATTGGATTCCATACAATGGCAGGGCTACTGGGGTACCGCCTATCACAGTATGGGGACTAGATCACCGTACCGAGGATCCCTCCCGATCCCTGCAACACAAAGCCTGAACCAACCCTTACTGGATAGTCCCGAACAAGACAACCCCGCAGTTGTTTCGAACCAACTGCACACACAGCCGAATAAAAAGGGACTTCTAGACAGGGAAAAGTCTTGTCCTACTTGAGCGCAACTCACTTAGCCTTGCTGCACCTCCCTTGTTTTAGCGGTTGATGAGGCTTGAGGCTACAATTACCTTTATAGAACACATCTATCTTAGAATGCTCATTGCCCTCCAATGACGATGTTCTGAAAGCATTCAATCCATACAAGTTCATTTCGGGTTCGAACGAGACCGAAGGCATTATCTCGTTACACTCATTTTGGAATCACCCTCAGAGTTAACTACAATAACCTTTGCACTCTGAAACTCCATCTCGATCTTCACTTGAGATTTCATGACCTATCGTTTAACTTGGATCTATATGGTTTTCGGCGGTCTCATCGAAATCCAAACGTATCTTAAAGGTCAAGTTGTTTTAAAGTTAAACAATTCAATTCAATTCAATTCAATTCAATACTTGAATTCACACACCATTCATCATAGATAAATATAACATATTTATCACAGATATATCAAATATCCGATTTATAGAATATCACAGAATATCATCCAGTAGATATCAACCAAATCCAGACATTCTACTCAAAACAATCATCTATAAGCAAGGATTATTAATCGATATTATAATTAATTTGATTAATTTAAATTAAATTTAAATTTAAATTAAATTAATTACTTAAGAATTAATCCCCTAATCCTGCTTAAACAATCATTAATTAATTACAAACAATTTAATTAATTAATCACTCCTTGATTACCTTGTCAATCAATTAATTAATCTTTAATCATAGATTAATTATCCTTTTATTATTAATTAATAAACCTTAATTATCAATTAATAAAACTTAATTATAATTTAATTAATCCTTTAATTATCCATTTTAATTAATCATCCTTGATCAATTATTCTTCAATTACATTAAGTAACTAGCCTTTACTTAATTACACAAATTAATTATCCCTTAATAATTTATTAACCCTTGATTGTTCTCATTAATTAATTATTAATTAATTACATTAATTAATGATCCTTAATTAATTACTTCTATTAATTACTTAACTATAATTAATTACATTGATCCTTAGTTAATTATATTAATTAATTATACTTTAATTAATCACTTTCCTTTAATTAACCCTAATTAATCATAAACAGTAATTAACCATCCTGTAATTACTTACCTTAATTAATTAACTCTTAATTAATTATATTAATCCTTTGATTAAATACACTAAGTAGTTAATCCTTAATTACTTCCATTAGGTAATTTTCTTAAATTACTCCATTAAGTAATTCATCTTTAATTAATTACATCCAATAATTACCCATTAATTGCTTACACTAAGTAATTACACTACATTAATAACATTAAGTACTTTTACTTAATCAATCATCAAGTGATTATCTTTAATTAATTAACCTAATTATTTAACTTAAATTAATCACATTAATTTAATTAATTACATTGAGTAATTAATCCCTTTATTTACTTCCACTGATTAATTACTCCTTAATAATTACCATTAATTACTTAGATTAATCAACCTTCAATTAATTAAGTAATTACTATCTTAACTAATCAACCAATTATCTTAAATTAATTATGTTAACTAATTTTATTTTAATCATTAGTTTATGTTCCTTAATTTAAATTATATTCATTAACTATCCCTTAATTAATTCCTTAAGTAATTATGCTTAAATTAATTAACCATTATTAATTACATTAAGTGATTAACTTCTAAATTCATTTCACTAATTAATTAACCATAATTAATCACAACCTTAATTAAATAAAGATAAATTCTTTTTAATACTTCATTGTATTATTAAGCTTTATATGAGAATCATTTTGGAATTAATTACATAATTAATTCAAATATAATTACTTTTAAACAAATGACTTTGAAGAAAACTTTTAACCTAAACATTAAATCTTTGAAAAACTAGATTTAAAACTTGTTAAATATATTTACCTTTGAAACTAGGCTTACATTCTTTTGAAAATATTACTAGCCTTTTTTTAAATAAAATTATTTAAAAAATTTCTTAAAAACTTGAACTAGTACATTTATTTATCTGAAAAAAACAATTTACACAAAACATTTAAAAATAATATCATTAATTTAAAGTTTAATACTCTTACATTTTAATCCAAACATCATCTTTTATATTTTGGAAACACTTATGAATTCAATTTCAAAATTAATCTAATTTTATAATTACCTTTTTTAATTAAACAAACAATTTTAACATTTTTATTTTTATCCTTGAAAATATTTAAATTTATATATATCTCTAAACTTGGCTAATAACCTTTTTGAAATTAATTGATCAACTTGCCTTTGCTTTAAACTACCGAACTCGATTTTCTTTAAAATTTGAAATCTGTTTTAAAACTCAAAAAATGAACCCGAGCAAACACTAACAAAAACCCGAACATTCCAAACCAAAGAACCGAGTCAACCACAACCTCCTGCTACTTCGAGCCATCACACAAACCCCTTCCAGTTCGACCCGAGTAGAAGCTTTCTTCCTTAAAGCTTCTTCAAAAACCCTGATACACGAATGCACCATGCACATGCACGGAAAATCCGCCCCTCTCTGATCAACTTTCCGGCCTTCAACAAACTACCCTCGACCTCGACAGGCAACACGCCAACCCAGAATCCAAAATTCGAGAGAAAATCGAAAACTCGAAGATCAACGAAAAAATGGAACGAAGCACCACCAACAAATTCTCCTACCACCGTCGATTACGTCAACCAGAACCTGTGGCCTTCCTTCCATTTTTGCTCCACGTCACTATGTCGTGACCACGACCCTCGCGATCGAGTCCGATGAACCATAGACAACGAGATCATCCTGACATCAACTCGGACAAAAACAGGTTCGCAAACCCTAGTTCGACTTCGTCCTACGCCTCGATCACCAGAAAATTCACTACCAATTTTTCCAATTATCATCGCCCCTAAAGCTACCATCAACCAAAAATTTGTCGAATCTCAACACGTCGTTCATCAGGAATTGGTGATATTCCCAAAAACAATCAACTTAGCATAACTCGGTTAATACAATATTAAAAATCATGATTTGAATCCTAAAATTCATCATTTGATATCATGAAACTGATTATGGAATTTAAACATGAATTTTAGTTCATTGATTTTCGACTTATTTTAGCTCAATACTGTATTCCTTTATTTTTGAAATATTTACTAAATGTGAAATCTTAAAACAATTTTTACAATTTATAAAATCCTGTTAAAATCCTCTTTCCTTCGGGGATCTTGAACTGAAACTAATTTGTTTATAAGATATAAATTTTTATATCAATTTAGAACCAGATTTATTCAAACAGAGCAGAGATATGTATAAACAGGAACTCAACTTACCCAGACATATCCTAAATACAAACATGCATACACAGCCAAATCTATATAAACATATATACATCATTACAACACAAATCTATCACAGGAATCAAAGTTTAATCACATATTTTAAAAACTGTTTTTTAAAGAAAGGCT
Source organism: Allium cepa (assembly GCA_030765085.1). NCBI lineage: Eukaryota > Viridiplantae > Streptophyta > Magnoliopsida > Asparagales > Amaryllidaceae > Allium > Allium cepa. Next base: position 27,916,317 of record CM060935.1, read on the forward strand.
TACTCACCGTTAGAAACAGAGAATATGCTTGATGTTGAAATTGAAACTTGCTTGAATCTGGTGATTGCTACAGATTTTGATCTAATATTTGAGTTTAAATCTGATTTGAAACTGAAGATTGCAACTTTGTTTTTGTTGTTTGATTGAATAGCTTAGTTTGATCTACGGTATAAAATTTGGAAACCGATGTTGTATATTTTCCTTTTGATTTCAGGTTTTAGTTTATATATTTTTATAGAAGGAAAGAAAGTGTAAGGACCCGATTCTTCGACTTTCGAAAATCGAATGCTGAAAAACCGAACCATGAGGGTTTAAGAAGAAGAGGTAGAAGAAAGAGATAGAAGAAATAAGAAAACAGAACAGAAACAATATCAGAATCTCACATATCGCAGCGGAAAAAATATAATTGATAAATGAATATCTTTAAAAACAAAGAACTATCTCAATTATTACATTACATTATCATCAGAGTGTACAACAACAATATACAATACAGCAAACAATGGACAGTTATACAAACATGTCCTTACAAGTGAATTTACAGCGGAAAGATAATATCATATACAAGTAGTACGTCTTGCCATCCAGCTCGCCTCCTGAGCTCCATAGCACTCCTAAATTCAGAATGACCTGATAACCTGATTCTAGACTGCCCGTGTGGAAAATTATGAGCACCCAGAATTTAGGAAGAGAAAAATAAACTCCAGGTCAGTCATGGGACTGGTGTGAGAACTCAAAACAGTTATTTATCTTTCAAAACAACAACAACAAGGGAAATGAAAAATATCCGCAATGCTTTTGGAAAATAAAACTACCATAATGCCTCCCCGCACACATACAATGCAAGAGCAGAATTAGAGGAGATTTCTCCTTATGATAGTCAAAGATACTTACTACGTAAAACAAATCATTTTTGATATTATTATTAGTGCATAGTGATGAAAGCATATCGAAAATAGAATATAAATCTTAGACAGCATAGACATTCCGAACTATGCCTACTATAGCTACCATCCAAACAGTGGGGCGCCACCATAAGTGAGTGGCAGGTAATACAACTAAAACCGTACAAGGCTCGTATTGTTTCTTTAGATTTTCCAACAAATGGTCAGGCTAAGAAACTTCCTACTGCCACATGCGATCGCCTCTGGTGGGACGTCCTGAGAACCTAACCGGATCTCTGCCAACACAAGGCCGAGTTACCTCTGTAACTAGGTAACTACTACTCGAGTACGCCACTCCCCGGTCCTTTGGGACCTTTATCCGAGGGCCCTCTATCACCAAGTAACAACCACACAGAAAATGAGATTGGAGCAACCATATAGGTTAAGCATCAGGGCTCCATACCTGACACCACCCTTTTTCAGAAGGAAATGACATACCCTAAAGGGAGCGACCCTCATAACCTTTCCGCATATTCCTGTTTTGACCATTTTCTGAGTGCGAGGTCTGACGAAGTCTCGTCCACAAAGCTACACTTTTCACAAAGCCACGCTTTGATCAACAAATGATCAATAAATAATCATCACACAGCAACACTCAACATGCCACATTACCAAATTGGGAATTTATCGCTGATAACCTTCAACTACAAAACCTTTGAGCTTGTACATCTCAGAGAAGGGTGTTAAGATAAGAGAATAAATTCTCCGCCACCAACAGAAATGTATTTGAAAGAAATCTGCTTTATATCTCAAAATGTATTGTCAAACACGTAACCATACAAGTCTGTTCCGGGTTCGAACAGAACCGAAGGCACTTCAGAAGAAGCCCTTGCAATTCGGGCATTCACAATCCCGATCGAATTTCCCATCACAAAGGAAATCTCCATACCGTAGCTAACGGTGCAGAGAAAATCGATAGGTCATCCTATCGTTTTCACAAATACCCGGTCTTCACCACCAGTCTTCAATGCTATCCATTACGTCGTATCACTATTCGGAATGGGTAATTCGAATAACAAGCGCAATAATTTAAAAATAAGTGTAGCATCCAATTTCAACCAATTCACAACAAATAGCCGTTTAAGGGTCAATATTGTTAGTCGGTTATTTAACTATCAATCAATATTCACAACATAACCCGATTTCAAATAATTTCCCAAATTATTTATTTTCAAAAATATCTTTACAAGATATAATTTCCACACTTCAACCATTTGAAAACAAATTTCAAATCATTTTCCACCTTTCAATCTTTGAAAACAAATTTCAAATCAATTTCCTTAAATGGAAACACTTCAAAATATTTATCCATTTTCAATTTAAAATGGTTCATTTAAATCAATCAAATAAATCCTTACCTATTTATTTTAAACTTACATTCCAAATCCGTAAATCTATTTCCACACTTCAAAATAAATCAATGTTTATTTTTAAACAAACTTCCCTTTCTTTTATGAGTTCCATAGTGAATTTACCTTTCTAAAATATCTATGAGTATCAAATCGATTTCTAATATTCATTTTCAATTTATCTTTAAAAGATAAAATCTCAAAACATTCACTTCATATTAGAAAAACATTTCCATACTTATTTAATAATAAGTAATTCACAAATATATTTATTTTCAACACTTGGAAATATTCAATATACTTAAATCACAATTAAGTATATAATTTATTCTTTAAGGAAAACATTCTCTTAAACACATTTATTTGAGTCAACACGAATGTTGCGTAAAACATCATTACGGCAACCTAAAATCACTAGTATAGGCATTCAAAATTAAAATAGATATATAAATCCCAATACTGTACAAAACTTTTCCTTTCGGAAATCATTTACTATAACAACAGTGTTATAGTCCACCATTTCCTTCTATTTCTCGAATACGTCTATTTCAACAATGAATGCTGAAATCTATGGTTTCGATACTTAATACATTTTAAAACATTTTTGAATCGTTTTAATTCTATTTAAAATACCACTTTCCTAAAACATTTCTTTAATATATTATTCACTGTCCAAAATCGTGAATATACTTCATTTACCAAATTCATCATTTCTACATATTTTATTTAAAGGATTATCCACTGCCCCAAAATTATGGATATATCTCCTTTAATAAGCTATAATAATTAAAATTATTAAATTAAGTGGATTTCGGATTTATAAAACAACGTTTATGAATTCCATTTATACTTTATAACAACTTTAACTTATAAAATCACTTTATTAACAAATTCTATCCATATTCCATTTAAACGCCAAAATCTAATTTATAAGTCAATTACTTATAAATCTTTTATTTTACAAAAATCCATTCATTTATAACTTCACAATTTATATATCTATAGATTTCATCCACTTATGAAATCCATTTATATTTCATTTTAATACTTATAAAAACTCGTTTTATAATTCAAATATTTTAATTTATAAATATCAATTTTATAAACCTTTTATATAAATCATTTATAATAATACAAAAATCCCAATTTAAACCCTTTTATAAATTAATCAACTACTTATTTCAAAAAAAATCACATTTTGGTTATATTTCACAAAAATTATAATTTTTATAACATAAAAATTTCAACGTTTATTTATTTAAATTGAATCAATTCCAAAATTAAATTTTATTATGAATTCTCAACTTAATTTTTTTTTAAATCAAATTTTATTTATTTTCGGCATCTAACGGTACCAAAAATATATTCGGCTAAAATTTAGCCTTTAACGATTTCATCACAAAGATAACCACGCAGATTATAAATAGATCAACACACAACATTGAAATAAATTCAATCATTTGAGGAACCCAGTTGGATCCCTCCAACCTATTTCCCTACATCCAAAGATGTTAGCACAATACCAATTCCGCTTCAAGACGGAATATCGTGGTATATGGGATTCATAAAATACTATCCGCTATTATGCGGCGTAATAGGGTCTCATTCGCTATATAATGCAGGAAAATCAACTCCAAATACATATATAATACCAATTCCATACAAGTTGGAATTATCGCGGTATATGTGTTTAATAAATAACATCCGCTTAATATACGGCGCATAGGGTCTATTTCAATACAACAGATAATAACTATCATCCAATCACACAATCAAGTAATTTTAAATTTAACTACTTAAAATTTAAATCGAAATAATTCGATTGAGTGAGAAGTTCTCACCTTAAGTTTCCGATAACAGTTGTAGCGTTTTATTTCGAATAAAATTAAAAGTGCGTTTAATTTTACCTGAAATTTTCAATAGCTCCAAATGACTCCAAACCAGCTCCATTGCGTAGTGCTCGACAAAACGAAGCCAACGCAATTCGTTTCGTAATTTTTCAACCTCGTATGAACAAGTTATAGTTTTTTAAACATTCACGAATTATTATACATATATAAATTTACAAATTTTATTATTATTTTACCCTAAAAAATCATGGCCGCACGTTTTCATCACAAGATCGAGGCCGCGGTTCCATCTTCTTCCCCTACAGGTTTCGAACGCGAGCAAAGCCAAATAGCCATCCTCAATGCCAAATTCACGCTAGTTATATACACATCTCCACGTCGATCGGGAAGTGCCAAACGAAAGCTCACCACTTGTGCTACCTTCGGCCGCAACCTGGTGGAGCTCGGCCATCTCGTTAGTGTGAAAAACGTCCTCGAACGCGCGCGCTTCAAATGGGAATTGCCGTCGATCTACTACCCCGATCTCAATCATAGCCGTTCACATTATAGATCTCATTACGCTCTTCGATGTTGTAGTTGGAGATTTTTGTTAATACTGAGTGGATTGAGAGAAAAATAGGGAAGAATTTAGGAGTTTTTCAACCATTAATTCAAAAGTGGCGGCTGAAGCTTGCCTTCTAGGGTTTTTGCAAATGAGAGATATTTAAGTCCTTATATAGAAAATGTCTCAAAACACTATTCATCCCGAATTTTCCGAACTCCAAATCTCGCGCGGTGACCGGCGTTTCTAGGGTTTACCCCGCGTTCCAGACACAATGGAACGTGTTTCGGAAGCCAATTCGATCATGCGAGTTACGGAAATAAACGATCAAATTTAAATTAAATCGATTTAACCGATTTCTATGCGTTTTGGCTTGCCCCGGACAAACGGTAAATCTGATTGACACGAAATTTGAAATCTTACAATAATTTGACATTATGGAGCCGATGAAACTGGTTTCGTTGAAATCCGAGACTGTTTGAAAAATGACTATTTTCACTAGTCGACTAAATATTAAAATATTCAATTTTCACAAACTAACTTTTAATTCAATTTTAAAAGTTCACAAACATTGTTCTAACTCCAATATGATTTAATATAATTTTATAAATCATTTTTAATCACATTAAACTAAATTCTCAATTATTTCTGTAATTTCTAATATTAAATTATCGATTTAATTATCCAATTAAATCTAAATATTCGAAAAATAAATTATTCGACTCATAAATTTTACTCGTTGATATTTAAAATCAATTAAATATCTGAATTTCAAATGATAGAAATTCTGGGTCGTTACAAACTTCCCCACTTAAAAGAATTTCGTCCTCGAAATTACCAAGTAAGAAAAATTCACAAAATCCATTAACTTTTCAAAAATCCACTTGGTGAAAATTTTATATTCACCTTTTCCAAAGCCCAATAGTTAAACTTCTTACAAAACTTCACTAATATTTTCAAATCCATATATAGTTATCTTTTCAAAATCAACTATACCGTTTAACCTTTTACTTCAAATCAAAACTTAGTTTTCACAAAAAATCTCCAAAATTTCCCGAAAATTTTCTAACGCCTTAAATTTTCGCAAATTTTCGCCAGCATCTCCTTTGCACGGCTAGCTCGGTATGACTACAAAATGCCACAACGGGCCCCCAATTTCAAAAAGAAAACGAAAAGCCAAGTGGCTAGACAAGAAAATCATCAAATTTCATACTGAAATTGAAATACATACCTTTTTGTAGAGCAATTCAATTTTTATTTTCAAAATCAAAATCCCAATTCCATTTCCTTTAATACACCTATGTATCCTGCTAACCATAATATCCAATTACAACTTTCAAATTTATGTTGCACATTCCTTTAGAAAATTTTCAATACATACTTCTTATACCATTTTTACTTTACTATTGAAGTTATATATCCATTTTCATTCTAGATTGCATTATCAATTTCATTCGAATTCAATTTACACTTTCAATTCTGTTTGGATTCAATTTACCTTTTGAATGTTGAATTTATCAATTATCTTTCATTCACAATTCATTCATATCACTATTTTAAATTAGTTTTATTTACAAATTCAATTACTTTAGCTTTCAATTTCACTAATTCCATTTCATCGACACTTAATGAATTTATATACAACCAATTTATAATCAAATAACAACCAATGTATATTCAACACAACCGAATTTGTTCACTTTACATTCAACATTCATGTTCACTTTGTTTACCTTCAATTTGGTTTAACACATTTAATTAGCTTTAACGAATTAAAACTTACGTCCATTATTTCATATCAATTTATTTACATTCAATTGATTTACATTCAATTTATTCATTAATTCAATTGCTAATTCATTTTACCATTTCAAGTTGAATTTCATTTATATAACTCAAGTTTATATTTATCACTTTACTCATTTTACTTCGGTACCAAAATCAACTTCATTCAACATTACTTAAGTTATATTCCATTTCAACATTCAATTTCATTTTTATAATTCAAACTCACTTCCAATCCATTTGTTACTACTCCAAATTTATTTTCTTTAACTTAATAAATTTTCTTTAAGTAATCATTTCACTTAGCCTCCTTAGACCTTTCTTTAAATTCACTTTATTTAATTGATTCACTTATACTTACTTTCATTTAACTCCATCCTTTAGGTTAAATTTATTCTATCAAAATTTAAATTGTATAAGTTACCAACTCATTCATTATTGCCATAAATATTTTAAATAGGATTCCAGAGTCTTTTCAACCTTTCAAAACCAATTTTGGAATCAATTCAAATTATCTTTTGAATTTCCCAAACCAAACCCAAATTTTCCAAACAACTTTAATTTAAAGCAATCTGGCAACAATTCCTCTTTTGGAAACCCGAAAATGAACACCGATGATGTCGCGATCGTCATCAGAAATTTTTTCCAGCGACCGAAAAGAGTTTAGAGCTTTTATCCCTTCAAAACATTTCTCCAAAATCTTTGAAATTTATTTTCAAATCAAAAAGGATATAAACCTTCCCAATCTCCAAAATTTTCAAATTCTTTTCTAAACATTTCCAAACACTTCACTGGATTTTTTACTTTAAATTACAAATCACATTTACAATTCATATTCATAAATTCCATTTGTATGTGAATTTATTTCTTAACCATGGAGTTACGATTTCAATTTTCTACTCAAATGATAATAATATTATCACTTCCTAACAATCAAGTAACCATATACTATAATAATTTACAAAGATTATTTCCTTTATCTGCGAAAATAGTTTTGGGTAAAATTATTTCATTTACCCAATTTAAAACAATATCGTGCCGAATTGTTCTGAACAAGTGTTTAGAGATCCGTATCGGTAGAGTTGTGAAGACTATACCGACCAGAATCCATATACCACTCAACAAACCAATCATAACAACATAAAACAATTTTATATTCACTAACAAATACGTGCTCATAACTATTATTACACTCAACTCATTCTAGAGTACTGCTGACTCTATTTCTAATGAGTAATCCCCAACAGAGCCAAGGTTGTCACTTAACCAAATGCTCTGATACCACTTTGTAAGGACCCGATTCTAGGACTTCCGAAAATCGAATGCCGAAAAACCGAACCATGAGGGTTTAAGAAGAAGAGGTAGAAGAAAAAGATAGAAGAAATAAGAAAACAGAACAGAAACAATATCAGAGTCTCACATATCGCAGCGGAACAACATATAATAGATAAATGAATATCTTTAAAAACAAAGAACTATCTCAGTTATTATATTACATTATCATCAGAGTACACAACAACAATATACAATACAACAAATAATGGACAGTTATACAAACATGTCCTTACAAGTGAATTTACAGCGGAAAGATAATATCATATACAAGTAGTATGTCTCGCCATCCAACTCGCCTCCTGAGCTCCATAGCACTCCTAAATCTAGAATGACCTGATAACCTGACTCTAGACTGCCCGTGTGGAAAATTATGGGCACCCAGAGTTTAGGAAGAGAACAATAAACTCCAGGTCAGTCATGGGACTGGTGTGAGAACTCAAAACAGTTATTTATCTTTTAAAACAACAACAACAAGGGAAATGAAAAATATCCGCAGTGCTTTTGGGAAATGAAACTACCATAAGGCCTCCCCGCACACACACAATGCAACCGCAGAATTGGAGGAGATTTCTCCTTATGATAGCCAAAGATGCTTACTACGTAAAAAAATCATTTTTGATATTATTATTAGTGCATAGTGATGAAAGCATTTCGAAAATAGAATATAAATCTTAGCCAGCATAGACATTCCGAACTATGCCTACTATAGCTACCATCCAAACAGTGGGGCGCCACCATAAGTGAATGGCAGGTAATACAACTAAAACCGTACAAGGCTCGTATTGTTTCTTTGGATTTTCCAACAAATGGTCAGGCTAAGGAACTACCTACTGCCACATGGGATCGCCTCTGGCGGGACATCCTGAGAACCTAACCGGATCTCTGCCAACACAAGGCCAGGTTACCTCTGTAACTAGGTAACTACTACTCGAGTATGCCACTCCCCGGTCCTTTAGGACCTTTATCCAAGGGCCCTTTATCACCAAGCAACAACCACACAGAAAATGAGATTGGGGAAACCATATAGGTTAAGCATCAGGGCTCCATACCTGACACCACCCTTTTCCAGAAGGAAATGACATACCATAAAGGGAGCGACCCTCATAACCTTACCGCATATTCCTGTTTTGACCATTTTCGGGGTGTGAGGTCTGACGAAGTCTCGTCCACAAAGCTATGCTTTTCACAAAGCCATGCTTTGATCAACAAATGATCAATAAATAATCATCACACATCAACACTCAACATGCCACATTACCAAATTGGGAATATATCGTGATAACCTTCAACTACAAAACCTCTAAGCTCATATATCTCAGAGAAGAATGTTAAGCTAAGAGAATAAATTCTCCGCCACCAACAGAAATGTAAATATGCTTTATATCTCAAAATGTAATGTCAGACATGTAACCATACAAGTCTATTCCGGGTTCGAACAGACTCGAAGGCACTTCAAAAGAAGCCCTTGCAATCTGGGCATTCACAACCCCGATCGAGTTTCCCATCACGAAGTAAATCTCCGTACCATTGCTAACGGTGTAGAGACAATCGTTAGGTCATCCTATCGTTTTCACAAATACCCGATCTTCACCACCGGTCTTCAATGCTATCCATTACGTCGTATCACTATTCGGAATGGGTAATCCGAATAACGAGCGCAATTATTTAAAAATAAGTGTAGCATTCAATTTCAACCAATTCACAACAAATAGCAATTTAAGGGTCAATATTGATAGTTGGTTATTTAACTATCAATCAATATTCAGAACATAACCCAATTTCAAATAATTTCCCAAATTATTTATTTTCAAAAATATCTTTACAAGATATAATTTCCGCAACTTCAACCATTTGAAAACAAATTTCAAATCATTTTCCACTTTTCAATCTTTGAAAACAAATTTCAAATCAATTTCCTTAAATGGAAACACTTCAAAATATTTATCCATTTTCAATTTAAAATGGTTCATTTAAATCAATCAAATAAATCCTTAACGATTTATTTTGAACTTACGTTCCAAATCCGTAATCTATTTCCACACTTCAAAATAAATCAATGTTTATTTTTAAACAAATTTCCCTATCTTTTATGAATTCCATAGTGAATTTACCTTTCCAAAGTATCTATGAATATACGATTTCCAAATCGATTGTTAATATTCATTTTCAATTAATCTTTAAAGATAAAATCTCAAAACATTCACTTCATATTGGAAAAACATTTCCATGCTTATTTAATAATAAGTAATTCACAAATCTGTTTATTTTCAACACTCGGAAAATATTCAATATACTTAAATCACAATTAAGTATATAATTTATTCTTTAAGGAAAACATTCTCTCAAACACATTTATTTGAGTCAAAACGAATGTTGCGTAAAACATCGTTTCGACAACCCAAAATCACTAGTATAGGGATTCGAAATTAAAATAGATATATAAACCCAAGTACTATACAAAACTTTTCCTTTTGGAAATCATTTAGTATAACAACAGTGTTATAGTCCACCATTTCCTTCTATTTCTCGAAAACGTCCATTTCGACAATGAATGATGAAATCTATGGTTTCGATACTTAATACATTTTAAAACATTTTTGAATCGTTTTAATTCTATTTAAAATACCACTTTCCCAAAACATTTCTTTAATATATTATTCATTGTCCAAAATCGTGAATATACTTCATTTACCAAATTCATCATTTCTACATATTTAATTTAAAGGATTATCCACTGTCCCAAATCGTGGATATATCTCCTTTAATAAGCTACAATAATTAAACTTATTAAATTAAGTGGATTTCGGATTTATAAAACAACGTTTATAAATTCCATTTATACTTTATAACAACTTTAACTTATAAAATCACTTTATTAACAAATTCTATCCATATTCCATTTACACGCCAAAATCCAATTTATAAGTCAATTTGTAATGACCCGTATTTTTAGCTATTTTAATTAGAAAATTTAAGGTGATTATTGAAGGAAAATAATTATTAATGTAATTTGTTGAATAATTTAATATTTGAAATTATTTGAATAATTGGATAACGGGTTTAATATGATAAAAAATGATTTATAAAATTCTATTTTAACATATTAAAGTTAGAATGATGTTGTAGAACTTTTAAAATTGAATTAAAAGTAAATTTGTGAAAATTGAATATTTTAATATTTAATTGACGAGTTAAAATAGCCATTTTTCAAACAGTCTCGGATTTCGACGAAACTTGTTTCATCGGATCCGTAATAGTAAATTATGGTAGGATTTCAATTTTCGTAGCAATTGGACTTGTCGTTTGGCCGTGCGAGCTTGAAACGCGTAGAAATTTAATTTCGAATTTAATTAAAATAATCGACTTCGAAAAGCTATCTTCCAGATATGATCGAATTAGGCCTTGAAACTAGTTCCATTGCGTCCGGAATGGGGGTAAAACCTTATAAACGCCTGGCGGCACGTCTCGATTGGAGTACGGATGATTTTGGACCTACCTATATAAATACGCACGCAAACCGAGACAGATTTATTATTATTTTAACCCAGAAACCCTAATTCTAAATCATGGCCGCCACCTATTCCATGGCCAGAAATTGCCGATCTTCTTTCCTTAATATCTCCCAATCCGTTCGACGAAATCGAAAAATTCCAAAAGCAAAAGTGTAAATCTCGACGAGCTCTTCAAATCCATACGGTTGATGTATGCTAATTTTTCATGGATTCGTCCAGATATGACTTGGAAGTGTGTACGTATTTCCTTGGATTGTGTGCAAACGACGGCGAATGACGGGATGAAACTTGGCGCGTAGGTGGCTCTGGTGAAGGGCTTCGTGGTGGCGCTAGCTGATCATTCTGGAAGTCGACGAGGTGGTCATGAAAATTGCTTGAAGATCGGCGGCTAATGGGTTTGCATACGTGAATTTCACGTTGGGGAAGAAGCGCCGGAATCATAGAGATGAGAGCTGCGCTGCAGTGCAGATCCGAAAGTGTTTGGAGCTCATTAAAATTTTATGTTAAATCGAACGTCGTTCGATTTGATTTAAAATCGTAAAATCAAGGTGAGTGTTTTATAACGCTCACAACGTACTGAATATCTTTATGCTAGTTAAATTTGACATTATGCATAGTTATGATTTTTATTTGTTGTTGTTTGATAAAATTTAATTATCATATTGATTGTCATTTGAATTCACCGTTAAAAAAATTAAATTGACAGTTAAATTTAAATTAAAATTGAATTGCGATTAAATTACCTGACATTGATAAATATGAAATTGCCGTGAATTGTATTGCCTATTGGATGATGTATTTCGATGGATGTTATTGGTTGATATTTAAATGTTTGGATGTTTATTTGTTTATATATATCCTGCTATGCATACATATGACACTGTGATTGATTTAAATGATATATTCATCCCTGACATTTAATTGTAATAACTAATCACTTGGCCATAGGTTAGAAAATTATATACGGACACCGAGTTGGATAAATTAAATGATTTTAAAAGTTGTTTTGAAATTATTTAAATGAATTGATTTTAAGAATAAAATCCAATTTATGGAAATTGAATTATTTTGAATTGGAGCTCGAAATGTTAGAATTTAAACTTGGTAAACGAAATTATTAAATAAAATCGAAGTTTAGATTTAAATTGAAAATTGAAATACGGTGTAAATTTTTGAAAGTTGATTTGTTTTAAAAGATTGGACTTTTAATCGAACTCTGAATATTTCTAAGAAAATTGATATGAAATGATATTTCAAGTTTGAGTTTGGAATTGAAAATTTATTTGAAATTTAGATTTAAATTAATTTGGAATTGAATTGAAATTTAAAGAAATTTGTGAATTGAAATCGAAATTTACGTGGAATAGAAATTTATTCAAGTTGAAATTGGAATAAATCGATTAAATCGAAATGGAATTTGGATTTGATTTGGATAGGAAATTTGGGAAGTTGACCGGTTTGACTTTGGAATTATTTATCAAATAATTTTTGATTTTTTTCCAAACTATTTTATATATAAACCATTTTATATTCAAATTATTTTCGATTAAACTATTTAAATATTTTCTATTAAACTATTTTGAATTATTTAACTATTTTAAACTATTTAAACTATTTTCTTAAATTCAAACTGGTTAAACAGACGGAGATGTTTATATTTAAACCTTTGGTTTAAATACGAACTAGGCTAAAGTAGAGATTATAACCTAAATTGAATTCGAATCAAATTTTGAAGTGAAATTGATTTATCGAACAAAATTGATAATTTTGAATATATGATGATTTTGAAATGGATTTGATTTTAAAGCGAATATGATATTTTGTTATCAATCATGAATCAATTTGAAATATAAAAGAGCCATCAGTGTAATGATACGTAGTTATTAAAGAGACGGGGATCGGATATGGACATACTCTCTGTCGATACCGAAAACCACTTTAATAACTATTATACGCGGAGTGTTGATCCAGAATGAAGTGGATGGTTTGGTGAACGCGTTGACTGAAGAAAGAGAACGATATTGGATGACCCCTGACATGACTAAAACAGGAGTCGCGCCGGGCCATTGAGGTTCGCCACCTCTAGCGGACACACTTCTTCGATACCATATCTATTACATTTGTGATTTGATTTGGGTGCACCCCTTGATTTGGGAGTGTTGTTTCGCGGTGTTGAGGTAGTAGCTGCTATGCTCAACATCAGTCCGGATCACGCAACTACTAGTATCCTAGTTGGTATCGCCTCATGTACCTTGTCATGCTGATTATCCTATTCGCGACCACTACGTTTTGGTTTGTACCTTGAGTATATGGATTGCCCTCTGGTGACTTCCGGTTTTGGGGAAACTACGGTCTTGTATATGCTTTTGGAAATATAAAATGTGTTAAGGGGGATTATGGTAACGCCTTAACGCTATTTTGATACTTTATATTACTGATCGACATTATCTACTTAGCATACATTGCTACCTAGTAGATAGTTTAACGGATCCTTGAAAGGTGGAAAATCCCGTAACATCTCTTAAGTTATTGCATGCACGTTGACACTGGATATGAGATGTCAAACCCCGTAAACATCTCTGACGCCGTCACACTCATATTTATTTACGATTGATTTAACTTTCATATGGATATTTTAGTCCTGACTCGAGTGTTTTGTCTTTTCATTACGCTCGGGTCAGTCCTGAGTTTTCAGATTTTTGAAGATCTATTCTGGAGGACGAAGACGAAGATTTGGTATACTATTACTATTATTATCTGTGCATCATGTTGTCTGCTGCATTATTTATTTGTTCTGTTGTATATGTATAACTCTGATAAATGTTGTATAAATAATTGTCTAAGTATAGTAAACAGCTTAACGAACTGTTTATTTGACTATTATATTTTATCGTTCCGCTGCGAGATTCTGTGTTGTTTCATTTCCTTTATTTCTTTTCTTTTTTTAATTACCCCAATAACCATCTGCCTTTTTTTAATGGTTTGAAACCGGCATGTGTATTTGATCGTCGATTTAAACTGTCCAAAAAGGCGGGTCGTTACAGTTGGTATCAGAGCTTTGGTTTAGCGATAAACCTTGGCTCTAGTGGATAATAACTCATTGAAATAGAGGTAAACTATATGAATGAGTTGAGTGTATATGAGAGAGCGTACTTGTTATTTATATAAAATGGTTTTATATTGTGTTAATTTGTTCCGTTGAGTATTTATGAATTCTGGTCGATACTTGGGACGCCAAGGCGTCGATAGGAATTTCTAAACACTCGAATAGGACAAACCAACACAATATCATTTTGGAATATATTTTATATAAAAGAATTAGTTGAATATTTATTCATTTTGATTGAATTGATTGTTAGGAGATGATAATATTAGATTATTATCGTTATTGTTTGATCAGTCAATATTTACAACAATTGATTAAATAACAATGGATTTAGGAAAATGAAATCTTGTAAACACAATTGATAATGAATATAAATGAATTTTAACTTGGATTTGGGAATTTAAATTCCGGTGTTTGAGATTGAGTTACAAGAATTTGAAAAATATAATATGAGCATTATATGATAGTATAATTGAGTTGAAATTGTTTTCGAAGGATTTTTTTTATGATAAGTGTTATATTCCCTTCTCTTGACGCTAGAAAATGATTTCGATGATGTGTGCACGCATCATTGGCGTTTATTTTCGAGAGTCCGAGTGGGGGAGACCACTTAATAGCTTGTCTAAACCTTGTTTTGACTCAAATTTTATTTTGTTGTGCATTCTCTATAGTATGATTTGATATATAAATTATATAAGTATATATTATTTCAAACCTTGATTTGAAATGAAACCGGGATTGGAATTCTTAAGTTCTTTAATAATTAATGATTTTTTTTATGATTGAAATGAATTTAGACTTGAATCATTAAGGAACTTCTGAATTGTGAAATGAGAAATGAACCTAAGAGCTAAGTGAAAATATCAATTGAAGTAGAAATCCTTAGAATTAGGAAATTATGAACTTAAAATAAAATTGAAACTGTAAAACTCGCATAGTATTAAATTTCATTCTATAGCTTAGATATAACTTACCAAAATACTTAAGAAGTTCAAAAATGTTATATGAATTGTTAATTGGATAATATACAAGTATAAGTTTGAATAATGAAATATGCATTTAATTAATGGTTTGCAAATATAAATAAAATTGTTAGTAAATAATTGGAATTTAAATTAACATTTAAAGGTGATTTACAATTATGTTAATATAAAATGAAAATACTATATGTGAATGTAAATGTGAAATTAAATTATAGTGAAATTTAAGTAATGACTTAAGAATTGATAAATTGAAAATTCAACTTTAAATGAAAAGAAGTTGTATGTTGTCTAACTACATTCTATTTGCATAACTATAACTTACCAAATACTTAAAGGGTTTAAAATGCTAATAAGGATAAGTAGAGAAATAATATACCAGTGTGAGAGTGAAAAATAAAATGTAAAGATCTATTGATAGTTGTAAATATAAAAGAAATTTAAGCTGTAAAATGAATGATACATGTATAAGTGAATGAATAAAATTTAAACTTAATGAAATATAAAATTGGTAAATGGAAACTAATTAAATTTGAATATAACTAAATGTCAATAAACTTGGAAGTGTATGAAATTAAAATTGACTTGGAAATGTATAATTAATTTAGTGTAGATTTTGGATGGATGTTAATGTTTGATATGCATTGGTTGTTAGATGGATGATAATTGATTAAGTAGAATTCATTAGTGTTAATGGAATTGAATAAACGGAATAAAATTTTAAATAATTAAATTCAAATTGGGAGCAAATTGACTTGAATTAAAAATGTGAATGAAACAAACTTGAATAAATCGGAAATAAATTGAATGTAAACCTATTGCATGGATGAATAAGAAAATAGATGACTTTGTGTTTATGATTGTTCTTTAGAAAATCTGAAGTTTTGATGTTTTGTACTTTGAAATAATAAAAGCAAATTTTTGGAAATAAAAAATAAAAAATCCAACATTGTCCAATATATGCTGAAACGAAAACAACCATAACTTTTAAATGGCTGAACGGAATTCGACGATATTGGACTTTTAGGAAAGCTTAGAAACTATAGCACAACTTTTGTTTAGATAACTTGAGAAAATTTCTTCGTCTGCTTGGTTAAAAACTTGAATGTTACTCGCTGTCCTGTGTAAAAATAAGTAAAATCAGTAGTATACACCCTTAATATTTTCGCCATAACTTTTGACTGGTTTATCGGATTTTGATGATCTTGCACTTGCTGAAAAGCTAAGAACTTAAGAAAAAACTTTTGTTTTAAGTGTTTTGTGTTTTGATATCGTTTAGAAGGTCGAAAACATGGGTGAATGTCGCTGACCTGCGCAATTCATTGCCCAGGCTGAGGCGTATCCTCTAAGTAAAACGGCCGTAACTTTTGAATGTATGGTCCGAATTCGATGATTTTGGACATTCCGGAAAGCTTGAAATGAATACAACAACTTTTGTTTAGATTCTATTGCCAAATTTTGTAGTTTAGGTGACCTAAAACTGAGATTTGTTTGCTGTCCTGAAATTGGAATCTCAGTTTTGAAGCTAAATAGGTTATATATATGTTGTGTAGGCTAAATATATCGATTTATCTTTATATGCATGGTTCTAACTTAGTTATTGAGCATTTTAGTAGGTAGCAAAGGGGTTGCGCTTTGTTGTAGAGCTCGCTTCTGTACTAAATACAAAATGTAAGTAAACTGCTAATAAATGCTAAATAAAAGGTACGCTTATGGTTTTATATGGTATTGGTGATATATATATGTTGTTTCCCCAGATATGGGATGCCTCATTATTGAGATGAGATGTATATTTGATATATATTGGTTATATTTGTGTTATATATTGAATTGTAAAATTTTTCGATCGAGCCGTGCAAAGGAGACCCTGCCGAAATTTTCCGTGAATCCGGGTGTTAGAAAATTTTTCAAGTTTTTAAATTTTATAACTTGTTTTGATAACTAACTTTTAAATTTAGAAAGCCGTTCGGAGTAACATTGTGGAAGCGTAGTTATGACTTTATAAATGGAATTTCATTGTTTTATATGTTGGTAACTTTGAATAAAATATATCTAATGTTGAATTCTATACTTAGTTCCTTTTCCCTTCTTTTCCTTTTCGGGGACGAAAAGTTTTGAGTGGGGGAGAGTGTAATGACCCGTATTTTTAGCTATTTTAATTAGAAAATTTAAGGTGATTATTGAAGGAAAATAATTATTAATGTAATTTGTTGAATAATTTAATGTTTGAAATTATTTGAATAATTGGATAACGGGTTTAATATGATAAAAAATGATTTGTAAAATTCTATTTTATCATATTAAAGTTAGAATGATGTTGTAGAACTTTTAAAATCGAATTAAAAGTAAATTTGTGAAAATTGAATATTTTAATATTTAATTGACGAGTTAAAATAGCCATTTTTCAAACAGTCTCGGATTTCGACGAAACTTGTTTCATCGGATCCGTAATAGTAAATTATGGTAGGATTTCAATTTTCGTAGCAATTGGCCTTGTCGTTTGGCCGTGCGAGCTTGAAACGCGTAGAAATTTAATTTCGAATTTAATTAAAATAATCGACTTCGAAAAGCTATATTCCAGATATGATCGAATTAGGCCTTGAAACTAGTTCCATTGCGTCCGGAATGGGGGTAAAACCTTATAAACGCCTGGCGGCACGTCTCGATTGGAGTTCGGATGATTTTGGACCTACCTATATAAATACGCACGCAAACCGAGACAGTTTTATTAATATTTTAACCCAGAAACCCTAATTCTATATCATGGCCGCCACCTATTCCATGGCCAGAAATTGCCGATCTTCCTTCCTTAACATCTCTCAATCCGTTCGACGAAATCGAAAAATTCCAAAAGCAAAAGTGTAAATCTCAACGAGCTCTTCAAATCCATACGGTTGATGTATGCTAATTTTTCATGGATTCGTTCAGATCTGACTTGGAAGTGTGTACGTATTTCTTTGGATTGCGTGCAAATGACGGCGAATGACGGGATGAAACTTGGCGCGTAGGTGGCTCTGGTGAAGGGCTTCGTGGTGGCGCTAGCTGATCATTCTGGAAGTCGACGAGGTGGTCATGAAAATTGCTTGAAGATCGACGGCTAATGGGTTTGCATACGTGAATTTCATGTTTGGGAAGAAGCGCCGGAATCACGGAGATGAGAGCTGCGCTGCAGTGCAGATCCGAAAGTGTTTGGAGCTCATTAAGATTTTATGTTAAATCGAACGTCGTTCGATTTGATTTAAAATCGTAAAATCAAGGTGAGTGTTTTATAACGCTCACAACGTACTGAATATCTTTATGCTAGTTAAATTTGACATTATGCATAGTTATGATTTTTATTTTTTGTTGTTTGATAAAATTTAATTATCATATTGATAGTCATTTGAATTCACCGTTAAAAAAATTAAATTGACAGTTAAATTTAAATTAAAATTGAATTGCGATTAAATTACCTGACATTGATAAATATGAAATTGCCGTGAATTGTATTGCCTATTGGATGATGTATTTCGATGGATGTTATTGGTTGATATTTAAATGTTTGGATGTTTATTTGTTTATATATATCCTGCTATGCATACATTTGACACTGTGATTGATTTAAATGATATATTCATCCCTGACATTTAATTGTAATAACTAATCACTTGGCCATAGGTTAGAAAATTATATACGGACACCGAGTTGGATAAATTAAATGATTTTAAAAGTTGTTTTGAAATTATTTAAATGAATTGATTTTAAGAATAAAATCCAATTTATGGAAATTGAATTATTTTGAATTAGAGCTCGAAATGTTAGAATTTAAACTTGGTAAACGAAATTATTAAATAAAATCGAAGTTTAGATTTAAATTGAAAATTGAAATACGGTGTAAATTTTTGAAAGTTGATTTGTTTTAAAAGATTGGACTTTTAATCGAACTCTGAATATTTCTAAGAAAATTGATATGAAATGATATTTCAAGTTTGAGTTTGGAATTGAAAATTTATTTGAAATTTAGATTTAAATTAATTTGGAATTGAATTGAAATTTAAAGAAATTTGTGAATTGAAATCGAAATTTACGTGGAATAGAAATTTATTCAAGTTGAAATTGGAATAAATCGATTAAATCGAAATGGAATTTGGATTTGATTTGGATAGGAAATTTGGGAAGTTGACCAGTTTGACTTTGGAATTATTTATCAAATAATTTTTGATTTTTTTCCAAACTATTTTATATATAAACCATTTTATATTCAAATTATTTTCGATTAAACTATTTAAATATTTTCTATTAAACTATTTTGAATTATTTAACTATTTTAAACTATTTAAACTATTTTCTTAAATTCAAACTGGTTAAAGAGACGGAAATGTTTATATTTAAACCTTTGGTTTAAATACGAACTAGGCTAAAGTAAGGATTATAACCTAAATTGAATTCGAATCAAATTTTGAAGTGAAATTGATTTATCGGACAAAATTGATAATTTTGAATATATGATGATTTTGAAATGGATTTGATTTTAAAGCGAATATGATATTTTGTTATCAATGATGAATCAATTTGAAATATAAAAGAGCCATCAGTGTAATAATACGTAGTTATTAAAGAGACCGGGATCATATATGGACATACTCTCTGTCGATACCGAAAACCACTTTAATAACTATTATACGCGGAGTATTGATCCAGAATGAAGTGGATGGTTTGGTGAACGCGTTGACTGAAGAAAGAGAACGATATTGGATGACCCCTGACATGACTAAAACAGGAGCCGCGCCGGACTATTGAGGTTCGCCACCTCTAGCGGACACACTTCTTCGATACCATATCTATTACATTTGTGATTTGATTTGGGTGCACCCCTTGATTTGGGAGTGTTGTTTCGCGGTGTTGAGGTAGTAGCTGCTATGCTCAACATCAGTCTGGATCACGCAACTGCTAGTATCCTAGTTGGTATCGCCTCATGTACCTTGTCATACTGATTATCCTATTCGCGACCACTACGTTTTGGTTTGTACCTTGAGTATATGGATTGCCCTCTGGTGACTTCCGGTTTTGGGGAAACTACGGTCTTGTATATGCTTTTGGGAATATAAAATGTGTTAAGGGGGATTATGGTAACGCCTTAACGCTATTTTGATACTTTATATTACTGATAGACATTATCTACTTAGCATACATTACTACATAGTAGATAGTTTAACGGATCCTTGAAAGGTGGAAAATCCCGTAACATCTCTTAAGTTATTGCACGCACGTTGACACTGGATATGAGATGTCAAACCCCGTAAACATCTCTGACGCCGTCACACTCATATTTATTTACGATTGATTTAACTTTCATATGGATATTTTAGTCCTGACTCGAGTGTTTTGTCTTTTCATTACGCTCGGGTCAGTCTTGAGTTTTCAGATTTTTGAAGATCTATTCTGGAGGACGAAGACGAAGATTTGGTATACTATTACTATTATTATCTGTGCATCATGTTGTCTGCTGCATTATTTATTTGTTCTGTTGTATATGTATAACTCTGATAAATGTTGTATAAATAATTGTCTAAGTATAGTAAGCAGCTTCATGAACTGTTTATTTGACTATTATATTTTATCGTTCCGCTGCGAGATTCTGTGTTGTTTCATTTCCTTTATTTCTTTTCTTTTCTTAATTACCCCAATAACCATCTGCCTTTTTTTAATGGTTTGGAACCGGCATGTGTATTTGATCGTCGGTTTAAACTGTCCAAAAAGGCGGGTCGTTACGCAATTACTTATAAATCTTTTATTTTACAAAAATCGATTCATTTTATTACTTCCTAATTTATCAATCTATAGATTTCATCCGCTTATGAAATCCATTTATATTTCATTTTAATACTTATAAAAACTTGTTTTATAATTCTAATATTTTAGTTTATAAATATCAATTTTATAAATTTTTATATAAATCATTTATAATAATTCAAAAATCCCAATTTAAACCCTTTTATAAATTAATCAGCTACTTATTTCAAAAAAAAATAACATTTCGGTTATATTTCACAAAAATCATAATTTTGATAACATAAAAATTTCAACGTTTATTTATTTAAATTGAATCAATTCCAAAATTAAATTTTATTATGAATTCTCAACTTAATTTTTTTTTTAAATCAAATTTTATTTATTTTCGGCATCTAACGATACCAAAAATATTTTCGGCATCTAACGATACCAAAAATATATTCGGCTAAAATTTAGCCTTTAACGATTTCAATCATAAAGATAATCCGCAGATTATAAATAGATCAACACACAACATTGAAATAAATTCAATCATTTGAGGAACCCAGTTGGATCCCTCCAACCTGTTTCCCTGCATCTAAAGATGTTAGCACAATACCAATTCCGCTTCAAGACGGAATATCGCGGTATATGGGATTCATAAAATACTATCCGCTATTATGCGGCGCAATAGGGTCTCATCCGCTATATAATGCAGGAAAATCAACTCCAAATACATATATAATACTAATTCCATACAAGTTGGAATTATCACGGTATATGTGTTTAATAAATAACATCCGCTTAATATACGGCGCATAGGGTCTATTTCAATACAACAGATAATAACTACCATCCAATCACACAATCAAGCAATTTTAAATTTAACTATTTAAATTTAAATCGAAATAATTCGATTGAGTGAGAAGTTCGCACCTTGTGTTTCCGATAACAGTTGTAGCGTTTTATTACGAATAAAATTAAACGTGCATTTAATTTTACCCAAAATTTTCACTAGTTCCAAACGACTCCAAGCCAGCTCCATTGTGTAGTGCTCGACAAAATGAAGCCAACGCAATTCGTTTCGTAATTTTTCGACCTCGTATGAACAAGTTATAGCTTTTTAAACATTCACGAATTATTATACATATATAAATTTACAAATTTTATTCTTATTTTACCCTAAAAAATCATGGCCGCACGTTTTCATCACAAGATCGAGGCTGTGGTTCCATCTTCTTCCCCTACAGGTTTCGAACGCGAGCAAAACCCAATAGCCGTCCTCAACCCCAACTTCGTGCGAGTTATATACACATCTCCACGTCGATCGGGAAGTGCTAAACGAAAGCTCACCACTTGTGCTACCTTCGGCCGCAACCTGGTGGAGCTCGGCCATCTCGTCAGTGTGAAAAATGTCCTCGAACGCGCGCTTCAAATGGGAATTGCCATCGATCTACTACCTCGATCTCAATAATAGCCCTTCACATTATAGATCTCATTACGCTCTTCGATGTTGTAGTTGGAGATTTTTGTTAATACTGAGTGGATTGAGAGAAAAATGGGAAAGAATTTAGGAGTTTTTCGGCCATTAATTCGAAAGTGGCGGCTGAAGCTTGCCTTCTAGGGTTTTGCAAATGAGAGATATTTAGGTCCTTATATAGAAAATGTCTCAAAACACTATTCATCCCGAATTTTTCGAACTCCAAATCTCACGCGGTGACCGGTGTTTCAAGGGTTTACCCACGTTTCGGACATAATGGAACATGTTCTGGAAGCTAATTCGATCATACGTGCGAGTTACGGAAATAAACGATCAAATTTAATTTAAATCGATTAAACAAATTTCTATGCATTTTGGCTTGCCCCAGACAAACGGTAAATCCGATTGACACGAAATATGAAATATTATAATAATTTGACATTATGGATCCGATGAAACTGGTTTCGTCGAAATCCGAGACTGTTTGAAAATGACTATTTTCACTAGTCGATTAAATGTTAAAATATTCAATTTTCACAAATTAACTTTTAATTCAATTTTAAAAGTTCACAAACATTGTTGTAACTCCAATATGATAATATAATTTTATAAATCATTTTAATCACGTTAAACCAAATTCCCAATTATTTCTGTAATTTCAAATATTAAATTATCGATTTAATTATCCAATTAAATCTAAATATTCGAAAAATAAATTATTCAACTCGTAAATTTTACTTGTTCATATTTAAAATCAATTAAACATTTGAATTTCAAATGACAGAAATTATGGGTCGTTACAGAAAGATGAAGGGAAGTTTTAAAATTTGAAAAATGTTGAGCTGAAACCAGGTTTTCCCCTTAATATTTGTTATTTATAATTTAATTTTAGGAGAAAGTAAATGTTGCCACTTGTTATATGCTTAGCTTACACTTTTTATCACACATTGATTTTTTTACAAATGTTGAAATAGTGCTTATTATGCTTACAAGTGTTCAAACTCTTAATTAAACAAAAAATTTTAAATTACTTTTGATTTATATAATGTGTTTATGTTTTAAATCTTTTTATATATAAATTATTTTTATGCAAGTGTATTTTTAAAGAAAGAATATTAATTTTTTTATTTAAATCCTTTCTTATGTTTTATATAAACTTATGTACTATGTTTTTACATGTTTGCAAATATACAAGCCATATTTATTCATGTTAAATTTAAAAAGAAAGAATATTAAATCTTTAATTTAAATTCTATTACAAACTTAAGCTAATTTACTTGAATTGATAATTATAAACACATACTAGTGTTAAAAGTGTTCAATTTAAATTTTAAATTAACTTTTGGAAATCAAATATTAAATTTTTAAAACAAGCTTCCAGATCCCAATACATATATACATATGTATTTTATTTTGAAAATATTTCATTTAAATTCAAAAACCAAAATTTCTTATTCACAATGTATATACATATTTACACATTATACATAGAATACAATTTTAATAGCATTGAAAGATAAATCTTACCAATTAAATATTATTGATTTTAAAAAGATAAATTTTGCCAAAATAAATAAAATCAGTAAACAATATTATCAAATTTAAATCAATACTGTTAATTCGAATAATTCTTAAATGATGATTATCAAGTTTTTATTGCTTAAATTTCCGGGTCATCACTATTTTTCTAGTTTTCAACTTTAACAATCTAAGTTAAATTAATTCCTTAATCTATTCTTTTTAAAATAAAGATTGTTTGTTAAATTGGAATGTGTAGTTAGAGGTTTTGAAAGTAAAATATTTTAATTTAATTAAGTTTAAGATGTTTTAGACTTATATTTTTAAAAGAGTTTATTTTAAATAAAAACTTAACAAAGTAATTAAGGAACTAATCAAATGTGTTTTAAATTGTTAACTTAAATTTAAGTTAATTTATATTGTTAATGATAATTAATTGGTTAATGATTTATAATTAATTAATGATTAAAGAATGATTTATTCAGGGTTAATTAATTATTAATAAATGTTAATTAATTTATAATTATGGAATAATTAATTAAGGTAATTAATTAAGGAATAATTAATTAATGAAGGTGATTAAGAGTTAATTAATTAATAATTAAAGATAATTAATAATTGATTAACGATAATTAATAAAAGTAATTATGTGATTAATTAATTATAATCACACGATTAATGTAAGGACCCGATTCTTCGTCTTTCGAAAATTCAACATCGATACTCACTTTATCGACTGCCGAGCAATCGAACGACGGAAAACCGAACACTTAGGGTTTTAAGAAAAAGAAAAGGAGAGAAGAGATAAGAAGATAGAAAATAGAGGGAAAAAGATAATAGAAAATAGAACGGAATAGAAAATAAAGAAAGAAAACAACAAAACTATGACAGAATCTCACAATTCGCAGCGGAACAACATATAATAATAAATGAATAATCTTTAAACAAAGAACTATATCAGTTATTACATTTTATACATTACATTACATCATATCATCAGAGTGTACAACAACAACAACAACAACAACAAACAGTGCAGCGGAAAAAGAAATACTATATACTAGTAATTACGCCATGCCATCCAGCTTGCCTCCAGCAACTCCAGAATATCCTGATAAACCTTAACTCTTGACTGCCCGTGTGAAAATTGGTGGGCACCCAGAGTTTAGGAAGGAAAACAATAAACTCCGAGTCAGTTATGTGACTGGTGTGAGAACTCAAAACAGTTTATTTATCTTTAAAATCAAAATAGAAGAATATTTTTAAAGTCAATTCGCAATGCTTTTAAAAATGACACTAGCATAAGGCCTCCCGCATACACACACAATGCAAACGCAGAATCGGAGGAGATTTCTCCTTATGATAGTCAAAGATGCTTGATACGCATTAAAAAGAACATTTGATATTATTACTAGCGCATAGTGTAGAGAAAAATTCATTTCGAAAGTAGAATATAAATCTTAGCCAGCATAGACATTTCGAACTATGCCTACTATAGCTACCATCTAAACAGTGGTGACCACCATAAGTAAATGGAAGGTTCTACAACTAATACCGTACAGGGTTTCGTATTGGGAATTGGATTTCCAACGAATGATCAGGCCAAGGAACTTCCCATTGCCACATGAGAATGCCTCTGGAAGGAGATCCCCGAGAACCAAACCGGATCTCTACCAACACAAGGCCGGGTTACCCCTAACTGAGTAACAACTGACCGAATATGTCATCCCCCGGTCCTTTGGGACCTTTCGCTCGAGCGCTCGCAATCAATTCACACAATCATAAAGTGTTTTCAACATGAGTAAGTATCTGGGCTCCATACCATGATACCACCCTTTTACAGAAGGAAATGCACATATCCTAAAGGGCGCTACCCCTCATAACCTTGCTGCATCTTTCCTGTTTTGACCATTCCCGAGGTGTGAGGCTCGACGAAGTCACGTCCACAAAAACATACTTTATACAAAAGCCATGCTTTGGGTCAACAAATGATCATAGAAATGATCACCAGGATAGACGATCAAATAAATGACCCTATCACAAATAATCAACACAATGATCATTTCACAGCAACACTCAACATATCACATTACCAAATTGGGAATATATCGCTGATAACATTCAACTACATAACCTCTGAGCTCGTACGTCTCAAAGAAGGGTGTTAAGCTAAAAGAATAAATTCTCCGCCACCAACAGAAATATACTTGAAAGAAATCTGCTTTATATCTCAATTTGTAATGTCAGACATACAATCCATACAAGTCTGTTCCGGGTTCGAACAGAACCGAAGGCACTTCTTACGAAGCCCTTGCAATCCGGGTATTCACAATCCCGATCGAATTTCCCATCACTTAGGGAATATCTATACCAGGAGCTACCCGGTGCAGAGACAATCGATAGGTCATCCTATCGCTTTCGCAAATACCCGGTCTTCAACACCGGTCATCAATGCTATCCATTACGTCGTATCACTATTCGGAATGGGTAATCCGAATAACGAGCGCAATAATTTAAAAATAAGTGTAACATTCAAATTCAGCAAATCACAACAAATACCTTTCAAAGGTAAATATTGATAGTCGGTTATTGAACTATCAATGGATATGCACAACATCACCAGATTCCAAATAATTTTCCAAAATATTTATTTCCCAAAAATATCTTTACAAGATATATAATTTCAATATGTCAAAAATAAATCAATATTTATTTTTAAACAATTTCCCCTTTCTATAAATTCCATAGTGAATTTATATTCCAAAATTATCTATGAATATACAATCTCAATTATTCATTTCAATTTATCTTCAGAAAGATAAATTCTCTAATATTCACTTTATATTGGAAAACATTTCCTTACTTATTTAATAAGTAAATCATGAACCTATTTATTCTCAACACTTGGAAAATATTCAATATACTTAAATCGAAATTAAGTATATATTTCATTCTTTAAGGAAATCATGCTCTTAAACATATTTATTTGGGCCAAAACGAATGTTGCGTAAAACATCGTTACAACGTCCCAAAATCACTAGTATAGGGATTCGAATTTAAGATAAATATATAAATCCCAATACTATACAAAACATTTCCTTTCGGAAATCATTTACTATAACAACAGTGTTATAGTCCACCATTTCCTTCTATTTCTCGAAAACGTCTATTTCAACAATAGATGTTGAAATCTATGGTTTCGAATCTCAACACATTTTAAAACATCGTTAGATCGTTTTAATTCTATTTAAAACATCAAATCTAAACATTTTCTTTAACATATTATTCACTATTCAAAAACGTGAATATACTACGTTAACAAATTTCATCCTTTTATTCATTTTATTTCAAAGGATTATTCACAGTCAAAAACGTGAATATAACTTCATTAATAGGTTTCAACAATTTACTTATCAAAATAAGTCGTTTACGAATTTATAAAACAACGTTTATAAATTCCATTTCTATTTATTTTATAACATCTTTCTTTATAAATTTTCTTTATTAACCTATTCTCTTTATATCTCAATTATGAACCAAAAGTCCATATTATAAGTTAAATACTTATAAAACGATTATTTTACAAAATCGTTCTTTTTAAGACTTTCTAAATTATATATCTTATAACTTATAAGATTCATTTATTTATCAAAAATCCATTCTTCAATTAACTTTTCAAATTTTATAAACCTACTGCTTATGAAATTCCATTTTTTAACTTCACCGTTTATAATTCTATAAATTTCATTCATTTATAAAAGTCATTCACAATTCATTCTAACACTTATAAAAACTCGTTTTATAATTCAAATATTTCCATTTATAAATTATCAATTTATAAATCCTTTATAAAATCAATTTATACTATTATTTTAAATCATCTTTAATCTCCTTTATAATTTCACCATTCTCTTGATTTATAAAATAATCAAATTTATAAATCCTATATTTAAACTTTTATAATAAATTCAAAAATCCAATTTAATTATTTTATAAAAACATTAACCCCATATTTTCAAAAATCAACTTTTAACTATTTTTCTCAAAAATCATAATTTTTATAACTTTAAATATTATAACGTTTATTTATTTAAAACGAATCAATTCCAAACATATAGTATATTTTCAAAAATCACTTTAAAAATCATTTTAAAATTCCAAAGTTTGGTCCAATGATGCTACATACCAAATAGCCAATCACGACAACAACGATATCATATATCGATATGATAATCCATCAAATATCAAAATATCTGAAATCAAATAAATACTGTTGAGGAATCCAGTTGGATCCCTCCAACCTGTTTTCCTGCATCCACAAACATTAGCACAATACCAATTGCGCTCCAGTACGGAATTATCGCGGTATATGAGATTTAAAATATTATCCGCTTAATAGACGGCGCAATAGGGTCTCATCCGCTATACAAATGCGGGAAATCAATAACTCCAATATATATATATATATGCCAATATATATATATTGCTATTATATATAATACCAATTTCACTGTTTATGAAATATTCGCGGTATATGTTTTTAATAAATAACATCCGCTTACTAACGGCGTATAATGTCTATTTTAACAATCAATAGACAACAATCATCATTCAAACATTCATTCAAGTATTTTAAATCTAACTATTTAAAATTTAATCGAAACCGATTCGATTGAGTGAGAAGTTCTCACCTTGATTTCAATTTCGTTTTAGCGATTTATTTCGAATAAAATTAAACGGACGTTTAATTTTACCCAAAATTCTCACTAACTCCAAACGACTCCAATCCAATTCCATCGCGTAGTGCTCGTCCATACGATTCCAACGCAACGGGTTTCGCGCGTTTTCGACCTCGTATGAGAAAGATATGCAATTTCAAAGTTACACGAATTTTTTTATATAATAATCACAACATTTTCTTTTAAATTTTAACCTAATCAATTCAGAGCCGTAGGATCTCCTGCCCAACAACATCAGGCCGCTCCTTGCTCATCTTCATCTTCACGTACGCAACATCTCCAGGCCGTGCAAAAGAAACCCATCTCTTAAGAACTAGGGTTAAATTATACTCCTTCTACAAGCAATTTGAACACGATCAGGTAGTTCCTTGTCGAAGCCCTCACCCAACTCTCCACTCGGCTGCAACCATAGCAAGCTCGGCCCCCCCTATAGCATGGAAAACCATGCACAAGTGGCAGGCGTCGGCCCCCCTTGCTCCCCCTCTGATGCTCCAAACACGATCATCACCGTATGGATCGAAAGCTCTCGCGAATCTCTACGACTTTCATGTTGAACACTTCGCGTAATTCTTGATGGATTGAGAGTGATTGAGGAGAGAAATTCGAATGTTTCTGGCCGTTAGTTCAGGGGGTGGCGGCTGTGCATATTAGGTTTAGGTTTTTATTTTTTTATTTTTTTTTTAGAGAGAGAGGGGGCTATTTATAGAAGAACGAACGACACTATTCACTCCGGAAATTCCGAACTCCGATTTACGTGCCGTAACCAGCGTTTCTAGGGTTTACCCCGCGTTCCGGACACAATGGAATAGGTTTCGGAAGCTAATTCGGACATCTGTGCGAGTTATGGCAATAAACGTTCAATTTGAATTAAACCGATTTAAACGATTTTCTAGGCGTTTTAATTTGTACCGGACAAACGGTAAATCCAATTGACACGAAATTTGAAACCTTACAATAATATCACATTACGGATCCGATGAAACTGATTTCGTCGAAACCCGAGACTTTTTGAAAAATGGCTATTTTAACTCGCCAAATTAATATTAAAAATAATTCAACGCGTTTCGAGCTGCTACGATCAAACGATAACTCCGATTGACACGAAAATTGAAATCCGGTAATAACTAACTATTACGGATCCAATGGACTTGGTTTCGTCCAATTCTGAGACTGTTCAAAAATTGACTATTTTCACTAGTCGATTTAAATATTAAAATATTCAATTTTCACAAATAAACTTTTAATTCGATTTTAAAAGTTCTAAAATATCATTCTAACTTCAATATGATAAAATAAAATTTTACAAATCATTTTCAATCATATTTAACCCAATTTTCAATTATTTCCATAATTTCACATATTAAATTATCGATTTAATTATCGATTAAATCCAATTATTCGAAATAAAATTTATTCGACTTATAAATTTCACTTATTAATATTTAAAATTAATTAAATATTCCAATTTTAATTAAATAAAATTCTGGGTCGTTACAATCTTCCCCCCTTAAAAGAATTTCGTCCTCGAAATTATCAAGTAAGAAAAGTTACAGAATCTATCAACTTTCCAAAATTCATAGTTTAAATTTCTTACAATAACTTACTAAGTTTTAAATCATACTTAGTTATCTTTTCAAAACAATTACTATTGTTTAACTTTCAATTCCAAATCAAAATTAAAGTTTTCAAATTTTTTCCAATTTTCTCAAATTTTTTCTAACGCCTTAAATTTTCGGAAATATTCGCCATAGTCTCCTTTGTGCGGCTCGATCCGAAAAAAAAATGACAGTATATATATCACAAATATACATCTCATCAAGTAATGATGCATCCCGCAGGGAAAAAGTATAAAAGTACGATATTTAATCCGAGATATGTACCTTATATTTTATTAGCGAGCATATACGGCTAATATAGCGCGAAAGCGAGCTCCAAATGCGAAGCAAACGCGATCCGCACCTACTAAACACTCAACAAACAACATGAGAACCATGTATATAGACAATAGTATCGATATACAACATATAGCAACATAACAACTATATATGCCCACATAGCAAATGCAGTAAAAGCAATATATTCAACCATCAACCAACTATCATCCAATTAACATTCATAACCAATAAATATTCGTTCATATTCTCATTAATATTCAATGAAATGGTTTTCAAGTTAATCACATTCGATTCATTTAACAGTGGATGATTTTACTAAGATTCATTTTCAATTAGTTTATATTCACTAATTTATATTCAAGTTGGTTTAACACCTTCACTTTCAAATCAAATTCAATTCTATTTAAGATTCACTTAACTTCCAATTGAATTTATTCAATTACTTTAGTTTTCAATTTCATTAAATCTTAATGAATTATATACAATCAACTAACAATCATATATCAATCAATGTATATTAATTACAACCAAATTCCTTTGCTTATCAATTGGTTTAATTAAATGATTTTTATTCAACTATTCAACTTCTAATAACATTAGATTTTAATGAATTAACACTTACATTCATTATTTCATATCAATTATTTCCATTCAATTGATTAACATTCAATTCATTAATTTAATTTAATTTCTAAAGTTGAATTTCCATTTAACTTTAAATTCATTTTTATTTACAACTCATATTTATAAATATATTCATATAGTTTCACTTCTTATATATATAAGTTTATTTCACAATTGTAAATCACTTTAACTATAATTCAATTCTTATAATTCATTTGCTTATACAATTATTCTTTTATTTAGATTATTCAAACAACCTAAACAATCCACTTATATACACTTTAATAACTCTGAAAAATTATTCCTTTATATATAAAATATAATCAAGGTAAAATTATTCCATTTACCCAATTTAAAACAATACTGTGTCGAATTGTTCTATTTAAGTGTTTAGAAACCCCTTCGGCATAGTTGTCGAGACCATGCTGACGAAGGTTCATATGCCACTCAACAAACCAATCATCACAATATAAAACAATTTTATATTCACTAACAAATACGCTCTCATAGCTATTATTACACTCAAACTCATTCTAGAGTACTACTGACTCTATCTCTAGTGAGTAATACCCAACAGAACCATGGTTGTCGCTTAACCATATGCTCTAATACCAGATGTAAGGACCCGATTCTTCGTCTTTCGAAAATTCAACATCGATACTCACTTTATCGACTGCCGAGCAATCGAACGACGGAAAACCGAACACTTAGGGTTTTAAGAAAAAGAAAAAGAGAGAAGAGATAAGAAGATAGAAAATAGAGGGAAAAAGATAATAGAAAATAGAACGGAATAGAAAATAAAGAAAGAAAACAACAGAACTATGACAGAATCTCACAATTCGCAGCGGAACAACATATAATAATAAATGAATAATCTTTAAACAAAGAACTATATCAGTTATTACATTTTATACATTACATTACATCATATCATCAGAGTGTACAACAACAACAACAAACAGTGCAGCGGAAAAAGAAATACTATATACTAGTAATTACGCCATGCCATCCAGCTTGCCTCCAGCAACTCCAGAATATCCTGATAAACCTTAACTCTTGACTGCCCGTGTGAAAATTGGTGGGCACCCAGAGTTTAGGAAGGAAAACAATAAACTCCGAGTCAGTCATGTGACTGGTGTGAGAACTCAAAACAGTTTATTTATCTTTAAAATCAAAATAGAAGAACATTTTTAAAGTCAATTCGCAATGCTTTTAAAAATGAGACTACCATAAGGCCTCCCGCACACACACACAATGCAAACGCAGAATCGGAGGAGATTTCTCCTTATGATAGTCAAAGACGCTTGATACGCATTAAAAAGAACATTGGATATTATTACTAGTGCATAGTGTAGAGAAAAATTCATTTCGAAAGTAGAATATAAATCTTAGCCAGCATAGACATTTCGAACTATGCCTACTATAGCTACCATCTAAACAGTGGTGACCACCATAAGTAAATGGCAGGTTCTACAACTAATACCGTACAGGGTTTCGTATTGGGAATTGGATTTCCAACGAATGATCAGGCCAAGGAACTTCCCATTGCCACATGAGAATGCCTCTGGAAGGACATCCCCAAGAACCAAACCGGATCTCTACCAACACAAGGCCGGGTTACCCCTAACTGAGTAACAACTGACCGAATATGTCATCCCCCGGTCCTTTGGGACCTTTCACCCGAGCGCTCGCAATCAATTCACACAATCATAAAGTGTTTTCAACATGAGTAAGTATCTAGGCTCTATACCATGATACCACCCTTTTCCAGAAGGAATGCACATATCCTAAAGGGCGCTACCCCTCATAACCTTGCTGCATCTTTCCTGTTTTGACCATTCCCGAGGTGTGAGGCTCGACGAAGTCACGTCCACAAAAACATACTTTATACAAAAGCCATGCTTTGGGTCAACAAATGATCATAGAAATGATCACCAGGATAGACGATCAAATAAATGATCCTATCACAAATAATCAACACAATGATCATTTCACAGCAACACTCAGCATGTCACATTACCAAATTGGGAATATATCGCTGATAACATTCAACTACATAACCTCTGAGCTCGTACGTCTCAGAGAAGGGTGTTAAGCTAAAAGAATAAATTCTCCGCCACCAACAGAAATATATTTGAAAGAAATCTGCTTTATATCTCAATTTGTAATGTCAGACATGCAATCCATACAAGTCTGTTCCGGGTTCGAACAGAACCGAAGGCACTTCTTACGAAGCCCTTGCAATCCGGGTATTCACAATCCCGATCGAATTTCCCATCACTTAGGGAATCTCTATCCCAGGAGCTACCCAGTGCAGAGACAATCGATAGGTCATCCTATCGCTTTCGCAAATACCCGGTCTTCAACACCGGTCATCAATGCTATCCATTACGTCGTATCACTATTCGGAATGGGTAATCCGAATAACGAGCGCAATAATTTAAAAATAAGTGTAGCATTCAAATTCAGCAAATCACAACAAATACCTTTCAAAGGTAAATATTGATAGTCGGTTATTGAACTATCAATGGATATGCACAACATCACCAGATTCCAAATAATTTTCCAAATTATTTATTTCCCAAAAATATCTTTACAAGATATATAATTTCAATATGTCAAAAATAAATCAATATTTATTTTTAAATAATTTCCCCTTTCTATAAATTCCATAGTGAATTTATATTCCAAAATTATCTATGAATATACGATTTCAATTATTCATTTCAATTTATCTTCAAAAAGATAAATTCTCTAATATTCACTTTATATTGGAAAACATTTCCATACTTATTTAATAAGTAATTCATGAACCTATTTATTCTCAACACTTGGAAAATATTCAATATACTTAAATCGAAATTAAGTATATATTTCATTCTTTAAGGAAATCATGCTCTTAAACATATTTATTTGGGCCAAAACGAATGTTGCGTAAAACATCGTTACAACGTCCCAAAATCACTAGTATAGGGATTCGAATTTAAAATTGATATATATAAATCCCAATACTATACAAAACATTTCCTTTCGGAAATCATTTACTATAACAATAGTGTTATAGTCCACCATTTCCTTCTATTTCTTGAAAACGTCTATTTCAACAATAGATGTTGAAATCTATGGTTTCGAATCTCAACACATTTTAAAACATCGTTAGATCGTTTTAATTCTATTTAAAACATCAAATCTAAACATTTTCTTTAACATATTATTCACTATTCAAAAACGTGAATATACTACGTTAACAAATTTCATCCTTTTATTCATTTTATTTCAAAGGATTATTCACAGTCAAAAACGTGAATATAACTTCATTAATAGGTTTCAACAATTTACTTATCAAAATAAGTCGTTTACGAATTTATAAAACAACGTTTATAAATTCCATTTCTATTTATTTTATAACATCTTTCTTTATAAATTTTCTTTATTAACCTATTCACTTTATATCTCAATTATGAACCAAAAGTCCATATTATAAGTTAAATACTTATAAAACGATTATTTTACAAAATCGTTCTTTTTAAGACTTTCTAAATTATATATCTTATAACTTATAAGATTCATTTATTTATCAAAAATCCATTCTTCAATTAACTTTTCAAATTTTATAAACCTATTGCTTATAAAATTCCATTTTATAACTTCACCGTTTATAATTCTATAAATTTCATTCATTTATAAAATTCATTCACAATTCATTCTAACACTTATAAAAACTCGTTTTATAATTCAAATATTTTCATTTATAAATTATCAATTTATAAATCCTTTATAAAATCAATTTATACTTATTTTAAAACATCTTTAATCTCCTTTATAATTTCACCATTCTCTTGATTTATAAAATAATCAAATTTATAAATCCTATATTTAAACTTTTATAATAAATTCAAAAATCTAATTTAATTATTTTATAAAAACATTAACCCCATATTTTCAAAAATCAACTTTTAACTATTTTTCTCAAAAATCATAATTTTTATAACTTTAAAAATTATAACGTTTATTTATTTAAAACGAATCAATTCCAAACATATAGTATATTTTCAAAAATCACTTTAAAAATCATTTTAAAATTCCAAAGTTTGGTCCAATGATGCTACATACCAAATAGCCAATCACGACAACAATGATATCATATATCGATATGATAATCCATCAAATATCAAAATATCTGAAATCAAATAAATACCGTTGAGGAATCCAGTTGGATCCCTCCAACCTGTTTTCCTACATCCACAAACATTAGCACAATACCAATTCCGCTCCAGTACGGAATTATCGCGGTATATGAGATTTAAAATATTATCCGCTTAATAGACGGCGCAATAGGGTCTCATCCGCTATACAAATGCGGGAAATCAATAACTCCAATATATATATATGCCAATATATATATATTGCTATTATATATAATACCAATTTCACTGTTTATGAAATATTCGCGGTATATGTTTTTAATAAATAACATCCGCTTACTAACGGCGTATAATGTCTATTTTAACAATCAATAGATAACAATCATCATTCAAACATGCATTCAAGTATTTTAAATCTAACTATTTAAAATTTAATCGAAACCGATTCGATTGAGTGAGAAGTTCTCACCTTGATTTCAATTTCGTTTTAGCGATTTATTTCGAATAAAATTAAACGGACGTTTAATTTTACCCAAAATTCTCACTAACTCCAAACGACTCCAATCCAATTCCATCGCGTAGTGGTCATCCATACGATTCCAACGCAACTGGTTTCGCGCGTTTTCGACCTCGTATGAAAAAGATATGCAATTTCAAAGTTACACGAATTTTTTTATATAATAATTACAACATTTTCTTTTAAATTTTAACCTAATCAATTCAGAGCCGTAGGATCTCCTGCCCAACAACATCAGGCCGCTCCTTGCTCATCTTCATCTTCACGTACGCAACATGTCCAGGCCGTGCAAAAGAAACCCATCTCTCAAGAACTAGGGTTAAATTATACTCCTTCTACAAGCAATTTGAACACGATCAGGTAGTTCCATGTCGAATCCCTCACCCAACTCTCCACTCGGCTGCAACCATAGCAAGCTCGGCCCCCCTATAGCATGGAAAACCGTGCGCAAGTGGCAGGCGTCGGCCCCCCCTTGCTCCCCCTCTGATGCTCCAAACACGATCTTCACCGTATGGATCGAAAGCTCTCGCGAATCTCTACGACTTTCATGTTGAACACTTCGCGTAATTCTTGATGGATTGAGAGTGATTGTGGAGAGAAATTCAAATGTTTCTGGCCGTTAGTTCAGGGGGTGGCGGCTGTGCATATTAGGTTTAGGTTTTTATTTTATTTTTTAGAGAGAGAGGGGGCTATTTATAGAAGAACGAACGACACTATTCACTCCGGAAATTCCAAACTCCAATTTACGCGCCGTAACCAGCGTTTCTAGGGTTTACCCCGCGTTCCGGACACAATGGAACAGTTTTCGGAAGATAATTCGGACATCTTTGCGAGTTATGGCAATAAACGTTCAATTTGAATTAAACCGATTTAAACGATTTTCTAGGCGTTTTAATTTGTACCGCACAAACGGTAAATCCAATTGACACGAAATTTGAAACCTTACAATAATATCACATTACAGATCCGATGAAACTGGTTTCGTCGAAATCCAAGACTTTTTGAAAAATGGCTATTTTAACTCGCCAAATTAATATTAAAAATAATTCAATGCGTTTCGAGCTGCTACGATCAAACGATAACTCCGATTGACACGAAAATTGAAATCCGATAATAACTAACTATTACTGATCCAATGTAACTGGTTTCGTCCAATTCTGAGACTGTTCAAAAATTGACTATTTTCACTAGTCGATTTAAATATTAAAATATTCAATTTTCACAAATAAACTTTTAATTCGATTTTAAAAGTTCTAAAATATCACTCTAACTTCAATATGATAAAATAAAATTTTACAAATCATTTTCAATCATATTTAACCCAATTTTCAATTATTTCCATAATTTCACATATTAAATTATCGATTTAATTATCGATTAAATCCAATTATTCGAAATAAAATTTATTCGACTTATAAATTTCACTTATTAATATTTAAAAATAATTAAATATTCAAATTTTAATTAAATAAATTTCTGGGTCGTTACAATTAATTCATCTTACTTATAGATGATTAATTATGATTGAATGCCTTGAGCTAATTGATACGCCTGTTATGTGATTGTGATACTTTGTGATGTGAATTGTTGTGTATTGAACTGTGATATCTATGATTTGTTTCTGTGTGAATGTGAAAACCCCTTGGCTCGTAAAACGACATTTAAATTTCGATGTGACAGGGATTTGGATTCCAGTTGGTTATCGGAAACCCACATCAAATGTTGATGGTGAATCTTTGCGATAAATATATTCACATGTTTTTAAATTAAGCGCTCACTATTCGGTTTAGCCAGGAGAGGACTTTGTGTCATGCAACCCATTCCGAATAGTGATACGACGATGTGGATAACATTTAAAGACTGGTGGTGAAGACCGGGTATTTTCAAAAACGAAAGGATTACCTATCAAATGTCTCTGCACCATGGCTCCTGTATAGAGATCTCCATATGTGATGGGGAGTCCGATCAGGATTGTGTTGCAAGGGCTTCTTTGTGAAGTGCCTTCGGTTCTGTTTGAACTTGGAACAGACTTATATATATATATATATATATATATATATATATACATGTCTTTACACTTTGAGATGTAAAACTGGTTTCTATCAAATACATTTTGTTTGGTGGTGGAGAATTTATTCTCTTAGTTTAACTTCCTTCTCTGAGATGTACAAGCTCAAAGGTTATGTAGTTGATGGTTGTTAGTGATACATTCCCAATTTGATAATGTGGCATACGAAGTGTTGTTGATCATTTGTTGATCGAAGCATGGCTTTTGCGTAAAGCGTAGCTTTGTGGACGAGACCTCGTAGGACCTCACAACCCGAAAATGGTCAAAACAGGAAGAATGTGGCAAGGTTATAAGGGTCGCGCCCTTTAGGGTATGTCACTTCCTTTTGGAAAAGGGTGGTATCATCGTATGGAGCCCAGATATTTAACCTATGTGGTTGCTGCAAATTTATTACTTTTCGGTTGTTGCTTTGTGGTTGAGGATCCTCGGATAAAGGTCGCTAACAACTGAGGGGTGGTACATTCATGTCAATAGTTACTTAGTTACAGAGGTAACCCGGCTTTGTGTTGGCAGAGAGCTGGTTAAGTTCTCGGGACGTCCCTCCAGAGGCGTACCATGTGGCATAGGAAGTTTCTTAGCCTGACCATTTGCTGGAAATCCAAAGTAATAATACACGCCCTGTACGGTTTTAGTTGTATAACCTGCCATGCAGCGTGGAGGTAACCTGCCATAAAATATGGTAGCTATAGTAGGCCGACGAAATGTGGTATGCTGGCTAAGATTGATATTATACTTTTGAAATATTTTCTACACTATGCACTAATAATAATATCAAAAAGA
Organism: Allium cepa; assembly: GCA_030765085.1. Taxonomy (NCBI): domain Eukaryota; kingdom Viridiplantae; phylum Streptophyta; class Magnoliopsida; order Asparagales; family Amaryllidaceae; genus Allium; species Allium cepa. Next base: position 27,955,236 of record CM060935.1, read on the forward strand.
GTTTTCTCGTATCAAGCATATTTGACTATCATAAGAAGAAATCTCTTCCAATTGTGCAATTGCATTGTGTATGTGTAGGGAGGCCTTTTGGTAGTTTCATTTTCCAAAAGCATGAACAGATTTCTTTTTAAAATTGTTTTTGTTCAAACAACTGTTTTGTTTACTCATACTAGTCCAATGACTGACCCGAATTTTATTGTTTCCTTCTTAAACTCTAGGTGTCCATAATTTCCACATGGGCAACCTAGAAGCAGGTTATCCGTGTTCTTGAGCTAGCTTGGATAGTAGATTTGAAGCAAGGAATCTTTGAGTTCTTTTGGAGTCTTTAGTTTGGAAATCTTTTGGAAGCTTTTGAAGCTTGGAAGAAGGTGCTTATGCTGGATTTTCGCTCTCGTTCTTTTTCCTTTGGAAAATTCTATTGAAGTCATTATGGCCTTGATGTTGTTTCTCCGCTATATTGTTTAGTTGTTGTAATCAAATATTGTAATGATGTTGTATTTGTGTTATGATCAATGATAATTCATTTGATTCCGTTGTTTTATATTTATCTAATGTTGTTATAAGCTCCATCCAAACTGAAGTTCAATGTTTGAATCTCCGACAGTCGAATACAAGTGAGGTATTTGATGTTGATTTCTGAACGCTGGATTTCGAGTCATGACAAGTGTTATCAGAGCTAAAGGTTGAGTTAGAACTTTAGCTAAGAAGTATAACACATTTGGTGGCTCATTAGAGATAAGGTTAGAAATACCCTAGAATGAGTATAACACTAAAGACCGAAAGCCAAAAATTTCTTGGTCTATTTCTTTAAATTGTTGATATTCCCTAACATATACGTCCGTATACCTAAATCAAGTTTTCTTGCTATTTACAGATAGTGAGAATGAGCGTGAGAAGAGGACGTGGTAGGGGACAGGGAAATACCACTAGAACTGGCCAAGTTCCTACAACAGCAGTTATTCCCACTCAACCTTAGCCGAATCTGGCTGATCTATATTGAAGTTTTTCCAGACATGGTGGAAAGCCATTCACTGGCAAGGAACCTATTGTCAAAGCCCAAGCCTGGATCCGATCATGTGAAAGAATTTTTAGAGGACTGAAGTTAGAAGATGATCAAATGCGATTGATAGCTTCTTGGCAACTCCAAAAGGAAGCTCTAGCTTGGTGGGAGACTGTTACAGTAGATGAGCCGGAGGATGAGTTCAGTTGGAGTCGATTCAAAGAAGTGTTCGAGCAGCGTTATAGCCGTCTGTTGGTATCTTATGAATGTACCAGGAGTTTATGGGCTTGAAGAGGGAAGTTTTTCGTTCGAGGAGTACTTGAATAAGTTCAACGAATTATCTCGATTTGGTCCAGAGTTGGTGACTACACCATTGAAGAAGAATGAAAGATTCATTCGTGGAATGAATAAGAAATTCCATGAGAGGATGATAGCCTATGTAAAGGAATCTTTTCCTGATTTGATCGATATGGGTTGTAGATATGATACCCTGGATAAGCAGGAAGTTCCGGAAGAGAAGGGAAGTGCAAGCAATCCAAATTTGAAGAAAAGGAAGTTCGGAGGGAAGAAACCGTGGCAAGGTAAGGAAAAGAAGAATAATCAGGAGGATAAGGAAAAGGACATTACTTGTTTTAATTGTTTGGAGAAGGGGCATTTCTCAAGTAGGTACAAGAAGCCCAAGAAAGAAGTAAAGAAAGATTGCCCAGCAAAGAAGCAAGCACAAGTAGTAAAAATGTAAGCGATAAAAGATAACCCCTCAACTTCAAAAGCGGATAAAGGGAAAGATGTTTTAGAGGGTAACCTTATCATTTATGATAGAGTTGTTAGAGTTTTATTCGATATGGGAGCCACACATAGCTTTATCTCCCAACAAACCGTAGATGAATTAAAACTTGAACCTGAATTTGTCGACGAACGCATTTGCATGAACAATCTGGTTGGTGGCCCTGCAAATCTTTGTCTATATTGTAGAAAAGTGCCCACCTCGTATTCTTGTCATCAATTTCCCATCAACCTTTATTTATACAAGTTTTCACATTTTTTGTGTAAAACTTGAGAGAAATGCATTTTTATTTATGTGTATATGTGATATGTACACATTAATTTCTTAAGTGTTTATTTAACCTTAAGCCATCTTATTTTCTTTTTATTTTGGGTCCAATTCAGCCCATATTCACTTAGTAGAGAAAGAAAAAGATTGTGTACATTCTTTTTTATCTAAACTCCATCTTCTTACTTCTCCAACCTAATAAAGAAAAGTCAGCAAACTCATTTTTACCGAATTACAAAATCAAGCAAATTTCTTCATATTAACTCACCAAATTCAAGTCTTTTTGCAAGCTAGTGATAAATCAAAGGTAAAAAACTCCAAATCACACCATTTTATCACAATTTTTTTATAGTAAGTGATTTTCTAATTTTACTATAAATATTATGTTGCATGTTCTGTAGCTTCTTCCTACAGGCTTTTAAAGACCAAATCTAGCTAAAAGCTTCATCTTAGTATTAAAATCCGAGTTTTAGCATCTAATCAACAAGGTGAGTTAATCACTCACACTACTAGCTTTAATCTACGAGAATTATTGTTAGTTGCTATTTTAATTAATTGGACGGATTGTTGATTGAATTGCTTTCGAGTTGGTTGTGGTTTGCTGAAAATTGTTTGTGAAAATTTGCTGAAGTAAAACGGCAATATCTTAGTGCAAATTTATCCGAATTAGCTCAATCTTTTTGCATTAAAAGAAATTCCGTTAGCTACAACTTTCTTTTAATTACTTTCTAAAATTCTATTGTTACAAGGTCAAAATTTAGTTTAAAACTGATGTACACAGCTCTGCTCTGTGCAATTTTTTTGTTGAAACCTGATCTTAAAATCACCATAACTTTTGAATGATAAATCGAAATTGAGTGAGATTTTTTCAGTTAGAAGGTATATTTATAAGGAACAACTTTTATGCTTATAATTTTCTATAAATCAACAATTTGATAATCATAATATGTATTTGAAGAGCTAGTAACCTCTTTGTCCTATGTTTTTAATTTCAACTTTGAAACATAGAATTGTTTTCCATATTTTTTTGTCTTTGATCATAATTTAATAATTTGTAATGTTTCGAAAATCTTAAATCATGTACTAAAACTTTCATGTTTTGAGTTTTCTATAATTTTGAGGTTAGCTATGTCAAAATCTAATTTTTCTACTACTAACCCGAGAGCAAAACCAATATTTGCTCTATGTTTGAAACCGAAATGAATTTGACCATAACTTCTTCGTTTCTAACCCGAATTTGATAATTTTAGATGTTTCGGAAAGCTTAGGTCATGTGCTATTATTCATTATCTTTTCTTGAATTTTGAAGTTTGCTTTGTGTAAATTATGGTTGTATGTTGCTGTCTTAAGAGCAGAATGACAACAATAACAATCGTGGACCTTAGAATTGTATTAGCTCGTTTTTGCTCTCATTCTCTTCGGTTTTAATGATGTTTTTGGGATATTTTGAGAGCCCGATGCCTATCGGTAGGCTAGCTATATTTGAAGAATTTGAAATTCAAATTTAAATGGAATTTAAATTGATTTTGGGTTAAATTTGAATTGAATTCGTATTTAATTCAAGTTACCGGTTATGAGATATCCCTCTTAGTTTTCATTGCTTTCGAGAACAGTTTTCACTAAACCATTTTTGGAATACATGGACGTTTCAAATTATTAGTACATAATATTTTTTTAATTTATTTTTATAGATAAAGATAGGTTTATTTCCTATAATAAAGGAATTTCAAATATTGGTTTTAATAATCGTTTTTGGAAAATCATTTTAAATTTCTTTTTTCTCTAATAAAATTATTTATAAATAAAATTACTTATTTTTAAGAATTTCGAACGTATAAGAAAGACAATTAAACGCTAAAGTAAAACATGTGGCATGGGACACATGGATTTGCTTTATTGCTTAATATCAGACTTATACGATCGAAATCCTTTCAATGAACTGTTTGAGATGATTTAAGAGGTTATTAAATTTTGGGTAGATTATATGGTCCGACAACTCCAATTTAGTAGTACATTCGATGAAGGATCATTTTAAGATGTGTTTCTTAATCGCCGATGAAATGAGGTGAATTAAGAGCTAGAAATTCCTATTTGGAATTATGGTTATAAATAACCATCTAGATGTTATTTTTACTTGCCGATGAGTTGAGTTAAGCGTCTTTATGATGATTTTATGATGTTGAGATGTATTATGATAGTTTTTACTTGTCGATGAGATGAGATAAGTCACGATGCCACTAGTACTCGTCAATGAGATGAGACAAGTATGGTATTGTATTTACTCGCCAATGAGATGAGGCTGAGTATATTTTCATGATGTTTATGATGTTTTACTAGTGTGGTACCAACTAACGGCTAGTAAACCGTTAGGTGTGAACGTATGGTATGAGACATACGTTAACACCTATTGGGTTCCTATCCGAGAAGTTGAGACACATTCACGATGTTTACTAGTACTACAAACAACGAGTACTCGATTGGATTCATCACGATGTAGTTGCTACTCCGATCATCGTGATGTTATTAACTCGGCTCTTTGTGACTGGGAGTCATTATGATGTTATGGACTATAGTCATTCATGTTGTTCATGATGTTAAGGTGCTATTTGACTCCAGTCGTCACGATGTTTATGGTACTAAAAAGTAGTACTAGTCACGATGTAGCGCACATAGCATTGCTTTGGCATGCAATCGAGGATCTGGCTAATCCGGGATTTCTTTATGTTTTGATGTTTTAAACTTCACCGTCTTTAGATGATTATTCCATTGATAGCCTAGTGCTAGATGAGATGTATACATATATGGTGAAATCATTTATGATGTTACTCTTTGGTTGAGTTATTTGCATTATGGATTGATGATTTGATGATTTTATAGACCACTTGATGTTAAAATGAAGTTGAGATGTATTTATATATTTATACTGATGAGATGAGGTATAAATAATTATGAAGAATCTTTTGTGATGGGTTTTAGTGATGGATTTGAAATGTATCTATGTTCATACCAATGAGATGAGGTATGAATAAGTATAATCTTCTTTTATGATTGGGTTTTATATTTCCGAATGATCCTTGGGATGTGCCAATGAAATGAGGCACATCCATATGTTTTTTATTCTATGTATGAAGGATATGTACCTTTGATGTATTGTTATATTGACAACCATTTCTAAGAAGATTGTCGAATCATTTGAAGTCATTATCCATATTCCTTTATACTGCTGATGATATAAGGCGAAAGCGATGTTCATTGAGTCTTATCTTTAAAACTTTGCTCGCCGATGTTCCATTTTCTTAAGTGTCAGTTATGCCACTTAAGTATGACTTTATCATCATTATCTCTTCTACTTTCCAAGAAGAGATGTTGTCCTTTCTTATGATGTTGAATCCCTGTTTAGGGTATGGCATCCTTTAAGAAAAAGGATACCATAGCTTTCACCTACTTATCCTTATCGATTATTCTATTTAACTGATGATTTTAGCTAGCCTAACCCGTGTGTTTTCACTGGGGTCAGACCGAGTAGTTTTAGGTATCATATATTGGGCTTAGCTTGAAGTTGATGTTGGATTACAATATTGAGTAGTTTCTATTCTTTCGCATACTCTGATGTAGTTATATTTGATTCGATGTATATAATGTGGTGGAGTACCACCTTTATTATATTAATATTGTATTGTACGAAACATGTATCAGTGTATAGTATATATATGATATTGATTACTATTCTGTGATGTGCTTTTCATTTAATTATTGTATTTTGTTCTGATGGATCCGTATCCACCTATAGTTTTGAATTAAGCATTTACTGGGTATGTCGATCCACTTGAGATAAAAAAAAATCCTATTGCATTTATCGACGTATTCAGTAGATGTTTAAGACAAAATTATAGATGGTCACCCTTAACCAGCCCTATTCTCCACTTTAGTAGACAGAATTACTCGTTAATTCTCTTTAAAAAGTTGGGTCTCGTGATGGAGCGTTACACTTTGGTCCTTGGAGTCTTTGGATTTTGATGTTTGCATTTATGACTGACCTTGCTTAATACAAGTTGACGGTGGTTCGAGCTTTTGGTTTGTGAGCTGTTTGCCAAGGAGCTTTTGGGCTTTAGATTGGAGATGTAGTTTGTGGATTCACTCCCTTTTGAAGCTCATGTTGGAGTTATCTCTTCCATTGTTATTTTTTCCTATATATTGTCTCAAATATTATTGTAACCATGTTGTATATCAATGATATATTGTTTTTCTTCCACTGTGTTGTTGTACTTAATGTGTTATATGCTCCGGCGAACCACATTCGACGTTTGAATTTACGGCATTCGAATACGGGTGACTTATTTGATTGCTGATTTTTGAAGGTCGAGTCAGGGTCGTTACAATTGGTATCAGAGCTGAAGGTTGAGTAAAAACTTTAGCTCAGGAATATAACACATTAGGCAACTCATTAGAGATAGAGATATAAATGACCTAGAATGAGTATATCCCTAAGATATCCGTCTATACGCCTCAGTAATTTCTCTTACTATTCGCTGATAGTAAGTATGAGTGCAAGAAGAGGATGAGATAAGGGACAGGGAAGTACCACTACAAATGGTCAATACCCTACAACAACCAGGAAATAATCCTTTCTCTGTCAATCTCTTTGATCATCATCCAATTTCAAATTCTTTGATTGCTTCGTGGTAGCTACAAGAGGAAGCTTTGGTGTGATGGTGGCCCTGCGAATCGTTGTAGTAAAGGTTCTAATTCCTATTTCGTATTATCTTCATAAGTTTTCTATCATCTTTTCATTTTAAACTTTAATAAATTTGAATAAATTTAAAAATTTATTTGAAATAATTTGGTTAATTAACTATGAAGCTGAATTAAATTGTATCCGCTGTCTATTCTTTAGGATTCAGATATGTTCTACGAATGGTTAGTTATCCTTCGAATAAACCAGTGCCCCTACATATTTCGTAGACTTGATGACCCGAATATTTCGTAAAGTATCAAGTGAGTTCGTTCTCATATTTATTGATGATATTCTGATTTGGTAAGCCAAACACAGAATAATTATTTAGTTTGATCTGGTAAAACATTTATTATCTGTTCTTTGTTGTCTCCCTGTCTAGCAAATTTCGAGGATGAAATTTTCTTAAGTGGGGAATTTGTAACGATCCCGGTTTTGAGTCAGATTTAAATTGATAATTAAAAATAAACTTTTGGATTAAATTGTGAATTAATTTGAATTTTTCCGAAATAAATAAATTATGCGTTTGTTTTACGTAGATTGTAAATAGAATTTTAACTTGAAAGTCAAAAATAAATGTTTTGATTAATATATTGGATTTGATTTGGAAATCTAAATATTTTATAAGTAGATTATAAGTTGGAATTTGAACTATAAATTTTGTAAAATAAATAATATATGTTGTTTATTTATATATGTATATAAATTCATTATAAACTGAATTTTGGGAATTGAAATTCTAAAATAAATATATTATGAATAAATTGAATACAATACTCTATATTTTAAAAGTTGTTTTCTAATTATAATATATATATATATATATGTTGATATGAAAATCTTAATTTTAATTTAATATAGTAAATTTTCAAAAGCCATTTGAAAGTTAAAATCTATATTTTGAAAACTAATATATATATATATATATATATATATATATGTATATATATTTGTGTGTGTTCATTTATGTTATATAAATATATAAAGATATTTTAACTTAAGTTTAAAATTTAAATAAGATTAATAAAAAGGTTAATCTTCTTTCTTGTAAAATTATAGTTTGTATATATATGTCATAGTATAAAAAAATTTAGTTTGGGCATTTGTAAATTACACATGAACTAAAATTGGTTTATAAATATATATGAGATAAACATTTTTAATGTATAGACATGATTCGTAAATTTATTAACATAAGGGTCTAAAATATAATTTTTAAATTATTTAAAGTGAGGGATTTAAACATAAAAATGGATGTTAATGACATTTGCTAAATAGGTATAACATGCATTTACAAATGTAATTTATGAATCAACAAGTGGCCAAGATTTTTTTCTTTTGAAATGATAATGCAAATAAGAAATCAAAATGTATAAAGCAGGATTTAAACTTCTCATCTTCATTTGTTAGAAACCAAAACCTGAGAAAATGAAGATCAAAACAAAACTCAAAACTGAGAATCAAAAAAAAAAAAAAATCAAACAATTTCAGTTTGAAAACTTGTAAGCATAAACCAAAGGATCAAAGCAAAATCAGATTCAAATTCAAAAATCTAGAAATCAAAAAAATATATGAATCAAGCAATAAATCAAAGTTTGACTCAAACAACTTCAACCTGATTCAAGTCTGAAGCATGCAAATGCAACATCAAATATTAGACTCAAATCTAAGTTCAAACAACACTCAAGTTCACCTCAGTGTTAAATCAAGTTCCAGATCAAAAATAAAAGTCTGTTCTCTGTTCTTTTCATTTCCAAGTGAGTAAACATCCTTTTTAAAAGCTTAAATAGTGATAATCTGTTGAATGTGAATTGCTGAAATGAATTGTGACTTTCATGTGTATATATAAGTGTAATATATATATATATATATATATATATATATATGTATGTATGTATGTATGTATGTGTGTGTGTGTATGTATGTATGTATTTTGTAACAACCCTCATATTTAACGATTGAATATTTAAATATTTTATTTAAATATAGCATCGTTAGTCGGATTAAAGTGCGAGTGCTACTTTTTGCATACAGTCAAATTGGGAATTAAGACTACTTCCATTGAGTTCAGAACGACGTTTGAGACCTTTTTAAGTATAAACATTGATATGTTTGGAGTTGGCTAGAATTTTGCTATTTTTCTATTGGGCTTTGGGTTTGGATTTTAGCCCTTTGACTTGTCTAATGACCTAACCCTTCATACAACTCCTCTTCACTCGCTCTATTATTTCCTAACACTCAAGCTAAAAGAAAAATGGGGGAAGGGAAAAGAAATTAGAAATTCCTAAGCCCTAATTCTCTTAAGAATTATCAACTTCAAGCTTGAAAACAAGGAGAAGCTTAGGTAAGCATCCTCTTCTCCATCTCAATCTCTCTTCAAATTTCAGAAATTCCTAAACCCTAACATAGGAAATATTTTCTTATAAGCTTAGATTGAAGCTTCTTGAGTTGTTTTTGAAGATGAATTGATCTTAGCTTGTTTTAGAGCTTCTCACTTGTGTTTTTGAGTTAAAGGTGAGTTTTTGTGACGCCCTACCTCTATGCTCACAATAATAAAGGTTATTAGAAGGAATAACGTCTACTATTGCAAAAAATAAGGCTTGTTAGAAGCGCCCATCCGTAACCTTAGACGAGTATTGATTACATCGATATGAGTTGTGTAAATTACTCACAAAGATATATATTCAATCCAAATCCAAAACGAAACTACGGTAGCTAAAGAAAAATTCAGAAAAACTCATAATAACAACAACATAGATAGTATAATCACATCAGAACAGAAATATCAGATATATAGCGGAAGATAAGTTTGGATACATGCTACAACGATCGATAGTTCACATGAACCAAATACACATATACATATTATCAACATACATGAGACGAGAGTCAATGCACCAAAAAGAAAAACCTCGAAGACTAGACAAAAGATGGAGTGGAATCCCAAAAGATGAAGCGACAACAGAATCAGAGATTGCAATTGTCCTGAAATAACTCGGTCTGACCCTAGTATTACTTAAAGGAAAATAATAAACGGATTAGTCTAATTTACTCTCAGAAATAAGTGTATGATAAACAACACTTAAGAAAATAATCATAATCTCGAATGAGATTATACAACATAGATAATCAACATAGTTCAAAATAAAGAAATCTCAGTTTAAACTCCATCAAAATCAGTTTTTAAATTCCCAATTGAATTCAACATAGCAATACGCAAATTTATAGTCTCTGATGAGACTATACACAAAATTATAATCTCGGATGAGACTATACACAAAGTTATAATCTCGGATGAGACTATACACAAAGTTATAATCTTGGATGAGACTATACAACATAGTAATCAGCATAGTTTAAAGGAAGAAATCCCATTAAACATCATCAAAATCAACTTCCAATTTCACAATTGAATTCAAAACAGCAATACGCAGAATCTTGAAAACAAAATAGGATAACTAGAAAATCAACATAAAAGATGGATCGATCCCAGCAGATGGCGAGTTTTAGCTACGCCGCACGTGCATCTCATATGGCTGAAGCCTACCAAGTACTATAACTTTTTGGCGCCCATCAGATGACCCAAACGTACGCAGAGTGACCCGAAGGTCTAGCACTGGTAATTGACCCGAAGGTTCATCAGATGACCCGAAGGTCCAGCAGAGTGGCTCGAAAGCCCAACAAATCATCAAACAGCAAATCCTCAGCAAATATTTCAATTAACGAGTCCAAAATTAACCGAAATAGTAAAATTGTGGTTCCATACTCTGCACTTTTGCTAAATTGTTTAAATCTCTTCATCGTTTCCTTGAAAGTGCAAAATTGTGTATTTTAGAAAAGTAACATTTTACGTTCTCAAACGGACAATTCCGGAATTAACCGAATCAGTAAAAGTAAGGGTTCATAGTCCTTAACTTTGCTGAAACGTTTAAATCGATTCCTCATTCTTTTGAAAGCACAAACTGTACAATTTTTGAAAACAATTTTATTTTAAAACAATTTGAAAACCCGTGATTAAAACAACAACATCTATAACAATTTCGCCGAGGAAATTACGCTCCACAAAACACCGTAAAAACGGATATCAAATCAGCATTGCGGGATAGCCGCTTGAAAATTCACTTTAAACTTGACTGTTACTGAAGTCAAAGCAACGGTAATTTTTATTCGTCAAAATTCTCATCACAACAACAAGCTTCAAAAATATAATATTGGAGTAAAAATCCCGTTATAAAAATAACGGTAATAAAATACGTTTCAAAACAAAACGCCGGTTCAAAATAAATTAATAAACAGACTGCACTACTCTATATAATACTATTGCACTTAACCATGGGTAGAGCATCATTGATGTTGAGTGAAATTAAATATTTTTCTATTAGTGTTTGAGGTTGTACCACTTAAGGATTGGTCTAACATTATTCATACGCTATCTTCAACTGCCCACAACAACAAACCAACACCCTACAATACCAATAGAAACAATTTTCAACTCTCGACCACCACAAATCTTCCAAAATATAAAACAAGAAAGCACTAATATCAATGACATAATAAACAAACTTGGGTACCACGGAAGTTAACTTAAAACGGCATATATAATTAGAAGATTCTGTCTTTATGTCTCAAAAACTTGAGCTAATAATAAATGGTTATATAATGAAAAAGATAAGCCAAACATATGGAAAATGACCCATGCAACAAAACAAAGAATCAAATGAATGAATGATGGATTTAGCACTACGTGCTTTACATGTAAAAATTGTCTAGAAAAGTTACGTATAATATAACTTGAACCTAGACACCTGTAGAATGAGATGACTACACTTGGCAATAATACCTTAAGCATGCACGCTAATAAAAATGTAAAGTGAACTAGGCTTAACCGTGTAAATGTGTGAACCTGGATTTGCATCAAAATGATTTCATACTTTACTATTTTGCTCGCCTGTAACTTTACTCCATATTAGTATGCACGCACGAAAGAATTGTGCAATCTGGACATAATTTGCATGCACGCTAGAATGAACAAAATAACAAATGCCTGGACATGAATGTATACTATTAAATGCACTAGCCTGAATTTGCACGTAACAATTTTAAAATGACTGGGCTTATATTTATTTCTCACGCATGCATGAATAATAATATAAAAAAAAAAAATCTAATTTCGGGTTTTATAACCTATGCACATGTTTCAACTGAACAAGATGCAATGACCTCGCACATTAATGTGGCTCTCATATTTAAAAAATTGCTCCTCATATATATATATACGCACGCAGAAGATGAGTGTAAAAAAAAATCTGAATTGAACTTAGTTTCTACTCTATACAAACCTGTACAAAATTGAACTCGATAAAATAAATAATGGCGAGGCAAAGCTACATACTAGCACGCAGTGTAGTGGTAGCATAGACTTTAAATTAGAAATGTTAGTTGCACTCACTTTAAATTTTCCTCCGAACCAGTTAGCGATAATGAACGTTTTGGAGCAAAGTTGAACTGCCGTTAATGCTTACTGAGCTATTGGAAATGAAACAAAAAGAGGAAGTGATGAAGGCGTACTTTTCTCCTCTAAAGTTTGTGTATAAGTCAAACAAAGGAGTGCTCGGATGTATTTTTGGGTACAAATGCATTAAAGAGGAAATGTGCATCACTGGATAGAAAGGACGGTTGCATTGATGATGGTACAAAAGTGTTTATGTCAATACTTTACCAAAACTAGTGACAGCAAGCCAAAAGAGTTTATATTTACTTTTGAATTGGACTGTCGCCCATATACACGAAAAGGAAGTGTAATGCATTTCCACGTGCATAACTATGAAGAACTATTCACTGACTAAACAATGGATGTGCATTGCAAAAATGTTGTGACAGCAAAAAGGAAAGAAAAAAAATGTTCCAAATTTGTTTTGAATTAGACCATATTCACATGTGAAAGAAAATGAAAATATAACTTGGTTATTATTCAACACAGCCAAGCTATTTGCAACTGACTTTGCAAATTATAAATTTTCAAATTTCAATTTAAAGTTTCCATTTTAAATTTTTATTACGACGATAATAAAATCATGGTTATTACAAACTCCCCTTTATAAAAATTGTGTCCCCGCAATTTTCATACTAGAAGTCGTTTGTAACACAAATAATTCATTACGTCAAAGATTAAAATGGGAAAGATAGATAAGAAATGCTCACCCCTACACGAAGAGGAGAGGAAACCAGGATAAGAACACTCGATGAATTCTTTGGTTTCCCAAGTGCAATCTTTAGGATTTGCGGACCATTGAATTTTCATAAGTGGGACTTCTTTATTCCGAAGGCATTTAACCTCCGATGATAGCACATGAATAGGATTTTGCATCATAGACAAGTTGGGTGAGATCTCAAGATCTTGCAATACATGAGGATCAATAATAGAATCCGAATTTCGAAGATATCGACGAAACTGGGATACATGAAATACATCATGAATTCTTGAAAACCGAATAGATAGCGATACATGATAAGCAACAGGGCCAGTGCATTCCGTAATAGGAAACGTCCCATATATCAAGGAGCCAATTTCATGGAGCTACTAAAACGCACCACACCCTTCGTCGGAGAAACACGAAAGAAAACACGATCGCCAATTGAAAATTCCAATGGCTTCCTACGATGATCGGCATAAGATTTCTACCTAATCTGAGCCTCTTTCATTCTTTGTTTGATAATATCAATCTTCTTAGAAGATTCATGAATATAATCGGGGCTGAGAACTAACTTTTCCCCTAATTCCAACCAACAAGATGGTGATCGGCACAGCCTTCCGTAAAGAACTTCGAAAGGAGCCATACCGATACTAGATTGAAAACTGTTGTTATAAGAAAATTCAACAAGAGATATGTGGTCTTCCCAACTACCACCAAAGACAAGAAGCAGTCTGATTGGAATTGATAGGAATAAAATGGGCTGATTTGGTTAATCGTTCAACAATCACCCAAACACCAATATGGCCCGACCTTAAACGAGGTAGACTATCAATGAAGTCCATAGAAATCTGATCCCATTTCCATAATGGAATCTCAAGAGGTTGCAAAAAACCACTGTGATGCTGGTGTTCTGCTTTAATAAGTTGACAAGTCATGCAATGACTTACATAACTTGCAACATCACGCTTCATACTCTCCCAATAGTATAAGCATTTCATATCAGCATACATCTTACTACTACCCAGATGGATAGTATACTTGGAACGATGACAGTCCTCAAGAATGTCATTTCTAAGATTAGGAACATTAGGCACGATCAACCTTCCCTTCTTCCGAATACAACCATGAACATCAATATCGAAATCTTTCAGATCATCACTTCGGGATTCCGATTTACAACTCTAAATAAGATAAGCAATATGTGGATCTTGTTTCTGGGCATCGGCAACACGATCCAACAAACTAGGACGAGCTTCCATGTTGAATAAAAGCATGGGAGAATCAGAAACTGAAGGACGGTCTCTAATATCACAAAGAGATAAAGCTTCCAACATATTCCACACTGCTATCATAATGGAAACAACTACTTGCTGCTTGCGACTAAGCGCATCAGCATCTCGATTACCCTTACCAGGGGTATACTGAATATCGTAATCATATGAAGCAAGAAATTCGATCCAACGCTGTTGCCTCATATTAAGTTCTTTCTGAGTGAATAGATATTTCAGAGATTTGTGATTAGTGAAGAGAATAAAATGCTCTCCCAAAAATAACGTCGCCAAATCTTTAGAGCAAAGACTATAGCGGATAACTCCAAATCATGGGTAGCATAACGAATCTCGTTAGGCTTTAGTTGTCTAGAAGCATATGCAACTACTCTATCTTTTTGCATGAGAACAGCACCGAAACCAACACGTCTAGTATTGGTACAAATAATTAAGTCTTAATTCCCTTCGGGAATCACAAGGATAAGAGTATCGGAAAAGAATTCTTTCAAATAATCTTCTTTCCTGAAAAGCTAAAACTTCCAAAATTTCAATTATCTTCATGAAATCATTTTCTACAAATTTTACTTTTTATAGGTCAATTTATTGTGTCAAATTGTCTCATCAAAGCGTTTAGGAGATTCATATCGATAACGTTGATCAAGCACATCGACCATAATTCTTAAAGCACTCAATGGGCAATACAATCACAAAATCATCTTCTATATGATAAAAGCAAATCTAATTATACTTGTAAATAAATCTTATGAAAAAGATTTGCAAAATTTTTAAATTGCTGCTTTCATTCAAAATCAATAAATACACAACTGGAGTCATCGAGATATTGGTAGAATACTCGATTCATAATATGGATGAAATAAGTTGGGAAAACTGAATGATATAATAAGTCATTCATAAGAATCATAATGAGTGCGGAATGCGATAAGTGGAATGCTAACTTCCACAACTCGTAGCCAAATAAAAACTGGTCGTAAGGTCGAGTTGGGAGAAGAGCTTAGTGCCACTTAATTTGTATCAACCCTAGATTTTTGCATATAATTTAAATTTGACTTTACTTTATTTTTAAATTATTTTAAACTTATTTTATTTCAAACATTTCATTTTAAAAATATAAATGTTGATTATTAAGTGATTTATAGTTCAAACAAGTATAAATTGAATATTTTACTGAAAAGTGAATTTCTGTTCAAACTGGTCAAACTTTGACTTTTAAACTTCAAATTTAAATTATTTAAAATCTTAAATTTTATCTTTTATTATGAAAATAGATGAGTTAACTTGAACACTGCTTTTTGTTTCGTTGGAAACGGACTTAAATTGTGAAAGTTATGTACATCTCAATTTTGAGTATAATTTGTTTTATTTTGCAATTTTGTCTATTTTAAATCATATAAATTATATTTTCTTTGTCATATTTTATTATAATTTGTATTAATATGTTATTGTATGTATATTTTTGTCTTTTATTATTTTTAAAGCGATAATATAATTTTTCTAAAGTTTATTTCAATTTATTTCAATTTATTAAGCCTAGTTTCCATTTTTCTGCTATTTTCTTCATTTAATTTTTTTAAATTAAAATTTATTTATTTATTTTTGTGAATTCATTTTTATTTTGTGTTCTTATCTTTATTTATAAATATTTTTAAAGTATATACAAACTTTTCAAAGTTCATTGCATTTATTTTTCATATTTTCAAGACTAGTTGCAATTTTTACTGTTTTTTTTAATTAAATCATATATAATTAAAATTTATTTATTTATTTTTGTTTATTTACTAAATTTTCTTATTTTATCTGATTATATATATATATATTTTAGTTATATAAAATTTAAAAAAGAAAATAGAGGAAATTTGAGGAGTTTTAAACTTTTGGAATTCCTAAGCCTTTTCATCTCCCAACCTTTCATTTTCTCAACTCCTCTCTTTGTTGTCTTTGGCCGTGCTTTTCATTTCTTTTCTCAGCTACATTTCTTCACTTTTCACGTGAATTCAAATATCTTTCTCATGAAAAAACTCACGCCATCATTGAGCAAAGGTTTGGTAAAATTTCATCTTCTTTCTTCTTTGTTTTCTTAGTTTTTCTATTGAAATTTGTCACTTGTTCTCAACTTCATGGTTCCACTCCTCCTCCTCCAAGCATTGACTGGCAACCACCACCCACTTTCTCTAACCATCACCCATCCTACTATCTCTCCATTTCAGGCCGAGCAAATCCAAGGTGAAGACCACCACAAAATCCACCAAAAACCATCACAAACTTTCACTTATGGCCTAAAATTGTCATCTCCTCCTTCTACCACCATTTGCCGCCACTACCTCCACCACCACCACCTCTGACCTAACCTCCACCCTCTTCCACATCAACCACCACCACCTGCACCGCTGATTGGGCCCACCTAGCCTTTGGCCGAGCACAATAGGAGCATAGAGATGAAGTTGTTGCCTTGTAGTTGCCTTGAAATTGTATAGTTTTGCACCTATATCATCTCATCACCTTTTACACCATGACGGCCGACTACTTTGGACCCCAAACTAGACCCAGTCCTCAGCCTTAGCTGAGCTTATTCCATGTCTAACTGAAGCATATGAGGTTGAGAACAAGTGCAATTCGTTTGATATTGTTTTGGGCTTTTGTTTTTAATGTTATTTGGTGATAACTTGCGTTGAAACATACATATATTTGTATTGTTTTGTGTAAATGCATGCAAGGCTATTAGCTTTGTCTCTCCACTCTCAAGTCATATCTGTGTCGTCGTGCCTTTGTAGTGTCAGTGTGTGTGCTTTGGTAGCAATCTTCTGCTTTGAACAAGTGAGTAAATCTCACCAGATATTTATACTTATACAAATGTGGATTGACACCATTTGAATGAATAGAACTATTATGTGATGTTATAACTGCCGGTGATTATTTATATATGATTTTAAACTTGCTAAATTTCATGTCATATCATCTATTATTATATATATGTTGTTACTGTTCATTTATATCTGTTTATCACACTGCATGTTCCTTGTAGATTAGGTTCACTATGGGTTGAAATGATACATACCCGAACGGACTTTAGAATAGGGAAAAGTCGTTATGGGCTGAAATGATAGGCCTGGACGATTTTTATTTATTTATTTATTTATTTTATTTTTACCTGGGATTGCGGGTTTGAAATGATAGAACCCGGATTTTTCTTTTTAAACTGCGGATTGAAATGATATATATCCCTATCACTTGACCTAGGTTAGAAAACTATACACAGGCCCATGGTTATATTTTATAAAGTATTTTGAATATTTTAAATATTTTTAAAAGTGAAAATTTATGAAAGTTGATTTAAATTGGATTTTTAACGTTTAAATAAAGAAATTTTGGATTTTTCTAGAAGTTAAAATGTAATTCAAACGAATGGTAAAAGTGAATTTTTAAAATATAACTTAAATTTGGAAATTTGGACGTTGGCTTTTTAAATTAACATTTAAGTTATATAAATAAAATTTTGAGTGGTTTAAATGTAAATTTATGAAATTTGATTTAAATAGATTTTGAAATGTTTTAAAATAAATAAATTATGATTTTTGTATGAGTTAAAAATGTAATTAATAAATGGTTAAATTAGATTTTTGGAATATAACTTAAGTTTGGAAATTTGGAATTTTGGTTAAAAATGATATTTAAGTTATATAGATAAAATGGAAATTTAATTATATTTGGAAAATGGTAAATATGATTATTTGATTAAATTTGAGTTTAAATGAATTAATAAAGTATTATTGATTTTTCTATGTATTAAAATGGTTAAATGAATGAATGCTTAAAAGTGTAATCTTAAAATGAACTTGACCTGGAAATGTGAATTTGGTTTTAATTAAGGGTTTAAGTTAATTAAATAAATTGGAAATTTATTTTAATTTGTGAAACGATAATTTGAAAATGTAAATGTTAATAAAGTGTTAAATGTAAAAATGGAAAAGTTTACACTTGAGTTTATTAAGGTGATTTGTGAAATCTGATTTAATTATAAAATGTTGCTTTATAAAAATCATTAATTAAAAGAGTATTTTAATGAACATCGTTGAAAGTTAAAATATGATTTTTATAATTTTTAAATGGTTTAAATTGAAATGTTTTCAAGTATAACTTACAGCAGCTTTTTCTGGATGCTGTGAAAGGCTGAAATTTTCAATGTTTATGGTTTTAACTTAGTAAATGAACTCGAAATGGTTGAAAACTTTGGAAATTGAATACTTGATTTGGAAGTATATAAACTTAAATTTTAAATGGTTTAAATAAACTATTTTGATTAAAATATAAGCTATTTAAAAGGTGATTTGGAATGAAAATAAATGAATGATATCTTTGAATTTAAAAGGTATTTGAAGTTGAATATTTGGATTTGAACTTATATTATGGTTTGAAATTGAAGCGTTGGAAAGATATGATATTTTGATATATATATTAAATGTTTTGAAATGAAGTTTTTTTAAAGATATGATATTTTGATATTAAAAATGTTTTGAAATGATGTTTGGAAAGATATGATATTTTGAAATGTTTTGAAATGAAGTTTTGAAAGATATGATATTTGATATATATTAAATGTTTTGAAATGAAGTTTTGAAAGATATGATATTTTATATATATTAAATGTTTGAAATGAAGTTTTGGAAGATATGATATTTTGATTTTAAAATAATTTAAAAATGAAGTTTGAAAGAAATGATATTTTGATATTAAAATTATTTGAAAAAGGATGTTTTGAGAAGATATGATATTTATGAATTAAAAATGGTTTGAAAGGATGTTTTGAAAGGATATATATATATATATATATATATATATATATATATATATTGAAATGATTTGAAATGACTTGATATTTATTTTGGTAAATATTTGAATTTGAAAGATATGGTATGTTAATATATTGAAATGGTTTGGAATTAATTTAATCTTTATTTTTGATAAAGATTTGGATTTGAATTAATATTCTATTTTGAAGTATAAATATTATTTTAAAAGTTATAACCACAGGTTATAATAACGATTGGTTGGCAAAGAGACCGGGATCGGATATCTGGCATACTCTCTGTCGATACCGAAAACCATTTTGACTAACCATGTATGCGGTGGAGATTTCAGAATGAAGTAGGATGGTGGCGATGTTCTTATGGTATGTTACGTGGACCCAACTCCCGTGAGTTGGCATAAGGTGGCAGAAACAGGAGTGGTATCGGGCCAGTTGAGCTCGCACCTCATAGCGGACGCATTTCTTCGATACCATACTATTACTTGTGATTGTTTGGGCGCCCCTCCGATTGTGTGGGAGTGTGTTCCACGGTGGGCATATGTGGCTGCTGCGTTACCACTAGCCTGAGTGTCGTAATTGGTATATCTACCCTGGCATTGCCTTGTGTGCCGTGTCACCTACCATATCGAGCCGTTACTACGGGTTTCTATTTTTGTCGTACCTATGCAGTATCTTCTTGTAGTCTCCCGATCAGGAGATATGCAGGTATTGTATAGACTATTGGCATTATTTGTGTTAAGGGGGATATTGGGTCACTCCTTAACGCTATTTAAAAGTAAGTTTAATAAATTAGACATTATTATAATAGCGCAATATTACTACATAGTAAATAGTTTAACGGATCCTTAGAGGATGGGCGGTCCCAAGCATCCTTTAAGTTACTTGTACTTTTACTACAGTTAACTTGAGTTGGTTTACATTGTATAAGTATGTATGTCCTGACTCGAGTGTTTGTAATTTTTTATTTATTTGCGCTCGGGTCAGCTTGAGTTATTCACAGATTGGATTCCACTTTCTGGAGATTGGAATCGCTGGAGATTATCTACTTATCTAGTCTTATCTATTTCAGTTCTATTGTTGTATTTAGCTTGTACTTAGTTATCATATTGAAACTTCTGTTGTACTTTATTTCTTCTGTTGTATCTTATTTAACTCTGATATATTTATATAGTAGCTTCATGAACTAGTATTTCTTTTACTTTCACTGCATTTCTTACTCTGCGTCTGTGTTCTGTGATTATTATTTACTCTATGTTCTGAGATTTGCGAAATTTTATTTACAACGCGGTATTTTGAGCAATTCAAGTCCGACATATGCGGATGCGAATGGTTGAAAATACCTAGTTGTTACATTTGGTATCAGAGCTTTGGCTTTGAGGAAAAACTTAGAATGTTTGGTAAATTTAGTTACAGAATCACTTTCATCCAAACTTGAATCTCTTCCTCTTTGATTCAAATTTCCTTTGAATTTGGAATGTTCCATGCAGTTCCAAAATCCATTCGTATCCCTCACTATTCATCTTCTTTTGATTCTGGAGTATCCCATAACTCCGCTTCGAACGATCTTTTTAGTGAGTCGGCGGTCTCGCCAATTTCAAATTCATTTGTAAAAGAGGGAAACTCCTTTACAATTAGCATCGATTCACCATAGATTTATATCTATCCTTGGTTTAGATGCTAATATCTTTTATTATTCCAAACTCTATCTATTGAGATCGAATGTAGATTTACCCTAGAAAATCCACATCGATCTTATTCTTTAAGTCACGGTTGACTAGTTAAGGTTGCCCGTGATTTATTTAAGCTTATCCACCTCCCTATTTTTGTTATTCAATCATCTTGTCTTTTGTTTCCAATCTATCTTCCAATTTTTTTTAATTGTGCTTGTAATCTATGTTTTGTTTTATATATTGTGTTGTTTGAGTTGTTGATGTTGATTTGGGTTTCCGATCGATTCGTTTGATCAACGCTATCTATAGGATTTCTAAAACACATTGACAGAACAAACTGACACAATATTATTCTAAAATTTGGTTAATGAATTAAATTTATATATATAAGTAAATTTACGGAACTTAATAAACTGATTTAAATTGATAATTTGAAATGATAATACTTGATTTATCATTTATTGTCCTATAAATGAATTTATAGATAGTTGTTTATAAATTGATTTGGGAACTGAAATGGATATAAAACAAGAAATTTGAGAATTTAATTTCCGATGGTTTCAAAACTCATGTTTAAGTTTTGAAGTATATTATTTAAAGCATTTTCGTAAGAATATGTTTCCAAAGAATTCTAAAGTTTAAAAATCAGTGCTCTTCTCTTTGTCGCTGGGAAATAATTTCTTTGATGACTGCAGCATCATCGACATTCATTTTCGAGTTTCGAAGTGAAGAGACCGCTCTGTAGTCTTGCTACAGCTTTTTTTTGGGAAATCAAATTGATTTGAATTTCTAAAATATGACTTGATTTATAATATATATAGATATATGATTTAAATTTGATTTGATAAATTATGCACATACATTTATTTATCCCTAAAAGGTTTGAAGAAATCGGAAATTTAATTCTTAAATTTTATTTTAAAGAATAATTTCAATTATAAAAAGAAAATCAAAATTTTGGATGAATATTCAAGCATGAAATGGTTTAATTGGAAAGTTTTATTTGTATAATACAATTGCATTCAAATATAACTTATCTTAATTTCAAAAGTTAATAATGCAATTGGATAATATACAATATAAAAGGATTTTATAAATAAAATTTGAGTGGTTATAATAAATGTTATACACTTAAATTTTAGTTAAAAAAAAGATTAACAGAGGTAAATAGAATAAAAGGTTAATTGAATAATTTACAATATAAATGATGTTAAAGGAATTAAGAATAAATTAAAATAGTTACAATAAGTGTAAGTACATTTAACATAAGTGATAAAATATATTGAGAGGAATAAATTTAATTTTAATTAGGAATAAAGAGGAACTAAATTTATTAAGTACATTTTGAGTATAATAATAATTTTTTTTCAAATTCATAATTTTTGAAATTTTTAGTTTAAGATGATTAGATGATAAGACAATGAAATTAGATATATTTAAGATTCATGTAACTTGTGTAAAAATTAATTATCAATATTAAGTTGAAACCATGGAAATTTAAAACCTATTATCTTATTTTGTTTTTCAAACTTATTATCCTATTTTGTTTTCAAATTGTCTTTAGTTGCCCTTGTTTTCCTCGTCTTACTATAGACTGGTATAGGCATCTTTCTATAATCTTTCTGTTTAGAAATTTTTCTATAATCTTTAATAATCTTTGGTACTCATTTTGAATCTGAGCACTGCTTTCCATCCACAGACCGTCGGTCAAGCGGGAAGAGTGAATCAAATTCTAAAGGATTTTTTCGTGCTTGTGTTCCTGATTCTGGAGAATCTTGGGAAGATCATCTCCACCTTGCGAAACTTACCTATAACAATAGTTATTAGGTATAATTTCAATCTCCTTGTCATCTTGTCTTAATCTTATTTCACCCTATTTTTTCTGTGCTTTCCCTTTCCTCATTCCTTTTTGGGGATGAAAAGTTTTGAGTGGGGGAGAGTGTAACAACCCTAGATTTTTGCATATAACTAAAATTTTACTTTATTTTATTTTTAAATTATTTTAAACTTGTTTTAATTCAAACATTTCATTTTAAAAATATAAATGTTGATTATTAAGTGATTTATAGATCAAACAAGTATAAATTGAATATTTTACTGAAAAGTGAATTTCTGTTCAAACTGGTCAAAATTTGACTTTTAAACTTCAAATTTAAATTATTCAAAATCTTAAATTTTATATTTTATTATGAAAATAGATGAAAACTTGAACACTTCTTTTCATTTCGTTGGAAACGGACTTAAACTGTGAAAGTTATGTACATTTCAATTTTGAGTATAATTTGTTTTATTTTGCAATTTTGTCTATTTTAAATTATATAAATTATATTTTCTTTGTCATATTTTATTTTAATTTTTGTTAATATGTTATTTTATGTATATTTTTGTCTTTTATTATTTTTAAAGTGATAATATAATTTTTCTAAAGTTTATTTCAATTTATTAAGCTTGGTTTCCATTTTTCTACTATTTTCTTCATTTAGTTTTTTTATTTAAAATTTATTTATTTGTTTTTGTGAATTCATTTTTATTTTGTGTTCTTATCTTTATTTATAAATATTTTTCAAGTATATACAAATTTTCCAAAGTTCATTGCGTTTGTTTTTCATATTTTCAAGACTAGTTGTAATTTTTACTGTTTTATTTAATTAAATCATATATAATTAATTTTTTTTTATTTACTAAATTTTCGTATTTTATCTGACTTTATATATATATTTTAGTTATATAAAATTTAAAAAAGAAAATAGAGGAAATTTGAAGAGTTTTAAACTTTTGGAATTCCTAAGCCTTTTCATCTCCCGACCTTTCATTTTCTCAACTCCTCTCTTTATTGTCTTTGGCCATGCTTTTCATTTCTTTTCTCAGTTGCATTTATTCACTTTTCACATGAATTCAAATATATTTCTCATCCAAAAACTCACGGCCATCATTGAACAAAGGTTTGGTAAAATTTGATCTTCTTTCTTATTTGTTTTCTTAGTTTTTCTATTGAAATTTGTCACTTGTTCTCACCTTCATGGCTCCACTCCTCCTCCAAGCTTTGGCTCACAACCACCACCCCCTTCCTCTGACCATTACCCATCCTACTACCTCTCCATTTCAGGCCGAGCCAATCCAAGGTGAAGACCACCACAAAATCCACCAAAAACCATCACAAACTATCACTTATGGTCTAGAATTGTCATCTCCTCCTTCTATCACCATTTTCCCCCACTACCTCCATCACCACCACCTCTGACCTGACCTCCATCCTCTATCACATCAATCACCACCACCTGCACCACTGATTGGACCCACCTAACCTCTGGCCGAGCACAATAGGAGCATAGAGATGAAGTTGTTGCCTTGTAGTTGCCTTGAAATTGTATAGTTTTGCACCTATATCATCTCATCACCTTTTACACCATGATGGCCGACTACTTTGGACCCCAAACCAAACCCAATCCTCTGCCTTAGTTGAGCTTTTTCCATGTCTAACTGAAGCATATGAGGTTGAGAAGAAGTGCAATTCGTTTGATGTTGTTTTGGGCTTTTGTTTCTAATGTTATTTGGTGATAACTTGCGTTGAAACTTACATATATTTATATTGTTTTGTGTAAATGCATGCAAGGCTATTAGCTTTGTATCTCCACTCTCAAGTCATATCCGTGTCGTCGTGCCTTTGTAGTGTCAGTGTGTGCGCTTTGGTAGCAATCTCCAGCTTTGAACAAGTGAGTAAATCTCACCAGACATTTATACTTATACAAATGTGAATTGACGACATTTGAATGTGTAGAACTATTATGTTATTTTATAACTGCCTGTGATTATTTATATATGATGTTAAACCGCTTAAATTTCATGTCATATCATCTGTTATTATATATATGTTTTTACTGTTCATTTATATCTGTTTATCACACTGCAAGTTCCCTGTAGATTAGGTTCACTATGGGTTGAAATGATACATACCCGAACGGACTTTAGAATAGGGAAAAATCGTTATAGGCTGAAATGATAGGCCTGAACGATTTTTATTTATCTATTTATTTATTTTTACTTGGGATTGCGGGTTTGAAATGATAGAACCTGGATTTTTCTTTTTAAACTGCGGATTGAAATGATATATATCTGTATCACTTGACCTAGGTTAGAAAACTATATACAGGCCCTTGGTTATATTTTATAAAGTATTTTGTATATTTTAAATATTTTTAAAATTGAAAATTTATGAAATTTGATTTAAATTAGATTTTTAATGTTTAAATAAAGAAATTTTGTATTTTTCTAGAAGTTAAAATGTAATTCAAACGAATGGTAAAAGTGAATTTTTGAAATATAACTTAAATTTGGAAATTTCGACTTTGGCTTTTTAAATTGACATTTAAGTTATATAAATAAAATTTTAAGTGGTTTAAATGTAAATTTATGAAATATGATTTAAATAGACTTTGAAATGTTTTAAAATAAAGAAATTATGATTTTTGTATGAGTTAAAAATGTAATTAATGAATGGTTAAATTGGAGTTTTGGAATATAACTTAAGTTTGGAAATTTGGAATTTTGGTTAAAAATAATATTTAAGTTTTATAAATAAAATGGAAATTTAATTATATTTGGAAAATGGTAAATATGATTATTTGATTAAATTTGAGTTTAAATGAATTAATAAAGTATTATTGATTTTTCTATGTATTAAAATGGTTAAATGAATGAATGCTTAAAAGTGTAATCTTAAAATGAACTTGACCTGGAAATGTGTACTTGGTTTTAATTAAGGGTTTAAGCTAATTAAATAAATTGGAAATTTAGTTTAATTTGTGAAATGATAATTTGAAAATGTAAATGTTAATAAAGTGTTAAATGTAAAAATGGGAAAGTTTACACTTGAATTTATTAAGGTGATTTGTGAAATCTGATTTAATTATAAAATGTTGCTTTATAAAAATCATTAATTAAAAGTGTATTTTCAAAAACATCGTTGAATGTTAAAATATGATTTTTATAATGTTTAAATGGTTTAAATTGAAATGTTTTCAAGTATAACTTACAGCAGCTTTTTCTGGATGCTGTGAAAGGCTGAAATTTTCAATGTTATGGTTTTAACTTAGTAAATGAACACAGAATGGTTTAAAACTTTGGAAATTGAATACTTGATTTGGAAGTATATAAACTTAAATTTTAAATGGTTTAAATGAACAATTTTGATTAAAATATAAGCTATTTAAAAGGTGATTGGGAATGAAAATAAATGAATGATATCTTTGAATTTAAAAGGTATTTAAAGTTGAATATTTGGATTTGAAATTATATTATGATTTGAAATTGAAGCTTTGGAAAGATATGATATTTTGATATATATATATATTAAATGTTTTGAAATGAAGTTTTTTTAAAGATATGATATTTTGATATTAAAAATGTTTTGAAATGAAGTTTGGAAAGATATGATATTTTAATATATATTAAATGTTTTGAAATAAAGATTTGAAAGATATGATATTTGATATATATTAAATGTTTTGAAATGTTGTTTTGAAAGATATGACATTTTATATATATATTAAATGTTTGAAATGAAGTTTTGGAAGATATAATATCTTGATATTAAAATAATTTAAAAATGAAGTTTGAAAGATATGATATTTTGATATTAAAATGATTTGAAAAAGGAAGTTTTTTAAAGGTATGATATTTATGTATTAAAAATGGTTTGAAAGGATGTTTTGAAAGTACATATATATTGAAATTATTTGAAATGACTTGATATTTATTTTGGTAAATATTTGAATTTGAAAGATATGGTATGTTGATATATTGAAATGGTTTGGAATTAATTTAATTTTTATTTCGATAAAGATTTGGATTTGAAATAATATTCTATTTTTAAGTATAAATATTATTTTAAAATTTATAACCACGGGTTATAATAACGATTGGTTGGCAAAGAGACCAGGATCGGATATCTGGCATACTCTCTGTCGATACCGAAAACCACTTTGACTAACCGTGTACGGGGTGAAGATTCCAGAATGAAGTCGGATGGTGGTGACGTTCTTATGGTATGTTTCGTGGACCCAACTCTCATGAGTTGGCATAAGGTGGCAGAAACAGGAGCGGTCTCGGGCCAGTTGAGGTCGCACCTCATAGCGGACGCATTTCTTCGATACCATACTATTACTTGTGATTGTTTGGGTTCCCCTTCGATTTTGTGGGAGTGTGTTCCGCGGTGGGCGTATGTGGCTGCTGCGTTACCACCAGCCCGAGTGTCGTAATTGGTATATCTACCCTGGCATTGCCTTGTGTGCCGTGTCACCTACCATATCGAGCCGTTACTACGGGATTCTATTTGTATCGTACCTATGCAGTATCTTCTCGTAGTCTCCCGATCAGGAGATATGCAGGTATTGTATGGACTATTGGCATTATTTGTGTTAAGGGGAATATTGGATCACTCCTTAACGCTATTTAAAAGTAAGTTTATTTTACTATTAGACATTATTATAATAGCGCAATATTACTACATAGTAAATAGTTTAACGGATCCTTAGAGGATGGGCGGTCCCAAGCATCCTTTAAGTTACTTGTACTTTTACTACAGTTCACTTGAGTTGGTTTACATTGTATAAGTGTGTATGTCCTGACTTGAGTGTTTGTATTTTTTTATTTATTTATGCTCGGGTCAGCCTGAGTTATTCATAGATTGGATTCCACTTTTTGGAGATTGGAATTGCTGGAGATTATCTGCTTATCTAGTCTTATGTATTTCAGTTCGGTTGTTGTATTCAGCTTGTACTTAGTTATCATATTGAAACTTCTGTTGTACTTTATTTCTTCAATTGTATCTTATTTAACTCTGATATATTTATGTAGTAGCTTCATGAACTACTATTTCTTTTACTTCCGCTGCATTTCATACTCTGTGTCTGTGTTCTGTGATTATTATTTACTGTATGTTCTGATATTTGCCAAATTTTATTTACAACGCGGTATTTTGAGCAACTCAAGTCCGACATGTGCGAATGCGAATGGTTGAAAATACCTGGTTGTTACATAATTGATCGAACATGTCGTCGATCTTAGGTAATGGATACCTATTTTTAATGGTGAGCTCGTTAAGCTTGCGATAATCAATGCAAAGCCTAAGAGTATCATCTGGCTTCTTAACAAAGACAACGGCGACGTCCCAAGGAGATGAGCTAGAACGAATAAAATGCTTGGCTTCCAGTTCAGATAATTGTTGCTTGAGTTCCTCATTTCCTTAGCATACATCTTCGTGGGAGGACGACTGACAGGATGAGCTCTAGAGATAAGATCAATACGGAACTCAATTGCCCTCTTCGATGGCAAACACGAAATAGACTCGCAGACATCAGAAAAATCACAAACAGCCGGAATATTAGCTATGAATCCTCTGATTCGAAGGAAGAGATGAGAAAATTCAAAGTATGATCCATGCTTCGAAATATAATAGATAACTACTCTATAGCATCGGAAGCTTGAGATATAAAGTTCTTTCGGGGCATAGGATTAAACTTCATAACGGACGAGCCAATCCATTCCAAAAATCATATCAAAACCAAGATGATCCATAAGATGCAGATTCACATGAAAGGAGAAACCACATAGAATAATCTCGACACCAGCACATAACAAACCAACTGTAGCAGATCCACCTATAGGATTCGCAATCGTCAAAGAGTCGCAATGACAAACAACATCCAAAGGAATAATACCAACAAGCTCCTTTGATACGCATGAATGTGATGCACCCGTATCGAAAAGAACTCTAATAGAATGGCCACGAAATAAAATAAACCTTCCAAAACAAAAGGAGTAAAACCTCTGGGCTGGGAGGAATCACCAAAAGCTTTAGGAACATTAATCTTCCCAGATTTGAAACCCTTAGGAGCAGTTAAAACAATCGGAAAAGAGGACTTTCCTTGTTTTAACTCAAGGAAACTACAAGCAAGATTGATAAGGAATTTAACAAATGGAATACTACGGGGATATAAGATTTATCCCTAGACATACTCGAATATGTTAAAGAGGATAAAGATTTAAGAACAACGAAGGAATAGGTTAGAAAGGCACGAATAAAACCCTCGAATTGTTGTAAAACATGTTCCATTCTGCTTCTGTTCTGTGTTTATTATAATTTGTTCTGAATCTCATCTCTGATACCAAGCTGTGACGCCCCACCTCTATGATCACAATAACAAAGGTTATTATAAGGAATAACGTCTGCTATTGCGAAGAATAAGGATTGTTAGAAGCGGCCAACTGTAAGTTAGGCCTAATACGAGTATTGATTACATCGATAGGAGTTGTGTAAATTAGTACCAAAGGCATATATTCAATCCAAATCTAAAACAAAACTACGGTGGCTAAAGAGAAATTCAGAACAACTCATAATAACAACAACACAGATAGTATAATCACATCAGAGCAAAAATATCAGATATATAGCGGAAGATAAGTTTGGATACATGCTACAACGATCGATAGTTCACATGAACCAAATACACATATACATATTATCAACATACATGAGGCGAGACTCAATGCCCCAAAAATAAACACCTCGAAGACTAGACAAAAGATGGAGTGGAATCCAAAAGCGGAAGCAGCGATAGAATAAGAGATAGCAATTATCTTGAAATAACCCGGTCTGACCCGAGTATTATTTAAAAGAAAATAGTAAACGGATAAGTCTAATTTACTCTCAGAAATAAGTGCATGATAAACAACACTTAAGTAAATAATCATAATCTCGAATGAGATTACACAACATAGATAATCAACTAGTTCAAAATAAAGAAATCTGAATTTAAACTCCATCAAAATCAGTTTTTAAATTCCCAATTGAATTCAAAACTGCAATACGCAAATTTATAGTCCCGGATGAGACTATACACAAAATTATAATCTCGGATGAGACTATACACAAATTTATAATCTCGGATGAGACTATACAACATAGTAATCAGCATAGTTTAAAGGAAGAAATCCCATTAAACATCATCAAAATCAACTTCGAATTTCACAATTGAATTCAAAACAGCAATACGCAGAATCTTGAAAACAAAATAGGATAACTAGAAAATCAACATAAAAGATGGATCGATCCCAGCAGATGGCGAGTTTTAGCTACGCCGCACGTGCATCTCATATGGCTAAAGCCTACCAAGTACTATAATTTTTTGGCGCCCATCAGATGACCCGAAGGTCCGTAGAGTGACCCGAAGGTCCAGTATTGGTAATTGATCCGAAGGTCCATCAGATGACCCGAAGGTCCAGCAGAATGGCTCGAAAGCCCAACAAATCATCAAACAGAAAATCCTCAGCAAATATTTCAATTAACGAGTCCGGAATTAACCGAAATAGTAAAAGTGTGGTTCCATACTCCGCACTTTTGCTAAATCGTTTAAATCTCTTCATCGTTTCCTTAAAAGTGCAAAATTGTCTATTTTATAAAAATAACATTTTACGCTCAAATGGACAAGTCCGGAATTAACCGAATAAGTACATATAAGGGTTCATAGTCCTTAATTTTGCTGAAACGTTTAAATCGATTCCTCATCTTTTGAAAGCGTAAACTGTAAAAAAATTTGGAAACAATTTTATTTTAAAATGATTTGAAAACCCGTGATTAAAACAGCAACATCTGTAGCAATTTCGCTAAGGAAATTGGGCTTCATAAAACACCGTAAAAACGGATATCAAATCAGCATTGCGGGATGGCCGCTTGAAAATTCACTTTAAATTTAATGGTTACTGAAGTCCAAGCAACAGTATTTTTTGTTCGTCAAAATTCTCATCACAACAACACGCTTCAAAAATATAATACTGGAGTAAACATCCTGTTATAAAAATAACGGTAATAAAATACGTTTCAAAACAAAACATCGGTTCAAAATAAATTAATAAACAGAATGCACTACTCTATATAATACTATTGCACCTAACCATGGGTAGAGCATCCTTGATGTTGAGTGAAATTAAATATTTTTCTATTAGAGTTTGAGGTTGTACCACTTAGGGAATGGTCTAACATTATTCATACGCTATCTTCAACTGCCCACAACAACAAACCAACACCCTACAATACCAATAGAAATAATTTTCAACTCTCGACCACCACACATCTTCCAAAATATAAAACAATAAAGAACTAATATTAATGAAATAATAAACAAACTTGGGTACCATGGAAGTTAACTTAAAACAACATATATAATTAGAAGATTCTATCTTTATGTCTCAAAAACTTGAGCTAATAATAAATGGTTATATAATGAAAAAGATAAGCCAAACATATGGAAAATGACCCATGCAACAAAACAAAGAATCAAATGAATGAATAATGGCTTTAGCACTACGTGCTTTACATGTTAAAATGGTCTAGAAAAGTTACGTTTAATATAACTCGAACCTTGACACCTACAGAATGAGATAACTACACTTGGCAATAATCCCATAAGCATGCACGCTAATAAAAATGTAAAGTGAACTAGGCTTAACCATGTAAACGTACGAACCTGGATTTGCATCAAAATGATTTCATACTTCACTATTTTGCTCGCCTGGAACTTTACTCCATATTAGTATGCATGCACGAAAGAATTGTGCAATCTGGACATAATTTGCATCCACGCTAGAATGAACAAAATAAAAAATGCCTGGGCATGAATGTATACTATGAAATGCACTTGCCTGAATTTGCGCGTAACAATTTTAAAATGACTGCGCTTATATATATTTCTCACGCATGCATGAATAAAAGATAAAAAATTCTATTTTCGGGTTTTATAACCTATGCACACGTTTCAATTGAACAAGATGCAATGACCTGGCACATTAATATGGCTCTCATATTTAACAACTTGCTCCTAATATATATAAACGCACGCAGAAGATGAATGTAAAAAAAATATGAATTGAACTTAGTTTCTACTCTATAACAACCAGTATAAAATTCAAGTCGATAAAATAAATAATGGCCAGGCAAAGCTACATACTAGCACGCAGTGTAGTGGTAGCACAGACTTTATATTAGAAATGTGAGTTGCACTGACTTTTAATTTGCCTCCGAACCAGTTAGCGATAATGAACGTTTTGGAGCAAAGTTCAACTGCCATTAATGCTTGCTGAGCTATTGGAAATGAAACAAAAAGAGGAAGTGATGAAGGCATACTTTTCTCCTCTAAAGTTTGTGTATAAGTCAAACAAAGGAGTGCTAGGATGTATTTTTGGGTATAAATGCATTAAAGAGGAAATGTGCATCACTGGATAGAAAGAACGGTTGCATTGATGATAGTACAAAAGTGTTTATATCAATGCTTTACCAAAACTAGTGACAGCAATCCAAAAGAGTTTATATTTGATTTTGAATTGGACTGTCACTCATATACACAAAAAGGAAGTGTAATGCATTTCCATGTGCATAACTATGAAGCACTATCCACTGACTAAACAATGGATTTGCATTGCAAAAATGTTGTGACAACAAAATAGAAAGAAAAAAAATGTTCCAAATTTGTTTTGAATCAGACCATATTCACACGTGAAAGAAAATGAAAATCTAACTTGGTTATTATTCAACACAGCCATGCTATTTGCAACTGACTTTGCAAATTATAAATTTTGGAATTTCTATTTAAAATTTCCATTTTAAATTTTTATTATGACGGTAATAAAATCACGGTTGTTACAGTTTTTCAACTCATATCCATGTCTATAGCTATCTTTGTTGTTAGGTATGAATCTCCAATATCTATTCATGTTCATTTGCTTTTGAGTTGAATTGATTTGGTGATTTTTCCAATTTTTGGTTTTGAATTTTATGAAAAATCCTACTATGGATGTTTGGATATGTTGTTTGGGGTGTATCGAAGAGCCTATAAGGCTAGTTTGTCGCTTGGCGTAAATCCCTAGTCGTCGTTGCACGCTTGATCACTCCCGAATCATTTTGGTCATCATGGCCTAGGCAAATTGTTGCCCAACCCAGGCATCCATACGTCTGAAAATAAGGTTTAGACGTCCGGTTTTGCATTCTGGAGATAAGAATATAGGGCAGAAAAATAAAAATTGCAGTAAACAGAATCAGACGTTTGAACTACCTTGTCAGACGTTTGATACCACCTTTCAAATGTCTGAGACAACATGTCGGGCGTCTGAAGCCATCTTTCAGACGTCTGGATGGTTTTTGAATTTCGAAAACCTAAATCCAGACATCTAGATTGACCCCAGATGTCTGGAACTGTTCATTTTGCCTATTTTTTGCTGTTTTTGAGTGGATTTCCAATTTTTAATTGATTTTTGTTGATTCGGTTAGTTGTTATCACTTATTATCGACTTTGATGACTTCTTTCTTTAGGTTTTTGGGAATACCATTTTGATGGATTTGGTATCGATTTCTTTGGATTTAATTCATGTCTTCGTATGTGAATTTTTGGTGACTGATTGTTTCTACAATCATTTCTATGGCTTGTGACTTTACAATGCAAAGGTTTTCTATACTAGTAGTAAATATTCAAACCCTTTCATCAAAACGATTTCAACATTTACTTTCAATATCAAACTCGTTTTCAAAACCGTTTTCTAATCTATTAGTATATACAAAGCTTTACCTCAATCGTTCGAGAAATCCAATTAAATGACTTAGCAAAACAAGTGGCATGAAACGCTTGTGTTTACTTTGTCGGTTAAATCTTAGACTTGTTCGATTGAAGCTCTTGTGACAATTTTCGAGTGGAAATCTACAATTTGTTCGTAAATATTTAAGTTAAGCCAGTGGTTATGGGACTTAAAGCTAAACTCATTTATTTACTAGCATAGTGTAATTCACACTTATTGATCAATGGTGATCATTTTTATGGTTTAGACTAGCGTTATGTGATGTCTCTTTGTCCACGTTGGTGACTGTACCCTGTTCTATTGAGCTTCTACTCATTTCTTTTATGGGCTAGCAACCCACGTTCTTTTATGGTGTTTGGTTCATCGGATGTACTATTATTGTACTACATCGATGTCCTGGCTTTTTGGTTCATTGGACGTACCATTATTGTACTGCGTCGATGTTTCGAACTATTGGAGTTTCGGTTCATTGGACATACTATTATTGTACTGCGTCGATGTCCTGGCTTTTCGGTTCATTGGACGTACCGCTATTGTACTGCGTTAATGTTTCGAATTTTTGGAGTTTCGGTTTATGGGACGTACCGTTATTGTACAGCATCGATGTTCCAAATTTATGGTTAGCGACCATGGAATAACGACCCATTTGTGATTTACATGTTGGTGAGTTTTCATGCTCCCGTTTGTGATAGGCCTCCCCCTTTGTGATTTTTGGACTTCTAATTGATGATCTCTAGAGTTTGTGTTTCACCAAATTTTATGATTGGCATTGATATGTTTGTCAATATTTGTGGTTTGGTAAAAAAAATAAAGAATATGACATTCTTTTTGGTGTTATGAGATTCTTGAGATATTGTATGATTTTTGTTGTTATTAAATGTATACTTTTCATAATATGGCATTATGGTTATCAAACGTTTTGTTATATCTCTTATC
Organism: Allium cepa; assembly: GCA_030765085.1. Lineage (NCBI taxonomy): Eukaryota > Viridiplantae > Streptophyta > Magnoliopsida > Asparagales > Amaryllidaceae > Allium > Allium cepa. Next base: position 27,989,530 of record CM060935.1, read on the forward strand.
CTATCTCATTTTTTATCTGATATTTATAGCTAGACTGATCCGTTTATTATTTTCTTATTAAATAATACTCGGATCAGACCGAGATGTTACAGATGCTTTTGCTTGACTCCTTATCCGGGACCATCATCTGACTTTTGTCTAACTACTTAGTTTAGTAGTTTTTGTCATTATACATTCGAGATAGAGACTCCTTGATGTATACATATTCTTTTGTGTAGCACTTGTACCTATTCTTTTGTGATGTAATGGATCTTGAATGACCTCTACTTTGATGTGCACTTTTATGTGATATATTCATATCTGTTTCTGCCTTTGTGATATGAATATCTGTGACTGATTTGTGTTATTCTTATTTCTATATTTGTTTTCGAAGACCACATAGCCACTGTGTAGTAGCTCGAGTTTTTATTTGATATGTCCAATTTCCTCTTGAAATGAAATGCATGTTATACTATCTGACATATCGGTACTCGCACAAAGCAATTACATGGATGGTCTGTAACACCCCGCCTTTTTGTACGCTTTAAATCGACGATAAACCACACACGTCAGACTCAAACCACACAGAAGGGCGGATTGTTATTTGGTGTGAATAAGAAAAGCATAGAAAGAAATAAAACAAAACAGAATCTTGTAGTGGAACGACAAAATATAATAATCAAATAGCAGTTCATGAAGCTGTTTAAAAAAACATTAGATTACACTTATCCAATACATATCAAAGTTACACATACCAGAGAATAATAAATAATACAGCGGAAAAATGTGATGCAGTGGAACAATATAGTAAATAATAATAGTACAATCTTCGTCTTCGTCCACCAGGAATAGGGTCTTCAAATCCTGAAATGCTCATGCAGACCCGAGTGAATTGAAAAGACAAAACACTCGAGTCAGAACTAAAGGATCTTATGTAAGTTAAATCAATGGTAAATAATATGAGTGGAACGACGTTAGAGATGTTTATTGGGATTTGATATCTCCTATCCAGTGTCTAACGTGAGTGCAATAACTTAAGAGATGCTCGGGATTGACATCTCCTAAGGATCCATTAAACTATCTACTATGTAGTAATATTTCTGTAACGTTTCCGATTTTGCCCGCTCAAAAATCGACATCCATACTTCATATCGTATTCGAATGCCATAGATTTGACCGTTCAAATCCGATTCGCCGGAGCTTATAACAATCATTAAGTAAACAACACAGCGGAATAAAAGAATAATACATTGATATACAGGTTTGATACAATATCTGATACAACAGATGATCCAATAGATATCAATATACATCAGAAATATGATACAATAGAATAGCAGCGGAAAGAAAATAGATAACATCTAGCATACGGAACAAATAACTCTGAGATAATCTTCAAGGAAGAACTCCGAAAATAACTGCAACTCCGTTTCCAAGAATCAATCCAGCAAAAGCTCGAACTCCCAATAACGATGCACCAAGCTAGGTAAGACTGGTGCGAACCAAAGACTGAACTAGCTCCAGGTAATCTACTAAACCTAGCTATCTGAAAAACCCAACTCTAGACTGCTCGTGTAGAAAATAATGAGCACCCAGAGTTTAGGAAAGAAAACAATAAACTCCGGATCAGTCGTGGGACTGGTGTGAGCAACAAAACAGTTTATCTTTTAAAACATTCAAAGAAATATTTTTAAAGTCAATTCGCAATGCTTTTAAAAATGAGACTACCATAAGACCTCCCGCCACACACACAATGCAAACGCAGACTTGGGGAAGATTTCTTCTTATGTTAGTCAAAGATGCTTGATACGTATTTAAAAAGAACATTTGATATTATTACTAGTGCATAGTGTAGAAAATATTTCGAAAGTAGAATATAAATCTTAGCCAGCATAGGTACCATTATATTATGCCTACTAATAGCTACCATATTAGATGGCAGGTTCTACAACTAAAACCGTACAAGTTTCGTATTGTTTCTTTGGATTTCCAACAAATGGTCAGGCCAAGGAACTTCCTATTGCCACATGAGAATGCCTCTGGAAGGACATTCCCGAAAACCAAACCGGAACTCTGCCAACACAAGGCCGGGTTACCCCTAACTGGGTAACTACTGACACGAGCACGCCATTTCCCGATCGTAAACGACCTTTCTCACGGGATCCCGATAACCAACAACCACAAAGTAATAAATTCGCGGTAACCACATAGGTTAAATATCTGGGCTCCATACCATGATATCACCTCTATCCAGAAGGAAATGTACATACCCTAAAGGGAGCTACCCCTCATAACCTTGCCGCATCTTTCCTGTTTTGACCATTTCCGGGGTGTGAGGCTCGACGAAGTCACGTCCACAAAAACATACTTTATACAAAAGCCATGCTTTGGGTCAACAAATGATCAACACAATGATCACCAAGATAGACGATCAAATAAACGATCCTATCACAATAATCAACACAATGATCATTTACAGCAACACTCAGCATGTCACATTACCAAATTGGGAATATATCGCTGATAACTTCAACTATATAACCTCTGAGCTCGTACGTCTCAGAGAAGGGTGTTAAGCTAAAAGAATAAATTCTCCGCCACCAACAGAAATATATTTGGAAGAAATCGGCTTTATATCTCAATTTGTAATGTCAGACATACTATCCATACAAGTCTGTTCCGGGCTCGAACAGAACCGAAGGCACTTACAAAGAAGTCCTTGCAATCCGGATATTCACTAATCACGTTCGGACTTCCCATTACATATGGAGTCTCTATACCGGGGACCATTCGATGCAAAGACATTCGACGAGTTGTCCTTACGTTTTCGAAAATATCCGGTCTTCACCACCGGTCTTCAAATGCTATCCATAACGACATATCACATATTCGGAATGAGATATATGACGCAAAGGTCCTCTCCCGGCTAAACCGAATAGTGAGCGAAAATATTTTTAAAACATATGGATATGGGATTTCAATTAAGTCACAACTTATTACCCAAAACTTTTCTTCAAATGGCTTAACAAATTACCATTTTTAATCTTCAAACAAAAAGATTCCTTTTCACAACCTTTAACGGTTTAAACAATTTTCACATTTTAATCTTTTAAGCAAAAGATTCATTCACAGATTTTCCAAATCAATTTTCATTTCAATTTGATTTAAACAAATCATCAATTTAAATCTGTTAAAAATAAACAGATTTAATTCACAGCTTTCATAAAGAATTCATTCATAACTTAGGAAAATCATTTCTCTATTCAATCTTGAAATTCCCCTAATTAACTGGAATCTCAGTTCTTATCTAAAAGTGTTTCTCATTTGAAAACAACAATTTTTATTTTGGAAATCTGATTCATTTATACGAGTTGAAATCCTTGGGTTAAATCCAAATTCCCAAAACCATACCTTTAAAATGGTTTAAATTCATACAAACGTGTTTATAATATCTTTAACCATAATTTCCAATCATCGAATTCAATTCCAAATATTGAATTCAAATTCAAATTGAATTATTTAAATTGGAGATTTTACCGAGTTATTCAAAATAAATTTCATCTATGAAATTCCATTTCAAAAGCTTTTCACTTTAAACCCAATCCATTTCCAAAACATTTGAATTCAAATATTCAGATTTAAAACTATTTCAAAAATCTGTGACTTAATCGATTTCCTCGTGAAATCCATATTGGTGTGTGTATAAGTGTGGTCCAGGGGTTTAACACAATAGTGCAACATCATTCAACCATCACAGATTAAAACACAGAAATATAGTCGATAAGCGATATAAACTATAACGCTTATCATACATTCGAAGATTCACAGATAATATACAAATATATCATCAACAAATGAACAAATTATACATACCACAATCTACAGAACAAAATATCATAGATCAGATAGGAAAAACAATTCAAGGCAACTCATACAATACAATTATTCATAAGTAAGGTCAGGCATTTGATAATCATTCATAAACAGGATTAATAAATCGTTTAATCCTAATTAATTCAAGTTATTTCCAATTTAATTAATTACTTATGAATGAATTATCCATTTATTATTTCTCTAAGTAATTACCTTTCCAAAATTATCGAGTGATTATTCTGAATTAATTAAATTAAGAATTTAATTTAAACAGATTTGATTAACCCAATTAATTATATTGAATAATTTATTTCTAAATTACTGTTATTAAATAATTATACTTAATACAATCCACAAATTAATTTATCACATTAATTATCAAGATTAATCACATTAATAAATTATCAAATAAATCTCAAGTAAATGATCCTTATTTACTACTCATAATTATTTAATTACTATTCTTAAGTAATTGAACTCAATTTAATTATTGTTAATTACCCTTTAATTAGCCTTTGAAATCATATAATTAATCACTAATTATTTAATTAACCATTAATTCTCAATTAATTTATCATTTAATTCTCAATTAAATTACTAAATTAATTAACTGTTAATCATTCATTTGTTAACTTAAGTAGTTAATTGCAAATTCATTTATTACCCATCATCCATTACTAATTACAATTAAAAATTTAATTAACCAATCTTTACCCACCGTTATGAAGAAATTTATATAAGATTTTAAACCCAATTATTTAATTTCAAATCATTTTATGAAATATACGTGAACATTCTAAAGTTGTTTAAATACTTTAAATTTTTATAAACTTCATTTGTTTCAAACTAGAATTCAAGAGTTAATCTGAATTCCATCTTGACTTCAATAAACATTTTAAAGTTATTAAACAAGTTTGAATTAAAACAAAATTTTATTCTATTCAAAATCTAATTGTACAATCTAAATTTGAATTTGTATTTAGACCTTCTATTTAAACTTTTTTTAAATCCTAGATTTCAAATTTTAAAACCCTTATTAAATTTGCTTTAAACATTTAAAATGGTTTAAATGTTTATATTTTATAAACTGGTTTTATTTCAGATTTGCATCTTAAAATTTGCTTTTAAACCCAGGTTTTAAAACTTGTCTTAAACTTCAGTTTTAAAACCTTAGTTCAGTAAACAAACACATATTTAAAAACAAAACAAAACAAACAGGTTACTGTAAAACCTGTACTTCAACATTCACTCGAGCCTAACCCTCAGGCAACTCAACCTATTTCTCGAGTCACTCACGCAAAAAAACTCGAGCAACGTCCCGAGTTTTCTTCTTCAAAACAGAACAACCCAGGTACACGCGACGTCACAGTGCACGTGCACCGCCCCACGACGAACTTCTGGCGATCGACGATCCCTCCAGCAAGTCGTGTTCGACTACGTCAACAACCTCAGATCGAATCATAACCCATATCTGCCCTTGATCGAATTCGAGCATAGCTCGAGAACCTCGAACCCAGACACCCACCACAAACTCGCCTCGCCATCGCAACACCCATCACCTGTCGCCGCGAGCTTCCAGCCATGGCTTCGCTACTCACCATACCTCCTTCACCCAAAATTTCGTACAGCTCGGTCATCCCTAGACGATGAACGAAGCGAAAACCCAACCTTCAGTAAAACTAGGTTTACCAGGGGAAACTCGACGCCGCCGCTACCTCCGACCTCGCGACCACTTTCCATTATTTTTCCCATCACCATGGTACGCTCCTCCACCACCAACCCAAGCCCCGACCCCTCTGATCAACGAGACCGACCTCGGCGACTCGAAATGGAAAAATCAAACAAACCCAAACCACTCTCATACCACACCATTTAAAATCATCAAATTAGGTTTAAAAATCATGTTATTGCTTACTGATTCAGCTTGCATAACTGAATTTGAAAATTAAAAGATTCGAAAATGGACAAATCTTGAGTTTGTTCAGATGGTTTGGGTTTCCAGAGACCATCTTAAGTTGCTTCCATTTTAAATAATTTTTTTTTACTTAGATTATGGTGATAGAAACATCTTTCGTTTGAATTTGAAGTTCAATCCTCAATCAGAAAGGGAGTTAATGATTTTTTTTTCCAACAGTTTGGGTTTTAAACTGGAAACAGATGCAAGTTTTAAAACAACAGCCTGTATTCTACTTCCAATTTACCCATATACATAGATGATTATATACGCACAAACATACATACATACATATATATATATATATCCACAGATTCAAACCCAAAAAAAAATAAAAGAATGTTACTCACATATTCACAGCATTGAATTCAAGAACTGGTTTTAAAACTTAAAGTTGCTCACCTTGTTTTTTTCCAGAAGAAAGAATGAACAGGCTGGAGAAATGCAAGTTGAAAACTTCTTCTTTAAATCCTTTTTTTTTTCCTGGCTTTGTAGTTGTTTGAATTGAAGTTTTGTTTCAGTTTCTAAGATGGTATTCATTTCAGTTTTACACAGCAAAGAATGAACGAACTAAAAAGAAGAAATTGAGTGATATATAGAAGATGTATGCAAGCTTGCATTTCTTTGCTGGTACAAGTGATACCATATCTTGTACAGGGTGTTTATATTATTTATTAAAATAGGCATGGCTGCTAAGGAATGGAAGCATTTAATGCTTTATCCTTTATGTTTTCATGCATATCTTATTTTGTATGTGTTAAATCTTTTACCTGTTCCTGTATATATCCTACAGGCAACACTTTTTTTTTTTTTTTTTTGCCTGATTTTTCTTTTACATACTTCTTGTTTTCGGCTGAAAACATTTGATAATATTTTGAATAACTTGTTTATGCTAGCATTAAATGTTTTGGTACTTGAATGTATATATTTTGTAACTCTTGCCTTGCATTCTAAGCTTTATAGCAACAGGCTATACTTGCCTACTTTGTTGACTTCGGCTGATGGTTTACATTTTGATGGGGTTTAGGTATGCTATGGTGTACTAAAGCAAGGATATTAAATGCAAGTGTCTCCCATTTTGTTTACAGTAAATCCATATGCTTTCTATTTCTTTGTTTTGTTTATTTCTTGCTTTGTTACTTAGTACTTTGCATATTTATTCTCTTTAGTTTTTGTTTTATACTTATTGTTTTTGTTTTATATATCAATGTTCTTATTTTATTCATAGCTTAAGTATAAATTGTTTTACTCTACAAAATAGGTGAACTTCTATTTTTATTGCCTAGCTTGTATTTGTATTTGTTTTGTTAATTTGATTTTATCATTTTATACTTTTGTTTCGTTTATTTTGCATATTTATTTTCAACTTTGTTTCATATTTAAATGTCATTTCTTTTCTTTTCTTATGACTTACATGTTAATTTTCAACTTAAATATTTGTTGTGCTGTATTTTCATTCCTATTTTATTCTAACTTAAATTGTTTATTTTACTTTAATATTTATTGTTTTATATTAAATTTATAAATTCAAATTATTATTAAACATCAATTGTAATACTTATTATTATCAATTATTATTAAACCATTCATTTACAATTCATATCTAATGTATACACATATATATCTCTATATTTATTTTTTAAAAATCATTTATTTAAAATTTTATTTTAAATCCAATTTAAATACATATTCACATATATACAAATTGTCAAATCCATACGACTTAATATTTTTTTTCTATTTGAATCGGGGAAACTCGTTGTCATTTAAAATCAATTTTACAAATTTTAATTCAAAAATTCATTTAAATTATCAATTTAAATTCATAAAAATCCGGGGTCGTTACAATTTCGCTATTATAATAATGTCTATAGTAAAATAAACTTGTTTTTAAATAGTGTTAAGGAGTGACCCAATATTCCTCTTAACACAATAATAGCCCCACTAGCCCATCCAATATCAGTGCATCTCCAGATCGGGAGACTACCCTAAATGCTCCATGGACTACGGGAGAAAACCAAACTCGTACAAGGCGCGCTATGATAGGTGACACGACACAACTAGGCAATGCCAGGGTAGATATACCAATTACTATCCGGACTGGTGGTAACGCATAGCAGCTACTACCGCCCACCTCGAGCCACACCCCCAAAATCAAAGAGTCAAAAGTGGCTACCAAATCAATCTCAAAGTCAGAATATAATATCGAAGGAGTGTGTCCGATCAGAGGAACGATCTCATTGGCCCGGAATCGCTCCTGTTTTAGCCACCTTATGTCGTATATACCTCAAAGGAACGCCGCCGCCATCCTACTTTATTTTAGAATCTCCACCGTGTACACGGTTTTTAAAGTGGTTTTCGGAGTTCGCAAAGAGTATGACAACTTCTGATCCCGATCTCTTCAACAACCAACGTTATTATAACACCGTGATCTTTCAAAATAGTTTATACTTTAAAACCAAAATAGCATTGCCTTTCAAAACCAAATCAATACGATATCATTTCCATTTCAAATATACCTCTTTTCTAAAATCATAACACTTTCAAAGTTATACCATTTCGAAATCAAAACACTTGAATATAACACTTTCAAATTATAATACCTTGAAATTCATAACTTAAACATAACTTCCACCACTTAAATGGTTTAAATATTAAAATTCTTTATATAATAAATAACTTCTTCAATTTCACAACTCAATTCCAAAACAACTCAAATTCCAAAATAACCATTTCAATTTTTCATATATTTCAAAGCTTTAAATATTCCACCATTACAAAACTAATTCTTTGAAAATTCCATATCTATCAAATTCAATTACTATTATTTATATTTGAAATGTTTACTTAATAAACCAAATATCATTTAAGTAAAACCTTTAAACTTCAAATAACTGGATTTTCTTTCAATTTAATTAACTTGATATATTCATTTAAATCAACTCGATATTCATTTAAATCACTCTAAACCAAAATCAAGTTATACAAATCATACCCTTTAAAATCTCAATTTTATTTAAATTTCGAATCAAATTTATTCAAGTATAATTCTTAAATAATTTAATTCAAATAAATTTCATATTTATCTTCCAACCTTAACTTTATTTAAATCATTATACCTTCTATATTAAAATATAATTTAAATACTTACCCATATTATATTTTAATAAAATCGAACTCTCTTATTTTTGTTAAACAAATTTATACATAGCTTAATTTCAAGAATTTAACTATATATAAAAATAATATTTATATATTATCAAAATCAATATATATTAAACTGTATATTTCATTTCAAAACCATAGAAATCATTTCAAAATATTTTATATATAGACCACGGTGTCTGCATAAAATTTTCTATCCTATGGTCAAGTGATACAGATATTTAACATTTCAATCCGTAATTTAAAATATAAATACGGTTATATATCATTTCAAACCGCAATCTCGAATGAAATAAAATCCATAACAACTTACAGTTTATAACCATATAAAATACAACATCCATTCATCCAATATCAATCATCAAACATTTATCACAATCATCATCCAATTAAATCAATGGTATCAATATATAACATATAATAAATCATAGGCGTTTACTGGAATTTTATAAGCAATAATAAATGAAATGACAGTTTAATTTAAATAAATTCAATTTAACTGGGATGATGACTAAAATATGCCAAACAGTCATAAATAAATTTCTAATAATATCAAAATTAATTTAGCACACATAAGAAATTTTAAAAGTTGTGAGTGGGTTAAAACACTCACCTTTTGAATTTAAATTGAATTTAAATCCAGTTTAAACCCAAAATTTGAATAGTCTCAGAATCTATCCAAATGTCAAAATGTCTGAAATTTTAATACAATCCTAACGGAGGAAACCGCGCGTGAAACGGACCTTGTATGCGAAAGTTATGTCTATTAGAACGAGTTGAAGTCAAAATTAAATTACATAGAATAAAATAAACTTACCCACATCATTTTCGCCACGTCACAGCACCAACAGACAAGCACGCGTCATCTTCCAATAAAGAAATTTGGGCACGTAACCAAGATTTTCTACCGCCGTCCCTATGATCGCGCCTCCTCCACGTTCGCCGCCGCTCGCCCTCTAACATGCGCGCCACCCCCTGGAACCTCTACATGCTCGGGCGACCCCCCATACCATCACGACCACGATCGGCACGAAACAAGCAACGGCCGCCACCGAAAATTGATAACCTAATTGAATTTTTCCATAGATCCAACCATCAATTTGACACAAAAACTATGCCGATGAACTCCCCATTGTCCACTCTACAAAATCCTTAAATCAATTCGTCGATCAGCCGATGTTCATCGACGCTGGATGAACGGCCGTGAATGTTTCCTCGATTTCTGGCCACATCGAAACTCAAATTGAAAAACGAATCGTATATCTGACTTGCGCTCGTCGAGAGCTTCAAATCCATATAAAATTCAATATACTTTGTGGAGTTTGAAATTTCGATTTGATTTTGAATTGCAATTGGATTTGGAAGTGAGAATTTGTTTGTCTGCCACTGAGGAGGAGAGACAGCTAAATTATACGTACAGAAATGGGGAATAAGAAATAGGGTAGGACTTATAATGAGGTATATATATATGCAAAGCTGAAATCAGAATGGATGGACACAATTGATATACGCGTTGAACGATAAAATTGCCCGAAAAGCTTGTTCTGACTCAGAAATGAAATTGAGTCAACCCATATATCAAAATAGATATTTTAAAATATTTTAAACGCAATGGAACAGGTTTCAAGTCCAAATTCTATCGTATGAAGAAGTTATGCTAAAACCAAGTTATTTCAAATTGATTTCAATTTAATTGATTTCTGGACGTTTTGAGTCCGTACGATCAAACAACAAGGCCAATCGTTACGAAACTTGAAACCCTACAATAATTCACTGTTATGGATCCGATGAAACTGGTTTCGTTGAAATCCGAGTCAGTGGCCAAAATGGCTATTTTTACATTAATTAATTAAATTAATAAATTAACTAATTAAATCAAATTTTCAATTTCAATTCTTTAATTGACAAATTTCATCATTTTTGATTTCTCAATCAATTACAGTAACTTAAACAAATTTAAATTTAAATATAGAGTTGATTAATTTATCAATTTCAGTATTAATCTCAATTTCATTAAATTCAAAATTATAAATTTAATTTTCAATAATTCTATTTAATTTACTTTTCATTCTATTATTCAATTCATTGTTATCAAACGGATGAAATTAACACTGGATTCAAAATCTGTTACATTAATATTCTCACATTCCATCTAGTTTCAATTAACGTAATATTTAGATATTTAATTTCATTTAATTGCAATTACTCCAATTATAATGGTTCAAATCCCAATAAATTGATAAATCTTTATTCCCATTCTTATAATTCAACAAATTGTCCATTTATGAATGACATTAACATTATTTCCAAATATTTCCATAATTTACACTAACATAACATTGAATTGAGATTCATTGCAATTGATTACAAATTTTGTTTTAATGGACTAATAAATGATTAACTTATAATACTTGTTATCATTGACTCTCAATCACACTTTTATAAGTTTATCATTCACAAACCAATTTTATAATTTCTTACTAAACATTGATTTTATTCAATTACCATTCAATATATATTAATTCATTAATTAATTCAATATTTACATTTGTTTTCTTATATTCGATTTATAACCAGGTATAACATTTTCACTACACCATTTATTAGAATTTCATTCCTGTTGTTAATATTCAACTTATATTAACATTAACACCTTTAATTCTAATTATTATTTCATTCTTAATCCACAAATTTTATTTCTTTCAAAATTATACTACCAAATACTCATTATATAACAAATTTATATCGTGAAAAATTACGGGTTGTTACACTCTCCGCCACTCAAAACTTTTCGTCCCCGAAAAGGAAAAGGAAGGGAAAAGAAAGAATTAAGAAATCAATAAATCTTACTTAAAATATTAAATTGATAAACAAATAAATTTACCAAATAACAAATAAATTTAAAATTTTAATTAATTTAAATAAAATATACCAATTTATAACCATTAAATCTTTTTGTACCTAAATTAATAAAGTTTGGAAAACATTTTCAAAAAATTTCCAAGTCCAAAATTTACGAAAAATTTCAGCAGAGTCTCTTTGTATGGAAAGGCTCGGGAGAAATTATAATATCAAATATAACAATATACAACATATATTTTCCAAAATAATATATATCCCAACACGGGAAAACAATATAATAGCGCTATAAAACCATAATCTGAAAACGTACCTATTTGTCGAGCAATTACGCTTAATTATGGAACCAAAAGCAGTAGCAATTGCTTTCATAACCTGTATTTCACTTATATAATCTAAAAAGAGTTAATAATTAAATAAAATTAAATATTTAAAGTTGTTTCAACCACCAACAAACAATCAATACAAACAACAATCACTTGCAACCTATATACAATCATCATACAGAATCAACACAAATCAATTATCTATTCATATCAACAAAACAAATAGTTGTTCGGGTTCAAAACTATAAATTGTATAGAATAAGAATAAACTACTAAGTGCACCATTTACTCAATAGTCTTTGATGAAACTAAATAGATAATTCCAACATCCAAATAATTATAAAGTATCCTTGCTTAAACAACCATAAACCAACAAACAACAGCTTCAAACAATAGATCAAGTTCATACTTATTAATTTCATTTGAGAATATTTGTTGTTTGATTTCCTTTTCATTCATATAATAATTTATATTTTAATTTACATTTATTTCTTTCAATTTTTTTTCGTATTACATTCATTCATTCTAAACTTCATTCATTCATTCATTCATTTGTAGTATTCATGTGCGATTCCATTTGATAGCATATCAATACATTACTTAAGTTTATAATCATTTATTTATAATATTTACCTTTCTATTATATTAAATTAGAAGCGTTTTCAATTATAATTGAGTTCATAACACTAGAGCATCAAATTCTTACTTATTAAAGAATTTTATTGAAGTCTTTCATTACTACAATTTTTACTTGTACAGTATCCATAATATTTTCTTATAAACATTAGAACTTTTAATATCTGGTAAGTTATATATATATGCCTTTTAAGAATGCAACTGAATTTATATAAATTTATCACATTCCTTTTAATTAATTTAATATTTGATAATCATATCTTTTGGTTTAGGTTACAGTTTCAGCTTTCTTTTAATTTCATTTATAACTTAGCATTAAATCTCTTATTTCCTTTAGAGGTTTTAATTTTTAGTTGATTTCACTTCACTACACTAATTGAAACAATTAATTAACGGAAGCTTAAGAATTAAATACAGGGTTCCGTTCCAAATCATTTTTAAAATATATAATATATATAACCATATCTTTATATATCTATTAAATCATATTAAAATTCAAATATCAATATTTATTTATCAAATAATTGTGTAGTTACTACTACAATAGCCTTCCCACTTTGAAACTCGAAAGTTAATGTCGATGATGCGTGCACTCATCACCGAAATTATTCTCCAGCAATAGAGAGGGGAGTACAGAACATATTCCTTTCAGAATTTCTTTGAAACAATTCTTTCAAATTATATTGAACTATTTATATCAAAACATACTTCTAATTATATTATTATTATATTCCAAATCATTTGAAAGAAATTTCCAATACCTCAGAACTTAAGTTCTAAATTTCCAGTTTATTCTCATTTATTTTACTTTCAATTTATTTTCCAATCAATATTTATAAATTTCACTACCTAACAATTAATATATTACAAACAAATATAATTTTTATAAAATTTATTACTTTATATACAGAAAATATAATAGGCAAAATTATTTCATTCACCTATATTCAAAAAAAATATTGTGTCGGTCTATCCTATTAAGTGTTTAGAAATCCCTATTGATGTCATAGCGTCCTATGCACCAACCAGAATTTATAAATACAAAACGGAACAAATTAACATGATATAAAAACCTTTTATAGCACTAAAAAATACGCTCTCTCATATATATATACGCTCAGTGACTCATCATACGGTATTACTACCCTATAATTAAAGAGTCAGACCCCACAAAGCTAAGGTTTATCGCTAAACCAAAGCTTTGACAGCAGATGTAACATCCTGCCTTTTTGTACGCTTTAAATCGACGATAAACCACACACGTCAGACTCAAACCATACAGAAGGGCGGATTGTCATTTGGGGTGAATAAGAAAAGCAGAGAAAGAAATAAAACAAAACAGAATCTTGTAGCGGAACGATAAAATATAATTATCAAATAACAGTTCATGAAGCTATTTAAAAAAATTTAGATTATACTTATACAATACATATCAGAGTTACACGTACCAGAGAATAATAAATAATACAGTGGAATGCAGTGGAACAATATAGTAAATAATAATAGTACAATCTTCGTCTTCATCCTCCAGTAATAAGGTCTTCAAATCCTGAAATGCTCAGGCTGACCCGAGGGAATTGAAAAGACAAAACACTCGAGTCAGAACTAAAAGATCTTATGTAAGTTAAATCAATGGGAAATAATATGAGTGGATCGGTGCCAGAGATGTTTACGGGATTTGACATCTCCTATCCAGTGTCTAACGTGAGTGCAGTAACTTAAGAGATGCTCGGGATTCACATCTCCTAAGGATCCGTTAAACTATCTAATATGTAGTAATATTTCGCTATTATAATAATGTCTATAGTAAAATAAACTTACTTTTAAATAGCCTTAAGGAGTGACCCAATATTCCCCTTAACACAATAATAGTTCCAGTAGTCCATCCAAATCAGCGCATCTCCAAGTCCGGAGACTACCCTAAATACTCCTCAGGCTATGGGAGAAAACCAAACTTGTAGAAGGCGCGCTATGGTAGGTGACACGATACAACTAGACAATGCCACGGTAGATATATCAATTACCATCCGGACTGGTGGTAACGCATAGCAGCTACTACCGCCTACCTCGAGCCACACCCCCAAAATCAAAGAATCAATAGTGCCACCAAATCAATCTCAAAGTTAGAATATAATATCGAAGGAGTGTGTCCAATCAGAGGTGCGACCTCATTTGTGATATCCCGGAATTTATGGCAATATAAATTTAATAATCTGTGTTTAAAGTTTAAGTTGAAGTGATAATTTTTGTAGATAAATTTCAATGGATTTAATAATTTTACTTTCATAAGTAATTAATTAGTGAATTTATCTTTTAATAAGTTAATCAACTGTTTTCTATTTATAATATGTATATATATTTATATGTATTTTAAATAGATAAGTTTGGTTTTAAATTTAATTAGTGTAGCATATTTTCTAATTTTAATATCTTGAAATTCGGAAATTATGATTAATCTTTGAATTAAGCTTTTCAAAACTATTTAATAAAATAACTAAATGATTTTAAATATATAAGATAAATGTTTTATTTATTTAAAATATATTTTGACTTAAGTTTGAATATTAAAATAAGTTATAAAAATGTTTGTTTTATTTCTTTTAAAATATTGATTAATAATTATGACTTGTAAATTAGATATGAAGTTTAAAATACATATTAAAATATGAAACATTTATTCATTTAAATAATAAATAATTTACAACCTCTTTTATAAATTTATTTTAAATGATTTAAAATATTATTTTCAAATGATTGATTTTTATATTGTTATTATTTATAAATATAATGGTTTTATTTCTTTAAAAACATAGCTATACATATAAATAAGTGTTAAAGAAATAATTAATTAAGTTTAAGACTTCATTTACACTTAATTAAAAATACTAATTAATAAAAAGAACATGTGTAAACATCTTAGGTTCTAATATAACAAATGTAATCTAAATATCATTTTAAAATGACAAGTGTTAAAATATAAGACATGTATTGAGTGTTTAAATAAGGATATTAACAAGTGTAAAACTTAAGACAAGTGTCATTGTTTAAATTTTTATTTTCATTGATTTTAAATAAATCATAAATATAGTTATAAAAACACTTGCCATCTTCCATTTCTGTTTCTTTCTTTATTTTCAATTCTATAACAAATAATTCTTCTAGCTGAAAACATTCACTTTAAAACAGTCCTCAAAACCATTTCTTTTCTTCTTCAAAATTGCATATCAACTCCTGTAAACAAACATGCAAATCTACAAACCAGCATGCAAATATAAAATTTATCTTCATACAGAAATCCCTGAAACTCATTTTCAAAAAGTATGCATTCAATTTTTCTAAAAAAAATCTGTAAATAATGCAAACAAAACCTGCATGCAACAAATAAAGCAAGGAAATCTGCAATCATCTCTTCTAAAATCTGGAAAATCAAGAAAAGCCTACATTCATCATCTTCATCCTGTAATCTGAAGTCTGCATCTTATTCAATCTGGAAAGCAAGAAATCCTGAATGTCATTTTCAAGCAAGTTGCAAAAGATGTTCTGCATGTTTAAAAAAAATCTGTGCTCTGCTCTTCAAAAATCAGTGAGTAACTTTACATTTCAAATTTAAGTACACATTTGGTTGCTTGATTTATCTGTAGAAATAGTAGAATTTCATATATATATATACACACACACACTGTAAAATATTTCTGTGTTTATATAAGTATGGATGTGATGCATAAGCTACTGTCTGCACAATACAAGCTCAAATTTTACAAAATTTTCTTTCTTTTGATCTGGATGTTGTTAACTTATAATTGAATGAAGTTTGTTTATTTTATGATAAAGTAAAACTTAAAAATTTATACAAGTTAAATAAATGTTTGTATTTCATGGAAAAAAATATAATAACAAACAGAATTAGTATAAATGAAGAATTCAAGTGTTATGATTCTATGTTTCAGAGTTATAAATCAAATCATAATACAAAAGCATGATTTTTAAAAACAATATTACAGTTTTTAGTGTAAATTCCAGAGAGCAGTTCAAATTTCTCTGTATTTTACATTTTGGGATAGCACAGATGATTTATGTGTTCGATTGAGTTGAATTTATTTCTGGAAGTGGTGGAGTTATCAGGGATAAGGAGTAAATTTTCAGATTTGATTGTATTAAATTTTGGTGATGATAGTTGTGAATTTAAGTTTAGAACCCTAGTTCTACTGGGTTTGATGGAATTGAACACCCCGACATCTATAATTGATCGAGTGGCTTGGGGTCTTGGTTTCTGGAAGAGGATGGGTTGTCGAAGACGTCGCCGGAATTTCAAAGGTGATGGTGATCGGAGTTTCAAGGGGGAGACGTTGACAGGTTGAAGTGTTGGGTCACTATTTTGTTCCAGGTTTGGAATTTTGGGTCGTGATTTTGTATTCGAGCAAGTGCTGACTGGGATGTCGTTTGGATGGTCTATGGTGATGGTTGTCGACTGCGGGGATATTGCGGAGTTGGCCAACGGTGGCCGGAGGCAGTGTACAGGTGCACAGTGGAGTGAATGACTCGAAGAAATTGAACTTTGAACTCGAAGTCAATACAGGGAAGACTTGAGTTAATGATTGTTTCAGGTTTTAGGAACAGACAGAAAACCTGTTCTGTTATTTTAAATTTTAAAAATAAAGTTTAAATGTAAATTAAAATTTGAAACTAAGTTTTAAACCTGAAATTAAATATGAATTCAAATAGTTTAAATCTTGGTCTTTGTAATAATTTGAATTTTAAAATTTTAGTTTGCTTTAGATAAAAACAGAAAAAACCATGTTTCTGTTTTTAAAATTAAAAGAAAGTATAAAATGCAAGTTGAAATTTAAACTAAGTTTTGAAAATCTAAAATTGAATATGAATTCAAATTAGATTGTCTGAGATTTGAAATAATTTATGTTTTTAAATTTAAATTTGATTTTAAACTTATAAGTGTAAAAGCATATGTATGTTTTGAATTTGAATTGGAAGTTTAAAATTTTAAATTAGAAATCTAAATTGAGTTTAAATCTGGGTTTTTAAATCTGGGATTAAATTTAAACTTCAGTTTTTAAAATAAAATAAGTTTAAATTTAAATTGTTTTAATTACATTGAAAAGGTTAAATGATTTGAATTTTTAAAATGAAGATGTAGAATGTAAGCAAAGTTTTTAAAATTTAAGTTAAATCTAGAATGAGTTTAAAAACTGTATTTCAGTTTTTAATTTAAAGGAAATTTTTGAATTAAATTTTTTTTAATAACATGTAATTTTTAAGTGTGTTTTTAAATTGATTTGAATTTAAATTGAATTGGGAATTAAATTCTTTAAAACTTATTTTATAAAGTGGATGTTTCTTTTAACATACGAGGTAAAGGTTTTGAATTGTTTTTAAAACCTTGTTTAAGTCAAAATTTGTATTCATTTTAAAATCTTAAATTTTAAAATGAAGTTTAAAATGGAATTTAAAGAAAAATTTGAAAACAAAGTGTATTTTTAATACTTTAAATAAGTAAGAAATGTTTCTTAAATTAAGTTAGAACTTAAGGAATTGGATTCATTTAAGTTATTAAGTTAATTTAAATGGGTAATTAATTATTTAATTAATTAATAATATGGATGATTAATTAAGTAATTAAGAATTTTTAAATTAATTAATTAAGACTTGAGATTAATTAATTAAGGTTAATTAATTTGAAATTAAGGATTATTAATTAAATTTTAATTAATGATTAAGATTAACTAATCAAGTGATTAAGGATCAATTAAGATTTTAATTAACACTTAATTAATTTAATATCTAGGGATTAATCAATTGATAATTAAATATTAATTAATAATGGTTAATCTGAGTTAATTTCTTGAGTAAAGTAATTAAGGATTGTTAATGAAGGTCATTAACTTAAGATTATTTTTACAATTAATTAATGTGATTAATTTTGATAATTAATTTGATTAATTAATTAATAATAATTGTAACAACCTTGGTTTTGAAGATTACCTGTGAATATTAAATTATAATGGTAGTTATAATTGTGAATTAAAATAAAATTGGAGAAATTAAATTGTTTATTTGGAATAAACAATGAATTTTGAAATAAAATGAGAAAATAAAGTTTGAAACTTTATTTTATTTGTTTGGGTTAATAATAAATGAAAAATAGTTTTTATTTAGAGAAAATGCAATAAATTTATTAATTATTGAAAATTACATCTTTTAATAATTTTTAAAGGAAGTATTTGATATTTAAAGGCTTTTTATTTAAATAAAAGGTGGAAATTATTGCAAAAAATGAGCTTTAATTATAAATTTGAGTTTAGAATGGTTAGTTATATTTTTCTAAGCAAGAAAAATATTTTTGTGGAATTTTAGAAGTTAAAAATAAGGTTTTGTGCATTTATTTGTAGAAATTGTGTATTTTTGTAAAATTAAGGATTTTAATAATAATAAAAAATGTTTAAAAAATTAAAATTAATCTTTTTATACAGTACAAAATATGTTATTTCATAAGTGTAACGACCCAGAATTTTTAGTAATTAAAATTTGAATATTTAATTAATTTTAAATATTTATAAGTGAATTTATAAGTCAAATAAATTTTTATTTGAATTATTGGATTTAATTGGATAATTAAATCGATAATTTAATACGTTAAATTATGGAAAATAATTAAAAATTGAGTTAAATATGATTGAAAATGATTTGTAAAATTTTATTTTATCATATTGAAGTTAGAATGATATTTTAGAACTTTTAAAATCGAATTAAAAGTTAATTTGTGAAAATTGAATATTTTAATATTTAATAATCGACTGTAAAATAGCCAATTTTTGAACAGTCTCAGAATTGAACGAAACCAGTTTCATTGGATCCGTAATAGTTAGTTATTACCGGATTTCAATTTTCGTGTCAATCGGAGTTATTGTTTGATCGTGGCAGCTCGAAACGCATCGAATTATTTTTAATTTAAATTTGGCGAGTCAAAATAGCCATTTTTCAAAAATTCTCGAATTTCGACAAAACCAGTTTCATCGGATCCGTAATGTGATATTATTGTAAGATTTCAAATTTCAAGTCAATTGGATTTACCGTTTGTCCGGTACGAATTAAAACGCCTAGAAATCGATTTAAATCGGTTTAATTTAAATTGAGCGTTTATAGCCATAACTCGCACATACTTCCGAATTAGCTTCCGAAACCTGTTCCATTGTGTCCGGAACGCGGGGTAAACCTTAGAAACGCTGGTTACGGCGTCTAAATCGGAGTTCGGAATTTCCGGATGAATAGTGTCGAACGAAACTCTATAAATACACACCCACACCCTTCATAAATTAAAAAAAAAAACCTAAACCCTAATTTTATAACCCTAGCCGCCACTACCCCAATGGATGGCCAGAAATCATTCTCCTTTCCCCCTCAATCTCTCTCAATCCGTAAAGAATTACGCGAAGTGTTCAACACGGAAGTTGAAGAGCTCGACGAGAGCTTCGATTCCATACGGTGATGATCGAATTTGGAGCGACGATGGAGGAGCAAAATGGGCCGTTCTCTGCAGATTTCGCACGCATTTCGAGGGGTCATGTGCAGGCCGAGCTCCAAGTGGTTGGTGGTGGAGGTAGCTCTCGCGAAGAGCTTCGATTTGCAAGTGGTTTGATGGGATTTCGTCGAGAAATGAGCTCGCAAGGTTGAACCCTAGTTTGCTTGCTTATGGGTTCTATGCACGGCAATAACCTGGAGTGAGTAACGTGATGAGGAAGAGGGGGGGAACGGCCAAGATCTGCAGGTGATGGATCTAAGGGCTGAGATGAGTTGGGGTTTAAAAATTTAAAGTTTATGTTGATTTGTGTATATAAATCGTGTACAAACTTCAATAATTCATAACTTTTTCATACGAGGTCGAAAAAATGCAAACTCAGTTGCGTTGGAATCGTATGGACGAGCACTACGCGATGGAGTTGGTTTGGAGTCGTTTGGAGTTAGTGAGAATTTCGGGTAAAATTAAACGCGCGTTTAATTTTATTCGAAATAATCGCTAAAACGGAAATTTAAACCAAGGTGAGAACTTCTCACTCAATCGAATAGGTTTCGATTTTATTTTAAATAGTTAGATTTAAAATATTTGAATGCATGTTTGAATGATGACTGTAAATTATTGATTGTTAAAATAGACATTATGCGCCGTTAGTAAGCGGATGTTATTTAGTAAAAACATATACCGCGAATATTTCATAAACAGTGAAATTGGTATTATATATAATATCAATATATATATATTGGCATATGTATATATTGCAGTTGTTGATTTCCCGCATTTTTTGTTTAGCGGATGAGACCCTATTACGCCGTTAGTAAGCGGATAATATTTATTAAAAACATGTACCGCGATAATTTCGTACTGGAGCGAAATTGGTATTGTGCTAATGTTTTTGGATGCAGGAAAACAGGTTGGAGGGATCCAACTGGATTCCTCAACAGTTTTTATTTGATTTTCAGATATTTTGATATTTGATGGATTATCATATCGATATATGATATCGTTGTAGTCGTGATTGACTATTTGATGTGTAGCATCATTGGACCCAGATTTTGGGATTTTAAAATGATTTTAAAGTGATTTTTGAGAATATACTATATTTTTGGAATTGATCAGTTTTAAATAAATAAACGTTATAATTTTTAAAGTTTTAAAAATTATGATTTTGTGAAATATAGTTAAAAGCTGATTTTTGAGAAATATGGATTAATGATGTTATAAAATAGTTTAAACTGGGATGTTTAAATTTGTTATAAAAAGTTTAAATATAGGATTTATAAAATTTGATTATTTTATAAATCAAAATGGTGAAATTATAAAGGAAATTAAAGACGTTTCAGAATAATAATATAAACTGATTTATATTTAGAGATTTATAAATGGATATTTATAAATTGAAATATAGACATTATAAAACGAGTTTTTATAAGTGTTTGAATGAAGTGAAAATGAACTTCATTAAAGAATGAAATTTATAGAATTATAAATGGTGAAGTTATAAATGAAATTTATAAATAGTAAGATTTATAAATTTGTGAAGTTATTTGAAGAATAAATTTGGTTAAATAAATGAATCTTATAAGTTATAAGATTTATGGTTTGGAAAGTCTTTAAAAGAACGATTTTGTAAAATAATCGTTTATAAGTAATTAACTTATAATGTGAACGTTTAGTTTATAATTTAGTTGTAAACTGGAATAGGTTAATTAAGGAATTTATAAAAAGGAAGTTTTTATAAATAAATAGATATGGAATTTATAAACGTTGTTTTATAAATTCGCAAACGACTTATTTTGATAAGTTAATTGTTATAACCTATTAATGGAGTTGTATTCATGTTGTAAACAGTGAATAATCCTTTAAGTTAAAAAGAATAGAAATAATGGAATTTGTGAACGTAGTATATTCACGTTTTGAATAGTGAATAATACGTTAAAGAAAGTGTTTTGAATGTGATATTTTAAATAGAATTAAAACGATCTAACGATGTTTTAAAAGGTGTTGAGATTCGAAACCATAGATTTCAACATTCATTGTTGAAATAGATGTTTCGTAAAATAAAAGGAAATGGTGGACTATAACACTGTTGTTATAGTAAATGATTTCCGAAAGGAAATGGTTTGGGTAGTATTGGGATTTATATATCTATTTTAATTTTGAATCCCTATACTAGTGATTTTGGGTTGTCGTAACGATGTTTTACGTAACATTCGTTTTGACCCAAATAAATATGTTAAGTGAATGATTTCCTTAAAGAATGAAATATATACTTAATTTGATTTAAGTATATTGAATATTTTCCAAGGTTGAAAATAAAAAGATTTGTGAATTACTTATGAATAAATAAGTATGGAAATGTTTTCCAATATGAAAAGATAAATTGAAAATGAATAATTGAAATCGGTTATTCATAGATATTTTGGGAATATAAATTCATTATGGAATTTATAAATAATAAGTGAAATTAGTTTGAAAATAAATATTGATTTATTTTTGAAGTGTTGAAATTATATATCTTGTAAAGATATTTTGGAAAATAAATAATTTGGAAAATTATTTGGAATCTGGTGATGTATGCATATCAATTGATAGTTCAATAGCCGACTATCAATATTTCCCTTTGATTGGGTATTTGATATGATTGTTTGAATTTGAATGCACACTTATTTTTGAATAAGCGCTCACTATTCGGGTTAACCGGGAAAGGACCATGGGGTCGTATAACCCATTCCGAATATGTGATACGTCGTTGTGAATTGCATTGAAGATCGGTGTTGAAGACCGGTATTTGCGAGAGCGATAGGATGACCTATCGATTGTCTCTGCACTGGGTCGCTCCTGGTATAGAGATTTCCATAAGTGATGGGAAATCCGATCAGGATTGTGAATATCCGGATTGCAAGGACTTCTTTGTAAGTGCCTTCGGTTTTGTTCGATCCCGGAACAGACTTGTATGGATAGTATGTCTGACATTACAAGTTGAGATATAAAGCCGATTTCTTTCAAATATATTTCTGTTGGTGGCGGAGAATTTATTCTTTGCTTAACACCCTTCTTTGAGACGTACGAGCTCAAAGGTTATATAGTTGGAGTTATCAGCGATATATTCCCAATTTGGTAATGTGACATGCTGAGTGATGCTGAAATGATCATTGTGTTGATTATTTGTGATAGGATCATTTATTTGATCGTCTATCTTAGTGATCATTGTGTTGATCATTTGTTGACCCAAAACATGGCTTTTGTATAAAGTATGTTTTTGTGGACGTGAATTCGTCGAGCCTCACATCCCGGAAATGGTCAAAACAGGAAAGATGCAGCAAGGTTATGAGGGGTAGCACCCTTTAGGATATGTGCATTTCCTTCTGGAAAAGGGTGGTATCATGGTATGGAGCCCAGATACTTACTCATGTTGAAACACTTTGTTTTTATGATTGTGTGAATTGATTAGAGAGCTCTCGGATAAAGGTCCCAAAGGACCGGGGGATGGCATATTCGGTCAGTTGTTACTCAGTTAGGAGTAACCCGGCCTTGTGTTGGTAGAGATCCGGTTTGGTTCTCGGGGATGTCCATCCAGAGGCATTCTCATGTGGCAATGGGAAGTTCCTTGGCCTGACCATTTGTTGGAAATCCAATTCTCAATACGAAACTTGTACGGTATTAGTTGTAGAACCTGCTATTCACTTATGGTGGTCACCACTGTTTGGATAGTAGCTATAGTAGGCATACGATAATGGTCGTATGTTGGCTAAGATTTATATCTTTATTTTTGAAATGATTTGTTATTACACTATGCACTAGTAATAATATCAAATGTTATTTTAAAATGCGTATCAAGCATCTTTGACTATCATAAGGAGAAATCTCCTCCGATTCTGCGTTTGCATGTGTGTGTGTGCGGGAGGCCTTATGGTAGTCTCATTTTTAAAAGCATTGCGAATTAATTTAAAAATATTCCTCTATTTTGATTTTAAAAGATAAATAAACTGTTTTGAGTTCTCACACCAGTCACATGACTGACTCGGAGTTTATTGTTTTCCTTCCTAAACTCTGGGTGCCCACCAATTTCCACACGGGCAGTTAAGAGTTAGGTTTATCAGGATATTCTGGATATTCAGGAGTTGCTGGAGGCAAGCTGGATGGCATGGCGTATTACTAGTATATAGTATTTCTTTTCCGCTGCATTGTTTGATGTTGTACACTCTGATGATATGATGTAATGAAATGTGATGTAATGTAATAACTGATATAGTTCTTTGTTTAAAGATTATTCATTTATTATTATATGTTGTTCCGCTGCGAATTGTGAGATTCTGATGTTGTTCTGTTGTTTCTTCTGTCCCGTTCTTATTTCCCTTCTATTTTAAAATTCTCTGTTTTCAAAAAAAAAAAAAATTGTCTATCTTCTTTCCTCTCTATTTTCTATCTCTTCTCTCTTCTTTCTTTTTCTTAAATTCTTTTTTTAAAACCCATAACTTTCCGTGTTTTCGGCCTTCGATTTCTCGGCAGTCGATAAAGTGAGTGTCGATATCGAATTTTCGAAAGTCGGAATTTACTGGAGCGTTACAATAAGTATGTAAATTTACATTCTTTGTTACGTGAAAATTTGAAAGAAAATAGCTTTTGTTTATTTACGTCGTGTAAATATGGCTTGGTGTTAATTAAATTAGCCTAACACAAATTTATTTCTTTTAATTGATGGGTTCAAGGCCCACTTAGTAAACTTAACCAGCTAATTGAGAAAGAGGAAAGCAAATTCCTCTTCTTCCTTCTCTTTAATGTAAAAGAAAAAAAATGAACCCACTTCCCTCTTTCAAAACAAAACCAAAATCTTCAAATTTTCATCAAATCCTTGCTATAATTTATCAAATTAAGTCAATTTAGACAGGTAATCAACTTCTAAACCTAATTCCTTCATCAAATTACAGTTTTGAAGATTATTTGATTGCTTGTAACTTTGTTTTGGCATTGCATGTTTATGTACATTTCATTCCTAGGTTGTTGAAGCTCTTTTGAGGCCAAAGCTTGCTCCTTTCCACCGACTTTTTCTTGTAGCTCAAGCATTCAGCAAGGTGAGTTGTAATACTCACAAATTCTAGTTGAGCCAAGCTCAAAAATTGCAAAAGCAATCAAAAATCTAGCTTTTGTTAATGAATTTTTAGTTGTTTTTCTGTCTGAAATATGTTATCTTATTGCCTATTTGAATGATCATAACTTTAGATTCCGGCTACGAAATGCTGCCGGGTTTCTTGCATTGGGTAGCTTGCATGTTGAACTTCATTTCTGAAAATTTTGGTTGAAATATATCATCGTTTGAATGTTCAAAACGTTGCTGCAAAATTGACCGAGGCATAGAATTTTGCCTGTAGTTGTTTTGAGTTGCTGCAAACATGGCCTGAGTCCATGTTTGAGGCCGCATAACTCATTCATTTCTTACTGGAATTCAATGGTTCTTTTTTTGATTGAAAGATGAAGTTATCTATTATTAGCGTACCTATTTTGAGCTCAATCCAATATAATTTGTTTCTCTGTTTTATGTCTGGAAGTTGAACCCAGGATGGTTTCAGGCCTGTACATTTTTGGTTTTTGAACTGTTGCAAACATGGCCTGGGTCCATATTTGAGGCATCATAACTCATTCGTTTCTTATCGGATTTGATTGATTCTTTTTGCAGATTGAAGTAAGAGTGTTGATTTATATTTCAATTAAATTTCATGACAATATGGGTTGATTTTCTATCTCTAAACAACTGTCGAACTTGTACCCACATCTTGTTGTAATTCACTGTTTTAAACCTTGTTTTGGTCCGACTTTGAAACGACGCAGATTCTACGTTTCAAATCGGATTTGAACAATTATTTTTGCAGATCGAAGTAGAAGCATTAGTCTATTCTTCTGTAAAATTTCACTAAGATCTGGATGCATTTTCCCCTTCGAACTCATCGTCGAAGTTGAACCTTTGCGCTGTTTTTACACAGCACTTTACAATGGTTTTAGTCCAACTTCGGAACGACGCAGTTTCTTCATTTCAAGTCATAATTGGGTGAATCTTTTTTCAGATTGGAGTAGGAATGTTAAACAATATTCCTACAAAATTTTATGTCATTTGGGTTCTGTTTTTAGGTCCAAACATGCTGTCGAACTTGGGTTCGCAGCGTGTTTTCAGCGGTTTTTATACTTGAATAATTTCAGCCATTTTTGATATTTTCCCGAATTCTTGAATTTTCTCTCTAGATTTTGTGCACGGATTTTATAGAACATTTTAAAGTGTTTTTCAAACAAATTGGATTGCGAAATTATTATTTAATATTATTTTGGCTAAGTGTTTTTATGTCATTTTTCCGTCCGACTTTTGACATTTACTCATGTTTTGTGATATTTCTGAAGTATTTTCAGGGCTATGACGCCTTTCAATAGGTTAGCCCAGTTTTGATTAATTTTGAATTCAAAAATCTTGAATTATTTGAATTTAATTTCAATTTAAATTTGAATTTCGGGTTGAGTGGAATTTTGCTTGTTTTTGGTCGTTTTCGAGCACGGTTTTCTGCAATTCTTTTTGAAATGATTTTTAAAATTTAGGGGATTTAAAAATAATTATTATATAATATTTTAAAGTATTTTCAAGTATAAAACCTGTTTGTTCCTTATAATATGGGAAATTTTCAAATATGGTTTCCAAATGGTTTTCGAAATCAGTTTTAAAAGCTTATTTTCAAGGAAAATTATTTTCTATAAAAATTACACATTTTTGCACTGTCGAGCGAATGAGAAGGAGAGTTTAACAATTGGGTAAAACGCGTAGTATGGGATACGTGCATTTATCCTTTCGGTTAATTCCTAACTTGTCCGTTTGATCGTTTTGGCCTACGGGTCTAGTTTACTGGTGATATGAGGTGAACCTTTTACTGCTTTGAGTGTGAAATTTACTAGCGGTTAGTAAACCGTTTAGTGCGAACGGGTGGTATGGGACACGCGTTAATACTTTTCGGGTTCCTTTCCGAGAGTTTGTGACACATTTGCCTGTTGGCGTGCCAGTACTGGACCTTCGGGTCATTTTCCATTGCGGCGCATTTGTCTTCGGACGTTTTCCATTGCGGCGTATTTGCCATTGCGGCGTATTTGTCTTCGGACATTTGCCATTGCGGCGTATTTGCCATTGCGACGTATTTGTCTTTTGACGTTTGCCTTTGGGCGAGGTACCTTTTATGTGAAACAGTACTCGGCAAAAAAAATAGCACGTGCAAAACCTTTTGAGATGATTTTTACCCTTGTATGTCGTCATTTTGGAATAGGTCCTTTGAACCATTCGGTGGCGATTACTTTGGGATTTTGGACTTTTGGGAGTTCTTTTGAGGTTTTCATTGCCTGCACTGGCATGTTGGGATTTTCCTTTTGGCGTATACGTATATTGAGATTGCCTATTGGCGCTATTTATGGGATTTGCCTTTTGGCGTTTATGAGATTTTTATCTCTTTGTTGACATTTGCCTTATGGCTTATGTCGAGATGGATTTTGCTTATGTTTTCCTTGGAGTTGCCGATATGGCGGGTTTGGGAATACTCTTTTAGGTGTTTACATTATATTATTCCCTAAACCATTCTTATTTGATTTATGATTGCCGATGATATGAGGCATGCTACATTTTAGTGATTCATGAGATTTTTCGTCTCCTTTGTGTTTTATGCTTATTGAAGCAATCGCATTCTATCACCTAGTGTAATTATATATGCCATACATGATGAGTATCCTCCATATCTCTATGGTTAACTTTCTTATTGTTTCTTCTTATTTAAGAAGAATATCACTATGCTCTATTATTCCGCTATCACCTTTTATTGATTCGTTTAGCTAGACTGACCCGTGTATTTTATACTCGGGTCAGACCGAGGTATTTCAGGTTAGGTACTTTTGGACTTAGCCTATTCTGCTTCTCCATGGACTATTCTGCTAGCCCTTTTGTTGTAGCTTTTTGTTTAGTCCTTTTTGGTTTGCTACTATGATATGTATATTCTTTTGATTCGTGTTTGTACTGTGGTCGTCATACCACATATGTGATGTATCATTTTGTATACTTTGTGATGTATTTGTGTATGTGTGTAGCTATGGTATTATCTGCTGTTCTGTGATGTGTTTTACATTTGAGTTATTGTATTTTGTTCTGATAGATCCTATAGCCACCTATGACTTTGTATTAAGTATTTATTGGATATGTCGATCCACTTGAATCAGGAAAAAAAATGGCATTGACGACGTATTCATTAGATATTTAAGACAAGGTTTAAGATGGTCGCTCCTATCCAACCCTATTCTCTGCATTAGCAGACAGTATTACCCAGTAATGCTCTTTGTTAATGTGGGTCTCAGGGTGGGGCGTTACAGCTTGGTATCAGAGCTGAGCTCAGAACAAAATATGATAAACACAGAATAGAAACACATATTAAAGTACATCCAAGTATAATACAAGTGATAACATAGTTTCCCACTATCGTATTCCTCAATCGTGCCTTTAGTCATTGCTTTTTCTTAGAATGGATAATAAGTTTAAAAATATTATAAGGGTTTTAATTATCACTATTTTTTAAAAATAGTAGAAATTATACCTCAGATGGCTTAGTTTTAAATTATGTGTTTGATCCATAATGATTAGAGTTGCGCAGCGGAAATGGTGTGACCGTTTTCGTTGGGCACGTTTAATGCTTTGTTTTCAATAAATGCTTGTTTGGTTGATAATTGTATGAATGTGTGTTAGCTTAGTAATTGTTGAAATAATATTGAGTAGGTGATATAATTGAGAGTTGAAACATACTCAATGCAAATGATAAGAACTTGCGGTGTCTTCAAGTTGTAGCTGCCGCAAGAATTATTAGAAGGATTAAATTTTGAAAATGAAATTTAATACATAAGTGGTATTTAACCAAAGGTTAAAATGAAATAAAAATTTAATGTTTAAGAATTTTATGGATGCATTTTAAAGAAGTAAAATTACTAAAAGAATTTTTGAGAAAGAAAGCATGCATATGAATGGAAAATCTTTCTAACAAGAAATATACTTATGTATCTAACTTGATTGTTTTATGAATTGATCGTATGGTTGTATAATAAGAAAATGTTTTATATTTTGAAAATAAACATTGTTAACCAAGTTTAAGATTTATTAAGAAATCAAAACAGGTTTTATAATTTCTTGTGTCAATTGGCTAATAAGTATTTTAAGAATTCTGTTCGATGCGTCTGATCAGCGTTATCGATAGGGATTCCTAAATGCTTACGAGGCGATGTGATACATGCTTTTGAAATGGCAATAAATAATATTTACTAGTATGGATGTTGAATGCAAAAATATATAGATATTGCAAAGATTTTGAAAATTATAAATTTCCATTTAAGATAAGTATTTCATATACATACATAAGGACTTATGGAAATAGTGTGACATAGAGGACAATGGAGAGGCAACGTTGATCTTGGTCAACTTTGCAGTCATTGAAATGTCATTCACTACAAACGTATTAGTTAGATGTTATATTTTTTTAAATTGATAATTGGAAAATTTGAATATGGTTTCATTTAAATAAATTGTATTAATTATTGGTTATGTTACATGTTTGTGAAAGTTTACATACATGGAAAATTTGAAATGCTTAAGTAAGCTTTTAAGTAAAGTATTTTTGAAAATATTACCTCATGTTAATTCATTTACATGGCAAATAATTTTAATTAAGGAAATACCTTAATTGGATGAAAATATCATGTGATTGTGAATATTTAGAGCCATCGATGAAGGGTCTAATAAGTGTCATCTTTAATCATAAAGTAAAATGGTTTAAAATTTGACAAATTTAGTGGAAAAAATTTATATTACTTATTGTAGTGTATTTATTTTTGTAATTAGAGTATGGAACAACTCTAATTTAATTTACTTTAAATTTGAAGTAATGATGATTGAATTGAAAATTGAAGTAAGAGACTTTAAAAATTTTCAAGTATTGAAGTTTGATTTTTGTGTATTAATCAAAATGGATTTGAGTGAAAACCCTTGTAACAAATTGTTAAGAAAATTTCTTGTAATCCATTCTTGTGTGTCTTGCCTTAGTGAGATTCTTGTGGTGACTTGCATTCATGCAGTCATGTGTATTGGTGGTAGCTTGAAATCCCACCTATCTTTTGTTTAATCTTTTTTGATGATTGTGCTTATTTGTGTTACTCCTTTAAAGGAGTTAAGTGTGTTTCAGTATATTCGGAAAGTTGGCTCCTAGTTATATAGGACCATCTACTATCACTGGACGCCTTGGTTCGATTGCTTTCATGCACTGTTTTCTGTTCAGTTTTGGTTATTCATGGTACATTCCAGGTAACCCAATTTCGTTGTATCTTGGAGATTTAATCTCGATTGTTAATTCACTTATGTTGCATGATCACAAGTCTCACCGACTTGTGTATGTGCCGAATTCTACTTGTGTAGTTGTTTTGAAGATTAAACACCTTCAAAATAAGAATGTTCTGCTTATGAAATTCTATGGTCCGCAACCCTAGGTATTGCACTTGAAAAACCACAGGAATTGCCGAGCAAACTTGTCTTGATCCTGTCATTCTCTGTTGAGGGCGAATATCTATGATCCTATCTTTTGATTTAAATCTTGTTGTGATGAAATTGGTGTTATAGATAACTTCCATAATAGAAATTGCGTGGACGCAATTTTGTTAAGATGAGGAGTCTGTAACAACCCTGGTTTTGAAGATTACCTGTGAATATTAAATTATAATGGTAGTTATAATTGTGAATTAAAATAAAATTGGAGAAATTAAATTGTTTATTTGGAATAAACAATGAATTTTGAAATAAAATGAGAAAATAAAGTTTGAAACTTTATTTTATTTGTTTGGGTTAATAATAAATGGAAAATAGTTTTTATTTAGAGAAAATGCAATAATTTTATTAATTATTGACAATTACATCTTTTAATAATTTTTAAAGGAAGTATTTGATATTTAAAGGCTGTTTATTTAAATAAAAGGTGGAAATTGTTGTAAAAATGAGGTTTAATTATAAATTTGAGTTTAGAATGGTTAGTTATATTTTTCTAAGCAAGAAAAATATTTTTGTGGAATTTTAGAAGTTAAAAATAAGGTTTTGTGCATTTATTTGTAGAAATTGTGTATTTTTGTAAAATTAAGGATTTTAATAATAAAAAAAAATGTTTAAAAAATTAAAATTAATCTTTTTATACAGTACAAAATATGTTATTTCATAAGTATGTAAATTTACATTCTTTGTTACGTGAAAATTTGAAAGAAAATAGCTTTTGTTTATTTACGTGGTGTAAATATGGCTTGGTGTTAATTAAATTAGCCTAACACAAATTTATTTCTTTTAATTGATGGGTTCAAGGCCCACTTAGTAAACTTAACCAGCTAATTGAGAAAGAGGAAAGCAAATTCCTCTTCTTCCTTCTCTTTACTGTAAAAGAAAAAAAAAATGAACCTACTTCCCTCTTTCAAAGCAAAACCAAAATCTTCAAATTATCATCAAATCCTTGCTATAATTTATCGAATTAAGTCAATTTAGACAGGTAATCAACTTCTAAACATAATTCCTTCATCAAATTTCAGTTTTGAAGATTATTTGATTGCTTGTAACTTTGTTTTGGCATTGCATGTTTATGTACATTTCATTCCTAGGTTGTTGAAGCTCTTTTGAGGCCAAAGCTTGCTCCTTTCCACCGACTTTTTCTTGTAGATCAAGCATTCAGCAAGGTGAGTTGTAATACTCACAAATTCTAGCTGAGCCAAGCTCAAAAATTGCAAAAGCAATAAAAAATCTAGCTTTTGTTAATGAATTTTTAGTTGTTTTTCTGTCTGAAATATGTTTCTTATTGCCTATTTGAATGATCATAACTTTAGATTCCCGCAACAAAATGCTGCCGGATTTCTTGCATTGGGTAGCTTGCATATTGAACTTCATTTCTGCAAATTTTGGTTGAAATGTATCATCGTTTGAATGTTCAAAACGTTGCTGCAAAATTGACTCAGGCACAGAATTTTGCCTGTAGTTGTTTTGAGTTGTTGCAAACATGGCCTGAGTCCATGTTTGAGGCCGCATAACTCATTCATTTCTAACTGGAATTCAATGGCTCTTTTTTTGATTGAAAGATGAAGTTATCCATTATTAGGGTACCTATTTTGAGCTCAATCCAATATAATTCGTTCCTCTGTTTTATGCCTGGAAGTTGAACCCAGGATGGTTTCAGGCCTGTACATTTTTGGTTTTTGAACTGTTGCAAACATGGCCTGGGTTCATATTTGAGGCATCATAACTCATTCGTTTCTTATCGGATTTGAGTGATTCTTTTTGTAGATTGAATTAGGAGTGTTGATTTACATTTTAATTAAATTTCATGACAATCTGGGTTGATTTTCTATTTCTAAACTACTGTCGAACTTGTACCCACAGCTTGTTGTAATTCACTGTTTTAAACCTTGTTTTGGTCCGACTTTGAAACGATGCAGATTCTACGTTTCAAATCGGATTTGAACAATTATTTTGGAAGATCGAAGTAGAAGCATTAGTCTATTCTTCCATAAAATTTCACTAAGATCTGGGTGCATTTGCCCCTTCGAACTCATCGTCGAAGTTGAACCTTTGCGCTGTTTTTACACAGCACTTTACAGTGGTTTTAGTCCAACTTCGGAACGACGCAGTTTCTTCATTTCAAGTCATAATTGGGTGAATCTTTTTTCAGATTGGAGTAGGAATGTTAAACAATATTCCTACAAAATTTCATGTCATTTGGGTTCTGTTTTCAGGTCCAAACATGCTGTCGAACTTGGGTTCACAGCGTGTTTTCAGCGGTTTTTATACTTGAATAATTTCCGCCATTTTTGATATTTTCCCGAATTCTTGAATTTTCTCTCTAGATTTTGTCCACGGATTTTATAGAGCATTTTAAAGTGTTTTTCAAACAAATTGGATCGTGAACTTATTATTTAATATTATTTTGGCTGAGTGTTTTTATGTCATTTTTCCGTCCGACTTTTGACATTTACTCATGTTTTGTGATATTTCTGAAGTATTTTCAGGGCTATGACGCCTTTCAATAGGTTAGCCCAGTTTTGATGAATTTTGAATTCAAATCTTGAATTATTTGAATTTAATTTTAATTTAAATTTGAATTTCGGGTTGAGTGGAATTTTGCTTGTTTTTGGTCGTTTTCGAGCACGGTTTTCTGCAATTCTTTTTGAAATGATTTTTAAAATTTAGGGGATTTAAAAATAATTATTATATAATATTTTAAAGTATTTTCAAGTATAAAACCTGATTGTTCCTTATAATATGGGAAATTTTCAAATATGGTTTCCAAATGGTTTTCGAAATCAGTTTTAAAAGCTTATTTTCAAGGAAAATTATATTCTATAAAAATTACACATTTTTGCACTGTCCAGCGAATGAGAAGGAGAGTTAAACGTTTGGGTAAAACGCGTAGTATGGGATACGTGCATTTATCCTTTCGGTTAATTCCTAACTTGTCTGTTTGATCGTTTTGGCCTACGGGTCTAGTTTACTGGTGATATGAGGTGAACCTTTTACTGCTTTGAGTGTGAAATTTACTAGCGGTTAGTAAACCGTTTAGTGCGAACGGGTGGTATGGGACACACGTTAACACTTTTCGGGTTCCTTTCCGAGAGTTTGTGACACATTTGGTTGTTGGCGTGCCAGTACTGGACCTTCGGGTCATTTGCCATTGCGACGTATTTGTCTTCGGACGTTTGCCATTGCGGCGTATTTGCCATTGCGGCGTATTTGTCTTCAGACATTTGCCATTGCGGCGTATTTGCCATTGCGACGTATTTGTCTTTTGACGTTTGCCTTTGGGCGATGTACCTATTATGTGAAACAGTACTCGGCAAAGAAATAGCACGTGCAAAACCTTTTGAGATGATTTTTACCCTTGTATGTCGTCATTTTGGAATAGGTCCTTTGAACCATTCGGTGGCGATTACTTTAGGATTTTGGACCTTTGGGAGTTCTTTTGAGGTTTTCATTGCCTGCACTGACATGTTGGAATTTGCCTTTTGGCGTATATGTATATTGAGATTGCCTATTGGCGCTATTTATGGGATTTGCCTTTTGGCGTTGTATGAGATTTTTATCTCTTTGTTGACATTTGCCTTATGGTTTATGTCGAGATGGCTTTTGCTTATGTTTTCCTTGGAGTTGCCGATATGGCGGGTTTGGCAATACTCTTTTAGGTGTTTACATTATATTATTCCCTAAACCATTCTTATTTGATTTATGATTGCCGATGATATGAGGCATGCTACATTTTAGTGATTCATGAGATTTTTCGTCTCCTTTGTGTTTTATGCTTATTGAAGCAATCGCATTCTATCACCTAGTGTAATTATATATGCCATACATGATGAGTATCCTCCATATGTCTATGCTTAACTTTCTTATTGTTTCTTCTTATTTAAGAAGAATATCACTATGCTCTATTATTCCGCTATCACCTTTTATTGATTCGTTTAGCTAGACTGACCCGTGTATTTTATACTCGGGTCAGACCGAGGTGTTTCAGGTTAGGTACTTTTGAACTTAGCCTATTCTGCTTCTGCATGGACTATTCTGCTAGCCCTTTTGTTGTAGCTTTTTGTGTAGTCCTTTTTGGTTTGCTACTATGATATGTATATTCTTTTGATTCGTGTTTGTAATGTGGTCGTCATACCACATATGTGATGTATTATTTTGTATACTTTGTGATGTATTTGTGTATGTGTGTAGCTATGGGATTATCTGCTGTTCTGTGATGTGTTTTACATTTGAGTTATTGTATTTTGTTCTGATAGATCCTATAGCCACCTATGACTTTGTAGTAAGTATTTATTGGATATGTCGATCCACTTGAATCAGGAAAAAAATGGCATTGTCGACGTATTCAATAGATATTTAAGACAAGGTTATAGATGGTCGCTCCTATCCAGCCCTATTCTCTGCATTAGCAGACAGTATTACCCAGTAATGCTCTTTGTTAATGTGGGTCTCAGGGTGGGGCGTTACAATAATCATTTGTGAAATTTGTTTAAGTTAATTACTTAATGGAAGTAATTAATGAATTAATTACTTGATGTAATTAATTGGTTTAATGTGATTAGTTTAGATTAATTAATTAAGTTTAATTAATTTAAACATTTGATGATTTAATAATTACTTTATGTAATTAATGGAATTGTAATTACTTAGGGAAGTAATTAATTAATAATTACTGGATGTTATTAAAGGTGTTAATGATGGAAGTAATTTAGATTAAATTACTTTGAAATTAATCAAGGGATTAATTGAGATAATTAATTAACAGTAATTAATTTATGTAATGAGTAAATAAGGGAAGTTAATTACTGGATGTTATTAATCAAGGGTGATTAATATATATGTGGTTTAATTGCAGATTAATTACTTAATGTAATTAATTTAAATAGAGAGATAAATTAAATTGTAATTAGAAATCATCAATTAATTAATTAACGAAGTGAATTTGGAATTGATTAATTAAGGACTAATTAATAAATGAAGTAATTAAATAATAAAGGATTAAATTTAGTTAATTAATTGATTAAGCTATTAAAAGTTAATTATTGCAAAGAGTTAAGTATAATTAACTTATGTAATTAATTTAAAGGTTAATTACTTATTGTAATTAGGGAATTGTTAATCAGTAATGATTAATTGAAATGAATATTGAGATGGTGATTATTTAATTGATTTTTAATCAATTAATGGTTAAGTTAAGTAGGATTATAATGATGAAGTAATTAATTTAATTCATTTTAAATTAATTAAAGATGATGTAATTACTTTATTTTATTTTAAATTAATTATAAATGGTGTGATCATTAAATCATTGCTTATGTATGAATGATTGATATTGGTTGCCTTGTATGGTTTGTAATCTCAACTATGAGATGAGTAATGTTATATGATATGGATGCATTGGTTGCATTGTGATGCTGATATGGATTATCTGTTGGTGATGATAATGTTGATTATCCAATTGTTATGTTGTGAATTATCTATCTGTGTGTATATAGATAATGAATTGAATTGTTTTAAACTCTAAAACAACTTGGACCTAAAAGACACGTTTTGGATTTCGATGAGACCGGGGTCGGGTTTCCATATTTGGATATCCGAAAACCACATCGATCCAAACTAACGTTAGGTCGTGAATCTGAGTGAAGATGAAGATTCAGAGTACAAGGGTTATCGTCGTTAACTCTGAGGGTGATTCCAAAATTAGTGTAACGAGATAATGCCTTCAGTTTCGTTCGCACCCGGAACGAACTTGTCTAGATTGAATGCTTTCAGAACATCGTCAGGTGGACGATAAGCATTCTAAGTGATATGTCCTATAAAGTTAATCGTAGCCTCAAGCCTCATCAATCGGAAATGGCTATAACATGGGAGGTGCAACAAGGCTAAGTGGGTCATGCCCAAGTAGGACGAGATTTACCCCTGTCTAGATGTCCCTTTATTTCGGCTTAGTGGAGCGGTTGCTGATCACAACTGCGGGATGGTCTTGTTCGGAACTGTTCAGTAAGGAATGGTTCCGGTCTTGTGTTGCAGGGGAGTGGGCGTACTCCTCGGTATGGTGATCTAGGCCACGTACTGTGACGGACGGTATCCCAGTAGGCCTGCCATTTTATGGAATCCAAAGTCCAATAAGTGCCAACAGTTTTGATTGTATTACCCACATTTGTGGCTAGTAGCTGGAATTTAATGAATGTAACAATTTCGGCTATTTCTTATTTACTTGAAAACCCTAGACCTGTTATAATATCATCGGATTTCCTATCAAATGTTTTGGTTAGCGTAAGGTAAAAACTTTTCCATGTTTATGTGTGGGAAGTCTTACGTGATACCTTTTCTTTTCAAAGGTTTTCAAAGTTGAGCAACTTTAACCTGTTACTCACACTAGACCTATGTCTGTCCCGGAGTTTATTTCTGTTTTTCTTAAACTCTTGGGTACTCAAATTTTTATGAGTAGCCACGGGATTCAGGTTAGCTTTGACGAATTACGGAGGAACAATGGAGCAGGAGGCTTCTGCGTATAGATATATAGTTTTTCGCTGTGTGGATATCTCTGAGTGTTATCTGTATCTTGTTTTGAGTTGTAATAACTAGATGGGTGTTTATAACTGTCTAGTATGTGATGTATTATCTGTTTAACTTTGATAATTGTTGTATACTATGTAATATTTATGATATTAATATAATTTATTCGTTCCGCTGTTGAGATTCTGTTGTTGTTTCTTCTTTCTCTTCTTTCTTTTCTCTTTTCTATCCCTTTCTTTCTTAATGATGATACGACTTTTTGTGGAGAAAAAGTCTGGTCGTCTCAATTGGTATCAAAGCGCTAGGTTGAGCGTATACCTTGTCTCTGGAGTGGTGTCTATCTTGAGAAAGCATATTTGTATTTTTAATATATATATATATATATATTTATATTTCTACTAATTTGTTGGGTTACCTGTTCAGGTTTTCCAATATAAGTTATAAAGGTAGATCAGGTAGTAGTGTGCGTAACACAACTACCATTGGTTGGAGGTGTATTTGACGAGACTATAGACCTAATACCGTCTCGAGTGAGATTAGCTTGGAGTAAGGATTTCATCGATCTCTGAAGTAAACCTGTTAAGGTTCGGAGTTCATCTTTGAAGTGCAGAGTTGGATGAGTTGAGTTTGGATCTGTCGGTTGGGCAGAAGCAAGTTAGTGATGGTAACTTGATATCTCAGGAAGTAGTAGCTGCGTGATAAGACGCTGTGACTATGGATGTTTCCGAAGATGTTTCTTTGGAACAAAAGCAAGGATGTGTGTCTTTTTCGATGATGTGGCTGAGTAGCAGGGTGTTTCTGTTTGCTTTGAGGTCCGAGTTTCTCGAAGAGCTTTGGATTGAGAATTCTTTGGCATTGGTGTTGGCAGTGCAGCTCGGAGTGTTCTGTGATGGTAGGAAGTTTTCTGGCTGAGTAGTTTTTCTGAAGTGGAGTTCAGAAGCAGCATAGTGGACTCGTTGCTACGGTGAATTGGCTAGATCAGCATAAGCTGTTCTGATTAGTAAAGAGAGAACAGTTTTCTTTGGATATTAGTCTGGGTTGATCGCAAAAGAGACTTGCGATACTTGAGTGTTCTCTTGATTTGTTGGATATTGTCCAGATGTCTTCAGGAAGTCTGAGGTTTGTCCGCATCTGGAGATCGAGTTTTCTTATCGGCTAGTATTCCAGGATTGGTACCGGTGGTTCAGTTTAATGGAAGAATGGTTCCTTGAGATAGAAGTTGGTGAAGCAACTCAGGTTTCGGAGGAACTTCTGAGTTTTTCTTTATGGATCCATTGAACCATATTTCTGGGAAGTGTTGTCTAGTTTGTGCTCGTGCTCTTCATCAGCATTTTCTTCTACTTCGGAATCAGGGTTGTGTAGCGGAAGCAGTATGGGAGTATTTCTGTTTTCTTTTTCGGATAAGGGAAAGTTTGTTCTGTCTTCTGTTGTTGAGGAGTAGAGTTTGTTCTTTGGTTTTGGATTGATCTTGAGGAGATCATGGTGTTGGGTTGTTTTGATCCAGTCTGTTTCTAGAGGCATCAGCAAGGGTTGAGCTGATCAGGAGGGATGTCGGTAGCCCAAGATCATCCGAAGAGTTATTATGGATAAGAGGCAGAGGAATTTGGATTCTGGAGTCGGAGATTTGTTTTGGGTTAAGTTTTTCTCCGATCCAGGGAGCTATAAGTTTTGGCAAGTTTGTGAAGCTAGCTCCGAGGTGTTTTGCATTTCTTCTGTGTTTTGGTAAGATAAGTGTTTGGTTTTCAAGAGTTGAATTGCCAGTTTGGATAACTGGGATTCAGAGGGTTTCACATATCTCTGAGGGAGTACGTGTTTGATATTTCTGGTTGTAGAACCAGCAGT
Source organism: Allium cepa (assembly GCA_030765085.1). Taxonomy (NCBI): domain Eukaryota; kingdom Viridiplantae; phylum Streptophyta; class Magnoliopsida; order Asparagales; family Amaryllidaceae; genus Allium; species Allium cepa. The sequence goes on from CM060935.1 coordinate 28,028,802, forward strand.
TCAGGAGGTTTGGCTGTTGAGTCAGACTCGTCTATAATCTAATATCTTGTTTAGAGTTGTAGATATAGATGCATAACAGCTCTGTAGCTTAGTAGTATTGATTGTTTGAATTCTATAGAGCGAGTATCCCGATACTTATACCGGGAAAACTTGTGGAAGTTCTATCCAGAATTTTTATGGATAATTAGAGTGTTTGGTTGTGTGAATTGATTGCTTTGGTTGTTAGCATATGATTAATATATGCTGTGTTTTAAAATTAAATCTTAAATGAGATTATTAAATTACCTTTGTTTTAAATTTCGGGGACGAAATTCTTTTAGGGGGGGAGGATTGTGATATCCCGGAATTTATGGCAATATAAATTTAATAATCTGTGTTTAAAATTTAAATTGAAGTGATAATTTTTGTAGATAAATTTGAATTGATTTAATAATTTTACTTTAATAAGTAATTAATTAGTGAATTTATCTTTTAATAAGTTAATAAACTGTTTTCTATTTATAATATGTATATATTTATATATATTTTAAATTTTAAATTCAATTAGAGTAGCATATTTTCTAATTTTAATATCTTGAAATTGGCAAATTATGATTTATCTTTGAATTAAGCTTTTCGAAACTATTTAATAAAATAACTAAATGATTTTAAATATACAAGATAAATGTTTTATTTGTTTAAAATATATTTTGACTTAAGTTTGAATATTAAAATAAGTTATAAAAATGTTTGTTTTATTTCTTTTAAAATATTGATTAATAATTATGACTTGTACATTAGATATGAAGTTTAAAATACGTATTAAAATATGAAACATTTATTCATTTAAATAAAAAATAATTTACAACCTCTTTTATAAATTTATTTCAAATGATTTAAAATATTATTTTCAAATGATTGATTTGTATATTGTTATTATTTATAAATATAATGGTTTTATTTTGTGACATCCCGGAAATTTGGGGCAATATCAATTTAATAATCTACATTAAAAATTAAATTGATTTGATAATATTTGTTAATAACATTTGAACTGATTTAATAATCTTCGTTTAAATAAATATTTAACTGATAATTTATCTTTTAGAAGCTAATTTAAATTGTTTCTATTTATAATGTATATATGTATATTGGTATATATTATAAATAGATAAATTTTGTTTTAAATTAATAAATAAAGTTATGGTTTCTAATTCTATTATTTTTGATAATTTGGAAATTTAATATTGAATAAATAATAATATGATCTTAAAAATACTCAAGATAAAGTTTAATTTGTTTAAAATGGATTAGCCTAGAGTTTAAATTAAATAAAAAATTTTGTTTTGTTTTTTTTAGAATATAGCTTGACAAATAAGTATTTATATTTTAAGAGATAGTTTCTTTTGAAAATTTATTTTTAATTTAATAATGTGTTATATTTAAACAATATTAATAATGCAATATCTTTACAAATGGATTTTTATATAGATAGAAATTGTTATTTTAAATTTATTTATATATATATGTATTTTGGAAAGCTATGGTTTGTAAATTTAAATAAAGTAAACTTTATAATTATTAAACTTAAGAATAAATCAAATATATGATATTTAACATAAGTAAATGACATAATAAAATATCTATGAACTTAAAAGAGAAAATAAATAAATAAATAAGTATTATAACAAAGATTTATATAAGTTTGAAATAATAAGAAGTAAATTTAGTATTGATAATTTAAGTTTAAAATAATAAGTGTAATAATAACATGCATATGTACTAGAAATAAGACTTAGTACATAAGTACATAAGTTAAAAATTCACAACAAATATTGAAACAAAGTACTTAATACAAAGAAAAATAATGTAGCTATAAATAAAATATGCATGTTAGAGAAGAAATGCAAAGCAAGTATCTAAACAGGGAAATAAAATCAAACACATGGTACTTAAGCAATTAAATGCTTGCACAACTTAAGTCAATTCGAAATCTTATTAACCATTTCAGCCTCCACAAATCTGCCTAATAAAACAAAGTAATATCTACATGGGGTATAAAGCAAGCTAGGCCTGCAAATTAGAAAATTTGTAGCCTGTAGGGTTTTTAAAATGCAAAGTATAACAAAGCAAAGTAAATACAAGAGGCAGGCAAGAAGTAAAAGAATGCAATGCTAAGCAGCAAAATATAAACAATGAAATGTAAAAATATCTATGCATAGAATAAGCTAAATAGGAAACATAAAAGTACATCAACATTTAAAGCTTTCATCTCTAGCATACAAACAAGTCATTTCGAATTTGTATAAAAATCTTTCAGCCTCCTTTTGAAAAAGTCTTGCCTGATACAAACAAAATGAAATATTTGTACCTGCAAATTGCCTAAACCCAGTAAACACCTACCCCTGTAAACTTCTTTATATACATCTTATTTTAGTTCGTTCACTAAACATAACAAAACAGAATCATGGAGATATGTAGCAAGCTTTTACTTTTGCAACTTAAAAAATATATATTTACAACTGAAGCTTTATACAACTGAACATAAGCAAGAGATTAGGAATATCAAAGCAAAGCAATTCCCAGTTTTTAAAGTGCAAGTTGTTTCAAACAAAAGAAGGCTCTGTTCTTCAAATTTCTGTGAGTAACTTTAATTTCTAAAACTTAAATATTTAAACTGGTTGCACGCTTAAATCTGGAATAAGTGTGATTTGTATGTATGTATACTTCTGCGCATATGGTTGTTGTTTGGTACATATTGAAGTCTCTGTAACAAAACTATTTTTGTTTCCAGGCTTGAGTTTGATTCAATTTTTTTTTCTATCTCTTGATCTAATAGCTTTCAGGACTTAGAATACAAACAGAAATTGTCTGTTTCATCCAAGTTTAGAGTTTGAGTTTTATTAAAGTTGAAATAAACTTGTATATTGTTCTGAAAAATCAAATTAACAGGGCAAATCTTGAATAAGAGAAAGCCCAAACTTTTTAATTTATTAAATCGGTATTATAAATGGAATACGTCAACAAAAATATGATTTTTAAGCATGGCCTGTTGATTTTTAAGGAACTGGTTCAAGAGCAGTTTAATTTTGTTCGAAAATTGAATTTCGATCAATTGCTGATGATCGACCGATTCGTGGTGGTCGAGTTTGTGGCTGGAGATGGAGAAGCCTATGGGGGTGCTTGGAAAAATGTTGAGATGGTCGACCAATGGCCATAGAAGCAGCGGCAACAGTTTAAAGTTTGTAAACCTAGTTTTGCTGTGTTTCGGTTTTGGGTCTCGTACGCTTTGAAATGGGGATCGAGTTCGACGCGCTTATGGGAATTGGAAAAAGGGATATGGTCGAGGTTGTAGCCGGTGGCGATGGCGTTCCGATGATCGGCATTGGGAGGACGGCATGGTGACAGGTTTGGGAAGGGGAGTGAAAGGGTGTTTCCAGGTTTTGCTTTGTACTACTCTTTTTTGTTTTGGGCGTGGTGATGGATCTTAGGTGGCCGTGGTGTTATCTGGTGGGTGTTGGCGATGTGTTGACGTTCCTATGGGTGGCCGGCGTTGGTTGGGGCCACGGTGCACATGCACCGTGCCATTGAAGACGGGGCAGTTGTTTTCTGTGTGCAGGTTTTTGGCTAGGGAAGTACTCGAGTAAATCGAGTACGTGACTCGAAGTAAGGTTAGGGGATGACCCAAAGTCAGTAAAGGGGGGTTCAAGTAGTGTTGTTTCAGGCATGTGTAACCTGGAAGCAGTTTTTGTTCTGTTTAAAAAAAAAAAACAAACTCAAATGAAAACTAAAATAAGTATAGGTTTAAACAAGTCTAGATTCAGTTGGAAGATTAAATTCAAGTTTATTTTTTTGATTCAAAGTTGAAATGAAATCAAAGTTTAAATGATTTTAGGTGGGCTTCAGGTTTCAGATTTTACATTTATTTAAGTTTGAAACAGAATTTAAAATGGGTTAAATTCAAGAACTTACAGTATAAATTTCAAATGAACTTAAAATCCAAGATTTCAAATGAATTTGGTTTTAAATCAAAATCAAATTTTTTAAAAGCAAGATAAAACCCAAGTTTTAAGTTCAAAGTTAAACTAATGAATTCAAATCCAGAAAAATAAGTTAGTTTTGAAATCTAAATGTTTTAAAAACAAGTTTAAATTAAATAATTAATATATTTAAAAAAAACTTAATTTGTAAATAAAAAGGATTAAGTAATCTAGTTTAAATTTTTCTTACATAAGTTTCATATATAAGTGATGAATGTACTTCACATTATTTAGAATTGAATTTAAATTTGTTAATGTTTAAAATTGGTAAATCTTTTGGATTTTAAATTCAAATGTAATTTGAATTTAAAATTTACATTTTAATATTAATGAAATTATTAATAGAAATGAATAACCTTAGAGATAATTAAGGTAATAAAATAATTTAATTAATAAGATAATTAAAGATTGATTTATTTAATTATTAATTTAGAATCAGAAATAATTGATAATGTTTAAATCAAAGAAAATTTCTTTAAGATGTAATTAAGGAAATGTCGTTAGTTAATGATTAACTAAGAATTTTTAAGTAACTAATTAATGTGATTAAATTTAATAATTAATTAGATTAATTTAGATAATCCTTTGTAAATTGTGAAGTAATTACTTGATAACAGTAATTAAGAGATTAATTACTTATTTTAATTAATTTTGATAAATGATTAATTTAAGTTAATTAATTTAGTTTAATTTATTTAAGAAAATCATTTGATAAATTGATAAGTGCAAATTACTTAGTGTATTCAATGGAGCATAATTACGTAAGAAAGTACTTAATGTTAATTACTGAATGTAATTAGTGAAAGATGATATATTAATGAATGGAACATCCGAAAACCACATCGATTCCAAATTAACGATAGGTCGTGAATCTGAAGTAAAGATGGAGATTCAGAATGCAAGGGTTATCGTCGTTAACTCTGAGGATGATTCCAAAATGAGTGTAACGAGATAATGCCTTCGGTTTCGTTCGAACCCGGAACGAACTTGTATAGGTTGAATGCTTTCAACACATCGTCGGGTGGGCGATGAGCATTCTAAGAAATATGTTCTCTAAAGGTAATCGCAGCCTCAAGCCTCATCAACCGGGAATGGCTAAAACAGGGGAGGTGCAGCAAGGTGAGGTGGGTCATGCCCAAGCAGGACAAGGATATTCCCCTGCCTAGATGTCCTTTATTTTCGGCTGTGTGGGCGGTTGATCATGACAACTGCCGGGGTTTATCTTGTTCGGGACTGTTCAGTCAGGAATGGTTCCGACCTTGTGTTGCAGGGGGTCGGGAGTGATCCTCGATACGTTGATCTAGGCCACGTACTGTGACGGGCGGTACCCCAGTAGCCCTGCCATTGTATGGAATCCACAATCCAATAAGTGCCCACGGTTTTGATTGTATAACCCACTTTTGTGGCTAGTAGCTGGAATTTAATGAATGTAACCATTTCGGCTATTTTCTATTTACTTGAAAACCCTAGACCTATTATAATATCACAGAATTTCCTATCAAATGTTTTGGTTAGCGTAAGGCAAAAACTTACCCATGTTTATGTGTGGGGAGTCTTACGTGATACCTTTTATTTCGAAAGATTTTCAAAGTTAAGCAATCTTCAACCTGTTACTCATACCAGACCCATGTCTGACCCAGAGTTTATTTTTTTTCATAAACTCTCGGGTACCTAAATTTTTACGGGTAGCCAAGGGATTCAGGTTAGTTTTGACGAATTCCGGAGGAGCAATGGAGCAGGAGGCTTCAGCGTTGTAGATATATATATATATATATATATATATATATATATATATATATAGTTCCGCTGAGTTGGTATCTCTGAGTCGTATTGATTGAGTTGATTGTGTTATGTTGTATTAACTAGACAGGTGCTTATAACTGTCTAGTATGTGATGTATTATCTGTATGACTCTGATTGATGTTGTATATTATGTAAATATTTATGTGATTATTATAATTTATTCGTTCCCCTGTGAGATTCTGATGTTGTTGTTCTTTCTTCTCTATCTTTTCTATTTTCTCATCCCTTTCTTTCTTCAAGATGAAACGTCTTCCTGGGCGTAGGAAGCCGGGTCGTTACATATTTATTTTAAAAAATAGCTATACATATAAATAAGTGTTAAAGAAATAATTAATAAAGTTTAAGACTTCATTTACACTTAATTAAAAATACTAATTAATAAAAAGAACATGTGTAAACATCTTAGGTTCTAATATAACAAATGTAATCTAAATATCATTTTAAAATGACAAGTTTTAAAATACAAGACATGTGTTGAGTGTTTAAATAAGGATATTAGCAAGTGCAAAACTTAAGACAAGTGTCATTGTTTAAAATTTTATTTTCTTTGATTTTAAACAAATCATAAATATATTTATAAAAACACTTGCCATCTTCCATTTTTTCTCTTTCTTCATTTTCAATTCTAAAACAAATAATTCTTCCAACTGAAAACATTCACTTTAAAACAGTCCTCAAAACCATTTCTTTTCTTCTTCAAAATTGCATATCAACTCCTGTAAACAAGCATGCAAATCTACAAACCAGCATGCAAATATAAGATTTATCTTCATACAGAAATCCCTGAAACTCATTTTCAAAAAGTATGCATTCAATTTTTCTAAAACATATATGGAAATAATGCAAACAAAACCTGCATGCAACAAATAAAGCAAGTAAATCTGCAATCATCTCTTCTAAAATATGCAAAATCAAGAAAAGTCTGGATTTATCATCTTCAACCTGAAATTTGAAGTCTACATCTTATTCAATCTGGAAAGCAAGAAATCCTGAATGTCATTTTCAAGCAAGTTGCAAAAGATGTTCTGCATGTTTAAAAAAAAATCTATGCTCTGCTCTTCAAAAATCAGTGAGTAACTTTACATTTCAAATTTAAGTATAAAATTGGTTGCTTGATTTATCTGTAGAAATAGTAGAATTTCATATATATATATATATATATATGTGTGTGTGTGTGTGTGTGTGTGTACTTTTAAATATTGCTGTGATTATATAAGTATGGATGTGATGCATAGCCTACTGTCTGCACAATACAAGCTCAAATTTTACAAAATTTTCTTTCTTTTGATCTGGATGTTGTTATGACTTATAATTGAATGAAGTTTGTTTATTTTATGATAAAGTAAAACTTAAAAATTTATACAAGTTAAATAAATGTTTGTATTTCATGGAAAAAAAATATAATAACAAACAGAACAAGTATAAGTGAAGAATTCAAGTGTTATTATTCTATGTTTTAGAGATATAAATCAAATCATAATACAAAAACATGATTTTTAAAAACAATATTACAGTTTTTAGTGTAAATTCCAGAGAGCGGTACAAATTTCTCTGTATTTTACATTTTGAGATAGCACAGATGATTTATGTGTTCGATTGAGTTGAATTTATTTCTGGAAGTGGTGGAGTTATCAGGGATAAGGAGTAAATTTTTAGATTTGATTGTATTACATTTTGGTGATGATAGTTGTGAATTTAAGTATAAAACCCTAGTTCTACTGGGTTTGATAGAATTGAACACCCCGGCATCTATAATTGATCGAGTGGCTTGGGGTCTTGGTTTCTGGAAGAGGATGGGTTGTGGAAGACGTCGCCGGAATTTTAAAGGTGATGGTGGTCGGAGTTTCAAAGGGGAGACGTTGACAGGTTGAAGTGTTGGGTCACTGTTTTGTTCCAGGTTTGGAATTTTGGGTCGTGATTTTGTATTCGAGCAAGTGATGACTGGGATGTCGTTTGGATGGTCTGTGTTGATGGTTGTCGACTGCGGGGAGGTTGCGGAGTTGGCCAGCGGTGGCCGGAGGCAGTGTACAGGTGCACAGTGAGATTGGTGGACATTTTGGTGAAGTTGGTTCTGTTGTGGGTTAATTCTCGTGTTTATCACGGGTAATTCGAGTGAATGACTCGAAGCAATTGAACTTTGAACTCGAAGTCAATATAGGGAAGACTCAAATTAATGATTGTTTCAGGTTTTAGGAACAGACAGAAAACCTGTTCTGTTATTTTAAATTTTAAAAATAAAGTTTAAATGTAAATTAAAATTTGAAACTAAGTTTTAAACCTGAAATTAAATATGAATTCAAATAGCTTAAATCTTGGTCTTTGTAATAATTTGAATTTTAAAATTTTAGTTTGGTTTTAAATAAGAACAGAAAAAACCCTATTTCTGTTTTTAAAATTAAAATAAAGTATAAAATGCTAGTTGAAATTTAAGCTGAGTTTTGAAAATATGAAATTGAATATGAATTCAAATTAGTTTGTCCGAGATTTGAAATAATTTATATTTTTAAATTTAAATTTGATTTTAAACTTATAAGTGTAAAAGCATATGTGTGTTTTGAATTTGAACTGGAAGTTTAAAATTTTAAATTAGAAATTTAAATTGAGTTTAAATCTGGGTTTTTAAATCTGGGATTAAATTTAAACTTCGGTTTTTAAAATAAAATAAGTTTAAATTTAAATTATTTTAATTACATTGAAAGGGTTAAATGATTTGAATTTTTAAAATGAAGATGTAGAATGTAAATAAGGTTTTTAAAATTTAAGTTAAATCTAGAATGAGTTTAAAAACTGTATTTCAGTTTTTAAATTAAAGGAATTTTTTGAATTAAAATTGTTTTTAATAACTTGAAATTTTTAAGTGTGTTTTTAAATTGATTTAAATTTAAATTGAATTGGGATTTAAATTCTTTAAAACTTATTTTATAAAGTGGGTGTTTCTTTTCACATATGAGATAAAGGTTTTGAATTTTTTTTAAAACCTTGTTTAAGATAAAATTTGTATTCATTTTAAAATCTTAAATTTTAAAATGAAGTTTAAAATGGAATTGAAGGAAAAATTTGAAAACAAAGTGTTTTTTTAATACTTTAAATAAGTAAGAAATGTTTCTTAAATTAAGGCTATTAAGAAACATTAAGTTAATTTAAGTTATTAAGTTAATTTAAATGGGTAATTAGTTATTTAATTAATTAATAATATGGGTGATTAATTAAGTAATTAAGAATTTTTAAATTAATTAATTAAGACTTGAGATTAATTAATTAAGGTTAATTAATTTGAAATTAAGGATTATTAATTAAATTTTAATTAATGATTAAGATTAATTAATCATGTGATTAAGGATTAATTAAGATTTTAACTAACACTTAATTAATTAATATTTTGGGATTAATTAATTGATAACTAAATATTAATTAATAATGGTTAATCTGAGTTAATTTCTTGAGTAAAGTAATTAAGGATTGTTAATGAAGGTCATTAACTTAAGATTATTTTTACAATTAATTAACGTGATTAATTTTGATAGTTAATTTGATTAATTAATTAATATAATCATTTGTGAAATTTGTTTAAGTTAATTACTTAATGGAATTAATTAATGAATTAATTACTTGATGTAATTAGTTGGTTTAATGTGATTAATTTAGATTAATTAATTAAGTTTAATTAATTTAAACATTTGATGATTTAATAATTACTCTATGTAATTAATGGAATTGTAATTACATAGGGAAGTAATTAATTGATAATTACTGGATGTTATTAAAGGTGTTAATGATGGAAGTAATTTAGATTAAATTATTTTGAAATTAATCAAGGGATTAATTGAGATAGTTAATTAAGAGTAATTAATTTATGGAATGAGTAATTAAGGGAAGTTAATTACTGGATGTTATTAATCAAGGGTTATTAATATATATGTGGTTTAATTGCAGATTAATTACTTAACGTAATTAATTTAAATAGAGAGATAAATTAAATTGTAATTAGAAATCATTAATTAATTAAGGAGTAAATTTGGAATTGATTAATTAAGGAATAATTAATAAATGAAGTAATTAATTAATAAAGGATTAACTTTAGTTAATTAATTGATTAAGCTATTAAAAGTTAATTATTGCAAAGAGTTAAGTAACTTGTGTAATTAATTTAAAGGTAATTACTTATTGTAATTAGGGAATTGTTAATCAGTAATGATTAATTGAAATGAATATTGAGATGGTGATTATTTAATTGATTTTTAATCAATTAATGGTTAAGTTAAGCAGGATTATAATGATGAAGTAATTAATTTAATTCATTTTAAATTAATTAAAGATGATGTAATTAATTTAATTTGTTTTAAATTAATTATAAATGGTGTGATCATTAAATCATTGCTTATGTATGAACGATTGATATTGGTTGCCTTGTATGGTTTGTAATCTCAGCAATGAGATGAGTAACGTTATATGATATGGATGCATTGGTTGCATTGTGATGCTGATATGGATTATCTGTTGGTGATGATAATGTTGATTATCCAATTTTTACGTTGTGAATTATCAATCAGTGTGTGACGACCCTGACTCGACCTTCGAAAATCGGCACCGAATACGACACTCGTATTCAAATGCCGCAGATCCAAACGTCAAATCTGGTTCGCCGGAGCTTATAACACATTAAGTATAACAACACAGCGGAAGAAAAAGAATAATACATATCAATATACAACATTAATACAATATCTGATACAAGATAACAGATGACACAATAGATATCATTATACATCATAGATATGAGAAATAACAGCAACAAGAGAAGATAACACTGCAGCGGAACAATAACTCCAATATGATCTTCAAGAATGAACTCCATCTTCAAAACACCAATCCAGAAATAGCTCGAACCCCCGATAATGATGCACAAAGATAAGCAAGTACAGTCGTGATCCAAAGACTGAACTAGCTCCAGATAATCTACTAAACCTGACTATCTGAAAAACCCAACTCTAGACTGCTCGTGTGGGAAAATAGTGGGCACCCAGAGTTTAGGAAATGAACAATAAACTCCAGGTCAGTCATGGGACTGGTATGAGCAAACAAAAACATTTGGTCTTTCAAACAAACAAAAGAATTTAAATTTGAAATTCGCAATGCTTTTTAGAAAATGAAACTACCATAAGGCCTCCCGCCACACACACAATGCAAACGCAGACTTGGAGGAGATTTCTCCTTATGATAGTCAAATATGCTTAATACGAGAAAATTTCTTTGATATTATTATTATAAGTGCAAAGAGTGGAAAACCATTTCGAAAATAAAATATAAATCCTAGCCATCATACGACATTTCGTCGTATGCCTACTATAGCTACCATGTTCAATAGCAGGTTACCACCACATTCCATGGCAGGTTATACAACTAAAACCGTACAGGGCGCGTATTGTTTTGATTGGATTTCCAACAAATGGTCAGGCTAAGGAACTTCCTACTGTCAATGGGATCGCCTCTGGCGGGACGTCCCGAGAACTAACGTTACGGTTAGATCTCTACCAATACAAGGTCGGGTTACCTCTGTAACTGGTAACTACTACACGAATATGCCATCCCCCGGTCCTTTGGGACCTTTATCCGAGGCGCCTCAAAGCAACAATCACATAGTAAATGAGATTGGAGCAACCACATGATTAAATATCTGGGCTCCATACCATGATACCACCCTTTACCAGAAGGGAATGACACACCCTAAAGGGAGCGACCCTCATAACCTTGCCGCATCTTTCTTGTTTCGACCATTTCCGGGGTGTGAGGTCCTGATGCAGTCTCGTCCACAAAGCTACGCTTTATACAAAAGCCATGCTTTGATCACAAATGATCAACAATTGATCATCAACACACAGCAGCACTTAGCATGCCACACTACCAAATTGGGAATATATCACTGATAAATATCAACTACATAACCTCTGAGCTCGTACGTCTCAGAGAAGGGTGTTGAGCTAAGAGAATAAATTCTCCGCCACCAAGCAGAAATGTATTTGATAGAGATCAGTTCAATATCACAAAGTGTAATGTCGGACATACAACCATACAAGTCTGTCCTGGGTTCGAACAGAGCCGAAGGCACTTCCGAAGAAGCCCTTGCAAATCCGGGTATCCACAATCCCGATCGGACTTCCCATCACTAAGGGAATCTCTATACCATAGCTACTCGGTGCAGAGACAATCGATAGGTTATCCTAACGTTCTCGAAGACACCCGGTCTTCAACACCGGTCTTCAAATGCGATCCATAACGTCGTATCACTATTCGGAATGGGCTATATGACACAAGGTCCTCTCCCGGCTAAACCGAATAGCGAGCGCAATATTTTAAAATATATGGATATGGGATTTCAGTTAAGTCACAACTTGATAATCCAAAGTTTTTCTTTCAAATGGTTAAACATATTACCATTTTAAATCTTTAAACAAAAGGATTTATTTCACAAAGTTCACATAGTTTCACAAAGATCTATTCATAGATTTCAAACAATTTCCATTTCAATTGGATTAACTCATTTAAATCTTTAAATTAAAGATCTAATTTATAGCTTTCAAAACACGTTTCCAAAGATTCATTTGTAACTTGGAAGACCGTCTTATTTTAGACTTGAAATTCTTCTTACACAAATTAGAAATTCATTTCTTATGTGAAAGCTTCTATTAGTTGAAAACATATAGTTTTCATTTCAGAAAAAATTCAATTGTATTTATACAAGTTAAAATCTTTGGGTTTAGAATTTAAATTCCCACTCAACGCTTTTAAAATGGTTTAAAAACCCATATAAACCCATTTACAGTTTGAACCATCTTTTTGACCCATAGTTTCCAATCCATAGAATTCAATCCCAAATATTGAATTCAAATTTAAATCAAATTATTTAAATTTCAAAAAATCAATCAAGTTATTCAAAATAACTTTTTCAAAAGCTTTAATTCTAATTCCAAAACTATTTTGGATTCAAAAATACAATTTTTAAAACTATTTCAAAAAATTCTGTGACTTAACCCATTTCCACGTGCAATCCATATTTGTGTGTGTATAAGTGTGGTCCAGGGGTTCAACACAGTAGTGCACCACATCATCATCATAGATTCAATCATATCGATAAGCGATATAACCCATAACGCTTATCTTTATTCACAGATTCATAGATAAAATAAATTTATCAATCACAAAGATTTACTATTACAATTCGATGTGGGTTTCGGATAACCAATTGGAATCCGACTCCCTGTCGCATCGAAATTTAAATGTCGTTCTACGGGTCAAGGAGTTGCATATACATATAACAATATATACATCACAGATATAATAGTTTAGCACAAAACATTACATAGCATCACATCACATAACAAGTATAACAATCCACCACATAGCATCTAATAACAATCGAACATCTATAAGTAAGACCAGTTAATTGTTTGAGTAATTCAAATCAGTTTTAATTACTTACGAATAATTACTAATCCTGGTTAATTAATATTAATACATTACAAATTATCTTGATTAACTTTTATTTAATTTATTAATCAACCCTAAATCAATTAATTATCCTTTAATCATCTTCATAAATTAATTAGCCCTTAATTAATTACCTAATGATTATTAACAACCTGAATTAACTTAACCTTTAAGTTAAAATATAAAAACATTTGATTAACTGTTCTTAATCACTTTGTTAAGTTTTATTTGAAATAACTCTATTTAAAAATATAAGTTTAAAACATCTTTAACTTGATTTATTTAAAGACAATTTATTTCAAAACCTTTTAACTTCACATCCCACTTAACAAACAATTGTCATTTTATAAAGATCAATTTTTCTTAGAAACCAATATTGTAACGATCTTAAATTTTGAACAATTTAATTTGTAAATATTTAATTTATTTTAAATATTTAAATGATAATTTGACTTAAATTTCAAATTTTCAGAATGAATTGGTGATTAAAATTTAGAATTTAATCTATTTAAAAGTTGAATAGAAATTTAAATTTTGACTTTGAAGTTGAAATTTAATATTGAACTTATATTTTAAATTTGGATTAATGATTTAGAAAAATAATTTGGATTTAAAATATGAAAATAAATAAAAAAATATATAATATATATATAATAAAATAAATAAAGAATATATACTAGTTAAGATTTTTTACAACATAATTTTAACAAAAACTAATTAAATTTAAAAGAGAAAATAAAATAAAATAAAATAAAATAAAAAATAATAAAAAAAAGAAGTAAACATTACCTTACTTTGAGCATTCCTCCATACCCATAATACATGCCGTGTTCCATGCCTTTTATCACGCCAAAATCACGTTCTTCTCTTCTATTTTATAACCCTACCCCTCTTCCCATTATTCATTCATACGAAAGAAAAAGAAAAAGAAAAAGGAAACAAAAATGGCGGCCGCATAATCGTCATCTCTTCGCCTTCATCAGCTAGGGCTTCGGCTTCAATATTGAATCGCGTGCTCTTCGATCTGAGAAATTAGGGCTTCGGTGCATAGGGGCTGTCGCGTTGATGGGGAGGTCGCGCGAGCTCGCGGCGTCAATGGATGTGGCGCGTAGGGTTTGGGGGCCTTCGTGTGGATCTGCGTTCGATGGGGAGGCGTGCGCGTGGGGATTTGGAGTTGCGGCGGCGCGACTCGAAGTGGTGGCGCGCGTTGAAGTCGAGGTGGTTCGTGGGGCCTGGTGTGTGTCGCGGTGGCGCGCGACAAGCGGTCGCGGTCGCGATTGTGGTAGGGGGGTTCCAGTAAGTTTTTTTTTTTACTTATTTATATGGAAAGTTTTTTTTTATATGCATATATGTATGTTGCAGAGAAAATAATAGTAATGACAGTAAAAATATAAAGAAAAAATATGTATAAGTATTTATTAAAGTGGAAATTAGTTTTAAATTTAGATTTTTAGTTAAATGAATTATTATAGAAAAAAAAATGTTGATTTTTGAAACTTATAAATTAATTTAAAATAAATTTTTGAGTTAATTTGATAAAATTTATAAAATAAAAGTTAACTTGTTCAATTATTTCATTTACTAAAAAAATAATTTATTAAGATAACTTATGTGGGTTAATAAGTTTATTTAAATCGTTTAGTTGCCAAATTTATTTTTAAAAAAAAGAAATTAGTTAAAATATAATTTTCGGTAAGAAAAAGAAATTTAATACCTAGTTTGGTAAATTTAATTTAAGGGTAGGTAAATTGAATCTATTGTAGGAAGAATAGTATAAAATTAAATAATTAATTAGTTAAACCTATTTCAAAGAAATAAATTATTCGATTGTTCGAATTATTATGTTAAGAATAAATTTTTAGTAAACCCAAATCCTTAGCCAAATTAAATAAAACTATCAAATGGAAAATTAATTATTCGATTTATATTAAATATTAATGAATTGTGTAAATAATTTAAAATAGGTATAAAACAAGAGAATCAAGTCAAGATGGAAAATGGACTGCAAATAAAAGCTAAGGTGAGAACTTCTCACTCAAAAGGTTATTTAAAATTTTAAATAGTTATATTTAAAATTTGTTGATTGATTGATTGATTGCTTGATTGTGATATTAGATATTTTAGGATATATCTATATATATAGCAATATATATATATTGGCATATGTATATATTGCAGTTGATTGATTTCCCGCATTTTCTTTTAGCGGATGAGACCCTATGCGCCGTTAGTAAGCGGATATATATTTATAAAATCCCATATACCGCGATATTCCGTCTTGAAACGGAATGGTATTGTGCTAATGTCTGTGGATGCAGGGAAACAGGTTGGAGGGATCCAACTGGATTCCTCACAAATATTTATTGATTTTAAATATTGTGATGTTTGATTGTTTATCATATCGATATATGATATTGGAAAATCGTGATTGACTATTTGATGTGTTGCATCATCGGATCCAATTTTTGAAATTTAAAAATAACGATTTTAATTTCAAAAAGGATTTTTGGAAATATACGTTTATTAAATATTTTTGGAATTGATCCATTATGATTAAATAAAAGTTATAATTTTTAATGTTATAAAAATTATATTTTTGAGAAATATAGTTAAAAAAATTGATTTTTTTGAAAATATGGGATTTATGATTTTATAAAATAGTTTAAACTGAGATTTTTGAATCTATTGTAAAAAAAAAGTTTAAATATAGGATTTATGAAATTGGATTATTTTATAAATCAAAATGATGGAATTCTAAAAGAGTTTAAAAGATGTTTTAAAATAATAATACAAATTCATTTGTATTAAAAGATTTATAAATTGATATTTGTAAATTAAAAATATTAGAAGTGTAAAACGAACTTTTCTAAGTGTTAGAAAAAAATTGTAAATGAATTTCATAAATTGGAATTATAGAATTATAACGGTGAAGTTATAAATAGAATTTTATAAGCAGTAGGTTTATAAAATTTATAAAGTTATTAAAGGAATGAGTTGGATAAATAAATGAATCTTATAAGTTATAAAATTTATAAATTTGAGAAGTTCAAAGAAACAATTTTGTAAATAAATAAATTATAAGTATTTGACTTATAATATGAATTTTTAATATATCACTGTGATATGAACTGAGATAGCTTAATAAAGGAAATTTATAAAAGGAAGTTGTTATAAAATAAATAGAAATAGAATTTATAAACGTTGTTTTATAAATTCGAAATGACTTATTTTGATAAGTAAAATTGTTGTAGTTTATTTATAGAGTTATATTCATGTTTTAGACAGTGAATAATTCCTTAAAATAAAATGAATAGAAAGATGAAATTTGTTAACGTAATATATTCACGTTTTTGAATAGTGAATAATATGTTAAAGGAATTATTTTGAACATGATGTTTTAAATAGAATTAAAACGATCTAATGATGTTCTAAAATATGTTGAGATTCGAAATCATAGATTTCAACATTTATTGTTGAAATAGATGTTTTCGAGAAATAGAAGGAAATAATAGATTATAACACTGTTGTTATAATAGATAATTTCCGAAAGGAAATGTTTTGTATAGTATTGGGATTTATATATCTATTTTAATTTCGAATCCCTATACTAGTGATTTTGGGTTGTCGTAACAGTGTTTTACGTAACATTCGTTTTGGCCCAAATAATTATGTTTAAGAGAATGATTTCCTTAAAGAATGAAAAATATGCTTAATTTTGATTTAAGCATATTGAATATTTTCAAAAGGTTGAAAATAAATAAAATTGTGAATTACTTATAAGATAAATAAGTATGGAAATGTTTTCCAATATAAAGTGAATATGTTGAGAATTTATCTTTTTGAAGATAAATTGAAAATGAATATGTGAAATCGTATATTCATAAATATTTTGGAAATATAAATTCAATATGGAATTTATAAATGGAATTGGGAAAATAGGTTTAAAAATAAATATTGATTTATTTTTGAAATATGGAAAGTTATATCTTTTAAAGATATTTTTGGAATTAAATAATTTGGAAAATTATTTGGATTCTGGTGATGTTGGCATATCCATTGATAGTTCAATAACCGACTATCGATATTTACCTTTAAATAGGTATTTGTTGTGAATTTGTTTGAAATTGAATGCCACACTTATTTTTTTTTTTAATAAGCGCTCACTATTCGGGTTAACCGGGAAAGGACCATGGGGTCGTATAACCCATTCCGAATATGTGATACGTCGTTATGAATTGCATTCGAAGACCGGTGTTGAAGACCGGATATTTTCGAAAACGAGAGGGTTTCTTGTTGATTGTCTCTGCACTGGCTGATCCCCGGTATAGAGATCTCCATAAGTGATGGGAAATCCGAACGTGATTAGAAATTATTCGGATTGCAAGGACTTCTTTGTAAGTGCCTTCGGTTCTGTTCGAGCCCGGAACAGACTTGTATGGATTGTATGTCTGACATTACAAGTTGAGATATAAAGCCGGTTTCTTTCAAATATATTTCTGTTGGTGGCGGAGAATTTATTCTTTTAGCTTAACACCCTTCTCTGAGACGTACGAGCTCAGAGGTTATGTAGTTGAATGTTATCAGCGATATATTCCCAATTTGGTAATGTGACATGCTGAGTGATGCTGAAATGATCATTGTGTTGATTATTTGTGATAGGATCGTTTATTTGATCGTCTATCCTTGTGATCATTGTGTTGATCATTTGTTGACCCAAAGCATGGCTTTTGTATAAAGTATGTTTTGTGGACGTGAATTCGTCGAGCCTCACACCCCGTGAATGGTCAAAACAGGAAAGAAGCAGCAAGGTTATGAGGGGTAGCACCCTTTAGGATGTGTCCATTTCCTTCTGGAAAAGGGTGGTATCATGGTATGGAGCCCAGATACTTACTCATGTTGAAAACACTTTATGATTGTGTGAATTGATTACGAGCGCTCGGTTGATAAAGGTCCCAAAGGACCGGGGGATGGCATATTCGGTCAGTTGTTACTCAGTTAGGAGTAACCCGGCCTTGTGTTGGTAGAGATCCGGTTTGGTTCTCGGGGATGTCCATCCAGAGGCATTCTCATGTGGCAATGGGAAGTTCCTTGGCCTGATCATTCGTTGGAAATCCAAAGAAACAATACGAGACTTGTACGGTTTTAGTTGTATAACCTGCTATGGAATGTGGCGGTAACCTGCTATTGAACATAGTTAGCTATAGTAGGCATACGATAATGGTCGTATGTTGGCTAAGATTTATATTCTACTTTCGAAATAAAATTTTCCTACACTATACACTAATAATAATATCAAATGTTATTTTAAATGCGTATCAAGCATCTTTGACTATCATAAGGAGAAATCTCCTCCGATTCTGCGTTTGCATTGTGTGTGTGTGCGGGAGGCCTTATGGTAGTCTCATTTTTAAAAGCATTGCGAATTGAATTTAAAAATATTCCTCTATTTTGATTTTAAAGATAAATAAACTGTTTTGAGTTCTCACACCAGTCACATGACTGACTTGGAGTTTATTGTTTTCCTTCCTAAACTCTGGGTGCCCACCAATTTCCCACACGGGCAGTTAAGAGTTAGGTTTATCAGGATATTCAGGATATTCAGGAGTTGCTGGAGGCAAGCTGGATGGCATGGCGTAATACTAGTATATAGTATTTCTTTTTTCGCTGCACTGTTTGTTGTTGTATGATGTTGTACACTCTGATGATATGATGAAATGTAATGTGATGTAATAACTGATATAGTTCTTTGTTTAAAGATTATTCAATTATTATTATATGTGGTTCCGCTGCGAATTGTGAGATTCTGATGTTGTTCTGTTCTGTTCTATTTTCCTTTCTTTCTGTTTTTCTTTTCTCTTCTTCTACCTCTTTCTTTTTCTTAAAACCCATAACTATTCGGTTTTTCGGCAACGAAAATCCGAAACGTTACATTTGGTATCAGAGCTGTTGGTTAAGCGACAACCATGGTTCTGTAGGGTGTTACTCGTTAGAGATGGAGTCAGTAGTACTCTAGAATGAGTTTGAGTGTAATAATAGATATGAGCGCGTATTTGTTAGTGAATATAAAATTGTTTTTTTTTGAATCGGGTAAACAAGATAATTTTGCCCAAAACTATTTTGTATGAAAAGAAATGATTTTCTATGAATTATTTTAGTATATGGTTGCATGATTGTTAGAAGTGATAATATAGAATTATTATCATTAGTATATGAATTAAATAAAATTGAATGAAATTGGTTATTAAATAAAATAATATTGAATTCAAGTAAATTAACTTAATAATTTATTCATTTGTGAAATAATTTCAAATGGAATGAATATGAATATGGAATGTGAATAAGATAGAATTGAATTGAGTAATTAAGTAAATTCGTGATGAATTGAAATTTGAAAGGAATTAGTGAATGAAACTAATTTAAGGAAGTAATGTGAACTACTAAATGAAAGTTAATCATTAGAATTCAATATTTAGAATGAGAATTGAATTCGAATGAAATTTAAATTGTGAATTGAATTCAAATAGAATTGAAATTGTGAATTGAATTGAAATGTAAATTTGATGAAAATTGAATATGTAACTTCAATAGTGAAGTAAAAACGTATAAGAAGCATATGTTGGAAAATTTTGTAATAGAATTTGCAAAATGGTTTGAATGTTGGATTTGGATGCTACTACTAGCAGATTATACAGGTTATACAGGTGTATAAAGGAATTGAGATTTTGATTTCAAAGATAAATTGAATTGCTCGACAAAAAGGTACGTATTTCAATTTCTGTATGGGATTTGATGACTTTCTCCTTTAGCCGCTTGGCTTTTTCTTTTTCTTTTTGATTCTGAAGGGCCGTGGTGCCATTCTGTAGTCGTACCGATCGAGCCGCGCAAAGGAAACGCTGGCGAAATTTTTCGAAAATTTAGGGTGTTAGAAAATTTTGAGAAAATTTGAATGTTTGAAATTTGAATTTGAATTTAAATTTGAATTGTTAAGTAGAACAAAGTTGTTTTGAACATATAAGTGAAATTAGAAACTAATTGGAATGATATTGAATCTTTAATAAAAGATTTAGGTTAGTAAGTCGATAAAACTATTTGAATTGTGAAAAATAATAAACGGTTTAGGATCATTCTTCCTTAACTTGCAATTTCGGGACGAAATTCTTTTAAGTAGGGGAGACTGTAACGATCTTAAATTTTGAACAATTTAATTTGTAAATATTTAATTTATTTTAAATATTTAAATGATAATTTGACTTAAATTTCAAATTTTCAGAATGAATTGGTGATTAAAATTTAGAATTTAATCTATTTAAAAGTTGAATAGAAATTTAAATTTTGACTTTGAAGTTGAAATTTAATATTGAACTTATATTTTAAATTTGGATTAATGATTTAGAAAAATAATTTGGATTTAAAATATGAAAATAAATAAAAAAATATATAATATATATATATAATAAAATAAATAAAGAATATATACTAGTTAAGATTTTTTACAACATAATTTTAACAAAAACTAATTAAATTTAAAAGAGAAAAAAAAAATAATAATAATAATAAAAAAAAGAAGTAAACATTACCTTACTTTGAGCATTCCTCCATACCCATAATACATGCCGTGTTCCATGCCTTTTATCACGCCAAAATCACGTTCTTCTCTTCTATTTTATAACCCTACCCCTCTTCCCATTATTCATTCATACGAAAGAAAAAGAAAAAGAAAAAGGAAACAAAAATGGCGGCCGCGTAATCGTCATCTCTTCGCCTTCATCAGCTAGGGCTTCGGCTTCAATATTGAATCGCGTGCTCTTCGATCTGAGAAATTAGGGCTTCGGTGCATAGGGGCTGTCGCGTTGATGGGGAGGTCGCGCGAGCTCGCGGCGTCAATGGATGTGGCGCGTAGGGTTTGGGGGCCTTCGTGTGGATCTGCGTTCGATGGGGAGGCGTGCGCGTGGGGATTTGGAGTTGCGGCGGCGCGACTCGAAGTGGTGGCGCGCGTTGAAGTCGAGGTGGTTCGTGGGGCCTGGTGTGTGTCGCGGTGGCGCGCGACAAGCGGTGGCGGTCGCGATTGTGGTAGGGGGGTTCCAGTAAGTTTTTTTTTTACTTATTTATATGGAAAGTTTTTTTTTATATGCATATATGTATGTTGCAGAGAAAATAATAGTAATGACAGTAAAAATATAAAGAAAAAATATGTATAAGTATTTATTAAAGTGGAAATTAGTTTTAAATTTAGATTTTTAGTTAAATGAATTATTATAGAAAAAAAAATGTTGATTTTTGAAACTTATAAATTAATTTAAAATAAATTTTTGAGTTAATTTGATAAAATTTATAAAATAAAAGTTAACTTGTTCAATTATTTCATTTACTAAAAAAATAATTTATTAAGATAACTTATGTGGGTTAATAAGTTTATTTAAATCGTTTAGTTGCCAAATTTATTTTTAAAAAAAAGAAATTAGTTAAAATATAATTTTCGGTAAGAAAAAGAAATTTAATACCTAGTTTGGTAAATTTAATTTAAGGGTAGGTAAATTGAATCTATTGTAGGAAGAATAGTATAAAATTAAATAATTAATTAGTTAAACCTATTTCAAAGAAATAAATTATTCGATTGTTCGAATTATTATGTTAAGAATAAATTTTTAGTAAACCCAAATCCTTAGCCAAATTAAATAAAACTATCAAATGGAAAATTAATTATTCGATTTATATTAAATATTAATGAATTGTGTAAATAATTTAAAATAGGTATAAAACAAGAGAATCAAGTCAAGATGGAAAATGGACTGCAAATAAAAGCTAAGGTGAGAACTTCTCACTCAAAAGGTTATTTAAAATTTTAAATAGTTATATTTAAAATTTGTTGATTGATTGATTGATTGCTTGATTGTGATATTAGATATTTTAGGATATATCTATATATATAGCAATATATATATATTGGCATATGTATATATTGCAGTTGATTGATTTCCCGCATTTTCTTTTAGCGGATGAGACCCTATGCGCCGTTAGTAAGCGGATATATATTTATAAAATCCCATATACCGCGATATTCCGTCTTGAAACGGAATGGTATTGTGCTAATGTCTGTGGATGCAGGGAAACAGGTTGGAGGGATCCAACTGGATTCCTCACAAATATTTATTGATTTTAAATATTGTGATGTTTGATTGTTTATCATATCGATATATGATATTGGAAAATCGTGATTGACTATTTGATGTGTTGCATCATCGGATCCAATTTTTGAAATTTAAAAATAACGATTTTAATTTCAAAAAGGATTTTTGGAAATATACGTTTATTAAATATTTTTGGAATTGATCCATTATGATTAAATAAAAGTTATAATTTTTAATGTTATAAAAATTATATTTTTGAGAAATATAGTTAAAAAAATTGATTTTTTTGAAAATATGGGATTTATGATTTTATAAAATAGTTTAAACTGAGATTTTTGAATCTATTGTAAAAAAAAAGTTTAAATATAGGATTTATGAAATTGGATTATTTTATAAATCAAAATGATGGAATTCTAAAAGAGTTTAAAAGATGTTTTAAAATAATAATACAAATTCATTTGTATTAAAAGATTTATAAATTGATATTTGTAAATTAAAAATATTAGAAGTGTAAAACGAACTTTTCTAAGTGTTAGAAAAAAATTGTAAATGAATTTCATAAATTGGAATTATAGAATTATAACGGTGAAGTTATAAATAGAATTTTATAAGCAGTAGGTTTATAAAATTTATAAAGTTATTAAAGGAATGAGTTGGATAAATAAATGAATCTTATAAGTTATAAAATTTATAAATTTGAGAAGTTCAAAGAAACAATTTTGTAAATAAATAAATTATAAGTATTTGACTTATAATATGAATTTTTAATATATCACTGTGATATGAACTGAGATAGGTTAATAAAGGAAATTTATAAAAGGAAGTTGTTATAAAATAAATAGAAATAGAATTTATAAACGTTGTTTTATAAATTCGAAATGACTTATTTTGATAAGTAAAATTGTTGTAGTTTATTTATAGAGTTATATTCATGTTTTAGACAGTGAATAATTCCTTAAAATAAAATGAATAGAAAGATGAAATTTGTTAACGTAATATATTCACGTTTTTGAATAGTGAATAATATGTTAAAGGAATTATTTTGAACATGATGTTTTAAATAGAATTAAAACGATCTAATGATGTTCTAAAATATGTTGAGATTCGAAATCATAGATTTCAACATTTATTGTTGAAATAGATGTTTTCGAGAAATAGAAGGAAATAATAGATTATAACACTGTTGTTATAATAGATAATTTCCGAAAGGAAATGTTTTGTATAGTATTGGGATTTATATATCTATTTTAATTTCGAATCCCTATACTAGTGATTTTGGGTTGTCGTAACAGTGTTTTACGTAACATTCGTTTTGGCCCAAATAATTATGTTTAAGAGAATGATTTCCTTAAAGAATGAAAAATATGCTTAATTTTGATTTAAGCATATTGAATATTTTCAGAAGGTTGAAAATAAATAAAATTGTGAATTACTTATAAGATAAATAAGTATGGAAATGTTTTCCAATATAAAGTGAATATGTTGAGAATTTATCTTTTTGAAGATAAATTGAAAATGAATATGTGAAATCGTATATTCATAAATATTTTGGAAATATAAATTCAATATGGAATTTATAAATGGAATTGGGAAAATAGGTTTAAAAATAAATATTGATTTATTTTTGAAATATGGAAAGTTATATCTTTTAAAGATATTTTTGGAATTAAATAATTTGGAAAATTATTTGGATTCTGGTGATGTTGGCATATCCATTGATAGTTCAATAACCGACTATCGATATTTACCTTTAAATAGGTATTTGTTGTGAATTTGTTTGAAATTGAATGCCACACTTATTTTTTTTTTAATAAGCGCTCACTATTCGGGTTAACCGGGAAAGGACCATGGGGTCGTATAACCCATTCCGAATATGTGATACGTCGTTATGAATTGCATTCGAAGACCGGTGTTGAAGACCGGATATTTTCGAAAACGAGAGGGTTTCTTGTTGATTGTCTCTGCACTGGCTGATCCCCGGTATAGAGATCTCCATAAGTGATGGGAAATCCGAACGTGATTAGAAATTATTCGGATTGCAAGGACTTCTTTGTAAGTGCCTTCGGTTCTGTTCGAGCCCGGAACAGACTTGTATGGATTGTATGTCTGACATTACAAGTTGAGATATAAAGCCGATTTCTTTCAAATATATTTCTGTTGGTGGCGGAGAATTTATTCTTTTAGCTTAACACCCTTCTCTGAGACGTACGAGCTCAGAGGTTATGTAGTTGAATGTTATCAGCGATATATTCCCAATTTGGTAATGTGACATGCTGAGTGATGCTGAAATGATCATTGTGTTGATTATTTGTGATAGGATCGTTTATTTGATCGTCTATCCTTGTGATCATTGTGTTGATCATTTGTTGACCCAAAGCATGGCTTTTGTATAAAGTATGTTTTGTGGACGTGAATTCGTCGAGCCTCACACCCCGTGAATGGTCAAAACAGGAAAGAAGCAGCAAGTTTATGAGGGGTAGCACCCTTTAGGATGTGTCCATTTCCTTCTGGAAAAGGGTGGTATCATGGTATGGAGCCCAGATACTTACTCATGTTGAAAACACTTTATGATTGTGTGAATTGATTACGAGCGCTCGGTTGATAAAGGTCCCAAAGGATCGGGGGATGGCACATTCGGTCAGTTGTTACTCAGTTAGGAGTAACCCGGCCTTGTGTTGGTAGAGATCCGGTTTGGTTCTCGGGGATGTCCATCCAGAGGCATTCTCATGTGGCAATGGAAAGTTCCTTGGCCTGATCATTCGTTGGAAATCCAAAGAAACAATACGAGACTTGTACGGTTTTAGTTGTATAACCTGCTATGGAATGTGGCGGTAACCTGCTATTGAACATAGTTAGCTATAGTAGGCATACGATAATGGTCGTATGTTGGCTAAGATTTATATTCTACTTTCGAAATAAATTTTTCCTACACTATACACTAATAATAATATCAAATGTTATTTTAAATGCGTATCAAGCATCTTTGACTATCATAAGGAGAAATCTCCTCCGATTCTGCGTTTGCATTGTGTGTGTGTGCGGGAGGCCTTATGGTAGTCTCATTTTTAAAAGCATTGCGAATTGAATTTAAAAATATTCCTCTATTTTGATTTTAAAGATAAATAAACTGTTTTGAGTTCTCACACCAGTCACATGACTGACTTGGAGTTTATTGTTTTCCTTCCTAAACTCTGGGTGCCCACCAATTTCCCACACGGGCAGTTAAGAGTTAGGTTTATCAGGATATTCAGGATATTCAGGAGTTGCTGGAGGCAAGCTGGATGGCATGGCGTAATACTAGTATATAGTATTTCTTTTTTCGCTGCACTGTTTGTTGTTGTATGATGTTGTACACTCTGATGATATGATGAAATGTAATGTGATGTAATAACTGATATAGTTCTTTGTTTAAAGATTATTCAATTATTATTATATGTGGTTCCGCTGCGAATTGTGAGATTCTGATGTTGTTCTGTTCTGTTCTATTTTTCTTTCTTTCTGTTTTTCTTTTCTCTTCTTCTACCTCTTTCTTTTTCTTAAAACCCATAACTATTCGGTTTTTCGGCAACGAAAATCCGAAACGTTACAAATATGTTTTAAACTTTAGACTAGGAAAATTATTACCCGAGCCAAAATGAGTTAAACCCGTGCCAATCCCTGCTTTCCCCCGTACCCAACTTCGAGTTTCAATCGAATCTTCCCCGAGAAAATTTTCCACTCCTGCTTCTTTTTTTTCCTCCCTGGTATGTTTTAATTTAAACATCAGTTAACCCTCGCCGAATGCTTCGAGTACGACTTCGAGTTTACTTGATTACAAACTCGAGACCACCCCGAGTTCCACCCTTTCTTCCCCAATCTCAAACCCACCTCATTTCTTGATGCACAACCCTTCACGCGTGCATGTTGCACACCATCCCATCCACTTTTGATCGACCATACTACCGTAGGTACGTCAATGACGATTCCCCCATCTCGCCTGAGCACCCGATCCACCCAATAACGGCGTTAATCAAAATCGAGCTCTTCGACCTGACTGGGACCAAAATTGGTCGACGAAAACTCCTCCGCCCCAACCACCTAGCTCACCGGAGCCTCCACCCTTTCGTCCAAAGCAACGTCACACCACCGTGCCGCCATCCCCCCACGTGCGATGAAATCCGATGCGTCACTGATGGCGCAGTAACCCATTTTCTAACGCCAACTAAAACATGGCTTAAACCCTAGTTTAACTCACATCTCGAACTGTGGTGAATTAAAAAATCTTCTTGCATTTTCCCAACAATCTATGATCACCCTAGAATCTTCATACTAAAACTCGATTTCCAAAAATTAGCCGATCATCAAAAATCGACAAAAAACCAAATTTCAGTCAAACTTAGAATTCACATTCAATGCTTTACTAAAAATCATGATTTTGATTTCAAAAATCATAACTTCCCAAGCTAATTCAAGTTATGTAATTAAATTAAAGAATTGTATCAATTGATTTTTCAAAATATTAAAAAAAAAATTACTGTTATTTCCATTCTAGTAATTTTCTTGTCAGATACACATAACAATGTATTTTAAAATTAGTATTAAGTTTTTGGCATCAACTTTTATTCAAAGGTTATAACCTACAAACAAATTGAGGAAGAGATATTTGAATTTCTTTGTGGGTAGGTCTCTTAAAAAATGTTGAACAGAGAAAGGTATGTCAGTAAATTAAATTTCCAGATAAATTTCTTAATAAATTTTACCCCTTTTTATTGTTATTATTATCATTATTTTTCAACACACCAAATTCCTTCTAAGTATTATAAGTTAAAGAAATCAAGGAAAAGGGGGTTGAACTTTATTAAATCAAAGCCTGTAACACTTTTTTTTTTCTTTCAACAGAGACCATATTTATTTTTTCCAGATTTATGCATCCTATATATTAATCCTGTACTTTCAATTTACCAACAGAAATACCACTTAAATAATCACAAACAAACATCAAATCATCTCAGGAGACTTTCACTAGCAACAAACCAGAATTACTTAAGCTTTTAGGGAGATGTTTGCTCACCTTGTTCAAAAAGAAAGAACAGGGAGGCATACCTAATCAAACATGCACAATTATATTCTTCATTTTTTTATCAACATGCCAGGCAAACTCACACAATCATTCAAGCACATCATAGATCATACTTCAAGCATAAGTCACGATATCAAAGATATAGGCAGATGGAAGGGAGTTGCTCACCTGAAGTTTAGAAAGAACAGGGAAGGTCAGAAACAAAGAACAGGGTCTTCAGTTGCAAATCAGAAATTGATTCTTTTATCTTTGAACTTGATTATTTTGCTGCAAATGATTGATGGATACCATAGCTTAATTCTTGTTGCATTAATGTTTAACAGATTCAATTAAAAATATTTAAAAGAAAATTTTACTTGCCTTGAATTTGTTCCAAAAATTACTGCACTGCTTTATTCTAGCCAAAGCCTGCAGCTAAATTCATTTATATTAAAATTTGAGTTTTAAAACATAATCTCAGCAATTATAAAGTTTAAAACTACCTGAAAGATGGAGTTTTGTAGGCTATAGCTTGAGATGTTGGTATGGTTTCATATTTTCAATTGAAGAAGAAGAGCATGACTTCAAGTTTCCATCTTTAGTTTTCCAGGTTGAAGATTTGCTCTGGAAATGATGATCGAAATTGATCCATTGAAACTTGATGTTCAAATGATCTAATCTCAGGTTTGAGATAATCTAGTTTGAATTTAAATGCATAATGCATGCTTCAGATCTGAGGTTTGAAGTTGTTAGCTTTAATTTGATCTTCAGTTTTGCTTGAACTTGATTTTTCTGTTTGAACGGTAATGCTTTGGTTTTAGAGTTTATCTCTGATTTGTTTCTCAAGTTTGAAGTTTTAAAAACTGAAAGAAACCTTTTGAACTAAAATGAACAGCCTAGTTTAAACATTTTGATTATTTTTTTATTTACATTATCATTTCAAGAGAGAACATCTTTGCCACTTGTTAAAATTTTTCTTTTCCTACTGATTTTCGAGATCTTGCACCAACCAAGAAAAGATAGGGAAGTTTTAGGGCTGAGATTATTTACATTGATTACCTTTTGTCTTTTTTTTATTTGTTTCATAGCTGAATACAATTATTTCCTCCTTTTTTTGTAATTTTAAATTTGATTATTTTATAAATGTAATGATGCCATTTGTATATACATATACACAATGTTTAAAAGAATTGTTTCTATCCAATCTTTACATTATATACATTACTTCTTGAATGAATTTTAAATGCCATTTTATTTTTAAAAACATTCATTTTAAATTTGAAATCCAAACCTCAAATTTAAGCTTTGAAATATAAACATTTATGTCCTTATTTTATCAAATCTAATTATTAAGTATACAAGATAATTTAGCTTTTGTAAACTTTTGTTTATATCAATTTTACAATATCACTTTTTAAACCAATATTTCATTATACACATTATTCCTTAATGTATACACATTATATACATTATTTAAATGCCACTTATTTAAATATATATATACACATTACATCTTAATTTTTTTTAAATGCTACTTAAAATTTTAACATTTATTTTATATTTAATTTCAAATTCCAATTCACTTGAATAAAAATTCAATCTTACTCATATATGTATAAATTATTTTTTTTTAAATTTATTTGACTTTTTAAAACACTCATTATTTCAAAAGTTTAAAATATTTTATTAATCTATATTGATAAATTTTAGGATGTTACTTTTTTTATTTATAAGATATTAAATATCCAATTTCAAATCCCTAGTTAAATTTTAAAAATCAATGTCCAAATAAACAAATATCCTATTTAAATTTGAAAATATTCTAATCAACCCACAATTTTATTCCAAAATCCATTTTAATTATCAATTTAAATTTAATTAAAAATCGGGATCGTCACAGATTCCCCCCTTAAATAAATTTCGTCCTCGAAATTTGCAAGGGAGACAACAAGGAAAAGATGAAAGATAGAGAAATATCTTTCCAAATCAAACTGAATAACAATTCTGTATTTGGATACCAAATCAGAACATCGACAATATGAGAACAAACTCATGTAATATCACACAAGAGATATTTGGGTCCAGCGGTCTACGAATACGCAAAGGCATTGATTAGTTCGAAGGGATAACTAATCGTTCGTAGAATATATCGGATCCCAGAGAATAGATAGATGGATTCAATCTTCTACAATTTCTCAAACGCTGGGTAGGATTCCAAATTCGGGTTGAAATATCCCAAATTATATATAACTTGTCCCTCTTCAGACTTGATATCCACAAGAAATTACGATAGAATTTCCAATTTGGTTTTAACCAATATCGTTTTATTTATACAATTCAAATTCAGCTACATATTAGTTAACCAATTTACTTAATTTAAAATTTCTAATTTATTTAATATTTTCAATTTTAAATTCAAACTCATTAAGGTTTAGATGGAAAAGCTGACAAGAAACAGTTGAAGATACGAAGTAAGGATTTTCTACAACGATTCGTAAGGCCACCATCGCACCGAAACTTCTTTCTGGAGCTGTCACGAAGCAATCAAAAGAATTTTGGGAATCGAATCGAAGGAGATTGAGAAGAAAGGTTGTTTCCACTGTCGCAGGGTGTTGACCATTTATAGTGGTACTCCCCTGTCCCCTATCTCGTCCTCTTCTCGCACTCATACTTACTATCAGTGGATAGTAAGAGAATTTGCTGAGGCGTTCGAACGGATATCTTAGGGATATACTCATTCTAGGGTATACTTCACCCTATCTCTAATGAGCTACTTAATGTGTTATACTCCTGAGCTAAAGTTGTAATCCTCAGCGCTGATACCAAATGTGACGACCATGACCCGACCTTCGAAAATCGGCACCGAATACGACACTCGTATTCAAATGCCGCAGATCTAAACGTCGAATCTGGTTCGCCGGAGCTTATAACACATTAAGTATAACAACACAGCGGAAGAAAAAGAATAATACATATCAATATACAACATTGATACAATATCTGATACAATATGATACAAGATAACAGATGACACAATAGATATCATTATACATCAGAGATATGAGAAATAACAGCAACAAGAGAAGATAACACTGCAGCGGAACAATAACTCCAATATGATCTTCAAGAAAGAACTCCATCTTCAAAACACCAATCCATAAATAGCTCGAACCCCCGATAATGACGCACAAAGATAAGCAAGTACAGTCGTGATCCAAAGACTGAACTAGCTCCAGATAATCTACTAAACCTGACTATCTGAAAAAGCCAACTCTAGACTGCCCATGTGGGAAAATAGTGGGCACCCAGAGTTTAGGAAATGAACAATAAACTCCAGGTCAGTCATGGGACTGGTATGAGCAAACAAAAACATTTGGTCTTTAAAACAAACAAAAGAATTTAAATTTGAAATTCGCAATGCTTTTTAGAAAATGAAACTACCATAAGGCCTCCCGCCACACACACAATGCAAACGCAGACTTGGAGGAGATTTCTCCTTATGATAGTCAAATATGCTTAATACGAGAAAACTTCTTTGATATTATTATTATAAGTGCAAAGTGTGGAAAACCATTTCGAAAATAAAATATAAATCCTAGCCAGCATACGACATTTCGTCGTATGCCTACTATAGCTACCATGTTCAATAGCAGGTTACCACCACATTCCATGGCAGGTTATACAACTAAAACCGTACAGGGCGCGTATTGTTTTGATTGGATTTCCAACAAATGGTCAGGCTAAGGAACTTCCTACTGTCAATGGGATCGCCTCTGGCGGGACGTCCCGAGAACTAACGTTACGGTTAGATCTCTGCCAACACAAGGCCGGGTTACCTCTGTAACTAGGTAACTACTACACGAATATGCCATTCCCGGTCCTTTGGGACCTTTATCCGAGGCGCCTCAAAGCAACAATCACACAGTAAATGAGATTGGAGCAACCACATGAGTAAATATCTAGGCTCCATACCATGATACCACCCTTTACCAGAAGGGAATGACACATCCTAAAGGGCGCGACCCTCATAACCTTGCCGCATCTTTCCTGTTTCGACCATTTCCGGGGTGTGAGGTCCTGATGCAGTCTCGTCCACAAAGCTACGCTTTATACAAAAGCCATGCTTTGATCACAAATGATCAACAAATGATCATCAACACACAGCAGCACTTAGCATGCCACAATACCAAATTGGGAATATATCACTGATAAATATCAACTACATAACCTCTGAGCTCGTACGTCTCAGAGAAGGGTGTTAAGCTAAGAGAATAAATTCTCCGCCACCAAGCAGAAATGTATTTGATAGAGATCAGTTCAATATCACAAAGTGTAATGTCGGACATACAACCATACAAGCCTGTCCCGGGTTCGAACAGAACCGAAGGCACTTCCGAAGAAGCCTTTGCAAATCCGGGTATCCACAATCCCGATCGGACTTCCCATCACTAAGGGAATCTCTATACCGTAGCTACTCGGTGCAGAGACAATCGATAGGTTATCCTAACGTTCTCGAAGACACCCGGTCTTCAACACCGGTCTTCAAATGCGATCCATAACGTCGTATCACTATTCGGAATGGGCTATATGACACAAGGTCCTCTCCCGGCTAAACCGAATAGCGAGCGCAATATTTTAAAATATATGGATATGGGATTTCAGTTAAGTCACAACTTGATAATCCAAAGTTTTTCTTTCAAATGGTTAAACAAATTACCATTTTAAATCTTTAAACAAAAGGATTTATTTCACAAAGTTCACATAGTTTCACAAAGATCTATTCATAGATTTCAAACAATTTCCATTTCAATTGGATTAACTCATTTAAATATTTAGATTAAAGATTTAATTTATAGCTTTCAAAACACGTTTCCAAAGATTTATTTGTAACTTGGAAGACCGTCTTATTTTAGACTTGAAATTCTTCTTACACAAATTAGAAATTCATTTCTTATGTGAAAGCTTCTATTATTTGAAAACATATAGTTTTCATTTCAGAAAAAATTCAATTGTATTTATACAAGTTAAAATCTTTGGGTTTAGAATTTAAATTCCCACTCAACGCTTTTAAAATGGTTTAAAAACCTATATAAACCCATTTACAGTTT
Source organism: Allium cepa (assembly GCA_030765085.1). Taxonomy (NCBI): domain Eukaryota; kingdom Viridiplantae; phylum Streptophyta; class Magnoliopsida; order Asparagales; family Amaryllidaceae; genus Allium; species Allium cepa. The sequence continues at coordinate 28,061,383 of CM060935.1, forward strand.
GAACCATCTTTTTAACCCATAGTTTCCAATCCATAGAATTCAATCCCAAATATTGAATTCAAATTTAAATCAAATTATTTAAATTTCAAAAAATCAATCAAGTTATTCAAAATAACTTTTTCAAAAGCTTTAATTCTAATTCCAAAACTATTTTGGATTCAAAAATACAATTTTTAAAACTATTTCAAAAAAATCTGTGACTTAACCCATTTCCACGTGCAATCCATATTTGTGTGTGTATAAGTGTGGTCCAGGGGTTCAACACAGTAGTGCACCACATCATCATCATAGATTCAATCATATCGATAAGCGATATAACCCATAAGGCTTATCTTTATTCACAGATTCATAGATAAAATAAATTTATCAATCACAAAGATTTACTATTACAATTCGATGTGGGTTTCTGATAACCAATTGGAATCCGACTCCATGTCGCATCGAAATTTAAATGTCGTTCTACGGGTCAAGGGGTTGCATATACATATAACAATATATACATCACAGATATAATAGTTTAGCATAAAATATTACATAGCATCACATCACATAACAAGTATAACAATCCACCACATAGCATTTAATAACAATCAAACATCTATAAGTAAGATCAGTTAATTGTTTGAGTAATTCAAATCAGTTTTAATTACTTACGAATAATTACTAATCCTGGTTAATTAATATTAATACATTACAAATTATCTTGATTAACTTTTCTTTAATCATTAATCAACCCTTTAAAATTAATTAACCTTTAGTTGTAATTTATCAACCTTTAATTATTTAGTAATTAATCATAAATTATTTAATTCATCATTTAATAAATTATCTTTAATTTATTAATCAACCCTAAATCAATTAATTATCCTTTAATCACCTTCATAAATTAATTAGCCCTTAATTAATTACCTAATGATTATTAACAACCTGAATTAACTTAACATTTAAGTTAAAATATAAAAACATTTGATTAACTTTTCTTAATCACTTTGTTAAGTTTTATTTGAAATAACTCTATTTAAAAATATAAGTTTAAAACGTCTTTAACTTGATTTATTTAAAGACAATTTATTTCAAAACCTTTTAACTTCACATCCCACTTAACAAACAATTGTCATTTTATAAAGATCAATTTTTCTTAGAAATCAATATGTTTTAAACTTTAGACTGGGAAAATTATTACCCGAGCCAAAATGAGTTAAACCCGTGCCAATCCCTGTTTTCCACCGTACCCAACTTCGAGTTTCAATCGAATCTTCCCTGAGAAATTTTACCACTCCTGCTTCTTTTCTTTTTTTTTCTCCCTGGTATGTTTTAATTTAAACATCAGTTAACCCTCGCCGAATGCTTCGAGTACGACTTCGAATTTGCCTGATTACAAACTCGAGACCACCCCGAGTTCCACCCTTTCTTCCCTAATCTCAAACCCACCTCATTTTCTGATGCACAACCCTTCACGCGTGCATGTTGCACACCATCCCATCCACTTTTGATCGACCATACTACCGTAACTACGACAATGACGATTCCCCCATCTCGCCTGAGCACTCGAACCACCCAATAACGGCGTTAATCTAAATCGAGCTCTTCGACCTGACTGGGACCAAAATTGGTCGACGAAAACTCCTCCGCCCCAACCACCTAGCTCACCAAAGCCTCCACCCTTTCGTCCAAAGCAACGTCACACCACCGTGCCGCCATCCCCCCACGTGCGATGAAATCCGATGCGTCACTGATGGCGCAGTAACCCATTTTCTGACGCCAACTAAAACATGGCTTAAACCCTAGTTTAACTCACATCTCGAACTGTGGTGAATTAAAAAATCTTCTTGCATTTTTCCAACAATCTATGATCACCCTAGAATCTTCATGCTAAAACTCGATTTCCAAAAATTAGCCGATCATCAAAAATCGACAAAAAACCAAATTTCAGTCAAACTTAGAATTCACATTCAATGCTTTACTAAAAGTCATGATTTTGATTTCAAAAATCATAACTTCCCAAGCTAATTCAAGTTATGTAATTAAATTAAAGAATTGTATCAATTGATTTTTCAAAATATTTAAAAAAAAATTTACTGTTATTTCCATTCTAGTAATTTTCTTGTCAGATACACATAACAATGTATTTTAAAATTAGTATTAAGTTTTTGGCATCAACTTTTATTCAAAGGTTATAACCTACAAACAAATTGAGGAAGAGATATTTGAATTTCTTTGTGGGTAGGTCTGTTAAAAATGTTGAACAGAGAAAGGTATGTCAGTAAAATAAATTTCCAGATAAATTTCTTAATAAATTTTACCCCTTTTTATTGTTATTATTATCATTATTTTTCAACACACCAAATTCCTTCTAAGTATTATAAGTTAAAGAAATCAAGGAAAAGGGGGTTGAACTTTGTTAAATCAAAGCCTGTAACACTTTTTTTTCTTTCAACAGAGACCATATTTATTTTTTCCAGATTTATGCATCCTATATATTAATCCTGTACTTTCAATTTACCAACAGAAATACCACTTAAATAATCACAAACAAACATCAAATCATCTCAGGAGACTTTCACCAGCAACAAACCAGAATTACTTAAGTTTTTAGGGAGATGTTTGCTCACCTTGTTCAAAAAGAAAGAACAGGGAGGCATACCTAATCAAACATGCACAATTATATTCTTCATTTTTTTATCAACATGCCAGGAAAACTCACACAATCATTCAAGCACATCATAGATCATACTTCAAGCATAAGTCACGATATCAAAGATATAGGCAGATGGAAGGGAGTTGCTCACCTGAAGTTTAGAAAGAACAGGGAAGGTCATAAACAAAGAACAGGGTCTTCAGTTGCAAATCAGAAATTGATTCTTTTATCTTTGAACTTGATTATTTTGCTGCAAATGATTGATGGATACCATAGTTTAATTCTTTTTGCATTAATGTTTAACAGATTCAATTAAAAATCTTTAAAAAAAAATTTTACTTGCCTTGAATTTGTTCCAAAAATTACTGCACTGCTTTATTCTAGCCAAAGCCTGCAGCTAAATTCATTTATATTAAAATTTGAGTTTTAAATCATAATCTCAGTAAATTATAAAGTTTAAAACTACCTGAAAGATGGAGTTTTGTAGGCTATAGCTTGAGTTTGTTGGTATGCTTTCAGATTTTCAATTGAAGAAGAAGAGCATGACTTCAAGTTTCCATCTTTAGTTTTCCAGGTTGAAGATTTTCTCTGGAAATGATGATTGAAATTGATCCATTGAAACTTGATGTTCAAATGATCTAATCTCAGGTTTGAGATGATCTAGTTTGAATTGAAATGCATAATGCATGCTTCAGATCTGAGGTTTGAAGTTGTTAGCTTTAATTTGATCTTCATTTTTGCTTGAACTTGATTTTTCTGTTTGAACTGTAATGCTTTGGTTTCAGAGTTTATCTCTGATTTGTTTCTCAAGTTTGAAGTTTTAAAAACTGAAAGAAACCTTTTCAACTAAAATGAACAGCCTACTTTAAACATTTTGATTTTTTTATTTTATTTACATTATCATTTCAAGAGAGAACATCTTTGCCACTTGTTAAAATTTTTCTTTTCCTACCGATTTTCGAGATCTTGCAGCAACCAAGAAAAGATAGGGAAGTTTTAGGGCTGAGATTATTTACATTGATTACCTTTTGTCTTCTTTTTATTTGTTTCATAGCTGAATACAATTATTTCCTCCTTTTTTTTGTAATTTTAAATTTGATTATTTTATAAATGTAATGATGCCATTTGTATATACATATACACAATGTTTAAAAGAATTGTTTCTATCCAATCTTTACATTATATACATTACTTCTTGAATGAATTTTAAATGCCATTTATTTTTAAAAACATTCATTTTAAATTTGAAATCCAAATCTCAAATTTAAGCTTTGAAATATAAACATTTATGTCCTTCTTATTTTATCAAATCTAATTATTAAGTATACAAGATAATTTAGCTTTTGTAAACTTTTGTTTATATCAATTTTACAATATCACTTTTTAAACCAATATTTCATTATACACATTATTCCTTAATGTATACACATTATATACATTATTTAAATGCCACTTATTTAAATATATATACACGTTACATCTTAATTCTTTTCAAATGCTACTTAAAATTTTAACATTTATTTTAAATTTAATTTCAAATTCCAATTCACTTGAATAAAAATTCAATCTTACTCATATATGTATAATTTTGTTTTTTTAAAATTTAGTTGACTTTTTAAAACACTCATTATTTCAAAAGTTTAAAATATTTTATTAATATATATTGATAAATTTTAGGATGTTACTTTTTTTATTTATAAGATATTAAATATCCAATTTCAAATCCGTAGTTAAATTTTAAAAATCAATGTCCAAATAAACAAATATCCCATTTAAATTTGAAAATATTCAAATAAACCCACAATTTTATTCCAAAATCCATTTTAATTATCAATTTAAATTTAATTAAAAATCGGGATCGTCACACAGTGTGTATATAGATAATGAATTGAATTGTTTTAAACTCTAAAACAACTAGGACCTAAAAGACACATTTTGGATTTCGACGAGACCGGGATCGGATTTCCATATTTGGATATTCGAAAACCACATCGATCCAAATTAATGTTAGGTCATGAATCTGAAGTGAAGATGAAGATTCAGAGTGCAAAGGTTATCGTCGTTGACTCTGAGGGTGATTCCAAAATGAGTGTAACGAGATAATGCCTTCGGTTTCGTTCGAACCCGGAACAAACTTGTACGGATTGAATGCTTTCAGAACATCGTCACGTGGACGATGAGAATTCTAAGTGATATGTCCTATAAAGGTAATCGTAGCCTCAAGCCTTATCAATCGGGAATGGCTAAAACAGGGGAGGTTCAGCAAGGCTAAGCGGGTCATGCCCAAGTAGGACGAGATTTACCCCTGTCTAGATGTCCCTTTATTTCGGCTTAGTGGTGCGGTTGCTGATCACAACTACGGGATGGTCTTGTTCGAAACTATTCAGTAAGGAATGGTTCCGGTCTTGTGTTGCAGGGGAGCGGGCGTACTCCTCGGTATGGTGATCTAGGCCACGTACTGTGACGGGCGGTACCCTTGTAGCCCTGCCATTGTATGGAATCCAAAATCCAATAAGCGCAAACGGTTTTGTGGTATTACCCACTTTTGTGGCTAATAGCTGGAATTTAATGAATGTAACAATTTCGGCTATTTCTTATTTACTTGAAAACCCTAGACCTATTATAATATCAACGGATTTCCTATCAAATGTTTTGGTTGGCGTAAGGTAAAAGCTTTTCCATGTTTGTGTGTGGGAAGTCTTACGTGATACCTTTTCTTTTCAAAGGTTTTCAAAGTTAAGCAACTTTAACCTATTACTCACACCAGACCCATGTCTGACCCGGAGTTTTTTTTTCTGTTTTTCTTAAACTCTTGGGTACTCAAATTTGTACGAGTAGCCAAGGAATTCAGGTAAGCTTTGACGAATTGTGGAGGAGCAATGGAGCAGGAGGCTTCTGCGTATAGATATATAGTTTTCCGCTGTGTAGATATCTCTGAGCGTTATCTGTATCTTGTTTTGAGTTGTAATAACAGACAGGTGTCTATAACTGTCTAGTATGTGATGTATTGTCTGTGTAACTCTGATAATTGTTGTATACTATGTAATATTTATGATATTAATATAATTTATTCATTCCGCTGTTGAGATTCTGTTGTTGTTTCTTCTTTCTCTTCTTTATTTTCTCTTTTCTATCCCTTTCTTTCTTAATGATGATACGACTTTTTATGGAGAAAAAGTCTGGTCGTCTCATCATTGGCCCGGAATCGCTCTTGTTTTGGCCATCTTATGCCAACTCACGGGATTCGGGTCCACGTATATACCTCAAAGGAACACCGCCACCATCCTACTTCATTCTGGAATCTCCACCGTTGCAACAACCGAGTATTTTGTGATTATTCTATTTTTTTATTTTAATTATTTTAAATTGAATGGTTGATAAAAAAAACTTTATTATGTGGATAAATTTTGTTATTCTAATTATAAATTTTGATTTTTGGGTGAATTATAATTTCAACCCTGAATAAATTGAATATTTCCAGAAAATGTGGATTTTGGTCAAATTGGTCAAACTTTGACTTTAAATTTAAAATTTAAATATATGAATAAATAAATTTTATATTCCATTATGAAAATAAATTAAATTTCAAGAATATTCTTTTTCGTTTCGTTGAAATCCGATTTATATTGTGAAAGTTGTGCTTTTTACAATATTAGGTGTAAATTGATTTATTTAATAAAATTATCTATTTTAATTTATATTAATAATATTTTTATTTGTCAAATCATGTTCTAATATGTGTTATATGACATGTTAGAGATATATTTTATTTTAAACCACTTTTAAAATGATGTTATATTTTTTTCAAAGCTTAGTGTATATATTTTCTATTTTTAAAGGCTAGTTTCCATTTTTTGCTATTTTCTTCACTTAAATTATATTTAATTAAAATTTATTTATTTTTTGAATGCACTTTTATTTTGTGTTCTTATCTTTATTTATAAATAGTTTTCAAGTACATAAAATTTTTCCAAGGTTTATTCCATTTATTTTCAAATTGTCTAGACTAGTTTACAATTTTTGCCATTTTTCTTAATTTAATTATATATAATTAATATTTACTTATTTTTTTGTTTATTTACTAAATTTTTATTTTTTATCCAAATTTATATGTATTTTTTAGTTATTTAAAAATTCTAAAAGAAATATGGTAAATTGAAGAGTTTGTGACCTTTGATTTGCTTAAGGCTTTTTGTCTTCTTGTCTTTTCATTATCAGCCAACACTTTAATTCATTTTGCTGCCTTAACTCCTAACTTTCAGCTGACCATTTCATTTTCATTTCACGTGAATTTCTTTTCTTCTCATCTCACGAAAAAATTTGGCCTCCTTTCTTGTAAAAAGTTTGGTAAAAATCTCTTTTTTCTTTTCATTGTTTGTATACTTGTTTTCATGAACTTGCACTTGCTTCTTCTATCTCTAGGCTCGGCCCCTGCCACCACCAACACCTTGGCCACCTCCACCATCACCACAACCAGTCTCCACCACCTTCGGTCCAACCCCAAGCTATGCCGTGGTCACTGGGTTGAAGATCCAGCATCAAAATGCACTAAACCCCACTTGAATGTACATAGCCGATCACACCTTGATGCCACCACCACAAACTCCTCCTTGGCCGCCAGCAACATCACCACCACCACCTCAAACCTGACCTGACACCTCTTAAATGTCATCCCTGACCCACCTGAAGCATGGCCGTGCCCATGATTGCCTTGGCCATGACCTATTTGCTTTGAACCATGTTCTGTTGCCTCGTTTTGTGTAGTTTCATGCACATACCTTTGCACCATCATTAAATCTATGCTAGGCCGACCCATTTGAACCCAAAGACCAGATCCTAACCCATGCTTAGCCATGTGTTTCTAACCCTAGACTGAAGCACAAGTGGTTGAAGCAAGTGCAAATATGTTGGTGATGTTTTGTGCATTTATTTCTAACATTGTTTTATTATATTTGGGCTGAAAACTTATGTTATTTGTATTGTTTTGTTTGAATGTGTTCAAGGCAATTAATCTTTGGCTCTCTCACACTCGAATCTTTGTCATGTTATCGTGCCTTTGAAGATCTCAGTTTGTGCATTTGAGTTGTTGTCTTCAGCTTATACCAGTGAGTTATTCTCACCAGATAGTTTTATACTTATATAACTAGTAAATCGATCACATTTGAATCTGTAAAATGCATCACCATGTTATATCTGCTATGTTATGATCATATGATGTTCACCCATGCTTATTTACCTTTATATAATATATTACTGTTATTTTATGCTGTTCTGTTATTTATATCAATTTATTCACTCTGCAAGTTCCCTTTAGATTAGAATCACCATGGGTTGAAACGATACATACCCGAACGGACTTTAGAATATGCGAAAATCGTTATAGGCTGAAATGATAGGCCTGAACGATTTTCAATTATTTTATTTTACTTAGGACTACGAGTTTGAAATGACAAAACCCAGATTTTTTTTGTAAATTACGGGTTGAAATGATATATTACCTGTGACGCCCCACTCCGAGAGCCTCGTTAACAAAGAGTATTACATAGATAATACTGTCGGCTAACGCGGACAATAGAGTATAATGGAAGCGACCATGTGCAATCTTGCCTTAACTATTCACTAAATATGTCGAAAAGTAGAAACACATTAAAATTCGACCTATTCAATAAATATTTAAAGCAAAACTACAATGGCTATAGGATCTATCAGAAGAAAATATAACAACTCAAATGTAATATACATCACAGAACAGTCGATCATAATATACACATACACAGATACACCACAGAGTATACAAAATATTACATTTGAGTTGTTATATTTTCTTCTGATAGATCCTATAGCCATTGTAGTTTTGCTTTAAATATTTATTGAATAGGTCGAATTTTAATGTGTTTCTACTTTTTGACATATTTAGTGAATAGTTAAGGTAAGATTGCACATGGTCGCTTCCATTATACTCTATTGTCCGCGTTAGCCGACAGTATTATCTATGTAATACTCTTTGTTAACGAGGCTCTCGAAGTGGGGCGTCACAGCGTGGTATCAGAGCGAGATTCAGAACAAAATATGATAAAGACAGAATAGATGCACATATTATGGTACGGTACATCAAAGTGTACAAGTGATACAGATCCTTGAATCATCGTGTCTCTTTATTCCATCATGGTTAGATAGATATTGGAAATACGTCTAGGAATGCATTTTATTCCGTAGTATCCCATATTGTAATATCTACCTTGTGAATAATCTTGTTCTTATCTTACTTTTAGCTTATGTCTGGAAGAGGCAGGGGTCGACGTTCGGATGCTGGGCAATCTAGTGGCTCGCATCCGGATGGCGTATATATGTCTGCCGATCAAATTTTGGAATTGTTTAGGAGCACTCAGCCTCCCGTTCCTCCTCGAGTGTCTCCACCTCGCAAGTCTGCTTTTGCACGTCAGTGCAGTGATTTTTCTCATCTTGGAGGAAAGCCGTTTAAGGGCTCCGAGTCTGTTCTTGAAGTCCAAGCTTGGCTTCGCACGTGCGAGCGTATTTTCTCTCGCATGGATCTTTCTGACCATGATAGAGTTCTTGTAACTTCTAGCTTATTACAAGAGCGTGCTCTAGACTGGTATGAGCTTCTTGTAGCTGAAATTGATGAGTCTACTCTTTCTTGGACTCAGTTTCGGGGACGATTTGAACTCAAGTTCGTTCCTGAATCTGAAAAAGTTTTATTGACCCGTCGCTTCCTTGAGTTGAAGCAAGGGAAATCTTCTGTTTCTGAGTATGTCGCATCGTTCGAGGCTTTATCTCAGTATGGTCTTGAATTCATCAGCACTTCTTATAAGAAGAATTTGAAGTTTGTTTCTGGCCTTAAGAAATATCTTAAGAAGTCCTTGTTGCTCCAGCTTAAACTTTCTTTTGAGGAATTGGTTGATTCGGCGCTTCATCTCGAGACCGTCGAGAAGGAGTCTGATAGTGATGTTGATGTTGAGGTTTCCAGAAACCCCAACAAGAAGCAGTTTCCAATTCAGAAGAAGCCTTTTCCTTATAAGAAGAAGAAGACCGGTGGTCGTAGCTCTCAGCCTCAATCTTCCGGAACACCTTTCGTTCGAAAGTGTTTTAATTGTGGTTCTCCGGATCATATTATTCGAGCTTGTCCAAAGCCTCTCTTCTGCCGTAATTGCAAGAAGGAAGGTCATCATGTTTCTACTTGTCCTACTGCTCCTGCTAATGCAAAATCTGGCAAGCTCAATGTGGCTAATGCTTCTGGAGGTCCTTCTCAATCCAAAGGTATGACTCCATCTATTTTGGAGGGTTCAATTATATTTCATGATCATAGTATACGAGTTCTTTTCGATACGGGTGCTTCACATTCTTTCGTATCGAAGAAGCTTGTAGATGATTTATCTTTGGATGTTTCTTGTATGGTTACTTCTTTAAGGATTGCGAATCCTATTGGGGGATCCGCGACCCTTAGTTTGCTTTGTAATGATATTGAGATTGTTTTATGTGGCTTTTCTTTCCGTGCGAATCTGCACGTTGTTTCTCATTTGGGTTTTGATATGATTTTTGGTATGGACTGGCTAGTGAGGTACGATGCCAGGATTATTTGTTCCGAGAGAATTTTATATCTTTGTCATCCTGATTCACCTTCTCAGTTATCTCTTGTTCTTCGAGATGTGGATAATTCCGAGATGGCTTTGTATTCTCTTGATTCGCGAGATGGTGATGATGTATCTCGTATTCCTATTGCTTGTGACTTTTCTGATGTTTTTGAACCTGTTTCGGGTTTGCCACCCAAACGGGCAATTGAGTTCCGCATTGATCTCATTCCAGGCGCGCAGCCAGTTAGTCGTCCTCCCACGAGGATGTCTACAAAGGAAAATGAGGAACTCAAGAAGCAGCTTTTAGAGCTCGAGTCCAAGCAGTTGATTCAGTCCAGTTTTTCTCCGTGGGAATCCGCGGTCGTTTTTGTGAAGAAGTCTGATGGAACTCTTAGGCTTTGCATTGACTATCGCAAGCTTAACGAGTTGACCATTAGAAATAGGTATCCATTGCCTAGGATCGATGATATGTTCGATCTATTGAGTGGTGCCAAGGTCTTTTCTCAGCTTGACCTTGCCACAGGTTTTCATCAGTTACGAGTCGCGGAGGATAGCATACCCCTTACCGCTTTCCGCACTCGTTATGGTTCTTTTGAGTGGCTCGTTATGCCGTTCGGTTTGACGAACGCTCCTGCTTTCTTTGTTGACCTCATGAATCGGGTATTCCGGGAATATCTCAATAAGTTTGTTCTTGTCTTCATTGATGATATTCTTATTTATTCTAAGTCTGAAGCTGAGCATGCTAATCACTTGAGAATTGTCTTGAGTACTCTTCGTCGTCATCTGCTTAAAGCCAAATTCTCCAAGTGCTACTTTTGGGAGAATAAAGTTAAGTTCTTAGGCCATGTTGTATCTTCCGATGGCATTTCTGTCGATCCCTCAAAGATCGAAGCCATCCAGTATTGGAAGAGGCCTGAGAATGTGCATGAGATTCGTAGTTTCCTTGGATTGGCGGGTTATTACCGGCGGTTCATTAAGAACTTTTCCCGTGTTGTGTTTCCTCTCACAAGCCTTACTCGGAAAGGCATTCGTTATATTTGGTCCGACAAGTGTGAAGCTTCCTTTCAGACATTGAAAGAACTTCTCACTAATGCTCCTATTCTTATGGTTCCCGAAGGGAATCATGATCTTGTTGTCTACACCGATGCGTGTGGTAGTGGTCTCGGTGCTGTGCTTATGCAGAGAGATCAGGTAGTTGCTTATGCTTCTAGGCAACTGCGTCCGAATGAAGTTCGCTATGCCACTCATGATCTTGAGTTAGCCGCCATTGTTTTTGCCTTGAAGATTTGGCGACATTATTTATTGGGCGAGCGCTTCATTCTCTATACCGATCATAAATCTTTGAAGTATTTGTTCACTCAAAAGGAACTCAATATGAGACAACAGCGTTGGCTCGAGTTTCTTGCTTCCTATGACTTTGATATCCAGTTTACCCCTGGTAAGGGTAATCGTGTTGCAGATGCGCTTAGTCGTAAACATTCGGCTGTTATTTCTATGATGCTTGCCGAATGGAATATTCTTGAGACTCTATCTTTTTGTGAAATTCGTGATCAAGGTTCATCTTCTGATTCTCCTATTCTATTATTTAGTTTGGGAGCTCGACCTATTTTATTGGATCGTATTGCCGATGCTCAGCGGCGTGATCCTGATTTGTTGCATTTTATTCAGCTTTGTGAGTCTGGATCTTGTGATGAGGCGTTGCAAGATTTAGCATTGATTCTCATAGGTGTCTTCGTAAGAAGAACCGTCTTTTTGTGCCTTCTGATTTTGCACTTAGGCATGACATTCTTGATGATTGCCATCGTTCTAAGTATACCATTCATCCCGGTAGTAGTAAGATGTATGCCGATATGCGTCGTCTTTATTATTGGGAAGGCATGAAGCGCGATGTGGCGAGTTATGTGAGCAACTGCATGACATGTCAACGTGTGAAGGCCGAACATCAGCGTCCTTCTGGACTTCTTCAACCTCTTGAGATTCCATTGTGGAAGTGGGATCAAATTTCTATGGATTTTATTGACGGCCTACCTCGTTCGAGATCAGGTCATTCTAGTATTTGGGTTATTGTTGATCGCCTCACCAAGTCTGCTCATTTTGTCCCTATTAAGTCTAATAGGACAGCTTCGCATTTGGCCAAGTTGTATGTCAAGGAAATCGTGAAACTTCACGGTGTTCCTAGTTCTATTGTGAGTGATCGTGATCCTTTATTCACGAGTCATTTTTGGAAGAGTCTTCAGCAAGCTTTGGGAACAAAGCTTAATTTTTCTACAGCTTATCATCCGCAGTCTGACGGACAGACTGAACGGGTGAATCGTATTTTGGAAGATCTTCTCCGTATTTGTATTTTTGATTTCGGTGGTTGTTGGGAGGATCACCTACCTCTTATAGAGTTCTCCTACAACAATAGTTTTCAGTCTAGTATCGGTATGGCTCCTTTCGAAGCCTTATACGGAAGGCCATGTCGATCACCTTCTTGTTGGTTGGAATCTGGGGAGAAGCTTATTCTTGGCCCGGACTTTGTTCGTCATTCTTCCAAGAAGATTGATCTTATTCGATTGAGGATGAAAGAGGCACAGAGTCGCCAGAAATCCTACGCGGACAACCGTAGGAAGCCTCTCGAGTTCTCGATCGACGATCTTGTTTTTATCCGTGTTTCTCCTTTGAAAGGGGTTATGCGTTTCAGTGCGACTGGAAAATTGGCTCCTCGTTATATAGGACCGTTTTCTATTACTGAACGTATTGGCCCTGTGGCTTATAGAGTTTCACTTCCAGCTCATTTATCTGGCATTCATGACGTGTTTCACGTCTCGCAACTTCGGAAGTGTCTTCGAGAATCGGATTCTGTAATTGATTCTCCTGATTTGCAAGAGCTTGAGATCTCACCGGACTTATCTATTGTACAGCAACCTATTCGCGTGCTTGACACGGAGGTGCGACACCTTCGGAACAAGGACGTGCCGCTCGTTAAAGTTCAATGGTCCGCTAATCCCAATGACTGTACTTGGGAAACCAGAGAGTATATCGAGCGATCTTATCCAGGTTTTCTATCCTTGCTTCGTAATGGTAAGTCTATTTCTGTGTCTAAAGTTTATTCTTTCTTTTGTATGTTGTATGTATGTAGTTGTTACAAATATCGTCTCTAGGAATTGCGGGGACGCAATTTTGTAAGGAGGGGAGATCTGTAACAGCCCGCATATTTAACGATTTTATATTTAAATGTTTGATTTAAATATAGCGTCGTTATTTGGATTTTGGGGTCCGAAATGTTACTTTCTGCAAATGGCCGAATTGGAGTTCGAAACCATTTCCATTGAGTCCAAAATGGCGTTTGCGATCTTTTTGAGTATAATCTTTGATATGTTTGGAGTTTGTGAAATTTTGGCTACTTTTCCTATTGGGTTTGGGGTTGGGTTCAGCCCACTAGCTCACTTAACCTCTAGCTCAACCCTTCTCTTCATTTCATCTTCATTTCATTTTATTTCTCAAACTAAAAACTGAAATGGGGGAAAGGAAAGAGAAATAGAAATTAGCAAGCCCTAGTTTCTCCTTTGTAACTTGATTCTTGCTCCAAAATCAAAGAGAATCCATTGGTAAGTTCATCTCCACCTTCTCCATCTTTTCTCCTCTTCAATTTCAGTAATTTCCTAACCCTAACTTAGGAAATACTTGCTTTTGATTCTAGATTGAAGCTTGTAGTGTTGAAGTGGAGTGTAGTTGGTTGATCCCTTGCAATTGAGCTTCTTCATCTTCTTTGTTTTGTGTAAAAAGGTGAGTTTTGAACTCACATCTACTTCTCTTGATTTCATTGATGTTAGGTATGAATTCCTAACACCTTGTTCATATGCACTTGCAATTGGTTTGGGTTGAATTGGGGAATATTTCAATTTTTAGTGTTTTGGGTTCAAATCTTTGAAATCCTAACTTCGATGTTTTAATCATGTTTTGGTGATGCATCGAGGAACATATAGGGCCGGGTTGTCGATTGGCATAAGCCTTTAGAGCCAATGTTCGTTCGATTGCATTTTGGGAGAGTTTGCTCTTCATTTGAATAAGGCTGAAAAACAGCCCAGGCATGATTCAGTCGACTGAAAACTCTGCACAGTCGACTGAACCTGAAACCCGAGAGTTTTCAGGCATGATTCAGTCGACTGAAAAACTCTGCACAGTCGACTGAACCTGGAAACAGAAAGTTTCCTGAACCTGGAAAATTTTCCAGGTATAGGGTCAATCGACTGAAAACTCTGTTCAGTCGACTGAACCTGCTGTTTCAACCCACTTTGCCTTTTTGGATTGAATTTTCAATTTGAATCGATTCATGATGATCCTATGTATGATTATCAATTGTTTTGACTTTGATGGTTCCTTTTAATTTTAATCCACGGGATTTTTATAAAATAATCTCTCGAATCGCATTTAAAAGTTCGTTTCTCTAATTTATAAATTCTATTTAAAGCACACACTTTCGCACTTCGAACGAAGTGGAAGGGTGATTAAATGGTTGGGCAAAACAGGACCATGAATCTGTGCGTTTATCTTTCCGATTAATCCTCGACCTATTCGATTGATTGTTTTGACCTTCGGGTTCGGTTTATCGATGAGATGAGGTAAACTTTGTACTGCTTTGAGTGTGAAAGGGACTGACGGATAGTAAACCGTTTAGTGCGAACGAGTGGTTATGGGACATACGTTAACACTTTTCGGATTCCTTTTCGAGAGTTGTGACACATTCCGCCAGTTAGTGGTGTCCAGTACTAGGTCTTCGACCTTCACCACTATGGTTTGTTGCCTCTGGGATAGTGTCTTCGGACTGTCTCCCTAGGTTTGTTGCCTTCGGGTATGTTACCTTCGGGTGTGTGCCTTCGGGTTTGTTGCCCTATATAGTTTCGCTCTGATGTTGGCCTTATGTGCCGCATGGGTGATACTTAGGTTTGGAGTCTTCGGGCTCATGGATCCTTGTTTGTACAGTACTGAGCTCGAGCAAATTTTATGATGTTTCATTGATATGTATATTCCCTTGGTATCGCCCTTCGGTATTGGTCTTTTTGAGCCGCATGGAGTATAGCGTTTACCTTGTGGAACTTGTATACCTTATTGGTATTTGTTGTTTGCCTATTGGCTTGTTTTGGGATATTTGTATCCTTTGTTTCTATATGTTGCTGATGATATGAGGCTTGTTCTATATGATTCATCTCTTGTTGATGATTGTGTTATCTCTCCTAGAGATATTTATTATACTGTATGACCTTGCAGGTTTATTAGTGTTCAGTTTATCTAACTGATTTGTTATCTAGACTGACCCGTGTATTTTATACTAGGGTCAGACCGAGATGTTTCGGGTTAGGTGCTTTTGGGGACTTAGCCTATTTTGCTTCCGCATGGACTATTCGCCAGCTTCATTTTGTTATAGCGTCTTTTGTAGTCCTTATCTGTTATAACTCTGATTTATACTCTTTCGTCTCGTCTGTATATTGTGGTCTCCTGTACCACTTGACATGTAATATTTTGTATACTCTGTGGTGTATCTGTGTATGTGTATATTATGATCGACTGTTCTGTGATGTATATTACATTTGAGTTGTTATATTTTCTTCTGATAGATCCTATAGCCATTGTAGTTTTGCTTTAAATATTTATTGAATAGGTCGAATTTTAATGTGTTTCTACTTTTCGACATATTTAGTGAATAGTTAAGGTAAGATTGAACATGGTCGCTTCCATTATACTCTATTGTCCGCGTTAGCCGACAGTATTATCTATGTAATACTCTTTGTTAACGAGGCTCTCGGAGTGGGGCGTCACATTACTTGTATCACTTTACCTAGTGTAGAAAATGACATACGTACCCGTGGTTAAAATATATTTTTCTAAAATTTTTGAAATATTTTATAAATGTAGATATTATAATATTTTGATTTAAACTTAATTAAAAATGATTTTTGTAAAGTATTTTGATTTTTCAGAGAATTTATAAGTGAAATAAATTAATGATAAAGTGGAAATTTAAAATATAAGTTATTTTGGAAATTTGATTTAATTATAAATGGAATTTAGAATTTAATATGAAAATATGATAAATTTATGATATTTTGAATCAAATGAATTTAAAATGATTTTATAATATATTAATGGATTTTGAATAAGTTAAAATGTGAAATAAATGAATATTGAGACGAATTTTGAAATATAACTTAAATTGGAAAATGGTGAATTTTGTTTAAAAGTGGATTTTGGAAGTTAAGTAAGTAAAATGAAAAATAAGTTATACTTTGAAATTTAAACATAAGTGTTAAGTTAAAAATTTAATTATATGAATTGAAATTGAATGTTGGAATTTAATAAGTGAATTATTATTAAATATTGATTTTTGAATGGAGATATAACTTTATAAAATCACGAATTTAAGGAAAATTAAATTATGGTTATAAAAGTGAAAATATATGATTTTATAAGTTTGAAATGGTTTAAATAAAAATTTAATGGTTTATGAAAGTATAGTGAATATTTGGAATTTAATTAACAACATTTTGAAATGCTATTATTTTCTAAAGTAAAGGATATTACATCATTTGTAAATGCTGTAGTTAATATAAATGAACTAAAGGGCTAAATTGAATAAAAGGCTATTATTGCACCTTATAAGTGCTATAATTGTTGAATTTGACTAAGGTTTTATTTGAACTAATGTAACCCTATTACAGCATTTTGAATGTTATCCTTTGTTAAATTGAATTCTTTTAAAAGTAACTTTCTATAACAACTCGCATCCACACATGCCGGACTTAAATTGTTAAAAATACCGCATTGTAAATAAATTTGGAGCAAATGAAATACAAATCACAAAATCACAGACATAGAAATATCAGAATAACTCGCAGCGGAAATTAAAATACCATAGTAGTTCATGAAGCTACTATAACAAACTCTCGAAACATAATACATAATATCAGTCTGAAAAACATTTACAATAGAAATTTCAAGGACATAGAAGTTTATAAATACCAGAGTTGAAATGGAACAACAGAAACTGAAAGAGAATATATAACTAGACAAGCAGAATCTCCAGCGATTCCTAGCTCCAGAAAAGAAATCCAAAGCTAAGCTGTAAATAATCAGGCTGACCCAAGCGTAAAGTAAAATAAAAAAAATCGAGTCAGGACATACATACTTATATAATGTAAATCAACTCAAGTGAAATGAAGCAGCACAATAACTTAAAGGATGCTAGGGATCGCTCATCCTCTAAGGATCAGTTAAATCATAAATTTAAATACATTCCGTGGTTAAAATTTCAAATTAGTAATTTATACTTTGAAATAAAATATCATTTCAAAATTCAATATCATTCAAAATCCATTTCAAAATATCAAAATATCATATCTTTTCAAAACCCCACTCATTTTTATTTAAAATACCATTTCAACACACATTTCAAAATAGTTTATATTTCAACAAATTACTTCGTTATTACTTCATTGAAATGAAGTTATTATATTTAATAATTAAATTATTAAATTCCAAAATTTTAATCTTTCAAAGTTCATTTGTTCACTTAAATTTATTAAAACAATGAAAATTCAACTTTCGCAACATTTAGAAAATGCTACGGAAAGTTACTTTTAAAACAATTCAATTTAACAAAAGACAGCATTTAAAAATGTTGTAATAGGGTTACTTTAGTTCAAATAAAACCTTAGTTAATTTCAGCAACTACAACACTTAAAAAGTGCTATAATAGTCCTTAATTCAATTTAGCCATTTAGTTCATTTCGATCAAATATAGCATTTATGAATGCTATAATATCCTTTACTTAAGAAATAATAACATTTCAAAAACGCTGTTAATTAAATTCCATATATTCAATATAATTTCACAAACAATTAAATTTTTATTTAAATGATTTTAAACTTATAAAATCATATATTTTTCCTTTTTAAAACAATCATTTAAATACCCTTATATTCATGATTTTATAAAATTAAATTTTCATTCAACGGTCGATTAAATAATAATTCACTTATTAAATTCAAGCATTAAATTTCAATTCTTTAAATTAAATTTTTAACTTAACACTTAAGTTTAAATTTCCAAATATAACTTAATTTTCATTTTATTTTCTTAACATAAAATTCATTTTTAAACAAAATTCACAAATTTCCAATCTAAGTTATATTTCAAATTCAACTTAAATATTCATTTATTTAACTTTTTAACTTATTCAAAAATCATTAACACTTTATAAAATCATTTTAATCCATTTTAATTCAAATTTTAGCATATTTCCTACTTAATTTAAATTCCATTTATAACCAAATCATAATTTCCAAAATAACTTATATTTCAAATTTCTAACTTTACCATTAATTTAATCCACTTATAAATTTTTAGAAAATCAATAATACTTTACAAAATCATTTTTAATTAAGTTTAAATCAAAATATTATAATATTTACATTTCTAAAATACTTTAAAAATTTTAGAAAAACATATTTTAACCACGGGTCTGCATATCATTTTCTAGCCTAGGTAAAGTGATACGGATAATATATCATTTCAATCCGTAATTTACAAAGAAAAACCGGGTTTGATCATTTCAAACCCGCAATCCCAAGTAAAATGAAATAAATAAAAATCGTTCAAGCCTATCATTTCAGCCCAAAACGATTTTTCCTTATTCTAAAGTCCGTTCGGGTATGTATCATTTCAACCCATAGTGATTCCATCTACAGGGAACTTGCAGTGTGATTAACTGGTACAAATAAACAGAATAACATCATATAATAGTAACAGATGATATGATAGGTGTATAATTAGGGTGAACATCATATGATCAAATCATAAGCAGTTATAACATAATAATAATATCTACAGATTCACAGTATGTCAATTTACTACTTATATAAGTACGGAATGTCTGGTGAGAAATACTCACCTCTACAAGCTGGAGATAACAACCAAACACACAAACTAAGATCCACAAAGGCACGAAAGCACGACTATGATTCAAGAGTGGGAGAGCCAAAACTAATTGCCTTGTCAAATTTCAAACAAAACAAAGTACAATATGGATTACAAACCAAAATATTACAAAACAATGCTTGGAATAACTACACAATTCAAAGCTAGATCTTTTGCACTTGCATTCAACATCATATGCTTCAGCTATAGGCTAGAAAAGCACTGTTATGGGATGGATTTGGATCAGGTTCAGATCAGGTTAAGGTCATATAGGGGTCGGCCATAACAGTATGAAGGAGATGAAGGGTATGTGTGCATGAATTTACAAAACAAGGAAATACAAGTGGGTTTTGTTGCCATTTAAAGTCTCGGTCAAAGCATGGATGAGCACGACAAGCTTGGAAAGACCAAGTATAGGTGTTGAAGAGGTCTTAGGTCCAGGAAGTGGCTGGTGATGGTGGTGGATGGTCGGCCAAAGTGGTGGTTGAAGTGGTGGCAACAAGGGGAGTTCGGCTAGCATGAATAAAGTGGAGTTTGTTCATTTTTTTGGTGGATCATCGCCATGGATGGCTTCAGCTATGGATGGCAGTGGGAAGGAGGGGATAATGGCTGGTTGTGGTGGTGGTGGAGGTGGCCAAGGTGCTGGAGTAAGGAGGGCCGAACACAAAGAAGATGAAGCAAGTGCAAAATCCAAATAAAAACAATGAAAAGAGTGAAAAAGAATAGAAATTTACTAAACTTTTGCTCTTGGATTATGGCCGAATTTTTTTCTAGGGTTTGAGATCAATTTTTCACATGAGAAGGAAAGAAATGTTCGGCTGAAGAAAGTGTTTATGGCAGCAATTGAAGTGATGTGTTGATTTGTGTTGAAAAGGTAAGTGAATATGAAAAGACAAGGCACACAAAAGGTCACAAACTCTACAAATTTCCATAATTTCTTTTGAAATTTTAAATACATGTAAAATACATATAAATACAGATAAAAATGCAAAAATACAATGAATGAAAAAAAATAAATAAATAAATTTTAATTAAATGTAATTAAATTGAGAAAATAGCAAAAACTGAAAACTAGGCTTTAAAAAATAAAAAATAAGTGCAATAAATTTTGGAAAATTTTTATCGTCGGTTTAAAAATATTTAAAAATAAAATATATACCTAATATGTCATATAAAACATATTAGAACATGATTTAATAGAAAAAATATTATTTATATAATTTAAAATATACAATTTTATTAAATAAATCGATTTACACCTAGTATTGTAAAAAGCATAACTTCCATAATATAAATTGAATTTCAACGAACAAAAAGCAGTATTCTTGAAATTAAATGTATTTTTATAATAAAAGATAAAATTCAAAAGTTCAAATATATAAATTTTAAATTTAAAAGTCAAAGTTTGACCATTTTGACCAAAAATCCACTTTTCTCGAAATATCTTATTTATTCAGGTTTGAAATTATAATACACACAAAAATCAAAATTTATAATTAATATAACAAAATTTATCCAATTTAATAAATATAATAATTTTTTCATATAAAATAATCAAAATAAACAATAAAATAAATCATAAATTTTCAAGGTTGTTACACTCTCCCCCACTCAAATCTTTTCGTTCTCGAAAAGGGATGAGCAAGGAACATAAGGAAAAGAAAGATAGGAAAAACAAATGTACCTGAAAAAAACAATTCCGCATTTAAAACACGAATGCTCTCCTCTGTCTCCCAAGTACAATCCGGATCATTAGTACTCCACAGTACTTTGACCAGACTAACAGATTTCCTTCTTAGCTGCTTCGTACCTCTGTCGACAATACGACGTGGCTTCCTCTCAACAATCAGATTAGGCTAAATATCTAACTATCAAGTACAGATGGCTGAACCAAAAATAGATGGGTCAAGAAGATACTAGAGGAGATATGAGACGTGGAATACATCATGCACTCCAGAAAACTTCTCGGATATGCCAAAGAACCAACTCTTTCCACAATGCGGAAAGGACCTTCGAAGAGGAAAAAGGTAGAAATAACTAGAAGGAAAAATAGGTTGAAAGACAAGGATGGACCATTATTTTAAAACCATATACATTTCAATTTATAGTTTTATATTTACAACATTTTAAACATTTTATAATATGATAAATAGTCATTTGATTCAAATTTATTAGTTCAAAGTAAACAAAATTTAAATTTTTTAAAATTATTTAGACAAGTAAAATAATGATCAAAATATCCTTTATATAATACTTTATAAAAATACTTTTATAACTCGATGTCTTAACAAGTTTACTTACGTTCCTGTAGACTCTAGCAATGCGTTGATCAGGCGTAAAGCTAGAATTCTCCAGGTACTTAATAGACTTGTTTCAACACCCAGTGAAAATACTGAAAAACCTTATAAAAATAACAGATATAAAAAGTACAATCCAAACAAATCAACCAAACCAAACATGTCGATCATGGATTGCGAATACACAATGGTTACACCTGGATCCCCTAGGAAACATCCATACCCGTGGGCTGACTACCGCAGCTCTGCGATTATGCCATGAAGACTGGTAGTACCGCAGATACACAACGGTTACGCCTAGATCTCCCAAAAAGCATCTGTACCCTTAGGCTCTCGCAGCCCCTGCGGATTACGCTACCAAGCGACCCAATAGATCACAATACACAATTGTTAAGCCTGAATCCCCGAGGAAACATCTGTGCCCTTAGGCTTTCGCAGCCCCTTTGAACTACGCTATGCAGCCGCGCTCGTAAGACCATGGAGATAGCCATGGAATTCGATGGAGACTCGAGGATCATATCCTAAAAACCCAAATCAGATAGAATAATATCGATAGAATGAATCCACAGTGTGGCCACAAAGAGGATATCAAGTAGAAGGCACTTTCCATATCTTTACTTCGAAAATATGTATCATATAGTACCTTTCAAAATCACTTTCAAATATCATACTTACATAAAGTCCATTATATATAATATTTCATTTCAAATCGAATACTTTCCCAATCAATAGTATATCAAATCATACTTATATAGACTTCGATTATATAAGATTTCTCTTTACAAATTGAGTATGAGTTCCTTTTGAAATCAACAATTTTCAAATCAATTTCATACTTAAACAAATCAATTTTATATAAGTTCGATAACTCCTAAATCAAAGTGTAACAACCTGCATATTTATCGAGTTTATATTTAAATATTTTATTTAAATATTAAATCGTCAAATGGATTTTGGTCCGAAAAGCTACTTTTTGCAAACGGTCTAATTAGGACTCGAGACCACTTCCATTGAGTTCGAAATGCCGTTTACAACTTTTTTAAGTATAAACATCAATAGGTTTGGAGTTAGTGAAATTTCACTAACTTTTCCCGCCTTGGACTTTGGGTTAGTTTAGCCTATTAAGCCCAAGTTCCAACCCCCTTCTCCTCACTCTTCATAAAATTCCTAACTAACCCAAGCTTTGGCATTAATGGTGAAGAGAATGGGAAATTAAAACTCCAAGCTCAAATTCAATTGCAACTCCAACATTCAACTCCTAATTCAAGTAGAAGATATTGGATTCAAGCTTTGGATTGCTTCTCCTTGCTTTCAAGCTTCATCTTTATAAATTTTAGTGCAAAGGTGAGATTTTTATCCCACAAATCTAGTCTATATCTACATTGGACTGTTGGGAATGATTCTCTATCACTTTAGTATGCACGTTTGCATTTGGTTTGGATTGGATTGGTGAAAAACTCCAAATTTTAGTGATTTTGGTGAAAAACTGCTACTATGTCGTTCTGGCCATTTTTAGCTCGTTCGGAGTTAGGTCGCTCGTCCATAGGTTGTAGGTCGCAAGGTCGCTGGGCCGTAGGTCGCAGGGCTTTAGGTCGTTCTGGAAATATTGGCACTTCGGAGTTAGGTCGCTCGCGAGTTAAGCCTTAAGTCGTAGGTCGCTCACGAGTTAAGCCTTAAGCCGTAGGTCGCTCGCGAGTTAAGCCTTAAGCCGTAGGTCGCTCGCGAGTTAAGCCTTAAGCAGTAGGACGTTCGCGAATTAAGCCTTAGGTCGTGAACCCTATTAGGTCGTTAGGCCTATAACCCGTTAAGTCGCGAAGACCTTAGGTCATTAGACCCTTGAGTCGTTAGGTCGTTAGACCCTTGAGTCGTTAGGTCGTATGACCTTATAACCCTATAGGTCGTTGGACCTTTAACTCGTAGGTCGTTGGACCTTATCCCGATAGTTCTCTTGACCCTTTAGACCCTTAGGTCGTTAGACCTCATTTTGTCTTCACTAGGTCGTACCGTTTTGGACGGGGCGCTGCCCCCTGGACCCCCGCGACCTGACCGGGAAGGTCGAACCCCGTAGCGGTGGCGTTGCCCCCGCACCCCCACCTTGGGGGGTTGCCACCCCCCTGGACCCCCCTCCGTAGGGCATCTTATCTGAAGTGCATTCAACAGAACATGTTCGTTGAGATGCTGAGTTGACCACTTTTCGAGACAAACTATCTTTGGCTTCTCGGTCGATTTTATGGATTTTTGAATATCTATTTCCAAGGATTCTTTATTGGTCTCTTTGGATTTTATTCACGTCTTCGTATGTGATTTTTTATGATTGATTGTTTCTACAATCACTTCGATGATTTGTCACTTTAAAATATAAAGGTTTTCTATACTAGTAGTAAATATCAAAACTCTTTCTTCAAATGATTTCAACACTATTTTATAACAAAGCTCGTTTTCTCAAGCCGATTTCCAATCTATTAGTGTATACAAACCTTTACCTCACTCGTATGAGAAATCTAATTAAACGACTTAGTAAAACAAGTGGTATGAAACGCTTGCGTTTACTTCGTCGGTTAATTCTTGGACTTGTTCGATTGAATCTCTTGTGACAATTTTCTAGTGGAGATCTACAGTTTGTTTGTAAATATTTGAGTTAAGCAAGTGGTTATGGGACATGAAGCTAAACTTTTATATTTACTAACTTAGTGTAATTGACACTTGTTGATGATCATGACGATCATTTTTGTGTTTTAGACTAGCAACTGTGCGATGTCTCTTTGTCTGCGAGGGAGACTAGACCCCGGTCTTGTGATGTTTCGCCATCGCATTTGTGTGACATTTCGCCATCGCATATGTGAGGTAGCGCCCCACGGTCTTCGGGCCATTCGTGTTTCAAAATTAATGGCTTGCAACCATGAGATAGCTTCTCGCTTTGTGTTACACGTGTAGGTGAGTTTTCATGCTTTCATTTTGTGAGTTTTCATGCTCCTATATTGTAATTTCTGGATTTCTTGTGTAGTCTTCTAGAATTTGTGCTTCACCTATTTTCATGACTTTCTTTGTTATGATTTCCAACTTTTATGTTTAGGTGAATTTGGATCTTTTAGAAGATTCTTTTGATATTGTTTGATCTCTTGAT
The DNA here is from genome assembly GCA_030765085.1 of Allium cepa. NCBI lineage: Eukaryota > Viridiplantae > Streptophyta > Magnoliopsida > Asparagales > Amaryllidaceae > Allium > Allium cepa. The sequence goes on from CM060935.1 coordinate 28,085,987, forward strand.
GATCTTCATTTACATGCTTATCATAGTATGTCTTTATGGATACTATATGTTCTTGCCATATCTATTGTTTATATCATGTTATCTGATATTTATAGCTAGACTGATCCGTTTATTATTTTCTTATAAATAATACTCGCGTCAGACCGAGATGTTACAGGTGCTTCTGCTTGACTTCTCCCCCAGGGATTTACTACTCTGACTTTTGGCTGACCTTTTAGATTAGCAGTTTTTGTCGTTTACACTTGAGATATAGACTCATAGATGTATTCTTTTGTATAGCACGTGTTGCTATTCTTTTGTATTATTGTGAATCTTTTTGACCACTACTCTGATGTACACTTTCATGTGTTAGTTATATATTCATATCTTCTTCCGCCTTTGTGATATGGATGTTTGTGACTGATTTGTGTTATGCTTATTTCTATGTTTGTTTTCGAAGATTATTATAGCCACCGTGTGATAAGAAATCACGTGGATGGTCGCTCCTCAACAGCCTTATTCTCCGTGCTAGTTGACAACACTACACCGTAGTGTTCTTGGCTAGTGTGGGTATAGAGGTGGGGCGTCACAGCTTGGTATCAGAGCGAAACTTCGGAACAATGTAGAATAACTTAACAAGGATCATCGTCCTAAGTCTATCTTAGGAGTTATACCATAGGATTAATTCGAGTCTTCGTACCGATTCATCCTATTTCCTTTATGATTCCTTGTTTTATCTATCAAGATTGCTTGATATTCATTGGTGAATAACCTTCTTCCTTCTCTTCTTTCTTTCTTAAAGGAAGAGAATGTCTAGACCAGGCCGTCCCAGAACTGGATCATCTAGTGCTTCTCCCCAGGATGGAGTTTTTATGACTGCTCAACAGCTTCTTGATTTAGTAACAAATGCTCAAGCAGCTGGAGCTAACCCGGAACCTACTCACCCAAAGTCGGGATTTGCACGCTTGTGCAGCGATTACACCAACTTGGGTGGGAAGCCCTTCAAAGGTTCGGAAACGATCATCGAGGTCCAGTCTTGGTTAAAATCATGTGATCGAATCTTTTCTCGCATGAACCTTGTCGATCTCCACCGCGTTCAGGTGGCTTCCAGCATGCTCCAGGAGAGAGCATTGGACTGGTACGAACTCCTTATTTCAGAAATTAATGAAGCGGATCTCACCTGGGAGCAATTTCAGGGACGCTTCGAGTTAAAGTTTATACCAGAAGCTGGGAAAGTAACCTTGGCTCGACGTTTTATAGACCTTGTTCAAGGTCAATCCTTTGTGACTGATTACGTCGCAGCCTTCGAGTCGCTTTCCAAATATGGGGTTGAATACATCAACAGCCCATTGAAGAAGAACCAGAGGTTCGTTTATGGCTTAAATAAGAATCTTAAGAAGCCACTACTCCTGAAACTAGAAGTTGCATTTGATCAACTCGTCGATATCGCTCTTCGTCTTGAAGAGGCCGATAGAGAGAGTGATGCTGAAGTGGTTGGCGCTAAACCAAACTTCAACAACAAAAAGAGGCCTAACAAATTTAAAGGTTCTTATCCCAACAAAAAGGGTAAGCAGGCAACTTCGGCTGCAAAGACACCTTCCTCTAGTAGCGGGCAATGCTATAACTGTGGTTCTAAGGACCATTTTGCGAACAAGTGTTCGAAGCCCAAAGGTTGTCGCTATTGTAAGAGCCCAGATCATTTCGTGCATCAATGCCTCAAACTTGAAGCCAAGAAGGAGGGAAAGTTAAATGTGGCTCAAGCCCCTGGCAACACATCTCGTGGCCAAGGTATTTCTCATTCCATTCTTGATGGTATTATTTTATTTCATGATCAACCTATTAGAGTTCTCTTTGATATGGGTGCATCCCATTCTTTTATATCAAAAGAACTTGTTGATACTTTTTCTTTAAATGTTGTTGCTTTAATGACTTCTTTAAGAATCGCAAATCCGGTTGGTGGGTCCCCAACTCTTAGTTTGCTTTGTAAAGATGTGGAGATTGTTTTATGTGATTTTTCTTTCCTAGCCGATTTGCATGTCAGGCGTTACTTAGGCTTTGGAATAATTTTGGGAATGGATTGGATTAACCGTTATCAAGCCCATATCCTATGTCCTGAGCGGACTATTCATCTCCGACATCCACTATCTGTTAAACATATTTCTGTTAATCTTAATGATTCAGAATCCTGTTTGGTGGCATCTTTATATTCTTTAAATCCTCGTGATGATGATGGTGATGATGATATTATTTCTCGTATTCATGTTGTTCGTGAATTTTCCGACATATTCGAGCCCGTTTTAGGTTCGCCACCTAAACGAGCAATTGAGTTCAGAATTAATCTTGTTTCTGGAGCTCAACCTATTACTCGTCCTCCTTATCGCATGTCCAATAAGGAAAATGAGGAGATGCGTAAACAATTATCCGAATTGGAGACGAAACAATTTATTCGCTCTATTTCCTCACCTTGGGGAGCTTCGGCTATTTTCGTGAAGAAATCCGACGGTACGCTTAGGCTTTGCGTTGACTATCGCAAGCTTAACGATCTGACTATTAAAAATAAATATCCTTTACCTCGGATTGATGATCTATTCGATCAGCTTATTGGTGCTAAGGTCTTTTCACAATTGGACTTGGCTACCGGTTTCCATCAGCTTTGCATCGCAGAGGATAGCATTCCTTTGACATCATTCCGTACTCGATATGGATCTTATGAATGGCTTGTTATGCCATTTGGGTTAACGAATGCTCCAGCTTATTTCGTTGACCTCATGAATCGAGTTTTCAAAGATTTCCTCGATCGGTTTGTTCTCATATTCATTGATGATATTCTTGTGTATGCAAAAACCGAGGAGGAATATGAGAAACATCTTCGGATTGTATTGGAAACCCTTAGGAGTAATCAATTAAAGGCGAAATTTTCTAAATGCCACTTTTGGCAATCTCGTGTGAAGTTTCTCGGTCATATTATTTCCGAATCCGGAATTTCCGTGGATCCTTCAAAGATTGAAGCGATTCAAGATTGGAAAAGACCTGAGAGTGTAACTGAAATCCGTAGCTTTCTCGGATTGGCGGGCTATTACCGTCGTTTTATTAAAGACTTTTCTAAGATTGTCGTGCCTCTTACTGGCTTGACTAAGAAGGGAGTTAAATACATTTGGTCGGACAAATGTGAAGCCTCTTTTCAGAAATTGAAAGAACTCCTTTCCGATGCTCCTATTCTTGTTATTCCCGTGGGGAATCAAGATTTTGTTGTTTATACTGATGATAGTCACGTTGGTTTGGGTGCCGTTCTTATGCAAAAAGAATGTGTTATTGCTTATGCTTCTAGGAAATTGAAGCCGGCCGAGACTAGATATGCCACACATGATTTAGAACCCGCGGCTATTGTTTTCGCCCTTCGGATTTGGCGTCATTATCTATTGGGAGAGAAATTTATTCTTTACACGGATCATAAGTCTTTGAAATATTTATTTTCTCGAAAGGAACTTAATTTGCGTCAACAGCGTTGGCTCGAGTTCCTTGCACCTTATGATCTTGATATTCTTTATACCCCCGGTAAGGGTAATCGTGTCGCCGATGCTCTTAGCCGTAAACAACAAGCAGTTGTTTCTATGATGATATCCGAATGGAACGATCTCGAGGTTTTATCCACTTGTGAGATTCGAGAGCGCGTATTTGATTTATGCTCATCACTTGTTTTATGTAGCCTTGAGGCTCATCCTTCTCTTTTAGACCGCATTCTTGAAGCTCAAGGGCTAGATCCTAAATTGGCTCTTCTTGGCGAAAATATTAAAGATAAAATTGATATTGAAGGTTTGAAAGACTTTGATACTTATTCTCGTGGCGGCATTCGAAAATTTGGTAGACTTATCGTACCAAATATTTGAGATCTTCGTAAAGATATTTTAGAAGATTCCCATCGTTCTAAATTCACCATTCATCCCGGTAGTAGTAAAATGTACGCTGATATGAAGCGACTTTATTATTGGAAGGGAATGAAATCTAATGTTGCTAACTTTGTTAAGTTTTGCATGACTTGCCAACTTGTTAAGGCCGAACATCAAAGGCCTGGTGGGTTATTGCAACCTTTAGAAATTCCAATTTGGAAGTGGGACCAAATTTTCATGGATTTTATAGATGTCCTTCCCCGTTCTCGTTCGGGTCATGATAGCTTATGGGTGATTGTTGATAGACTTACTAAATCCGCCCATTTTATTCCCGTTCGGTCTAACCGAACTGTTCCTCTTTTGGCCAAACTCTTTATCAAAGAAATTGTTAAATTGCATGGAGTTCCTACTTCTATTGTTAGCGATCGAGATCCATTGTTTACTAGTGGATTTTGGAAGAGTCTTCAAAAAGCTTTAGGAACGAAGCTTAATTTTAGCACTGGTTATCACCCCCAGTCCGATGGACAAACCGAGCGTGTGAATCAAACTCTTGAAGATCTTCTTCGTGCTTGTGTGCTTGATTTTGGTGGAAGCTGGGAAGATCATATTTCACTTGTTGAATTTTCCTATAATAATAGCTTCCAATCTAGTATTGGTATGGCACCTTTCGAGGCACTCTATGGAAGGCCCTGCCGGTCTCCTTCTTGTTGGCTTGAGGCCGGTGAGAAGCTGGTTTTAGGTCCAGATTTTATTCGAGACTCCACAAAGAAGATTGAACTTATTCGACATAGGATGAAAGAAGCCCAGAGTAGACAAAAATCCTATGCCGATAATCGAAGAAGGAAATTAGAATTTTCTGTTGGAGATCCTGTTTTTATTCGTGTTTCACCCATGAAGGGTGTTGTATGTTTCAGTCGATCGGGGAAGTTAGCGCCTCGATATATTGGGCCATTTCCTATCACTGAATGTATTGGTTCCATGGCTTATCGCCTTGCATTGCCGGCTCAGTTTTCTGCTATGCATGATGTATTTCACGTTTCTCAATTACGGAAATGCCTTCGGGATTCCGATTCTATTCTTGAGCCTGCTGTTGTGGAAGAAATTGATGTTTCGCCGAATTTAACTTATGAGTAGCATCCTATTCGAATTATAGCTTCTGAGGTTAAATGACTTCGAAATAAAGATGTTCCGCTTGTGAAGGTTCAATGGTCCTCAAATCCTAAGGATTGTTCTTGGGAATCCAGAGAATTCATCGAGCGTACACATCCGGACTTGCTTACTCCTGCTCTTTGAGATGAACTTCTTATTTCAAATTTCTCTTGTGTTAATATGCTTTTATGGTTTTACTTTTTATTTCCATCTTATATATATATTGCGAGGACGCAATTTATTTAAGGAGAGGAGTCTGTAACAACCCGCATATTTATCGAGTTTATATTTAAATATTTTATTTAAATATTAAATCGTCACTCGGATTTTGGTCCGAAAAGCTACTTTTTGCAAACGGTCAAATTAGGACTCGAGACCACTTCCATTGAGTTCGAAATGCCGTTTACAACTTTTTTAAGTATAAACATCAATAGGTTTGGAGTTAGTGAAATTTCACTAACTTTTCCCGCCTTGGACATTGGGTTAGTTTAGCCTATTAAGCCCAAGTTCCAACCCCCTTCTCCTCACTCTTCATAAAATTCCTAACTAACCCAAGCTTTGGCATTAATGGTGAAGAGAATGGGAAATTAAAACTCCAAGCTCAAATTCAATTGCAACTCCAACATTCAACTCCTAATTCAAGTAGAAGATATTGGATTCAAGCTTTGGATTGCTTCTCCTTGCTTTCAAGCTTCATCTTTATAAATTTTAGTGCAAAGGTGAGATTTTTATCCCACAAATCTAGTCTATATCTACATTGGACTGTTGGGAATGATTCCCTATCACTTTAGTATGCACGTTTGCATTTGGTTTGGATTGGATTGGCGAAAAACTCCAAATTTTAGTGATTTTGGTGAAAAACTGCTACTATGTCGTTCTGGCCATTTTTAGCTCGTTCGGAGTTAGGTCGCTCGTCCATAGGTGGTAGGTCGCAAGGTCGCTGGGCCGTAGGTCGCAGGGCTTTAGGTAGTTCTGGAAATATTGGCACTTCGGAGTTAGGTCGCTCGCGAGTTAAGCCTTAAGCCGTAGGTCGCTCACGAGTTAAGCCTTAAGCCGTAGGTCGCTCGCGAGTTAAGCCTTAAGTCGTAGGTCGCTCGCGAGTTAAGCCTTAAGCCGTAGGTCGCTCGCGAGTTAAGCCTTAAGCCGTAGGTCGCTCGCGAGTTAAGCCTTAAGCAGTAGGACGTTCGCGAATTAAGCCTTAGGTCGTGAACCCTGTTAGGTCGTTAGGCCTATAACCCGTTAAGTCGCGAAGACCTTAGGTCGTTAGACCCTTGAGTCGTTAGGTCGTATGACCTTATAACCCTATAGGTCGTTGGACATTTAACTCGTAGGTCGTTGGACCTTATCCCGATAGTTCTCTTGACCCTTTAGACCCTTAGATCGTTAGACCTCATTTTGTCTTCACTAGGTCGTACCGTTTTGGACGGGGCGCTGCCCCCTGGACCTCCGCGACCTGACCGGGAAGGTCGAACCCCGTAGCGGTGGCGTTGCCCCCGCACCCCCACCTTGGGGGGTTGCCACCCCCCTGGACCCCCCCTCCGTAGGGCATCTTATCTGAAGTGCATTCAACAGAACTTGTTCGTTGAGATGCTGAGTTGACCACTCTTCGAGACAAACTATCTTTGGCTTCTCGGTCGATTTTATGGATTTTTGAATATCTATTTCCATGGATTCTTTATTGGTCTCTTTGGATTTTATTCACGTCTTCGTATGTGATTTTTTATGATTGATTGTTTCTACAATCACTTCTATGATTTGTCACTTTAAAATATAAAGGTTTTCTATACTAGTAGTAAATATCAAAACTCTTTCTTCAAATGATTTCAACACTATTTTATAACAAAGCTCGTTTTCTCAAACCGATTTCCAATCTATTAGTGTATACAAACCTTTACCTCACTCGTATGAGAAATCTAATTAAACGACTTAGTAAAACAAGTGGTATGAAACGCTTGCGTTTACTTCGTCGGTTAATTCTTGGACTTGTTCAATTGAATCTCTTGTGACAATTTTCTAGTGGAGATCTACAGTTTGTTAGTAAATATTTGAGTTAAGCAAGTGGTTATGGGACATGAAGCTAAACTTTTATATTTACTAACTTAGTGTAATTGACACTTGTTGATGATCATGACGATCATTTTTGTGTTTTAGACTAGCAACCGTGCGATGTCTCTTTGTCTGCGAGGGAGACTAGACCCCGCTCTTGTGATGTTTCGCCATCGCATTTGTGTGATGTTTCGCCATCACATATGTAGGGTAGCGCCCCACGGTCTTCGGGCCATTCGTGTGTCAAAATTAATGGCTTGCAACCATGAGATAGCTTCTCGCTTTGTGTTACACGTGTAGGTGAGTTTTCATGCTCCCATTTTGTGAGTTTTCATGCTCCTATATTGTAATTTCTGAATTTCTTGTGTAGTCTTCTGGAATTTGTGCTTCACCTATTTTCATGACTTTCTTTGGTATGATTTCCAACTTTTATGTTTAGATGAATTTGGATCTTTTAGAAGATTCTTTTGATATTGTTTGATCTCTTGATGATCTTCATTTACATGCTTATCATAGTATGTCTTTATGGATACTATATGTTCTTGCCATATCTATTGTTTATATCATGTTATCTGATATTTATAGCTAGACTGATCCGTTTATTATTTTCTTATAAATAATACTCGGGTCAGATCGAGATGTTACAGGTGCTTCTGCTTGACTTCTCCCCCAGGGATTTACTACTCTGACTTTTGGCTGACCTTTTAGATTAGCAGTTTTTGTCGTTTACACTTGAGATATAGACTCATAGATGCATTCTTTTGTATAGCACGTGTTGTTATTCTTTTGTATTATTGTGGATCTTTTTGACCACTACTCTGATGTACACTTTCATGTGTTAGTTATATATTCATATCTCCTTCCGCCTTTGTGATATGGATGTCTGTGACTGATTTGTGTTATTCTTATTTCTATGTTTGTTTCCGAAGATTATTATAGCCACCGTGTGATAAGAAATCACGTGGATGGTCGCTCCTCAACAGCCTTATTCTCTGTGCTAGTTGACAACACTACACCGTAATGTTCTTGGCTAGTGTGGTTATAGAGGTGGGGCGTCACACAAAGTATTTAAATAAACAAGGTTCTCGATTTCAAACCATTTCAATATCAATTCAGTTTCAAAATCATATATGATTTCGCCAGATCATTTCTTCCTAATTTCATATTTTCAGTTTCAAAGTTTCTTAAAACAATAGATTTAGAAAATAATCCATATTCCCAAATCAACAAAAAATTTAGGTCAAACAAATTCATTTCCATTTCAAACATATATTCACTTTCAAAAAAATCATAGTACTTCTAAAGTTATAAATCTTTCGAAACCAAAATACTTGAAATCATTACACTTTGAAAATCATAACAATTAGAAATCATACATTTGAAATAATAAAACACTCCTTTAATTCTTTACATTCACAAATTTATTCAATTAAATCCAAATCTAAAATTTCCAATTTTAATTCAACTCAAACCATCAGTTTCAATTCAATTTAGTTTTCCAACAAAACCATTTCAAATATTATCAAATTTCAAATAACGATTTGATCCATAAAATAAACAATTCAATCTTAAATATATTTCAAAGCTTAAATATACCATATTCCAAAACTAAATTTTATAATTTCATATATCTCAAATTTTACTTCATTATTACTTAGTTTTGAAATATTCATTTCATTAATCCATCATTTTTAAATAAACTCATATTCAAAATAAACCAAATATCCTTTCGTACAAATATAAACTTCAAATATTCATTTACCAAAATCAATTACCATTTCAAATTTACATTCTTTATCAAAATAAAGATTAAATCATTTCCAAACCATTTCAATCATCAAAATATCTAAAATGATTATAAAGTTTAAAACCATCACTTAAAACCTTTAAACTATTTATTTCTATATGAAAAATCCAATTTACCATTGGAAAGATTATTATTCTATATATATATATATATATATATATAGTTTATTCAAAACATTTCAATCTATATTTGATACCAATATAATTGAAAATAGTCTTATTTATTTCACTCAACAAACAGTTTCAAACTTATATAAATCATATTACTTTATACATTAATCATACCAAACTAACTTATATTCTTTATCAAATACCTTATACATTTCAAAATTTCTTAGCTTTGAAAAGTTAACCTTGATTTGGAAGTGCTCGAATCTTCAAAATAGTCGAAAGAACCAAATTTTCCAATCCAAGAGTTGGAAATCGGTAACAAATCCATAAATCAATTCCAATAGATAAGGTTATACCAAAACAAATCTGAATCTCGACGACTGAACATTGGCTTACTTTATATCATTTCAAATATATATATATATATATATATATATATATATATACATATACATATACATATATCTTTCGAATATCAAACCATACTTTGAAATCTGAAATTAAAATTTGGATTTCATAAAATCACTCGCATAGCAGAGCTACTAGAGTGGCCTCTCCCCCACTCAGAAACTCGAAAATCAATGTCGATGATGCATGCATTCATCATCGAAATTATTTTTCAGCGACATAAGTGGGTTCAGGACTTTTTTTATTTTCTTGAAACTTCTTTGAAATCACATCGAAATCATTGGGATTAGTTCGAATGCATTTGAAACATTTTATTCGGAGAAATATCTTTAAAACATATTATTATTATATTTTCCAAAATCCTAAAACTGATTTCAAAACACCAGAGTTCAATTCCTCGAAATTCAAATTCAAAACCCTGCAGTTATAAATCATTTTTATTTAAATCAAATTTCTTATAAATTTTCAAAATTTCAAATCCTTTCAAAACTTCAAATTTTCAATAAGAAAAATATATGTAATCCATATCGAAAACATTTCTCATTTGTATATGAAATGGGTCATCCTTATCAAAATAATAATTTCGATGTATGCACAATTTTGAAATAAATCAATAAAATTTCCAAAGAATGATTCAAGGTTAGATTTCAAACAAATAGAGATTCCAATTTAGAGAAATTCTAATCAAATAGAATTCTGGTTAGAAGATAAGCTCGAACAAAGATGAGATAATTTTATTACCAAATAGAAGATGGATAAGCCTATATAAATCGTGGGCGACCTTAACCGGGTCAAACGTGAATTCAGGAATATAACCAATTGGGAAATTTAAAGCAAATCGACATTCGATTGCTAGAGATAGAATCTAGGTAGAGCAGGAGATAGATAGCATCATAAATCAAGGATACAGAAATCTCCGATGAATCAATGCCAATTGTAAAGGAGTTTCACCCTTTTACAAATTATTCAAAGATTGGCGGAATCACTGATCTTTGGAGAGGTCATTCCAAAGTGGAGTTATGGAATTCCCCAAAATCAAAAGGGTAAAATAAGGAAGACAAGACTGGATTTCAGAACAAGTGGGAGCGTTCCGAAGTTCAAGGAATCCAAACCGATAAGAATCCTAATCAAAAGATTCTAACAAGGTGGATACCGAAGGAATGAAGTTTAGAAATATCTTGATTTCAAAATAAGAATTTTTTTTATATATACCAAAATAACCTTTGAAAATCCTTTAAAATCATTTGGAAATCATTTTATACTTCGAAAATACGTTACTCACAAAGAAATGATTCTGAGATTGATTTCACTCATTCTAGGTTATTTCTACCCTATCTTTAATGAGTTTTTGCTCCGCATGCTAAGGTTTGCCTAAAACCAAAGCTCTGATACCAACTGTAACAACCCGATATTTTCAGCAATTCGCATCCACACATGCCGGACTTGAATTGTTCAAAATACCGCATTGTAAATAAATTTGGAGCAAATGAAATACAAATCACAGAATCACAAACACAGAAATATCAGAATAACTCGCAGCGAAAATTAAAACACCATAGACGTTCATGAAGCTACTACAACAAACTCTCAAAACATAATACATAATATTAGTCTGAAAAACATATACAATAGAAATCTCAAATACGTAGAAGTTTAAAAATACCAAAGTTGAAATAGAATAACAGAAACTGAAAGAGAATAGGTAACTAGACAAGCAGAATCTCCAACGATTCCTAGCTCCAGAAAAGAAATCCAAAGCTGAGCTGTAAATACTCAGGCTAACCCGAGCGTAAAGTAAAATAAAAAACACTCGAGTCAAGACATACATACTTATATAATGTAAATCAACTCAAGTGAACTGAAGTGGCACAATAACTTAAAGGATGCTTGGGATCGTCAATCTTCTAAGGATCAGTTAAACCATAAATTTAAATACATTCCATTGTTAAAATTTCAAAATAGTAATTTATACTTTGAAATCAAATATCATTTCAAAATTCAATATCATTCAAAATCCATTTCAAAATATCGTATCTTTTCAAAACCACATTCATTTTTATTTAAAATACCATTTCAACACACATTTCAAAATAGTTTATATTTCAACAAATTACTTCATTATTACTTCATTGAAATGAAGTAATTATTTTTCAATAATTAAATTATTAAATTTCCAAAATTTTAATCTTTCAAAGTTCATTTATTCACTTAAATTTATTAAAACAACGAAAATTCAACTTTCGCAGCATTTAGAAAATGCTACGGAAAGTTACTTTTAAAACAATTCAATTTAACAAAAGACAGCATTTAAAAATGCTGTAATAGGGTTACTTTAGTTCAAATAAAACCTTAGTTAATTTCAGCAATTACAGCACTTTCAAATTGCTATAATAGTCCTTAATTCAATTTAGCCATTTAGTTCATTTCTATCAACTACAACATTTATAATGTTATATTATCCTTTACATTAGAAATAATAACATTTTAGAAATGCTATTAATTAAATTCCACATATTCAATATAATTTCACAAACAATTGAATTTTTATTTAAATCATTTTAAACTTATAAAATCATATATTTTCCCTTTTTAAAACAATCATTTAAATACCCTTATATTCATGATTTTATAAAATTAAATTTTCATTCAACGATCAATTTAATAATAATTCATTTCTTAAATTCAAGCATTAAATTTCAGTTCTTTAAATTAAATTTTAAACTTAACACTTAAGTTTAAATTTCCAAATATAACTTAATTTTCATTTTATTTTCTTAACATAAAATTCATTTTTAAAAAATATTCACAAATTTCCAATCTAAGTTATACTTCAAATTCAACTTAAATATTCATTTATTTAACTTTTTAACTTATTCAAAAATCATTAACACTTTATAAAATCATTTTAATTCATTTTAATTCAAATTTTTTCATATTTCCTACTTAATTTAAATTCCATTTATAACCAAATCATAATTTCCAAAATAACTTATATTTCAAATTTCTAACTTTACCATTAATTTAATCCACTTATAAATTTTTAGAAAATCAATAATACTTTACAAAATCATTTTAGAAAAATATATTTCAACCACGGGTCTGTATATCATTTTCTAGCCTAGGTAAAATGAATGGATATTATATCATTTCAATTCGTAATTTACAAGAAAACCCGGGTTTGATCCTTTCAAAACCGCAATCCCAAGTAAAATGAAATAAATAAATATCGTTCAGGCCTATCATTTCAGCCCATAATGATTTTTCCTTATTCTAAAGTCCGTTCGGGTATGTATCATTTCAATCCATAGTGATTCTATCTACAGGGAACTTGCAGTGTGATAAACTGGTATAAATAAACAGAATAACATCATATAACAGTAACAGATGATATGACAGGTGCATAAATAGGGTGAACATCATATGATCATAGCATAAGCAGTTATAACATAATAATAATATCTACAGATTCACAGGGTGTCAATTTACTACTTATATAAGTACGGAATGTCTGGTGAGAAATACTCACCTCTACAAGCTGGAGATAACAACCAAACACACAAACTAAGATCCACAAAGCCACGAAAGCACAACTACTATTCAAGAGTTGGAGAGCCAAAGCTAATTGCCTTGTCAAATTTCAAACAAAACAAAGCACAATATGGATTACAAACCAAAATATTACAAAACAATGCTATGAATAACTAGACAATTCAAAGATAGAGCTTTTGCACTTACATTCAACATCATATGCTTCAGCTATAGGCTAGAAAAGCACTATTATGGGATGGATTTGGATCAGGTTAAGGTCATATAGGGGTCGGCCATAACAATATAAAGGAGATGAAGGGTATGTGTGCATGCAACACAAGTGGGTTTTATTGCCATTTAAAGTCTCGGTCAAAGCATGGATGAGCACGACCAAGCTTGGAAAGACCAAGTATAGGTGTTGAAGAGGTCTTAGGTCTAGGAAGTGGCTGGTGATGGTGGTGGATGGTCGGCCAAAGTGGTGGTTGAAGTGGTGGCAACAAGGGGAGTTCGGCTAGCATGAATAAAGTGGAGTTTGTTCATTTTTTTGGTGGATCATCGTCATGGATGGCTTCGGCTATGGGATGGCAGTGGGAAGGTGGGGATAATGGCTGGTTGTGGTGGTGGTGGAGGTGGCCAAGGTGCTGGAGTAAGGAGGGCCGAACACAAAGAAGATGAAGCAAGTGCAAAATCCAAATAAAAACAATGAAAAGAGTGAAAAAGAATAGAAATTTACTAAACTTTTGCTCTTGGATTATGGCCGAATTTTTTTCTAGGGTTTGAGATCAATTTTTCACATGAGAAGGAAAGAAATGTTCGGCTGAAGAAAGTGTTTATGGCAGCAATTGAAGTGATGTGTTGATTTGTGTTGAAAAGGTAAGTGAATATGAAAAGACAAGGCACACAAAAGGTCACAAACTCTACAAATTTCCATAATTTCTTTTGAAATTTTAAATACATGTAAAATACATATAAAAATGCAAAAATACGATGAATGCAAAAAAATAAATAAATAAATTTTAATTAAATGTAATTAAATTGAGAAAATAGCAAAAACTGAAAACTAGGCTTTAAAAAATAGAAAATAAGTGCAATAAATTTTGGAAAATTTTTATCGTCAGTTTAAAAATATTTAAAAATAAAATATATACCTAGTATGTCATATAAAACATATTAGAACATGATTTAATAGATAAAAATATTTAATTTATAGTTTAACTGATTCTTAAAGGATGGGCGATCCCAAGCATCCTTTAAGTTATTGTGCATTTCTAATACAGTTCACTTGAGTTGGTTTACATTATATAAGTATATATGTCCTGACTCGAGTGTTTTGTGTTATACTTTACGCTAGGTTCAGCCTGAGTATTTAAAGCTTAGCTTTGGATTTCTTTTCTGAAGCTAGGAATCGTTGGAGATTCTGCTTGTCTAGTTATCTATTCCCTTTTAGTTTTAGTTGTTCTATTTTAACTCTGGTATTTATGACATGCTATGTATTTGAGATTTCTATTGTATATTTTTTTCAGACTGATATTATGTATTATGTTTTGAGAGGTTGTTATAGCAGCTTCATGAACTACTATGGTATTTTAATTTCCGCTACGAGTTATTCTGATATTTCTGTGTCTATAATTCTGTGATTTGTATTTCATTTGCTCCAAATTTATTTACAATGCGGTATTTTGAGCAATTCAAGTCCGGCATGTGTGGATGTGAATGGCTGAAAATATTAGGTTGTTATATTTGGTATCAGAGCTTTGGTTTCAGGCGAACCATAGCCTACGGAGAAAAAACTCATTTAAGATAGGGTTGAAATACTCTAGAATGAGTGAAATCAATCTTAGAATCATTTCCTTGTGAGAGAACATGTTTTCGAAGTATAAAATGATTTCCAAATGATTTTAAAGGATTTTCAAAGATTATTTTGGTATAAAAATGTTCTTATTTTGAAACCAAGATTTTCTAAACTTCATTCCTTCTATATCCAGCTTGTTAGAAATCTCATGGTTAGGATTCTTATCAGTTAAGATTCCTTGAACTTTGGAATGCTCCCACTCGTTCTAAAATCAAGTCTTGTCTTCCCTATTTTTATGCTTTTGATTTTGGAGCATTCCATAACTCCACTTTGGGACGACCTTTGTAAAGATTGGTGATTCCGCCAATCTTTGAATAATTTGTAAAGGGGTGAAACTCCTTTAGAATTGGCATTGATTCACCGGAGATCCTCGGTTTACGATGCTATCTATCTCCTGCTCTACCTGGATTTTATCTCTGGCGATCGAATGTCAATTTGCCTTAAATTTCTGCATTGATTATATTCTTGAAGTCACGGTTTACTCAGTTAAGGTCGCTTACGAATTATATAGGCTTATCATCTCCTATTTGGTAATTAAATTATCTCATCTTTGTTTGAGCTTATCTTCGAACCAGAATTCTATTTGATTAGGTTCCTCTAAATTCGAATCTATGTTTGTTCTGAAATCAATCCTTGAATCATTCTTTGGAAATTTGTATTTGGTTGTATGTTGAAATTGTGCATACATCAAAAAAAGTTTGATGAGGATGACCCCATTTTATATAAAAGTGAAATGTTTTCGATATGGATTATATATTTTTCTTTCTTTGAAAATTTGAAGCTTTGAAAGGATTTGGAATTTTGCAAATTTTATAAGAATTTGACTTATATAAAATGATTTATAACTGAAGGGTTTTGAATTTGAATTTCGTGGAATCGTACTCCGGTATTTTGAAACTGGTTTAAGATTTTGAAAAATATATAATAGTGTGATTTAAAGATATTTTCTAAATAAGAAATGTTTAAAATGTATTCGAATGAATTCAAGTGATTTCAATGAGATTTCAATGAAGTTTCAAGAAAATAAAAGTCCAAAACCCACTTATGTCGCTGGAAAATAATTTCATTGATGAATGCATGCATCATCGACATTGATTTTCGAGTTTCTGAGTGGTAGAGAGGCCACTCTAGTAGCTTTGCTATGCGAGTGATTTTGTGAAACCAAATTTTGATTTTATATTTTGAAGTATGGTTTGATATTCGGAAGATATATGTATATACATTTGAAAAGGTTTAAAGTAAGCCGCTGTTTCAGTCCTCGAAATTTAGATTTGTTTTGGTATAACCCTATCTTTTGGAATTGGTTTACTGATTTTGTTGGTGATTTACAACCCTTGGATTGAAAAATGATTTCTTTGACTAGTTTGAAGGTTCGAGCACTTCCAAATCAAGGTTAACTTTTCAAAGCTAAGTAATTTTGAAACGTATAAGGTATTTGATAAAGAATATAAGTTTAGTTGGTATGATTACTGTACAAAGTAATATGATTTATATAAGCTGAAACTATTTGTTAAGTGAAATAAATAAGACTATTTTGAATTATACTAGTATGAAACATAGATTTGAAATGTTTCTAATAAAGTATATATACAGAATAATACTCTTTCCAATGGTAAATTGGATTTTCCATAAAGAAATTAATAGTTTGAGGATTTTAAAAAGAGATGGTTTTAAATTTAGTAACCATTTTAGATATTTTGATGATTGAAATGGTTTGGAAATGATTTTATCTTTATTTGATAAAGAATGTGAATTTAGAATGATAATTGATTTTGATAAATGAATGTTTGAAGTTTATATTTGTATGAAAGGATAATTGGTTTACTTGTAATTTGAATTTATTTAAAAATATTGGATTTATGAAAGGAATATTTCAAAACTAAGTAATGGTGAAGTAAAATTTGAGATATATGAAATTATAAAATTTGGTTTTGGAATATGGTATATTTAAGCTTTGAAATATGTTAGAGATTGAATAGTTTATTTTATGGATCAAATCTTTATTTGAAATTTGATTACATTTGAAATGGTTTTGCTGGAAAACTAAATTGAATTGAAACTGATGGTTTGAATTGAATTAAAGTTGGAAATTTTAGATTTGGGTTTAAATTGAATAAATTTGTGAAATGTAATGAATTAAAGGAATGTTTTATGATTTCAAATGTATGATTTCGAAAGGTTATGATTTTCGAAGTGTAATGATTTCGAGTATTTTGGTTTCGAAAGATTTATAACTTTGAAAGTATTATGATTTTTGAAAGTGAATTTATGTTTGAAATGGAAATGAATTCGTTTGACATAAATTTTTTTGATTTGGAAATTTGGATTATTTTCTAAATCTATTGTTTTAAGAAACTTTGAAACTGAATATATGTAATTAGGAATAAATGATTTGGCGAAATCATATATGATTTTGAAACTGAATTGATATTGAAAAGGAATTGAAATTGAGAACCATGTTTTACTAAACATTGTGATTTGGGAGTTATCGAATTTATATAAAATGGATTTGTATAGGTATAAAATTGATTTATATAAGTATGAAATTGATTTGAAAACTGTTGATTTGAAAGGGTACTCATACTCAATTTGTAAATTGATATATCATATAATCGAAGTCTATATAAGTGTGATTTGATATACTATTGATTTTGGGAAGTATTTGATTTGAAAATGAAATCTTATATATAATGAACTTTATATAAGTATGATATTTGAAAGTGATTTTGAAAGGTACTATATGATGCATATTTTCGAAGTAAAGATACGGAAAGTGCCTTCTGCTTGATATCCGCTTTGTGGCCACATTGTGGATTCATTATATCGATATTACTCTCTCTGATTTGGGTTTTTCGGATATGATACTTGAGTGTCCATCGAATTCCATGGCGATCTCCATGGTCTTATGTTTATGGCTGCATAGCATAATTCGCCAGGCTGAGATGGCCTGGGGGTACGGATGTTTCCTATGGGATCCAGGCGTAACCATTGTGTATCATGCGATCTATGTAGGTTGTAGTAGTAGCGAAATCCGCTGCCTGAGATAGCTTAAGGGTACGGATGTTTCCTAGGGATCCAGGTGTAACCATTGTATATCTGGGGTCTACTAGTCATCATTGCGTAATTCGCAGGGCTGAGATAGCTTATGGATATGGATGTTTCCTAGGGGATCCAGGCGTAACCATTGTGTATCTGCGATCCATGGTTAGACAAATGTCTGGTTTGGTTGATTTGTTTGGATTGTACTTTCCATATCTGTTGTTTTAAAAGGTTTTCTAGTATTTTCACTGGGTGTTGAAACCCGTCTACCAAGTGCCTAGAGAATTCTAGTTTTGCGCATGATCAACGCATAGCCAGAGTCTACAGGAACGAAAGTAAACTTGTTAAGACATCGAGTTATAAAAGTATTTTGATAAAGTATTGTATAAAGGATATTTTGATCATTTATTTTACTTTTCTAAATAATGTAAAATGTTTAAAATATTGTTTACTTCGAACTATCAAATTTGAATCAAATGACTACTTATCATATTATGAAATGTTTAAAATGTTGTAGGTATAAAATTTTAAATTGAAATGTAAATGGTTTTAAAATAATGGTCCATCCTTGTGTTCCAACCTATTTTTCCTCCTAGCTATTCCTACCTTCTTTTTCTTTGAGGGTTCTTTCTGCATTATGGAAAGAGTTGGTTCTTTGGCTTGTCGTTTAGATTTGCCCGAGAAACTTTCTAGAGTGTAGGATGTATTCCACGTCTCACATCTCCTCTAGTATCTTCTTGACTCATCTCTTATTGTTCAGCCTTCTGCTTTTGATAGTTTGGATGTTTAGCCTAATCTAACTATCGAGAGTAAGCCACTTCGTATTGCCGACAGAGGTACGAAGCAGCTAAAAAGGAAATCTATTGGTCTGATCAAAGTACTGTGAAGCACTGATGATTAGGATTGTACCTGGAAAAAGGAGGAGTGCATTCGTGCTTCGAATCCGGAATTGGTTTTCTAGGTACTATTTTTTTGTCCATCTCGCTTTTCCTTATTTTGCTTATTCTTTCTTTTCGAGGACGAAAATATTTGAGTGGGGGAGAGTGTAACAACCCAGTATTTTGTGATTATTTCTATCTATTTATTTTAATTATTTTAAATTGAATGGTTGATAAAAAATTATTATGTGGATAAATTTTTTTATTCTAATTATAAATTTTGATTTTTGGGTGAATTATAATTTCAAACCTGAATAAATTGAATATTTCCAGAAAATGTGGATTTTGGTCAAATTGGTCAAACTTTGACTTTTAATTTAAAATTTAAATATTTGAATTCATAAATTTTATCTTTCATAATGAAAATAAATTAAATTTAAAGAATATTGTTTTTCATTTCGTTGAAATCTGATTTATATTGTGAAAGTTGTGCTTTTTACAATATTGGGTGTAAATTGATTTATTTAATAAAATTATCTATTTTAATTTATATAAATAATATTTTTGTTTGTCAAATCATGTTCTAATATGTGTTATATGACATGTTATATATATATATGTTATTTTAAAACATTTTTACAGTGACGTTATAATTTTTCCAAAGCTTAGTGTATTTATTTTCTATTTTTAAAGGCTAGTTTCCATTTTTTGCTATTTTCTTCACTTAAATTATATTTAACTAAAATATATTTATTTATTTTTGTGAATGAAATTTTATTTTGTGTTCTTATCTTTATTTATAAATATTTTTCAAGTACATAAAATTTTTCCAAGGTTTATTCCATTTATTTTCAAATTTTATAGACTAGTTTACAATTTTTGCCATTTTTCTTAATTTAATTATATATAATTAATATTTTTTTTTGTTTATTTACTATATTTTCGTGTTTTTATCCGAATTTATATGTATTTTTCAGTTATTTAAAAATTCCAAAAGAAATATGGTAAATTGAAGAATTTGTGACCTTTGATTTGCTTATGGCTTTTTGTCTTCTTGTTTTTTCATTATTAACCAACACTTTAATTCATTTTTCTGCCTTAACTCCTACCTTTCAGCCGACCATTTCATTTTCATTTCACATGAATTTCATTTATTCTCATCTCACAAAAAATTCAGCCTCCTTCCTTGTAAAAAGTTTGGTAAAAATCTCTTTTCTTTTCATTGTGTTTATACTTGTTTTCATGAATTTGCACTTGCTTCTTCTACCTCTAGGCTCGGCCCCTTCCACCATTAGCACCTTGGCTGCCTCCACCATCACCACAACCAGTCTACACCACCTCCTGTCCAACCCCAAGCCATACCGTGGTCCCTATGTTGAAGATCCACCACCAAAATGTACCAAACCCCACTTGAATGTACATAGCCGATCACACCTTGATGTCACCACCACAAACTCCTCCTTAGCCGCCACCTACATCACCATCACCACCTCAAACATGACCTGACACCTCTGCCACATCATCCCTGACCCACCTGAAGCATGGTCGTGCCCATGATTGGCTTGGCCATGGCCTATTTGCTTTGAACCATGTTGTATTGCCTTGTTTTGTGTAGTTTCATGCACATACCTTTGCACCATCATTAAATCTATGCTGACCCATTTTAACACAAAGACCAGATCCTAACTCATGCTTAGCCGTGTGTTTATAAACCAAGATTGAAGCACAAGTGGTTGAAGCAAGTGCAAATACTTTGGTGATGTTTTGTGCATTCATTTCTAACATTGTTTTATTATATTCGGGCTGAAAACTTATGTTATATGTATTGCTTTGTTTGAATGTGATCAAGGCAATTAATCTTTGGCTCTCTCACACTCGAATATTTGTCGTGTTATCGTGCCTTCGAAGATCTCAGTTTGTGCATTTGAGTTGTTGTTTTCAGCTTATACAAGTGAGTTATTCTCACCAGACAGTTTATACTTATATAACTAGTAAATCGATCACATTTGAATCTGTAAAATGCATCACCATGTTATATCTGCTATGTTATGATCATATGATGTTCACCCATGCTTATTTACTTGTTATATCATATATTACTGTTATTTTATGTTGTTCTGTTATTTATATCAGTTTATTCACTCTACAAGTTCCCTTTAGATTAGAATCACTATGGGTTGAAATGATACATACCCGAAAGGACTTTAGAATAGGGGAAAATCATTATGGGATGAAATGATAGGCCTGAACGATTTTCAATTATTTTATTTTACTTGGGACCGTGGGTTTGAAATGATAAAACCCGGGATTTCTTTGTAAATTACGGGTTGAAATGATATATTACCCGTCTCACTTTTTCTAGTGTAGAAAGTGACATACAGACCCGTGGTTAAATGTATTTTTCTAAAAATTTTAAAATATTTTAGAAATGTAAATATTACAGTATTTTGATTTAAGCTTAATTAAAAATGATTTTTGTAAAGTATTTTGATTTTTCTGAGATTTTATAAGTGAAATAAATTAATGATAAAGTGGAAATTTGAAATACAGGTTATTTTGGAAATTTGATTTAATTATAAATGGAATTTAAAATTTAATATGAAAATATGATAAATTTATGATATTTTGAATTAAATGAATTTAAAATAATTTTATAATGTATTAATGGATTTTGATAAGTTAAAATGTGAAATAAATGAATATTCAGTTGAATTTTGAAATATAACTTAAATTGGAAAATGGTGAATTTTGTTTAAAAGTGAATTTTGGAAGTTAAGTAAGTAAAATGAAAAATAAGTTATATTTTGAAATTTAAACTTAAGTGTTAAGTTAAAAATTTAATTATATGAATTCAAATTGAATGTTGGAATTTAATAAGTGAATTATTATTAAATATTGATTTTTGAATGGAAATTTAACTTTATAAAATCATGAATTTAAGGAAAATTAAATGATGGTTATAAAGGTGAAAATATATGATTTTATAAGTTTGAAATAGTTTAAATAAAAATTTAATGGTTTGTGAAAGTATAGTGAATATTTGGAATTTAATTAACAGCATTTTGAAATGCTATTATTTTCTTAAGTAAAGGATATTACACCATTTGTAAATGTTGTAGTTAATATAAATGAATAAAGGGCTAAATTGAATTAAAGGAAATTATAGCACTTTGTAAGTGCTATAATTGTTGAATTTAACCAAGGTTTTATTTGAATTAGTGTAACTCTATTACAGCATTTTGAATGCTGTCTTTTGTTAAATTGAATTGTTTTAAAAATAACTTTCCGTAGCATTTTTCTAAATGCTGCGAAAGTTGAATTTTTATTATTTTAATAAATTTAAGTGAATAAATGAATTTTGAAAGATTAAAATTTTGTAAATTTAATAATTTAATTATTAAATATAATAACTTCATTTTTATGGTTTAAAATGAAGTAATTTGGTTTGAAATAAACTATTTCAAATGTGTGTTGAAATGGTATATTAAATAAATAAATGTGGTTTGGAAGATACGATATTTTGATATTTTGAAATGGATTTTTGAATGATATTGAATTTCGAAATAATATTTGATTTCGAAGTATAAAATACCATTTTGAAATTTTAACCAGGGGATGTATTTAATTCATAGTTTAACCGATTCTTAAAGGATGGGCGATCCCAAGCATCCTTTAAGTTATTGTGCATTTCTGCCACAGTTCACTTGAGTTGGTTTACATTATATAAGTATATATGTCCTGACTCGAGTGTTTTGTGTTTTACTTTACGCTCGGGTTGGCCGGAGTATTTACAGCTTAGCTTTAGATTTCTTTTCTGGAGCTAGGAATCACTGGAGATTCTGCTTATCTAGTTATCTATTCCCTTTCAGTTTTAGTTGTTCTATTTTAGCACTGGTATTTATAACATGCTATGTATTTAAGATTTCTATTATATATGTTTTTCAGACTGATATTTTGTATTATGTTTTGAGAGGTTGTTATAGTAGCTTCATGAACTACTATGTATTTTAATTTCCGCTGCGAGTTATTCTGATATTTCTGTGTCTGTGATTCTGCGATTTGTTTTTCATTTGCTCCAAATTTATTTACAATGCGGTATTTAGAGCAATTCAAGTACGGCATGTGTGGATGCGAATGGCTGAAAATATCGGGTTGTTACAACCGCGTACGCGGTTGTTAAAGTGGTTTTCGAAATTGGCAGAGAGTATGACAACTTCCGATCTTGGTCTCTTCAACAACCAACGTTATTATAACACCGCGATCTTTCAAAATAGTTTATACTTTAAAACCAAAATATCATTGCCTTTCAAAACCAAATCAATAAGATATCATTTTCATTTCAAATATATCCCTTTTCAAAAATCATAACACTTTCAAATTTATAACATTTCAAAATCAAAACACTTGAATATAACACTTTCAAATTATAATACCTTGAAATTCATAACTTTGAAGCATAACTTCCACCACTTAAATGGTTTAAATATTAAAATTCTTTATATAATAAATAACTTCTTCAATTTCGCAACTCAGTTCCAAAACAGCCAAATTCCAAAATAACCATTTCAATTTTTCATATATTTCAAAGCTTTTATTCCACCATTACAAAAATAATTCTTTGAAAATTCCATATCTATCAAATTCAATTACTATTACTTAGATTTGAAATGTTCACTTAATAAATCAAATATCATTTAAGTGAAACCTATAAACTTCAAATAACCGGTTATTCTTTCAATTTAATTAACTTGATATATTCATCTAAATCAACTCGATATTCATTTAAATCACTCTAAACCAAAATCAAGTTATAAAAATCATACCCTTTAAAATATCAATTTTATTTAAATTTCAAATCAAATTTATTCGAGTGTAATTCTTAAATAATTTAATTCAAATAAATTTCATATTTATCTTCCAACCTTAATTTTATTTAAATAATTATACCTTCTATATTAAAATATAATTTAAATACTTACCCATATTATATTTTAATAAAATCAAACTCTCTTATTTTTATTAAACAAATTTATACATAGCTTAATTTCAAGAATTTAACTATATATAAAAATAATATTTATATATTATCAAAACCAATAAATATTAAACTGTATATTTCTTTCAAAAACCATAGAAATCAATTCAAAATATTTTATATATAGACCACGATGTCTGTATAAAATTTTCTATCCTATGGTGAAGTGATACAGATATTTATCATTTCAATCCGTAATTTAAAATATAAGTACGGTTATTATCATTTCAAACCGCAATCCCGAATGAAATAAAATCCATAACAACTTGAAGTTTATAACTATATAAAATACAACATCCATTCATCCAATATCAATCATCAAACATTTATCACAATCATCATCCAATTAAATCAATGGTATCAATATATAACATATAATAAATCATAGGCACTTACTGGTAGTTTATAAGCAATAATAAATGAAATGACAATTTAATTTAAATAATTTCAGTTTAACTGAGATGATGATTAAAATATGCCAAACAATCATAAATAAATTTCTAATAACAACACATATAAGAAAATTTAAAAGGTGTGAGTGGGTTAAAACACTCACCTATTGAATTTAAATCAAATTTAAATCCAATTTAAATCCAAAATTTGAACAGTCTCAAAATCCATCCAAACCTGCATCAAAATGTCTGAAATTTCAATACGATCCTAGCGGAGAAAACCGCGCGTGAAACGGACCATGTATGCAAAAGTTATGTCGATTAGAACGAGTTGAAGTCAAAATTAAATTTAACAGAATAAAATAAACTTTCCCACATCATTTTCGCCATGTCACAGCACCGACAGACAAGCACGCGTCATCTTCCAGTAAAGAAAATCAAGCATGTAACCAAGGTTTTCCGCCCCCGTCCCCACGATCGTGCCTCTCCCACGTTCGTCGTCGCTCGCCCTCTAACACGTTGCTACCCACGGGACCTCCACATGCTTGGCCGACCCCCACATACCATCACGATCATGATCGGCACGAAACAGGCAGCGGCCGCCACCGAAAATTGATGACCTAGTTGAATTTTTGCCGTAGATCCAACTGTCAATTCGACGCAAAAACTATGCCGACGAACTCCCCATCGTCCACTCTACAAAACCCATAAATCAATGCGTCGATCAGCCGATGTTCATCGACGCGCGATGAATGGCCCTGAATGTTTCCTTGATTTCTGGCCACATCGAAACTCAAATTGAAAAACGAATCATATATCTAACTTGCGCTCGCCGAGAGCTTCAAATCCACATAAAATTCGATATAGTTTGTGCAGGTTGAAATTTCAATTTGATTTTGAATTGCAATTGGATTTGGAAGCAGGAATTTGTTTGTCTGCCATTGACGAGGAGAGACAACTGAATTGTACGTACAAAAATGGGGAATAAGAAATAGGCTAGGATTTATAGCGAGGGGGGTGTGTGTGTGTGTGTGTGTGTGTGTGTGTATGCAAAGCTGAAATCAGAATGGATGGACACGATTGATATACGCGTTGAACGATAAAATGGCCCAAAAAGCCCGTTCTGACTCCGGAATGAAATTGGATCAACCATATATCAAAATAAATGTTTTAAAATATTTTAAATGCAATGGAACAGGTTTCAAGTCCAAATTCTATCATATGAAGAAGTTATGCTAAAACCAAGTTATTTCAAATTGATTTCAATTGATTTCAATTTAATTGATTTCTGGGCGTTTTGAGTCCGTACGACCAAACGACAAGTCCGATCATTACAAAACTTGAAACCCTGCAATAGTTCAACGTTATGGATCCGATGAAACTGGTTTCGTCAAAATCCGAGTTAGTGGCCAAAATGGCTATTTTTACATTAATTAATAAATTATTAAATTAACTAATTAAATCAAATTTTCAATTTCAATTCTTTAATTGACAAATTTCATCATTTTTGATTTCTCAATCATTTATAATGATTTAAACAAATTTAAATGTCAATTTAGAGTTGATTAATTTATTCAGTATTAACCTCAATTTCGTTAAATTCAAAATTATAAATTTAATTTCCAGTAATTCTATTTAATTTACTTTTCATTCTATTATTCAATTCATTATTATCAAACGGATGAAATTAGCATTGGATTCAAAACCTATTGCATTAATATTCTCACATTCCATCTAGTTTCAATTAACATAATATATAGATATTTAATTTCATTTAATTGCAATTACTCCAATTATTATGGTTCAAATCCCAATAAATTGATAAATCTTTATTCTCATTCTTATAATTCAACAAATTGTCCAATTATGAATAACATTAACATTATTTCCAAATATTTCCATAATTTACACTAACATAACATTGAATTGAGATTCATTGCTATTAATTACAAATTTTGATTTAATGGACTAAATAAATGATTAACTTATAATACTTGTTATCATTAACTCTCAATCACATTTTTATAAGTTTATCATTCCCAAACCAATTTTATAATTTCTTACTAAACATTGATTTTATTCAATTACCATTCAATATATATTAATTCATTAATTAATTCAATATTTACGTTTGTTTTCTTATATTCGATTTATAACCAAGTATAACATTTTCACTACTTCATTTATTAGAATTTCATTCCAATTGTAAATAGTCAACTTATAATAACATTAATACCTTTAATTCTAATTATTATTTCATTATTAATCGACAAATTTTATTTCTTTCTAAATTATACTACCAAAATCTCATTATATAACAAATTATATCCTCGAAAATTATGGGTCGTTACATGATTGCTCCTCAACAGCCTTATTCTTCGTGCTAATCGACGGCATTACCCCGTAGTGTCCTTGGCTAGCGTGTGTATAGAGGTGGGGCATCACATCTTGGTATCAGAGCCAAACTTCGGAACAATATAGAATATTATAGCAAGGATCATTGTCCTAAGTCCTTCTTAGGAATCGTGCCTTAGGATTTATCTGATTCTTATGACACATTCTATCCTATTTCTTTTATGATGGCTTGTTTTATCAATCATGATTGTTTGATATTCATTTTGAGAATAACCTTTTTCCTCTTATTTCTTTCTTTCTTTCTTAAAAAAGAAGAGATGTTTAGTTCTGGCCGTCCTAGAGCAAGTCAATCCAGTAGTCCTCTCTGGATGGCGTATTCATGTCTGCCCAACAACTTTTGGATCTTGTAAAGAAACAAAGGTTTATCTATGCTTTGAGTAAGAACCCTAAAAAGGTTTTACCTCTGAAACTAGAAGTTCCTTTCGATCGGCTTGTAGATATCACTCTACGACAAGAAGAGGCCGATAACGAAAGTGATAGTGATGTTGGAGGTTCCAAAAAGAGCCTCAATAACAACAAGAAGAGGCATATTAAGTTCAAAAGCCCTAATCCCAACAAGAAAGGGAGACATGCAACTTCGGTAGCAAAGAATCTAACCCCTATTCGTGGACAATGCTACAATTTTGGTTCTAAGGTCCATTATGTAATTAAGTGTCTGAAACCCCTTATTGCCGCTATTGCAAAGGTTCGGGTCATCACTTATCTACATGTCCCATACTTCAATGCAAGAGAAAGGAAAAGATGAATGTTGTGCAAGCCCCTAGTAACCCTTCTCTTGGTTAAGGTATTTTTCATTCTATCCTTGATGGCATTATTATGTTTCATGATCATCCCATTCGAGTTCTTTTTGTTACGGGTGCATCCCATTCTTTTATATCAAAAGAACTTGTTGATACTTTTCATTAAGTGTTATGGCTTTGCGGACTTCACTGAGAATTGTGAATCCTATTGGTGAATCCGCAACACTCGGTTTGATTTGTAAAGATGTCGAGATTATTATATGTGATTATTCTTTCAGAGCCGATTTGCATGTTATGCGTTACTTAGGCTTCGGATTGATGTTGGGAATGGATTGGCTTAACCGTTATGAAGCCCATATCCAATGTCCTGAGAGGACTATTCATCTTTGACATTCTCAATCTGTTAAGCAGATTTCTATTTTTCTTATTGATTTCGATTCCAATTTGGTGGCATCATTTTATCTCTAGACCCACTTGTTGAGGAAGATCTTCTTCCCCTCATTCAAGTAGTTCGAGGATTTCCCGGTATCTTTGAGCTTGTCTTAGGATTATTGTAACGTCCCGCCTATTCGCACGGTTCAAATCGACGATAAACCACACATGTCAGACTTAAACCATACAGAAGGGAGGATTGTTATGGGGTAAATAAGAAAAAGAAGGAAGAAATAAAATAAAATAGAATCTTGCAGCGCAACGATAAAATATAATAATCAAATATATATTTCATGAAGCTGTTTTACAAAATATTAGATTATACTTATACAATACGTATCAGAGTTACACATACCATAGAATGATAACTAATGCAACGGAACAATGTGAAAGTAGTGGAATACTATAATATAATAATAAATCTTTGTCTTCGTCCTCCAAAGATAAAGGCTTCAAATCCTAAAATGCTCAGGCTGACCCGAGCGAATTGAAAAGACAAAACACTCGAGTCAGAACTAAAAGATCTTATGTAAGTTAAACAAACGACAAATAATATGAATGTAACGACATTATAGATGTTTATGGGATTTGAAATCTCCTATCCAGTGTCTAACGTGAGTGCAGTAACTCAAGAGACGCTTGGGATTCACATCTCCAAAGGATCCGTTAAACTATTTACTATGTAATATTATTTCGCTATTATAATAATGTCAATAGTAAAATAAACTTACTTTTTTCATAGCGTTAAGGGGTTACCCATATAGCTCTTAACATGTAATAGTCCCAGTAGTCCATCCAATATCATAGCCCTCCTGATCGGGAAGCCACCAGAGGACACAACACGGACTACGGGAGAAAACCAAACTCGTACAAGGCACGGGGTAGGTGACACGGCACAACTAGGCAATGCCAGGGTAGATATACCAATTGCTATCCGGGCTGGTGGTAACGCGTAGCGTGCAGCTACCGCCCACCTCGAGCCACACCCCCAGATAAAAAAAATCAAAATTGGCCACCGAATCAATCCAAAAGTCAAAGTATAATATCGAAGGGATGTATCCGATCAAAGGTGCTACCTCATTGGCCCGAGAATTGCTCCTGTTTTAGCCACCTTATGCCAATTCACAAGAGTCGGGTCCACGTATTTACCTCAAAGGAAACGCCGTCGCCATCCTACTTCATTCTGGAATCTCCACCACGTACATAGTTGTTAAAGTGGTTTTTAGAGTTGGCAGGGAGCATGACAACCTCCGATCCTGGTCTCTTCAATAACCAAACATTATTATAACACCACGGTTATTTCAAAATAATTCATACATTAAAACAAGAATATAATATCCCTTTCAAAACCACATAAATACGATATCAATTCTATTTTTAAAACCCCAAATCAATATGATATCATTTTTATTTTTAAATATATCCCTTTTTCCAAAATCATAATAATTTCAAATATATATATCTTAAACCCCATAGCTTTGAAACAAAATTTCTAATACTTAATGGCTTAAAGATTAAACCACTTAATATAATAAATTAGCATTTTAAATTTCATAAATAAATTCCAAATACCGATTTGAACCTCTAAATAAACGGTTTCAATTTCCATATATTTCAAAGCTTTAAATATTTCACCCTTCAAAACTAATTCTTTGATAATTTCATATATATCAAATTCTATTACTGTTATTTAGATTTGAAATGTTTACTTCATAAAATCCAATAAAATTTAAGTAAAACCTTTAACTTCAAACAACTGGATATTCTTTCAATTTATTTAACTTGATATATTCATTTGAATCAACTTTATATTCATTTAAATCGCTCTCAACCAAATAAATTTATAAGAATCATACCCTTTAAACCTCTCAATTTTATTTAAATTTCAAACAAATTTATTTGAGTATAATTCTTAATGACTCAATTCAAACAAATTTCATATTTATCTTCCAACTTAATTTTAATTTAAGTCATTAAAACTCTATAGATACAATATCTTAAACAGGTACTTAACCATATAATATAAAACAATCAACTTCCATTATTCAACTTATTTTTATTTAACAAATTTTATACATAGCTTAAATTCAAGAATTTAACTATATATATAAATACTTATATAATATCAAAAATTAATATTTATTAAACCGTATATTTCTTTCCAAAACCGTAGAAAAATCATTTCAAAATATTTTTATATATAGGCCGTGGTGCCTGCATATAAAATTTTCTATCCTATGGTCAAGTGATACAGATATTTATCATTTCAATTCGTAATTTAAAACAAAATTACGGTTATATATCATTTTAAACCGCAATCCCAAATTAAATAAAATGCATAATAACTTGCAGTTTATAGTAATATATAATACAACATCCATTCATCCATCAACAGATCACACATCCATCACAATCATCATACAAAACAATCAATCAATATCAATAGATAACTGATAATATATATAACATGTATTTAACTGGAATTTATATTCAAAAATAAATTAAATAATGATTTAATTTAAATAAATGCAATTTACCGAGTTGATGATTAAAATTTACGAAAAAATTAAATAAATCCATAATCACAACAAAATTTAATTTAATAAACATAAGAAATTTTAGAAGTTGTGAGTGGGTTAAAACACTCACCTTTTGAATTTAAATTGAATTTAAACCCAAAATTCAAATAGCCTCAGATTTCGTCCGAACATGCGTCAAAGTGTTCGGAATGCTGATACGAACCTAGCAGAGGAAACCGCGTGTGAATTGGATCACGTATGCAAATGTTATAGCAATTAGAACGGGTTGAAATAAAAATTAAATTAACTCAAAACAAAATTTTAACTAAACGACACGTCACCTTCCCTCTCTCACGTGAAAATTATGCACCCACGTAAACCCAAATTACCACAGCAAAATTCGACGCAGCCGCCTCTTCCAACGCGCCGTCGCGCCGGCGTAGGGCCACCGTACCGAGAGCCAGGAACACGCCATCATCCCCACTTCGAGCCGCCTCCACCCATACCCAAGTAGTTGCCAATCGACGCCAAAAACCTACAACCACCTACCCTCCATTCGAACCCTAATCGAAATTTTCCAGTCGATCTGACCGTCGATTTGACGAGCAAACAACATGCGAAGCGTGCAAGCCTCTCTACAAAACCCAGAAACGGTTTGACGATCGGGCGAGTTTGATTTCAACGTGATGAACGGCCAAAAATATTTCTTCGATTTCTGGACAAATAGTGTGTTGAATTGAAAAACGAGTTGCAGATATGGGTTACGCTCTTCGAGAGCTTTGATATATATATATTTTGAATTTTTTTGAGGAGTTCAAAATTTTAGCTTTGGATTTGATCTGGGATTGGGATTGCAATTGGAATTAGGGCCTGTCTGCCATTAAAGTGAGGAGGTGAATCAAACGTATAGAAATGATGAACAGAGGCTGCTAGGGTTTATAGCAGGATATATATTGGCAAGCTGAAAAAGAATAGATGGACCCGGTTTATAAATGTTGTGAACGATATATGGCCCGAAAAGCCCGTTTCGACTCCGGAACAAAATTGGGTCAACCCATATATCAAAATAGATGTTTTAATATATTTTAAAAGCAATGGAAAAGGATTAAAGTCCAAATTCCATCGTATGAAGAAGTAATGCTAAAATCAACTTATTTCAAATTGATTTCAATTTCGTCGATTTCAAGGCCTTTCGAGTCCGTACGATCAAACGATAAGTCCAATCGCTACGAAACTTGAAATCCTACAATAATTTACCGTTACGGATCCGATAAAACTGGTTTCGTCGAAATCCGAGTCAGTGGCCAAAATGGGTATTTTCCAGCTAATTAAATAAATTAAAAATTAATTAGTTAAATCCAACTTTTCAAATTTCAATTCCTAAATTGATAAATTTCATCATTTTTAATTTCTCAATCATTCACAATGATTTAAACAAATTTAAATGTCAATTTTGAGTTCATTAATTCATAAATTCCAATGTTAACCTCAATTTCAGTATTAAATTTCAATTTTATGAAATTTAGAAATTATAAAATAAAACTCCAAAATCCATTTATTAAATTCTTAACCATTGTTATTCGAGTCCTATTACAATAAGAATATGGGTAACATTGCTTTTAAATCTTGATTCTTAATATTCTCCCATTTAAACTTAATCTCAATTAACGTACAAATTAAATTACCTTTAATTGCAATTAATCCTATAATTACAATTTAAATTTCAAATAAATTGTTTTTATTTGATTTCAATCTTTATAACCCATCCACTGATTTCAAATAATATAGTTAATGTTGATTTTACATTACGTTACTTAAATATACTCAACTTCCTTTCTTTATTGTGTGTTAACTAAATTTTCCACTAGTATTGAAATTTTTGCTAAATGTACATTTGCATTACTTCCTTTATTGGGATTTCATTCCACTTATTTATAGTCAACTTATATTATCATCACTACCTTTCATTTTAATTATCAATTCATTCATAAACCACTACAATACATATTTACCAAATATTACCTTAAATCCACCCTAACATAATATTTAATTTCATTTATTGCAATAGGTTTCAATTAATAGTGATTCGCTAAATTAGTTTGCATTAACGTTATTCCATTAATACACAGCCAATTACATTTAATATTCCCAATAAATTTACTTACTTGGTCTCATGCTTCTATTACACCAATTAGTACCTTATAATAAGTTTACGTTTCTAATTTAAATTTACATTCACCCTTTCCGTTATTTATTAATTATCATTAACGTACAATTAATTATCTTTATTGGTACTTGGTGAATTAACTGGTAACACAACCATTATATCCTTTATAATACTTGTATATTTATTCTTCACATCAACTACCATCTATAATAATATTTCACAAATTAATTCAAAAATTACACTTTTTTTCTCATATTC
Source organism: Allium cepa (assembly GCA_030765085.1). Taxonomy (NCBI): domain Eukaryota; kingdom Viridiplantae; phylum Streptophyta; class Magnoliopsida; order Asparagales; family Amaryllidaceae; genus Allium; species Allium cepa. Next base: position 28,118,628 of record CM060935.1, read on the forward strand.
CCACTATAACTAAGTCATAACATTTACACTATTTCATTTATTGTAGTTTCATTCAATCTATCAAAGTTTTAGCTTTACAAACATTGTTATACTTCACCCTAGTTATTATTCATTATTTATCTACAAATTTTATTTGTTTCGGTATTATTCCATTTATAAATTATAAGGTTTTATTTCTTTCTAAATAAAATTACAAAATCTTATTGATTTAACTAATTTTTTTCCATTCCTTAAATATTAAATTATCAAAACTTAGTCAAATTAATCACTTAATCTTGGTAACATTCTTTTATTACAATAAGAATAAAATTAACATTTACATTGTTTCACTTATTGGAACTACATCCAAGTTATTAACAGTTAACTTACATTTATACTGTTACATTCAAGTTATTAAAAATTAACTTACCAATCTTATCCAAGTTATTATTTCCATTAATAATTCACTAAATTTTTTATTTCCTTCAACATTAAGTTACCAAAATCTTCTTAAATTAAGAAATTTAATTACCGAATTTTACGGGTCGTAACACTCTCCCCCACTCAAAACTTTTAATCCCGAAAAGGAAAAAGAAGGGAAAAGAGAAATTAAGAAATCAATATATCTTACTTAAAATATTAGATTTATACGCAAATAAATTTACAAAATTTAATAATTTAAATAAAATATCAATTTATAACTATTAAATCCCTTTATACTCGAATTAGTAAAGTTTGGAAAACATTTTCAAAAATTTTCTAAGTCTAAAATTTACGGAAAATTTCGGCAGAGTCTCCTTTGTACGGAGAGGCTCGGAAGAAAATATAATATCATATATAAAAATAAACAACACATATTTCTAAAATAATATATCCCAATACGGGAAAAATAATATAGTAGCGCTATAAACCGTAATCCGAAAATGTACCTATTTGTCAGACAAATTTACGCTTATATTATGAAACCAAATGCACTAGCAATTGCTTTCATAACCTGTATTTCACTTATATAATCCAAAAAGGTTAACAATTATATAAAATGAAATATTTAAAGTGGTTTCAACCATCAACAAACAAATCAATACAAACATCAAACACTTGCAACAAGGCATACAACCATCCCATAGAAATCAACACAAATCAATCATTCATTCATATCAAACAAAACAAATAGTTGTTCGGGTTCAAAACTTTAAATTGTACGGCATTAAAATAAACTACTAAGCGTACCCTTCACTAAATAGTCATAGGTGAAAATAGATAGATTATTCATACCTTCCAAAAAAATTTAAGTATACTTGCCCAAACTACCACAAATCAAAACAAACAACCAACAATTTTTAGAAAATAGATCAAACTCATTCTTATTTATTTCATATCACAATATTTGTTGTTTGATTTATTTTCTTTCATATAGTGATTTATCCTTTTAATTTACATATTTTCTCTCACTTATTTCTTACAATTATTCAATTTCTAAGCATTTCAATTTATTTACTTAAGTTTATAATCGTTTATTTATAATCCTCATCTTTCTATTATATTTACTCATAGTAACAATTTTATTATAACTTAAGTTTATAACTCTATAACCTCAATTCTTACAAATAAAAGTAATTTATTGAACTCTTTCATTACCTACTTTTACTGGCACAATTTCCTTTACAATTTCTTATTAAACATTTCAACTTTTAATATTCGGTAAGTTATATTTTTTTAAGGTATAACTGAAAGTTATACAAGTTCATTCTATTTCCTTTAATTAATTTAATGTTCAATAATAATATCCTTTGTCTTATAGGTTACACATTTCAATTTTCTTTTAATTTCCATTATAACCTAGCATTAAATCTTCTTATCAATCAATGGTTTCAAATACTCATCTTAAACTCAAGATGTTTTACTTACTATCCATCTTTTCTACTTATTTAGTTATAAATAACTTTAACCATTAACTTAGCTCTTATTTTAATTAGAGGTTCCAATTATTAAATAGTTACTTTCCATTTCACTACAATAAATGAACTATTAATTAGCGAAAACTTAAGAACTTGTTTGCACAAAAAATGGGCAAACACCTCCAAGACGTGTGAATTAGTTGATTTTATGTTGTTTCTAGTGATTGGGTGATTTATGCAAATATATAAAAAGCAGGGACTAAACTGTAAAAGACACACAGATTTATAGTGGTTCGTCCAGAACGTGCCTACGTCCACTTTATATGTTATTCTCCTTTTTCTTTCAGATTACAAGTACAAAGCTTTGTATACAAGTATATGAAAGTTGTTTGAAAGTTCCTTCCGTGCTTGAGTTCTCAAACTTGTCTGCCATTGTTGTACCCCTGCCCCTCTATTTATAGAGTGAGGGTGGGGGCAGGGGTCTTGGATGTATATAGCTGCTGGTGGGCCTGGGCTGATGCAATCTGGCCTGGTAACTTTGGATCGCCAAGGCCTTGGTTCGGTGGCACGAGAAGTGAGGTTGGTTCGGTGATGGAGTGGAGGGGTTTTTGGACCGGTAGTTGGTTGGTTCAGTGATGGAGTGGAGGGGTTTTTGGACCGGTAGTTGGTTGGTTCGGTAGTAGGCTGGTTCAGCAGTAGTATGGAGATGGAGTTGGACCGGTGGTAGCATGGATCGGTGGAAGCTGGTTCGGCCATGCATAGGAAGCAGGGTTGGTTCGGTGGTAGGCGGAAACACGCCCAACATTTGCTCCCCAAAGTGGGGCATATGCTAGCATAATGTCGTGCTTTGTTTTAGCTCGGAAATCCTTATTCGGACCTATGCGCCGAACCATTTGGTCCGGTCAATCGCGTTTGCTTATAAATATGGACCCTGTGTCTCCGTTATCCCCTACCTGCCGAATCAATTTTAGTGCCGAATCAACTGTAGTGCTGAATCAACTGTAGTGCCGAATCAGGTAAGCCTTCTTCCGCCGAATGAGTTTTTAAGGTTGAACTATCGAATGTACTCACAGATTTTGATTTACCGAACGAAGTTGGGGGTATTTAAGTACCGAATGGATCTGAAAGCTGCGGTTTACCGAATGAGCTCGTGGTCCTCAAAATACCGAATGACAATGAAAACCTTTATCCTTTGAGTTTTGAATTCGAGTGAAGTTGCAGACTATATACACTTGTTTATTTATGTCCTCTGTTCTAACGATGTACTTTCTTGTGTTGCAGATAAATGTTTCACAAAGTGGAAACCCGATCAGAAAAGAAAAAATCTACGGACAGAGGTGAGTCTTCCGCTGTGCCCCCAGTCCAGCCGGGACCAGCGCGACATGGACCTGCTCCGAGGTCATTAGTGGATGGATATGGCCCTCAGGAGCTCTTGAATTCTCCGCCCGACTGTTTACCTAGCTCCCTCAAAGAGGAGAATCTTGATGTTATGTCCCGTTCCTTTGGGATCGATAGAGCGCGCATGCTATTGCTGGGGGAAGGAGTGATGCCGTATGACCCCCCTGAAGGCTACTTTGCTTACAGCAGATATCATTGCATGTGTGGTGCTATCCCGCCTCTCAACGCCTGGATAGTTAGCTTCGTCACATACCTGAAGGTGGCTCCATTCCAGCTTCAGCCTAACTCCTACGCCATTCTGGTGAGTCTTTTCGTCATCTTTCAGAGGAGATACGGGCGTCCTCCTTCCAACCGAGAGATCCGGTATTTGTATAATCTGAGGGGCTACAAGAAGGGGTCTCCATATATCAGCTTGGAATCGGCCGTATCCTTCAAGCCCGTCCTAGACTTGTATTCAAAGTACAGCATGTTTAAGACGGAATGGTTTTTCGTCAAGGATGATTCCGTTTCTATCCGTCGCTTTACCTCCGGATGTAAGTCAAGGCTTTATTATAATTTCCGTTCTATTTGCAATGCTTCTTCTTATGTGTTTTTATTTGCTAGCGACAGGTGGTTTTGCGGTCGTGGAGAATGATCGCCTGGTCCAGACAGCAGCGGAAATAGAAGCAATTTCGGGAAGGGATAGGTCGGCTGCTTACTTGATCAGGAATGCTACACTTTTGGGGCTCAACCTGATCCTGCCACATCATTCCGTGGTCAAGCAGAGGGATACGGCGAAAGAGAGGGCTGCTCAAGCTAAAGGAGGAGCCGCGGCGAAGAGTGGCAAGAGGAAGCCTTTCACAAAACCTCCAGTTGTCGGAGGTAAGAAGCTCAAGAAGTTTGATGGACCCTCCCCTAACACATGCCCAGATATTCCGAAGGAGGAAGGTGGAGAGGAGGAAAGAGACGAGGAGGAGAGCGGAGGAGATGGAGAAGGTGAAGGACAGGGTGGTAGTGGTGCCGGGGCTTTGTCTTTTGAGCAGGAAGGGGAGATCCAGGAGTGGACGGATGATGCCTTTCGCCAGGCTTTTGAGGGGTTGGAGGAAGGATCGGCCTCGGTGGAGAAGGCGAAGAAGGTTGACAAGGCTGGGACTGGTGCCGATCCATCTTCTAAGGGTCCTTCAGCTAAGGCGACCCCGGCGGTTCAAGGTGAATTCTTAACTTTCGCAGATTCCCCTTATGATAAGGACTTAGTAATATTTTATGGCCAGCTCCCGTCTGGGAATGAGATTCAGGACTTATTGCAGTATCCCACTCCCCCTCAGGGTTTGTAAAATAAGCGTGTCTTCTAACTTAACATATTTCTTGGATCATAGTTTCATGCATGCTTGTAAAACCTGGTTTTTATTCCAGGAACAGGTAAGGTGGCCAAGACATCAGATATTTGGCACCGCCTTGAACAGTACAAGCTTCTCAAAGCTTCTACCAAACCGAAGCCGTCAACTAGCCGTCCTGTAGATGTGGTTAGATATCGCCCTCTTCTTGGAATTATTGAAGAAGATATGCAAAGGAGGAAGAGGGGGCGATCTTCGTTTGAACCTTCTCCTGGCCCTCAGCCTCCAATCCAGCCTATCCATGATGTTACTGAGGAAGATACTGAGTTTGTGCCTTCCCCACATCCGTCCGAAAATCCAACCGTCACCCTGATAGACCATCTTATTTTGGTTCGCAATCCATTTTCCGGCCACCCGGATCTCGACCCGAGTTTTTAGGACATCTCTTTTGACGAGGCCACGGGTGAGCATCTTCTTCCCTGCAATCCCATGGTACGGGTGCTTGATGAGGCTAAGTCCTTAGACCTCGATTTGCTTACTACTCGGATTGTGACCATGGGGAATGAGGCCAAGGAAAGCATCGATCGAGTGGCTGAGGAGACCAAGGGGCTAATGGAGCATCACGCTCGATTGGCCAAGGCTGGGGAGGAAATCGGAAGTGCTAACATTCGTTTGTGGCTACAGGTTTCTGATCAGGCCAAACAGCTTGCCGATCAGGCTATCCAGATATCCCAGCATGAAGCGGCCTCCCGACGACTAAAGAAAATCATTGAAGAGTCTAGCAAGGCTGAGTTGCGAAAAATTGAGGCTGTTTGCAAAGAGCGAATTAACATGGCCATTGCAACGGTGGATGAGGTTCGGAGAGCGGATCTCGAGCAGGTAGAGGAGTTATCTGGAAGGCTTGAGGCCGCAGAGCTTGCTCAGGCCAAGCTGAAGGAGGAGATGGAAGTGATGCGGAAGTCCCTTCAGGCCGACTGCTCGAGATACCGATTGGAGAGAGATGCTGCTGTCGCACGGCTGTCGGCTTCTGAGGCCCAGATGAAAGAGTTTGAGGAGAACGAGGGGATGATGGATAAGATGCTCCAGGACATGTATTTCCGTACTTGGAGGCAGGGCAACCTGTCCTGGATGGACGATTATCCCCGGGTTATGGCTAGGATATATCTCCGGGCTTTGGAGGAAGCTAAGGCCGATGCGGATATGGAAGGTGGTGCGGCTTTCAGGATGGATGTGGTTACGGTCCAATTCACTAAGGAAGAGAAGGTGGCGGTTAAGGAGGGCATGCGGCTGCTTGCTGCGGATGAGGTAGGCGTGCAGCTAAATGATGATGATCAGGGAGCAGACGCTGGTAAGTCCTTCCTTTAGATCTTTTCATGATTTGATTGCTTATCTTTTCCGACTATTGATGGATTCTCTTCTGAATTGAGCAGGCGAGGCCTTTGATGTACATGCGTGGAGTTCTGACCCTGCAGTTAAGTAGATCCGGAAGGCTAACGGGATGGAGGCGAAGCTCCGATTCCTTTACTTGACTTATACATATTTTGGTTGCTGTCTATGTCGGTTCGAAACATTAATGTAACTTGTAATTATATTATTTGCAAAGAATGACCTTCTGTAATTTTATAACATAAGCTGATTCTGTCATGTTCGAATGTGGTTGTTATTTTGATATGTTGCATAAGAAATACAGCTGTGTGTTTATGCATGTGATTTAATCGCATTTGATGTTAAGTTTCTGCTCAAAATATTGTTTCATGTCTTGTAATGCCAATATGACGTGTGAATAAATTAAAGCTACATATTTGCATACAAGAGAAGATAGTACCGCCCTTTGTGTTTTACTTGTAGAGGGTTTCTTTGAATGTCTTGCGTGACTGAGTATGGAATGCAGCTGGGTGTTCCGTCATCCGGATGTGAGTTCATATTTCCACAAGCGAGAGTTCCCCTATTTTGTGATCTATACTTTAAGGATTGTTATATAGGATAGGAGAAAAGTTTTTGAATGAAATGGAAATATGAGAAACGGTAAAACTTTCAATCATGGAAGGCCGTCGATATGCTTAAGTTCGTGGCAAACGGGTTTTGTAGTCACTTTCCCTAGCTGTGGGTCTTGGAGACATTCGTCACCCATCTTACGCCTCCGCGGGGAGTTTATCTTTTTTACCACAGCCGCACTTAAGACATATCGGAGCCGAGATCGCACACAGTAACTACCCGAACCATTATGGCCCGTAATCGTGGGTATTATTCGATTTACTGTGGCCGGCTAGCGTGGGTGCCGATCGTCAACCGTGAACTACCCTTGGCTGGCCACACCTTATATTGGGGCTTAAAGTAGGTTCACAGTTGCCGGCGAGCCGAACGCCGTAATGAGCTGCCATCGGCTATAGTCGGCCTTCTTGATGGCTTATAATCGGCTCATTACAGTTGGCTTTGAGGAAAGTTGCGAGCAATGAGTTAACCCGCAGCAGAGGGATGCTGGAGCAAAAGTGTCTCATTGGCGAGTGCATAGATTCGCATAGTACCTATTGGGTCTTGTCCAGGCGAGGTTGCGCCGTGAAGTGTCCAGAGTGGAAATGTCGTTATACATGATTTTGTTCAACAGCAAAGGATAAAGCTTAACAAGCAGCCAAGATATAAAGGAACAAGCTAAAAAGAGACAAGTTTTTTTTTAAAGTGGTTCGGCACGAAAATGCCTACGTCCACTGATTCTCTTTGTTAATTCACATCACATGGGCAGTACAAGTTAAGAAAAGTATCGATGGAGGTGTTGGATGTTCCATGCCCTTTGGAACACTTCTCCGTCCACTGTTGACAAAATATAGGCTCCGTTGCGGAGATCTTTATGAATTACATAGGGTCCGTCCCAGATTGGATCTAGCGCTCCGGGGCGCGGGAAGATCCGCTTGAGGACAAGATCTCCTTCTTGTAAGCTGCGGTGCTTGACTTTGGAGTTGTATTGTGCTGCCACTTTTCGCTTGTGAGCTGCTGCTTTGAGTGCTGCATCATTTCTTCTCTCCTCAATTAGATCCAAAGACATGTGGAGGAGTTCTTCGTTCTCTTCTGGGTTGTAGTGGACCCTACGGTGGGAGGGCACTATATTTTCAACTGGAAGCATGGCCTCCGATCCGTATGCCAAAGAGAAAGGAGTATGCCCTGTTGATGTTCTGTAAGATGTGCGGTAGGCGTAAAGTGTCGTAAGGAGTTCATCCACCCAAGCGCCTTTTGACTTTTCAAGTTTCTTCTTGATTAGGGTTTTGAGGATTTTGTTGACAGCTTCGACTTGTCCGTTTGCCGGGGTAAGCCACAGATGAGAAGCTTTTGTGAATTCCGTGCTTTTGGCACCAGTCGGCGAATTCCTCGCTGTCAAATTGAAGTCCATTGTCCGATATGATTTTGAGTGGAACCCCATACCTGCATAAAACATTTTTGATCAAGAAGTTAATAACTTTTGCCGAAGATATTTTATTTAGAGGTTCCGCTTCCACCCATTTGGTGAAATAGTCAACTGCCACTATGGCATATTTAGCTTCGCCTCGACCCATTGGTAATTCGCCAATCAAGTCAATTCCCCATATTGCAAAGGGCCAAGGGCTGGTCATTTGAGTAATTTCATTTGTTGGTAGTTGAGGAATCTTAGCAAATTTCTGACATTTGTCACATCTTTTGACGAAGTCTAACGCGTCTTTGTTTAAAGTGGGCCAGTAATACCCGTATCGGAGTATTTTCTTTGCTAGAGTCTGTCCTCCGGTGTGATCTCTGCAACTTCCTTGATGGATGTTGGACAAGACTTCGCTGGCTTCCCTTCCAGCGATACACCTTAATAAGGGATTAGAGAAGCCGCGCTGCTAGAGGATGCCTTCTTGTAATGTGTAGCGGGAAGCTTTCCTTAAGGTTTTCTTAGCTTCGTTACGTCCGTCGGGTAGTGTGCCACATTGTAAGTATTTCCGGATGGGGGTCATCCAAGTTTCTTCTCCAATTGCAGCTATCATATTCATTGGCTCGTAGCTCGGGGCCAGTTGCTTTGAGATGGTTATTGTTTGGGAAGCAGTGTTGTCCTTCATGCTAGCTTGCTTTGCCAGTTCGTCGGCCTCCTGATTCTCTTCTCGAGGAATGTGTTTGATTAAATAGTGATCCAATTGATTGAGCAGTAGCTTGGTCTTCTTTAGATATGCTATGAGTCGTTCTCCTCGAGTCTGGAATTCTCTCAGTATTTGATTTACAATAAGTTGAGAGTCACTATGGAGACATAAAGAACCGACTCCAATCTCCAGGGCAAGTTCTAATCCGGCTATCACTGCTTCGTACTCTGCGTTATTGTTGGTGGCAGCGAATTCCATCCTTAGGGCGTAGTGCAGCTTCCTTCCCCTGGGGGTGATTATCACAACACCTGCCCCCGAGCCCTGTTCATTTGATGCTCCATCTACGAAGAGATTCCACTTGATATCTTCTGCTATTTCAGATTGCTCCTTACCTTCGTTAGTAGTGAATTCGACAATGAAATCAGCTATGGCTTGCCCCTTGATAGCAGTGCGAGGATGGTAGGTGATATCATATTGACTCAGTTCAATGCACCACTTAAGTAGTCGCCCAGAGGTGTCGGGGCGGTGGAGTACCTGCCTTAGCGGTTGATTGGTTAAAACTCTGATGGAATGGGATTGGAAATAGTGTCGCAGTTTCCGTGACGTGATTAGCAAACAGTATGCTAGCTTTTCAAGTTTAGGGTATCTGGCCTCTGCCCTAGTAAATCTCTTGCTTACAAAGTATACGGGCCGCTGCGCGTGGTCGTCTTCTCTCACCAAAGCGGCGCTTAAAGAATGGGACGATACAGCAAGGTATAGGTAAGTTCCTCGCCTTCATTCGGAGTTGAGAGTACTGGTGGTTTCTGGAGGTGTTCGATTAAGTTAAGGAAGGCTGTCGAGCATTTGTCAGTCCATTCGAACTTTCCTTTGTCTTTCTTTAGAGCTTCAAAGAAAGAGATGCATTTGTCGGTTGCTTTAGAGATGAACCTGCTTAGGGCGACCACTTTCCCGTTTAGGCTTTGCATCTCCCTTCGAGTGGATGGTATCTTGATATCTTGTAAAGCTCGAACTTGTTCGGGGTTTGCTTCAATCCCCCTGGAATGAATGATGAATCCCAAGAACTTTCCCGACGATACTCCGAAGGATCACTTTAGAGGGTTAAGCTTCATTCCATATTGGCGAAGTACTTGAAACATCCCATCTAGGTGGTTTATATGATCGTTGGCTTTCCTCGATTTTACCAGCATGTCATCCACATAAACTTCCATAGTTTGTCCTATTAGTTCCGCAAACATCTTGTTGACAAGGCGCTGATAAGTAGCTCCGGCGTTTTTAAGTCCAAAAGGCATTACTTTGTAGCAGTACAATCCTCGGTCAGTGATGAAACTAGTGTGGTCTTGATCGGTGGCATGCATAGGGATCTGGTTATATCCTGAGTATGCGTCCATAAAGGATAAGAGTTCGTGCCCGGCAGTACTGTCCATGAGTTGGTCGATTCGGAGGAGTGGGAAGCAGTCTTTCGGGCAAGCGTCATTTAAGTTGGAGAAATCGATGCACATTCACCACTTCCCGTTAGCTTTCTTTACCAGTACCGGGTTGGCGATCCATTCTGGGTAGATGGCTTCTCGTATGAAGTCATTGGCAAGTAGGTTCTTCACTTCTTCCTCTAGGGCTGCTGATCGTTCTGCCCCCATGCTTCTCTTTTTCTGCTTTACTGGCACCTTCGTGGGATCGATGTTCAGTACGTGGCATGCTACATCTGGGGAGATTCCTGTCATATCAGCGTGCGTCCATGCAAATACATCCATGTTGCGGTGAAGAAAATCAATGAGTTGATCCTTTAACTCTTCTTTTAGTTGAGATCCGATTTTCAATAATCTACTTGAGTCATGTTTGTCTACAACTACGAATTCCATAGCCTCTGTAGGCTCGGCGGTGGCCTCCTCCTCTTTGTCCCTGGGGTCTAATTCATTGAAAGGGTCACTGGTATATCGAAGAGGAGGGGCTTTCTTTAGTTGCTATGCTTCCAAGTTTTTCATGCAGAGAGTAGTCTCTGCATTTTTTCCTTTATCTTTTATGCGGTTATTACGAAGTTCAGTTACATAGCAGTCTCGAGCAGGGTCTTGATCTCCCTCTATTTCTCCTATTCCGTTATCTGTTGGAAATTTCATCTTCAGGCACCATGGGGCTAGGACAATTTGGAAGTCAGACAAGGCTGGTCTTCCCAAAAAGGCATTGTAGGCCGAGTGGTTCTCTATTAGCACAAGTGTTTTCTTTCGCACAACGGAGCGGGGATGACTTCCTATTTCAACAAAAAGGTCTAGTTGCCCGAGGGGCATCTTCGCATCCCCAGTGAAACCATGTAGTGGTTTGTTGCAGGGAGACACATCCTTCATTGACAGCTTCATTTTGTCGAAAGCATGCTTGAATAGGATATTTACTGAGCTTCCAGTGTCTATTAAAATTCGAAAAACTTTGGCTGGACCGAACCAAGTAGAGATGACCATAGGATCCATGTGTGGGTACTGTCTTCCCTCTAGGTCACACCTACTGAATGTGATGTCGTCATTCTCTTTCCGTTTCGGTTGGTATTCCTCCATGACAGAATTAATGTAGCCTTCATCGTTCCTAAGTGACTTACCGTATCTTTCCATCTCCGCCCAGCTTTTGTCGGCGATGTGCGGTCCTCCTGATATGGTATGGACCACTATCTTCTCTTGACTAGAGCCGCTGGTGTTGCGATTTCCTCCGCCTGCTTTTGGGGGGAGTAGTCCAGGATTCTCATTGGTAGGAGTTGAAGTCCTGTTCTGGCTTTTTACATAGCATTCCAGTCTCTTCCTTCTGATGTGTTCTTCAATCAAGTCCCGAAGATGGTGGCATTCATTGGTGTCATGTCCATGGGATTCGTGGAAGCGGCAGAACTTTCCAGATTTGAGTGCGTTATCCGACTCCTTCTTGTGCGGGGGGCGCTTGTATCTAACTTCGTCTTGAGTGGCTAGGAAGATGTTTTCGATTGTTTCATTCAAAGGAGTGTAAGAGTCAAATCTTGGTCCTGGTCGATATAAGCACTTTTCTCCCTTCTTGCCCCCAGCATTGTCTCTAGAGTCATTTCTTTGAACATCCTTTGCTGCAGCGGGGACCCTGTCTGTAGCCGTCTTAGCCTGTTGCCCTGACCGCCTCTCAGTGGCAGCGTCTTCAAGTCTCATATACTTTCCAGCTTCATGGAAGAAATCAGGCAAAGTAGCTGGTTTTTCCTTGGTTAGTCTTCTAGCAAATTTAGTATCTGGATGTACACCACTACAGAGGGCCATTAGGATAAGTCTCTCGTCGGCATCTTGGACTACGGCCGCCGCGGCGTTGAATCGGGTTAGATATTGTTGCACTGTCTCTTCGGGTTTCTGTTTGATATTAGATAAGGAATAAGCGTCATTGGGTTGTTCCACATGAATGCGGAACTGACTGATGAACTTTTCTTTCAACATTTCCCATGAGCTGATGGACCCTTGGGGTAGGTGGCAGAACTAGGAGGTAGCTAGATCTGCCAAGAATAGTGGGAAGCATTTACACAACACTCCCTCTGTTGCTCCGCTCATGAGAATATGTTGGGTGTACCTCTGTAAGTGTACGATGGGGTTAGAGGTTCCCTTGTAAGGTTCCATCGTTGGCATTTTCCATTCTCGGAGGGTGATGGCTATTTCGATATTACGGGTGAAGGGGCTGGTTACCCTAGCACCTATCCCCCGATCCCTTTGCTCCCGTTGGACGCACTCTCTGAACAACCGCGCCATCCTTTCATCAGAACTTGGAGCGGATAAAAACGAGTTTGGTTCTTCCCTGCGGGATTGATTCCTTCCAGATGACTTGTAAGGATGGTATCGTTTATCACTCCTGACATTGTCCAATGGCTGCCTCTGGTCTTCCGGGGGCATGCTGGGGTCAGCCACAGTTGGCCCTTGCCTTGATCTTTCCCCTCTAGGTTCTGTTCTCAGCACTTCCTCGGGTCCAACTTCGGGCCGGACTCCAGCTCGACCCCATCTACTGGTGTTTTCATGGTTAGGCAGCATGACAGGCTCAGCCATATCCGACCTCTGCCTGGCACCTCCCCCGTTGGGTTCGGTTCCAAGTGTTTCCTCGGGTCGGAATTCGGGCTGAGTCCGGGCTCGGCTCCTACCATGGTTGTTTCTGTTGTTAGCCTCTTCAAAGAAGAAAGACCTTTGTCGCCTCCCGGATCCTCCAGACCGGGACTCACCCCATGATTCAGTGTTGCGGTTGGATTCTTCAGCATCTCTTAAGCGTGACATGAGTTGGTCCACTAAGGCTTCTTGTTGAGATGCGAAGCGGTTAGTTACTTCAGCCACAACCTTGTCCAGATCCGCCCTTGTAATTGGTTGTTCCGTAGCAGGGGCTGTCGGATTTGCCTGATTTAAATTTGCCGTTGGAACTGGATGATTGTCTTGGTCTCTGATCACTGGATCTGGGATGTTGCCAGTTGCGATGTCCTTTCCTTTGTTACCATCTTTCTTCCGTCTGGGAGCCATATTTTCCAAGCAATGAACGGTGTTGATAGGAAAAGGGTTGAGTGGGAGAAGCTGAAGCTTCGAGCTCCTTGCCTTCTCAGTGAAAGAACCAAAAATGTTTGCACAAAAAATGGGCAAACACCTCCAAGTCGTGTGAATTAGTTGATTTTATGTTGTTTCTAGTGGTTTGGGTGATTTATGCAAATATATATAAAGCAGGGACTAAACTGTAAAAGACACACAGATTTATAGTGGTTCGTCCAGAACGTGCCTACGTCCACTTTATATGTTATTCTCCTTTTTCTTTCAGATTACAAGTACAAAGCTTTGTATACAAGTATATGAAAGTTGTTTGAAAGTTCCTTCCGTGCTTGAGTTCTCAAACTTGTCTGCCATTGTTGTACCCCTGCCCCTCTATTTATAGAGTGAGGGTGGGGGCAGGGGTCTTGGATGTATATAGCTGCTGTTGGGCCTGGGCTGATGCAATCTGGCGTGGTAACTTTGGATCGGCAAGGCCTTGGTTCGGTGGTACGAGAAGTGAGGTTGGTTCGGTGATGGAGTGGAGGGGTTTTTGGACCGTTGGTTGGTTTGGTGATGGAGTGGAGGGGTTTTTGGACCGGTAGTTGGTTGGTTCGGTAGTAGGCTGGTTCGGCAGTAGTATGGAGATGGAGTTGGACCGGTGGTAGCATGGATCGGTGGAGGCTAGTTCGGCCATGCATAGGAAGCAGGGTTGGTTCGGTGGTAGGCGGAAACAGCCCAACAGAACTAAATACCGGGTTTAGTTTCATATCATTTTAAAATAATAGGTAAATGTATATACTTACAGTTTATATATATATATATCCCATTATATTTAAAACAATTTAAAATTTATATTTGATTATCAAAATTGAATCTGCCGTAAAACTACTACAGTGGCAGTCCCACTTCGAAACTCGAAAATGAATGTCGATGATGCGGCCGCCATGACCGAAATGATTTTCCAGTGATAGAAAGGGAAGTACAGAACTTATTTCTTTTTCGAAATTGTTTAAACAATTCTTTCAATTTATATTGAAACATTTATATCAGAAAATACTTATAAACAATTCTATTATATTCCAAAATTACTCGAAAGAAATTTTCAAAATTACTGGAACTCAAGCTTTAATTTTCTAATTTCATTTATCTTAATTTCAATTTCATTTCAACTATTATTTATAAATTTCATTAGCTAACAACCATTATATTGCAACCAAATATATATATATATATATATCATTTATAAAATTTTATTCTATATATAGAAAATATAATAGGCAAAATTATTTCATTCACCTATATTAAAACAAATATTATGTCGGTCTTTCCTATTAAGTGTTTAGAAATCCCTATTGATGTCATAGCGTCCCATGCATCAACCAGAATTTACAAATACAAAACGAAACAAATTAACACAATATTAAAACCTTTTTATAACACTAACAAATATGCTCTCTCATATATATACACTCAGCGACTCATCATAGGGTATTACTACCCTATTAATAAAGAGTCAAACCCCACAAAGCTAATGTTTATCACTAAACCAAAGCTCTAATACCAGATGTAACATCCCACCTTTTCGCACGGTTCAAATCGACGATAAACCACATAGGTCAGACTTAAACCATATAGAAGGGCGGATTGTTATGGGGTAAACAAAAAAAAGAAGGAAGAAATAAAAAAACAGAATCTTGCAGCAGAACGATAAAATATAATAATCAAATATATATTTCATGAAGTTGTTTTACAAAATATTCGATTATACTTATACAATACATATCAGAGTTACATAGACCATGGAATGATAATTAATGTAATGGAACAATGTGAAAGTAGTGGAATACTATAATATAATAATAAATCTTTGTCTTCGTCCTCCAGAGATAAAGGCTTCAAATCCTGAAATGCTCAGGCTGACCCGAGGGAATTGAAAAGACAAAACACCCAAGTCAGAACTAAAAGATCTCATGTAAGTTAAATCAACGGTAAATAATGTGAATGTAACGGCGTCAGAGATGTTTACGGGATTTGACATCTCCTATCCAATGTCTAACGTGAGTGCAGTAACTCAAGAGATGCTCGGGATTCACATCTCCTAAGGATCCGTTAAACTATTTACTATGTAGTAATATTTCGCAATTATAGTAATGTCTGTAGTAAAACAAACTTACCTTTTTCATAGCATTAAGGGGTTACCCATATAGCCCTTAACACGTAATAGTCCCAGTAGTCCATCCAATATCATAGTCCTTCCTGATCCGGAAGCCACCGGACGATATTACACGGGGTACGGGAGAAAATCAAACTCGTACAAGGCACGATAGGGTAGGTGACATGGCACAACTAGGAAATGCCAGGGTAGATATACCAATTGCTATCGGGCTGGTGGTAACGCGTAGCACGCAGCTACTACCACCTCGAGCTATAGCCCCAAATAAAAAAAATCAAAAGTGGCCACCGAATCAATCCAAAAGTCAAAGTATAATATCGAAGGGATGTGTCCGATCAAAGGTGCTACCTCATTGGCCCGAGAATCGCTCCTGTTTTAGCCACCTTATGCCAACTCACGGGAGTCGGGTCCACGTATTTACCTCAAAGGAAACACCGCCACCATCCTTCTTCATTCTGGAATCTCCACCGCATACACGGCTGTTAAAGTGGTTTTCGGAGTTGGCAGAGAGTATGACAACTTACGATCCCGGTCTCTTCAACAACCAAACGTTATTATAACACCGCGGTTATTTCAAAATAATTTATACTTTAAAACCAGAATATAATATCCCTTTCAAAACCATATAAATACGATATAATTTCTATTTTTAAGACCCCAAATCAATATGATATCATTTTTATTTTTAAATATATCCCTTTTTCCAAAATCATAATATATTCAAATATATATATCTTAAACCCCATAGCTTTGAATCAAAATTTCTAATACTTAATGGTTTAAAAATTAAACCATTTTATATAATAAAATAGCTTTTTAAATTTCACAAATAAATTCCATATACCGATTTGAACCTCCAAATAAACCATTTCATTTTCCATATATTTCAAAGCTTTAAATATTCCACCCTTTTCAAAACTAATTCTTTGATAATCCATATATATCAAATTCTATTACTATTATTTAGATTTGAAATGTTTACTTAATAAAATCCAATAAAATTTAAGTAAAACCTTTAAATTCAAACAACTGGATAATCTTCCAATTCATTTAACTTGATATATTCATTTGAATCAACTTTATATTCATTTAAATCACTCTCAACCAAATTAAGTTATAAGAATCCTACCCTTTAAACCTCTCAATTTTATTTAAATTTCAAACAAATTTATTCGAGTATAATTCTTAATAATTCAATACAAACAAATTTCATATTTATCTTCCAACTTAATTTTAATTTAAGTCATTAAAACTCTATACATACAATATCATAAACAGGTACTTAACCATATAATATAAAACAATCAAACTCCATTATTCAACTTATTTTTATTTAACCAATTTTATACATAGCTTAAATTCAAGAATTTAACTATATATATATATAAATATTTATATAATATAAAAAATTAATATTTATTAAACCGTATATTTCTTTCCAAAACCATAGAAAAATCATTTCAAAATATTTTTATATATAGACCGCGGTGCCTATATATAAAATTTTCTATCATATGGTGAAGTGATACAGATATTTATCATTTCAATCCGTAATTTAAAATAAAATTACGGTTATATATCATTTCAAACCACAATCCCGAATGAAATAAAATGCATAATAACTTGCAGTTTATAATAATATATAATACAACATCCATTCATCCATCAACAGATCACACATCCATCACAATCATCATCCAAAACAATCAATCAATGTCAATAGATAACTGATAATATATAAAACAGGTATTTAACTGGTAGTTATATTCAAAAATAAATTAAATAATGATTTAATTTAAATAAATGCAATTAACTGAGATGATGATTAAAATATACGGAAAAAGTCATAAATAAATGCATAATCACAACAAAATTTAATTTGACAAATATAAGAAATTTTAGAAGTTGTGAGTGGGTTAAAACACTCACCTTTTGAATTCAAATTGAATTTAAATTGAATTTAAACCCAAAATTCAAACAGCCTCAGATTTCGCCCAAACCAGCGTGAATGCCAATATGAACCTAGCGGAGGAAACCGCGCGTGAATTGGATTACGTTTGCAAAAGTTATAGCAATTAGACGGGTTGAAATCAAAATTAAATAAACTCAAAAAAAAATTTTAATTAAACAACATGTCACCTTCCCTTTCTCACACGAAAAGCACGCGCCCACGCAAACCCAAATTTCCATAGCAAAATTTGACGTAGCCGCCTCTTCCAATGCGCCGTCGCACTTTCGTGGGGCCACCGTGTCGAGAGCCAGGAACACGCCATCATCCCCACTTCAAGCCGCCTCCACCCATACCCAAGTCGTCGTCAATCGATGCCAAAAACCTATAGCCGCCGCCCCTCCATTCGAACACTAATCAAACATTTCCAGTCGATTTGACGAGCAAACACCACCGATGCGAAGCGTGCGAGCCTCTCTACAAAACCCAGAAACAATTTGACGGTCGGGCGAGTTTGATTTCGACGTGATGAACGGCCGAAAATCTTTCTTCGATTTCTGGACAAATAATGCGTTGAATTGAAAAACGAGTTTCAGATCTAGGTTACGCTCTTCGAGAGCTTCGATATATTTTTTTTTTGATTTTTTTGAGGAGTTCGAAATTTTAGCTTTGGATTTGATTTGGGATTGCAATCGGAATTAGGGTCTGTCTGCCATTGAAGTGAGGTGGTGAATAGAACGTACAGAAATGACGAACAGAGGCTACAAGTGTTTATAGCAGGATATATATAGGCAAGCTGAAAAAGAATGGATGGACCCGGTTTATAAACGTGTTGAACGATATATGGCCCGAAAAGCCCGTTTCGACTCCAGAACGAAATTGGGTCAACCCATATATCAAAATCGATGTTTTTAAATATTTTAAACGCAATGGAAAAGGTTTCAAGTCCAAATTCCACCATATGAAGAAGTAATGCTAAAATCAATTTATTTCAAATTGATTTCAATTGATTTCAAGGCCTTTCGAGTCCATACGATCAAACGACAAGTCTGATCGCTATGAAACTTGAAATCCTACAATAATTTACCGTTACGGATCTGATGAAACTGGTTTCGTCGAAATCCGAGTCAATGGCCAAAATGGCTATTTTCCAACTAATTAAATAAATTAAAAATTAATTAGTTAAATCCAACTTTTCAAATTTCAATTCTTAAATTGATAAATTTCATCATTTTTAATTTCTCAACCATTCACAATGATTTAAACAAATTTAAATGTCAATTTTGAGTTGATTAATTAATAAATTCCAATGTTAACCTCAATTTCAATATTAAATTTCAATTTTATTAAATTTAGAAATTATAAAATAAAGCTCCAAAATCCATTTATTAAATTCTTAACCATTGTTATTCGAGTCCTATTACAATAAGAATATAGCTAATATTACTTTTAAATCTTGGTTCTTAATATTCTCCCATTTAAACTTAATTCCAATTAACGTACAAATTAAATTACCTTTAATAGCAATTAATCCTATTATTACAATTTAAATTCCAAATAAATTGTTTTTATTTGATTTCAATCTTTATAACCTATCCACTGATTTTAAATAACATAGTTAATGCTGGTTTTACATTACAATACTTAAATATACTCAACTTCCTTTCTTTATTGTGTGTTAACTAAATTTTCCACTAGTATTGAAATTTTTGCTAAATGTACATTTGCATTACTTCCTTTATTGGGATTTCATTCCACTTATTTATAGTCAACTTATATTATCATCACTACCTTTCATTTTAATTATCAATTCATTCATAAACCACAATAATACATTATTACCAAATATTACCTTAAATCCACCCTAACGTAATATTTAATTCCATTTATTGCAATAGGTTTCAATCAATAGTGATTGCGCTAAATTAGTTTGCATTCACGTTATTCCATTAATCTACATCCAATTACATTTAATATTCCCATTAAATTTATGTACTTGGTCTCATGCTTCTATTACACCAATTACTACCTTATAATAAGTTTACGTTTCTAATTTAAATTTACAATCACCTTTTCCGTTATTTATTAATTATCATTAACGTACATTTAATTATCTTTATTGGTACTTGGTGAATTAACTGGTAACACAACCATTATATCCTTTATAATACTTGTATATTTATTCTTCACAACAACTACTATCTATAATAATATTTCACAAATTAATTCAAAAATTACACTTGTTTTTCTCATATTCCCATTATAACTAAGTCATAACATTTACACTAATTCATTTATTGTAGTTTCATTCAATCTATCAAAGTTTTAGCTTTAATAACCATTGTTATACTTCACCCTAGTTATTATTCATATTCATCTACAAATTTTATTTGTTTCAATATTATTCCATTTATAAATTATAAGGTTTTATTTCTTTCTAAATAAATTACAAAATCTTATTAATTTAACTAATTTTTTCCATTCCTTAAATATTAAATTATAAAAACTTAATCAAATTAATCACTTCATCTTGGTAACATTCTTTTATTACAATAAGCATAAAATTAACATTTACATTGCTTCACTTATTGGAATTACATCCAAGTTATTAACAATTAACCTACATTTATACTGTTACATTCAAGTTATTAAAAATTAACTTGCCATTCTTATCCAAGTCATTATTTCCATGAATAATTCACTAAAATTTTTATTTCCTTCAACATTAAGTTACCAAAATCTTCTTAAATTATGAAATTTAATTGCCGAATTTTACTGGTCGTTACAATTATCACCTAAGCAATCTTTTGAGTGGTGCTAAGGTCTTTTCAGCTCAACCTTGCTACTGGTTTTCATCAGCTACGAGTTACGGAGGATAGCGTTCCACTTACCGCATTTTGCACTCTCTATGATTCTTATGAGTGACTCGTGATGTCATTCGAGTTGTCCAACTTATTTCATCGATCTTATGAATCGAGTATTCTATGAATATTTTGATGAGACCATCCTGGTATTCATTGATTTTGGATGAAAACAACAATTTAAAATTTGCAAATCTTTTTAATAAGATATCTATAAGTATAAATGAATTTTGTTATTAAAACGAGGAAAGAATATTCGTAAAAATTTTAAGAGACGTGTTTATCATATAGATCATGATTTTGTGTTGTTTTTGCCCATTGAGTGCTTTAAGAATTCTGATCGATGCGCTTGATCAACTTTATAGATAGGAATCTCCTAAACGCTATGGTGAGACAGTTTACACAGTAAATTGACTTGGAATAAGTTAATTTTTCTAAAAATATGATTACATGAAGATATTATAATTTTGAAAGTCTTAGCTTTTCATAAAAAAGGATCAGTTAAAAGAACTCCTTTTCGATGCTTCTATTCTTGTGATTCCCAAAGGGAACCAAGACTTCAGTGTTTGTACCGATGCTAGTCGGGTTGGTTTGGGTGTCGTTCTCATGCAAAGGGAACGTGATATTGCTTATGCTTCTAGGAAATTAAGTACTACCGAGACTAGATATGCCACTCATGATTTAGAGCTCACGGCTATTGTTTTCGCTCTCAGAATTTGGCGTCATTATCTTTTGGAGGAGAAATTTGTTCTCTACACCGATCATAAATCTTTGAAGTATTTATTTTCTCAAAAGGAAATTAATTTGCGTCAACAACATTGGCTCGAGTTCCTTGAGTCGTATGATCACGATTTTCTTTATACTCTTGGAAAGGGAAATCGTGTTGCTGATGCCCTTAGAGCAACAAGAAGTTGTTTCGACGATGATATCCGAATGAATGACCTCGAGACTATATCCACTTGTGATATTCGAGATCATGAATCTGGTTCATGTTCATCTCTTGTTTTATGTAGCCTTGAGGCTCATCCATCTCTCCTAGACCGCATTCTTGATGCTCAAAAGTATGATCTCGAATTGGTTCATCTTTACCAAAGTTGTCGGGATATGAATGATGATGATTTAAAAGATTTTGAAATCGATGCTCGTGGAGGCATTCGAAAATTTCGTAGACTTATCGTGCCAGATGTTTATGATCTTCGTAAAGACATTTTAGAAGATTCTCATCATTCTAAATTTACCATTCATCCCGGTAGTAGTAAAATGTACGCGGATATGAAGGGACTTTATCATTGGGATGGAATGAAATATGATATTGCAAACTTCATTAAGCGTTGCATGACTTGCCAACTCGTTATGGCCGAGCATCAAAGGCCCGGTGGGTTATTGCAACCTTTGGACATTCCATTTTGGAAGTAGGATCAAGTCTCCATAGACTTTATTGATGAACTTCCCAGTTCTCGTTCGGGCCATGATAGTTTATGGGTGATTGTGGATAGACTTACAAAATCTGCCTATTTTATTCCCATTCGGTCCAATCGGACCGTACCTCTTTTGGCTAAACTCTATGTTAGAGAAATTGTTAAATTGCATGGATTTTCTTCTTCTATTTTTAGTGATCGTGATCCATTATTTACAAGTGGATTTTGGAAGAGTCTTCAAAAATCTTTGGGAAGCTTAATTTTAGCACCGCTTATCATCCTCGGTCCGATGGACAAACCTAGCGGGTGAATCAAACACTTGAAGATCTTTTTTATGCTGTGTTCTTGATTTTGGTGGAAGTTGGGAAGATCATATTTCTCTTGTTGAGTTTTTCTATAATAATAGCTTCCAATCTAGTATTGGTATGACACCTTTCGAGGCACTCTACGAAAGGCCATGCTGATCTCCTTCTTGTTGGCTTGAGGCCAGTGAGAAGCTGGTTTTAGGTCCAGATCTTGTTCGTGTTTCCACAGAGAAGATTGACCTTATTCGTCATAGGATGAAAGAAGCTCAAAGTAGACAAAAATCCTATGCCGATAACTGAATAAGGAAATTAGAATTTTCTGTGGGAGATTTGGTGATTATTCGTGTTTCACCTATGAAGGGTGTTGTACGTTTCAGTTGATTGGGAAAATAAGCGCCTCGATATGTTGGACCATTTCCCATCACCGACCGTATTGGTTCCGTGGCTTATCGCCTTTTATTACCGGCTCAATTTTCTGCTATTCATAACATATTCCACGACTCTCAACTACGGAAATTCCTTAGAGATTCCGATTCTATTCTTGAGCCCGGTGTTATTGAAGAAATTGATGTTTCACCTAATTTGACTTATAAGCAACATCATATCTGTATCATTGCTTTGGAGGTTAAACGCCTTCGAAATATAGATATTCTTCTTGTGAAAGTTCAATGGTCCTCAAATCCTAAGGATTGTTCTTAGGAAGAGAATTCATAGAGCGGACACATTCGAACTTATTCTCCCGTGCTATTTGAGGTGAACTTCTTACTTCGAATTTTTTTTTTTGTCGATACGCTTTTATGGTTATTACTCTTTATTTCCTCTCAATTATTGCAAGGATGTAATATTTTTAAGGAGGATAGTCTGTAACAACCCGCATATTTTACGATTGTATATTTAAATCTAGCATCGTTAGTCAGATTAAAGTTGTAACAACTCGGGGTTTTGTAACAATTGATTATCGTCAAATGACGATTAAATTGGTTAGCTAATTGCTGTTGAGAGTTTTGATCAGGTTTAAATTCTTTTATAAATTTGTTAAAGAGTTATGCAGGCTTTCAATTGAATCTCGGCCCACGTTCATTTTTATTTTGGTGCTGTGATAATTAACTAAGGCCGATACCCGTTCCTTTCCCCTTCATTCATTTTTACAAGCCCTAATAAAAAATAAACGAAAAAAAAAGAATGGCGGCTCGTGCTCGTTCCTCTTTCTTCAGTAATTAGGGTTTTCGTGTAATCCGAAGATGGCGACTTTAAATGCTCGATTGAATTCGATTCTCTTGCTCTATTGGTTGATCGTCTCTTGAGATGCTGCGGCTGCTTGATTGAGCTCGCCTTTGCTTCGATTCAGGTGAGTGATTTTCACTCACATCCTAATTCATATCTCGGGTTTATTTAGGGTTTGAATTCTATGATTTTCGTTCGTATACAATTGTTTGATTTCGTCAATACTATGCTCGGCCATTCGATTTTTGTTTGAATGTTTGAGATGGTTACTGACTTGTTTCAAATTGGTATAATTTGATACTTAATTACACGGTGTTGATTTATCATAGCCACCACGATTTCGATTTCTGTTGACATTGGTCACTTGAATTGGTTATGTTGATTTTATGAAAATACTTTGTGTTTGGTTCGACTTTGGCACTGATTTGTTCTATATCAACTTTGACACTTTTGTTGACATTATTTGAAACTGCTACTTGATGCTTTGTTCAAAACCGCTATTACATTTGAAATCCCTCTTGAGCTTTGTTCGAATATGAGAATGGCCTCGACTTTGTTTATTTGGAAAGTTTCCTGGATTTTGGCATTTATCTGACATTGTGTTGCTGTCACATGAATTTAACTTGTTTATTACAGTTTGGTTTTTTACCATACTTCATTGAGTCTGCATTGTTGTGTGGCTTTGAGCTTTACTGTGTTTGTTGCTCTTCACTGTTGCATCTCCATTTGTTGTACTCGAGTTATTCTAATGTGGATTCATGTGTACTTGTCTGGATCATAATACAATGTTGTTCATTCCTATGACATTTTCAACTTGATGCATTGTATTTTCATTTACACTGAGTTAATTCTCATGTGTATCAGTGCATTATGTTGTACCTTCTGGAGCTTGTATGATAAGCTAGCTTGAATTATGTAGTTCATTTGTACATCACTGTTTTTGTACATATCGTGCTTGTATTGTTGACTTTGTTGCTGCCTGGTCGACGTGTATATATGTATATTTTGATCATAGTATTCATGTATACATTGAATTCAGGTGGTCCAGGTTGCATATCATATTGATTGAGTTGCTGCCATTTACAGTTGGCACTAACTTCATCATGTCTGCACTTGCATTGGCCAATGTTGCAATCATGTGTACATCACTTGTTTGCCTGGTTTATCACTTGCTGTTGTATGGTGAACTTGTTTCTTGAGCTTGAGCATATGTAAGACAGTTGCATTTTGGGTTTTCCATGGCTCTGATTAGTGTTTTGTGTATTGTATTGCATCATGTTGCAACAATTTTGGTTGTTGTAGTTGCATCATTCGAGTCAGTTGGCATTTTTGTTTCATATATGCTTGCTTCCTGGTCTGGTTCATCTTGTAGTCCTGTTCATTGGTTGGTTTTTGGTGTACATACTTGCTTCCCAGACCTGTTGCACTATAACTATTAAGGCAGTGGCATTGATTTTTGAATCTTCACTTTCTCTTCATTATTGAGGCTGTACTTTTGTTTGCTTCGTTTTGTAGTTGCTGTTAGCTTTGGTTTGGTCTTGTAGTTGTGTTGAGTCAGGATAGCCGTGACTTGACCTCTGCAGTTTCGATTTGCTGTTAATATTTGGAGTTGTGATGACATCATATGCTGTATTGGCGAGGCAGCGCATGTGAGCGTGTACTGCAGCCATTCAAAATTGACATTTTAATTGTTATTTCATTTTCTTGAATTGTTTAGTGTGTTCAATTCAATATTTTGAAATTTATTTTGATTTGAGTTGAGTTGATTATTTTGTTGCTATCTAATTATCTATTGGATAATTAGATTATGTGTTCTAGTTATTTATTTAATAATTAGATTTTGTTGTTAATTTTTGTTTAGGCAATTCTGTTGTTTTCTTAATTATCTTCATTGATAATCCTTTTATTTATCTTTGTTGATGATTTGGCTTTGCTAATTTGCTGTTTATTACTGTTACGTCCTATATCTACCATTGTCCGATTTTCTTATTAAAGGGTTGGATATACGAGATTTATTGTGACTGTCGTCTAATTGTTATTTAATTATTATTGCTTCTGTGCATTAATAACCGAGTTTGAATTAGACTGACCCACGTATAATTTTCTTTTGAATTAATACTCGGGTCAGACCGAGTTATTACAGGTTGTTGATATATTGCTTTGGGTTGCTGCTTGAGCTATGAAGTTTCTTCATATCTTTTGGAGTTGTCGTAGTCATTTTATTGGATGATATGTATTCATGTATATTATTTACAGTAATGTACTTGTATATGTAACTTCCAGTGTCGACAGTTGTAGTTGTATCATATGTATTATATCACATGTATTGTAACTGACTTCAGTTATATATATGAGATTTGATATTATCCATGTTCCGCATTTAGCTTATCGGTGTTATTATTATATATGTTGTCCAAAACTATATTGAACCATCATAGTTCGTTTTATACTAGAATTGAATATGTCGATGGGAGTAAATAAACAAAGATTAAAGAAAAGAATATATATCACTCCTATCGAGATAAACAATAGTAGTGTAAGGCCTAACTACGGATGACCGCTCCTATCCAGCCTTATTCTTCGTAATAACAGACAGTATTTTCTTTTAATACTCTTTGTTATTGTGAGCATAAAGGTAGGGCGTCACAAAAGTCCAAAATGCTACTTTTTGCAAATAGTCAAATTGGGACTCGAGACTACTTCCAACGAGTTCAATACGACTTTTACGACCATTTTAAGTATAAACATCGATATGTTTTGGAGTTGGCTAGAATTTTGCTATTTTTTTTATTGGGCTTTGGGTTAGGGTTTCAACCCTTTTACTTGTCTAATAACCTAACCCTTCATACAACTCCTCTTCACTCACTCTACTATTTTCTAACAATCAAGCTAAAAGAAAAATGGGGGAAGAGAAAAGAAATTGGAAATTCCTAAGCCCTAATTCTCTTAGGAATTATCAACTTCAAGATAGAAATCAAGGAGAAGCTTAGGTAAGCATTCTCTTCATCTTCTCCATCCCAATCTCTCTTCAAATTGATAATTGAATATTGCTGATAATTGTATTTATTCAGTTTTGTTATTTCTGATTATCTAGTTGATAATTATATTTTGTGAGAATTTGTGATTTTCTTTTATGAAATTGAAAGATTTCTCTGGCGTTTGTATTCTTGATCTTTATTTTTCTAGCTTAACCAGTTTATGTTAGAAAAATAATTGTTATTGACGACCTTAATTATGAAAATTGCGGGAATGCAATTTTTATAAGGAGGGGAGTCTGTAATAACCCGGGGTTTTGTAACAACTGATTATCGTTAAATGACGATTAAATTGGTTAGCTAATTGCTGTTGAGAGTTTGGAATCAGGTTTAAATTCTTTTATAAATTTGTTAAGGAGTTATGCAGGCTTTCAATTGAATCTCGGCCCACTTTCCTTTTTATTTTGGTGTTGTGGTAATTAACTACGGCCGATACTCGTTCCTTTCTCCTTCATTCACTTTTACAAGCCCTAATCAAAAATGAACAAAAAAAAAAGAATGGCGGCTCGTGATGTTCCTCTTTCTTCGGTAATTACGGTTTTCGTGTAATCCGAAGATGGCAACTTTAAATGCTCGATTGAATTCGATTCTCTTGCTCTATTGGTTGATCGTCTCTTGAGATGATGCGGCTGCTTGATCAAGCTCGCCTTTGCTTCGATTCAGGTGAGTGATTTTCACTCACATCCTAATTCATATCTCAGGTTTATTTAGGGTTTGAATTCTGTGATTTTCATTCGTGTACGATTGTTTGATTTCGTCAATACTATGCTCGGCCATTCGATTTTCGTTTGGATGTTTGAGATGGTTACTGACTTGTTTCAAATTGGTATAATTTGATACTTGATTACACGGTATTGATTTTTCGTGGCCACCACGATTTTGATTTCTGTTGACTTTGGTCACTTGAATTGGTTATGTTGATTTTATGAAAATGCTTTGTGTTTGGTTCGACTTTGGCACTGATTTGTTCTATATTTTTGACACTTTTGTTGATGTCATTTCAAACTGCTACCTGATGCTTTGTTCAAAACCGCTGTTACATTTGAAATCCCTTTTAAACTTTGTTCGAATATGAGATTTGCCTCGACTTTGTTTATTTGGAAAGTTTCCTGGATTTTGGCATTTATCTGACATTGTGTTGCTGTCACATGAATTTAACTTGTTTATTACAGTTTGGGTTTTTACCATACTCCATTGAGTCTGCATTGTTGTGTGGCTTTGAGCTTCACTGTGTTTGTTGCTCTTCAATGTTGCAACTCCATTTGTTGTACTCGAGTTATTCTAGTATGTATTCATGTGTACTTGTCTGGATCACAATACATTGTTGTTCACTCCTGCGACATTTTCATCTTGATGCATTTTATTTTCATTTACACTGAGATAATTCTCATGTGTATCAGTGCATTATGTTGTACCTTCTGGAGCTTGTATGATAAGCTAGCTTGAATTATGTAGTTCATTTGTACATCACTGTTTTTGTACATATCGTGCTTGTATTTTTGACTTTGTTTGCTGCCTGGTCGACGTGTATATATGTATATTTTGATCATAGTATTCATGTATACATTGAGTTCAGGTGGTCCAGGTTGCATAACATATTGATTGAGTTGCTGCCATTTACTGTTGGCACTAACTTCATCATGTATGCACTTGCATTGGCCACTGTTTCGTTCATGTGTACATCACTTGTTTGCCTCCTTTATTGCCTGTTCTTCGAGGCATGTAGTCTTGTGTACTCTAGTTTATCACTTACTATTGCATGGTGAACTTGTTTCTTGAGCTTGAGCATATGTAAGACAGTTGCATTTTGGGTTTGCCATGGCTTTGATTAGTGTTTTGTATATTGCATTGCATCATGTTGCAACAATTTTGGTTGCTGTAGTTGCACCATTCGAGTCAGTTGGCATTTTTGTTTCATATATGCTTGCTGCCTGGTCTGGTTCATCTTGTAGTCTTGTTCATTGATTGGTTTTTGGTGCACATACTTGCTTCCCAGACCTGTTGAAGCAGTGGCATTGATTTTTGAATCTTCACTTTCTCTTCATTATTGAGGCCATACTTTTGTTTGCTGCATTTTGTAGTTGCTGTTAGCTTTGGTTTGGTCTTGCAGTTGTGTTGAGTCAGGATAGCCATGACTTGACCTCTGAAGTTTCGATTTGCTGTTAATATTTGGAGTTGTGATGACATCTTATACTGTATTGGCGAGGCAGTGCACGTGAGCGTGTATTGCAGCCATCCAGAATTGACGTTTTAATTGTTATTTCAATTGCTTGAATTGTTTAGTGTGTTCAATTCAATATTTTGAAATTGTATTTTGATTTGAGTTGATTTGATTATTTTGTTTCTATCTAATTATCTATTGGATAATTAGATTATGTGTTCTAATTACTTATTTAATAATTAGATTTTCTTATTAATAGTTGTTTAGGCAATTTTGTTGTTTTCTAAATTATCTTCATTGATAATCTTTTTATTTATCTTTGTTGATGATTTGGCTTTGCTAATTCGCAGTTTATTACTGTTACGTCTTATATCTGACATTATCCGATTCTCTTATTGAAGGATTGGATATACGAGATTTATTGTGACTGTCGTCTAATTGTTATTTAATTATTATTGCTTCCGTGCATTAATAACTGAGTTTGAATTAGACTGACTCACGTATTATTTTCTTTTGAATTAATACTCGGGTCAGACCGAGTTATTACAGGTTGTTGATATATTGCTTTGGGTTGCTGCTTGAGCTATGAAGTTTCTTCATATCTTTTGGAGTTGTCGTAGTCATTTTATTGGATGATATGTATTCATGCATATTATTTACAGTAATGTACTTGTATATGTAACTTCCAGTGTTGACAGTTGTAGTTGTATCATATGCACTTTATCACATGTATTGTAACTGACTTCAGTTATATATATGAGATTTGATATTATCTGTGTTCCGCATTTAGCTTATCTGTGTTATTATTATATATGTTGTCCTAAACTATATTGAACCATCGTAGTTCGTTTTTTATACTAGAAATGAATATGTTGATGGGAGTAAATAAACAAAGATTAAAGAAAAGAATATATACCACTCCTATTGAGATAAACAATACTAGCGTAAGGCCTAACTACGGATGGCCGCTCCTATCCAGCCTTATTTTTCGTAATAACAGACAGTATTTTCTTTTAATACTCTTTGTTATTGTGAGCATAGAGGTAGGGCGTCACAGTTGGTATCAGAGCGAGGGGTTTATGGACATAATAGAACATAACTTAGATGGAACATGTGTTACTACTATTTGTTGATGTTTTTATTTGTGCCTTGAGTCAAAACTAAAGTTTTTAAATTATGATGAAATTTTTAAATATCTTTATTTAAAAATAAAAGTGAAATTGTGTTTTGATGATTGAGAAATTTGTGTTCTGTTTATCAGAGTGTGCAGCGGAAACAGTGAGACTGTCTTTGCTGAGTACAGCTGGTAACCCTTTTGATTTAAAAATCAAAATATGAAAATGGAATTAATTTCATTATGTTGTTACATAGATGTGTTTATTTTTGTTTTCTTTGAAAATTTCGAATAAGATTCGAGGATCCGAAGCGGTTGCACTTATTTGATTTTGATGTGATTTTTGCTATTTTAAATTATCTTCATTGAAGATATAATCGAGTGATTTCTTTGTTCATCTTGTAGCGTGCGTGCAAATATGAGTTGCACGTTGCTGCATTAGTTTTACGTTGAATCGGTGTTTGGTTTTAAACGTATTTTGTTGCTGTTATTTTTATAATGGGATTTTTTACCCCGGTGCTAAATTTTTGAAGCACGATGTTTTGTTGACATTTTAATGAATGAAAATTCACTGGTATTATATTTTGATGCGAATTATTTTGATGAGATTTTGACATATAATAATTACCGTCGCTTTGACTTCAGTAACCGTTAATTTTAAAGTGAATTTTCAAGCGGTTATCCCGTAATGCTGATTTTGAGATCTGTTTTTACGATATGTTGAGAAGTGCAATTTCCTCGTCGAAATTGCTATAGTTGTTGCTGTTTTAATCATGGGTTTTAAATCGGTTTGAAATAAAATTATTTTCAAAAAATTTACAGTTTGCGCTTTCAAAAGAATGAGGAAGCGATTTAAATGATTCAGCAAAATTGAGGACTATGAACCCTCACTTTTACTGATTCTCTTAATTCCGGACTTTTCCGTTGGAGAACGTAAATTGTTATTTATTTAAAATACACGATTTTGCACTTTCAAGGAAACGATGAAGAGATTTAAATGATTTAGTAAAACAAATGGTACGGGACATGTGCGTTCACTATTTCGGTTAATTCCGGACTCGTTAATTGAAATATTTGTTGTTTGATGATTTTGTGAGCTTTCGAGCCACTATGTTGGACCTTCGGGGTCATATAATGGACCTTCGGGTCAATACCAGTACTAGACCTTCGGGCCATTTGTTGGGCGCCATAATTACGATGATAGTACTTGGCAGGCTTCGGCCATATGTTGTTGCACGTGCAGCGTAGCTTAGACTCGCCATATGATGGGATCGATCCACCGTTTATGTTGATTTTCTAGTTATCTTAATTGATTATAGATATTTGTTGCTTCTAATTATTTGCAGGTAATTAGATATTTGCTGTTATGAGTTATAATTATCTTTTTGATAATTAGATATTTGCTGTTATGATTTCTAATTATTTTTGCTGATAATTAGATATTTGCTGTTATGAGTTCTAATTATCTTTGTTGATAGCTAGATATTTGCTGTTATGAGTTCTAATTATCTTTGTTGATAATTAGATATTTGCTGTTATGAGTTCTAATTATCTTTGTTGATAATTAGATATTTGCTGTTATGAGTTCTAATTATCTTTGTTGATAATTAGATATTTGCTGATTTGAGTTCTAATTATCATTGTTGATAATTAGATATTTGTTGATTTGAGATTTTTGATTATCGTTTTTGATAGTTAGATATTTGTTGATTTGAGTTTTCTGATTATCGTTTTTGATAATCAGATATTTGTTATTTCTGATTATCGTTTTTGATAATTAGATATTTGAGTTTTCTGATTATTGTTTTTGATAATTAGATATTTGTTGTTTTCTGATTATCGTTTTTGATAATTAGATATTTGTTGATTTGAGATTTCTGATTATCGTTTTTGATAATTGGATATTTGTTGTTTCTGATTATCGTTTTTGATAATCGGATATTTGTTGTTTTCTGATTATCGTTTTTGATAATTAGATATTTGTTGTTTCTGATAATCGTTTTTGATAATCGGATATTTGTTGTTTCTAATTCTCGTTTTTGATAATTAGATATTTGTTGATTTGAGTTTTCTGATTAACGTTTTTGATAACTAGATATTTGTTGATTTGAGATTTCTGATTATCGTTTTTGATAATCAGATATTTGTTGTTTTTGATTATTGTTTTTGATAATCGGTTATTTGTTGTTTCTGATTATCGTTTTTGATAATTGGATATTTGTTGTTTTCTGATTATCTTTTTAATAATTAGATATTTGTTGTTTCTGATTATCATTTTTTGATAATCGGATATTTGTTGTTTTCTGATTATCTTTTTGATAATTAGATATTTGTTGTTTGTGATTATCGTTTTTGATAATCAAATATTTGTTGTTTCTGATTCTCGTTTTTGATAATTAGATATTTGTTGATTTGAGTTTTCTGATTATCGTTTTGATAATTAGATATTTGTTGATTTGAGATTTCTGATTATCGTTTTGATAATTGGATATTTGTTGTTTCTGATTATCGTTTTTGATAATCGAATATTTATTGTTTCTGATTATCGTTTTTGATAATTAGATATTTGTTGTTTCTGGTTCTCGTTTTTGATAATTAGATATTTGTTGATTTGAGTTTTCTGATTATCGTTTTTGATAATTAGATATTTGTTGATTTGATTTTTCTGATTATCGTTTTTGATAATTAGATATTTGTTGTTTTCTGATTATCGTTTTTGATAATAAGATATTTGTTGTTTCTGATTATCGATTTTGATAATTAGATATTTGATGTTTTCTGATTATCGTTTTTGATAATTAGATAATTGATGTTTTCTGATTATCGTTTTTGATAATTAAATATTTGATGTTTTCTGATTATCGATTTTGATAATCAGATATTTGTTGTTTCTGATTATCGTTTAGGTAATTAGATATTTATGGTTTTGCGATTTGTGATTTGTGTTTTCTAATTATCTTTGTTGATAATTAGATTTTGCAGTTTCTAGTTGTCGTATCGATAATTAGATATTGCTGTTTTGTGATTTCTTTATTCTAATTATCTAATTGGTAATTGAATATTGCTGATAATTGTATTTATTCGGTTTTGTTGTTTCTGATTATCTAGTTGATAATTAGATTTTGTGAGAATTTGTGATTTTCTTTTATGAAATTGAAAGATTTCTCTGGCGTTTGTATTCTTGATCTTTATTTTTCTAGCTTAACCAGTTTATGTTAGAAAAATAATTGTTATTGATGACTTTAATTATGAAAATTGCGGGGATGCAATTTTTATAAGGATGGGAGTCTGTAATAACCCGGGGTTTTGCAACAACTGATTATCGTTAAATGACGATTAAATTGGTTAGCTAATTTCTGTTGAGAGTTTTGAATCAGGTTTAAATTCTTTTATAAATTTGTTAAAGAGTTATGCAGGCTTTCAATTGAATCTCGGCCCACTTTCCTTTTTATTTTGGTGTTGTGGTAATTAACTACGGCCGATACCCGTCCTTTCTCCTTCATTCACTTTTACAAGCCCTAATCAAAAATGAACGAAAAAAAAGATTGACGGCTCGTGATGTTCCTCTTTCTTCGGTAATTACGATTTTCGTGTAATCCGAAGATGGCAACTTTAAATGCTCGATTGAATTCGATTCTCTTGCTCTATTGGTTGATCGTCTCATGAGATGATGCGGTTGCTTGATTAAGCTCGCCTTTGCTTCGATTCAGGTGAGTGATTTTCACTCACATCCTAATTCATATCTCGGGTTTATTTAGGGTTTGAATTCTATGATTTTCGTTCGTATACAATTGTTTGATTTCGTCAATACTATGCTCGGCCATTCGATTTTTGTTTGGATGTTTGAGATGGTTACTGACTTGTTTCAAATTGGTATAATTTGATACTTGATTACACGGTGTTGATTTTTCATGGCCACCATGATTTCGATTTCTGTTGACTTTGGTCACTTGAATTGGTTATGTTGATTTTATGAAAATACTTTGTGTTTGGTTCGACTTTGGCACTGATTTGTTCTATATCAACTTTGACACTTTTGTTGACATTATTTGAAACTGCTACCTGATGCTTTGTTCAAAACCGCTATTACATTTGAAATCCCTTTTGAGCTTTGTTCGAATATGAGATTGGCCTCGACTTTGTTTATTTGGAAAGTTTCCTGGATTTTGGCATTTATCTACATTGTGTTGCTGTCAAATGAATTTAACTTGTTTATTACAGTTTGGTTTTTTACCATACTTCACTGAGTCTGCATTGTTGTGTGGCTTTGAGCTTTACTGTGTTTGTTGCTCTTCACTGTTGCATCTTCATTTGTTGTACTCGAGTTATTCTAATATGGATTCATGTGTACTTGTCTGGATCATAATATATTGTTGTTCATTCCTGTGACATTTTCAACTTGATGCATTGTATTTTCATTTACACTGAGTTAATTCTCATGTGTACCAGTGCATTATGTTGTACCTTCTGGAGCTTGTATGATATGCTAGCTTGAATTATGTAGTTCATTTGTACATCACTGTTTTTGTACATATCGTGCTTGTATTGTTGACTTTGTTGCTGCCTGACGTGTATATATGTATATTTTGATCATAGTATTCATGTATACATTGAATTCAGGTGGTCCAGGTTGCATATCATATTGATTGAGTTGCTGCCATTTTCAGTTGGCACTAACTTCATCATGTCTGCACTTGCATTGGCCAATGTTGCATTCATGTGTACATCACTTGTTTGCCTGGTTTATCACTTGCTGTTGCATGGTGAACTAGTTTCTTGAGCTTGAGCATATGTAAGACAGTTGCATTTTGGGTTTTCCGTGGCTCTGATTAGTGTTTTGTATATTGTGTTGCATCATGTTGCAACAATTTTGGTTGCTGTAGTTGCATCATTCGAGTCAGTTGGCATTTTTGTTTCATATATGCTTGCTTCCTGGTCTGGTTCATCTTGTAGTCCTGTTCATTGGTTGGTTTTTGGTGTACATACTTGCTTCCCAGACCTGTTGCACTATAACTATTAAGGCAGTGGCATTGATTTTTGAATCTTCACTTTCTCTTCATTATTGAGGCTATACTTTTGTTTGCTTCGTTTTGTAGTTGCTGTTAGCTTTGGTTTGGTCTTGTAGTTGTGTTGAGTCAGGATAGCCGTGACTTGACCTCTGCAGTTTCGATTTGCTGTTAATATTTGGAGTTGTGATGACATCATATGCTGTATTGGCGAGGCAGTGCATGTGAGCGTGTACTGCAGCCATTCAGAATTGACATTTTAATTGTTATTTCATTTGCTTGAATTGTTTAGTGTGTTCAATTCAATATTTTGAAATTGTATTTTGATTTGAGTTGATTTGATTATTTTGTTGCTATCTAATTATCTACTGGATAATTAGATTATGTGTTCTAGTTATTTATTTAATAATTAGATTTTGTTGTTAATTGCTGTTTAGGCAATTCTGTTGTTTTCTAAATTATCTTCATTGATAATCCTTTTATTTATCTTTGTTGATGATTTGGCTTTGCTAATTTGCTGTTTATTACTGTTACGTCTTATATCTACCATTATCCGATTTTCTTATTAAAGGGTTGGATATACGAGACTTATTGTGACTGTCGTGTAATTTATAATTAATTATTATTGCTTCTGTACATTAATAACTGAGTTTGAATTAGACTGACCCACGTATTATTTTCTTTTGAATTAATACTCGGGTCAGACCGAGTTATTACAGGTTGTTGATATATTGCTTTGGGTTGCTGCTTGAGCTATGAAGTTTCTTCATATCGTTTGGAGTTGTCGTAGTCATTTTATTGGATGATATGTATTCATGTATATTATTTGCAGTAATGTACTTGTATATGTAACTTCCAGTGTCGACAATTGTAGTTGTATCATATGTATTATATCACATGTATTGTAACTGACTTCAGTTATATATATGAGATTTGATATTATCTATGTTCCGCATTTAGCTTATCTGTGTTATTATTATATATGTTGTCCTAAACTATATTGAACCATCGTAGTTCATTTTATACTAGAATTGAATATGTCGATGGGAGTAAATAAACAAAGATTAAAGAAAAGAATATATATCACTCCTATCGAGATAAACAATAGTAGTGTAAGGCCTAACTACGGATGACCGCTCCTATCCAGCCTTATTCTTCGTAATAACAGACAGTATTTTCTTTTAATACTCTTTGTTATTGTGAGCATAGAGGTGGGGCGTCACAAAAGTCCAAAATGCTACTTTTTGCAAATAGTCAAATTGGGACTCGAGATTACTTCCAACGAGTTCAAAACGACATTTACGACCTTTTTAAGTATAAACATCGATATGTTTTGGAGTTGGCTAGAATTTTGCTATTTTTTTATTGGGCTTTGGGTTTGGATTTCAGCCCTTTTACTTGTCTAATAACGTAACCCTTCATACAACTCCTCTTCACTCACTCTACTATTTTCTAACACTCAAGCTAAAAGAAAAATGGGGGAAGAGAAAAGAAATTAGAAATTCCTAAGCCCTAATTCTCTTAGGAATTATCAACTTCAGGCTACAAATCAAGGAGAAGCTTAGGTAAGCATTCTCTTCATCTTCTCCATCTCAATCTCTCTTCAAACTTCAAAAATTCCTATACCCTAACTTAGGAAATATTTTCTTATAAGCTTATATTGAAGCTTCTTAAGTTGTTATTGAAGAAGAATTGATCGTAGCTTGTTTTAGAGCTTCTCTCACTTGTGTTTTTAAGTTAAAGTTGAGTTTTTGAACTCACATCTACGTCTATAGCTATCTTTGTTGTTGGGTATGAATCTCTCACATCTATTCATGTTCATTTGCTTTTGATTTGAATTGATTTGGTGATTTTTCCAATTTTTGGTTTTGAATTTTATGAAAAATCCTACTATGGATGTTTGGATATGTTGTTTGGGGTGTATCGAAGAGCCTATAAGGCTGGGTTATTGCTTGGCGTAAATCCCTAGTCGTCATTGCTCGCTCGATCGCTCCCAAATTGTTTTGGCCATCATGGCCTAGGCAAATTCTTGCCCAACCCAGGTATCCAGACGTCTGGTTTTGCATTTTGGAGAAAAGAATATATGGCTGAAAAATAAAAATTGCAGAAAACAGAATCAGACGTTTGGAACAACTTTCAGACATCTGAAACACCTTGTCAGACGTCTGATACCACCTTTTAGACGTCTGATACAACATATCAGACGTTTGAAGCCATCTTTCAGATGTCTGGATGGTTTCTGAGTTTCCAAAACCTAAATTCAGACGTCTATATTGACCCGTAGACGTCCAGAACTGTTCATTTTGCCTATTTTTGCTTTTTTTGAGTGGATTTTCAATTTTTAATCGATTTTTGTTGATCGGTTTAGTTGTTATCACTTATTATCGACTTTGATGACTGCTTTCTTTGGATTTTTGGGAATATCCATTTTGATGGATTTGGTATCGATTTCTATGGATTTAATTCACGTCTTCGTATATGAACTTTTGGTGATTGGTTATTTCTACAATCATTTCTATGGTTTGTCACCTTACAACGCAAAGGTTTCTATACTAGTAGTAAATATTCAAACCCTTTCATCAAAATGATATCAACATGCACTTTCAATATCAAACTCGTTTTCATAAACGTTTTCTAATCTATTAGTATATACAAACCTTTACCTCATTCGTTCGAGAAATCCAATTAAACGACTTAGCAAGACAAGTGGTATGAAACGCTTGCGTTTACTTTGTCGGTTAATTCTTAGACTTGTTCGATTGAAACTCTTGTGATAATTTTCGAGTGGAAATCTACAATTAGTTCGTAAATATTTAAGTTAAGCCAGTGGTTATGGGACATGAAGCTAAACTCATTTATGTACTAGATTAGTGTAATTCACACTTATTGATCAATGGTGATCATTTTATGGTTTAGACTAGCATTATGCGATGTCTCTTTATCCACGTGGGTGACTATACCTCATTCTATTGAGCTTCGTCTCATTTCTTTTATGGGCTAGCGACACATGTTCTTTTACGGTGTTTGGTTCATCGAATGTACCGTTATTGCACTACATCAATGTCTCGGCTTTTCAGTTCATTGGACGTACAGTTATTGTACTGCGTCGATATTCCGAATTATTGGAGTTTCGGTTCATTGGACGTACTGTTATTGTATTGCATCGATGTCCTGGCTTTTCGGTTCATTGGACGTACCGTTATTGTACTGCATTGATGTTTCGAATTATTGGAGTTTCGGTTCATGGGACGTATCATTATTATACAGCGTCGATGTTTCGAATTTATGAACATCGACCATGGGATAGCGAACCATTTGTGATGCACGTGTTGGTGAGTTTTCATGCTCCCATTTGTGATAGGCCTCCTCCTTTGTGATTTCTGGATTTCTAATTGATGATTTCTAGAGTTTGCGTTTCACCAAATTTTATGATTGGCATTGATATGTTTGTCAATATTTGTGGTTTGGCGAATAAAATGAAGAATATGTCATTCTTTTTGGTGGTATGAGATTCTTGAGATATTTTATGATTTTTTTTGTTATTAAATGTATACTTTTCATAGTATGGCATTATTGTTATCATACGTTTTGTTATATCTCTTATCCTATCTCATTTTTATCTGATATTTATAGCTAGACTAATCCGTTTATTATTTTCTTATTAAATAATACTCGGGTCAGACCGAGATGTTACAAGTGCTTCTGCTTGACTCCTTATCTGGGACCATCATCTGACTTTTGTCCATCTACTTAATTTAGTAGTTTTTGTCATTATACATTCGAGATAGAGACTCCTTGATGTATACTTATTCTTTTGTGTAGCACTTGTACCTATTTTTTTGTGATGTAGTGGATCTTGAATGACTTGTACTTTGATGTACACTTTTATGTAATATATTCATATCTATTTCCGCCTTTGTGATATGGATATTTGTGACTGATTTGTGTTATGCTTATTTCTATATTTGTTTTCGAAGACAACATAGCCACTGTATAGTAGCTTTGAGTTTGTATTTGATATGTCGGATTTCCTCTTAAAATGAAATGCATGTTATACTATATGACATATTGGTCCTCGCATAAAGCAATTACATGGATGGTCGCTCCTCAACAGCTGTATTCCTCATGCTAGTCGACGACATTACCTCATAATATCCTTAGCTAGCGTGAGCATAGAGGTGGGGCGTCACATGTTTGAACTGTGCATGTCTGGATATGTCTGTTCTTCTCTAATTTCAAGTTATAGAGTTTAAAAATAAATCAAAAAATTCAAAACCTCCTTATCTAATCTCTATTAGGTTGTGGGTTTCAAACAAGATAAGTTTGTTTAAACATAATTTAGGATTTAAAAATATGTTTAAGCATTTTAGGTTTGAAAATTTTCTCGAATCAAGGAAATTCTGTAGCAATTTTAAAACATGTTGAATCAAAAGTTTTAATTTGTTGATTCAAGTATACAACTTGAATCAACTTTGGAAAATATGATTTTTAAAAAGAAAATCATGATTTTTAGTGTGGAATCAAATGAGCAATTCGACGACGACCAGAAAAATGGTTTTTGGCGAATTCTGGCGGTTAGAGGTCTTGGGGTGGTCAGAGTTTCGTCCAGAGGTAGTTGGAGAGTTGTTGAGGCTAGGAAAAATGGTGGGTGATTTTCTCAACCATCATGGCGTCGGCAATCGATCGGAGTTGGGTTTTAGGGTTGTTTTCGGTCATCGAGATTGTCGAGGCTCGTTCGACGATGATGATGGACCGGACTCGATCGCTTGTGGGGGAGATGGTTCGTCATGTTGTGGCGCATCTCTGGGTGGAGCGACAGATTTTCTGGGTGTCAGATTGGGTGGCGCGAGTCGATTTTCATTGTGATATCTGGGTTCTAGTAGGAACTGGGTGGCCCGGTTTCTTTTTCTCGCAAATTCGTGGATGTTGAGGGTTGGAGCGTTCTCTTAGGTGATCGTCGTCATGCTGATGACCTCGGCAAGGGACCGGAGGTGGTTCAGTGATCGGACATGTGCACACATGCACAGTGTATCAGGTGAATTTTGAGGTATTTGAGGAAGAAGAGGCTACGCGGAGATGGTCTCGAGAAAAAGGAAGGTTGGACTCGATGGGAAGTGGAAATGCGAGTTGCTCAAAGTTGGGCTCGGGAAGGAGTCGGGTTGTACCCCAAGTCAGTTTTAAACAATTTTAAAAGGTTTTATAAAAGTAAGTTATAAATTTAAATTGAATGTAGTTTAAATTATTATATGGTAATTTTTTAAGTTATTTGATAAAAGAAATTATAACTTGTTTAACCTAATTTTGTTAAATTAAATGTTTATTTTATTTTCAAATTTAAATTACATGATTTAATTGAGTAAGTTAATTCTAAAGATAAAAAGTTTTTCAATATGTTAATGATAATTAAGTAATTAACAGAGATAATGGTTTATCTTTAATGATGTTTTTGATTTGTAATTGGATTAAAGATATTAAGTTAATTCACATGCTAAAAATAAAATTTATCTCAAAGGATATTTATATAAGATTTTAAAGATAAATGATGTGTCTTAAATATTATTTCGATTTTAAATTAACTTAAAGGTTTGAAGTAAAATTATATGTTAACGATTTTTGTTTCCAAAGGATTATTAATAAGATTTTCAATGACAATTAATTAATTAGAAATTAACTAATGACTAATTTAAGGTTAATTAATACAAGTAATTAAAGGTTAATTACTTAATGTAATTACTTAAAGATAATTACTTAATTAAAAGAAATTAATTAATGGTTAAAGTTGACCAAGTGATTAGGGATAATCACTTACCGTAATTAATCAAAGGTAATTAATTAATGTGATTAATTAAGTAAGGTAATTAATTTGAGGATAATTAATTAATTTAAAGGATAAAGGATAGTTAATTAACGAAAGTGATTAAAGGGTTGATTTATTAATTAACGGTTAATTTTTTTAATATAATTAATTGGGGATAATTAATTAAAGAATAATTAATGATTAAAGGTAAATTATTTAACGATTAAAGGTTGATTTATTTATTAATTAAGATTGATTAATTAATAATTAAAGGTTAATTAATTTATTATTAAAGGATAATTAATTCAAATGGTTTGCAATTAATTAATGTTAATTAACCAGGATTAGTAATTTATTCATAAATAATTATTCTGGTTTAAATTAATCAGATAATTAATTGATCATACTTATGGATGTTTGGATTGCATGGAATGCTTTGAATTGTTTGATATCCCTGATGTGTGATACTTTGTGATATGAATTATTTTGATTTGAGCTATAATGAATGTAATTTATTTATATATGATGAATTTGTAGTGTTTATCTATGAATGAAGATAAGCGTTATACGATTATACTGCCTATCGATATTGCTGTGTTTGGATTGTGGTGATTGATGATATTGCACTATTGTGTAAAATCCTTGGACTACACCATAAATACACAATATGGATTTCACGAGGATTCGGTTAAGTCACAGATATTTGAATTTAATATTATTTTAACCAAGATAATGAAATGGTTTTAAAGTTGAATTTTAATCCAAAATTGTTTGGAAATGTAATTGGGTTAAATATGAAAGCTTTTGAAAAGAAAATTTTGGAAATTACTTTTAATATAATATAACTTGTTAAATTTTTGAAATTAAAATAGTTTGATTTGAATTTAAATTCAAGATTTGATGTTGAGTTCTATAAATATATGTTTAGAAATTATGGTTTAACAAGTTATATAATATATTTACACGGGTTGTAAACCATTTTAATGTATTATTTTGGAATTTGAATTTAACCCAAGTTTATACTTTAAAGGATATAACTTGTGCATTTTTGATCGGATTTATCCAAAACGAAAACCCTTGTTTTTCAAATAATAATAGCTTTCATATAAAGAAAGGATTTCCAATTTGTATTGAAAGGATTTTCAGTTTGAAATGAAAATAGTTTTGAAAAGCTATGAATAAATCTTTGTTAAAGATCGGTCAACTTTGTTTTCAAATTGAGGAGGATCTTAAAGGTGTATCATTTAAATAAAAGATTTTGAATTGAAATAGTTTTGAAAGCTATGAATAAATCTTTGTGAAAGATTGGTGAACTTTGTTTTCAAAGTGAAGTGAATCTTTTCGTTTAAAGGATTAAAGTGGAAATTTGTTTAAACAATTTGAATGAAAAGGTTTTGGGCTTTAAGTTGTGACTTAACTGAGATCCCAATATCCATATTTTTTTTAAATTTTGCGCTCATTATTTGGTTTATCCGCGATAACCCATTCCGAATAATAATACGACGTAATGGATAGCATTTGAAGACCGGTGGTGAAGACCGGCTAGTTTCGAAAGCAAAAGGATTACCTGTCAAATGTCTCTGCACCTAATGGCCTCAATATAGAGATTTGATCACCTTGTGTGATGGGGAGTTCGGATGTAATTAGGGATTATCCGGATTGCAAGGGTTTTTTGAAGCGCCTTCGGTTCTGTTCGAGCTCGGAACAGACTTGTATGAACGTATGTCTGACGTTACATTTTGAGACATAAAGCTGGTTTCTATCAAATACATTTCTGTTTGGTGGCGGAGAATTTATTCTCTTAGCTTAACACCCTTCTCTATGACATACGAGCTCAGAGGTTATGTAGTTCATGGTTACTAGTGATATATTCCCAATTTGGTAATATGGCATACGAAGTGATGCTGATCATTTGTTGATCAAAGCATGGCTTTTGTGTAAAGCATAGCTTTGTGGATGAGACTTCGCCGAGCCTCACTACCCGAAAATGGTCGAAACAGGAAGGATGCAGCAAGGTTATTGGGGGTAGCGCCCCTAAGGGTATGTCCATTTCCTTCTGGATAAAAAGTGAAATCATGGTATGGAGCTAAAATACTTCACTTCTGTGGTTGCTGCAAATCTATTGCTTTGTGGTTGTTTGTTGAGAGGCACCTCGAATAAAGGTCTGTTAGGACTGGGGATGACATACTCGTGACAGTCAGTTACCTAGTTATAGAGGTAACCCGGCCTTGTGTTGGTAGAGAGCTGGTTAAGTTCTCGAGGCGTCCCTCTAGAGGCGTACCCATGTGGCCCAAGAAGTTCCTTTGTCAGACCATTTGTTGGAAATCCAATCACCAATACACGCCTTGTACGGTTTAGTTGCAGAACCTGCCATTTAACATGGTAGCTATAGTAGGCATACTATAATGGTAGTATGCTGGCTATGATTAATATTATACTTGCAAATGTTTTCCACTATGCACTAATAATAATATCAAAAGGATTTTGTGTATCAAGCATGTTTGACTATCATAAGGAGAAATTTCCCCAAGTGTGTGATTGCATTGTGTGTGTGTCGGGAGGCCTTATGGTAGTTTCATATTTCAAAAATCATTGTGGATTTCAATTTTAAATTCTATTTGTTGTTTAAGATAAAACTGTTTTTGTTTGCTCATACCAGCCCCATGACTGACCTGGAGTTTATTATTCCCATTCTAAACTCTAGGTGCCCACAATTTTCCACGCGGGCAGCCTAGAGTTAGATTTTTAGATGATCATCTAGTAGATGTAGATTCGATAGCTTTCAGCCTTCTGCTGGAAGTCTTTTAAGTCTTTGGTCCTTGGAGTCTTTGGATTTTGGCGATCACATTTATGACTGACCTTGCTTAATACAACTTGATGGCGATTCGAGCTTTTGGTTTGTGAGCTATTTGCCAAGGAGCTTTGGAGCTTTGGATTGGAGATTTAGTTTGTGGATTCATTCCCTTTTGAAGATTATGTTAGAGTTATCTCTTCCATTGTTATCTTTTTCGATGTTATATATTGTCTCAAACATTGTTGCAAACATGTTGTATTCATGTTGTATATCAATGATATATTGTTTTTCTTTCGCTGTATTGTTGTACTTAATGTGTAATAAGCTCTGATGAACCAGATTCGATGTTTGAATCTACGGCATTTGAATACGGGTGATGTATTTGAGTGTCGATTTTCGAAGGTCAAGTCAGAGTCGTTACAGTTTTCTTCTATCTCTTCATTTTCTTTTCCT
This sequence comes from Allium cepa, assembly GCA_030765085.1. Taxonomy (NCBI): domain Eukaryota; kingdom Viridiplantae; phylum Streptophyta; class Magnoliopsida; order Asparagales; family Amaryllidaceae; genus Allium; species Allium cepa. Next base: position 28,162,065 of record CM060935.1, read on the forward strand.
CTAAAAATCGGGTTTTCTGCATTTCTCAACACGTGATACAATGGACATATGAGTGCCGATTTTCAAGGGTCGAAAATCTCGATCGCCACATTTGTTATCAGAGCTAAAGGTTAAGTGAGAATCTTGGCTTTGATGGGGTAACGCATTAGAGATAGGGGCAGTAGCAACCTAAATTGAGTTATGTTATTAGTGATATAAAAATTATTTTATACTGCGTTGGTTGATTTGTTGAGTAGCTTATGGATTCTGGTCAATAAGAGTAATAACGTCATTAATAGGGATCTCTAAACACTTGAATAGACCAGTTCGACATGGTATTGTTTTGAATTGGGTAAATGAAATAATTTTACTCTGATTATAGTTTTATATATAAAGAAAAAATTTATTAGAAATTAATATAGTATATTTAGTTACTATGATTATAGTTTTATATATAAAGAAAAAAATTATTAGAAATTAATATAGTATATTTAGTGTACTTTGTTGTTAGAGAATGGTAATATTTGATTATTATCATTTGTTGATTATTATTGTGATCAACTAAAGGTTGATATTATAATGTAAGCAACAATAACAACAAAGAAATGATTTTGTATAACAAAATGGAATTAGAGTTTATAAATGTGATTTATAAATTGGAGAGGAAATGAGATTTTAGAATATGTTATAAATATGATTTATAAAAGGCTTTAAAAGGTTGGAAATTTGGGAATTTAAATCCCGTTGGTTTTGAAAATGATTTTTCAAAGTTTTGGAGAATAATAATAATAATATTGTTAAAAATATAAATTCGAATAGAGATATTTTTAAAGGGATTTAAAAGGGATAGAAAGCATTGAACTCACTTTGATCACTGGAAAATAATTTTGATGACGATTGCAGCATCATCGACGTTCATTTATAAAGTTTCGAAGAGAGGAATTACTACCATTGGAGTTTGGTTAGTAAAATTAGTTTTGGTTTTAAAAATCCAAAGGGGTGAATTGATATACCAAAGGATTGTGTGTGTGTGTGTGATTTCAAAATGATTTGATATACTTTAGAGCAAGGTGTTTAAACTCTAGGATTTTTATAAAAATGTTTTATTGAAAATATAGGAAAATAAGTTTGATAACTTATAAAATTTGAAAATTTGTAAGTTAAATTGTTGAATGTGAATGATAAGTTGAACTGTAGAATGGAATTTAACTTAAATTAAGTTAAATAAGGTGAAATTTGAAAATTTATCCTAAGTTAGGCTAAATAAAATAATTTTTGGAAATGAATTGGGGAATAAACTAAATTGAATAAAATAGTGAGTTGAACATGATTTTGGATACGATTGAAATAGTGAAACTAAAACAAATGGATTAATCTAATGGAAATGAAATTGGACGTGACATAAAAATGGATAACGACTTAAGTAGTAAAATGGGAATAAACATAAGAACTTTGGTATAAAATTTGTATAATAGACTTAAGAAAATTTGATGGAATAATTCTTAAGAGGTGACTAGTATTGAAAGGAATATATTAAGTAAATAAGAGAATGTGAATAATGATTGTGAATAATTGATAGTAAGTAAAATGAATGTGGACCCAAGAAATGGGATAACTAAGAAATCAATTGTAATTAATACGTAGGTTGAACGTATATTATTTCGTTCGTAAAACGGGTTGATCCAGATTTGAGCATAGGATTTCAGGAAAAAATATATTGATCTGAGTTCTCTTAGTGGTAAACATTGGATATGGATTTTTGATTGATTCTGAGATTCTCTATCATAGTATATGGCTATGCAAGGAGAATGTTAGTTTCTAATTAAGGAACCAGACCTGAGCCCGCATTAGAATGTCGGGTGAACGATACTAGCATGGAAGTGAAATTGTGTGATCGAGTGAGCGATCAGATTTAATATTGCATACGAATGATATATGTACATCGCACGGGCTTAAGTAAAGCAAGTGTTGAAAAATGGAAATTTGCAAAATAAAATGCATATTGGATATCATTAGTAAATAAGATATAGGTATACAAAAGCAAGAAATAAATGATGTTTTTGATTTCATAAGAAATTGGGTTGCCTGACAAAAAGGTACATGCTTAAATTGTTGTTTGAATTTGATGGATTTATGATTGAGCTATAAAATACAATAGCTTATGATTTTTGTTTGATGATAATAAACATATAAATATATATTCATTTAAATGTATTTTTTGTTGTACTATTTTATTTTTAACATAATTAAATAAATATTTGTTGAATATAATAAATAACTCAGAATTCATATTCAAACAAATATTTTATTCAAACAAATATTTTATTACACATTCAACTAATACAAGTTTAAGCTCTCACTACATATATACATTTTCTACTATAATACAATTTCAGTTACAACATTTTTTTCAATTTACAACTTTCACCTCACTACATATTCACTCTCACTCGTATTTTATCTTCAACTCTGTTCCAGTTTGTATCCAGCATCTGAATTGTCTGTAAAATAAACCCCGATGCAATAAAATTGAAAAAGAAATATTTTGCAGTGCAAAATGAAGTGTGTGTTTTGAATATTATTTGTCTTAGTTATTAGGGTTTTTCATCATCATTTATTTTTAATCCATCTTACACAAAAAACTTGTGACATGCACAGTGTATCACCGGCCATGCATACCGATATACACTTGCTTGTTAAAACTATAGGGACAGGTGAGCACAAGGTCAAACCCAAGCCTAAGCTGGATTCAACTCAAGTGTACTTATCAGAAGTAGAAAATGAAAGCACACTAATATACATATATGTATTAGCAACTTATTCAAGTGCACACAAATGTTTGGACTCAAGGCAGTGACATGTATACAAGCAAAATCTGAAAACAAGACATGCAATCATTTACAAAGCAAATGAACGCATTACAATACATATGGCACCAAAGCAATGCAATGACCAAAGGCAACAACACCCTATAAGATCAGACTTGAGTGAACCACACTGGAGGCAAACACAAACACTCACAATAACAAAGGCACCGGAATCAATGACACATTAAGGCTCATAATTGAACCATGCTTAAATGAACATACAAAACAAGACAACGAATGAATCAAATACATATGGTCAAGTGCAACAATATAGTAACATGAAATGAACTCAACAAGCCAGTGAAACCAAACTACAAATGGCACCAGAAGCAGTAATATAACCAGACCAAATAGTGATATGTATGCAACAGAGGACACAACAACTAGCTCAAAATTTATCGCGACAAAATCAAAATGCAAGCTGGCATGAACAATCCGAATTAAGGACAGGAACACATACAAGTGAACATGAAACAAAAGCATGAACAACTTCTAAGTGCCGCATTAATTCATATGAAAACATGAATAAATATAAGTGCACCAAATCAAACATCATGTACAAGTCATGGAGCAGTCAAAAAGAAATGATCAAACAGTTGCATTTCGAACAAAAAATATGCTTATGCTGAGTTGAATATAGCTAAATAGTGCTCATATGGACACAGCAATATTGGTGCACCACATATATATGCACATGCAATAGAGGAGCATACATATGAAACAGACGAGACCAGAACATAATCACATAATTGACTTCAACATGAAACAACAACGAAACAGCCTCAACACATAATGACCACATGAAAATAGGAATGTAAATGGGATGAAACACAAACCACACCATCATAATTAAGGCTAACAAGACCAATGAATTCAACTCAAAACATTGCAAGGTCACCATACAATGCAACAGAGAAGACTACAAGAGAGGAGTGCATATAAATGTTGGAGCATGCAACTAAAACCCAACCAGACTTCAAAATACACAATCAGATCAACAAAGAACCAGTCCAGAATTCATTTAATATGAAACCAGAATTGATGGCGAGCCATCACACACATATACACATACATGTATGAATATACATGGAGATGACACGTATTCATAAACATAGTGTACATGTGTATCAGTGAAGCTGTTTACAAAAGAAATGACCACATAGTAGCAGTCCAAACCAGTCAACGAATAGAAAAATAATGCAGTGAAGTCAATCAAAGACAACATGATAACAAGTTAGAGGTTATATAATATATTATCTCAAAATTTAAATGCCGAAGTCAAAGGAGCAATGAATGGAACCGACTCAAACTATTCATGTCAAGATTTTCTAAAATTAAAATGCCAAAGTCAAGTATACCTGAAATTCAAATACAAGTTGGAAGAGAACAATGACAAGTCAAGGCCGCAATGAACAAAGCAAAATTCATATTCATGGAATAACATGTATGTGATGAACAAGTCAAAATAATCACAAGCGCTCTGGAAAAAGTCAAATGGACAATTGCAAGTCATGAAAGATTCAAAACAAAAAATACGAACGAGATTATAAGATTTCGAACCCTATTTAACCCAATCTCTTCATTGGCATTTTCTCATTCGAGTTCAAGTTAAACCAGAGGACGCTATTGAAATAAATCACAAACTAACAACTCGAATCGAAGTCGAGCATAATCGAAATCGAAAAAGGTAAATCACATGCTAATTTAATCCAAGCAATTCAAGCTCGACATTTGAAGCTGCTGTAAGTAAACAAAGCTAGAGATCCGATTGGCGAAGCATATCGAAGCGAAAGCATACTCCAATCGAAGAATTTCAAGCGAAGGCATCAAATTAACATAAAACTAGCTTTTGAATGAGTAATAAAGAATGACCAAAGTCATCACAAACAAAGAAAAGAGACGTCTTCTATTATTTACTATATTGGGCCGGCTCTTCTTAATTCTAATTTGGTCTTGAATTTTAATATAGGGTTTTTGTTTAGTTTATTTATTTTTATTTGTATTTTTTTTAAATTGTGTAACTTTCTAGTCGTGTAACTAGGTAATAACTATGAGGCATAGTTTGAGAATTCGCAACTCAGTGGCTGAGCTATGGAAGGGTTTTGAGTGTAGAGTTAGGTTAGTCAAGTAGCGGGTGTCACTACTTTATGTGTGTAAACGTCTGACTACTTAATTTCTAGTAGAAACCTTGGGGCCGCGCGTAGTAGGGTTTTGCTGAAGTTGGGTAAATTTGTGTGTGATCTCTTCTCCTATATTTTCTATTATTATTTATATTTCCGCATTAATTTTTATTATTATTAGTACCACCCTATTCACCCCTCCTCTATGGTTAAAACAATCCTACAAGTGGTATCAAAGCAAGGATTAATAGCGTAGTGTTTGACCCATATTGCAAATCTACCGAGTGTCAGTCCAATATTATTCCCCTTATTTTTGATGGAATGGATTTTTTAATTGGAAATTAAAAATGGAATTTCATTTAAAATATGTTAATTCTAAATTTTGGGATATTATTGAAAAAGAGTGTGATATAGTAGACAAGAAAAATACTTCGATTAATGCTCTTGCTATGCATATACTATACACTCATAATAATTGAGATAATTTTAGCCATATCTCTCATTGTGAAAGTGCACAGGAAATCTGGAATACTTTTAATACAAAATATGTTGCAAAAGTCAACAACGGTGAGAAATCCTCCAAAATCGACTCCGTTGAAGAAACGTGCTTAATAGGATTTGCGAAACACAGTAGTGACGAAGATTCAATAGTCGATGAGACAAGTGATCTTTCATTCATTGATTTAGTTACTTTGTGTCGAAAATTAATTGAAAATAATGAGGCTCTTGAGATGAAAAATAATAAGTTGAAATGGGAACACTCTAATCTGCATCCGAAAAACAATGATTTGGAAAATGAGTTTACAAATATTAAGAATGATAAAAATTCTAATTGCAAAAGGTGTTTGGACTATGAAAAAGAATTTGGCTGTTTTCATGAAAACTTTCAAAAGTTAGAAAACCAAATTTTACTTCGGGAGAAGAACAAAATTGAGTTGATTTGTAAAAATAATATTTTGCAAAAAGAGTTGGATAGTTTTAAAAGGCTTGAATGTTCTAAATGTATGATTTTTGAAAATTAAATGTGGTCGATGAAAATTTCAAAACCCTTGAAAAAGCAAATGTGAATTTGAGCAAATATGAAATTATTCGATTAAATCACAAGTTTGAAAAGAAGACTGAAAAAATCAAGGATTTTGAAAAAATTGAATTTAAAAAGCTCGAACTCTTTAAAACCGAGTTGCTAGAAGTTGAGACTAAAATTTGAGAGCTTAAAAATGAAATATGAGCTTGAAAATGAATAATTTTGAAAAGAGATACATTACCATTAGTTGTTGTTCGAAGCTGATAAATGAAAATAAACTTTTAAAATCCAAAGTTAATAAACTTGAGTTGATTACTCGAAAAATTTCATTAGAGAAAAATCTTTTAATAAACTCTTAGAAAATCAACTCTTTGTGAATAAAAGGAAAGGATTTGGATTTGTGAAAGTGTCAAAATATGAAGAAACAACTAATAACACTGTTAAGGGGAAAAGTGTGATAACCAAATGCATAAAGTGTGGAAATATTTGACATGGCAAGAATAATTATCGAAATATACACAAACACAAAATCGTTAAACAAATATGGATTCCAAATGGTACGAATGTAAATGGTTTGAAATTTAAATCAAATTTGGATTCTCAAGGGTACAATTGTAGGTTCTAACGGTTTGTTATATAGATAAATTTGGATACCAAAGATTTCAATAGATAATAATAATGGTCCTACATCCTTAGTTAGACCACCTGCCTTGTCCTAAATTTAGACACATAAGTGGGCTAAGGAACAAATTTGACAGAGTTAAATTTCTAGTTGTTTCTAGGTGATTAATAAACAAAAATTTAAATGTTCCTTAGCCTATAAAGATTAGATGGAGATCATCGCATTTCGGTTATCACGGCATCGAAGGAAAGTGAGGTATGATCTCTTAACTCAATTTTGTTAACATATTGTTAATTATGTTTTCATCGACATTTTTGAAGTATTTTTGACATATCTTGAGCATCTCAACTTTGGTTTTTTAAATTCTTGAAATTTTGAAAAGCTAATTGATAATGCTACAACTTTTCAGTTTTTAGTTTTTATTGATTCACTTTGCAATGTCATGAAAAACTGCTTTGACGAATTTTTTGAATGCGTGTTTTTGCTCAATTTAGATTACTTTACTTGTACTTAATATGAACGCACATGCTAAAAAATTTCAAAAAACAATTCAATTGTTGAGGAGTACACATTTTTTCTTATATACCACTATATGTCATCATGAATACCTCAAATACAAGTATTATCTGATATCATCTCATGTTGAAATCATTTTTGCAATTATTTAATTATTTATATTGATTTCCAATTAGAAGTTATTTTCACAAAACCTACTTAAATAAAATTGATCTTCACTTATTTTAATTTTTGAAACTTTGGTTTTCATCATATTAAAAATATTCTAGTTTATTTCGATAAGAGATGTACTCTAGAAAAGATAATCATTGACTAATTGAATCATTTGGAACTCATCAAAATTAATATAGTGCTTGAAAAGTGATGGATAATGATTGAATTAAATTTCATAACAAGAGGAAGTATAATTTTATAATTTCATGAAAATTAAATGAATTTTATAATATTTTTAGATTAGTACTTATTCCACGGTCATTTCTATCACTTTCACCTTTCTTTCAATCCATACATCATAATATAGTGTGCAGAATTTGGTATTTCAAAATAAAGAAATATTTTTCTTATTCACTCTCATTTAAAAGTCCCCGCAATTATGCATGTGTGAATTACTTCAATTTCTTTATACGGGCTTCCGTTCTCATTTAAAAGTCCTCGCGGTTATGCGTGGATGAGACACATATAAGAAAGGGACAAATATTAAGTATGTTCTTATCTCAATTAAAAATCCTCACGGTTATGCATGGTTAGAAAATACTTGACATATTTTTTTTAAAAAAGGAAACTACTAACTTCATTTAATAGTCCTAACTATTATGCATGGTTAGCATGTGCTTTACATTTTTTTGTATAAAATTTCAAAAAAGAAAATGCACAAATTTATTCCTTTATTGAAAATATCAAACTCTTATCACTATATCAAATTTTCCATAATCCTACCATTTCTCTAAAGTGGAGTTTGTTTCTAATTAATGAAATATTATGATTTTTGTTTGATTAATTGAAATTTGAAATTAATATTTACCTCTTGATTTGATTTTATATTTTGATTTAAAATCGTAGCTATTTCAATTACTATTATTATTTTTGATGATAAAAAAAGGGGGAGAGAGGTTAAGATTTTGATTTTTGAGCAATATTCTATATTCGAGAGTGTTTTTATTAAAAGTCATTTTTAATTAATTTTTCAGTTTTAACTACATGCATCGGTGTAGGCGGAGCTTTGTTAAGGGGCAGCATTCAAATAAGGAGAGCTAATAGAATTCATCAAAATCAAATACATTTAATAGGGTAAAGATCCTAATATATGTTTGTTATCATCAAACGAGGGAGATCGTAGAATATAATAGCTTATGATTTTTGTTTGATGATAGTAAACACACACACAGATATATATATATATATATATATATATATATTCATCTAAATGTATTTTTTGTTGAACTATTTTATTTTTCACATAATTAAATAAATATTTGTCGAATAAAATAAATAACCCAGTGTTTCCTGGGGAATTGACCAGGCAACTTAGTACTCGGCCTCCCCATCGATCGGTTAAATTATCGTTCGGCATCACGTTACGATCGACATCCAAGAAGCACTCTCGTCCAGGCTCACTCGGCGTCTATGGAACGTTCGACGTCAATGAACGTTCGGCATGTTAATACCGTTCGGTATGGGACAGCGCTCGGCATCTAGGAGCATCCGACATCAAGAAACGTTTGACATCCATGAACGTTTGGCCTACAAGTGACGTTCGGCATCGCTGGGCGCTCGGCATGGTAGGGTCATCTGACATTCCGTATCGTTCGGCATCCGCACCATGTTCGGCATTAGGATGTGTCCGGCACTCAGAACATTCGGCCTCATCTGGTTCGGCCTAACCATCGTTCGGCTGAGTCACTTATTCGGCTTCTAGTATCGTTCGGCATAAGTGCTCCCTACGACATTCAATGTGTTCGGCCTCATCTCGTTCGACCAAATGAGATTGTTCGGCATAAGGGGACTGTTCAGCATTCATAGTGTCTGGCCTCACTTCATTCGGCAAAGAGGGGTACGTTCGACATTGGGACGTTCGGCATTTGATCATTTGGCCTCTCTGGTTCGGTGCACAGAAACTACTCCATTTGGGCCAGGATATTCCGCTACCAGGCCCACCAGGGAAGTCCAACCCACCTTCGTCTATAAATAGAGGGGCAGGGGCACAGAAAAAAGACAGAAATTTTAGAGAACACTGGGGAGACTCTGCCATTTTCAAGACTCGTTCCAGACTTATTTCTTTTTTTCTTGCAACTGTATTCAAGTACTTAGAAGCGGATTGTATCTGTAACCAAGTATTAATGAAAAGAATAAAGATCAACTTCAAAGTGGACGTAGGCTACTACGCCGAACCACTATAAATTTGGTGTTCCTACTTTCTGCATTTAAATTTACATTCTATTCTTTGTTTTAATTTACTTTCTTCATTAATCTCTCTACACAATCTTTCTAAGGGTTTTAGTGACCAATTTTGGTGCTTTCACCGAGAATTGAATTCTCAGGCTGTTAGGATCTTCTTTGTAGCTACTGGATTGCATAAATCCACCAAAGGAGATCCAAAATCATTGACAAGGCATCTGTGGTTCTGCTCAAAGTTATAACCAACAACTCTTCCATGGGGAGACCACGAACTAGATTGGCCTCTCATAATGCAGATGTCCATGAAACTGCTAGCGTACAACAAGTTGGACCTAGAAATCAGCAAACAACCAGAGGTGTAGGGCCCTCCACCCAAATCCAAGCGGAAGTCGTTTCCCGAACGGAGTTCAATGATTTGATAAGAGAACTCAAGGAAAGTAGAAGGAAGCTTGCTGCACAGATTCAAGCCAACACTAACCTCTTGACTCAGCTCGCTCAACAGCAGCGCCATAGTGCAGGAGGTAACCCTGCCCCTTATCCTGAATCTGATAGCTCAACCTCAGCTGACGAACCTCCTAGGCATAGACGCCGTAAGGATGAAGGTGCACAAGAGGGCGTTGGGAATCAAGCCCGCGAAGAGACCGGACACCCGAATCTCCAAGACCCAAATCAGACGGGACGTCAACCCGCACGGTCCCGTTGAACGGAACCCAACCTTCCATCCTCCATACAAACTCCAGACTTAACAGCTATGGTCAGGCAGTTGATGTGAGAAAACCAAGGCTTGACCAATGAAGATTGGGGAGTGACCAGAAGCCATACCCTCTTTACGGATGGTATCATGCAGGCTGAGTACCCCAAGAAGTTCAATATGCCGACTATCCTAGCCTATGAGGGGAAGACTGATCCCAAGCAACATGTGATGAGGTATGGATGGATGATGGATTCTGCAAGAGCCAATGATGCGACTAGGTGTAGGTGCTTCCCAATCACTTTGTCTGGTATTTCCACCATGTGGTTTACTCGACTCCCACCTCGATCTATATCCAGCTTTGACGAATTAGCAACGAAATTCATAGAACAATTCAAGAAACACACCACTTGCCCAAAGGACATGATGTCCTTATCAAGCGTAATCCAAGATCTGGGAGAGTCATTAAAAGCATACTTGCAAAGGTTTTATGTTGCTGCTACCGAGGTGAGCAATCCTAACGACCACGCGATTTTGATGGCAGTAATGCGTGGAGTGGATCCGGATTCTGAGTTTGGAGATTGGTTGGCGGGGAATCCCCCAGCTACGCTGGAACGTTTTTATACGAAAGCTCATCAGTTCATAAGAAGGGAGGAAGCTAGGTGGACAAGGCGAGACAAGGCACCAGGGCCCGTCCAAGAGTCTGTGAAAAGTAACATCGTCGTGAAACGAACCAGAGATAATTCTGGAAAAACTCAAGTTAACATCCAGAAAAAGCCTGGGCAGTCTAAAGGATCCGGAGGTGGAAATCCCATAAAGAAAAAAATAGTAGGGAGATGGAAGTTAAGGATCCTAACCTACAATGAATACACCGCGTTGAACGCATCCCTTGAGAACATCTATCTACTAACCTGCAAAACTTTCCAGTATAGAAAACCACGCCTAAAGGAATCGACAGAAGAACAAAAGCGGACCTCGAAGTACTACCATTTTCACGAGTCATATGGGCATAACATGGAGGTGTGTAGACACCTCCATGATGCTATAGAAAAACTGATTAGACAGAAAAAGCTGTAGGAATTTGTCAAAGACCCACAGGACGGGAGACAAGAAACATCGGACCCTGGACGTGGGCCGGCCCCACACCAACCAGAACAACCTACTTGAACTGTGGGCAGATTGGTTATTAACACGATTGCTGGCAGACCTCATCCTGCGGATAAGAATTGGCAGGAGACGGAGCGATATGCTAACTGTTTAAGACATGTGGAGCATGAGTGTTGTTCGAATATGGAGGATGGGACTCCTGCAAAGCAGCAGCGCACGATGAATGATGATACCGTGTTCAGGAGCCGAGATGCGGACAAGGTGGAGGCCCCTACCAACGAGCCGATGGTCATATCTGCGTATGTGAAGAGAATTCTAATTGATTGTGGAGGCTCTGTTAACATCATCTTCAAGAAGGCATATGACAAAATGAAACTGGAAGCTAAGGATTTGAAACCATCCAATGCCAGAATCCATGGCTTTAACGACGCAACAACGGATGCAGTGGGATATGTGGAGTTACCAGTTGAACTGGGGCAAGGCGAGCGTAGGAGGGTGCGAATCCTACCATTCATAGTGTTGGACGTTGACTCTCTATATAACGTATTTCTAGGACGTCCAGCATTGGAAGAATTTAAGGCAGCATTGGCCCCTTGGTGTCTGACATTAAAATTTCCCACAGACAGCGGTGTTGGAGTGGTGCACGACGATCAGGCGACCGGACGTGCCTGTTATGTGGCTGAGCTGAGAGAGGCTCAACGTAGAGAGAAAGGAAAGGTTGCGGACCGCTCCGTCCGTAGCCGAAGTGCTAGTGATTAACAAGTAGCACCCGAGCCCTGGCTCGGGCAACATTCTCAGATCTATAAGGACATAGATCTGCGAGACGATGATGGGGAACCCAGGGAAACAAATGCAGCACCGGCTGAACTAACCATTGACATCTCAGTTAGCTGTAATGACCCATCACGAGTTCTTAAAATTGGATCACAACTCGACCCCGTGGTGGCCAAGAACCTCACTGACTTACTCCGAGAAAATCTTGGTGTTCTCGCTTGGACACATTCTGATATGCGCTGGATCTCTCCTGCAATTGCGAGTCATATGTTGAACATAGACCCGAAGCATGTACCTGTGAAACAAAAAAGGAGAGGGCATGGATCCGGAGAGTTCTTCATCTCTCAAAAAGGAGCTGGACAAACTCAAAGCCAACGAGTTCGTCCGCGACGCCCTCTACCCTGAATGGATATCTAACCCGGTGTTAGTAAAGAATGCGAACGGGAAATGGAAAACTTGTGTTCATTACTCTGATTTAAACAAAGCATGCACGAAGGATAGCTTTCTGTTACCAAGAATTGACCAACTGGTCGATTCAACAGCCGGACATGAGTTACTGTCCTTTATGGATGCATACTCTGGATACAATCAAATCCCAATGCATGCTCCCGACCAAGAACACACCTGTTTCGTCACGAACGTTGGGTTGTATTGCTATGTAGTAATTCCCTTGGGATTGAAGAATGCAGGAGCAACTTATTAGCATCTGGTGAATCGAATGTTCAAAGATCAGGTTGGTAAAATAATGGAAGTCTATGTGGATGACATGCTTGTGAAGTCACGGCTGTCAAAAGACCACATCCGAGACTTAGTGGAGGTGTTCGATGTGCTCATACACTACAGGATGAAGATCAATCCTTTGAAGTTTTCATTCGGCGTAGCTTCAGTAAAGTTCTTGGGTTTCATTGTGAACGCACGAGGAATTGAAGCTAACCCGGAGAAGATCCAGGCCATCCGAGATATACAAGTACCCAGAACCATAAAGTAGGTGCAAAGCGTGAATGGAAAAGTAGCCGCCCTAAGTTGATTCATATCCAGAGCTACAGACTAGTGTATTCCCTTCTTCGACATTATAAAGAAAGGAAAGAGAAACTTCAAATGGACATCTGACTGTGAGGAAGCATTTCGGGCTCTGGTAATGCACTTAGAAAGTCCCCATGTACTGTCAAAGCCAATAGACCACGAAATGTTGTATGTATACTTGGCGGTATTCTAGCATGCTATCAGTACAGCTTTGGTTCGCGAAGAAGACCAGATTCAAAAGCCAGTTTACTATGTCAGTAAACGCTTGACAGAGGTGGAAAGAAATTATCCAAAGATTGAGAAACTAGCCTATTACTTGGTGATTGCATCACGCAAGCTTCGCCCCTACTTTCAGGCACACTCAATCGGTGTCTACACTGACCAACCCTTGCGACAGGTACTCCAACGACCGGAAACTTCCGGAAGGATGTCGAAATGAAATATTGAGTTAAGTCAGTTCGATATTACCTATCTGCCGCGAAGGGCCATACACGAACAAGCACTAACTGACTTCATTGCTGAATTCACTATGCCAGATGAACCGAGCAGTTACAATGTCATACCTCTGTTAGGAAATCAATTCTATGGTTTCGATGACAACAACTATACAATGGAAATCGAGTATATATATATATCTCTATATTTACAGGTAGATGATAGAGTAACATCACCAAAGAGACCAAACAAGACTCAAGAGAAGTATCAAAAGACGTCAAATCGGTAGAAGTTGAAAAGAAATGGCACAGACACAAATAATGCATCATACACATTTTTAGACGTCTGAGTGCACTAGCCAGACGTCTGAATGCTTTCTCTGGTTTGCAATTCAGAGATAATCAGACGTTTGATAAATATGCTCAAACGTCTGGTTAAACTCTCTGGTTCACATTTCAGAAGAAAATAGACGTCTGATAATAAACTCAGACGTCTGATTAGCAACCGGACACAAAAAATATATGAAGACCAGACGTCGGAAACATTTCTCCAGACGTCTGATTTTGAACTCGACTGAGTAATTTCAAAGACCAACTGTCACATTCGAAAGGACACATCTGCTCCTCTTCACTACAACTCTTCATCACCAACAGGAGCAACTATACAACGACTGTTAATGGATGCAACTACACGAAGAATCTTTCTACCACTATAAATAGCATCGGGAATTCAAGAGAAGATCACACCTTACTTACTTATGCTTTTAATTCCTATACTCTGACTTATACCTGTTCTTTAACAATCAACTACTTGTATTTAACACTTCCATATATTTAGAACTCATTATTCAATATCCTCTAGATAGATATATATATTAGAAGCACTTGTACTCAATAGTCAACATTCGTGTTATAGAACACATTCTTGACAAAGAAACTCTGCTATTGTAAACCTATTCCTCTGGGTCAAATGAGGGTTAGTTAAAAGAAAATTCCGAAGAGGAGCTTCGAGACTGGACGTAGGACGGAAGGTCCGAACCAGTATAAATCCTGGTGTGATTATTTTAATTCACATGCTATTATTATCTATCAAGTTATATTATATAGTTAGTTGTTCATACTTGCATATATATCATATACGATCCACTCATATAGACTTTCAACCTCCCGTTCGATAGAAGATGTACACCGATGGTGCATCTAACGACCATCGCACGGGGTCTGGCGTAGTCTTTGTGACTCCGAAATACCGATCAATTTGCTATGCTTTGAAGCTTGAGTTTGCAGCGACAAATAACGAAGCCGAGTATGAAGCATTGATTGCTGGCCTGAGACTTGTTAACGAACTGGAAGTGAAGTCAATTGAAATCTTCTATGACTCGCAACTGGTAGTATATCAAGTGCGGGGAGACTATCAAGAGAAGGGACAGAGACTGGCTCCATACCTTGCCCGTGTTCAAGAGCTGCTGGCGAATCTGGAATATTACGACATCTTGCATGTCCCGTGCGAACGAAATAGAGAAGACGATTCATTGGAAAAATTCGAAAGCACTGGCGATGCACAGCAAATGAGATTATTCCCTGTTGAGACCCTCCATGCTCTAAGTATAGAGATGATGGATATATATCTCGTGTTAGAAACCAAACCTGAGAAGGAATCATAGTTGACCCCGATTAGATGGTACTTGCTACAAGGGGATTTACTTGAAAAGAGGAACAAAAGACGCTAAGTCCTTCATAAGGCATCGCGTTACGTAATACACGACGACATATTGTATCGGAGGGGATTCTCGACCCCCTTACTCCAGTGCGTGGCCCATGATGAGATAAAACAAGTATTAAAGGATGTCCATGAGGGAGAGTGCGGTGACCACACTGGGGGGTAAACGTTAGCAAGGAAAATCCTCCGTTACGGATACTATTGGCCGACTGTCAATCGGGATGCTGCAGACTATGTGAGAAAATGTGATTAAATGCCAGATGTATGCAAAAATCCCGAGAGCTCCGCCAGCGGAACTCGCACAAATGGTTAGTCCCTGGCCATTTGCGATGTGGGGGATCGAGCTAGTAGGCTCTTTACCCTTAGCCAAAGGTGGAGCGAAATATGCAATAGTTGCAGTCGACTACTTTGCCAAATGGGCATACGCAGAGCCTCTGGCCACGATAATCGCCAAGAAGGTTATTCAAAGAATTTTGCTAGAAACATGGCATTGAGAAGAAATTTACATCAGTTGCTCACCCAAAGGCAAATGGACAGGTAGAAGCCGTAAACAAAATAATCAAGTCCATATTGAAAAAACATCTGGAAAAGGCTAGAGGAAAGTGGGTGGATGAACTTCAAACAGAACTTTGGGCCTACAGGACCACCCACAAAACCGTGACTGGCCACACTCCATTCACATTGGAATATGGCATGGAAGTTGTCATACCCATGGAACTTGAGGTCCCATCACATCGGGTAACTTATTACGACCCGAGTCAAACCAAAATCTCTTATTGGAATCGTTGGACCTGATTGATGAAAAACGCGAAGAAGCCAATTTGAGAGCGGTCGCATATAGACATAGAGTTGCTAAATATTATAATGAGAAGGTCCGACCAAGAACTTTTAGTGTGTGAGACCTCGTTTTGAAACGAGTTTTCTCGATCCCGTATCATATGAATCCCGCATGGGAAGGTCCATATGTCATCGAACGGAAGCTTGGAGAAGGAACTTTCAAGCTAGCGACCGTCGATGGTGCGACACTCCCCCGAGTATGGAACAGCGAGCATTTGTGGCATTATTACACTTAGTCTATTTCTTTCATGTATTAGTTGCACTCATTTCCAGTATGCTTTTATTTCTCATTCTAGGCATGTAATATGGCAATTTAGCTTGCACTCATTAATAAAGGCTTGAAGCCATCTTTTCCATGAATTACCAATGTCTCTACAAATGATGATCCTGTGACGGGAAAATAAAATTATGTTATTCCGGCTAACGTGCGAACGCGCACAGACATTTAAAATCTCTAAGTCCCCGGAGTACTCTGGAGTACGCTAAGTCCCCGGAGCACGGACTTGAGTATAAACGATTTAAAATCTCCAAGTCCCCGGAGTACGGACTGGAGTACTCTAAGTCCCTAGAGCGCGGACTCGAGTATAAACGATTTAAAATATCCAAGTCCCCGGAGTGTGGACTGGAGTACTCTAAGTCCCCGGAGCACGGACTCGAGTATAAACGATTTAAAATCTCCAAGTCCCCAGAGTACGGACTGCAGTACTCTTAAGTCCCCGGAGCGCGGACTCGAGTATAAACGATTTAAAATCTCCAAGTCCCGGAGTACGGACTGGAGTACTCTAAGTCCCCAGAGCATGGACTCGAGTATAAACAACTTAAAATCTTCAAGTCCCCGGAGTGTGGACTGGAGTACTCTAAGTCCGAGGAGCGTGGACTCGAGTATAAACGATTTAAAATCTCCAAGTCCCCAGAGTGCGGACTGGAGTATGCTAAGTCCTCGGAGCGTGGACTTAAGTATAAACGATTTAAATGACCAGGTCCGCTGAAGACGGACTAGATATAAATGACTTTAAGACATCGAGCCTTCAGCGTGCATACTAGAAAATGTTCTAAGTGCTTGGGGCGCGGAAGAAAAAACAGATGGTTCTCAAAGAATCTCCGAGCTATATGAAGATGAACCAAGAGATCTATTATATCCACAACAGCTTGGATATGAATCACAATCACAAAGAAAATTGAACGATAAGAGCCATGGAAAGACAGGAAAACTAAGTTTTATGCATCAAAGATAAGTTTCCATTACAACTCCTTTGAAGCTTGGAATCAAAAGTTTATTTACACAAACTAAGAAAACAAAAGTACTTGCCTAATCTAAACTAACCCTCGTTGAATGAGAGTAATGATTACTTCTTATGCTTCTTCGCTTTCTCCACCTCCGTTGTTTTCTCAAACGACCCCTCTCCTCCGCGTTTACCCTTGGTACCCTTCGTTGATGGAGGAGTGACAGACGGAGAGTAATGATTTTCAATGGTTTGGTCAAGGGATCGTCTGGATCCATAGTCTGAGGCTCGACCTTGATCTTGGCCGTCTCTTCCTTCTCCTTCTCAAGCCTCTCCTTCATGCTCAACTCGGATGTGTGCTCAGAGGCGCCTATGATTTCCACTTCGTAACCCCCAAAGGAGGAATCAAACTCGCCTTCGTCAAGCGCCCCGATCACCTGGGCATCAGGACCGGGAGCATCGCTTTCGTGAGAGGCCTCACTTGTTTCCTTCCCCGCCTCCTTGGCGACATCGCTCCTCGGAGTGGGTTCAGGATCGGAACGACCTGCACAAAATCATGAAAATCAAGTATTCGAATGCGATGGCTTTCAGGGAAACACTTGGGATGTTAAATCAAAAGAATTATCTACCAGATTTCGGCTGGTTTCCAGCCGTCACGGGGGTCTCACCCTTCGGGATAGGAGACAAAACATGAACGCCTAGGCCGAGTGCTTCTGGGTCATAGCCAATGTGCCGTTCAAAAGGATCAGGTATCGGCCGATTGGACGTCTAGGTAGGCACATGAACTGGAGGCACGGCCCCGGATGGACCGGTAATAATTTATTTCCCTTTCTTTGAGGGGGAGCTTTTGCAATAGATAGCTTTGGCCGCCGACAAGTCCGAAGGCTCGTTTCCCATGAGGTATTTATTTATCAACACCCCCTCATCAATCTCTTCGGTGCCGTGCTTGGCCTTCCTGATTTCAACCAGAGCCTCCCATGCCTCGGCTAAAGATTCAAGGTAGCCCTCGCCCAAAAAAGTCAAGTCTCGATGCATGAGAAAGCGGGCGTTGAATTCAGCAATTAGCGGGTCAAACATGCTCTTGATGTCTTCCCTGCCCTCTTCTCTAGCCGCCTCGAGACGCGAATCGATATCTACGGACGTTATCCTCTTGCCTTCTTCTCGGGTTTCACTCTTTATCACCTCAACTCGGGAGAGCTCGGCCTCAAGTTTTTCTTTTAAGAGTCGTGTAGCAACGATTTCTTCACGGTACCGTTGTGACTCCTCTTGAGCGGCCGTTTTCTCTTCTCTTTCCCTGCAGAGCTGCTCTTCCAGCTCTTTGACTCGGAGGCTGAGTGCGTCCCTTTCCTTTTGAACCGAGTCTTTCTCTAAAGCCAAAGCACCACATCGTTGAACCACCTCGTCGAGTTCTTTTTTATGAGTTGATTCCAGACGAGTAACGACCTCAGCAGTATCCTTGGCGCTCTGATGGGCGACCTTAAGCTCAGACTTATAAGTGGAAATTTCTTCGTCCTGACCTTTAATGATATCCTTATCATGGATAGCCTCAAGCTTCAGGTGATCGATTTCATGTTGGCGTTCCAAGGAAATTTCGGAAAGTTTTTCAGCTAGGCGAGCGAACGTGTCATGTTGAACATAGACGTCGTTCGTACAGGCAAGGGCGCTCCGCTTATCGTGTACATGAATAGGATGAATAGCCGGGAGGAATTTCAGGCCATCGAAGAAGATATTCGGGAATTTATCTTTAAGCACGGCCAGCCTCTCCGGCACTGACGGGTCCGTTGCAGGAGCGAGAGGAGACGGCTTTGAAAGTTCGCCCCTCCTGTAGGAATCTCGGGACTGACGAGTGGAAGAAGAATCAGAGTGTTGGTCTCGGGAAGCGTCAGGTTGCGACCTCTTATGGCCGCGCTTGTCTCTACTTTTCTCCACGTGAGAAGATGTGTCCTGGTGGTATTTTGGCTGATAATAAGTTTTCCTTCGAGAGGACAAGTCCCGAGAATGATAGTCTTTATCGCCGTCACCATCCCTATCTCGACGCCTCCCGGAACCCGAGTTCCAGCCGGAATGATGAAGAACTCACGAACCATGAAGGCGATCGAATTCATGTGAATGCCCCATACCGCCTGTGCAGAATTCAAATAACAACGAATTAGCAAAGAGTAGTGTGACGACAAAAATCTAAGCAAAAATTGGAGTGCAAGTGTTTGTGTGTGTCCTAGTGTTTCCCCCCAACGGACAAGTCACTTTGCTAATAGGAGTTCTCTCTCCCTGACTCTGGTCGGAACGCCGGCGTCACCTCTAATGGACGAATGAAGTTTGAATGCCTTCGGATCGTCAAAGTCATAATTGAGCAGATCATCCGGAATAGAGAGGTTTGATACTTTAAAGAACTTTCTACGTGCTGCGAAGAAGCCTCTTTCTTCGTCGGGATAAGCATAACCTTCGAAGTCCCGCCAACCTTCTCCTTCCTGATTTTGTACGTCAATCCCTTTTTCCTCTGTGAAAGAGAAGATGATGTTTCGATATCGTGCACTTCCATAGGATCTTGGGCTGGACCCAAATTCTCACCTTGTGCATCGTGTGCTTCACCCTCCTTGATTTCCCCCTCTTCTTGTACCTCAGGGGTGTGGCGTGCTGACGACTCAGCTAATTTTTTCCCTTTGTCGGAGCCCAGCCTTGGTACAGTAACGCCTTCAGGAAGACTTACCCGGCGACCTTCTGCTAACAAGCCGAACCTCGATAGTGACTCATTTGAGATAAGAGTTCGGATGTCTCGTTCTTCGATGGGAAGAGCACTAATAGCGTCAACGGCCTCAGAATACCCACGGCTGTCGGGACGTGGATTGATACCTGAGAAGATGAAACAAGAGTTAGAATAGGAATAGCTTCGGCTAAAACATGAGTATCGTTTCATGAAGAAGACTTACTTCCTTCGACCCATCTCCTTGCGAAACCAGGGAGCAACGCACATAAAACCATTCCTGTTTGTAGTGGGAAAACATGCTCCACGCCTCGGTTAAAATTTGGCATTTGTGATGCGGTCCGAGGAACACAAAGGAGGGGCTATCTCTCTGCTTCTCGATCATATAAATATATCTGATGTCACCAGGAGTGGAAGGCCTAGAGAAGATGGTCATGAAGAGTAGGTAAGTGCCATAGATGAAGGCGTGACCATTTGGGTGCAACTGCGATGGGGCAATGTCGATGCATCGCAGCACATCCCGAAGAAACAAATTGAATGATGGCACACTTCCAACCCAGCACATGAATTTATTGCATGCTGTGTATCCAACTGGGGGCAAGTGTGGCCGGTCGTTCCCCAACGGAACCAGCAAGTCGTCAAAAGATATTTCATGAATGGAGCATATTCGCCGAAGCGCAACTTCATTGATTTTTGAAGCCTGTGAATCGGCAGGGTTGTCCAAGAAGATCAATGCCTCTAGGGCATCGGGAGCTAATTTATGTGCAGGGGAGGTTGATGGATTTGAGATGTCTACGACTTCCTATTGAGAGGATGGCCCTGGTCTCTCAGAAATCGTGGCGGAGCTGGATTTTTTCGACATCTTCAATAAATAGTGAATTTGGCTAAGCTCCTGTGTGAGCTATACTTGAAAAATGTTCGACGTTAGAATCAACAACACAAATATTTCCCCCAAGTGGTGTGTGAACTAGTGCGATCAATCATGTGTAAGCATTAAAAAATTGAAAGTCACACGGTTACTGATATAAAACTAAGTTGCGAATCGTCGACTTCGAAGACCGTCATCGCTGACCGTCTCTAAAAGCCTGTCTTACGGGATTATGGTTTCGAATTCAGAAAACGTTAGAAGAAATTATCCAGTTATGTCGACTTGAGTTCAAGTTTATGTCTACTAAAACTAGGAAGTTATCAGTCCAGACCGGTTCGATATGCTAGTACGATGGAGTTTCTGTCCTTGTTATGTTATATGATTAGGCAAAGCAATTGTTTGTTCGGCTTTAACGTGGTTCGACATCTATGATTTTTCGGCCAAGCTGTTGTTCGGCCGAGTTCTCGGTCGGCCTAACCACCGTTCGAATTAGTTAGCGCTCGGCAAAGTGTCGATCGGCCAAAATTCCATTCGGCCGAGACAATACTCAGCATCCTCCCCGCTAACTAGTGCTTCCTCCCAAACCTTCCACCCCACCGTTCGGCGTGTGGTGAGTCACACCGAACCAGAATTATGCCGAGCTCCAACTCCCGAAACTCCACCCTTAATCCTTTCCTCTCTTCCACCATCCACACCGAACGACAAGGGCCGATCGTTCAGCAAGTCATGCCAGGCCATGCCGTTCGGCATCCCAACTATCTCCTGCTCCTCCTCTAGTCTTTCTTCCTCCAATCTCGGTCGACACGAGGGAACTATGCCAAACCACCACACATCTCCCAACATATTCCTACCAAGCTCGTCTCCAATCATTTCTCCTTACCTACCAACATTCATCCCTAAAGATCAGAGTTTGGATCCAAGAACCTTTTCGACCACGGCTCTAATTTTTGTTTAGTCATGGAGAGGAATTAGATAGAAGAGACAATACCTCATTAGTAGATCGAAGATTGGAAGGGATTGATGAATCTTTGAAGGTTGTTGACTGTAATGGTCAGCAAGTACAAAGCGACGGTGGTAAAAATGTGAAAAGAGAAGAAGGTGGGAGGTGCCGGTCTTTATAGGGAGGAAGAAGAAGTCGAAGAGGTTATGGCCGATGGAACCGGTCAAAGCCGCAACGTTCGGCTTCGGCACACAAAGCCGCTCGGCACACGAGGAGTGTTCGGCTTCGAATGCATCGTTCGGCATTTACACCACGTTCGGCACACACCTTCATCACTGATATTCTCAAGAAGGCACCTCCAAGAAGATTTCACCAAGGTTCGAAGCGGAGCATGGAGGATACGTAATTCAAAGCGTATCACGTTCGGTCATGTAATACACTTTGGGGGAAGTGTTTCCTATGGAATTGACTAGGAAACTTAGTACTCGGCCTCCTCATCGATCGGTAAAATTATCGTTCAGCAACACGTTACGACCGACATCCAAGACGCACTTGGCGTTCAGGCTCATTCGGCGTCTATGGGACGTTCGACATCAATGAACGTTCGGCATGTTAATACCGTTCGGCGTGGGACAGTGCTTGGCATCTAGGAGCATCCGGCATCAAGAAACGTTCGGCATCCATAAACGTTCGGCCTACAAGTGACGTCCGGCATCGCTGGGCGTTCGGCATGGTAGGGTCATCTGACATTCCGTATCGTTCGGCATCCGCACCATGTTCGGCATTAGGATGTGTCCGGCATTCAGAGCATTCAGCCTCATCTCATTTGGCCTAACCATCGTTCGACCGAGTCACTGATTCAGCTTCTAGTATTGTTCGACACAAGTGCTCCCTACGGCATTCAATATGTTCGGCCTCATCTCGTTCGGCCAAAGGAGATTGTTCGGTATAAGGGGACTGTTCAGCATTCATAGTGTCCAGCCTCACTTCGTTCGGTGAAGAAGGGTACGTTTGGCATTGGGACGTTCGGCATTTGATCGTTCGGCCTCTCTGGTTCTGTGCACAGAAACTACTCCATTTGGGCCAGGATATTCAGCTACCAGGCCCACCAGGGAAGTCCAACACACCTTCGTCTATAAATAGAGGGGCGGGGCCACAGAAAAAAGGAAGAGATTTTAGAGAACACTGAGGAGAATCTGCCATTTTCAAGACTCATTCCAGACTTATTTCTTTGTATCTTGCAACTATATTCAAGTACTTAGAAGAAGATTGTATCTATAATCAAGTATCAACGAAAAGAATAAAGATCAACTTCAAAGTGGACGTAGGCTACTATGCCGAACCACTATAAATTTGGTGTTCTTACTTTCTGCATTTAAATTTACATTTTGTTCTCTATTTTAATTTACTTTCTTCATTAATCTCTCTACACAATCCTTCTAAGGGTGTTAGTGACCAATTTTTGTGCTAACACTCAGAATTCAAATTCAACCACATATTTTATTCCAAATTCAAATAGTAAAAATTTGTGCTCTCACTATGTAACGATACCGTTTTTGAATCAAATTTAATTTGATAATTAATATGAAATTTTGGACTTTAATTGTGAATTAATTTGAATTTTTCAAGATAAATAAGATAATTTTTTGAATATATATATATATATATGAATAGATTGTAATTTGAATTTAAATTTAAAATTCAAATATAAAAATCTTAAAATAATTTGGATTAAAAAATAACATGTGTATGATTTTTATTAATATGTAAACTAGTTTTAAATCATTTTATTTTAAATTGTATAAATATTAAAAAAGGAAACGTAATTATAAAAATAGAAAATATGAGTTAAAATCATATAAAAATGCAAAAAGACAAGTGTCAAATTTATAACACATAATTTAACAAGTGTAAGCATATTAACATATAATTAAACAAGTATTAAGATTTTAATTCATGCAAAGGCAAGTGTCAATTTTTTTATTTTCATTTTAAAATTAATAAAACAAGGCTATAAGAATTCATACTCCTACATTTCCATTTTTCTTTTATCTTCACTTTCAAAAAAAAATCAGAAAAGCAATAAATCAAAACCTGAAAGACTTTAAAATCAAAAAAAAAGTTATCAAAACAAATCTAAGAGAAGAAAACTAAAAACAAATCTTCACAAAACAAAACATAACCTGAATCAAAGCATAGAGCAAGATCACCTTCCAGTCTTTAAAATCAAAACCAAGTTGCAGATCCAAGTCTAAAGCATTTTCTAGTTTTTTTAAAGATCAAGCAATCGGAGTACAAATTCCAGAGCAAAGTCATCTCCAGTATTTTTTAAAAAGAAAATCAAAATCAAAAACTTCCAGGCTTTCTGTTTTCAAAAATCTAGGTGTGTAAACACTATTTAAAAGGCTTGAATCTGATGATGTAAGTGAAACAAGAAATTTTGGCACTCGAATTTTCAACATGCTTTGAGTTTACTGTATTTTCCAATTTCCAGAAAAAGCTTTAATTAATTATGCATAAAATTATTTTAAAAATTAAAACATGATTATATAAACATGTTTTGTTTGAACCTTAAAGCCTAAAGAAAATTAGAGGGAGAAAATTTTGATTTTGAAACAGTTTTGAAATTGTAAACCTGGAACAAAGGCGTTTCTGCCTATAACTGACATGCACACACAAATATTTGCATATTATATACATGCAAGCATTTCTTACAACCTTATATTTATCATTTATCACATGCATCTAGATTTCAACCCAGATTCAAGCTTTTAAAATAATGTTTACTCGCCTGGATTTTTAAAAACAGAAAGCCTGGAAATTTTTGATTTTGATTTCCTTTTTTTTAAAAAAAAAACTAGAGATGACTTTGCTCTGGAGTTTGTACTCCGATTGTTTGATCTTTAAAAAAAATGGAAAATGCTTTGGACTTTGATCTGCAACTTGGTTTTGATTTTAAAAAGTGGAAGGTGATCTTGCTCCAAGCTTTGATTCAGGTTTTGTTTTGTTTTGTGAAGGTTTGCTTTTAGTTTTCTTTTCTCAAATTTGTTTGATAACTTTGTTTCGGGTTTAAGAGTTTTTTAGGTTTTGATTTCTTGCTTTTCAAAGTGAAGATAAATGAAAAATGAAAGTGCAGGAGTAGGAATTCTTATAGCCTTGTTTTCTTAATTTTAAAATGAAAAGAAAAATAATTGACACTTGTCTTTGCATGAATTAAAATATTAACACTTGTTTAATTATATGTTAATATGCTTACACTTGTTAAATCATGTCTTATAAAATTGACACTTGTCTTTTTGTATTTCTATGTGATTTTAACTCATATTTTCTATTTTTATAATTACATTTCCTTTGTTATATTTATACGATTTAAAAGAAAATGATTTATTATATATGAATAAAAATCATACATATGTTATTTTTAAATCCAAATTATTTTAAGATTTTTATATTTGAATTTTAAATTCAAATTTAAATTACAATCTCTTCATATATATATAAATTCAAACATTATCTTGTTTGTCTTGAAAAATTCAAATTAATTCACAATTAAATCCTAAAATTTTATATTAATTATCAAATTAAATTTGATTCAAAAACGGGATCGTTACAGTAACCTCTGAGCTCGTACCTCTCAAAGATGGGTATTAAGCTAAGAGAATAAATTTTCCGCCACCAACAGAAATGTATTTGATAGAAACGAATACCTCACTTGTATTCAGCGTTCGAAAATCGATACCTCACTTGTATTTGAATGCCAGAGATTCAAACGTCGGACTCCAGTTCGTTGGAACTTATAACAACATTAGATGATAACAACATAGAAAAAAAAGAATTTTCATTGATAAACATCACTAATACAACATAGATACAACATTGATACAACGCATGAACACCAACATCAGAGTGCTATATACATGATACAATAACAGAACAATAACACCACAGCGGAAAAACAACGGGGTCTTCAAAAGAATTCAACACATTGCAACTTCGATAAGGTCTTCCCAAACTCCAAAGACTTACAGATCCAAATGTCTTCCAGGCCAAAGACTCCAAATCAAAAGCTTCCAAAGACTTTAGAGATTTCCAAATCTATAATCCAACCAGCTCTAGAACATGGATAACCTGACTCTAGGCCGCCCATATGGAAAATTATAGGCACCCAGAGTTTAGAAAGGGAACAATAAACTCCGGGTCAGTCATGGGACTGGCATGAGTAAACAAAAACAATTGTTTAAACAAAATAAATTTCAAAAAAAGAACTCTGTTATGTTTTTTGAAAAACGAAACTACCATAAGGCTTCCCAGCACACACACAATGTATTCACACACTTGGGGGAGATTTCTCCTTATGATAGTCAAACGTGCTTGATATGTGAATACCTTTTGGATATTATTATTAATGCATAGTGTGAAAACATTTCAAAAGAATAATATTAATCTTATCAAGCATAGGTATCATTATATTATGCCTATTATAGCTACCATTTAAGAATGGCAGGTTATACAACTAAAATTGTAAAGGGCTCGTATTGGGTGATTGGATTTCCATCAAATGGCCAAGGCTAAGGAACTTCGTTATCCGAAAGGGTACGCATCTGAAGGGACGCCCCGAGCACCTAACCAGCTCTATACCAACACAAGGCCGAGTTACCTCTGTAACTAGGTAACTAACTGTCACGAGTATGCCATCTTCTGGTCGTAACCGACCTTTATCGAGGGACCTCAACACCAACAACCACATAAGCAAATTATCTGGGCTCCATACCAGAATACCACATTTTATCCAAAAGGAAATGCATATACCCTGAAGGGCACGACGCCCATAACCTTGCTGCATCTTTTCCTATTTCGACCATTTTCGGGGTGTGAGGTTCAATGAAGTCTCGTCCTACAAAACTACGCTTTTCACCAAAGCCATGCTTCGATCAACCAATGATCAGCACTTAGCATACCACAATACGAAATAGGGAATATATCACTAGCAACGATCAACTACATAACCTCTGAGCTCGTACGTCTCAGAGAAGGGTGTTAAGCTAAGAGAATAAATTCTCCACCACCAAAAAGAAATGTATTTGATAGAAATCAGCTTTACATCTCAAAGTGTAATGTCAGACATATAACCATACAAGTCTGTCCTAGGTCTGAATGGAACTAAAGGCACTTCATCCAATAAAGGAAGAAGTCCTTGCAAATTCGGGTACCCACAATCCCGACCGAACTCCCCATCACTTATGGAGATCTCTATACCGGAGCAACTCAATGCAAAGACAATCGACATGCAATTCTTTCGTTCTCAAAAATACCTGGTCTTCAACGACCGTCTTCAAATGCACTCCCATTTCGTCGTATCATTATACGGATGGGTTTTATGACTTAATGTCCTCTCCTGACTTAACCGAATAAGAAGCGCTTATTTAAAAACACGTGGATATATAAGTCACAAAAGATTCACATTAAGATTCGATGTGGTTTTCGAATAACCATATGGAATCCGACCCCTGTCGCATCGAAATTCAAATGTCGTTTTACGGGCCATGTTTTTTTCATATTCACACAGTAATATATCACAAATATTATAGCTCGATTCATAGCAATTCATATCACAAAGTACCACAATCACATATCAGAGATATCAACCAATTCAAGGCATTCAATAATAATCATTCATCTATAAGTAAGATGAATTAGTCGTTCAATTCTCAATTAATTCAATTTGATTTTCCAAATAAATTAAATTAATTACTTTAGTTACTTTTAAATCCTGCTTAATTATTATTAAGTAATCACAATTATTTTAATTAATTATAATTTATTAATCACATAATTACATTCATTAATTATCCTTAATTAATGATTAATTATCCTTAATTATTAATTAATTAATCCTTAATCATTAATGAATCGATTAATTAACCCTTAATTATTAATTAATCAAACTTAATTATTAATTAATTAATCTTAATTATTCCTTAATTACTAATATTAAGTAATTATCCTTTAATGAATTTCATTAATTAACTTTAATCATTAATTACTTAAGATCTTAATTAATTAAAAGATAAACCGTTATTTTAATTAATTACTTAATTATCATTAAAAATCTTTATTTAATAAACCTTGTAATAAATTATCATTAACAATTAAATTAACCTAGACTTTAAGTTAATTAACCTTTAAAATATTTTTATATTTTTAATCAACTTCTTAATTATATTTTTAAGTTTATTCAAAAATAAAGGTTATATATATTTAAAACATTTTAAACTTAATCAATTTAAAATAATTTATTTTCAAAACCTTTCACTAATCCCATTTCTAAATAAAACATTAATTATTTAAAAGGAACGAGTTAAGAAAATTGTTTTAATTAAAACTTGATTTGTTTTAAAATTTAAAATTTGTTATTACGAAAATTTTCAGACTCGAGACTTACCCGAGTCACACTTGAGCCAAATACGCATTTCTTTGAGTCCAAGCCGAGCCACCCTATATTTTTCTTTGTTTTTTTGTTTTAGGTTTAAACCTGATACTTACACGCTAACACCCGATCCAAGACTTGAGCCACAACCAAGTTTTCCCGAGATCGACTTCGAGGCAACAACCTTCCTCGATTACTAGGCAACCCAGATACCAAACTGCCTCGTGCACATCTACAAGGATTCTGGCTACCTCTGGTCAATTCTTAGACCATCAGTAAGACGTTGACGATCTCCCCTAAGTCTCCGACCACCCAGAAAACTGAAACGACGACTTACCCGACATCGAGCTACTCGACCCAACCTGGAACAAAAACTTCAATCGACGAATCTTCCTCGTGTTGACGACTCAGACCACCAAAGTGCTCGCGATCACAATCAGACCTCTGTCACAAACCCGCGCTTCTATTCACCTATGTCCGGTGTTGTTCGATTCGACATTAACTGTTATAACCCGGATTTTTTGTAAATTTGATAGTTGGATAATTACCTAGTTTATAGATTGAACAGATAAGAATTCTAATAATAAAATATACATATCTGGATAAATACTGGGTTGATAATCTTCCTAATATAATTATTTAAAATGGATAAATTACCCTTTTTTAAAAAACAAATTAAATATGTGTTTGTTTTAATATATATATATATATATATATATATAGATATATATATATATATGTATGAGTTGATTTTAAATTGAATATGAATTTGAAATTCAAAAGATAAATATCTTAAAGTAAAATTGGATTTAAAAATAATTTATACATATAATTTTATTTGTATAAAATTTGTTTTATATTTTTTTCTTTTAAAAGATCTGCTAAATATAAATCAAGAAAAGTATTAACTAAATATAAATTAAAAAAAAGATCTATAAAACATTTAAAATTATATTTACACATGCAAAATACAAGTGTTGAGATATTAGCATATAATTTAACAAATGTAAGTAAATGAATGTGGTTTAATGACAAGTGTAATTAAGTTACTTAACAATTTAACAAGTGTCTTTTACATCGTTTTATTTTCAAAATAATTAATAAGAGATAATATAAACATTTTCATACCTATCTCTCATTCTCTTTAATCAGTTCAAATTCTAGGGAAAAAAAACTGTAACTTAAAAACCTGTAAATAGAAATCAAGAAAATCAAAGAATTCTCTTCACAAAATTCTAACCAGTAGCAATTTCAAGTTTCACAGTATCAAGAAACTCAGTATTCAATTTAAGCAAATCATTTCGACAAGTAAATTAAAGACTCAGAGCAAGAACATGTTTCTAGTGTCAAAAGATCAGCAACGTCCTGTTTTAAATCATCATAGGCTTCCTTTGTTGACTATGAGTAAATATTCTTTTAAAAATAGTTTATACCTGATATGTTACTTAAATGTTTGTGATGGAATTTTTGTAGAAATAGGGTTTGTATATGCATATGAATGTGAATGCATGTATGTATTTATGAAAAGTCTATGAAAATATAAAAATATGTCCTCTGTTTTTTAACAGGCTTAAGAACAACCTTTCAGAAATTCATATTTCTTATAGATTTGATTTCAAGCTTTGATTCCTGAATGAAAACTATTCCTAATTGTATAATATCAATTCTAAAAATAGTTTTAGGATTTTATATTTAGAAATTAATTCAAATCAGAAAAATTTACAGTAAGGAATGAATTTTGGTCAAAAATCAATATCTAAGATTTTGAATTTGGATTTCTTAATGTGATGTTTTGTGGAAAATGATGAATATAGATAGCAAAATCAAGATTTTTAATGTAGTGTTCATTGAGAGATTTGGGGATGATCAGTTTCAGCAATTTCGTCGATTTGCGTAAATCGACGACGAGTATTGCGATGGGCTTTGGTCTGAGGGTAGGGGTAGCTAGGTGGACACTAGAAAAATGGGTGGTGAATTTTTTGGTGATCGAGGCGTCAAGACGAAGGTGATTTAGGGTTTGGCTTAATGTTTTGGTCGAGTTGATTTTTGAGCTTCGCGGGCATTACTGAATCACCGGTCTCGATCGCGATAAGGGGAAACGGAGCTGGAAGACAAGGCGATGCTTTGGTGAGGGCGGCATGGATTCACGAGGTAGGGTTCGACAACGATTAGAGGTTTTCCGATGGTGATGGTTCCAGTTTTGGAAAAAGTGTCTCGATTTCGTTCGGCTAACAAAATCATCATTCTGGGTGGATGTATGGGTCGGCGAGATGGTTGGCATTGTATTGATGATCGAGAAGTGGATCGGAGAGGGGCAGAGTTGCTGTGCATGTGCATGAATTCACGTTCGTGTCAATGATGGTTTTGGCTTCGGGAAGATGAAGATAGCAAAGGTCGAACTCGAGGTGTTTGGCGTGTTGGACTCGAAGTTGATGAGTATCAAGGGTAGCTCGGTATTCGTCTCAGGGAGGGAATGAAGCAGGCTCGGGTTTTGTTCTGTGTGGTTAATATGGTTTCCAGATTTTTTGTGGGTGTAAAGTTTGAATAAGTATTCAATCAAGTTTTAAAAAGGGGTTTCAAACAAAGATATTGATCAAGTTACCAAGAATGACTCAAAAGTTAAATTTCAAAGATAAATTGTTTTAAGATTAGCTGATTTGGTAAATCATATATTGGGAAATTATGAAATCAAATCTCTAAGTAATTAAAAAAAATTATGCAAGAGATGCGTTAAGATAAATGTTTTATCTTTGGTTAATTAGAGGTTAATGGAAGGATCATTAATAGGAATTAATGGGTAATTACTAAATGAGATGTATTAATTAGTAAAGTATAATCACTTAGAGTAAGTAATTAAGGGATAATTACTAGAGAAATATAATAATTACTTTATGGAAGTAATTAAGAATTAATTACTTAACGTGATTAAATAAAGGCTTAATTAGCGTAGGTAACTAAAGGATAGTTAATTACTGAATGTAAATTAATTAAGAGTAATTAATTAAGGAGATTAATAAAAGGTTAATTAATGGGAATGGTTAGGGCTAATTAATTTGTGTGGTAATTAAAAGTTAATTATTTAATGTAATTAAAGAATAATTAATCAAGGACAATAAATTAAGATGGATGATTAAAGAATGATTAATTAATTAGGTTGTAATTAATTAACGTTAAGTAAGCGGGATTTAATGGTTATCTAAGTGATTTAAAGTTGGTGATTAATTTAATTGGAGATTAATTAAGTTAATTAAGAATGAATTAATCTGGTCTATGGATAATTGAACTATAATGAATGATCAAATTGATATCTAATCTAATAACTTTTGTACTGTGATATGAGATGTAAGGTTGTACTGTGGTATTTGGATTATCTATCAATAGTGAATTGTTGTGTAAAGTGTGATATCCTGTATTTAAATTTGAATTGTAAACAGTTTAGATTTGAAGTGACATTGAATTAGAAGAAACCGGGGTCGGGTAGCAGAAAATATCTGAACCCACTTCGATTAGTAATCTAAGTTCTATATAATTGTATGTGTGGAATTAAATAGGCTGGAATGGAATAAATTAAGTAACATGGACATTTAACCCATGAACTATTGTGTGATAAATGATTGACTATAATAAGTAAGAACACGTAGGAAGTACGAGTTACTCTGGTAATTCACTTAAGTTATATCGCTTGGTATTTCATATTATATGGGTTTACTCACGCTGGTTTCCAGCCTGACTTGGGTGTTACATGGATGTAATGCTTGGGTCAGACCGAGTATTACAGATTTTCAGATAAGGACGTTCTGGAGCTCAGGAGGCGAGCTGGATGGCAGGAACGTATGGAGTGTATTTCGTTGTGATACATTGTTATTAACCTGAGACAGGTTATTTGAATTGTCCAGTGATTGTGAAATGTTGTAACTTTGATGTATTAATGTAAATTAACCGATACAATTTTCCCTTGTATAACTGTTATTTTATTTGATATTATATTTTGATCCGTTGCGAATGTGAGATTCTATGTTTCATTTCTGTTTCTTCTTCCATCTCTTATCTTGTTTTTCTAACTATCTGAAATTTTCAGCATCGAAAATTCCGGACCGATACATTTGGTATCAGAGCTGAAGGTTAAGCGAGAACCTTGGCTCTGGTGGGTTTAGCCATTAAGGATTGGGTCAGTGGTGCCCTAGAATGAGTGAGTGTGTATATATATGAGTTCATACTTGTTATTTTCTTATATAAAGATTTTAAGATTGGTTCTAAAATTGAATGATTTTTATATGAGTAAAATTTTCCAATTATAAATATATTAAACAAATTGGTTGTTGATTATTGGAATTAAATAAAATAATGAGAATTAAGTGGTCATAGCAATACAACCAAATTTAAATTGAATAAAGATAAGTTTGAAATGGATCCAAGTTGAAATTAAAATCCTGAATTTTTTAGAAGTATTTTCAGAATAAAATAATAATGGATTAGTTTCCAGATATGATAATCTTGGCTATTATCATAAATGGTAGTTGTGTTTAATAATGAAATGTTTGTTAATGATAAAACAAAATGAAATGTTTTAAGGAAGTAAACATTTAGTTGAGTATGACTTATAAATTGGAATTGAAGATAATTTAAATTGTGAAGTTTTAAATCTAAGTCCAGAAAATTTAGAATTTGTTTCAAAGTGATAAATAAACAATAAATAATATTATTATGAAGGGTCCTGTTTCAAACAAATGTTGTTTGAAAATATAAAGGAATTTGCTTTGAATTTAAAAAAAAGGTGGTTAAAATTTAAACTAACTTGGTGTGTAAAGGAAATAAATATGTATATGTGAAATAAACTCTAAGATTAATTTTTGAATTTTCCTTGGAATGTGATGTGAAAACCCAAAGTGAAATAAGTTTTTGAACTTAATAGTGGGAAGTTTATTAATGTAAAGTTAAAATTTGAAATGGGAATTCAAATTGGGTAAGGTTGTTTGGATTGAATTGAAGTGAATTTAATTTTGGGGAAATTAAATAAGTTTAGAACAAACAACCTGAATTGGAAATTTCATGATGAAATTGAGATTTAACTTTGGAAGTTAAATGTGGATATGAATTGGGAGTTTGTGTGATCTCAAAATGGGTTTGAGATCTGGAAATTGGAAACGGATGGATGTTTTAAAATAATTTGGATAATATTATCCTTTTGTTATTAATAATCTTTAAACTGTAAATTGGATTTGCTTAAATGAATGAAGAAATGGATTGTGGTAATATATCCATTATTGAGATAAAAATAAATTAAACTTTAAATTGAAATGAAGGACATGGAATTACTTTGACCTTAAGATTTGAATGTTAAGAATTGAATTTGTAAATTAAAATTGTTTATGAATCGGTTTGAAAGTTGGAAGATAAAATTGCGTAATAAATTGAATTTTAAAGATAAAATTGTTTTGAACTCTTATTTGAACTTTGAAATAAGTTAACTAAAGATAATTTAAAATGGAATTTTTAAATTTTGACTTAGAATTAAATTGTTTAAAGATTTACATTGTTGATTTAAAAATAATGGTTAATTGATTTAAGGGATTAAATCGACATTTAAAATTTAACTCGAATTTATAAAATTCAAGATGGTTTAAAATTGAGATTTAAATTGAATTGGTCCAAATTGATTTGAATAATTTGGAAAGTATAATTAAAGTTGAATAGATTTAAAATTCAAATGGAATTTGATTTGAATTTGGAAAGAAATTAAGGTTAATTCAACTTGAATTGGGGTTAAATCAAGTTCAATGGAAATTGAAGTTATTTAAATTGGAATTGAGTCAATTTAAATGGAAGTGGAAATTTAAATTGAATTAATGGCAATGGAGATTGGGAATTGAACAGTTTGGCTCTCGACTAGTTTTTTTTTAAAATAAATTATTTTAGTGTAAACTTTCTTAAATTTATTATTCCAAGCTATTTACTATATACAATCTTTCTTTTTAAAGCCAAACTATTTTATACTTATTTTACAATTATTTTTGGAACTATTTAACAATGTGTCGACTGTTTTATAAACTAATTACTGTTTTTCAACTACTTTATAACTAATTACTATTTTACAACTAGTTTGCAATTATTTAAAATTTCTATAACAATTAGACTATTTTCCAACTATTTTACAATTACTTAACTATTTTACAGCTATTTTACAAACTAACAATTATTTTTCAGCTAATTATCTATTTTAAACTTTTCAAATTATTTTCTAAATATAAGCTGGTCAGAGTGCAAATTGTTTATGATTAAATATCCATTTGAGATAAGAATTGAGGCGATAATCCAAATGAGGATTGAAGCAATTGTGAGCAAATGAATGAAAATCAAAGTGAATGTGAATAGAAAGGAGAAACTGATTTAGCTAATAAGCAATGAAGATAAATACGTAGGATGCACGTATGTTATTCTATTCGCATAATGATTTGATCCAGATTTGAGCACAAAATTTTGAGATAGTGTATCGATCCGAGTTGGGATTTTTCACTCGATTTTCGACGGCGAACCTGGATATGGATTTTTGATTGGTTCTTGATATTCTCTATCATAGTTATGGCTATGCAAGGAGAATGGTGATTTTTGATCAAAAAACCAGATCTGAGTCCACACTAGGAAGTCGGGTGGATGATACTAGTTTAGAAGTGAAATTGTGCGATCGAGTGAGCGATTAGATTGATATAGCGTACGGATGATATGTGTACATCGTATGTACTTAAATGAAAATTGGTAGATAAGAATTGTAAAATGATTTTTTGAAATGGAAAGTATATTTTGTGAAATATATGATGAAATAAATGTGGAAATTGGATATTTCTATGGTAGAAATTTATTTTATGGAAGTTATTATGGTGACTTTATTGAGTAATCAAGCTTGAATATTTGATATGGAATAAATAAAGTTATGTATCTTTGTTTTATATATATATATATATATATATATATATATATATATATATATATGATAAAACTCCCCTTGTTGAATCTATAACTAGAAGGAAAGGTTTTTGAAAATATTTATAGTACAAAAAGGGACTTCATACTAGTATGAAATTATCCAAAGATTTTTCAAGGTTATATATATATATATATATATATATATATATATATATATATATATATATATAAAGGATCTTATGAGAGTGATTTTGGAGAAAAGGTTTTTGGAACTTATGGATTTTGGAAAAGCTTTTTATTTTTGGGGAAAAATCAATTATGGAAATTTGGAAAGCCTAGTTTGAAAATTATCGATTTTGTGATAATCGATTTTGAAAAAGGAGATTTATATGGGATTCATACTAGGTGTATGATTTGGAAGATACTATATGTGTATAGTACAAGTGTTTTGAAAATGGCTCTGAAACGCTCCCTTGAAATGAACTTCTCAGGAGTACCATAGGTTGGTACTGCCTTGAGCCTCAAAGAGGGGAGGTTCTAAAGTGGATCATGTGGGAAAGTTCAGACAAACTGAAGTTCCTGAGGATTATTGGGTAGCGAAAGTCGAGGGCACTGATGTCTACAGAGGCATTTGGGTTATGCTGTAACGACAGTGTAACTCGATGTCATTGTGATATACTATGGACCATAGTGGAAATCGTGTGGAGGTGTGTGTTAACGGTCTACGTTTGATTTTGCCAGAAAGGCAACGTAACCTCGGTAGACTGCGATCTATGGTCTAGTGGAGCAGAGAAGTTTCATTTTTTGGCAGCGGAATTCGAGGGCGCTGATGCCTACAGTTACATGGATTTTTGTCGTGATGGCAACGTAACCCAGTTGTAGCTGCGATCTGTAGTGGGTTCCATGGTGTAATCGAGGGGCGCGGAGTGCCAACAGTTATATATGGATTTTGCCGGGATGGCAACGTAAACATCGGGTTAACTGCGACCATGGATAAGGGTGATGATTTCCAGAGCATTCCCACCAAAATATGTTCCCTCTATTTTCAAAATGTATCCTATATTTTCAACAAAATATTTTTTTCGAAGTACTTTCGCTGGGTGTTGAAAACGGGTTTATCGAGTACTTATAGATTTTCAAGCTTATGCCTGATCAACGTATGACCGAATTTCTGTGAGAACAATGATAGATTGGTTGAGACATCGAGTTATAAAAGTATCTTTATAAAAACTATTTTATAATATATTAAAGTGTTTTAAAATTTATCAAAGAGTAATTTTTCTGATAATAATCATTTTAATAAATTCTGGCTTTATTCCTTTTCGAGGACGAAAAGATTCTAAGGGGGGAGGAATGTGATAACCGGGATTTTTTGAACATCTGATAGTTGGATAATTATCTGGTTTATAAATTGAATGGATAAGAATTTTGATAATAAAAAATATATATATTTGGATAAATATTGAGGTGATAATCTTCATAACATAATTATTTAAAATTAGCAAATTACCCTTTTTTTTAAAAACAAATTAAGTATGTGTTTGTTTAAATATATATATATATATATATATATATATATATATATATATATATATGAGTTGATTTTAAATTGAATTTGAATTTGAAATTCAAAAGATAAATATCTTAGAGTAAAATTGGATTTAAAAATAATATATACATATGATATTATTTGTATAAAATTTGTTTTATATTATTTTCTTTTAAAAGATTTGCTAAATATAAATTAAGAAAAGTACTAACTAAATAGAAATTAAAAATAAAGATTTATAAAACATTTAAAATTATATTTACACATGCAAAATACAAGTGTTGAGATATTAGCATATAATTTAACAAATGTAAGTAAATGAATAAGGTTTAATGACAAGTGTAATTAAGTTACGTAACAATTTAACAAGTGTCTTTTATATCTTCTTATTTTTCAAAATAATTAATAAGAGACAATATAAACATTTTCATACCTTTCTCTTATTCTCTTTAATCAGTTCAAATTCTGAAAATAAACTGTAACTCAAATACCAGTAAATAGAAACTAAGAAAATCAAAGAATTCTCTTAAAAAAATTTAAACCAGTAACAATTTCAAGTATCTCAGTATCAAGCAACTCCATATTCAATTTAAGCAAATCATTTCAACAAATAAATCAATTACTCAGAGCAAGATCAAGTTTCCAGTTTCAAAAGATCAGCAACCTCCTGTTTTAAATCGCCCAAAGCTTCCTCTGTTGACTGTGAGTAAGTAATCTTTTAAAAGCAGTTTATACCTGCGATGTTACTTAAATGTTTGTGATGGAATTTTTGTAGAAATATGGTTTGTATATGCATATGAATGTGAATGCATGTATGTATTTATGAAATGTTTGTGAAAATATAAAAATCCGGCCTCTGTTGTTTTACAGGCTTAAGAACAACCTTTCAGAAATTCATATTTCTCGTAGATTTGATTTCAAGCTTTGATTCATGAATGAAAACTATTCCTAAATGTATAATATCAAATCTAAAAATAGTTTCAGGATTTTATATTTAGAAATTAATTCAAATTAGGAAAATTTACATTAAGGGATCAATTTTGGTCAAAAATCAATATCTAAGATTTTGAATTTGGATTTTATAATGTGATGTGTTGTGGAAAATGATGAATTTAGACAGTAAAATCATGATTTCTAATGTAGTATTCATCGAGAGATTTGGAGATAATTAAGAATGAATCAATCTGGTCTATGGATGATTGAACTATAATGAATGATTGCATTGATATCTAGTCTAATAACTTATGTACCGTGATATGAGATGTGAGGTTGTACTATGATATTTGGATTATCTACCAATAGTGAATTACTATGTAAAGTGTGACATCTTGTATTTAAATTTGAATTGTAAACAGTTTAGATTTGAAGTGACATTGAATTCGAAGAGACCGGGGTCGGGTAGCTGAAAATATCCGAACCCACTTGGATTAGTAATCTAAGTTCTATATAATTGAATGTGTGGAATTAAACAGGCTGGAATGGAATAAATTAAGTAACATGGACATTTAACCCATGAAGTGTTGTGTGATAAATGATTGGCTATAATAAGTAATAATTCGTACGAAGTACGAGTTACCCTGGTAATTCACTTAAGTTATATAGCTTGGTATTTCATATTATATGGGTTTACTCACGTTGGTTTCCAGCCTGACCCAAGTGTTACTTTGATGAAATGCTCAGGTCAGACCGAGTATAACAGATTTTCAGGTAAGGACATTCTAGAGTCAGGAGGCGAGTTGGATGGCAAGAACGTATGGAGTGTATTCCGCTGTGATATATTGTTATTTATCTAGGACAAGTTATTTTAACTGTCCAGTGATTGTGTAATGTTGTAACTCTGATGTATTAATGCAAATTAACTGATACAGTTTTCCCTCGTATAACTGTTATTTTGTTTGATATTATATTTTGATCCGCTGCGAATGTGAGACTCTATGTTTCATTTCTATTTCTTCTTCTATCTCTTTTCTTCTTTTCCTAACAATTCGAAATTTTCGAGATCAAAAATTTTGGACCGTTACATTAACGACTCAATTACCTCGAGAATAGGATCGACCAGAAACTAGGTTTAAACCCTAAATTGAAGTGGCACAGCCGCCTCGGTGAATTATAAATTCACCGAGCATTTTTCTGATGATCCCCAACCACCAAGCATGCTCCAGCTTCGATCACGAGATCAATCATTTCACCGATCGCCAGAATTTACCCAAATTGCGTTTTCTATTCATCCAATGGGATGAATGCTCCCCCAAAAAATAATTAAAATTTTTGATTTTATTTTTTAAAAATCATGGTTTCCGAAGTTGAATCTGATGTTGTAAGTGAAACAAGAAATTTTGGCACTCGAATATTCAGCTTGCTTTGATTTTACTGTATTTTCCAATTTCCAGAAAAATCTTTAATTAATTATGCTTAAAATTATTTTTAAAACTTAAAACATGATTATACAAACATGTTTTGTTTGAACCGTAAAGCCTAAAGAGGATTAGAGAGAGAAAATTTTGAGTTTGAAACAGGTTTGAAACCTGTGAACCTGAAACGAAGGCATTTCCGCCTATAACTGACATGCACACACAAATATTTGCATA
Organism: Allium cepa; assembly: GCA_030765085.1. Lineage (NCBI taxonomy): Eukaryota > Viridiplantae > Streptophyta > Magnoliopsida > Asparagales > Amaryllidaceae > Allium > Allium cepa. Next base: position 28,201,390 of record CM060935.1, read on the forward strand.
TTATATACACGCAAGCATTTCCTACAAACTTATATTTTTCATTTATCACATGCATCAAAATTTCAACGCAGATTCAAGCTTTTAAAATAGTGTTCACTCACTTGGATTTTTGAAAATAGAAAGCTTGGAAGTTTTTGAATTGATTTCCTTCTTAAAAAACACTGGAGAAGACTTTGCTCTCGAATTTGTACTCTAATTGTTTGATCTTTAAAAAAATGGAAAATGCTTTGGACTTTTGATCTGCAACTTGGTTTTGATTTTAAAGACTGGAAGGTGATCTTGCTCTAAGCTTTGATTCAGGTTTTGTTTTGTTTTGTGAAGGTTTGCTTTTAGTTTTCTTTTCTCAGATTTTTTTTTGATAACTTTGTTTCTGCTTTTATAGTTTTTCAGGTTTTGATTTGTTGCATTTCTGATTTTTTTTAAAGTGATGATAAAAGAAAAATGAAAGTGTAGGAGTTGGAATTCTTATAGCCTTATTTTCTTAATTTTAAAATGAAAAGAAAAATAATTGACACTTGTCTTTGCATGAATTAAAATCTTAACATTTGTTTAATTTATGTTAAAATGCATACACTTGTTAAATTATGTGTTATAAATTTAGCACTTCTCGTTTGCATTTTTATATGATTTTAACTCATATTTTCTATTTTTACAGTTACATTTCCTTTTTTATATTTATAGAATTCAAAAGAGAATATTTTAAACTAGTTTATATATTAATAAAAAAATCATACATGTGTTATTTTTAGATCCAAATTATTTTAAGATTTTTATATTTGAATTTTAAATTCAAATTCAAATTACAATATATTCATATATAAAAATATATATATATATATATATATATATATATATATATATATTCAAACACTAATCTCATTTGTATTGAAAAATACAAATTAATTCACAATTAAATTCCAAAATTTTATATTAATTATCAAATTAAATTTGATTCAAAAATGGGATCGTTACACACTACACATATACATTTTCAACTATAATGCAATTTCAATTACAACACATCTTTCAATTTACAACTTTCACCTCACTACATATTCACTCTCACTTGTATTTTATCTTCAACTCTGCTTTAGTTTGTATCCAGCATTTGAATTATCTGTGTTACCTGGTGGTTTGACTAGGCAACTAAGGACTCAACAATCTCATTCGTCACCTGTGGTCGATCGGCATTGAAGGCCGTTCGGCATGACAAAATGGTTCGATAGTCAAGAACGCTCGGCATAAAGGAATGCTCGGAATTTAGGAGTATTCGGCATTAGAAAGTGCTCGACTTCTGGAGTCGTCCGACACATATGATTCGTTCGGCATACAGGGAATGTTCGGCATACAGGGAATGTTCGGCATGACAAAATGGTTTGGCAATCAAGAACGCTCGGCATAAAGGGATGCTCGGCATTTAGGAGCATTCGGCATTAGAAAGTGCTCGGCTTCTGGAGTCGTCCGACACATATGATTCGTTCGGCATTGAAAGAAGTTCGGTATTGTATATCGTTCGACGTTCAGGAGCGTTCGGCAATCCAGGGACGTTCGGCATACAAGGAACATTCGGCATACAGGGAACGTTCGGCATACAAGGTATGTTCGGCATCCATAAGCGCTCGGTACTCATGCTTCACTCAGCATTCCTGGACTGTTCGGCGTTCCAGCCTCGTTCGGCTTTTTCCTCGTTCGACATCGATTCGCGATCGGCCTGCACCCCTCGCTCAACACATCGCACCGTTCGGCATGAAGATGATGGTTCGGCATTTGGCCGTTCGGCATGTTTAGGTCAGCACGCAGAACTTACTCCATTTGGGCCGAGGTATTCAGCTACCAGGCCGACCAGAGAAGACGAACCCATCTTCATCTATAAATAGAGGGGCAGGGACACAGTGATATGGACCCTTTTTCGAGAACACTGGGGAGACTCTGCCGCATTCAAGACTCATTCAAGACTTATCTTTTTTGCTTAGCAATTGTATTCAATATAATTGATATATGAATTGTATCTGTAATCGATTAACGAGAAAAGCAATAAAGATTAATCTCAAAGTGGACGTAGGCAATTACGCCGAACCACTATAAATCTGGTGTTTGTGTTTTTTGCATTTAAATCTGCATATTATCCTCTGTTTAACTTACTTTCTTCATTAATCTCTCTACACAATCTCTCTTAAGGGTGTTACTGACCAATTTTGGTGCTAACATTCCGGTGCTTTCACTAAGAATCGAATTCTCAGGATGATAGGATCTACTTTGCAGCTACTGGATTGAAAAATCTCCTAAAGGAGATCCAAATAATTCACAAGACATCTGTAGATTCTACTCAGAGTTACAACCAACAATTCTACCATGGGGAGACCACGAACTAGATCGGCCTCTCGCAACGCAGATGTCCACAAAACTGCTAGTGTACAACAAATAGGACCTAACAACCAACAGGTAATTCAAGGCGTAGGAAACTCCACCTAGAACCAAGCGGAAGTTGTTTCCCAAACAGAGTTCAACAACTTGATAAGAGAACTCAGGGAAAGTAGAAGGCAACTTGCTGAGCAAATCCAAGCCAATACTAATCTCATGACTCAGCTTGCCCAACAGCAGCATCAGAATGCTGGAAGTAGTCATGCTCCTTATTCTGAATCAGATAGCTCGACCTCAGCTGATGAACCTCTTAGGCGTAGACGTAGTAGGGATGAAGCTGCTCAAGCAGGTGCTACCGATCGATCCATCAGGGATCAGGCACATGATGAGGCCGGACGCCCGGATCACCAAGACCCAAATCAAGCGGGACATCGACCCGCACGGTACCGTGGAACGGAGCCCAACCGCCCACCCTCCATACAAACTCCAGATTTATCAGCCATGGTCAGGCAGTTGATGAGAGAGAACCAAGGCCTGGCCAACGAAGATTGGGGAATGTCTAGGAGTCATACTCCCTTCACAGATGCTATCCTATAGGCTAAGTACCCCAAGAAATTCAATATGCCGACTATTCCAGCCTATGAAGGGAAGACTGAACCAAGGCAACACGTGATGAGGTAAGAATGGATGATGGATTCGGCAAGGGCAAATGACGCAACTAAGTGTAGGTGTTTCCCAATCACTCTGTTCAGAATTGCCACTATATGGTTTACTCGGCTTCCTCCACGCTCTATATCCAACTTCGACGAGTTAGCGAAGAAATTTGTTGAGCAATTCAGGATACATGCTACCCGTCCAAAGTATGTTATGTCGTTATCAAGCGTAATCCAAGCTTCAGGAGAGTATTTGAAAGCATACTTACAGAGGTTTCATGTTGCCAGCATTGAAGTTAGCAATCCTAACGAACACACGGTTTTGATGGCGGTAATGCGAGGTGTAGATCCAGACTCGGAGTTTGGAGATTGGTTGGCGGGAAAGCCTCCAGCTACATTGGAATGATTCAATTTCAAAGCCCATCGGTTCATACGAAGGGAGGAGGCTCGATGGACGAGATGAGATAAGGCACCAAGGCCTGTTCAGGAGACTGTGAAAAGTAACATCACCATGAAGCAATCCGACAATAGTTTGAGAAACGTTCAAGTCAACGTCCAGAACAAGCCTGGGCAGTCCAAAGGATCCTGAGGAGGAAATCCCGGAAAGAAAAGGGAAGTAGGGAAATGGAAGTCAAGGATTCCGACCTACAATGAATACATCCCGTGAATACTTCCCTTGAAAACATTTATCTATATACCTTAACACCTTTGAATACAGAAAGCCATGCCCAAAGGAGTCCACTGAAGAACAGAAACGGACAGGGAATTACCGTCGCTTCCATGAGACCCATGGGCAATACTGAGGACTGTAGACACCTCCATGACGCCATAGAAATGTTAATCAGATAGAAAAAATTACAGGAATTTGTCAAAAATCCGCAAGATGGAAGGCAAGGAACGTCAGACCCTGGACGCGGGCCGGCTCCACGCCAACTAGAACAACCAGCTCGGACCGTGGGTAGATTGATTATAAACACTATTGTCGGAGGACCTCAGCCTGCAGACAAGAATTGGTAGGAGATGGAACGATATGCTACCTCCTTAAGGCATGCAGATTACGAATTTTGTTCAAATGTGGAAGATGGAACCCCCGCAAAGCAACAACGTAGGATGACTGACGATATAGTGTTTAGGAGTCGAGACGCGGACAAGGTGGAGGCCCCAGTATTGACCCGATGGTTATATCTGCAATAATCGGGCCAGCTTATGTCAAAAGAATCTTGATTGATTTTGGAAGCTCTGTCAACATCATCTTCAAGAAGGCTTATGACCAAATGAAGATGGAAACGAAAGATTTGAAACCATGCAAAGCCTGTATCCACGGTTTTAACGGTGCTGCAACCGATACGATGGGGCATATAGAGCTACAAGTTGAACTGGGAGAATATGAACATAGGAGAGTGCGAGTACTACCATTCATAGTAATGGATGTTGACTTTCCATACAATGTCTTTTTAGGTCATCCAGCCTTGGTAGAGTTTAGGGCTGCTTTGGCCCCATGGTGTCTGACATTAAAATTTTCGACAGACAAAGGAGTCGATGTTGTACATGGCGATCAGGCCACTGGTCGCGCATGTTATGTGACGGAATTGAGAGAAGCTCAGCGGAGAGAGAAGGGAAAGGTTGCGGATAGCTCCGTCCGCATCCTAAAGACTGATGATTGGCAAGTAGTGCCCGAGCCCTGGCTTGGGCAACATTCTCGGATCCTTAGAGACATAGATCCGAGAGATGTTGATGGGGAACCTAGGGAAGCGAATGCTGCACCGGCTGAGCTAATGATCGACATCCTAGTCAGCCAGGATGACCCATCACAAGTTCTTAAGATAGGATCACAACTCGACCCCTCAGTGGCCGAGGATCTTACTGATTTCCTCCGAGCAAATCTGGACGTTTTCGCTTGGACACATTCTGATATGTGCGGGATTTCTCCAACAATTGCATGTCATATGTTGAACATAGACCCGAAACACGTTCCCGTAAAACAGAAAAGGAGAGGTATGGACCCGGAGAGGTCTGCGGCTCTCAAAGAGGAGGTGGACAACCTAAAAGCCAATGGGTTCATCCGCGACGCCATCTACCCTGAATGGGTATCTAGCCCAGTGCTAGTGAAGAAAGCAAATGGAAAGTGGAGAACTTGTGTTGATTGCTCCGATCTGAATAAAGAATGCCTGAAGGATAGTTTCCCTTTACCTAGAATCGACCAGCTCGTCGACTCTACCACCAGACACAAATTATTGTCATTTATGGATGCGTATTCAGGATACAATCAGATCTTGATGCATATTCCAGACCAAGAGCGCACCAGTTTTGTCACGAATATGGGGCTATATTGCTAAGTAGTAATGCCCTTTGGATTGAAAAACGCGGGAGCAACTTATCAGCGTCTGGTGAATCGAATGTTTAAAGACCATATTGGTAAGACGATGGAAGTCTATATGGATGACATGCTCGTGAAGTCACAGCAGTCAAACGACCACATTCGAGACATAGCAGAAATGTTTGATATACTCAGACATTATGGTACGAAGATCAACCCCTTGAAGTGCTCTTTTGTTGTGGCGTCAGGAAAGTTCTTGGGTTTCATTGTGAATGCACGTGGAATTGAAGCTAACTAGAAAAGATTCAGGCTATTCGGGACATAAAAGTGCCCAGAATTATAAAGCAAGTATAAATCTTGAACGGAAAGGTGGCAGCGCTGAGCCGATTCATATCCAGAGCCATAGATAAATGCATTCCCTTCTTTGATGTGATAAAGAAGGGAAAAAGGAATTTCGAGTGGACATCCGACTGTAAGGAAGTATTTCGAGCTCTAGTAAGGCATTTGGAGAGCCCCCCGGTGCTATCGAAACCAATCGACCATGAAATGATGTATGTATACTTGGCAGTATCCCAGCATGCCATCAGTACGGTTCTAGTTCGCGAGGATGACCGAGTTCAAAAGCTAGTATATTATGTCAGTAAATGCTTAACGGAGGCAGAAAGAAATTATCCCAAGATCGAGAAATTAGCTTATTGCTTAGTGATTGCATCACGCAAGCTTCGCCCATACTTCCAGGCACACTCAATTAGTGTTTACACTGATCAACCCCTGCGACAGGTACTCCAATGACCGAAAACTTCCAGATGGATGTTAAAGTGGAATATCGAATTAAGTCAATTCGATATTGCTAACCTACCGCGAAAGGCCATATAAGGACAAGCGCTACAAGATTTCATCGCCGAATTCACCATGACAGATGAATCGAATGGCCGCGGTGTCATACCTCCCGTCCAATGGAAGATGTGCACCGACGGGGCATCTAATGACCATTGTTCGGGGGTTGGCATAGTTTTGGTAACTCCTAAAAACCGATCAGTTTGCTACACTTTGAGGCTCGAATTCACAGCAACAAATAATAAAGCTGAGTATGAAGCATTGATTGTCGGCTTAAGACTCGTCAAAGAACTGGGAATAAGATCGGTTGAAATCTTTTGTGACTCGCAACTGGTGGCGTACCAAGTGCGTGGAGACTACGAAGCAAGGGGGCATAGAATTGCCCCATATTTGACCCAAGTCCAGGAGCTGCTAGCGAATCTCGAATATTATGATATTTCATATGTTCCGCGCGAGCAGAACAGGGCAGCTGATTCGTTGGTAAAATTCGCAAGCACTGGTGATGCGCAACAGATGGGATTGTTTCCTGTCGAAACCTTACACATTCCGAGTATAAATATAATGGAGGTAGATTTCGTGTTAGAAGTAGAAATCAAAAGGGAGTCATGGATGACCCCATTCAAGCAGTACTTGTTACATGGGGCCATGCCTGAAAGAAGGAGCGAAAGACGACAAGTCATTCGTAAGGCTTCTCGTTATGTAATGCGGGATGGAATAATGTATCAGAGGGGATTCTCGACCCCATTACTCCGATGCATTGCCCATGATGAGATAAAACGAGTCTTGAAGGAAGTTCATGAAGATGAATGTGGCGACCATACTGGAGGGCAGACGCTAGCAAAGAAAGTCCTCCGTTATGGGTACTATTGGCCAACTGTAAATCAGGATGCCGCAGACTACGTGAGAAGATGTGACAAATGTCAAAAGTATGCAAAAATCCCTAGATCTCCCGGACGGAACTCACACAAATGGTTAGTCCTTAGCCATTTGCAATATAGGGAATCAACATAGTCGGTTCCTTGCCTCTATCCAAAGGTGGTGCAAAATACACGATTGTTGCGGTCGATTACTTTACCAAATGGGCAGAAGCAGAACCTTTGGCCACTATCACCACCAAAAAGGTCGTTAATTTCGTTGTACGAAATATTATATGCCGTTTTGGCCTTCCATGAACCATCGTCACAGACAACGGAACTCAGTTTGAAAGCAAAGAGTTTGAAGAGTTTTGCCAAAAATATGGTATTGAGAAAAAGTTTGCAGCAGTTGCTCATCCAAAAGCTAATGCACAAGTGGAGGCCGTAAACAAGATAATCAAATCCATATTGAAAAAACTTCTGGAAAAGGCTAGAGGCAAGTGGGTGGATGAGCTTCCAACAGCACTTTGGGCTTACAGAACCACCCACAAGTCCGCGACTGGCCAAACTCCATTCGCATTGGCATATGGCATGGAAGCTGTCATACCCGTGGAACTTGAAGTTCCATCACATCAGGTAACTTATTATGACCCAGAGTCAAACCATGATCTCTTACTAGAATATTTAGACTTCATTGATGAAAAACGCGAAGAAGTCAATTTAAGAGCGGCCGCGTACATGCACCAAGTTGCCCGATATTATAATGAAAAAGTCCGACCGGGAATCTTTGGTGTGGGTGATCACGTTTTGAAACGAGTTTTCCCAGTTCCGTCACACATGAGCCCCGCATGAGAAGGTCCATATGTCATTGAATGGAAGCTTGGAGAAGGTTTCAAGCTAGCGACCGTTGACGGTGCAACACTTCCCCAAGCATGAAATAGTGAACATTTGCGGCACTATTACACTTAGTTCATTTCTATCATATTTTAGTTGCATTTATTTCCAGCAAGTTTTTATTCTTAGTTTATGGCATGTGAAAAGACAATTTAGCTTATTCGCATTAATAAAGGCTTGAAGCCATTTCCTTTTCCCATGAATTATTGATGTTTCTATGTATGATAACGCTGTAACAAATAAGAGATACAATACTTTGTCTAATGTACGAACGCACATAAATAAATCAAAACCTCCAAGTCCCAAGTGCGGACTGGAGTACTCTAAGTCCCCAGAGCGCGGACTCGAGTATAAACGACTCAAAACCTCCAAGTCCCCGGAGTGCGGACTGGAGTACTCTAAGTCCCCAGAGCGCGGACTCGAGTATAAACGACTCAAAACCTCCAAGTCCCCGGAGTGTGAACTGGAGTACTCTAAGTCCACAGAGCGCAGACTCGAGTATAAACGACTCAAAACCTCCAAGTCCCCGGAGTGCGGACTGGAGTACTCTAAGTCCCCAGAGCGCGGACTCGAGTATAAACGACTCAAAATCTCCAAGTCACCAGAGTGCGGACTGGAGTACTCTAAGTCCCCAGAGCGCGGACTCGAGTATAAACGACTCAAAATCTCCAAGTCCCCAAAGTGCGAACTGGAGTACTCAAAGTCCCTAGAGCGTGGACTCGAGTATAAAGGACTCGAAATCTCCAAGTCCCCGGAGTGCAGACTGGAGTGCTCAAAGTCCCCATAGCACAGACTCGAGTATGAACGATCTAAATGTCCAGGTCCCCCGAAGACGGATTGGATATAAATGACTTGAAGTCATTGAGCCCTTGGCATGCTGACTAGAAAATATTCTAAGTACCCGGAGCATGGAATAAAGAATGTGCAATGCCAAAAGATTATCAACTTATTTGAAGATGAATCGAGAAGCTTATGTAACTCGCAATAGCTTGGATTCCGACCATGATTATACCGAAACCCGGACAACAGAAATCTTCCGTAAGGTAAAAAGAACTAAGTTTTATTCATCAAAAATAAGTTTCTACTATAACTCCTTTGAAGCTCGAAGTCAAAAGTTTATTTACATGAACTATGAAAAATTTTTACATAATTCAAACAAGCTCTTGTTGAACGAGAGCGAAGACTATTTCTTTGACTTCTTCGACTTTTTGCCCGATGACTCATCCCCGGTATGTTTACCCTTGACGGCTTTCTTTGACGGGGGAGTGACAGTCGAAGAAGTATGAGGAACATCCATGGGTTTGGACTGGGAGAATGACCTTCAACGGCTTGTTCAAAGGGTCGTCCAGGTCCACAGCTTGAGGTTCGACCTTGATCTTGATCGTTTTTTCCTTCTCTTTATCAAGCTGCTCCTTCATGCTCAGTTCGAACGTGTGCTCGGAGATGGCTGTAATTTCAACTTCATAACTCCCATCGATAGGGGAGGAAGTCTCAGATTTGTCTTCGTCAAGCGCTCCGATCACCTGAGCATTGGGACCTGAAGCCTCTCCTGCTTGAGCGGCTTCACTCGTTTTTTCGCTAACCTCCTTGGCGACTTCGCTCCTTGGAGTGGGCCCAAGATCAGAACGACCTGCATATAATCACGAAAACCATGTATTAGAATACAATAACTTCTTGTGAAAAACGAAAGCTCATGGAATCTTAAATCAAAAGAGTTTCCTACCAGGTTGCGGCTGGCTCTCAACTGTCAGGGGGGTCTCGCCCTTTGGGATAGGTGACAAAACATGAACTCCAATGCCTAGGTCCTCCGAATCATAGCCGATGTGTTGTTCAAAAGGATCGAGTATCGGCCGACTGGTTGGCTAGATAGGCACACAAGCTGGGGACTCAATCCCGGATGGATCGACGATAACTTATTTCCCTTTTGTTGAAGGGGTCCTTTACAATAAATAGCTTTAGCCGCTGATAGGTACGAAGGCTCATTTCCCTTGAGGAATTCTTTTATCAAGGCCCCCTCATCAACCTCCTCGATACCATGTTCAGCCTGTTTGATTTCAATTAAAGTCTCTCACGCCTCGGCCAAAGATTCGAGATAGCCCTCGCCCAGAAAAGTTAAGTCCCAATGCATGAGAACACGGGCATTGAATTCGGCAATAAGCGGGTCGAACATGGTTTTGATTTCTTCTCTACCCTCCTCCTTGGCAGCCTCAAGATAGGAGTCGATCTCCGCAGAGGCTATCTTTTTGCCCTCTTCGCGGGATTCATTCTTCAGCGCCTCAACTTTAGAAAGCTTGCCCTCAAGTTTCGCCTTTAGGAGTCACGTTGCGACAATCTTGTCACAATACCGTTGCGATTCTTCTTGGGAAGTAACATTCTCCTCTTGTTCTTTGTGGAGTCGCTCCTCAAGTTCTATAACCCAGAGACAGAATGTATCCCTCTCTTTTTTCACTGAATCTTTTTCCAAAGCCAAAGCTCCACAGTGTTGTACCGCCTCGTCGAGTTCTTTTTTGTGAGTCGATTCCAGATGAGTTACGACTTCAGCGGTATCCTTAGCGCTCTGCTGGGCGGCCTCAAGTTCATCTTTATAAGTCGCAGTCTCTTTGTCCTAAGCTTTAATGATATCTTTGTCGTGGATTACCCAAGCTTCAGGCGATCGATCTCATGTTGGCGCTCCATGGAGACTTCTGAAAGTTTCTCAGCCAAATGAACAAACGCGTCATGTTGAACATAGACGTCATTGGTGCAGGCAATGGCGCTCTGTTTAACATCTTCAGGTATATGGTGGATCGTCGGGAGGAACTTTAGACCATCAAAGAAAATCTTTGGAAATTTAGCTTTAAGCTCGGCCAGTCTCTCCGATACTGTTGGATCTTTTGCAGGAACAAGAGAAGACGGCTTTGAAAGTTCAGCTTTCTTGTGAGGATCCTGGGATTGTCGTGTGGAAGAGGAATCGGAGTGTTGGTCCCAGGGGACATCGGATTGTGATCCCTTATAGTCATGCTTATCCTAGCTTTGTTCCGAGTGAGAGTAGGGATGTTGGTGGTAGTTGGGCAGGTAGTATGTTTCTTCCGAGATGACGAGTCCCGAGAATGATAATGCCTATCGCCATCATCGTCTCTGTCCCGACGACTCTCGGAACCTGAGTGACGTCCAGAGTGATGGAAGATAGATGATCCACGGAGGCGAGTCCGTGTGTATGCCCCATGTCACCTGCATAGAATTTGAATAACAACGAATCAGCAAAGAGCAATGTGACGACGGAAAATTAAGTGCAAGATGAAGTGCACGTTCATGTGTGTGTGTGTGTCCTAGTGTTTCCCCCCGATGGACCAGTTGCTTTACTAATGGGAGTCTTTTCTCCCTGAGTGTGGGCTTGAACGCCTGCATCGCCTCTGATGGGCGAGTGAAGTTTAAGTGCCTCCGGATCATCGAAAACGTAATTAAGTAGATCGCCAGGAATCGAGAAGTTCGAGAGGCCCTTTAAAGAAGTTTCTAAACGTTGTGCGGAGGCCTCTTTCTCTGTCGGAATAAGAGTAATTTTTGAGGTTGCACCAACTTTTTCCCTCCTTATCTTGTACGTCAGTTTATTTTTCTTCTTCGAAGGGGAGAATGACGTTTCGATGTCATGAACTTCAACTGGTGGGTACTGAATAGGCCCAACGTTCTCATCTTGTGCTTCGAGTGTTTCATTTTCTTAGATTTCTCCTGCTTCTAGTGCACCAGGAGTGCCGCGTGCTAAAGACTCAGCTTGTTTTTTACCTTTACCAAAGGCGGGCCTGGGTATGGAAACGCCCTAAGGAAGGCTTATCAAAAGACCTTCTGCTAATAGTCCTAACCTCGATAGTGACTCATTTGAAATGAGAGTTCGTATGTCCCGTCCCTCGACAGGAAGGGCTCTAATGGCTTCGACGGTCTCAGAATACCCGTGACCATCAGGACGTGGATTGGTACTTGAAAAGATGGAGAAAAGAATTAGAAGAGGCATGGCTTTGATCAAGTATGAATATCAATCCAAAGAAAAGGCTTACTTCCTTCTACCCATCTCCTTGTGAAACTAGGAGGGCAATGCACATAGAACCATTCCTGTTTATACAGGGCGAACTTGCTACATGCTTCAGTCAACATTTGGCATTTGTGGTGTGGCTCGAGAAACAGGAAAGAGGGGCTATCTCTCCGCTTCTTGATCATATATATACATATATATACATATATATATATATATATATATATATATATATATATATATATATATATATATATATATATATATTTATATATATATATGATGTCACCCGGGGTTGGAGGACTAGAGAGAACGGTCATGAAAAGGATGTATAGATGAAGGCGTGACCGTTCGGGTACAATTCTGATGGGGCAATGTCGATGTATTGCAGCGCGTCCCGTAGAAATAAGTTAAACGGTGGCACACTACCGACCCAGCACATAAACTTATTACAGGCAGTATATCCAACTGGGGTCAGGCGTGGATGATCGTGCCCCGATGGAACTAATACATCATCGAAGGGGATTCCGTGGATGTAGCATATCCAATGGAGTGCACATTCATTGATCTTCGAAGCCTGCGAATCGATCGGGTTGTCCAAGAGAATTGATGCCTCCAGGGCATCAGGAGCTAAGTTATGAGCAGGGGAAAACAACGGGTTAGAAGTATCTGCGACCACTTATTTAAATGATGGCCCAGGTCTATTTGAGATTGTGGCGGAGCTGGATTTCTTAGACATCTTTGGTAGAAATTGAATCCAGTAGAGTACCTGTTTGAATATACTTGAAAAATGATCGATATTAGACTTAACAACGTAAATATTATCCTCGTATGGTGTGTGAACTAGTGCAATCATTCATGTGTAAGTGTTGAGAAATTATAAGTCACATAATTGATGATATAAAGTTGAGCTTTGAACAGTCGCCTTCGAAGACCGTCATCGCTGACCGTCTCCGAAAACCAGCCTAGCAATGCTTTCAATTTTGGACTCGGACATTGAAACTATGTGTTAAAAGCTTTTATCTGTTCTTGTCGATTTAAGTTCAAGCTTGTGGTTATTGAAACTAGGAAGTGATCGGTCCAGATTAATTCGGTATGCTAGTACGCTGGGGCCCTTGTCCTTGTTTTGTTATATGATTAGGTAAGGTGAATAAGTGTTTGGCCTAAGTACTGGTTCGACTAAAGCATGGATCGGCTAAAGTATGGTTCGACATTCATGATTGTTCGACCTAAGTACTGGTTCGGCTAAAGTATGGTTCGACATTCATGATTGTTCGACCTAAGTACTGGTTCGGCTAAAGTATGGTTTGACATTCATGATTTTTCGACCTAAGTACAGGTTCGGCTAAAGTATGGTTCGACATTCATGATTACTCGGCCTAAGTATTGTTCGGCCAAAATATCATTCGGCCAAACTATCATTCGAACTAAGCGTTGTTCGGCTGAGGTATCAATCGGCACTCTGTCCAGTTCATGCTTCCTTCCTGTCCTTCCACTCCACTGCTCGGCATGTGACGAATCATGCCGAACCAAAGTTACGCCGAGTCCCAATGCTGGCACTCCATCCTTAACTACGAATTCGTCTTTTTTCTTCATCCATGCCGAATGACGGGAACGAGCCGTTCGGCAAGAAATACCGAACCGTGTTGTTCGGCATTCTAACCAACTCCTACTCCTCCTCTATTCTTCCCTCCAACATCGCTCGGCATTAAAGGATCTTACCGAGCCACTACAGTGCATCTTCCACCTTCCTCTTCTCCAATCCATCCACCTCAAGGTCATCTGAAAGCATACTAAGTTTCAACCTTAGAGCGCGCCCGGACCTCAATTCATCAATAATGAGTGGTACTTCCTAATCTAAGAGAGTGATCAGAAAGTTCTTACCTAAGAGTACGGCAGGGACTAGGGGGTCTATAAATTTAGGATTAGGGATTGATCAAGCTTAACTTGAAAGGGCACGATGGATACCAACTAGGAAGGAAAGATCAAAGGAGTGAATGAAACTCAAGAGAAGTAGTTTGTATGTTCTTGGTAAGTCACGGAGGTAAAAAGTAGAAAAGTGGAGGAGAAGGGAAATGCCGGGTTTTATAGGGAAGAAGGGAAGTCGAAGAGGCTATGACCGATAGAACCGGTCAAGACAATATCGTTCGGCATCGGTTGTCTTGGTTCATTCGGCATCCTAGGTGCTTGTCTTCAGCTAAGTTGTTCGGCATTCGCATGACGTTCTGCATATATCATTTCACCTAGTATTCAAGAGAAGATACTATTGAGGAAACTGAACCACATCTCAAAGCAAAGGTAGTGGATTCATGGTTCAAAGAACATCACTTTCGATCACGTGATGCACTTTTGGGGGCAAGTGTTACCTGGATGTTTGACCAGGCAACTAAGGACTCAGCAATCTCGTTCGACACCTGTGGTCGATCGGCATTGAAGGCCGTTCGGCATGACAAAATGGTTCGACAGTCAAGAACGCTCGGCATAAAGGAACGCTTGGCATTTAGGAGCATTCGGCATTAGAAAGTGCTCGGCTTCTTGAGTCGTCCGGCACATATGATTCGTTCGGCATACAAGGAACGTTCGGCATACAGGGAGCGTTCAGCATGACAAAATGGTTTGGCACTCAAGAACGCTCGGCGTAAGGAGCGCTCGGCATTTAGGAGCATTCGGCATTAGAAAGTGCTCGGCTTCTGGAGTCGTCCGACACATATGATTCGTTCGGCATTGAAAGACGTTCGGTATTGTATATCGTTTGGCGTTCAGGAGTGTTCGTTAATCGAGGGACGTTCGACGTTCAGGAGCGTTCGTCAATCCAGGGACGTTCGGCGTTCAGGAGCGTTCGTCAATCCAGGGACGTTCGGCATACAAGGAATGTTCGGCATACAGGGAACGTTCGACATATAAGGTATGTTAGGCATACAAGGAACGTTCGGCATACAAGGTACGTTCGGCATCCATAAGCGCTCGGCACTCATGCTTCACTCGGCATTCCTGGACTGTTCGATATTTTAGCCTCGTTCGGATTTTTCCTCGTTCGACATCGATTCTCGATCGGCCTGCACCCCTCGCTCAACACATCGCATCGTTCGGCATGAAGATGATGGTTCGACATTTGGCTGTTCGGCATGTTTGGGTT
This sequence comes from Allium cepa, assembly GCA_030765085.1. Lineage (NCBI taxonomy): Eukaryota > Viridiplantae > Streptophyta > Magnoliopsida > Asparagales > Amaryllidaceae > Allium > Allium cepa. The sequence continues at coordinate 28,216,445 of CM060935.1, forward strand.
GGCACGCAGAGCTTACTCCATGAAAGAATGAAGGTAGTAGGACTTTTAAAATGGATTTAATAGAGATTTACTCGTTTTTTAAACTAACTCGTTTTAATTAAAGAGTAAAAATAGCCTTTTGGGGCACGGCCTTGGATTCCAATGAAACTAATTCCATTAGATCCGAAGTAGTATATTATTATCAACTATCAAATTTCGTAGCGATTGGATTTACCAGTTGGTCATACAAGATAGGAACGCGTTGAAATTATTATTGAAAATTTAGTACTACAATTGGGTTCAAAAAACCTACATTCTCCATACGATTAAATTAGGTTCCGAAACTTATCGCCTCGATTGGAGTTCGAAATAAAATATCTGTATATTTTTGGATTTTAAATAAATAAATAAATAAATAAATATAAGTTCATTTGACTTCCCATAAATATCTTCCTTCACATCGCAGACCTATAGCCAACCTACTCGTGTATATGTCTTCCTTTTAAGCGCATTTTACCATAATTTTAAAACACGGCAGGAAGGGGACAAAAAAACAAAAAAGAAAAATTCAAAAAAAAATTATTCCAATTTCTACTCGATGAAAAGTACCCAAATCAATTTTAGAAATCTTGTTTAAGAATAAGCTTCGATCTGAGATACTATTTAAGAGTGCGCATGTCCCTGGAGTTCGATAACAAGTCGAGTGGCTAAAAAATGACCTAGGATTGAGTTTTTCTTTGATTTCTGACATCGATTCGAGATATAGAGGATTGATTCGAGTTCGTGGCAATGTTTGGCAGCTATGTTCGAAGTTTGGAGACGCGCGATGCTTTCTGATGGAGTGCAACAATTATTGTTTATGTATGGAGGGTTCAGGTCTTAAATCATATAACGAAGGCGAGGTTGATGTGGTGATGAGGGATGGTGGGGATCGAGGAGGGAAGTGGTTTGGTGGTTTTAATTTGCAATTTCATCGAAGGGAATGGCGTGTCAATGATGGGCATGCATGGCCATTTTTGTGCACAGGGGAACTGGAACGCCGAGAGAAGGAGTGGGCTTGCGATTGTTTTCTTGGGCCGGGTTTGTGTAATTTGGGTAAGGGGGGAAATGTTAATTTATATAATTTATTGTTTAAAATTATATCGTTAACTTGTAAATTTAATATATCATTCGTTTTAGGTTCAAATCCAACACGGTCAGTCGCATTGGGTTCATATGAACGAGATCTTTACTATGGAATTAAATTGGTCGAATTTAGAGCTTGTAGAATTTTCAATTAAATTCGAACGTATTCGAATTGAATCCGAACCAAAACACGAAAGCGACAATAGTAAATAATGTGCGTAAATCTCACTCATCTTGGATAATTAATTTTATTTTAAATAGTTAAAAATTGTTTATTGGTTGATTGGATGAAATGATAAATTTTTATCAGTTGGATGTTATATTATACATAGTAGTATATTATTAGTAGTTGGATATATTTTCTACTAATTGGGGCGGATGAGACACTATGCAACCCGCATAATAGTGGATGACCCTATATTATCGCGATATCCTGCCTCGAAGCGGGATTGGTATTTTATGTTATATAACATTTGTAGTTGTAGGAAAATGGGTTAGAAGGATCCAACTGGATTCCTCAAAATTATTGCTTTTAATTTCGTATAAAGTGATATATGATATGTTTGAATAATCTGTTATAGATTATATTATGATTTGATCTATTGGATGCTATAGTAGCACTGGCCTAAATTTTGGTATTTTTAAATACCATAAATAGTGTTTTTGAATTCGAAGGAAACTAAAATGGGATTTTAGAAGTGAAAATTTTATATTGGGTTTTGGGATTATTCAAATAGGTGTTGTTTAATTAAAATAAATGATTTGGTTTTATGTATTTAACTATTTTTTAAAATAATTTAAATAGAGATTTAGAATAATGTATGTAATGGATTTTGAAACGATAAATTTAAATGATATTTGTTTAGATGTAAAAGAGTTATAAAAAAATCGAGATTTAAATAGATTGGGAGAATAAAAGGAATTTATAAAGGACTATATTTATAAATAGAGTTGTTTTAATATGAATCTTTCTTAACGGAGAAAAATTGGAAACGAGTTTATGGATTATAAACATTGTTTATAAATAAAATGAAATGATTATCATATGATAAATTGGAGATATAAATTCACTGGGGGAATTCATAACGAGGGGTAAAAATGGATTTTCAAAGAGTTAGTGGATTCTATTTTTAAAATGGGAGAATGGATATGATATTGGAAGTGTAATCGATTTGTGATAAATTAAGAGGGATTTATAAATTGAGATTGGTTATATTGGAATTTAAAAAAAAAAAATTTATATGAGAAGTTAAGTTTGTTTGAAAGGAAATTTGTATTTATTGAGCTATGTAATTTAAACAGTTGATAGTATGGAAATATTTCATTAAGTTATTTATTCAAATATCTAACATATGTTGAAAAAGAATTTTAGTTTGTATTATAAGCTTTCGTAAATTTATAAGTCTATATAAAAATGAATCTGAAATAAGTTATCGATATTTATTAAAAAGTGTTTTGATATTTTAAGTAAATTACTTGAATATGTTTGAAAGTAAATTATTTTTCTATAAAAATTATTAATATATATGATTTTAATGTAAGTGTTTGAAAGTTATTTATAAATCCTTTTGATATTTGTAAACCAGGTTTATTTTACGGATGAAATTTGATAAGAGAATTCATAAAGGAATTCAAAAAATTTAAGAGAATTTCTAAATTGTTTAACATACGAGAACTTCAAAACTGAATCGGAATTCATTAAAGGAGGTATAAACTTTTAGTTTGATTATAAATAGGTATAATCAATAATTTTTAGAAATTATAAAAGCGAATTAATTAAATTCTAGAGATCTTTGAAAAAAAGTTGGAATATTCCTAAGTATTGGAATTTAATAGTTTTGGAAATATTCTAACTACGAAATGCGTAATGACCCGGTATTTTCAACCATTCGCATCCACACACGTCGAAGTTTAATAGCTCAAAATATCATATTGTTAATTTAAATTTGGCAAAACTCAGCATATACAGCAAATAAATCAATCACAGAATCACAGACACAGAGTAATATGACAATAATGTAGCGGATTAGATAAATAGTAGTTCATGAAGCTACTATATTAAACAACAGAGTTTGGAATAAAATACAACAGAATATATCAAATACAGACTGATGATATCTCTAGACAAATCAACTGGAAAAGCTGAATCGCTGGTTGGATCTTCAAGCGAAGCTTCACACTCCAAAGGCGAGTCTCAAATATTGTGTCACTCAGTCTGATCCGGGCATAAAGCAAAATACAAACACTCAAGTCAGGATTAACATTCTTATATAATAAATCCAACTCAAGTGAAATGTCAACTGATATACATATAACTTAAAGGATGTTTGGGCTACCGATCCACTAAGGATCCGTGGAGCTATCTAACATGTAGTAATATACGCAATAACGATCAAACGTCATTATAACACCGTGGTCATTTTATACTTCAAAACCAAAATATCATTTCCACCACATAAATAGTTTAGATATTAATAATAGTGTAAAATAAAAAGGTTTATAAAATAAAATAGTTTATATATTAAAATAATTGGTATATTGAATTAGTTTATCAAAATTGGTTTTTATTAAAAATAGTATATATATTAAAATAATTTATAAACTAAAATATCTATAACTTCCTCAAATTTCACAAATCGATTCAAACCGGCTTGAATTCCAAATTCAAATTTAATGCAATCTCATTTATCAATTTCGATTCAATTCAGTTTCTAAATAAACAAAATTCAAATTGTACCGATTCCAAACACAGATTTGAACCACAAAATAAACAATTAAATTTCAATATATTTCAAAGCTCCAAATATTCAACATTTTCAAAACTAAATTTAACAGTTTCATACAAATCTTGATTTAACTTATTATTTAGTCTTTAAATATTCACTTAATAAATTCAGTATTATTTAGATAAACTTAAATTGCATTTTACAAAATATTTTCTTCAATTTATTTAAAATATTCATTAAATTACTTAAATCAAAAATCAAGTTATAAAATCATATCTTAAATCTCAATTTCGATAAGTTTCAAATTGATTTAATTAAATAAAATTCTTAATTAAATACAATTTCAAATAAATTCAAGTTAATCTTCCCAACCTTAACTTATTCAAAAATTTTACAAAAAATTATTTTTGAAATAAAAATTTAAATAAAAACTTAAACATATTGTGACGACCCAAAATCGATGTTCGATAAACAACACCAAATTTGCATCGCCGGAGCTTATAACAACAATTAGATGAATATAAAACAGCGGAACAGAATCAATATCATAAATATCATCACAGTTACAACATCAATATAATATCCATACTGCAACAGAGGACATAATACATACACTACAACTCCAAATACAACATCGTGATTAATATAGCAGAGATCATATATCCAAAAGTCCTCTAATGAGAGAGGTGATAATGAACTTCCAAAAGCTAACACCTGAAATCTCCAATAGCTCCTAAGATATCTCCCAGATAAAAGCTCCAAAATACTGCTACTCCAAAATACAGAAACCTGCTACTAGGCTACCCGTGTGGAAATAATGGGCACCCAGAGTTTAGGAAAGAAAATAATAAACTCCGGATCAGTCATGGGACTGGTATGAGTAAACAAAAACAGTTGCATTTAAATAAAACAAGATTTGTAAAAGAATTTTCGGAATGCTTTTAAAAATGGAACTACCATAAGACCTCCCGCCACACACACAATGCAAACGCAGAATTGGAGGAGATTTCTTCTTATGACAGTTAAATATGCTTGGTACGAGAAAAGAATTCTTTGATATTATACTAGTGCATAGTGAAGTAAATCATTTCGAAAATAGAATATTAATCTTAGCCAGCATAGGTACCATTATATTATGCCTACTATAGCTACCATATTAAATGGCAGGTTCTACAACTAAAACCGTACAGGGCTCGTATTGTTTCTTTGGATTTCCAACAAATGGTCAGGCGAAGGAACTTCCCATTGCCACATGGAAACGCCCCTGGAAAGACGCACCGAGAACCTAACCGGATCTCTGCCAACACAAGACCGGGTTACCCTTCAAACTGGGTAACAACTGACACGAGTATGCCATCTCCCGATTGTAAACAACCTTTAACCGGGGCCCCAACAACAAATCACAAAGTAATATATATATATATCTGCGATATCAACATAAGTTAAGTATCTGGGCTCCATACCATGACACCACTTCTATCCAGAAGGAAATGCACATACCCTAAAGGGAGCTACCCCTCATAACCCTGCTGTATCTTTCCTGTTTTGACCGTTCCGGGGTGTGAGGCTCGACGAAGTCACGTCGACAAAGCCATGCTTTATACAAAAGCTGTGCTTTGGGTCAAAAAATGATCATAGAAATGATCACAAAGATAAACGATCAAACAAATGATCCTATCACAAATGATCAACACAATGATCATTTCACAGCAACACTCAGCATGTCACCTTACCAAATTGGGAATATATCGTTGATAACCTTCAACTACATAACCTCTGAGCTCGTACGTCTCAAAGAAGGGTGTTAGGCTAAAAGAATAAATTCTCCGCCACCAACAAAAATATATTTGAAAGAAATCAGCTTTATATCTCAACTTGTAATGTCAGACATACAATCCATACAAGTCTGTTCCGGGCTCGAACAGAACCGAAGGCACTTCCAAAAGAAGTCCTTGCAATTCGGATATCCACAGTCCTGATCGGATTCCCTATCACATATGGAGAACTCTATACCGGAGCAATTCAGTGCAGAGTCAATCGACAGGTCATCCTATCGCTCTCGCAAATACCCGGTCTTCAACACCGGTCTTCAAATGTTATCCATAACGTCGAATCACATATTCGAAATGGGTTATACGACCCAAAGGTCCTTTCCCGGCTAATTCGAATAGTGAGTGTCAATTTTTTTAAAACATGTGGATGTCATTCATAAATATTCACAGGTTCGATGTGGGTTTCGGATAACCAAATGAAATCTGATTCCCTGTCGCATCGAAGTTTAAATGCCGTTTTACGGACAACAGGGTTTTCACATCAATACAGAACGAATCACAATCACAGTGTAGAACATGGCAATTACATAACACAGCATCACAATCAGAACAGAAATATCAATATAATGCACAGCGATAGTTAACCGTTTTCCAATCGAAGTGAATGGGATTTAATAAATTAACCATATAAATATTATTATTTTTCTGGATTACTTTAAGACGATGATTTATTATTTATAATTACAATTTAATTAAATCTCAATTGACTATATTAATTTATTATTCCTTAATAAATTATCTTAATGTAACTATCAATTTTGAATCAATCAACTTAAATTATCAAATTAACGATTCTTAATTTACAATTTTAATTTTAATTTGCTTTTATTTATTTATTATTATTAATTACAAAGTAATTATAAATCATAAATTATTTAATCATTATTTAATTAACTTCACATTCCATTTACAAACGATCATCATTTTATAAACAATGCTTATAAAAATTGTTTAAACTTAAGTTTTCGACAAATTTCAAACTGAATATGCTGTTTCAGGTGGCCAACCCGAGGCTCCCCCTGAGTCACGCCCGAGCTCGAACGCTCCCTGCTTCGAGTTTCAACCCAAAGCTACCCGTGTAATAAAAAAATTCAAAATTTGTTCAAGTCCAAATTTTGCCACGACACAACGCTGGAACCTCCCGAGTCTCCCTTCGAATTCTGCCCTGTTTTTCCCGAGTCATGCTTCGAGTACAACCCATAAGAAAACAAACTTGAAATGCTTCAGGCAATCAAAAATTTCAGGTTATCAATTTGTGCACGTATACGTGCACAACTGGAATCGCCTCCTCCGGTCGAACTTCCGGTCGTCCACACATCGTCGACGACGTGCTCGTGCCTCTCAAACACTCACAAGTTCGAACTAATCATAATTTCGAAATCTCGTTCCCAAACCCAAAAGCTTGAACGAACAACCCTTAAACAATTGCCTCGCCCCGACGCCTGACGCCGCCAGAAACCAATTAACTTCGTCCATAGTTGCCTCAATGACCCCTGACCCTTACCCTCCAGGACCGATCATCACAGACCCCTCGACGAAGAAGCGGTTTGCTCGAAAACGCGGGCAACCCAAACCTGCCCACAAACCCTATATCCTCCTCGTATAGCTTCTCTGATGATTTAAAAATGTTGTGACCATTTTTCTGGTGACCATCAGCGCTCAAGCTATCCCTGACACCAAGCTCGAGATCATACGATCTCGAGGTCACGGGATTTTGCCACCGGTTGAATTTCCGTTCAACTCGAAATGCCGCTCGATCAATCAAGTTAAAAATCTAGATTTTTGCTTTAAAAATCATGGTTTTTGAAAAGAAATTATATCGTGCCATTGAATCAAGATTTCAAAACATTCGAATTTTATGAAATTTCAAGTTCTACTGTATATTTTTCTTCCTCAGTAAGATATATATATTTTTCTCTTCCAATCTCCACTAGAAATATATTTAAAGCTTGGATCTCACTTTAACAAACCTGTCTTATTGATGCCTAAAAGTATACCAAAGGTTTGAGGGAAAGTTTTAAGTTTTAAAACAAATTCTGAAACCTGTTAACACATAACCTATCACTGTGTATCATACATACTATCAATTTCATACTCATATGTACATACATAAAACAACATGCAGGCATATTAACCATCATTCAAGAGCATCATCAAAACAATATCACTGGGCACAGGCAAATAAAAGTGGGTTTGCTCACTTTGAAATATGAAACAGAGAGGCTTCTGCTTTGAAAAAGAAACAGTTTACATCTTTTCTCTTTTTTTTTTGTTTGGTTGTATAACTGAGCTTTGAATTTACAAAATAAATGCTTGCTTTGTTTGTTTTCAGGCTTTGCTAAGATTTGTTTAAATGAAATAAAACAACTATGCATGAGTATTTATAAAGGAATGTACAGGGTTTAGCAACATTTTTTTTTATCCTGAAGCTAATCAGGGAGTTACTTTCTCGTGCAATCATACACAGGGCAACATTAATTTACTTACTCAAAATTCTTGCCTGCAACCTAATGATTAATTCTACTATATTATCCAAGAATTTACACAGCAATAAGATTGTGAAAGAATCAAAAGTTTACTCACTTTGAAATATTGAAACAGGGGCTATATTGGTTTTGAAGCTACAGTTTTAAATCTCCACTCTGGTTTGTTTTTCTTTCTTCAGCAATTAGTTTTGAACTTGTATATATTTTTTTTTTAAGTTTATTTTCTATTCTTTGTTAGGGTTTTTCTTTGAACAAATAGAACTATGGTCATGTATATAAGGAGGTGTGCAGGCTTTACATGAGTGCGGCTGAGGCAAGACTCCTCTTTTTATTTTTATTTTTATTTTTGTTGTACTTATGTATGGTTGAATATGAAAGCATTTAATGAAGCATTAAATGTTACATGCTTCCTATCCTTGCATGTTTACAGATCATGCTGTTTGATCTTTATAAGTACAGATTATATTCTTTTTGTTCTTTTCATACACTCTCGTTACCTTGTTGTTTTAATCTTTTGCTAAGTGTTATTTTGTTTCATTTTCTTATTTATAAGAATAATTGTATAGGCCTGGATTGTATATTTGCTTGTTTATTTGTTTACATTGCTATGGTTTACAGCAACTTGTTTTATTTTTGTAAGACTAAGTCTTGTTTGTTTGGTTAATTTGTTTCTTATTTTACTTTGTTAAAAGAAAAGTTATTTTAGTTATTAACATTAAATAACTATGTGATTTTATTACAATATATTATTTCTTTTGAAATTCTCAAATTTAAATTTTAAAAGTTCCAATAAATTACCAAATTTTTAAATTCAAAATTTCAGGGATGTTACAATATCCCCTCCTTAAGAAAATTTCGTCCTCGAAATTGAAAGAGAGAGAAACGTAAACAAAGAATAGACGAATTTATAAATAAGGAAATGACTTACAGTTTTAAGTCGAGATGTCAATTCTGCAGTTGGGATATGATTTCTTCATATTATCTTCGGTCTCCCAAGTACAGTCCTTTGGATCGCCACTCCATTGAACTTTGACCAATTTCGCAACTTTGTTCCTCAATCGCTTCTCATCACGATCAACAATTTTTATCGATTCCCTTCTAACTGCCAAGTTGGGAGTGATTTCTAGATCTTGCTGAGTAGCTTCTTCAATAATATCATCTGGATCGTGCACATATTTCCGAAGATTAGAAATATGGAACACATCATGTACGCCAGACAGCCAGTTGGGTAACTGCACTCTATATGCCAGAGGACCAATCCTTTCGAGAATAGGAAAAGGACCAATATAACGTGGTGCCAACTTTCCAGTTTTCCCAAATCTCAATACACCCCGCATCGGAGATACTTTCAGAAATACAGAATCTCCAACTTGAAATTCCAAATTTCTCCTTCGACGGTCATAATAGCTCTTCTGACGGCTTTGGGTAGTTAATAACTTCTTTCGAATAAAGTCTACCTTCTCAGTGGCTTCTTTTATCATATCTGGTCCAAGAACAAGTCCATCACCTGATTCGATCCAGCATGTAGGTGATCGACACGAACGACCATATAAAGCTTCAAAAGGAGCCATTTCTAAATTGGCCTGATAACTGTTATTATATGAGAATTCAACCAGATGCAAATGGTCCTCCCAAGAACCACCAAAATCATGCACACAAGCACGCAGTAGGTCTTCTAAAATTCGGTTGACCCTCTCAGTCTGCCCATCAGTTTGTGGGTGATAAGCAGTACTGAAATTTAATTTCGTTCCCAATGCATCCTGAAATGCTTCCCAAAATCTACTAGTGAAGATCGGAACACGATCACTCACAATATTGCTGGGAATACCATGGAGGCGAACAATTTCCTTTATATATATACCTGCCAAGCTTGCCGCAGTCCGAGTGGATTTAACTGGAATGAAATGAGCATTTTTGTTTAGACGATCCACAATAACCCAAATCGCTTCATTGCCTTTCTTGGTTCGTGGCAATCCCTCGATGAAATCCATCGATACCCGATCCCACTTCCATTTCGGTACTTCCAAAGGTTGAAGTAAACCGGCCACTTTCTTTTGGTCGCTCTTGATTTGCTGACAAGTAGCACAGCGACTCACATAAATAGATATGTCTCTTTTCATCGTCTTCCACCAGAAGGTTCTTTTAACATCACGATACATTTTGTTGACTCCTGGATGGATGTTGAATTTTGACTTGTGGCATTCATCCGATACTTCACGTTTCAGTTCTGGAATGTCAGGGACACAAATCCTGCCTTTTAAACTTATAACCCCATTATCATCAATTGCAAAACTGGAATCTTCACCTCGACGAATCCTCCCATATATTTCCTGAAGAAACTGGTCCTCTTTTTGCTTGTTGGCGATTTTCTCAAGAAGAGTAGGAGTGATAACCAGATAAGCAAGAACGACATAACTTCTGCTCAAAGCATCTGCAACTACATTGGCCTTTCCGGGTGTATACAGAATATCTAAGTCATATGATGCTAGAAATTCCAACCAACGTTGTTGTCGCAGATTCAGATCCTTCTAGGTGAAAAGATATTTCAAAGATTTATGGTCGGTGAATGATTCGAATTTTTCACCTAAAACAAAGAGAGTTTATTAGGTATATTTCTTTAGTTAAGCTAGTTCATAAATTTTTAGGGAAGCTGAAAAGATTCTTACCCAGAAGATAATGTCGCCATATTTTCAAAGCGAAAACAACAGCCAAAAGTTCCAAATCGTGCGTCGGGTAGTTTTTCTCATGCGGACGTAATTGTCTACTCGCGTAGGCAACCACCTTTCAATTTTGCATTAATACTGCACCTACCCCTTCACCACATGCATCAGTATAGACAGATAAGCCTTGGTTCCCGTTAACAATAGTGAGAACAGGAGCAGTGGTCAATCTCTTTTTCAACTCTTGAAAAACTTCTTTACATTCTGGAGTCCAAATGAACTTTGCATTTTTCATTGTTAACTTAGTCAGCGGACTAGCCAACTTAGAAAAATCTTGAACGAATTTCCGGTAATAGCCTGCTAAACCCAAAAAGCTTCGAACTTCTCTTGGAGTAGTGGGTTGTTTCCAATCAAGAATAGCGGAAATTTTGCTAGGATCTACTGAAATTCCTTCTTCATTAACAATATGGCCAAGGAATTTGACTTTATTGACCCAGAAGTGGCATTTGGAAAATTTTGCATATAGAACATTTCTCCTCAAAATTTCTAAAACAATTCTAAGATGCTCGGCATGCTCTTCTTTAGTTTTGGAGAAAATTAAGATATCATCAATGAATACAAGCACAAATTTATTCAAAACTTCCCGAAACACATGAGTCATAAGATCTACGAAGTATGCTGGAGCATTGGTTAGCCCGAAAGGCATAACTAACCATTCATAGAACATATCAGGACCTCTGAAAGCAGTCAAATGGACACAATCTTCGGCGATTCGTTGTTGATGGAATCCTTGGGCTAGATCCATTTTTGAAAAGAAACGAGCGCCATGAAGTTGGTCGAATAGATCATCAATTCTTGGTAGAGGGAATTTATTCTTGAGAGTTTGTTTATTTAGATCGCGGTAATCTACACACAATCTCAAAGATCCGTATGATTTGGCAACAAATACGACGGCTGAACCCCATTCAGAAACACTGGGTCGAATTAATCCTTTTGCTCGTAGTTCATCAGTTTGATGAACCAATTCAATCTTTTCCCTGGGTGCCATCCTGCGACTTGCGTGAACAACAGGACGAGTATTAGGTACAAGATCGATTCGGAATTCTATTTCTCGATGAGGAGGTAAAGATTTCACTTCTTCAAATACGTCGGAAAAATCCCGAACAATAGGTATAGACTGCAAAGTGGGTTCAAGATATCCCAAGGTATACATCAATCTATCTCTCCTTGGACTTGGATCTTCACAAGAGATTTCAATAAAATTTCCAAGATTCGTTTGGATTAAAACTGTCCGATTACTACACTCCAATATAGCTTCGTATTTCGATAACCAGTTCATACCGAGTAAGATTTCAAATTCATTAAATTCGAGGAAAAAAAGGTTGATAGGAAATCGATAGCTGTCATATGAAATAGGAACTCTCTTACAATATAAAAAAAGATTTACAGGACCTCCAACAGGATTTTTTCACGCAAATAGGATCGTCCACAAATTTAGTTTTAAGTCCTAATTCATTTGCAGTTTGTTGGGAGATAAAGCTATGTGAAGCTCCTGTATCAAATAAAACTCTAACAGTTCTATCATTAATAACAAGGTTACCTTCCAAAACGCTTTTTCCCTTATCAGCTTTAGAAGTCGAGGGGTCCTTCTTAATTGTATAAACTTTTGCCACCTGCGCTGGCTTCATTACTGGGAAATCTTTAACAAATGTCCCGGTTTATGACAATTGTAGCATTCTTTAGCTCCGCTAACAGTTTCTTCCTTCTTAACTTGCTTCTTTGGTTTTGGGCAGCTGTTTGAATAGTGGCCCTTCTCTTTGCAGTTGTAACAAGTGACATTTTCTGCCGCGCTTCCTTGAATGCTCTTCTTCTTCTCGTTGCCTTGCCAAGGTTTCTTGCCTCCGAATTTTCGCTTCTGCCAATTTTGATTGCCTGAATTACCTTTCTCCACAGTTGCTTCCTGTATATCAAGAGTAGCATATCTGTACCCCATATCTACTAAATCTGAAAAAGAGTCTTTAACATGGCCCGTCATTCTTTCATGATATTTCTGGTTCATACCACGGATAAACCTTTCGTTTTTCTTAAGAGGTGTGCTTAGCAATTCCGGGCCAAACCGAGATAGTTCGCTGAATTTATTCAAGTATTCTTCAAACGACAAACTTCCTTGTTTCAAATCCAGAAATTCCTGATACATTCTGGAAACTCCCGCCGATGGCATGTAACGTTTCTCAAACACTTCCTTAAAACGATCCTAAGTAAATTCTTCCTCGGGTTCATCTATAATGATGGTTTCCCACCAAGCTAAAGCTTCTCCTTGGAGTTGCCAAGAAGCTATAAATCTTTTCTGCTCATCCTGCAGTTTTAGCCCTTTAAAAATCTTTTCACACGATCTTACCCAAGCTTGAGCGTCAATAATTAACTCCTTGCCGATGAACGGTTTGCCACCAAGCTTTTCGAACTTCTTATATAAATCAACCAAGTCCGGCTGCTGCTGAATATCTATTACTGCTTCTGCGGCTGGGGGAATTTGATTAGGTGCTGCGGCATTGCCTTGACCCCTAGCTCTTCCTCTGCGTCCACTCATTTTCACTATCTGAGATTAGTAAGAAAATTGATTTAGATATACAGACGAAATATCTTAAGGAATATCAGCAGTAAATAGACTAAGAAAATTTAAAGTTTCAGTCTTGGTTATACTCATTGTAGGGTATACTTCACCCTATCTCTAATGAGCCATCTAATGTGTTATACTCCGTAGCTAAAGTTCTTACTCAACCAACAGCTCTGATACCACTTGTGACGATCCAAACTCGATGTTCGATAAACAATACCAAATTTGCATCGCCGGAGCTTATAACAACAATTAGATGAATATAAAACAGCGGAACAGAATCAATATCATAAATATCATCACAGTTACAACATCAATATAATATCCATACTGCAACAGAGTACATAATACATACACTACAACTCCAAATACAACATCGTGATTAATATAGCAGAGATCATATATCCAAAAGTCCTCTAATGAGAGAGGTGATAACGAACTCCCAAAATCTAACACCTGAAATCTCCAATAGCTCCTAAGATATCTCCCAGATAAAAGCTCCAAAATACTGCTACTCCAAAATACAGAAACCTTCTACTATGCTGCCCGTGTGGAAATAATGGGCACCCAGAGTTTAGGAAAGAAAACAATAAACTCCGAATCAGTCATGGGACTGGTATGAGTAAACAAAAACAGTTGCATTTAAATAAAACAAGATTTATAAAAGAATTTTCGGAATGCTTTTAAAAATGGAACTACCATAAGACCTCCCGCCACACACACAATGCAAACGCAGAATTGGAGGAGATTTCTTCTTATGATAGTTAAATATGCTTGGTACGAGAAAAGAATTCTTTGATATTATACTAGTGCATAGTGAAGTAAATCATTTCGAAAATAGAATATTAATCTTAGCCAGCATAGGTACAATTATATTATGCCTACTATAGCTACCATATTAAATGGCAGGTTCTACAACTAAAACCGTACAGGGCTCGTATTGTTTCTTTGGATTTCCAACAAATGGTCAGGCCAAGGAACTTCCCATTGCCACAAGGAAACGCCTCTGGAAAGACGCCCCGAGAACCTAACCGGATCTCTGCCAACACAAGGCCGGGTTACCCTTCAAACTGGGTAACAACTGACACGAGTATGCCATCTCCCGGTTGTAAACAACCTTTAACCGGGGCCCCAGCAACAAATCACAAAGTAATATATATATCTGCGATATCAACATAAGTTAAGTATCTGGGCTCTATACCATGATACCACTTCTATCCAGAAGGAAATGCACATACCCTAAAGGGAGCTACCCCTCATAACCCTGCTGCATCTTTCCTGTTTTGACCATTCCGGGGTGAGAGGATCGACGGAGTCACGTCCACAAAGCCATGCTTTATACAAAAGCTGTGCTTTGAGTCAACAAATGATCATAGAAATGATCACAAAGATAAACGATCAAACAAATGATCCTATCACAAATGATCAACACAATGATCATTTCACAGCAACACTCAGCATGTCACCTTACCAAATTGGGAATATATCGCTGATAACCTTCAACTACATAACCTCTGAGCTCGTACGTCTCAGAGAAGGGTGTTAAGCTAAAAGAATAAATTCTCCGCCACCAACAGAAATATATTTGAAAGAAATCGGCTTTATATCTCAACTTG
Organism: Allium cepa; assembly: GCA_030765085.1. Classification (NCBI taxonomy): domain Eukaryota; kingdom Viridiplantae; phylum Streptophyta; class Magnoliopsida; order Asparagales; family Amaryllidaceae; genus Allium; species Allium cepa. The sequence goes on from CM060935.1 coordinate 28,231,483, forward strand.
TAATGTCAGACATACAATCCATACAAGTCTGTTCCGGGCTCGAACAAAACCGAAGGCACTTCCAAAGGAAGTCCTTGCAATCCGGATATCCACAATCCTGATCAGATTCCCCATCACATATGGATAACTCTATACCGGAGCAACTCGGTGCAGAGTCAATCGACAGGTCATCCTATCGCTCTCGCAAATACCCGGTCTTCAACACCGGTCTTCAAATGCTATCCATAACGTCGAATCACATATTCGAAATGGGTTATACGACCCAAAGGTCCTTTCCCGGCTAATTCGAATAGTGAGTGTCAATTTTTTTACAACATGTGGATGTCATTCACAAATATTCACAGGTTCGATGTAGGTTTCGGATAACCAAATGAAATCTGATTCCCTGTCGCATCGAAGTTTAAATGCCGTTTTACGGACAATAGGGTTTTCACATCAATACAGAACGAATCACAATCACAGTGTAGAACATGAAAATTTACATAACACAACATCACAATCAGAACAGAAATATCAATATAATGCACAGCGATAGTTAACCGTTTTCCAATCAAAGTGAATGGGATTTAATAAATTAACCATATAAATATTTTTTTTTCTTGATTACTTTAAAACGATGATTTATTATTTATAATTACAATTTAATTAAATCTCAATTGACTATATTAATTTATTATTCCTTAATAAATTATCTTAATGTAACTATCAATTTTGAATCAATCAACTTAAATTATCAAATTAACGATTCTTAATTTACAATTTTAATTTTAATTTGCTTTTATTTATTTATTATTATTAATTACAAAGTAATTATAAATCATAAATTATTTAATCATTATTTAATTAACTTCACATTCCATTTACAAACGATCATCATTTTATAAACAATGCTTATAAAAATTGTTTAAACTTAAGTTTTCGACAAATTTCAAACTGAATATGCTGTTTTAGGTGGCCAACCCGAGGCTCCCCCTGAGTCACGCCCGAGCTCGAACGCTCCCTGCTTCGAGTTTCAACCCAAAGCTACCCGTGTAATAAAAAATTTCAAAATTTGTTCAAGTCCAAATTTTTCCACGACACAACGCTGAAACCTCCCGAGTCTCCCTTCGAGTTCTTCCCTGTTTTTCCTGAGTCATGCTTCGAGTACAACCCATAAGAAAACAAACCTGAAATGCTTTAGGCAATCAAAAATTTCAGGTTATCAATTTGTGCACGTATACGTGCACAACTGGAATCGCCTCCTCCGGTTGAACTTCTGGTCGTCCACACATCATCGACGACGTGCTCGTGCCTCTCAAACACTCACAAGTTCAAACTAATCACAATTTCGAAATCTCGTTCCCAAACCCAAAAGCTTGAACGAACAACCCTTAAACAATTGCCTCGCCACGACGCCTGACGCCGCCAGAAACCAAGCAACTTCGTCCATAGTTGCCTCAATGACCCATGACCCTTACCCTCCAGGGCCGATCATCTCAGACCCCTCGACGAAGAAGCGGTTTGCTCGAAAACGCGGGCAACCCAAACCTGCCCACAAACCTTATATCCTCCTCGTATAGCTTCTCTGATGATTTAAAAATGTTGTGACCATTTTTCTGGTGACCATCAGCGCTCAAGCTATCCCTGACACCAAGCTCGAGATCATACGATCTCGAGGTCACGGGAATTTGCCACCAGTTGAATTTCCGTTCAACTCGAAATGTCGCTCGATCAATCAAGTTAAAAATCTAGATTTTTGTTTTAAAAATCATGGTTTTTGAAAAGAAATTTTATCGTGCCATTGAATCAAGATTTCAAAACATTCGAATTTTACGAAATTTCAAGTTCTACTGTATATTTTTCTTCCTCAGTAAGATATATATATTTTTCTCTTCCAATCTCCACTAGAAATATATTTAAAGCTTGGATCTCACTTTAACAAACCTGTCTTATTGATGCCTAAAAGTATACCAAAGATTCGAGGGAAAGTTTTAAGTTTTAAAACAAATTCTAAAACCTGTTAACACATAACCTATCACTGTGTATCATACATACTATCAATTTCATACTCATATGTACATACATAAAACAACATGCAGGCATATTAACCATCATTCAAGAGCATCATCAAAACAATATCACTGGGAACAGGCAAATAAAAGTGGGTTTGCTCACTTTGAAATATGAAACAGAGAGGCTTCTGCTCTGAAAAAGAAACAGTTTATATCTTTTCTCTTTTTTTTGTTTGGTTGTATAACTGAGCTTTGAATTTACAAAATAAATGCTTGCATTGTTTGTTTTCAGGCTTTGCTAAGATTTGTTTAAATGAAATAAAACAACTATGCATGAGTATTTATAAAGGAATGTACAGGGTTTAGCAACATTTTTTTTTATCCTGAAGCTAATCAGGGAGTTACTTTCTCGTGCAATCATACACAGGGCAACATTAATTTACTTACTCAAAATTCTTGCCTACAACCTAATGATTAATTCTACTATATTATCCAAGAATTTACACAGCAATAAGATTGTGAAAGAATCAAAAGTTTACTCACTTTGAAATATTGAAACAGGGGCTATATTGGTTTTGAAGCTACAGTTTTAAATCTCCACTCTGGGTTTTTTTTCTTTCTTCAGCAATTAGTTTTGAATTTGTATATTTTTTTTAAGTTTATTTTCTATTCTTTGTTAGGGTTTTCCTTTGAACAAATAGAACTATGGTCATGTATATAAGGACGTGTGCAGGCTTTACTTGAGTGCGGCTGAGGCAAGACTCCTCCTTTTATTTTTATTTTTATTTTTGTTGTACTTATGTATGGTTGAATATGAAAGCATTTAATGAAGCATTAAATGTTACATGCTTCCTATCCTTGCATGTTTATAGATTATGCTGTTTGATCTTTATAAGTACAAATTATATTCTTTTTGTACTTTTCATACACTCTCGTTATCTTGTTGTTTTAATCTTTTGCTAAGTGTTATTTTGTTTCATTTTCTTATTTATATGACTAATTGTATAGGCCTGGATTGTATATTTGCTTGTTTATTTGTTTACATTGCTATGGTTTACAGCAACTTGTTTTATTTTTGTAAGACTAAGTCTTGTTTGTTTGGTTAATTTGTTTCTTATTTTACTTTGTTAAAAGAAAAGTTATTTTAGTTATTAACATTAAATAACTATGTGATTTTATTACAATATATTATTTCTTTTGAAATTCTCAAATTTAAATTTTAAAAGTTCCAATAAATTACCAAATTTTTAAATTCAAAATTTCAGGGATGTTACACATATTATATATTAATTAAATCAATCTTATTAAATTAAATATTATTATAAAATTTATTTATAAAATAACCTTTATATATAATATTTTAAGAATCAATATTTGTTAAAACCATATATTCTTTCCAAAACCATAGAAATTAATTTCAAAATATTTATATATAGACCATGGTGCCTGTATATAAATTTCTATCTTATAGTCAAGTGATACGGATATTTATCCTTTCAATCCGTAATTTAAATATGTACGGGTATATATCATTTCAACCCGTAATCCTGAATTCATTTCAAATGAAAATTGCTTCGGTTTATCATTTCAACCCATAACGATTTTCTCCTATTCTATAGATTGTTCGGGTGTGTATCATTTCAACCCATAGGGAATTCTATAATAACATGGAACTTGCAGAGCGATAATAGATATGAATAATATTATAACAGGCATACATCATCAATAATTAAATAAAATATAAACAATGGAATATGATGTCATATCCCACAGGTGAACAGTTACATATAATAGCATATATAACAATTTAAATAACTATAACAACACATTTCAATTGTCATTTTCAATTGAAATCAAATTTAATATATATATGAGAACATTAATCGTGGGTGATTTCTCATCTTTCGAGGCTAGAGAGGATAGACAATGAAATTTAGTTACGAAATGCAAACACAACTCCTAAAGCAAAGCTAGATTGGCATGAATTTGAAGAACAAAGCTGATAGACAGGGAATCAACGATCAAAATCAGTTTGATATGACAGAAACAAAAGGTATATTTTATTATTATTAATGTTTTATAAAAATCTATATGAAAATTATAAAATAAAATAAAATAATATACATATATATATTAATATAGAACAGGTTTACAATAAATCTAACTTTTATATATTTAAACTAACATATATTTTAACATACAACAACATATACACTAATATGTACTATAACCAATTAACACATGTATATAATAACTGTATAATATGTATAAACTAACATATGTTTGAAATTTAACATATAATATGTAAACGAAACACCCTACTTATATAAATACAAGTACATCATTGGTAAACATATTAGAGCAGAGAAGCATGGATTTTAGACACATAATGGTTCAGATCTAATATACGACACATATTTTACATAATATATACCTTGAAATCAATATATAACCGTTACAAACTAATATATCATCTTACTTATATATATACTAAATATATTTACCTCTACCATTTTGGAAATAAAAGTATACATGCATATAGACTATATATAACATACTGCCATAAAGAAACAAATATATCTACAATATAATAAATAATTATATAACTTACTTTATGAAATAAAAAAAAGATAATTCTAGCCGCAATTTTGAAATATATACATACACATTTATAAACACGCTAACAGATTATAAATATATATATATAAAGTTCACATACAATATAGTATGCCTATAATACTGCAAATGAAGGAGGCTCGGTTGTGCCTCCAATATACAAGTGCTAAAATTTCTTTTACAAAACATATATAACTACTTTATAATATAATATAGAGGGAAACACTTTACAGCAACTCGAACTAATAAACACATGCAGAAACGAAAGCAATATATATAAGAGAAACATATATATATATATATATATATATATATATATATATATATGTACACATACCAGATTATCATAACATATACATATCTATATATTTGAAAATCAAGATAGCCTTGTATAAAATGTAAACCGAAGAAATCTTGTATGTGTATATATATATATATATATATATATATACACTTCTATATAATTCTAAAGTACCTTATATAATAAACTAAACAAATACTATAAATTTATATAGAATAAAACTACATACCATAAGAATCCATCAGCAGAGAATATAAACAAATTGTATGAGAAGGTGATGTGGTGGCTTTGGAAGAGGTCTATAGAGCGGGCAAAGTGGAAGTAGAGGGAGAGGAAGGTGAAAACTCGGCTTTAGGTTGGATGCAAAAGAGGGGAGAGAGGTGAAGCGTAGGTGGAAGTGGGCGCTTTGGTACCTTCAGGTTTTGTAGGGGAGAGGCACGTGTTTTGTAGGGGAAAAGCGAAGGAAATAGGTATATGGAGGTCTGGTTGCATGGAGAAGGAGGATAGTCTCAAGTGAAGGAATGGGTAGGAGAAAAGAAAATGGGAAAGATTAGAGATAAAGAATGTGAACAGAAGAAAGAATTATATAGGCTAGAATTAGAATAAAGTAACTTATATTTTGAAGGAGACAGGGAGCCACATGGAAAATGAAATGACAGAAGAGAAAATGGGAAAGGAAAGGTAATGTAAATAATGGCAATGGCCATACATTGCTTCAGAGAAATAATTACAGCAATAAATTTTGTTTTGTGTAGCACATTTGAATTTTGAAACAGAAGGAAAGTGTAAAGTAGCAATTCACAGTACCGTTACAATGAACAGCTTATTATTTCTATCGCGTACCGGACCTCAAAATACAGAAACAAATATACCGCAGAGATCAGCATGACGAGACGATCAAAACAGTATACAGATATCAGTGGTACGATCATCCTATTAAAAGTCGATAATCGGTACCGATATACGTTGCTATTCCGTACGAAAAAATCCAAATGAGCTAGAAACGTCCAAATTTCACGAAATGAATTTCATGGTCTGATTCAAAGTGTTCTAATAAATTTTCTCACGTTGACATATTTACGTTTCGGGATACTTAAAATTCCACTATTATTAACTGATTTAAATTTAAATAAAATTACATAATAAAATAAACTTCAATATTTTTCTGATGAAAATTTAGCATTTGCTACGTCTAAATAGACATATTACAAATATTAAATTTTCAATTCAAAATTTTATTATTTAAAATTTACAAAAATTTAGTTAATTACGTTATTAAAACCATTAAAAATTTTGGTTCGTGCCAATCTCCCCCACTCAAAACTTTTCGTCCCCGAAAAGGAAGAAGGTAGGAGAATAGAAACAACCAGAAAGTAAAATTGGTTGAAAAGACAAGGATAAACAATTAATTTAAAACTATATAAATTTGCTTGAAATATTCATTTGAAAACATCATTTGCAATTCAACTATCTTTAATACTTTAAAACTTTTCAAAAATCCATTTGTCAAATTTCTTGCTTCCTTTATAAATACCATTATATATTTAAATAACACCTTTATAAATATGTGAAAACTATTTGAAAACAATTATTTACATCATTAGTTATATTTACAAAGAAGCTATTGAAAACGTTAAATCCATAATTCATAAATTTATAAATTTATCTTAAGATACTTTTCAACATTATTAATAAAGCAATGATTATCTTCTTTAAATATGTTTTATTTAATTAATAACTTATAAAATATTAATAACACTAATAATTTACTATTAAACCATGTAGCATATAAATAAACAATATTTTAAAAGGATATATTCAAAAAAGAAAAGAAGGTAGATTCGGAAAAACATAATATAAGTGAATAAATAAAGCTGAGAAGATAAGGTAGATTCGAAAGAATAGTATGAGGCACAAATAAATATTTCAAACCATAATAATTTCAATTTCAAATATTAATACAAAATTTCTTTGTTGGAAATACTTATAATAAAATACTTCTATATCGAAACAAATTTTCCTTTCGAAAATACTTTTATAACTCGATGCTTCAACAAGTTTATCTTCGTTCTTGCAGACTATGGCCACGCATTGATCAGGCGCAGAGCTAGAATTCTTCAAGCACTCAGTAGACCTGTTTCAACACCCAGTGAAAATACTCGAAAAACCTTCAAAACTGATATGGAAAGTACAATCCAAACAAAACAACCGAATCGAATCATGGATCGCAGATACACAATGGTTACGCCTAGAAAACTTCTGTACCTTTTAAGCAATCACTGCCTTGCGAATTTCTCCATGATAACAAAAAAACTGTAAACCATGGATACGCAATTGTTACGCCTAGATCCCCTAGGAAACATTCGTATGCTTTAAGAAATCACTACCTTGCGGATTACGCTACGACAACAAAACTTGTAGACTATGGATACACAATGGTTATGCCTGGATCCCCCAGGAAACATCCATACCCTTTAAGCAATCTCTGCCTTGCGGATTACAGTACTAAACGACCATAGATCGTAGATACACAATGGTTACACTTGGATCCACCAGGAAACATCTGTACCATTTAAGCATTCACTGCCTTGTAAATTACGCTATGCAGTCGATTTCGTAAGACCATAGGTAACACCATGGAATTTGAAGGACACTCCATTATCATATCCGAAAAAAAAAATCAGAGAGAATAATTTCAATAGAATGAATCCATAATGTGGCCGCAAAGGGGATATCAAGCAGAAGACACTCTCCATATCTTTACTTCGAAAAATTGTATCATATAGTACCCTTTCAAATCAATTTAAATATCTTACTTATATAAATTCCATTATATATAAGATTTCATTTTCAAATCGAATACTTTCCAAAATCAATAGTATATCAAATCCCACTTATATAGGCTTCAATTATATAAGATTTCTCTTTTCAAATTGAGTACCTTTCCAAATCAATAGCCTTCAAATTTACTTCATACTTATACAGATCAGTTTTATATAAGTTCTATAACTCCTAAAATCAAGTACTTAGTAAAATAAGGTCTTCAATTTCAATTCGTTTCAATATCAGTTCAGTTAAAAATCATATACGATTTCACCAAATTATTTCTTCCAAATTAAATATCCTTAGTTTCAAAATTTCCAAAATAATAGGTTTAGAGAATAATCCAAATTTCCAAATCAACATAATTTAGGTCAAACAAATTATATTCCAAAATCATCATGTAAATACTGGGTTTTAAATTCCAATCTATTTTTGAAACCAAATATTTTTCTCAAAATCAATTATACCCGAAATTGATTACCAAGTTTATAACCATCCCTTTAAAACTTTTAAACTATTTATTTATATTTGAAAGATCCGATTTACCTTTTGAAAATTATTATTCTATGTATATATGGTTTTATAAAAGATGTTACTAAGTTAAAAAAAATTAAAACTAAATTTTATTCAAAACATTTCATATTAGTATAATTCATAATAGTCTTATTCATTTACTTAACAAAACAGTTTCAAACTTATTTAAATCATATAATGTAACAACCTGCATATTTTACGATTGAATATTTAAATATTTTATTTAAAATAATTCATCGTTAGTCGGATTATTGTCCGAAAAGCTACTTTTTGTAAATAGTCGAATTAGGACACGAGACCACCCCAATTGGGTTCAAAATGACGTTTGCGACCTTTTTGAGTATAAACTTTGATATGTTTGGGGTTAGGGGAATTTTGCTACTTTTTCACTTAGGGCTTTGGTTTTTGTTTCAGCCCATTAGACCCAAGCTTCACCCCTCTTCTCTTCGTTACTTCATTTCTATTTGCTTATACTCAAGCTTTGGCAACAATGGAGAGAGGAATGGGAAATTAAAACTCCAAGCCCTAGTTTCCATTTGCAAATCAAGTTCTAGCTCCAAATTTATAGAAGAAGCTTTGGTAGGCCTCCTCTTCTTCTTCTCCGACTTATTCTCTTACCAATTTCAGAAATTCCTAAACCTAATTTAGGAAATGTTTCTCTTTTAAGCTTAGATTCAAGCTCTTTGGGTTGGAATTGAAGAGTGTTTGTCCTTGCCATTGCTCTATAACTTCTTCTTCATTTGTTTTGGGTTCAAAGGTGAGATTTTTATCTCACATCTTAGTCTATAATTAACTTCAATTGTTAGGTATGAATTCCTAACACTTATTCTTGTGCAATTGATTTTGGTTTGGATTGATTTGGTGTATATTCCAATTTTTGGTGTTTCGAAATCAAAATCTATGAAAATCTTATTATGGATATTTGGACATTGATATTTGAGGCGTATTAAAGAGCCGTTAAGGCTGGGTTGTCGCGTGGCGTAAATCCTTAGTCATCATTTGCTCGTCCGATCGCTTCCGATATTCATTTGGCCATTTTTGGCCGAGGTTCAGGAAATGCTCTGAATTCCAGTTTCAAACGTCTGAATCTGGAATTTCAGACGTCTGAACTGGCTCGATTTCAAACAGAAAGGAAATAGGATAAAAACGCCTATTTTAGACATCTGAAACATTTGGTTCAGACATCTGAATTACGTTCTGGAAAACTTCTAATTTTCCAGATTCAGACATCTGAACCACCTATTTCAGACGTCTGAATGGCTATGTTTTGCCTGCTTGCCTATTTTGTTTAAGAATTCCAATTTTATCGATTCGCGTTGATTCCGATTTGTTGCAATCATTTATTATGGACTTTGATGACATTTTCTTCGGGATTTTTGGGAATATCCATTTTGATGGATTCGGTGCCGATTTCTTTGGATTTTATTCACGTCTTTGAATGTGAATTTTGGTGATTGATTGTTCTACAATCATTTTTGTGATTTGTCAATTTAAAAATATAAAGGTTTTCCATACTAGTAGTAAATATCAAAACTCTTTCATCAAAACGATTTCAAGACTATTTTATTACAAAGCTCGTTTATTAAAACTGTTTTCCAATCTATTAGTATATACAAACCTTTACCTCATTCGTATGAGAAATCTAATTAAACGGCTTAGCAAAACAAGTGGTATGAAACGCTTGCGTTTACTTCGTCGGTTAATTCTTGGACTTGTTCGATTGAACCTCTTGTGACAATTTTCGAGTGGAGATCTACAATTTGTTCGTAAATATTTAAGTTAAGCTAGTGGTTATGGTACATGAAGCCAAACTCATATATTTACTAGCTTAGTGTAATTGACACTTAACCTCGAGTAGAAGTCTATAATTTGTTCGTAAATAATTAAGTTAAGCTAGTGGTTATGGGACACGAAGCTATACTCATTTATTTACTAGCTTAGTGTAATTTACATTTATTGATCAATGATGATCATTTTGTGATTTAGACTAGCATTGTGCGATGTCTCTTTTTCTGCGAGGGAGACTAAACCCCGTTTTTGTGGAGCTTCGGCTTGGTGGGGTAGGGACCCATGGTTTTCAGACCGTTTCTGTGGAGCTCCGGCTCATAGGTCTTTTGGGCCGTTTTGTGGAGCTTCGACTCAAAAATTAATGGTAGCAACCATGGAATAGCTTTCCGTTTTGTGATACACGTGTTGGTGAGTTTTCATGCACCCGTTCTTGTGATAGGCCTCTTTCCCCTTTTTTGTGATTTCTAGATTACTATTGATCGATTTCTAGAATTTGCGTTTCATCAATTTTCGTGATTTACATAGATAAGTTTATCATTATTTGTGCATTGGTGAATTTATGTTTCAACAACTTTTACGATTGGCATTGATATGTTTGTCAATATTTGTGGTTTGGTGAATAAAACAAAGTATATGACATTCTTTTTAGTGCTTCGAGATTTCTTAAGATATTGTATGATTTTTGTTATTCTTCAATGTATACATGTCGTAGTATGACATTTTTGTTATCATACATTTTTATCATATCTCTTCTTATATCTCATTTCGCCTGATAATTATAGATAGACTGATCCGTTTATTATTTTCTTATTAAATAATACTCGGGTCAGACCGAGATGTTACAGGTGCTTCTACTTGACTCCTCGCCCGGGAGTATTATCTGACTTTTGGCTAACTACTTTAGATTGGTAGTTTTTGTTTTGTATACATTCTAGATAGAGACTCCTTAATGTATACATATTCTTTTGTCTAGCACTTGTAACTATTCTTTTGTGATATTGTGGATCTTGTTTGACCACTACTCTGATATACACTTTTATGTGTTATAATCATATCTTTTTTCGCCTTTGTAATATGGATATCTATGACTGATTTGTGTTATGTTTATTTCAATATTTATTTCCGAATATATTATAGCCACTGTGTAGTAGCTTTGAGTTTGTATCGGCATGTCGGATTTCCTCTTGAAATGATATGCATCTTAAACTATCTGACATACCGGTTCTCGCACGAAGCAATTACACGGATGGTCGCTCCTCAATAGCCTTATTCTCTGCACTAGTTGACGGCATTACCCTGTAGTGTCCTTGGCTAGCATGGGTATAGAGGAGGGGCGTCATATCTTGGTATCAGAGACAAACTTTGGAATAATGTAGAATAATCTAGCAAGGATCATTGTCCTAAGTCTTTCTTAGGAGTCGTGCCTTAGGATTTGATTCGAGTCTTCGTGCCCCAATTTTCTTTTGTGATACCTTGTTTTATCAATCATTTGTAACGACCCGAATTTACGACGCCCGAAAGTCGACATTTATACATACACTATATCAAATGCCACGCAATTGAATGCCGGAAAACCGAACCGTTAGGGTTTAGGAAGAAGAAGATAGAAGAAGAACAGAAACAATAACAGAATCTCACAATTCGCATCGGAACAACATATAATGTGACGCCCCACCTCTATACCCACACTAGACAAGGACACTACGGTGTAATGCCGTAAGCTAGCATGGAGAATAAGGCTGTTAAGGAGCGATCATCCGTGTAATTGCTTTGTGCGAGCACCGATATGTCAGATAGAATAACATGCAATTCATTTCAAGAGAAAATCCGACATACCGATACAAACTCAAAGCTACTACATAGTGGATATAATATCTTCGGAACAAATATAGAAATAAGCATAACATAAATCAGTCACAGATAATTCATATCACAAAGGCGGAAACCGATATGAATACTACACATAAAAGTGTATATCAGAGTAGTGGTCAAACAAGATCCACAATAACATAAAAGAATAGATACAAGTGCTAGACCAAAGAATATGTATACATCAAGGAGTCTATATCTCAAATGTATGCAACAAAAATTACTAGGCTAAAGTAGTTAAGCAAAAGTCAGAAGATGGTTCCAGATAGGAAGTCATGAGGAAGCACCTGCAATATCTCAGTCTGACCCGAGTATTATTTAAGAAGAAAATAATAAACGGATCAGTCTAGCTATAATTATCAGATAAAATGAGACATAAGAAGAGATGCAATAAAAACGTATGATAACCAAAAATGTCATACCTTGACAAGTATACACTAGAAAATCAACAAAGGAAAATCATACAAATATCTCATGAATCTCATAGCATAAAAAGAATGTCATATTCTTTATTTAATTCACCAAGCCACAAAAAAAATGACATACATATCAATGTCAATAGTAAAAGCTAGTGAAACATAAATTCCAGAAATCAATAATTAGAAATCTAGAAATCACAAGATAAGGATGGCTAATCCTATAAAAATGAGCCGGAGCTCCTCCTAACAGGGTATAGTCCCCTATTGCGGACTTTGAGCCGAAGCTCCTCCTGGTGAGCCGAAGCTCCTCATGACAGGGTATAGTCCCCCATTGCGGACTTTGAGCCGAAGCTCCTCCAAACGAGCCGAAGCTCCTCGAAACGAGCCGAAGCTCCTCCAAACGAGCCGAAGCTCCTCCAAACGAGCCGAAGCTCCACAAAAATGAAGTATCGTCCTCGACGTGGACAAAGAGACATCGCACAATTGCTAGTCTAAATCATAAAATGATCATCATCCATCATCAAGAAGTGTCAATTACAATAAGCTAGTAAATATATGAGCTTAGCTTCATGTCCCATAACCACTAGCTTAACTTAAATATTTACGAACAAACTGTAGATCTCCACTAGAAAATTGTCACAAGAGATTCAATCGAACAAGTCCAAGAATTAACCGACGAAGTAAACGCAAGCGTTTCATACCATTTGTTCTACTAAGTCGTTTAATTAGATTTCTCATACGAGTGAGGTAAAGGTTTGTATATACTAGTAGATTGGAAAACGGTTTAAGAAACGAGCTTTGTAATAAAATAGTTTTGAAATCAATTGAAGAAAGAGTTTTGATATTTACTACTAGTATAGAAAACCTTTATATTTTAAAGTGACAAATCATAGAAGTGATTATAGAAACAATCAATCATAAAAATTCACATTCGAAGACGTGAATAAAATCCAAAGAAACCGATAAAGAATCCATCGAAATAGATATTCAAAAATCCATAAAATCGACCGAGAAGCCCAAGATAGTTTTCTCGGAGAATGGTCAACTCAGCATCTCAACAAAGCAAGTTCTGTTGAATGTTTTTCAGATAAGATCCCCTACGGAGGGGGGGTCCAGGGGGGTGGCAACCAACCTAGGTGGGGGTGCGGGGGCAACACCCCCGCTACGGGGTTCGACCTGCCCGGTCAGGTCGCGGGGGTCCAGGGGGCACCGCCCCGTCCAAAACGGTACGACCTAGTGAAGACCTAAGGGAGGATAGGATCGAGCGACCTCGATAATAAATGATAACAACAAATAGGATCATCACGAATCGATTTAAATTGGAAATTCAATCCAAAAAGGCAAACTGGACTGAAACAGCAGGTTCAGTCGACTGAACAGAGTTTTCAGTCGACTGACCCTGTAACCTGGAAATTTTCCAGGTTCAGGAAACTTTCTGTTTCCAGGTTCAGTCGACTGAACAGAGGATTCAGTCGACTGAATCATGCCTGGAAACTTTCGGGTTCCAAGTTCAGTCGACTGAACAGACTTTTCAGTCGACCGAATCTTACCTGGACTGTTTTTCAGCCTATCCAAATGAAGAGCAAACTCTTCCAAAATGCAACCGGACGAATATTGGCTCTAAGGGTTTATGCCAATCAGCGACCCGGCCCTATATGCTCCTAGATGCATAATCCAAAACATGATCAAACATCCATAAAAGGATTTTCACACAAATTTGACTTAAAAACCCAAAAATTGGAATATTCACAAAACCAATCCAAATCAAAAGCAAATTCACATGAAGAAGTGTTAGGAATTCATACCTAACAACCAAAGATAATTATAGTCGTAGATGCGAGATAAAAATCTCACCTTTGAACCCAAATTAATGCAGAAGAAGCTTGAAAGCAAAGGAAGATCAACCACACTTCAATCCCAACTCAAGAAGCTTGATTCTAAGCTTAAAGAGAAATATTTCCCAAATTAGGTTTAGGAATTTTCTGAAATGGAATGGAGAAAGAGTTGGAGAAGATGAAGAGGATGCTTACCAATGGGTTCTCTTAGAATTTGGAGCTAGATCTTGGATTTTGCAAATGAACTAGGGTTTTGGATTTCTATTTCCCATTCTCTTCCACCATTTTTGCTTTAGAACTAAAAAGAGGAGGAAGTGAGAGTGAATGGGGAGAAGTGGTTCAGATTTGGGTATTAAGTTGGCTAGTGGGTTGAACCCAAACCCAAACCCAAAGTGAAAAAGGTCAAATTTTTAGCTAGCTCCAAACATATCAATGTTTACACTCAAAAAGGTTGCAAACAGAATTTTGAACTCAATGGAAGGGGTCTCGACTCCTAATTTGACTGTTTGCAAAATGTAGCTTTTCGGACCAAAATTCGACGAACAATAAAATATTTAAATAAAATATTTAAATATACAATTGATAAATATGCGGGTTGTTACATATAATATATCAATGAATAATCTTTAAAACAAAGAATCATACCTGTTATTACATTACATCACATTACATTATTAGAGTGTACAACAACAATAGCAGAAGAAAATAAAACATATACTAGTAATACGCTTCGCCATCCAGCTTGCTCCTGATCTCCACAACAACTCTTTTCTAACTTCGCTCCCGGATAACTGAAACCTGACACTAGGCTGCCCGTGTGGAAAATTATGGGCATCCAGAGTTTAGAAAGGGAACATTAAACTCCAGGTCAGTCATGGGATTTAAAAGAAAAAAAGGAATTTAAAAGAAATTCGCAATGCTTTTTGGAAAATGAAACTACCATAAGGCCTCCCGCCACATACACAATGCAAACGCAAAATTGAGGAAGATTTCTCCTTATGATAGTCAAATATGCTCGATACGCAAAATCTTTTTAATATTATTATAGTGCATAGTGCAGAAAACATTTCGAAAGAATAATATTAATCTTAGCCAGCATACGAACCATTATAGTATGTAACGACTGGAATTTTGCCCACTCGAAAATCGACATCCATACTTCAAATCGTATTCGAATGCCATAGATTCGACCGTTCAAATCCGATTCGCCGGAGCTTATAACAATCATTAAGTAAATAACACAGCGGAATAAAAGAATAATACATTGATATACAGGTTTGATACAATATCTGATACAACAGATGATCCAATAGATATCAATATACATCAGAGATATGATACAATAAAATAGCAGCGGAAAAGAAAATAGATAACATCCAGCAGCGGAACAATATAACTCTGAGATAGTCTTCAATGAAGAACTCCAAATCTGAACTCTATCTCCAACAACTAATCCAGCAATAGCTCGAAACCCCAATAACAATGCACCAAGCTAGGCAAGACTGGTCCGAACCAAAGACTGAACTAACCCTAGATAATTCACTGAACCTAACTATCTGTAAAACCCAACTCTAGACTGCTCGTGTAGAAAATAATGAGCACCCAGAGTTTAGGAAAGAAACAATAAACTCCGGATCAGTCGTGGGACTGGTGTGAGCAACAAAAACAGTTTATCTTTTAAACATTCAACAAAAGACTTCAAAGTCAATTCGCAATGCTTTTAAAAATGAGACTACCATAAGGCCTCCCGCACACACACACAATGCAAACGCAGAATCGGAGGAGATTTCTCCTTATGATAGTCAAAGATGCTTGATACGCATTTAAAAGACATTTGATATTATTACTAGTGCATAGTGTAGGAAAAATTCATTTCGAAAGTAGAATATAAATCTTAGCCAACATAGACATTCCGAACTATGCCTACTATAGCTACCATCCAAACAGTGGGGCGCCACCATAAGTGAATGATAGGTTCTACAACTACTAACGTACAAGATCGTATTGTTTCTTTGGATTTCCAACGAATGATCAGGCCAAGGAACTTCCCATTGCCACATGAGAATGCCTCTGGATGGACATCCCCGAGAACCAAACCGGATCTCTACCAACACAAGGCCGGGTTACCCCTAACTGAGTAACAACTGACCGAATATGCCATCCCCCGGTCCTTTGGGACCTTTATCCGAGATCTCGTAATCAATTCACACAATCATAAAGTGTTTTCAACATGAGTAAGTATATGGGCTCCATACCATGATACCACCCTTTTCCATAAGGAAATGCACACATCCTAAAGGGCGCTACCCCTCATAACCTTGCTGCTTCTTTCCTGTTTTGACCATTCACGGGGTGTGAGGCTCGACGAAGTCACGTCCACAAAAACATACTTTATACAAAAGCCATGCTTTGGGTCAACAAATGATCATAGAAATGATCACCAAGATAGACGATCAAATAAATGATCCTATCATAAAAAAATTAACACAATGATCATTTACAGCAACACTCAGCATGTCACATTACCAAATTGGGAATATATCGCTGATAACTTCAACTATATAACCTCTGAGCTCGTACGTCTCAGAGAAGGGTGTTAAGCTAAAAGAATAAATTCTCCGCCACCAACAGAAATATATTTGAATGAAATCGACTTTATATCTCAATTTTTAATGTCAGACATACAATCCATACAAGTCTGTTCCGGGCTCGAACAAAACCGAAGGCACTTACAAAGAAGTCCTTGCAATCCGGATATTCACAATCCTGATCGGATTTCCCATCACTTAGGGAGTCTCTATACCGTTGCAACTCAGTGCAGAGACAATCGATAGGTCATCCTATCCCTTTCGCAAATACCGGGTCTTCATCACCGGTCTTCAAATGCATCCATAACGTCGAATCACTTATTCGGAATGGGTTATATGACACAAAGGTCTTTTCCCGGCTAACCCGAATAGTGAGCGCAATATTTAAAAATATATGGATATTGGATTTCAATTAAGTCACACTTAATAATTCAAAACTTTCTTTTCAAATGGTTTAAACCAATTACCATTTCAAATCTTTACACAAAAAGATTCATTTTCACAACCTTTAACGGTTTAAGCAATTTTCACATTTTAATCTTTTAAACAAAAGATTCATTCACAGATTTTCCAAATCAATTTTCATTTCAATTTGATTAACTCGTTAAATCTTTAAATCAAAGATTTAACTTATAGCCTTCAAAACAATTTCATTTCAATTTGATTAACTCGTTAAATCTTTAAATCAAAGATTTAACTTATAGCCTTCAAAACAATTTCATTTCAATTTGATTAACTCGTTAAATCTTTAAATCAAAGATTTAACTTATAGCCTTCAAAACAATTTCATTTCAATTTGATTAACTCGTTAAATCTTTAAATCAAAGATTTAACTTATAGCCTTCAAAACAATTTCATTTCAATTTGATTTAAATAAATCATCAATTTAAATCTGTTAAAAATAAACAGATTTAATTCATAGCTTTCGAAAAAAGAATTCATTCATAACTTAGGAAAATCATTTCTCTATTCAATCTTGAAATTCCCCTAATTAACTGGAATCTCGGTTCTTATCTAAAAGTGTTTATCATTTGAAAACAACAGTTTTCATTTTGGAAATCTGATTCATTTATACGAGTTGAAATCCTTGGGTTAAATTCAAATTCCCAAAACCATACCTTTAAAATGGTTTAAATCATAATGACTAGTATAATATCATTAATCCCTAGTTTCAAATTACAGAATTCAATTTCAAGTATTGAATTTAAATTTAAATCAAATTATTTAAATTCCAAAACTTAATCAAGTAATTTAAAAATAATAAATTTTATTTTGAAATTTCATTCTAAAAGCTTTTCACATTTATTCCGATTCCATTTCCAAAACATTTGAATTTAAAAATTCAATTTTTTAAACTATTTCAAAATCTGTGATTTAACCGATTTCCTCGTGAAATCCATATTGTGTGTGTATAAGTGTGGTCCAGGGGTTTAACATAATAGTGCCACATCATTTCAATCATCATAGATCAAAATACAGAAATATAGTTGATATGTGGTATAAACTATAACGCTTATCCTCTATTCATAGATCACAGATCACAGATATATATATCACAGATAAATAAGTCACACAGCTCAAAACAAAGCATCAAATATCAGGGGTTCAAACAAAACAATCATCCAATAGAATGCAAACATCCATAAGTAAGGTTAAGCATTTAATACTCATTCATAAACAAGATTAATTAATTGTTTCAATCCAAATCAACTCAATCTATTTCTAATTAAATTTTATTTACTTATGAATTAATTATCCAATTCTGATTTATTAATTCCAAATCATTTGTTACTAATTTATCTAATGGTTTTATTAAATTAATTAAACTAAATTAATTCACTTTATTAATCAAAATATCCAAATTTAATTACAATAAGTGATAAATCCTTAATTACTTTCATTAGGTAATTACATTTAACAATTTACAATGATTAATTAATCTTTGATTAATTATCTTCAAATTAATTGCTTTAATTTATTAACCATATTAATTATCCTTAATTTATCCCTTAATTAGTTAACTATTATTTATTATATAACTTTAAGAAATTAAATTAAAATTTTAAGTTTAAAATTGATTAAACACGAGATTATAATTATCAATTTCTAATTACAAATTTTTTTAACCTTAAGTTATTTATTAAATTACAAGTATAAATTAATTATATTTTTAAATTTACTTACCTAAATTAATAAATTACTTTACATTATCCAACTTTCTTCATAAGTTTTAAATCAAAACTTAACTAAAAACCTGACAACATAGTCAGTTTATTTATTACTAATCTTTACTTAGCAAAATAACTTAAAAGTTCATTAAGTTAATTTGCAAAGATAACCGACCCGAGGCAAACACTTGGTTTACCCGGGTGAAACCCGTGTCTCCACCTTGTTTCCCCCGCGTCACATTCTTCCCCAAACCTTCCTTCTTCTTCTCCCTGTACTTGTCCCTCTTTTATTTTTTTATTTTTTTTTATTCAAAAACTTGTTTTTCCCTCAACAATTCAAACTGCTATATACTCGCGTTCGACCCGATACAAGACTCCAGCCAACACCTATTTTACTCGATCGCCCTCTCGAGTTCTTCCCGGTCGAACGCTCTGACACCATCACCCACGTCGTACACGTGCACAACCCATCGCCAACGTTCTGGCGAAATTCCGCACCTCCAACAAGTCATGATATCACCCTCCATTTGAAAAACAAACTCGATTCACCTTCTCAAATTTCGATTCGAAATCTAACAGTTCGGTCCACCCTACTGCATCAACCCAAATGACAAAACCACATCACCGCCACCGCTCACTTCACCGGAGCACCAGCACCATCAGCCACCACTTCGCCATCGACCCCTCTTCCAATTCCCACAAGCACGTCAAACTCGATCATCTACAAATGCCGAAGTGACCAATTTTCTCCAACCCAGTAAAACTAGGTTTTCAAACTTCAACGACCTCCCATCGCCAGCACCAACCTCTAGGCGACCCTCTCCTATTTTTCTCCGATGCCCCGTAGGCTCCTCTACCTCCCCACAAAGCTTCGACCACCGATCATCCTCCGTTCAACAGCATTTGATTCAAACCCGAATTCCAAACAAAAATAAACTGCACTTAATTCTTTGATCTAAAAATCATGAGATTTGCTTTAAAAATCATATTTTTGTATGAGAATTAAATTTACATACCTGAATTCATGAAACGAGAGGTTTGCATTTTGACTTGTATAAAGATTTGCTCAGATGTTTTGATGTACAGGAATATTTACAAATTGTTTTATCTGAAATAAAATTTTAAAGCTTAATTTCTGAACAAACAAACAATCTTTGTTTGTATTTTACATTCTAATAGTTATTAGATTAAGAGAGAAAGATTTATTTGCAAATCTGGATTTTTAACAGGAAATAGAAACAGAGGTATCAAAGTGTTACAGGCATACTCAGATTCCCCCCCCCCATTCACATATATACATATTTCTAAATATTTACAAGCAACAAGTTCAGAGACTTAAGTTTTAGAAGAGTGATGTTACTCACTTGCTTAGATTGAACAGGGCTTTTACTTTGAATCAGGCTTTTGAAATTGCCAGCTGAAATCACCTTCTTTGATTTCTCTGGTTGTAGTTTGTTTGAGTTTTGAAATGATGCCACTTTATTTTTTGTTTATGATGGACTAAACTGATGAAATGAAGAAGTGGATGTATATAAAAGAAAGGTGTACAGAGTGATGATATGGTTTGTACAAAATAGTATGGCTGAGGTGCTTACATTCCTTTTTCTCGGCTAATATCATGCTTTTGCTTATGTACTTGATATGTTTTTTATTTGTTTGTACTTTATTTTGTTTATACTTGCCTTGCCTTACCCAGGTTGATGCTGCATTACTTGCTTTAACATGTTTGTCCATACTTTGCATACTTTTGGTGGCTGAAACATCATATGTATTTTAGCTTTGTTTATTTATATTTTTATTCCCAGGCTCTTGTATTGCTTCTTCATTTTATTTGCTGTCTTCATATTTGCATATTTTATTTTTCTTTCTTTTGTCTATTTCTTGTTTATTTTCAGTTTACAAGCTGCATACTATTCTTTTTAGTTTAGTTTTGTACTTATTGTTTTTGTTTTATATATATCAATGTTCTTATTTTTATTCATAGCTTAAGTATGAATTATTTTACTTTACAAAATAAGTGAACTTCTATTTTTATCTTTTATTTTTATTACTTTTGTAGCCTACTCCATTTGTATTATCTTGTATTGATTTATTAATATGAGATTAAGATATATATATATATATATATCTACTTTATATTGTTATATCTTATATTTTATTTACTTCTTATTTATTGTCTTGTATTTATTATATATATTTTAACCATCAATAATAAATTAACAATTCACTTATTTATTCATTTCGTACTTGTGTCAATGTATACACTTTAATATTTATTTTTCAAACCATAAATATAAGATTTAAATTCAAGTAATTTAACACATTTTTATTTGAGATCGGGGAAACTCGCATCAATCCATCTATACATTTCACAATTTTAATTCAAAAATTCGATAAATTATCAATTTAAATTAAATTAAAATCTAGGGTCGTTACAAACTTCCCCCCTTAAAAGAATTTCGTCCTCGAAATTCGCAGGCACGAAAACAACAAAGATAGATGAAAGATAGAGAAATATCTTTTCAAATCAAACTGGATATCAATTCTGCATTTGGCTCACCAAATCAGAATATCAACAACAGATACAAGAAATTATAATAAAATTTCAAATTTTGGTTTTAAACAAAATCATTTTATCGATACAATTCTAATCATTCTTCATACTTCATATTCTATTAATCAATTTAATTCAATTAAAATTTCCAATTTATTTAAAATTTCTAATTTCTAATTCATTTATTAGAGTTTAAATCGAAAAGCCGATAAGAAATCGATGAAGATACGAAGTAAAAATTTCCTACAACGATTCGTAGAGCATCACCGCACCGAAACTTCTTCTTGTAGCTGTCACGAATCAATCAAAAGAATTGAAAAGACGAATCAAAGAATTTTGATAAGAAAGATTGTTTCCATTGTTATTACAGAGCATCGACCAATTATAGTCGCATTCCCCTGTCCTCTATCTCGTTCTCTTCTTGCACTCATACTTACTATCAGTAGATAGTAAGAGAATTTACTGAGGCATTCAAACGGTTATCTTAAGGATATACTCATTCTAGGATATACTTCACCCTATCTCTAATGAGTTACTTAATGTGTTGCACTCCTGAGCTAAAGTTCAACCCTTAGCTCTGATACCAAATGTAACGACTGGAATTTTGCCCACTCGAAAATCGACATCCATACTTCAAATCGTATTCGAATGCCATAGATTCGACCGTTCAAATCCGATTCGCCGGAGCTTATAACAATCATTAAGTAAATAACACAGCGGAATAAAAGAATAATACATTGATATACAGCTTTGATACAATACCTGATACAACAGATGATCCAATAGATACCAATATACATCAGAGATATGATACAATAAAATAGCAGCGGAAAAGAAAATAGATAACATCCAGCAGCGGAACAATATAACTCTGAGATAGTCTTCAACGAAGAACTCCAAATCTGAACTCCATCTCCAACAACTAATCCAGCAATAGCTCGAAACCCCAATAACAATGCACCAAGCTAGGCAAGACTGGTCCGAACCAAAGACTGAACTAACCCTAGATAATTCACTGAACCTAACTATCTGTAAAACCCAACTCTAGACTGCTCGTGTAGAAAATAATGAGCACCCAGAGTTTAGGAAAGAAACAATAAACTCCGGATCAGTCGTGGGACTGGTGTGAGCAACAAAAACAGTTTATCTTTTAAACATTCAACAAAAGACTTCAAAGTCAATTCGCAATGCTTTTAAAAATGAGACTACCATAAGGCCTCCCGCACACACACACAATGCAAACGCAGAATCGGAGGAGATTTCTCCTTATGATAGTCAAAGATGCTTGATACGCATTTAAAAGACAGTTGATATTATTACTAGTGCATAGTGTAGGAAAAATTCATTTCGAAAGTAGAATATAAATCTTAGCCAACATAGACATTCCGAACTATGCCTACTATAGCTACCATCCAAACAGTGGGGCGCCACCATAAGTGAATGATAGGTTCTACAACTAATACCGTACAAGATCGTATTGTTTCTTTGGATTTCCAACGAATGATCAGGCCAAGGAACTTCCCATTGCCACATGAGAATGCCTCTGGATGGACATCCCCGAGAACCAAACCGGATCTCTACCAACACAAGGCCGGGTTACCCCTAACTGAGTAACAACTGACCGAATATGCCATCCCCCGGTCCTTTGGGACCTTTATCCGAGATCTCGTAATCAATTCACACAATCATAAAGTGTTTTCAACATGAGTAAGTATCTGGGCTCCATACCATGATACCACCCTTTTCCAGAAGGAAATGCACACATCCTAAAGGGCGCTACCCCTCATAACCTTGCTGCTTCTTTCCTGTTTTGACCATTCACGGGGTGTGAGGCTCGACGAAGTCACGTCCACAAAAACATACTTTATACAAAAGCCATGCTTTGGGTCAACAAATGATCATAGAAATGATCACCAAGATAGACGATCAAATAAATGATCCTATCATAAAAAAATCAACACAATGATCATTTACAGCAACACTCAGCATGTCACATTACCAAATTGGGAATATATCGCTGATAACTTCAACTACATAACCTCTGAGCTCGTACGTCTCAGAGAAGGGTGTTAAGCTAAAAGAATAAATTCTCCGCCACCAACAGAAATATATTTGAATGAAATCGAATTTATATCTCAATTTGTAATGTCAGACATACAATCCATACAAGTCTGTTCCGGGCTCGAACAAAACCGAAGGCACTTACAAAGAAGTCCTTGCAATCCGGATATTCACAATCCTGATCGGATTTCCCATCACTTAGGGAGTCTCTATACTGTTGCAACTCAGTGCAGAGACAATCGATAGGTCATCCTATCGCTTTCGCAAATACCGGGTCTTCATCACCGGTCTTCAAATGCATCCATAACGTCGAATCACTTATTCGGAATGGGTTATATGACACAAAGGTCTTTTCCCGGCTAACCCGAATAGTGAGCGCAATATTTAAAAATATATTGATATTGGATTTCAATTAAGTCACACTTAATAATTCAAAACTTTCTTTTCAAATGGTTTAAACCAATTACCATTTCAAATCTTTACACAAAAAGATTCATTTTCACAACCTTTAACGGTTTAAGCAATTTTCACATTTTAATCTTTTAAACAAAAGATTCATTCACAGATTTTCCAAATCAATTTTCATTTCAATTTGATTAACTCGTTAAATCTTTAAATCAAAGATTTAACTTATAGCCTTCAAAACAATTTCATTTCAATTTGATTAACTCGTTAAATCTTTAAATCAAAGATTTAACTTATAGCCTTCAAAACAATTTCATTTCAATTTGATTAACTCGTTAAATCTTTAAATCAAAGATTTAACTTATAGCCTTCAAAACAATTTCATTTCAATTTGATTTAAATAAATCATCAATTTAAATCTGTTCAAAATAAACAGATTTAATTCATAGCTTTCAAAAAAAGAATTCATTCATAACTTAGGAAAATCATTTCTCTATTCAATCTTGAAATTCCCCTAATTAACTGGAATCTCGGTTCTTATCTAAAAGTGTTTATCATTTGAAAACAACAGTTTTCATTTTGGAAATCTGATTCATTTATACGAGTTGAAATCCTTGGGTTAAATTCAAATTCCCAAAACCATACCTTTAAAATGGTTTAAATCATAATGACTAGTATAATATCATTAATCCCTAGTTTCAAATTACAGAATTCAATTTCAAGTATTGAATTTAAATTTAAATCAAATTATTTAAATTCCAAAACTTAATCAAGTAATTTAAAAATAATAAATTTTATTTTGAAATTTCATTCTAAAAGCTTTTCACATTTATTCCGATTCCATTTCCAAAACATTTGAATTTAAAAATTCAATTTTTTAAACTATTTCAAAATCTGTGATTTAACCGATTTCCTCGTGAAATCCATATTGTGTGTGTATAAGTGTGGTCCAGGGGTTTAACATAATAGTGCCACATCATTTCAATCATCATAGATCAAAATACAGAAATATAGTTGATATGCGGTATAAACTATAACGCTTATCCTCTATTCACAGATCACAGATCACAGATATATATATCACAGATAAATAAGTCACACAGCTCAAAACAAAGCATCAAATATCAGGGGTTCAAACAAAACAATCATCCAATAGAATGCAAACATCCATAAGTAAGGTTAAGCATTTAATACTCATTCATAAACAGGATTAATTAATTGTTTCAATCCGAATCAACTCAATCTATTTCTAATTAAATTTTATTTACTTATGAATTAATTATCCAATTCTGATTTATTAATTCCAAATCATTTGTTACTAATTTATCTAATGGTTTTATTAAATTAATTAAACTAAATTAATTCACTTTATTAATCAAAATATCCAAATTTAATTACAATAAGTGATAAATCCTTAATTACTTTCATTAGGTAATTACATTTAACAATTTACAATGATTAATTAATCTTTGATTAATTATCTTCAAATTAATTGCTTTAATTTATTAACCATATTAATTATCCTTAATTTATCCCTTAATTAGTTAACTATTATTTATTATATAACTTTAAGAAATTAAATTAAAATTTTAAGTTTAAAATTGATTAAACACGAGATTATAATTATCAATTTCTAATTACAAATTTTTTTTAACCTTAAGTTATTTATTAAATTACAAGTATAAATTAATTATATTTTTAAATTTACTTACCTAAATTAATTAAACACTTTACATTATCCAACTTTCTTCATAAGTTTTAAATCAAAACTTAACTAAAAACCTGACAACATAGTCAGTTTATTTATTACTAATCTTTACTTAGCATAATAACTTAAAAGTTCATTAAGTTAATTTGCAAAGATAACCGACCCGAGGCAAACACTTGGTTTACCCGGGTGAAACCCGTGTCTCCACCTTGTTTCCCCCGCGTCACATTCTTCCCCAAACCTTCCTTCTTCTTCTCTCTGTACTTGTCCCTCTTTTATTTTTTTATTTTTTTTTATTCAAAAACTTGTTTTTCCCTCAACAATTCAAACTGCTATATACTCGCGTTCGACCCGATACAAGACTCCAGCCAACACCTATTTTACTCGATCGCCCTCTCGAGTTCTTCCCGGTCGAACGCTCTGACACCATCACCCACGTCGTACACGTGCACAACCCATTGCCAACGTTCTGGCGAACTTCCGCACCTCCAACAAGTCATGATATCACCCTCCATTTGAAAAACAAACTCGATTCACCTTCTCAAACTTCGATTCGAAATCTAACAGTTCGGTCCACCCTACTGCATCAACCCAAATGACAAAACCACATCACCGCCACCGCTCACTTCACCGGAGCACCAGCACCATCAGCCACCACTTCGCCATCGACCCCTCTTCCAATTCCCACAAGCACGTCAAACTCGATCATCTACAAATGCCGAAGTGACCAATTTTCTCCAACCCAGTAAAACTAGGTTTTCAAACTTCAACGACCTCCCATCGCCAGCACCAACCTCTAGGCGACCCTCTCCTATTTTTCTCCGATGCCCCGTAGGCTCCTCTACCTCCCCACAAAGCTTCGACCACCGATCATCCTCCGATCAACAGCATTTGATTCAAACCCGAATTCCAAACAAAAATAAACTGCACTTAATTCTTTGATCTAAAAATCATGAGATTTGCTTTAAAAATCATATTTTTGTATGAGAATTAAATTTACATACCTGAATTCATGAAATGAGAGGTTTGCATTTTGACTTGTATAAAGATTTGCTCAGATGTTTTGATGTACAGGAATATTTACAAATTGTTTTATCTGAAATAAAATTTTAAAGCTTAATTTCTGAACAAACAAACAATCTTTGTTTGTATTTTACATTCTAATAGTTATTAGATTAAGAGAGAAAGATTTATTTGCAAATCTGGATTTTTAACAGGAAATAGAAACAGAGGTATCAAAGTGTTACAGGCATACTCAGATTCCCCCCCCCCCATTCACATATATACATATTTCTAAATATTTACAAGCAACAAGTTCAGAGACTTAAGATTTAGAAGAGTGATGTTACTCACTTGCTTAGATTGAACAGGGCTTTTACTTTGAATCAGGCTTTTGAAATTGCCAGCTGAAATCACCTTCTTTGATTTCTCTGGTTGTAGTTTGTTTGAGTTTTGAAATGATGCCACTTTATTTTTTGTTTATGATGGACTAAACTGATGAAATGAAGAAGTGGATGTATATAAAAGAAAGGTGTACAGAGTGATGATATGGTTTGTACAAAATAGTATGGCTGAGGTGCTTACATTCCTTTTTCTCGGCTAATATCATGCTTTTGCTTATGTACTTGATATGTTTTTTTATTTGTTTGTACTTTATTTTGTTTATACTTGCCTTGCCTTACCCAGGTTGATGCTGCATTACTTGCTTTAACATGTTTGTCCATACTTTGCATACTTTTGGTGGCTGAAACATCATATGTATTTTAGCTTTGTTTATTTATATTTTTATTCCCAGGCTCTTGTATTGCTTCTTCATTTTATTTGCTGTCTTCATATTTGCATATTTTATTTTTCTTTCTTTTGTCTATTTCTTGTTTATTTTCAGTTTACAAGCTGCATACTATTCTTTTTAGTTTAGTTTTATACTTATTGTTTTTGTTTTATATATATCAATGTTCTTATTTTTATTCATAGCTGAAGTATGAATTATTTTACTTTACAAAATAAGTGAACTTCTATTTTTATCTTTTATTTTTATTACTTTTGTAGCCTACTCCATTTGTATTATCTTGTATTGATTTATTAATATGAGATTAAGATATATATATATATATATCTACTTTATATTGTTATATCTTATATTTTATTTACTTCTTATTTATTGTCCTGTATTTATTATATATATTTTAACCATCAATAATAAATTAACAATTCACTTATTTATTCATTTCGTACTTGTGTCATGTATACACTTTAATATTTATTTTTCAAACCATAAATATAAGATTTAAATTCAAGTAATTTAACACATTTTTATTTGAGATCGGGGAAACTCGCATCAATCCATCTATACATTTCACAATTTTAATTCAAAAATTCGATAAATTATCAATTTAAATTAAATTAAAATCTAGGGTCGTTATATGGTATGTCTACTATAGCTACCATATTAGATGGCAGGTTCTACATCTAAAACCGTACTGGGTTCGTATTGGAAATTGGATTTCCAACAAATGGTCAGGCCAAGGAACTTCCCATTGCCACATGGGTACGCCTCTAGATAGACGCCCCGAGAACCTAACCAGATCTCTGCCAACACAAGGCCGGGTTAACTACTACACGAGTATGCCACCCTCCGGTTGTAAACAACCTTTATCCGAGGACCCTCAACATCAACAATCACAAAGTAATATATATTTGCGACATTCACATAAGTTAAGTATCTGGGCTCCATACCATGATACCACTTCTATCCAGAAGGAAATGTACATACCCTAAGGGGTGCTACCCCCTAAAACCTTGCCGCATCCTTCCTGTTTTGACCATTTCGGGGTGTGAGGTTCGACGAAGTCTCATCCGCAAAGCTATGCTTTTCACAAAAGCCGTGCTTCGATCAACAAATAATCAGCAGCACTTCATATGCCACATTACCAATTTGGGAATGTACCACTAGTAACCATCAACTACATAACCTATGAGCTCGTACGTCTCAGAGAAGGGTGTTAAGCTAGGAGAATAAATTCTCCGCCACCAACAGAAATGTATTTGATAGAAACCAGCTTTACATCTTAAAGTGTAACGTCAGACACACATCCATACATGTCCGTCCCGGGATTGGACGGAACCGAAGGCACTTCCAAAGAAGCCCTTGCAATCCGGATATTGACTAATCACGTCCGGAATCCCCATCACAAAGGGTGATAAAAATCTATATAACAGAGCAACCCGGTGCAGAGACATTCGACAGGTAATCCTTTCGTTTTCGAAAATACCCGGTCTTCAACACCATCTTCAAATGCAATCCCATTTCGTCGTATCGTTATTCGGAATGGGTTTTATGACACAAGGTCCTCTCCCGGCTAATCCAAATAACGAGCGCTTATTTTGAAAATAAGTGTTCATTTAGATTCAAACAATTCACAATAATTACACTTTAATCTTTTAAACAAAAGATCCATTACAATCACAAAGGTTCGATGTGGGTTTCAAATATTCATTTGGAATCCGACACCCGGTCACATCGAAATTCAAATGCCGATTTAGGCCAATATTGATATTCGGTTATTTAACTATCAATCATCACTCACAACAGTCAATGGATTTCAAATAATTGTTTTCCCAATTTTTATTATTTTCAATATATCTTCGCAAAATAAAATTTCACTCTTTAATCCTTTGAAAAATAAATTTCAAATCAATTTCCAAACATTTATTCATTTCCACTGAAAATCTACCGATTTCAAATATTTTAAAATAATATAAAAATACTTATTCAAAATATACTTGGAAATATTTAAAATAAACTATTTTAGAATATTTGCTTAAATATTAGTTATGAAAAATATTATACTATTATCTCATACAAAATTCAAGTCCAAAAACTAATTTTAAAATAAAATTAGTAGATAGAGTATAAATATTTAAATACCTATTTTCTAAATCAAAAATCAATTTAATCTTTTAAATAATCCTTATATAATTAATTAAATAAATTTTTACTTTAAACAATTTCCAAACTAACTTCTCCAGCAATATTATTTTAAACCAAATCTAAAACTTTTAATTTTATTCAAAATCTATTTTAAAAATATACTCGGCTTTCCAGGGAAGAATTTCTTTTCCATTTCAAAATGTTCCATTCAAATAAATTAATAAATCTTCTCGATTTATTTTAATTACATTGCAAATCTGTAAATTCCTTTCCACACTTTAAAAATAAACCAATATTTAATTTTAAACAATTTCCCTTTTCTTTACAAATTTCCAAATCGATTCCTAAGATAAATTTCAACTCTAAATTAAATTCCAAATTTAATTTCTAAATTTATTTTCTTTTGAAACAAATTTATTTATCTCTTTCAAATATTTAAAATCCGTATCTTAAATAAATCCTTCAACTATTTAACAACATTACTCGAAATTCCTTTATTAAAATATTATCTTATATTTTTGGAATTAATTCGATCGAATTAGAAAAATCAACTTTAATACTTTAATTACAACGGTCTAGGCTCTTCTACTTTAATTCCCAAAAAGATCCAATTTCATATTTCTGGAGTCCTACGATACCAAAGATATATTTGTCTAAATTACAGTCTTCAACGGTTTTCAATCACAAGTAATCACACACGGATTTCAAATAATCATTACACAACATACGAAACAAATTAAATATTTGAGGAATCCAGTTGGATCCCTCCAACCTGTTTCCCTGCATCCACAGATATTAGCACAACAATTAAATGCCCATTCCTCTTCAAGGTGGAATATCGCGGTATATGGGATTTAAAAAATATTATCCGCTATTATGCGGCGCAATAGGGTCTCATCCGCTATATAATGCGGTAAATCAACAACTCCAAATACATATATGATACCAATTACACTTCAAGGTGGAATATCGCGGTATATGGGTTTAATATAATAACCTTCGCTATTATGTGGCGCAATAGGGTCTAAACTAATATAACTAATAATAATATAAATTATGCAAACACACAATCAATCAATTTTAATTTTAACTATTAAAATTAGATCAGAGGAAAAAAACAATTGATTGAGTGTGAAGATCTCACCTTTTATTGTGCATGCAATCCAATTTCTTTCCATCTTGATTTCCACACATTTTTAGACCTTGTATAAATAATTTATACATTTTACTAATATTCGAAATAAATCGAAAAATCAATTTCTTTTCAATAGATTAAATAAATTAACACTTTTAATTTGAACTAATCAAATATTTTTTTTTAATTGGATAAATTAAATTAGCTAATTTATTCCATAAAACCAATTTTCTCTTACCAATCTATTTAGTTAAATCGAATTTCCCTTTTTTAAAAGAAATCTTAAGATAATTAAATAGATTAATTTTTAAACCAATACTTTTAATTCCTAAACACATCCATTTTGACAATTTATTTAACTAAAAGTGAAATTTAAAAACAGAATTTCCTTTTGAAGTAAATTAAATTAATTAATGATTTTTATTTCAATCAAATCATCAAAATTTAAACTAATTTTCCTTTTATAAACTTTAGTAATCAAAATATTTGTATAGATTAATTAAACCAATAATTCACCATAATTTATTATTTTAAACATTTAAAACTAAATTTGAAATTTGTATATGTATATTTATTTCATATAAACTTTTTTATTAAATTAAATCATACATTTTTTAAAATGGCTTATCAGAAAAAAAAATTCTCACTTTACTGTAAATTTTATAGCTTCTCTGTATATTTTATTAAAGCAAAGATAAACCAATCTATATAAAATAAAAAAAATGAGTACCTCACCACGCTATAGGCAAAACGTGAATTCCCAACTCGGCAAGACTCAACACCCACGCGAAGACGCTCGTGCCACCGGACACTCACATCTACCCTGCCTTTGCGAAAGCTTGCAATCATTGTCGATCGTATGAGCTTCCATTAGTTCGAAACCCAGTACCGAACGCAATCCATCCTTCCCTATCGCTGCCCCCCCAGACGTTGATTCGAAACCCAAAAATATTGTTTCATCAATAGATTCCAACGCACAAAAACTCCCCCTTGCAATTGCTTAATCGAATGCAACTGCAACATCTATTCGAACGATTCAAATCGCGGCCACTAATCCCCTGATGTCGCGATTTAGCTTGAGACCTAGTTTTAATTCGAACGGTTGAGTGAGATCTTCACAAAGGGGGTTGCGATCGATATTCTTCGAAATCGAGATACCCTCGATAATTTTTTTTCTTTTCTGATTCAATTTTGAGAATAAGGGAAGCAGCCATTTTCTTTTTGTTTTTTAATAAAAATGGATCGGCCAAGGTTTCCAATTAGAACGAAGAAGAGTTTAATTTTATTTCGATTTTTTTTAAAGAAAAAAAGAATGCACGGCTTTGATAAAATAAAAATTAACGATGCGTGTTTCAACTGAAGGACAAGTGTTGAGAGGTAGTATACGCGTTATTTGACCTTAAGAAATAGCTTTATATTAAATATACATACACACACACACACACACACACACACACACACACACACAGATATATATATATATATATTAAATTCAAATTCAAATTGTCAAAACCACGCAACTAAAAATCTCGATCTCCAATCGAGGCGTGCCGCTAGGCGTTTATAATGTTAAGCCCCTATTCCGAACACAATGGAAAAGGTTCCGAGTCCTAATTCGATCGTACGGAGAAGATAGCCTTTCGAACTAGTTAAATATTGAATTTTCGATTTAAATTTCAACGCGTTTGCTCATCATACGGTTAAACGATCACTCCGAATGCCACGAAAATTGAAATTCGATAATAATACAATATTACGGATCCAATGGAACTGGTTTCATCGAATTACGAGACCGTGCCTCGGAAACCTATTTTCAAATATCGATTTTAAACGATATAAATTCAGAACTAAACAATTCAAATTCAATCATGTAGTTTCTATTATCCTCAGTATTATCAATATGAATTTACTAAGCCATTAAATTATTTTTAACAGGCTTAAAATTGAAGATTTACAATTTTACCCACATTTATGTAATTAAATTTGATAATTAAATTGCTAAATTCATTGTTAATATTAAAATTCAAGCTAAATTAACGATTCAGATATTTGAAATCATTTGAATATTTTTAGTTTCAAACGTTGAAAATTTTGGGTCGTCACATCCTTTCCCCCTTAAAAGATTTTCGTCCCGAAATTACAAGTTAAGACGAATGGACCTTAACCCGTGTAATATTTCCCAACCCAAACAGTTTTATCAATTTATCAACCCAAATCTTTTTTTAATTAAAGATTCATTTCAACTAACTTTCCAAGTTCAATTATTTTCTTAGCCATTTAATTTAAATTCAAATTCAAATTATATTTTTCAAAATTTTCTCAAAAATTTTCTATCTCCCTAAATTTTCGAAAAATTTCGCCAGCGTCTCCTTTGCACGGGTAGCTCGGTACGACTACAAAATGGCACCACAGGCCCTCAAATCCCAAAAGAAAACAAAAAGCCAAGCGGTTGGACAAGAAAATCACCTATTTTCATACTGAAATTGAAATACATACCTTTTTGTCGAGCGATTCAATTTTATCTTTTAAAATCAAAATCCCAATTTATCTTTTTCCTGTAGCACACCTGCATATTCTGAATCCATAATATCCATTTTCATTCAATCTTGCATTTTCAATTTTATTTTAATTCAATTTACACTACAATTCTATTTGAATTCAATTTATCTTCTATCATGAATATTGAATTTTATCTTTTAATTATAACGGATTCATATTATTATTTTAATTCAGTTTCATTCACTAATTTACTTCAATTTCCAATTTGAAATCGTTTGTCGCTAACAATATTTTCAAAAAAAATTCTAACTCCCAAAATTTTCGGAAAATTTTGGCAGAGCCTCCTTTGTACGGAGGAGCTTTTGCAATTTGACGAAAGATATAAATATATATACATCGACCCACCCGGTCGAAAAAAACAAAAACAGTTCATATTTCCTATTTTTATTGCGTAGGCGTACCTTATTAGCATTTTTAAGCAAAGCGGTTTATTATTAGCTTTTTAACACGACCAAATCCAGCCCAAACGGCCCTCCTGTACCTGTACTTACTCAATTTAAACACATAAGTGAGATATATAAGAAATTTATTCACATTTCACTTATTTCCAATAGTAAACACATAGTTTTCACAAGCAGTACATTCAAAATAGTTCCCATAAGCAGTTTATATGGTTCTGTTACAAATTTAATTTGTTACAATCAATTCGCATACCATTTCTATTCAATTCAAGTGATTCACAACTCACTTTCTTTCGTTCAATTTTTTTTTTAAGCGAAATGAACTCATATATATTTCAAATTATTCAAAAATCAATTTGATTTGCTTTTATTACTCTTAGAATTTTATACATACTCGTTTGCGTTAAATAACAACCATTTCTATGCAAATTTTGACGATATTCACTTAATAGAATATCCAATCTAGTTTATAACTAATTTAAATTTATACAAACTCAATTTACTCTTTATTCTATTTCATTTCCAATTGATTCTGTTCAATTCATTTTGCATTCCATATTCACATTCATTTCAATTAAAACCATTTCACAATTTCCAGTTTATCCTCCATTTATTACTTTAGAATATTTCCCAACTCTAAATTTTTACTTAAGAATTTTACCATTTATTTCTTAAGTTCAAGATAATTATTCTATATACTTCTTATATTTATTTCCAATTTACCACTTTGGTTTATAACCACTTATATTTAAACTGGATTCCAAATTCCATATGAATTCATTTTACCTTTCATTTATAAATATTGAATTCAATTCATTTTGAACCAAACTAAATTTGTCATTCTCTTAATTAGTTTCACTAACTAATTTTAATTCCTTTATTAACATTTAGCTCCACTTGATCCAAAATTTACTTAAGTTATTTCAATTCAAAAATCAAATTTATTTTTCCTTACAACACTTCCCAATTTAAATCCTTGATTTTATTTTCATTTATCAAATTCACAGCATCTACTAATTTAATTAAATTAGTTTTATCCACTTATCCATTTTTAATTTCAAATTTCCATTCTCAGTCCATCTCGAATTCATTTTATCAATAACAAGGAAATTTTCAATTTATTTCTACTTACTTGAATTTTTCTGCAAATTCAAACCATTTTATTTAACTCACATTCAAGTTTTAATTTAACTAGTTCAACTTTCCTATTTCATGAATTAATTAATTATCATATTAGTTTACCTGAATTCAATCCATTTTATTTTCTTTTTCCCCAAGTTTGGATTTTTATTCAATTTGATCCAAGTCAAATCTCATTTCAATTTATAAAACCCATTTATACATTCACATTGCCAATTTCATTCCATTAATGAATTTTATTCCAAATTATAAATTACATTTAAAATTTATAGTTACAAATCTCATTTGTATTTTTATTTTCTTAGCTCTTGGTTTTGATTTCAATTTCTCATACAATGATGATAATAATCTAATATTATCGCTTCCTAACAACCAAGCAACCATAAATTATAATAATTCATAGAACATTTATTTCTTTTATATATGAAAATAGTTTTGGATAAAACTATTTCATTTACCCTATTTTAAAATAATACTGTGTCGGTTTATCTTGTTTAAGAGTTTAGGAACCCCTATCGAAACAGTTGGCCAGACTGCACCGACCAAAATCTATAAACAATCAACCGATAAGTCAACACAATATAAAACAATTTATATTCACTAACAAATACGCGCTCATATCTATTATTACACTCAAACTCATTCTAGGGTACTACTGACTCTATCTCTAATGAGTAACACCGAACAGAGCCAAGGTTGTCGCTTAACCAAATGCTCTGATACTAAATTTGTAACGACCCGAATTTACGACGCCCGAAAGTCGACATTTATACGTACACTGTATCAAATGTCGCGCAATCGAATGCCGAAAAACCGAACCGTTAGGGTTTAAGAAGAAGAACAGAAACAATAACAGAATCTCACAATTCGCAGCGGAACAACATATAATATATCAATGAATAATCTTTAAAAAAAAGAATCATATCTGTTATTACATTACATCACATTACATTATTAGAGTGTACAACAACAATAGCAAAAGAAAATATAACATATACTAGTAATACGCTTCGCCATCCATCTTGCTCCTGATCTCCACAGCAACTCTTTTCTGACTTCGCTCCCGGATAACTGAAACCTGACTCTAGGCTGCATGTGTGGAAAATTATGGGCTCCCAGAGTTTAGAAAGGGAACATTAAACTTCAGGTCAGTCATGGGACTGGTGTGAGATCTTAAAAACACTTATTCTTTTACAAAAGAAAAAAGAGGAATTTAAAAGAAATTCGCAATGCTTTTTGAAAAATGAAACTACCATAAGGCCTCCCGCCACACACAAAATGCAAACGCAGAATTGGGGAAGATTTCTCCTTATGATAGTCAAATATGCTTGATACGAAAAATCTTTTTAATATTATTATAGTGCATAGTGCACAAAATATTTCGAAAGTATAATATTAATCTTAGCCAGCATACGTACCATTATAGTATGCCAACTATAGCTACCATATTAGATGGTAGGTCCTACAACTAAAACCGTACTGGGTTCGCATTGGGAATTGGATTTCCAACAAATGGTCAGGCCAAGGAGCTTCCCATTGCCACATGGGTACGCCTCTGGATAGACGCCCCGAGAACCTAACCGGATCTTTTCCAACACAAGGCCGGTTTACCTCTGCAGAAATAGGTAACTACTACACGAGTATGCCACCCCCCGGTTGTAAACAACCTTTATCCGAGGATCTTCAACATCAACAATCACAAAGTAATATATATTTGTGACATTCATATAAGTTAAGTATCTGGGCTCCATACCATGATACCACTTCTTTCCAAAAGGAAATGTACATACCCTAAGGGCGCTACCCCCTAAAACCTTGCCGCATCCTTCCTGTTTTGACCATTCCGGGGTGTGAGGTTCGACGAAGTCTCGTCCGCAAAGCAACGCTTTTCACAAAAGCTGTGCTTCGATCAACAAATAATCAGCAGCACTTCGTATGCCACATTACCAATTTAGAAATGTATCACTAGTAACCATCAACTACATAACCTCTGAGCTCGTACGTCTCAAAGAAGGGTGTTAAGCTAAGAGAATAAATTCTCCGCCACCAACAGAAATGTATTTGATCGAAACCAGCTTTACATCTCAAGGTGTAACGTCAGACACACATCCATACAAGTCCGTCCCGGGATTGAACAGAACCGAAGGCACTTCCAAAGAAGCCCTTGCAATCCGGATATTCGCTAAACACGTCCAAAATCCCGATCACAAAGGGTGATAAAAATCTCTATACCGGAGCAACCCGGTGCAGAGACATTCGACAGGTAATCCTTTCGTTTTCGAAAATACCCGATCTTCAACACCTCTTCAAATGCAATCACATTTCTTCGTATCGTTATTCGGAATGGGTTTTATGACATAAGGTCCCCTCCCGGCTAATTCGAATAACGAGCGCTTATTTTGAAAATAAGTGTTCATTTAGATTCAAACAATTCACTATAATTTCACTTTGATCTTTTAAACAAAAGATCCATTACAATCACAAAGGTTCGATGTGGGTTTCGAATATTCATTTGGAATTCGACTCCCGGTCACATCGAAATTCAAATGCCGATTTAGGCCAATATTGATAGTCGGTTATTTAACTATCAATCATCATTCACAACAGTCACTGGATTTCAAATAATTTTTTTCCCAATTTTTATTATTTTCAATATATCTTCGCAAGATAAAATTTCACTCTTCAATCCTTGAAAAATAAATTTCAAATAAATTTTCAAACATTTATTCATTTCCACTGAAAATCTGCCGATTTCAAATATTTTAAAATAATATAAAAATACTTATTCAAAATATACTTGGAAATATTTAAAATAAACTATTTTAGAATATATGCTTAAATATTAGTTATGAAAAATATTATACTAATATCTCATACAAAATTCAAGTCCAAAAACTAATTTTAAAATAAAATTAGTAGATAGAGTATAAATATTTAAATACCCATTCTCTAAATCAAAAATCAATTTAATCTTTTAAATAATCCTTATATAATTGATTAAATAAATTTACTTTAAAAAATTTCCAAAGCTAATTTCTCCAACAATATTATTTAAAACCAAATCTAAAACTTTTAATTTTATTCAAAATCTATTTTAAAAATATACTCGGCTTTCCAAGGAAGAATTTCTTTTCCATTACAAAATGGTCCATTCAGATAAATTAATAAATCTTCTCCATTTATTTTAATTACATTGCAAATCTGTAAATTCCTTTCCACACTTTAAAAATAAGCCAATATTTATTTTTAAACAATTTCCCTTTTCTTTACAAATCTCCAAATTGATTCCTAAGATAAATTTCAACTCTAAATTAAATTCCAAATTTAATTTCTAAATTTATTTTCTTTTGAAATAAATTTATTTATCTCTTTCAAATATTTAAAATCTGTATCTTAAATAAATCCTTTAACTATTTAACAGCATTACTCGAAATTCATTTATTAAAATATTATCCTATATTTTAGGAATTAATTCGATCGGATTAGAAAAATCAACTTTAATACTTTAATTGCAAGGGTATAGGCTTTTCTACTTCAATTCCTAAAAAAAATCCAATTTCATATTTCTGGTATCCTACGATACCAAAAATATATTTGGCTAAATTACAGTCTTCAATGGTTTTCAATCACAAATAATCACACACGGATTTCAAATAATCATTACACAACATACGAAACAAATTAAATATTTGATGAATCCAGTTGGATCCCTCCAACCTGTTTCCCTGCATCCACAGATATTAGAACAACAATTAAATACCCATTCCACTTCAAGGTGGAATATCGCGGTATATGGGATTTATAAAATAGGGTCTCATCCGCTATATAATGCTGGAAATCAACAACTCCAAATACATATATAATACCAATTCCACTTCAAGGTGGAATATCGCGGTATATGGGTTTAATATAATAACCTCCGCTATTATATGGCGCAATAGGGTCTAAACTAATATAACTAATAATAATATAAATTATCCAAACACACAATCAATCAATTTTAATTTTAACTATTAAAATTAAATCAGAGAAAAAAAATTGATTGAGTGAGAAGATCTCACCTTTTATTGTGCATGCAATCCAATTTCTTTCCAGCTTGATTTCCACATAGTTTTAGACCTTGTATAAATAATTTATACATTTTATTAATATTCAAAATAAATCGAAAAATCAATTTCTTTTCAGTAGATTAAATAAATTAACACTTTTAATTTGAGCTAATCAAATAATTAATTTTTTTTTAATTGGATAAATTAAATTAGCCAATTTATTCTATAAAACCAATTTTCTCTTACCAATCTATTTAGTTAAATCGAATTCCTCTTTTTAAAAGAAATCTTAAGATAATTAAATAGATTAATTTTTAAACCAATACTTTTAATTCCCAAACACATCCATTTTGACAATTTATTTAACTAAAAGTTAAATTTAAAAACTGAATTTCCTTTTGAAATAAATTAAATTAACTAATGATTTTTATTTTAAACAAATCATCAAAATTTAAACTAATTTTCCTTTTATAAACTTTAGTAATCAAAATATTTGTATAAGTTAATTAAACCAATTATTCACCATAATTTATTATTTTAAATATTTAAAACTAAATTTGAAATTTGTATATGTATATTTATTTCATATAAAAAAAATTATTAAATTAAATCAGACATTTTTGAAAATGGCTTATCAGAGAATTTTTTTCCTCACTTTACTATAAATTTTATAGCTTCTCTGTATATTTTATTAAAACAAAGATAAAACTATATAAAAAAAGAAATAAAAATGAGTACCTCACCACGCTACAGGAAAAACATGAATTCCCAACTCGGCAAGACTCAACACCCATGCGAAGACGCTCGTGCCACTAGACACTCACATCCACCCTGCCTCTGCGAAAGCTTGCAACCATTTATCGATCGCATGAGCCTCCATCAGTTCGAAACCCAGTACCAAACACAATCCATCCTTCCCTGTCGCTGCACCCCCCCATACGTTGATTCGAAACCCAAAAATATAATTTCATCAATAGATTCCAACGCCCAAAAACTCCCTCTTGCAATTGCTTAATCGAATGCAACTGCAACATCTATTCGAACGATTCAAATTGCAGCCACTAATCCCCTGATGTCGCGATTTAGCTTGAGACCTAGTTTCAATTCGAACGATTGAGTGAGATCTTCACAAAGGGGGTTGCGATCGATATTCTTCGAAATCGAGATACCCTCGATAATTTTTTTTTCTTTTCTGATTCAATTTTGAGGATAAGGGAAGCAGCCATTTTTTTTTATAAAAACGGATCGGCCAAGGTTTCCAATTAGAATGAAGAAGAGTTTAATTTTATTTCGATTTTTTTTAAAAGAAAAAAAGAATGCACGGCTTTGATAAAATAAAAATTAACGACATGTGTTTCAATTGAAGGACAAGTGTTGAGAGGTAGTATACGTGTTATTTTACCTTAAGAAATAGCTTTATATTAAATATACATATTATTTTTTTAAATTTAAATTCAAATTTTCAAAACCACGCAACTAAAAATCTCGATCTCCAATCGAGGCTTGCCGCTAGGCGTTTATAATGTTGAACCCCTATTCTGAACAAAATGGAAAAGGTTCTGAGTCCTAATTCGATCGTATGGAGAAGATAGCTTTTCGAACCAGTTAAATATTGAATTTTCGATTTAAATTTCAACGCGTTTGCTCATCATACGGCTAAACGATCACTCCGAATGCCACTAAAATTGAAATTCGATAATAATACAATATTATGGATCCAATGGAACTGGTTTCATCGAATTCCGAGACTGTGCCTCGAAAAGCTATTTTTAAATATCGATTTTAAACGATATAAACTCAAAAATGAACAACTCACTTTCAAATTCAATCCCACTGTTTCTATTATCTTCAGTATTATCAATATGAATTTACTAAGCTATTAAATTATTTTTAACAGGCTTAAAATTGAAGATTTACAATTTTACCCAAATTTCTATAATTAAATTTGATAATTAAATTGCTAAATTCATTGTTAAAATTAAAATTCAAGTTAAATTAACGATTCAGATATATGAAATCATTTGAATATTTTTAGTTTCAAACGTTGAAAATTTTGGGTCGTCACATCATTATTGTTTGATATTCATTTTGTGAATAACCTTTTTATTCTTTCTTTCTTTCTTTCTTAAAGTAGAAGAAATGGTTAGTTCTAGCAGTCCTGGCGCTGGTCAATCCAGTAGCCCTTCTCTGGATGGCGCATTCATGTCTGCCCAACAAATTTTGGATCTTGTAAAGAATCAAGAGTTTATCAGTGCTTTGAGTAAGAACCCTGAAATGGTTCTACCTTTGAAACTTGAAATTCCATTCAATCAGCTTGTGGATATCACTCTTCGACATGAAGAGGTTGGTAAAATAAGTGATAGTGATATTGGGACTTCCAAGAAGAGGCATATTAAGTTCAAAAGTCCTAATCCCAATAAGAAAGTGAAGCAAACTACTTTGGTAGCAAAGACTCCAATCCCTAATCGTGGAGGATGTTACAATTGTAATTCTAAGGACCATTATGTAATTAAGTGTCCAAAACCCATTCCTTGTCGCTATTGCAAAAATCCGGGCCATCTTTTATCTACTTGTCCCAAACTCCCTAGCAAGAGGGAGGGAAAGTTGAAAGTTCTGCAAGCCCCTTGTAACACTTCACTTGGTCAAGGTACTTCACATTCAATCCTTGATTTCATTTGTTCTGTGATTGTCCTTTTCGAATTCTGTTTGGCATGGGTTCATCTTATTATTTTATATCAAAAGAACTTGTTGATTCGTTTTCTTTAAATATTTTGGGCTTGATGACTTCTTTGAGAATTGCGAATCCGGTTGGTGGATCCGCAACACTCAATTTGCTTTGTTTGGATGTCGAGATTATTTTATGTGATTTTTTCTTACCGAGCCGATTTGCAGTTTATGTGTTACTTAGGCTTCGAAATTTATTTTTGTGAAAGGATTGGCTTAATTATTATGAAGCCATATTTCATGTCCCGAGTGGACTATTCATCTTCGACATTTTCAATCTGTTAAGCAGATTTCTATTTTTCTTTGTGATTCGATTCCAATTTGATGGCATCATTCTATTCTTTAAGCCCACATGTTGAGTAAAGTGTTATTTCTCTCATTTGGGTAGTTGTGAATTTTCCAGTGTTTTGATCTTGTCTTAGGATTATCACCTAAGGATCTTTTGAGTGGTGTTAAGGTCTTTTCAGCTCGACCTTGCCACCAGTTTTCATTAGCTACAAGTTGCGGATGTTAGCATTCCACTTACCGCATTCTGCACTCGTTATGATTCTTATGAATGACTTGTTATGTCATTCAGTTTGTCCAGCTTATTTCATCCATTTTATGAATCGAGTATTCTACAAATATCTCGATGACTCCATTCTTGTATTTATTGATTTTGGATGAAAACAATAATTTAAAATTTTGCAAATCTTTTTCATAAGATTTGTTTATAAGTATGATTGGATTTTTGTTCTTGAAACGAACAAAGAATATACGTAAAGTTTTTAAGAGATATTTTTATCATATAGAAGATGATTTTGTGATTGAATTGCCCATTGAGTGCTTTAAGAATTCTGGTCGATG
This sequence comes from Allium cepa, assembly GCA_030765085.1. Classification (NCBI taxonomy): domain Eukaryota; kingdom Viridiplantae; phylum Streptophyta; class Magnoliopsida; order Asparagales; family Amaryllidaceae; genus Allium; species Allium cepa. The sequence continues at coordinate 28,273,928 of CM060935.1, forward strand.
CGCTTGATCAATGTTATCATAGGAATTTCGTAAATGCTTTGATGAGACAATCTGACACAATAAATTGACTTGTAAAAAGTAATTTTTTCTAGAAAGATTATTACATAAAGATAATTGTAATTTTGAAAGTTTTAGCTTTTCGGGAAAGAAGATTATTTAAAAGAACTCTTTTCCGATACTCTTATTCTTGTGATTCCCGAAGGGAACCAATACTTTATTGATTATACCGATGCTAGTCGTGTTAGTTTAGGTGTCATTCTCTTGCAAAAGAGCACGTGCTATCACTTTTGTTTCTAAATAATTAAAGCCTATCGAAACTAGGTATGCCACTCATGATCTAGTACTCGCGGCTATTGTTGTCGAATTTTAGAGTTTGGCATCATCATTTATTTTTGGGGAAGAAATTTGTTCTCTACTCCGATCATAGATCTTTGAAATATTTATTTTCTCATAAGGAACTTAATTTGCGTCAACAGCGTTGGCTCGAGTTCCTTGCATCTTATGATCTTGATATTCTTTATACTCCCGGAAAGGGGAAATCGTGTTGCCGACGCCATTAACCAAAAGCAACAAGCGGTTGTTTCCATGATGATATCCGAATGGAATGAGCTCGTGATTTTATCCACTTGTGAGATTAGAGATCGTGTATCTGATTTATGTTCATCTCTTGTTTTATGTAGCCTTAAGGCTCATCCTTCTCTTCTAGACCACATTCCTGAAGCCCAAAGGTTAGATATCGAATTGCCTCTTCTTGGACAAAATAGTAGGGATAAAATTGATATTGAAGGTATGAAAGACTTTGATACTGATTCTCGTGGCGACGTTCGAAAATTTTGTAGACTTATCGTGCCAAATATCAGTGATCTTCGTAAAGACATTTTAGAAGATTCTCATCGTTCTAAATTTACCATTCATCTCGGTAGTAGTAAAATGTACACGGATATGAAGCGATTTTATTATTGGAAGGGAATGAAATCTGATATTGCTAACTTTGTTAAGTGTTGCATGACTTGCCAACTTCTCAAGGCCGAGCATCAAAGGCCCGGTGGGTTATTGCAAACCTTTGAAATTCCAATTTAGAAGTGGGATCAAATTTCCATGGATTTTATTGACGGCTTTCCCCGTTCTCGTTCGGGTTATGATAGCTTATGGGTGATAGTCGATAGACTTACTAAATCCGCCCATTTTATTCCCGTTCGGTCCAACCGGACCGTTCCTCTTTTAGCCAAACTCTTTATTAAAGAGATTGTTAAATTACATGGAGTTCCTACTTCTATTGTTAGTGATTGTGATCCATTGTTTACTAGTGGATTTTGGAAGAGTCTTCAAAAAGCTTTGGGAACTAAGCTTAATTTTAGCACCGCTTATCATCCTCAGTCCGATGGACAAACCGAGCGTGTGAATCAAACTCTTGAAGATCTTCTTCGTGCATGTGTTCTTGATTTTGGTGGAAGTTGGGAAGATCATATTGCTCTCGTTGAGTTTTCCTACAATAATAGCTTCCAATCTAATATTGGTATGGCACCTTTTGAGGCACTCTATGGAAGGCCATGCCATTCTTCTTCTTGTTGGCTTGAGGCCATTGAGAAGCTAGTTTTTGGTCCAGATTTTATTCGTGATTCCACAGAAAAGATTGACCTTATTCGTCATAGGATGAAAAAAGCTCGAAGTAGGCAAAAAATCCTATGCCAATAACCGAAGAAGGAAATTAGAATTTTCTGTGGGTGATTTCGTGTTTATTCGTGTTTCACCTATGAAGGGTGTTGTACGTTTCAGTCGATTGGGAAAGTTAGCACCTCAATATATTGGTCCATTTCCTGTCACCGAACGTATTGGTTCCATGGCTTATCGCCTCTTATTACCGGCTCAATTTTTTGCTATTCATTACGTGTTTCACGTTTCTCAATTACGGAAATGCCTTCGAGATTCTGATTCTATTCTTGAGCCTGGTGTTGTGGAAGAAATTGAAGTTTCGCCTAATTTAACTTATGAGCAACATCCTATTCGAATTATTGCTTCGGAAGTCAAACGTCTTCGAAATGAAGATGTCCCGCTTGTGAAAGTTCCATGGTCCTCAAATCCTAAGGATTGCCCTTGGGAATCTTGAGAATTCATCGAACGAACACATCCGGACTTACTTTCTCGTGCTCTTTGAGGTGAACCTTTTATTTCAAAATTCTTTTGTGTTGAATATGCTTTTATGGTTGTTACTTTATTTTTTCTTCTTAAATATTGCATGGACGCAATTTCTTTAAGGAGGGGAGTCTGTAACAACCCACATATTTTACGATTGAATATTTAAATATTTTATTTAAAATAATTCATCGTTAGTCGGATTATTGTCCGAAAAGCTACTTTTTGCAAATAGTCGAATTAGGACCCGAGACCACCCCCATTGGGTTCAAAATGACGTTTGCGACCTTTTTGAGTATAAACTTCGATATGTTTGGGGTTAAGGGAATTTTTCTACTTTTTCACTTAGTGCTTTGGTTTTTGTTTCAGCCCATTAGACCCAAGCTTCACCCCTCTCCTCTTCATTACTTCATTTCTATTTCCTTATACTCAAGCTTTGGCAACAATGGAGAGAGGAATGGGAAATTAAAACTCCAAGCCCTAGTTTCCATTTGCAAATCAAGTTCTAGCTCCAAATTTATAGAAGAAGCTTTGGTAGGCCTCCTCCTCTTCTTCTCCAACTCATTCTCTTACCAATTTCAGAAATTCCTAAACCTAATTTAGGAAATGTTTCTCTTTTAAGCTTAGATTCAAGCTCTTTGGGTTGGAATTAGAGTACTTGTCCTTGCCATTGCTCTATAGCTTCTTCTTCATTTGTTTTGGGTTCAAAGGTGAGAGTTTTATCTCACATCTTAGTCTATAATTATCTTCGATTGTTACGTATGAATTCCTAACACTTATTTTTGTGCAATTGATTTTGGTTTGGATTGATTTGGTGTATATTCCAATTTTTGGTGCTTTGAAATCAAAATCTATGAAAATCCTACTATGGATATTTGGACATTGATATTTGAGGCGTATCGAAGAGCCGTTAAGGCTGGGTAGTCACGTGGCGTAAATCCTTAGTCGTCATTTGCTAGTCCGATCGCTTTCGATATTCATTTGGCCATTTTTGGTCGAGGTTCAGGAAATGCTCTGAATTTCAGTTTCAGACGTCTGAATCTGGAATTTCAGACGTCTGAATTGGCTCGATTTCAAATAGAAAGGAAATAGGCTAAAAACGCCTATTTCAGACGTCTGAAACATTTAGTTTAGACGTCTGAATTACGTTCTGGAAAACTTCTAATTTTCCAGATTCAGACGTCTGAACCACCTATTTCAGACGTTTGAATCGGCTGTGTTTTGCCTGCTTGCCTATTTTGTTTAAGAATTCCAATTTTATCGATTCGCGTTGATTCCGATTTGTTGCAATCATTTATTATCGACTTTGATGACATTTTCTTCGAGATTTATGGGAATATCCATTTTGATGGATTCGGTATCCATTTCTTTGAATTTTATTCACGTCTTTGAATGTGAATTTCTGTGATTGATTGTTCTACAATCATTTTTGTGATTTGTCACTTTAAAAATATGAAGGTTTTCCATACTAGTAGTAAATATCAAAACTCTTTCATCAAAACTATTTCAACACTATTTTATTACAAAGCTCGTTTATTAAAACCGTTTTCCAATCTATTAGTATATACAAACATTTACCTCATTCGTATGAGAAATCTAATTAAACGGCTTAGCAAAACAAGTGGTATGACACGCTTGCGCTTACTTCGTCGGTTAATTCTTGGAATTGTTCGATTGAACCTCTTGTGACAATTTTCGAGTGGAGATCTACAATTTGTTCGTAAATATTTAAATTAAGCTAGTGGTTATGGGACATGAAGCTAAACTCATATATTTACTAGCTTAGTGTAATTGACACTTAACCTCGAGTGGAAGTCTACAATTTGTTCGTAAATAATTATGTTAAGCAAGTGGTTATGGGACATGAAGCTAAACACATTTATTTACTAGCTTAGTGTAATTTACACTTATCGATCAATGATGATCATTTTGTGATTTAGACTAGCATTGTGCGATGTCTCTTTGTCTGCGAGGGAGACTAAACCCCTTCTTTGTGGATCTTCGGCTTGGTGGGGTAGTGACCCATGGTTTTCGGACCGTTTTTGTGGAGCTCCGGCTCATAGGTCTTTCGGGTCGTTTTATGGAGCTTCCACTCAAAAATTAATGGTTAGCAACCATGGAATAGCTTTCCATTTTGTGATACACGTGTTGGTGAGTTTTCATGCTCCCTTTCTTGTGATAGGCCTCTTTCTCCTTTTTTGTGATTTTTGGATTTCTATTGATCGATTTCTAGAATTTGCGTTTCACCAATTTTCGTGATTTACATTGATAAGCTTTATCATTATTTGTGCATTGGTGAATTTATGTTTCATCAACTTTTACGGTTGGCATTGATATGTTTGTCAATATTTGTGGTTTAGTGAATAAAACAAAGTATATGACATTCTTTTTAGTGCTTCGAGATTTCTTAAGATATTGTATGATTTTTATTATTATTCAATGTATACATGTCGTAGTATGACATTTTTGTTATCATACGTTTTTATCATATCTCTTCTTATATCTCATTTCGCCTGATAATTATAGCTAGACTGATCCGTTTATTATTTTCTTATTACATAATACTCGGGTCAGACCGAGATGTTACAGGTGCTTCTACTTGACTCCTCACCCAGGAGTATTATCTGACTTTTGGCTAACTACTTTAGTTCGGTAGATTTTGTTTTGTATACATTCTAGACAGAGACTCCTTAATGTATACATATTCTTTTTTTCTAGCACTTATAACTATTCTTTTGTGATATTGTGGATCTTGTTTGACCACTACTCTGATATACACTTTTATGTGTTATATTCATATCTTTTTCCGCCTTTGTGGTATGTATATCTGTGACTGATTTGTGTTATGTTTATTTCTATATTTGTTTCCGAAGATATTATAGCCACTATGTAGTAGCTTTGAGTTTGTAATGGCACATCGGATTTCCTCTTGAAATGATATGCATCTTAAACTATCTGACATACTGATGCTCGCACGAAGCAATTATACGGATGGTCGCTCCTCAACAGCCTTATTCTCCGCACTAGTTAACGACATTACCCTATAGTGTCCTTGGCTAGCGTGGGTATAGAGGTGGGGCGTCACATATAACTTCATGCTTAAACATACAAAACTAAACTAATATACTTTATCGAATAATTTATACTTTTCGAAATTACTTTTCTTTGAAAATTAAAACTCGACTTGGGAAGTGTTCGAACATTCAAAATAGTCGGAGAAATCAAATTTCAAATCCAAGAGTTGGAAATCAGCAATAAATCAGTAAATCAATTTCAATGGATACAGTTAAATCCAAAACTCGAGGACTGAACATCCGGCTCACTTCAAATTGTTTCAAATGTATATACATATATCTTTCGAATATCAAATCATACTTTGAAATTTGAAATCAAAATTGGGCTCACAAAATCAATCACATAGCAAAGCTACTAAAGTGGCCTCTCCCCTACTCTGATGCTCGAAAATAAATGTCGATGATGCGTGCACTCATCACCGAAATTTTCCAGCGACATAAGTGAGTTATGGACTTCTATTTTCTTGAAAACTCATCTGAAGTCATTTGAAGCATTTCTTATTTGGAAAATACTTTCAAATTGTATTATTATTTATTTTCAAAATCTTTACACCAATTTCAAAGTACCAGAATTCAATTTCTCGAGTTTACAATTTAAAACCCTTTCAGTTATAAATCATTTTTATATAAATCAATTTCTTATATAAAATTTTCAAATTTTCAAATCTTTTTGAAACTTCAAATTCTCGTTTTTTAAAACTATATAATCCTTATTGAAAACATTTTCACTTTTATATATAGAATATAATCATACTTATCAAAATAATAATTTCACTGTATAAAATAATTTCTAAAACACAAACAAACATGATTTTTTTTCATAGGATGATTCAAGAATGGATTTAAAAAAATTGATAGAGATTCAAATTAGATGGACTCTAATAAAATAGAATTTTGATTCGAAGATAGGCTCGAACGAAGATGAAATAATTAAATTACAAAATAGAAGATGGATATACATATATAAATCGCGGGCGACCATAACTGGGTCAACCGTGGCTTCAGGAATATGATCGATGCGGAATTCTAAGACAAATTGACATTCGATCTCCAGAGATAGAATTCGGCATAACAAAGGATTGCAGCATCTAAAGTGAAGGAATAGAAATCTTCGGTGAATCAATGCCAATTGTAAAGGAGTGTCACCCATTTACAAATCATTCAAAGATTAGTGGGCTCGTCGATTTTTATAGAGATCATTCAAAGTGGAGTTATAGGATGCTCCAGAATCAAATGAACAAAAATAGAGGAAGACAAGAATGGATTTCAGAACAAGTGGAAGCATTCCAAAATTAAAAGGAAACCAAATCAAAGAGGGAGAGATTCAAGCACGAATGAAAGCAATTCTGTAATTAGATCTTTTACATATGCTAAGTTTTGAGTAAAACCAGATCTTTAATACGAACTATAACAACCCGGTATTTTCAACCATTCACATCCACACATGTCGGAAATGAATTTCTCAAAATATCATACTGCTAATTTAAATTTGCAGAACTCAGCATATATAACAAATAAATCAATCACAGAATCACGAAAACAGAGTAATATAACAATAATGCAGTGGAATAGATAAATAGTAGTTCATGAAGCTATTATATTAAACAATAGAGTTTGAAATAAAATACAACAGAATATATCTAATATAGACTTATGACATCTCTGGACAAATCAACTGGAAAAGTAGAAAGCTGAATCGCTAGATGGATCTCCAAGCGAAGCTCCAAACTCCAAAGATGAGTCTCAAATGCTGTGTCACTCAGCCTGACCCGAGCATAAAGCAAAATACAAACACTCGAATCAGGATTAACATTCTTATGCCAATAAATCCAAATCAAGTGAAATATCAACTGAAATACAAATAACTTAAAGGATGTTTAGGATACCCATCCCCTAAGGATCCGTGGAACTATCTAACATGTAGTACTATATGCAATAACGATCAAACGTCATTATAACACCATGGTCATTTTATACTTCAAAAGCAAAATATCATTTCCACCATTTAAATAGTTAGATATTAATAATAGTGTAAAATAAAATAGTTTATAAAATAAAATAGTTTATATATTAAAATAATTAGTATGTTGAATTAGTTCACAAAATTAGTTTTTATTAAAAATAGTATATATATTAAAATAATTTATAAATAAAATATATATAACTTCCTCAAATTTCACAAATAGATTCAAATCGACTCGAAGTCCAAATTCAAATTTAATGTAATCTCAATTTATCAATTTGGATTCAATTTAGTTTCTAAATAAACAAATTCAAATCATACCGATTCTAAACACAGATTTGAACCATAAAATAAACCATTAAATTTCAGTATATTTCAAAGCTTTAAATATTCATAATTTTCAAAACTAAATTTAACAGTTTCATATAAATCTTGATTTAACTTATTATTTAGTATTGAAATATTCACTTAATAATTTCAATATTATTTAGATGAACTTAAATTACATTTTACAAAATATTTCCTTCAATTTATTTAAACATGAAATATTCATTAAATTACTTAAATCAAAAATCAAGTTAGAATATCATATCATAAATCTCAATTTCAATAAGTTTCAAATTGATTTAATTAAATAAAATTCTTAATTAAATACAATTTCAAATAAATTCAAATTAATCTTCCCAGCCTTAACTTATTCGAAATTTTTACAAAAATCTATTTTTGAAATATAAATTTAAATAAATACTTAAACATATTATATACTAATTAAATCAATCCTAATTAAATTAAATATTATTATTAAATTTATTTATAAAATAACCTTTGTATATAATATTTTAAGAATCGATATTTATTAAAACCATATATTTCTTTCCAAAACCATAGAAATTATTGTCAAAATATTTATACAAAGGCCACGGTGTCTGTATATAAATTTCTATCCTATGGTAAAGTGATATGGATATTTATCATTTCAATCCGTAATTTAAATATATACGAGTATATATCATTTCAACCCGCAATCCCAAATTCAATTCAAATGAAAATCGCTTGGGTTTATCATTTCAACCCATAACGATTTTCTCCTATTCTACAGATCGTTCATGTATGTATCATTCCAACCCATAGGGAATTCTATACTGACACGAAACTTGTAGAGTGATAACAGATACGAATAATATTATAATAAGCATATGTCATCAATAATTAAATAAAATATAAACAATAGGATATGGTGTCATATCCCACAGGTGAACGGTTACATATAATAGCATATATAACAATTTAAATAACTACAGCAGCATATTTCAATTGTCGCTTCAATTGAAATTAAATTTAATAGATATAAGAACATTAATCATGAGTGATTGCTTAACTTTCGAGGCTAGAGAGGATAGACAATGAAATTGAGTTACGAAATGCAAACATAACTTCCAAAGCAAAGCTAAATTGGCACGAATTTGATGAACAATGCTGATAGATAGGGAATCAAGGATCAAAATCAGTTTGATATGACAGAAACAAAACGTATGTTATATTATTATTAATGTTTCATTAAAATCAATATGACAATTTTAAAATAAAATAAAATAAAAAATATATATTAATATAGAACAGGTTTATAATAAATCTAACTTTACATATTTAAACTAACATATATTTTAACATACAACAATATATATACCAATGTATACTATGGCCAGTCAATACATGTGAATAATAATAGTGTAATATGTATAAACTAACATATGTTTGAAATTTAACGTATAATATGTAAATTAAACAACCAACTTATATATAGATACAAGTACATCATTGGTAAACATATTAGAGCAGAGAAGCATGGATTTTATACACATAATAGTTCAGATCTAATATACTACACATATTTTACATAATATATTCCTTGAAATCAATATATAACCGTTACAAACTGATATATCATCTTACTTATACGTATATACTAAATATATTTACCTCTACCATTTTGGAAATAAAAGTGTACATGCAGATAGACTATATAATTATATATATAACATACTGCCATAAAGAAGAAAAAAAATTACGATACAGTAAATAACTTATATAACTTACTTTATGAAATAAAAAAACAAGACAATTCTAGCCACAATTTCGAAATATATATATATATATACATACATATATATAAACACACTAACATATAATAAATATATATAAAGTTCACATATAATATAGTATGCCTATAATATTGCAAATGAAGAAAGCTCGACGGTGCCTCCAATATACAAGTGCTAAAATTTCTTTTACAAAAACATATGTAACTACTTCATAATATAATATATAGGGAAACACTTTACAGTAACTTGAAGTAATATACACATACAGAAATGAAAGCAATATATACAAGAGAAACATACACACACACACACACACACACACACACCAGGTTATCATAACATATACATATCTATATATTTAAAAATCAAGATAGCCTTGTATAAAATGCAAACCGAAGAAATCTTGTGTGTGTATATATATATAAAACTAACAGACCTTATATAATAAACTAAACAAATACTATAAACTTATATAGAAGAAAACTACATACCATAAGAATCCGTGAGCAAAGAATATACACAAAGTGTATGAGAAGGTGATGTGGTGGCTTCGGTAGAGGTCTATAGAGAGGGCAAAGTCGAAGTGGAGGGAGAGGAAGGTGAAAACTCAACTTCAGGTTGGAGGCAAAAGAAGGGAGAGAGATGTGAAGCATTGGTGGAATTGGGCGCTTTGGTGCCTTCGGTTTTTGTAGGGGAAAGACACGTGTTTTGTAGGGGAAAGGCAGAGAAAATAGGCATGTGGAGGTCTGGTTGCATGGAGAAGGAGGATGGTCTCAAGTGAAGGATTGGGTAGGGGAAAATAAAATGGGAAAGATTAAAGGAGAAGAATGTGAACAGAGGAAAGAATTATATATAGGCTAGAATTAGAATAAAGTAACTTATACTTTGAAGAAGACAGGGAGCCACATGAAAAATGAAATGACAGAACAGAAAATGGGAAAGGAAAGGTAATATAAATAATGGAAACGGCTATATGTTTCTTCAGAGAAATAATTATAGCTATAAATTTTGTTTTGGGAAGCACGTTTGAATTTTGAAACTGATGGAAAGTGTAAAGTCGCAATTCACGGTATCGTTACAACGAACAGCTTATTGTTTCTGTCGCGTACCAGACCTCAAAATACAGAAATAAATATACCGCATAGATCAGCACAACAAAACGACCAAAACGGTGCTAAAATATTAGTGGTACGATCATCCTATTAAAAGTCGATAATCGGTACTGATATACGTTGATATTCCGTAAGGAAAAATCCAAACGAAGCTAGAAATATCCGAATTTCGCGAAATGAATTTCGTAGTCAGATTTAGAGTATTCTAAATGAATTTTCTCATGTTGACATATTTAGGTTTCGGAATACTTTTAAATTCAATTGTTATTAACTGATTTAAATTTAAATAAAATTACACAATAAAATAAACTTTAATATTTTTCTAATGAAAATTTACCATTTGCTATTTCTAAATAGACGTATTACAAATATTAAATTTTCAATTCAAAATTTTATTGTTTAAAATTTTACAAAAATTCAGTTATTTACATTATTAAAACCATTAAAAATTTTAGGTCATTACGAAATGATTTATGTAGAAATATTTTTCTGAATAATGAATTATAAGTTGAAATTGGAAGCATTTCTAGTTGTTGATATAGGTTGAAATATCCTGTTATGGATTTAAGTATTTAAAATCGTTTCCAAATATTGAAATATTACAAAAGATTCGAATATATATCTTTGTAAAGATATTTTGAAAGATTTATAATATGACATAGTGACTGCTTATGTGCGTTTTTATAGTCAAATAACCGAATATCAAATCTGGCCAAATTCGTTGATCGTTTCGAAGAGACCGGGATCAAATTTGATTATCCGAAAACCACTTCGATCCAATTTATGCGTTACGAATTGTAATATCGTAAAGATAATAAAGATGGTGATTTTGGAGATTCGGTTTGTTCAGCCCCAAAACAACTTGTATGGATAAATGCTATCTGCATATTATCATTGTAGGGTAAAGAGCATTCTAAGTGTAAATTTCTAGAAAGGTAATCATAGCCTCAAGCCTGATCAAGCGGGAAATGACAAAAACATGGTATGCAATAGGGCTAAGTGGGTCGCTCCCATTAGGGTATGTCATTATTTATCTAGATTACCCATATTATTGTGGATTTTGGTTGTGCATAAGAGATCTCTATTAAGATCGGAACACCGAGATGATGACAAATTTCGTACTAGTAGTCAAGTGTTAGGCCGGTTCTGTGTGGCAGGGTATAAGATGTTCTTGTCAGACCCGGGTGCATTGATCTAGAGATGCACTCATCGGAGGTAGTTCCTTGCCTGGTCATAGTATGGAACCCATTCTCCAATATGAGCCTTTACAGTTTTGATTGTAGAGCATAATATGCTGGAATTTAATTAATGTAACAATTTCGGCTACTTCAATAAGAATTTGTACTTAGACACTATTATGTTATCATAAGATTTTTAAATAAAACTATTTTGGTTGTCGTAAGGTAAAAACCCGTCGTGTTTATGTGTGGCGTGGTACTATAAGATACCATTGTTTTTCAAGAGGATTTTAAAGATAATTAAATTCAAATTGAGTGTGTTTTCTCACGCTGGTTTTCCAGACTGACTCGGGTGTTATTTTATTGCAATACTCGGGTCAGACCGAGTATATTATAAATTAATGGATGCTTGGAGCTTCAAGAGACAACCTGGAGGATTCTTAGGCGTATTCCACGTAGTGATTATATTCCGATGTAATGTGTTGTGTGTATATCCAGCACTTGTGAGGGCTAGTAATTATAACTGTCTAGATGGATTGTTGACCGTTGTACTTTGATGATTGTATGAATATTCAAGTTGCAGTTTCTTGTGTAAACATCTATTATTATATATTATATTTTGTTCCGCCACGATTGTGGGATTCCATGTTATTATTTCTTTTTTCTTCTATCTCTTCGTTTTCTTTTCCCCTAACAATCAAATTTTTCGGCATTTGATTTCTTGGCTTGTAATAAAGTGGACATAAGAGTGTCGATTTTCGAGGGTTGAAAATCACGGTCGCTACAAATGAACCACTTTTAATTCATTTTATTTGATGTTTTTCAAATGGAGATGAAAGAATTTTCGGAATATTTTTTCTACCATGAAAAGTTTGGAGGAGAGAAAGAAATAGACCGAATTATAAAAAATGAACTGTATGTACATAATGAATTAGAGAATATGCTTTATTTGAAAGAAGAAAATGTAACGACCCGTATTTTACGTGTCGATGGATCGTAGAATTTACAGGTCGTTAGTGTTGTTTGTGGTGTTCCTAGCCTGAGTCGTATAAGGAGATAACTCGTGTGGTTAGTGTTGAGTCGTGACCGACTCATAGGCATTGCCGAGTTAAGGGTTGAGTCGTGACCGACTCATAGGATAGGTCGTAGGTAGGGGTGAGCGACCTAAGGAGCTAACGGGTTAGGATGTTAATGTGTTGAGAGTTAGGTCGGTTGAGCGACCTAGGATAGAGGAACGACCTAAGAAAGTGACCGACCTAGTGGAGAGCGACCTAAGAGGGGGTAGCGACCTAAAGGAAATAGGTTGAGTCGTGAGTCGGCTATGTTGTTAGGTCGTAGCATGATAGGTCGGCAACGACCTAAGTTAGGTCGGAGGCTTTTGTATTGTGTGTTTGTTAGGTCGTTGGGGACATAGGTCGGCAGGGGTTTGAGTCGGCACTGGTATTAAGTCGTAAGTCGGCATGGTGGTTAAGTCGTCATACGACTTAGGACTTGGGATATGCGGCCTGTGTTTTAGGTTATGTCTGGGTTGTGTCGTAGGTCGTTAATGTTATAAGTCGTTAGGTCGGCCTTGGGCTTAAGTCGGCCTTGTTTGTTAGGTCGCAGGGGGTTTAGGTCGTGAGACCCTGTGTGTTTGGATAAGCCGTAGGTCGCTAGGGCGGGCTGGTTTTAGGTCGTAGGTCGTTGGAGTGTTAGGTCGGGGACGACCTAAAGGGCGACGACCTAAGGGTTGTTCAGCCTATAAATAGAGGGGTTTGGCTCACTTTTTGGCACCGGTTTTTGAAGCGACGAAGTGCTGCCATTTTGAGAGCTCGACTACAACATTTCTTCATTTTCTTTTCTCTATTCCAATCTAGTTCTAACATCCATCCAAGATCGAAGATCGAGATCAAAGATTCAAGTGCCAAAGTTGAAGATCTTCATCCGTTGGAGCTAGATTTCATCGATTGAAGCGAGATATTGCCGGATCAAGCCTTGATCTCCGTTGTCCAGATCTGAAGTGTTTAGTTTTTGAGGTGTTTGGGTGATTTGGTGAGTGGTAGTTATCTCTCACGCGGATCCAAAGGAGTATATTGGATTGGTGGCATGTTTGGGTGTTAAAGTTAGAGATTTCATGCATTTTTCTTAGATCGAAGTCTAGATCCATGGTTTTTGAAGATGTTTACTTATGCAAGTTTGTTTAATAAGCATTAGAGACAAAACCCATGTTTTATATTTGATAGATCTATGCTAAAAACCATGATTTCACATATGTTGGACTTTTGCTCGTTTATTTACGAAATTCCCATTATAGTTGATATTGCTTAAATTGCTTAATAGATCTTGTTTGAATGATTGATTATTTGAATGTATGATTGATTTGATTGTTTCCAAGTTAGCTAGTAGTTGATTTGGAACAAGATGATGAAAGAGGATTCAAAAGCTATGGAAGAAGGCTCTTGAATGGTGAAAGCTGCTTAAGGCATATGTAGCGGATGTTGAAGCTCATATGTATAGATTGGATGATGTTGAGATGGGACTTTGCCATGATTTGATGAGGCAAACCATGTTGTTGAGTTGAGACTTTGCTTTGATGCGATGAAGCGAAGTATGATGTGAGTCTTGGCTTAATCCAAGCAGGGATCATTCCAAGCATGTTGATAACTTGAAGAGTAGTTCAAGTTGGTTGATAATGGATTGTTCAAGAGGTAGCTTGAGCTTGTATGAGGATAGTCGTCAAGAAGGATGGCTAGGAGGCTTGGATCTCGTCGTTGTTGAAGGTTCTAGCATGCTCAAAAGCAAGAGTACATGGGGCGCCCATAACGACTACAGGTAGGTAGTCGGGACACCCAAAAGACTACAGGTAGGTAGTTGAGTACTCTGGGCAAAGTAGATAAGTCCTAGGCACAAGGCAGTGTGCGGAGTTATGGTTAGAACCGGGGTTACCATTAGCCCTTGACAGATGGTCATTCAACTAACGGTGAAATCGAGGCAAGGATAACAGTGATAGCCAGAGTCATGGATGTTTGGTTGTATTATCATTCGGCTTCAAGAGCGGTGTTTTCTGGGTGCTTATCTGATCTTGGTTTAGGCCTTGGGGGTTTGTATTTGGAAAACATCGTCCTTGACTCGAGTGGTATTCGCTTTACCTTAATTGTCTATGTTGTTATGCTTGCTTCTCCTTAGTGTATGTCTGGGGCTATCACTGTAGAAAGAGGTGGAGTGGGATGGTTTGGTTCCTATTCCTTTTATCCTTTATGCTCTTTTGGTATGTTTGATAGTTAATTTACTGCTCACTAAGACTTTGTCTGACTCAAGGTTTTATGTCTCCTCTTATTACCTTGGGCTGTTCATCCATGTTTGGGATGGGCAGACTAGGTAGCAGGTGACAGGTGCTGTGCTAGGAGTTCTACGCTGAAGATGACGAAGACGAGCAGGAGGCTTTGCATATTAGTTTTCTTACTATATGTACTGGGTATCCGCTGCTGTATTTGGTTGAGTGATTTGTAGTGAGGCTTTCATGTATGGATTTGAGTAGATGATTGTACAAAACTACTGTGATGCTTATATGATGATGTTCTGTTCTATGGAGCTTCACTATATTATATTTCTCTATTATATTTTATCCATGCGCTGTGAGTTATGCGATAGAGATTCTTTTGTTTTGTTTTACCCTGACTATCGTCCATGGCTGCCTGGCACGCCTTTCAGCGCATTATTTCCTTGTTTTGGTGCGGGAGTCATGGGCGGTCGTCACATTTGGTATCAGAGCTTTGGTTAATCGATTTCAGCCAACGCTCGCTGACGTAACTACGTATGAGAGACGTAATTGTATTTTGATGGATGATTACTATATATAATATAGTAGCCTAGAAGGATTTGAACTCCTTATGCAGTTGTTTCTTAAGGTGTTCTAATCATTCTTATTACAGATATTAAGGATGAGTCGAAGAGGGAGACCAGCTGCAAGGGAAAGCCGTGCTGATGAAGGAGCTGTTGATTATGGAACTATGTTCGAAGCGATGATGACTTCGATCATGAGAAGGATACCAGCTTCAGGATCATCAGTGGATGTGGGAGTTCAAGTTCAAGCTCCAAGACCGGTGGATTTTGCTAAGCTTTGCAAGGATTATACTTCTCTTGGAGGAAAAGCTTTCTTGGGGACGGAGTCGACTATTGAGGTGCAGAGATGGATTGATGCATGTCGAAGGATCTTTGGTGACTTAGGGATTGAGGATGCAACTAAGAGAAAGCTTGCATCGAGACAGCTTCAGGGAAGAGCTGCTGATTGGTGGAATTCTATCACCATTGATACCCCAGAAGAAGAGATTACTTGGGAGCAATTCCAAGTTAGATTTGAAGCCAAGTTCATCTCTACGGCTCAGAAGTCTGTTTTGTTCAAGAGGTTTGTAGAGCTCAAGCAAGGTGGGAGACCAGTTCTTGAGTATATTTCTGAGTTTGAAGCTTTGTCCAAGTATGCCAGATCGTACATTGATTCTCCCTATCAGAAGAATGAGAAGTTTGTGACTGGTCTGGATGCTTATCTTGGGAGGCAGTTAGTGGATCATTTGGACGATCCATTTGAGAAGCTTGTGGAGAAAGCCCTTAGGCATGAGAGTTTGTTTCCTAAGGAAAGTTCTGTTGTTGCTGTAACCAGGGAAGGATCTAAACCACACCAGAATGGCAATAAGAGGAGGAAGCAGCAGCAACAGAAGGGTAAGGATGGCCAGAAGAAGCCGAAGAGCGAAATGACTTGCTATAACTGCCAGCAGAAGGGCCATCTTTACAAAGATTGTAAGAATCCCAAGGTGCCGGGAAAGTGTTACAACTGTGATAAGCTGGGACATATCAAGAAGGACTGTCCAGAACCGAGGAAAGATAGGCAGGTTGTGCAAGCCTATGCTTTGGGGGCTGTTCCATCGTCTTCGAAAGCTCCTACTGCTGAGGAGAAGGGGAAGAGTGTGGTGGTTCAAGGTACTCTTTCTATTTGTGGTGTTCCAGTTAGAGTGTTGTTTGATACTGGAGCGTCGCATTCTTTTGTTTGTGATGAGTTGGTATGCCGGTTAGGTATGAAACCGGATATTGTTGATAGGCCATTGGTTGTGACTAATCCGGTTGGGGGTTCGTCATGTTTGTGTATGATATGCCGTGGTCTAGTTGTGTCGAGTCATGATTGCTCGTTTGTTTGTGATTGCTTTGTTCTGAACTTTGCGGGGTTCGGAATTATTTTGGGCATGGACTGGCTTAGGAAGTATGCGGCTAGGATTGATTGTGAGAGGCTTGAGGTGACAGTCGGAAATGTGGAAGGGCGAAAGGTTGTGATACGATGTAAGCATGAGGAAGGCGTCTTCATGAGCTTCATGTATTCGCTGGTTGTTCCACGGGATGGACTGTCATCAGTGCCTATTGTGAATGAGTTTGGTGATGTCTTTGAGGAAGTCAAAGGGTTACCGCCGCATAGGGAGATCGAGTTTCGTATCGATTTAATTGAGGGAGCCAGACCTGTTGTGATGCCTCTTAGGCGAATGGCACCGAGGGAGCAGCAAGAGCTGAAGGTGCAAGTTGATGACCTTTTGCGGAAAGGATTCATTCGGAGAAGTGTGTCCGAATGTGGTGCACCTGTTGTGTTCGCAACCAAAGCGGATGGGTCGTTGAGGTTGTGCGTGGATTATCGTGAGCTGAATAAGTTGACTAGGAAAAACAAGTATCCATTGCCGAGAATAGATGACTTGCTTGACCAGCTTCACGAGGCTAAGGTGTTTTCTCAGATGGATTTGGCAACGGGATTTCACCAGTTGAGAGTGGCAAAGGATAGTGTGCCGAAGACTGCTTTCAGGACACCATCCGGGTTTTATGAGTGGCTGGTAATGCCGTTTGGATTGACTAACGCGCCAGCATATTTTGTGGATCTTATGAATAGAGTGTTCAGAGATCAGTTGAACAAATTTGTACTTGTGTTCGTGGATGATATTTTGGTTTACTCCAAAACTGAAGAAGAGCACAAGACGCACTTAAGGATTGTTTTGGAAATCTTGCCGAAACATCAGCTGAAGGCTAAGTTTTCGAAGTGTCACTTCTGGAAGAGTGAAGTGAGGTTCTTAGGCCATGTTATCTCTAGAAATGGAATAGCGGTTGATCCCGCTAAGGTGGCAGCAATCCAGGATTGGGTTAGACCTAAGAATGCATCTGATGTGAGGAGTTTTCTTGGATTAGCAGGATATTATCGTCGGTTTATCAAAGACTTTTCCAAGATAGCTGCACCGTTGACAGGATTGACGAAAAAGAACCAAGTGTTCAAATGGGATGATAAATGTGAGCAAGCTTTCGTGATCCTGAAAGAGCGACTGACAAGTGCTCCTGTTTTGACTATTCCTAGTGGGAATGATGAGATGGTGGTCTACACCGATGCATGTGGCACTGGACTAGGAGCGGTGCTAATGCAAAAGGATAAAGTTGTTGCATATGCTAGTCGACAACTGAAGCCGCATGAAAGGAATTATCCGACTCATGATTTGGAGTTAGCGGCGATTGTGTTTGCTTTGAAGATATGGAGACATTACCTATTGGGAGTTAGATTCGAGTTGTTTACAGATCATAAGTCGTTAAAGTATCTGTTCTCCCAAAAGGATTTGAATCTTCGACAGCAACGGTGGCTAGAGTTCCTAGCATCATATGATTTTGGTATAGCCTATACTCCAGGGAAAGGTAACGCAGTGGCTGATGCGTTAAGTCGAAGACATGCAGGTTTGGGAGCCATGTTTTCGGAATGGAAGAGTCTTGAGTATTTGGCTGAGTTTGATTTCAGGCCCAGATGTGAATTGGAACCTGAGATGTTGGCAAACTTATCGATAAGGCCTACTCTTGTGGAAAGGATTGGCGAGAGCCAAAGGAGAGATGATAAGCTTGTCAAGATTATCCGTGATTTGGAATCCGGATTGGATCAGGAGAAGGATAAGGGATTCGAGGTCGATCGAGAGGGTTGGCTTCGAAAGCAAGGACGATTGGTTGTTCCTGATGTTGATGGATTGAGAGATGAGGTTCTGAGGGAGAGTCATCATTCGAAGTTGACGATTCATCCAGGTGGAAATAAGATGTATCGGGATATGAAGAGAACCTACTACTGGGAAGGTATGAAGAAGGATGTTGGAAATTTCATTTCCAAGTGTATGAACTGCCAGTTGGTGAAAGCTGAGCAGAAGAAGCCCAGTGGATTACTTCAGCCATTAGAGGTTCCTATATGGAAGTGGGAGCAAGTGTCGATGGATTTTATCGATGGTCTGCCTAGGACAAGAGCAGGGAATGAAGGGATTTGGGTCATAGTAGATCGTTTGACCAAGAGTGCAAGGTTCATTCCTGTTCGATCGACTAGGACTGCATCGAAGTTGGCTGAATTATATGTGAAGTGGATAGTTCGTTTCCATGGTGTTCCGAAGAGTATAGTGAGCGATCGAGATCCATTGTTCACCAGTAGATTTTGGAAGAGCTTCCAGGAAGTTTTGGGAACTGAGTTGTGTTTGAGTACAGCTTATCACCCTCAAACAGATGGTCAGACTGAGAGAGTCAACCGAGTTTTGGAAGATCTTCTTAGAGCATGTGTTTTGGACTTCGGAGGATCATGGGAAGATCACCTTCATTTGGTGGAGTTTGCTTATAATAACAGTTATCAGTCGAGTATTGGTATGGCACCATATGAGGCATTATATGGAAGACCGTGTAACTCTCCGACATGTTGGTTGGAAACTGGAGAAAAGCTGATACTTGGGCCAGAGATGATTCGACAGACTTCAGATTGTATAGAGATCATTCGGCAACGAATGAAGGCAGCCCAAGATCGTCAGAAAAGTTATGCCGATAATCGTCGTAAGGATTTGGAATTCGACGTAGGTGATATGGTTTTTGTGAAGATTTCTCCATTGAAGAATGCTATAAGGTTTGGGAAGAAAGGAAAGTTGACTCCGAGATTTGTTGGACCATTCCCGATTATCGAGCGTATTGGAAAGCTCGCTTATAGATTGGAGTTACCGGAAAAGATGGCGGGTGTGCACAATGTTTTTCATGTAGCTTATCTACGGAAGTATGTGCACGACCCAAAGACAGTGGTTTCTGCTGATAGCTATGAAGATTTGGAGGTTGATCCAGTTGTTACAAGACCTCGTAAGCCGCTTCGTATTGTTGAAACTGATACGAAACAGCTTAGGAGGAAGACGATTACGTTGCTCAAGGTACAATGGAGTGATGATGTTAACGACTGTACATGGGAGGAGGAAGAGAGGATGAAGGCAGCTCATCCCGGACTCTTCGAGGTATCGCCCTAAAGTGTCGTGACATCTCATGAATTTGTAGCTTGTTCTGAGTCTTAGAATTCTGCATCCTAGGCTAGAATTGGTTGCATGGTTTGTTGATTGCTTTGGATGGTAGGCATGCAGAATATCTTTGATTTCTGATTGTTTGCTTGGAATTTCGGGGGCGAAATTCCTAAGGGGGAGAGAATGTAACGACCCGTATTTTACGTGTCGATGGATCGTAGAATTTACAGGTCGTTAGTGTTGTTTGTGGTGTTCCTAGCCTGAGTCGTATAAGGAGATAACTCGTGTGGTTAGTGTTGAGTCGTGACCGACTCATAGGCATTGCCGAGTTAAGGGTTGAGTCGTGACCGACTCATAGGATAGGTCGTAGGTAGGGGTGAGCGACCTAAGGAGCTAACGGGTTAGGATGTTAATGTGTTGAGAGTTAGGTCGGTTGAGCGACCTAGGATAGAGGAACGACCTAAGAAAGTGACCGACCTAGTGGAGAGCGACCTAAGAGGGGGTAGCGACCTAAAGGAAATAGGTTGAGTCGTGAGTCGGCTATGTTGTTAGGTCGTAGCATGATAGGTCGGCAACGACCTAAGTTAGGTCGGAGGCTTTTGTATTGTGTGTTTGTTAGGTCGTTGGGGACATAGGTCGGCAGGGGTTTGAGTCGGCACTGGTATTAAGTCGTAAGTCGGCATGGTGGTTAAGTCGTCATACGACTTAGGACTTGGGATATGCGGCCTGTGTTTTAGGTTATGTCTGGGTTGTGTCGTAGGTCGTTAATGTTATAAGTCGTTAGGTCGGCCTTGGGCTTAAGTCGGCCTTGTTTGTTAGGTCGCAGGGGGTTTAGGTCGTGAGACCCTGTGTGTTTGGATAAGCCGTAGGTCGCTAGGGCGGGCTGGTTTTAGGTCGTAGGTCGTTGGAGTGTTAGGTCGGGGACGACCTAAAGGGCGACGACCTAAGGGTTGTTCAGCCTATAAATAGAGGGGTTTGGCTCACTTTTTGGCACCGGTTTTTGAAGCGACGAAGTGCTGCCATTTTGAGAGCTCGACTACAACATTTCTTCATTTTCTTTTCTCTATTCCAATCTAGTTCTAACATCCATCCAAGATCGAAGATCGAGATCAAAGATTCAAGTGCCAAAGTTGAAGATCTTCATCCGTTGGAGCTAGATTTCATCGATTGAAGCGAGATATTGCCGGATCAAGCCTTGATCTCCGTTGTCCAGATCTGAAGTGTTTAGTTTTTGAGGTGTTTGGGTGATTTGGTGAGTGGTAGTTATCTCTCACGCGGATCCAAAGGAGTATATTGGATTGGTGGCATGTTTGGGTGTTAAAGTTAGAGATTTCATGCATTTTTCTTAGATCGAAGTCTAGATCCATGGTTTTTGAAGATGTTTACTTATGCAAGTTTGTTTAATAAGCATTAGAGACAAAACCCATGTTTTATATTTGATAGATCTATGCTAAAAACCATGATTTCACATATGTTGGACTTTTGCTCGTTTATTTACGAAATTCCCATTATAGTTGATATTGCTTAAATTGCTTAATAGATCTTGTTTGAATGATTGATTATTTGAATGTATGATTGATTTGATTGTTTCCAAGTTAGCTAGTAGTTGATTTGGAACAAGATGATGAAAGAGGATTCAAAAGCTATGGAAGAAGGCTCTTGAATGGTGAAAGCTGCTTAAGGCATATGTAGCGGATGTTGAAGCTCATATGTATAGATTGGATGATGTTGAGATGGGACTTTGCCATGATTTGATGAGGCAAACCATGTTGTTGAGTTGAGACTTTGCTTTGATGCGATGAAGCGAAGTATGATGTGAGTCTTGGCTTAATCCAAGCAGGGATCATTCCAAGCATGTTGATAACTTGAAGAGTAGTTCAAGTTGGTTGATAATGGATTGTTCAAGAGGTAGCTTGAGCTTGTATGAGGATAGTCGTCAAGAAGGATGGCTAGGAGGCTTGGATCTCGTCGTTGTTGAAGGTTCTAGCATGCTCAAAAGCAAGAGTACATGGGGCGCCCATAACGACTACAGGTAGGTAGTCGGGACACCCAAAAGACTACAGGTAGGTAGTTGAGTACTCTGGGCAAAGTAGATAAGTCCTAGGCACAAGGCAGTGTGCGGAGTTATGGTTAGAACCGGGGTTACCATTAGCCCTTGACAGATGGTCATTCAACTAACGGTGAAATCGAGGCAAGGATAACAGTGATAGCCAGAGTCATGGATGTTTGGTTGTATTATCATTCGGCTTCAAGAGCGGTGTTTTCTGGGTGCTTATCTGATCTTGGTTTAGGCCTTGGGGGTTTGTATTTGGAAAACATCGTCCTTGACTCGAGTGGTATTCGCTTTACCTTAATTGTCTATGTTGTTATGCTTGCTTCTCCTTAGTGTATGTCTGGGGCTATCACTGTAGAAAGAGGTGGAGTGGGATGGTTTGGTTCCTATTCCTTTTATCCTTTATGCTCTTTTGGTATGTTTGATAGTTAATTTACTGCTCACTAAGACTTTGTCTGACTCAAGGTTTTATGTCTCCTCTTATTACCTTGGGCTGTTCATCCATGTTTGGGATGGGCAGACTAGGTAGCAGGTGACAGGTGCTGTGCTAGGAGTTCTACGCTGAAGATGACGAAGACGAGCAGGAGGCTTTGCATATTAGTTTTCTTACTATATGTACTGGGTATCCGCTGCTGTATTTGGTTGAGTGATTTGTAGTGAGGCTTTCATGTATGGATTTGAGTAGATGATTGTACAAAACTACTGTGATGCTTATATGATGATGTTCTGTTCTATGGAGCTTCACTATATTATATTTCTCTATTATATTTTATCCATGCGCTGTGAGTTATGCGATAGAGATTCTTTTGTTTTGTTTTACCCTGACTATCGTCCATGGCTGCCTGGCACGCCTTTCAGCGCATTATTTCCTTGTTTTGGTGCGGGAGTCATGGGCGGTCGTCACAGAAAACATTTCCCTGTCTTTATTAAAACTTCTCTAATTAATTCTCTTGATTAATTTTCTCTTTTTACTCCTATTTGTTTACATGGTATCATTGAAAATTACGTGCCATCAAATGACATAAGATTCCATAAATTAACATATATAATTATCTTTTATTTAATTACAATGATATTATATATCAACGCGCGCAAATATAACTTTAATAAATGCATTCAAATAATTACAGATAACTCCCAAACATCAAACAAAATAAATAATAATTAATATTTTTCATATACTAATTAATTTAATTGATTTAAAACTTTTCATAAATTAATTAAGTCATGTGGTTTTTTGGAGAATGCATCATTATGGTTGTGCAACTCAAATGTGTAAATTCAGTCAGCGATTAATATTGAACAATTCAAATATTACGTTCACACGTCACTTAACAGGTGGTGTGACATTATGGCTGAATTCATCACTTACACATATTTTGGTAAAATCCAATTTTACTTATTATAAGCGGTACTTAATAATGAAAATTATTTACACTAATTCTCTTCGTCATAACTATATCACTTTGGATTTATGGAATTTGGTAATGGTCAAAATTCCAATATCACCCGCATTCAACTTTATAATCCAAACACAAAGTCCTTGGTCTAATAACAATAATTATTATTAACCAAAATGCTCTGGCCAGAGATTTTGACTTTGAGTTGACTTGAGTTGACCATGATACTAACCTCATATAACTGAGGAGATGAATCCTCTCTTGAATAATGCTTCACTTCCAATACTTCCACTTGACCCAACTATAGTCACTCGATGGAAGGCCATGCCATGATTTGACTATAATCAAAGAGAAACTTTCATATTGAAGATCCACAGTATTCTCAAGTCGAGAGAACTGTGTAAATCAGTCACGTCGATCTTTTTTGTTTGACCTTGGTTATATTAACCAACATAAAACTATAGAGTGAGTCATTCCATAGTTATACAATAATTATTAGTACGTAACTTTAGGTGCCCCCAGCAGTCATGACTAGTACATTGCCCAACCTTTGGAGAGGTTACATACTTTAGTCTCAATGGATACACCGATATCCAGTCTCGATGCATCTTGACTAGGAACTTTCAAAATGGTATATTTGTTTTATTTTGATAAATCACTCACGGTTATGACACTTTGTAACTACTATCATAAAATATGCCATTATGGATTTTCTATTAAATATCCTTTCAATTAACTTAATATAACCATATTATATCAAGTATATAATAGAAGGAAACACCTTTCTTATGAACAAGATTGTTCAACGAGTTAGATATATCTAACAAATTACACAATTGCCTATAGGACATACCCTTAACTCTATCATTCTCCCGCTTGCACTTTTGGTCTACTATGGATTCTTATTCCAACTTCTCCATTCGGTTTCTCAAAATTAGTTGGACCAGTCCCTTTGTGAACGTGTATGCTATTATGTTTTAATTATCTACTCTGTCAATCAACTCTCTCCGACGGTGATAAATTGTTATATCATGTCGAAAAATTCAAAGTATGTCACTTGACTTTGATTGAGCTCTAAGTTCTATTATGAACTATATTACAACATTGTTATAATATAACTCTGTCATGAGATTCTCAACATTTGGAATCGGCTCAATTATATATTTGAGCACTTATATTTTTTTATACATTGTTTGGATTGCGGCGCTATTCAAAGTGATGTACCTAGCCTTTTTTCATTGAATCAGCCATCGTCTTTCATTTGGTACATTTCCAACTTAAAGATTTGTTATTGACAAATTATATTCAGCATTACTTGTGAAAGATTGAGTCTGAACATTCCTTCATAAGGAATTTGTGCTTCCGTAAATAATTCTCTGGCATTTCATAAATGTACGAGAACACTTCAAACAACCAGTTAATGATGACAATTTGGATTTGATATTTGTTTCATTATCAAATACATAAAAAATCATGATATCGTAGACAAGACAACATGTATGATAATTCCTTTTGCCAATGCAAAGGAATCAATCTTACATGTTCAATATTAAACATTTTAATAAGATGTCTTTGCATATCATTTGAGACATTCCCGACACACTATAAAAGACATCATTTATTAAACCAATGTTGAGTAATAAAACAACTAAGGCAGATTTTAACAAAAGTACTTCGTTAAAATCAACAACGCGTTGTTTACATATAATTTAGAAATATTAGCGTACCTTTTAACATTCCTTATGAACACACGCTTCCTCTGCACTTTAATTGAAAACTATCAAAAAACTTATTCAATCTTGATGCTTATAAAATGATACTTTCAAATCATTTCTTGGATCATATCCAAAGACTCACTGTAACAACCCAGATATTTTAACGATTTTAATTAATTTAATTAACCGGTTTTGTGTGAAATTTAATTTAAAAAAAATATAAATAAAACAAAATTTTGAAATAAGAATTTGATATTTGGAATGTTTCTTGTTGAATATAGCAACTGGTAAATTTTCGTCCGAAAATATGAAAGTTTATTTCGTATGTAAATTTACTTCAATTTAATCAGTTAAAAAGCGATGAAAAAAAACGTTTTCGAAACCTAAATATTTGTACATAGAAAAATTCCAAATCATCTTCTGAGCAAGACGTCAATGTTCGTTTTTTCAAATTCGGACTTCTTTAGCTCCGTCGATCTTAATTTTCGCGTTTTTGCTGTACTTTCCGCTAGTAGAAAATTCGAATTTTTATAATTCAATCGTACCACCGATATCTGTATATCATTCTATTCATCTTGTCGTGCTGATCCCCGTAGTATATTCATTTATGCCGTTCAGTATCCAGTATGCGACGAATTAGGCAAACGATTTGCTGTTCAGGTACCGTATTTTAAGCCTTTTGATTTACATTTATCCTTTCATCTATACACCAATGAAATCAATGGCCATCTGCTTTATTTGTTTCCAAAATTTGATAAATTTTGATCGTCACTATGCCTATGGTTTAATATCTACACCGATTCATATTATCTGCATAATCTCTTCGTTGTTCACGTGCTGTACGTTGGAAAAAAAAAGGGAAATAAAATAAGCTCGCATTGTTTCTGATTGCCATCATCTCCTTCTATAGTGAACTGCTCTTCTTTTCTTTGTTTTTTTCCTTCTTCTCTTACATTTTTCATCCCTTGCCCTTTCATGGAAAAAATGCTCGTGCTCCAACTGTTTCACCTTCGAGCATTCATGCGGCCTTTTCACCATCCTCGCCCACTTAGGCTACGAACACCGCCACCGACAACCGTCATCTCCCCTTCAAAACCCAAGCGGCTCCCCTGGCCATCACCGCACAAACTCCGCTATCACCCTCCCTTACATCCGACCAGACAAGCACTCAGCGACCTGACCCGAAGCCTATCACCGCACCTCCGCCCGAAGCCACCCCATCACCCTTCCGTGCCGCAACCCTACAAAACTGAGCTCATCTCCGCCGCGTATCATGCTCCACCTTCACCTGTGCCTCCACCATCTCACGGCCCCGCCCCGTGCGTCTAGCTCCAGCCTGCATCGGCCTTCACCACCTCTGCTTCCTTCTTCCCCGCGAGCAACACATCCACCGACCTTTGACCTCAACCACCTCCTCCTTCTCCCTTTGCATACACCACGCCTTACCAGACCCGAGATTCCTCTGGTCGAGCATGCAGCTGCTCCATCTCTTCGTCTTCGAGCTTACCTTCTCCAACCCATGCTCCCCAACGTTTTCTGCAGTTTTCATTTAATGAGGTAAATGTTTTCCGCACATGTAAATTTTGTAGTTAAGCATGTTTAAAAGACTTTGGGGACCTACCTATTCATATTCGTCTGCTGCTTTTCTTCCTTCATTTTTTTTTGTTTTAGAAAATGTTTTATGTTTACATAAGTGTATATATTATTATACGAATATAAGCATATTTTGTTTGACTGATAAATATTATATATGCAGACACGTTATACACGGTTTATTTTAATATTGGCCATGTTATATCGCCTATTAGATTTACAAGCTCTTATAGTAGTTATATTATAATACTAATAAATATACACATATATTTTTATATGAATGTAAGATTTGACATAACTATGGTTTATATATACGCATTTTTTTAAGTTATATGCAATGTGTTATTTAATTTTGTTATAGAAATATATACGTATATTTGTTTTGTTTAAATATGATTTGTATGGGATATATTTATAGTACGATTCTATATATATTTGGGTATAAGTATGACCCACACTTATTGGTTTACAATATGATTTTCTATATTAGTTATATAAGCAGTTTGCATATATTGGTTATTCTTGTAGTTATATATTAGCGCATATATTAGGTTTATATTAGTTTGGGTAGTATATATATTAGTCTATATAATTGTGCTGTTGTATTTTAAATATATATGCACAGCAAAATATTATACTGTTGAATATATATTTAAGGTTATAGTTAGTTACATAAAGTATATATACACGAAAATATGTATATTAAATTGAATATTGGTTTTTGGAAACTGGCTGTTCCTATCAAATTTCTCTAATTGTTCATTGATTCCTTATCTATCAGCTTTATTTGTCGATTTGTGCCAATCTTGTTTGCTTTGGAATTCTTGTTTGGATCCGCAATTCGCCTCCATTCTCGTTCATCATCTTTAACACCGAAAGTTGAGCAATCACTCACGATTAATGTTCTTTTGTTTATTAAATTTGATTTCAATTGAAATGACAATTGAAATATGTTGCTGTTAGTTATATACACTGTTATATATGCTATTACCTATATCAGTTCACCAGTGACATCTGACACCATTATTTGTTACTTATGCAATAATAATCCAGTTTGGTTGATAGTTGATTGACTGTTTGTTGTTTATATTGGATGTTGAATTGTAATGTACAAAGTGATAAATTGACGCAATTGAATTTGGCGTAGGATAGTAAAAAAATTGAATCGACATATGTGTTGAATTTGATTAGTTAAATTTGTGTAATATGACCCCTTAAATGTTTAAATAAATTGACACGTAGAAAAATAGTTAATTACCATTGAACCATTTGAATTTGTGTTGTATTAATTAATGAAGTATGAAATTGAATAATTGATGTCAAGTGTAGAATTGCATAGAATAATAAGTGTAATAATCTTTAATCTACATGAAATGATAGTGTAAATTCTCGAAATAATTACGTTAATTTTCATTAACAACAAATGTGAATTAATACGATTATTTCGGGATTATTTGAATTAATTATTGAATTGTTATAATGGTTGCTATTGCATGTTTATTTACTTTGACACCATCCCAGTTATCACACTGCAAGTTCTCTTTACTATGTTTTGATTTGTGAATTTGAAATGGAATCGGGTTGAAATCATAAATACCCAAAATGAACTTGACTTAGGATAGAGAATTAAATTAAACCTGATTGGTCAATAATTTGATTTACATAAAATAAAGATTATATTTGAATAATAATAAGGTTTTGAAATAGAATTGGAATTTAAAATTTTAATGAAAGAAATGTGAATATTTGAAATTTGGAACAAAATATTAACGTAGTAATTGATGAAAGAACGTGTTTAATTTTTTTTTTATTTAATGAATTGTTAATAATTGAGTTTGGAATTATTAATTATTAAGTTTGAAATAATTTAATAATTAAGTTGGAAATTATTTAATAATTTAGTTTGAAATTATTAATTTTTGAAATTAGTTAACAATTAAGTTTTGAGATTATTTAATAACTGAATTTCCTTAATAAGAAATAAAATGTGATTTATTGAAATTAATGTAGGACTTGTAATTCAATGAATGTGATTTGTCGAATCCAATTTAATTAAATTATAAGCTTTGATAATGAAATTTAAATTAAGTAATTGATTTAATGAATTGGTAATTTAATAGAAATTGTTTCGAATGTTAAATTTACTTAACGAATACTAATGTAATTGATAAATGAATTTAAAATTGATTTGAATGTTAAATTGAATTTATTTAAATGATTACGGAATGAAACTTATATACGAACTTGAATAAATATTTGAATTGTTTAAATAAAATTCGAAATTGAATTATAAGATTTTGAAATGGTAATTTAGAAGTTTTAAACATAAATTATGGAAATTGATATCGAAAGACAAATGAAATGATGGTTTACGAATTTTAATTGAAAGTGAATATGATTTGGTTTTGAAATGTATAAATGACCAATCGGTGTAATAATTACGAAAGTTATTAAAGAAACCGGAATCGGTTATGGACATACTCTTTTCTAAACCGAAAACCACTTTAATAACTATACGCGGAGTGTGATCCAGAATGAAGTGGTTGGAATGATGTACGTGATGACTGAAGAAAGAGAACGATAATGGATAGCCTTGACACTTGTGTCAAATTGGAAATGACTAAAACAGGAGCCGTGCCGGGCCAAATGGGGTTAGCCACCTCGAGCGAACACACTTCTTCGTAAACTACTCATTACTTGTTATTGATTGGTGCACCCTCGTAATTTTGGGAGTGTTGTTTCGTGGTGTTGCGATCGTTGCGGCGATGCGTTCTCAGCAGTCCGGATCAGGCAAACGGTAGTTTCACTACCTTGGGTATTGCTTCATATGCCTTGTCATACTTGTATTCCTATATACGCGACCGCTACGAATTTGTTTTGTGTTATACCTATGGAGTACTCCCTGATATCCCACTAGTTTACGATGGAGTTTACAGTGCTGTATAGTCTATAACGCTTATATAAATGTGTTAAGGGGAATAATTGGTAACGCCTTAACACTATTTGATACTTTGTATTACTGATAGACATTATCTATTTAGTGTATACTACTACATATTAGATAGTTTAACAGATCCTTAGAGGACAGTTATTCCAATGTCCTTTGAGTTATTTGTATTTCAATTATTATTTCACTTGAGTTGGATTTATTGATATAAGAATGTTAATCCTGACTCGAGTGTTTTGTGTTTTGCTTTACGCTCGGGTCAGACTGAGTGGTTCTGCTTTTGAGACTCACCTTTGGAGTTGAAGCTTCGCTTGAAGATCCAGCTATCTATCCATCTTTCAGATATTCAGTTGATTCCAGTGATGTATTTTGATTCTTGTATTTGACTATTGTATTCGAGACTTCTGTTGTAACTTATTTAACTCTGTTATATATATACAGTAGCTTCATGAACTACTATCTTTTGCTTCTGCTGCACATTATTACTCTGTATTTGTGATTCTCTAATTATTTATTTACCGTATATCTGAGTTTTGCTAAATTTAAATTAACAATTCGGTATTTTGAATTATTCAAGTCCGACGTGTGCGGATGCGAATAGTTCAAAATAGCGGGTCGTTACATTTGGTATCAGAGCTTTGGTAGCTCTAGGCAAAACTTAGCATATAGGGTAAATGTATTTACAGAATCACTCTCATTCGAGTTTGAATCTCTTCCTTTTGACTCGATTCCTTTGAGTTTTGGAACGTTCCTTGTGGTTTCAAAAATTCATTCGTATCCCTCACTATTTATCTTCTATTGATTCTGGAGTATCTCATAACTCCACTTCGAATGATCTTTATAATGAATCGGCGGTCTCGCCAATCTTCGAATTATTTGTAAATGGGTGAAACTCCTTTACAATAGGCATCGATTTACCGGAGATTTTTGTATCCTCGGTTTACGATGTTATCTATCTACTGCTATGCCTGAATTCTATCTCTTGAGATCAAATGTTGATTTACCTCGGAATTCAGCATCGATCTTATTCTTGAAGTTATGGATGACCCGGTTGAGGTTGCCCGTGAATTTAATAAGCTTATCCATCTCCTGATTCTGTTAATTGAATTATCTTATCTTCTGTTTCGAACTTATTATCGAATCAGAATTCTCTTTGATTTGATTTCATCAAAATTTGAATTTCTATACTGCTTTGGAATCCCTTCCTGTATCGTTGAGCGAGGAAGTGTATTTGTAAATTAATATTTAAAAGTGTTTTATACATTGTGTTGTTTGAGTTGTTAATGTTGATTTGGATTTTCGATCGATTCATCTGATCAACGCTGCCGATACGATTTTCAAAACACTTGAACAGAACAAACTGGCACAATATTGTTTTCAAATTTGGTAAACGAAATAAATTGTGTATGATTATATATATATATATAACAAAATTTTTTGATAATTATTAAATGAATTGGTTAACTAAATAATTATTTGATTTTCATTTATTGTTTGTAAACCATTGATTTACCAACATATAGATAAATGAATTTATAAAACTTGGTTATAATTTGATTTGGAATTTGAAATGAGTGTAAATCGGGAATTTGAGAATTTAATTTCCGATAAATTTCAAACTATAGTTTTAAAGTTTAAAATGTATATTATTTAAAATATTTTCAAATAGAAACCATTTCAAAGAATTTTAAATGTTTAAATCAGTGCTCTCCTCTTTTGTCGCTGGAAAATAATTTCGGTGATGACAGCCGCATCATCGACATTCATTTTCGAGCTTCAAAGTAGAAAGACTATTCTGTAGCTTTGCTACGGTTTGTTGAAAAAAATAATCTGATTTGAATTTCTAAACTTGACTTGACTTATAATATATATTAAAAATTTAAATTTGTTTTGATATATTATGTATGAATGTATATATATATTCATTTTATCTTTAAATTATTGAAGTTAATCGGAAATTAATTCTTAAATTTGGGTAAAGGATGATTTTCAATTATAAATGAAACCAAATTCTTTTATATAAATACTTAACTTGAAATAACTGAATTGTAAATTTCATTCGGATTATACTTAATTGCATTATATATATAACTTACCTAAATTTTCAAAAGATAACCATGTAATTGAATATTGTACAATATAAAATGATATCAAAGAAATTTATAAATAAATTTAAGTGGTTATAATAAGAGTAAATATACTTAATACAGGTGATAAGATATACTGAGTAGAATAAATTTAATAATAATTTGGAATAAAGAAGAATTAAGTTTGTCGAATAAAATATGATTATAATAAATGACTATTCAAATTTATGTTCTTTGAAATTGTTAATTTAAGATAATCGGATAATATACAATATAAATTGTCTTTATAAATAAAATTTAAGTGTATATGAAAATGTTATACACTTAAGTTTAAATATAAAATGGTTAATAGAGTAAAATAGAATACTAAGTTAGTTGAATAATGAAATGGATTAATAAAATAAATGGTTGTTTGAAATAAATTTTGTAACAAAAAATGATAAATTGGAAATAAACCAAGTAAATGAAATTCCTTGATTTTAAAGTGAATTGTTGAATATAAATTTATTTAAATTGAAATTTATATGGTTTAAATTAATTGAATATTATGTAATTCAAGTATATTTTCTTTTGATGGTTTCTATTCCCTACCTACTTCCCTTTCGAGGACGAAAAGTTTTGAGTGGAGGAGAGTGTAACAACCCGGATATTTTAACGATTTTAATTAATTTAATTAACCGGTTTTGTGTGAAATTTAATTTCAAAAAAATTTAAAGTGGGGAGAGTGTAACAACCCGGATATTTTAACGATTTTAATTAATTTAATTAACCAGTTTCCTATGAAATTTAATTTTAAAAAAATATAAATAAAATAAAATTTTGAAATAAGAAATTGATAGTTGGAATGCGTCTAGTTAAATATAGCAACTGGTAAATTTTCGTCCGAAAATATGAAAGTTTATTTCGTGCGTAAATTTGCTTCAATTTAATTAGTTAAAAAGCGATGAAAATAAAACGTTTTTCAGACCTAAATATTTTTAAATAGAAAAATTCCTAATCATCTTCTGAGCAAGACGTCAACGTTCGTTTTTTCAAATTCGGACTTCTTTAGTACCGTCGATCTTAATTTTCTACGTTTCTGCCGCACTTTCCGCTAGTAGAAAATTCAAATTTTTATAATTCGATCGTACCACCGATATCTGTATATCATCTGTTCGTCTTGTCGTGCTGATCTCCGTAGTACATTCATTTGTGCCATTCAGTATCCAGTACGCGACGAATTATGCAAACGATTTGCTGTTCAGGTACCGTAGTTTAAGCCTTTTGATTTACATTTATCCTTTCATCTATATAGCAATGAAATCAATGGCCATCTGCTTTATTTATTTCCAACATTTGATAAATTTTGACCGTCACTATGCCTATGGTTTAATATCTACGCTGATTCATATTATCTACATAATCTCTTCGTTATTCACGTGTTGTACGTTGGAAAAAAAAGGGAAATAAAATAAGCTCGCATTGTTTCTGATTGCCATCATCTCCTTCTATAGTGAACTGATCTTCTTTTCTTTATTTTTTTCCTTCTTCTCTTACATTTTTCGTCCCTTGCCCTTTCATGGAAAAAATGCTCGTGCTCCAAATGTTTCACCTTCGAGCATTCATGCGGCCTATTCACCATCCTCGCCCACTTAGGCTATGAACACTGCCACCGACATCCGCCGTCTCCCCTTCAAAACCCAAGTGGCTCCCCTGGCCATCACCACACAAACTCTGCTATCACCCTCCCATACATCCGACCAGACAATTAATCAGCGACCCGACCCGAAGCCTATCACCGCACTGCACCTCCGCCTGAAGCCACCCTTTCACCTTTCCATGCCACAACCCTACCAAACCGAGCTCATCTCCGTCGCGTATCATGCTCCACCTTCGCCGGTGCCTCCACCACCTCTCGGCTCCGCCCCGTGCGTCTAGCTCCGGCCTGCATCGGCCTTCACCACCACTGCCTCCTTCTTCCCCGCGAGCACCACATCTACCGACCTTTGGCCTCAACCACCTCCTCCCTCTCCCTTTGCACACACCACGCCTTACCAGACCCGAGATTCCTCTGGCCAAGCATGCAGCTGCTCCATCTCTTCGTCTCCGAGCTTCCCTTCTCCAACCTGTGCTCCCCAATGTTTTCTGCAGTTTTCATTTGATGAGGTAAATGTTTTCCACACATGTAAATTTTATAGTTAAGCATGTTTAAAAGGCTTTGGGGACCTACCTATTCATATTTTCCTGCTGCTTTTCTTCCTTCATTTTTTTTTGTTGTTTTAGAAAATGTTTTATGTTTACTTAAGTGTATATATTATTATACGTATATAAGCATACTTTGTTTGATTGATAAATATTATATATGCAGACA
Source organism: Allium cepa (assembly GCA_030765085.1). Taxonomy (NCBI): domain Eukaryota; kingdom Viridiplantae; phylum Streptophyta; class Magnoliopsida; order Asparagales; family Amaryllidaceae; genus Allium; species Allium cepa. Next base: position 28,307,920 of record CM060935.1, read on the forward strand.
CGTTATACACGGTTTATTTTAATATTGGCTACGGTATATCGCCTATTAGATTTACAAGCTCTTATAGTAGTTATATTATAATACTAATAAATATACACATATATTTTTATATGTATGTAAGATTTGAAATAACTATGGTTTATATATACGCATTTTTTTAAGTTATATACATTGTGTTATTTAATTTTGTTATAAAAATATATACGTATATTTGTTTTGTTTAAATATGATTTGTATGGGTTATATTTATAGTACGATTCTATATATATTTGGGTATAAGTATGACCGCACTTATTGGTTTACAATATGATTTTCTATATTAGTTATATAAGCAGTTTTCATATATTGGTTATTGTTGTAGTTATATATTAGCGCATATATTAGGTTTATATTAGTTTGGGTAGTATATATATTAGCCTATATAATTGTGCTGCTGTATGTTAAATATATATGCACACCTTAATATTATACTGTTGAATATATATTTAAGGTTATAGTTAGTTATATAAAGTATATATACACGAAAATATGTATATTAAATTGAATACTGGTTTTTGGAAATTGGTTGTTCCTATCAAATTTCTCTAATTGTTCATTGATTCGTTATCTATCAGCTTTATTTGTCGATTCGTGCCAATCTTGTTTGCTTTGGAATTCGTGTTTGGATCCGCAATTCGCCTCCATTCTCGTTCATCATCTCTAGCCCCGAAAGGTGAGCAATCACTCACGATTAATGTTCTTTTATTTATTAAATTTGATTTCAATTGAAACGACAATTGAAATATCTTGTTGTTAGTTATTTACACTGTTATATATGCTATTACCTGTATGAGTTCACCAGTGACATCTGACACCATTATTTGTTACTTATGCAATGATAATCCAGTTTGTTTGATAATTGATTGACTGTTTGTTGTTTATATTGGACGTTAAATTATAATGTATAAAGTGATAAATTGACGCAATTGAATTTGGCGTAGGATAGTTAAAAATTTGAATCGACATATGTGTTGAATTTGATTAGTTAAATTTGTGTAATATGACCCCTTAAATGTTTAAATAAATTGACACATAGAAACATAGTTAATTACCCTTGAACCATTTGAATTTGTGTTGTATTAATTAATGAAGTATGAAATTGAATAATTGATGTCAAATGTAGAATTGCATAGAATAATAAGTGTAATAACCTTTATTCTACATGAATTGATAGTGTAAATTCTTGAAACAATTACGTTAATTTGTATTAACAACAAATGTGAGTTAATATGATTATTTCGGGATTATTTGAATTAATTATTGAATTGTTATTGATGGTTGCTATTGCTTGTTTATTTACTTTGACACCATCCCAGTTATCACACTGCAAGTTCCCTTTACTATGTTTTGGTTTGTGAATTTGTAATGGAATCGGGTTAAAATGATAAATACCCAAAATGAACTTGACTTAGGATAGAGAATTAAATTAAACCCGATTGGTAAATAATTTGATTTAAATAAAATAAAGATTTTATTTGAATAATAATAAGGTTTTGAAATAGAATTGGAATTTAAAATTTTAATGAAAGAAATGTGAATATTTGAAATTTGGAACAAAATATTAACGTAGTAATTGATGAAAGAACGTGTTTAATTTTTTTTATTATTTAATATTTAAATTTGGAATTATTAATAATTAAGTTTGGAATTATTAATAATTAAGTTTGGAATTATTAATAATTAAGTTTGAAATTATTTAATAATTAAGTTGAAAATTATTTAATAATTTAGTTTGAAATTATTAAGTTTTGAAATTAGTTAATAATTAAGTTTTGAGATTATTTAATAATTGAATTTCCTTAACAAGAAATAAAATGTGATTTATTGAAATTAATGTAGGACTTGTAATTCAATGAAATTGATTTGTCGAATCTAATTTAATTAAAGTGTAAGCTTTGATAATGAAATTTAACTTAAGTAATTGATTTAATGAATTGGTAATTTAATAGAAATTGTTTTGAATGTTAAATTTACTTAACGAATATTAATGTAATTGATAAATGAATTTAAAATTGATTTGAATGTTAAATTGAATTTATTTAAATGATTACGGAATGAAACTTATATACGAACTTGAATAAATATTTGAATTGTTTAAATAAAATTTGAAATTGAATTATAAGATTTTGAAATGGTAATTTGGAAGTTTTAAACAAAATTATGGAAATTGATATCGAAAGACAAATGAAATGATGGTTTACGAATTTTCATTGAAAGTGAATTTGATTTGGTTTTGAAATGTATAAAGGACCAATCGGTGTAATAATTACGAAAGTTATTAAAGAAACCGGAATCGGTTATGGACATACTCTCTGTCTAAATCGAAAACCACTTTAATAGCTATACGCGGAGTGTGATCCAGAATGAAGTGGTTGGAATGATGTACGTGATGACTGAAGAAAGAGAACGATAATGGATAGCCTTGACACTTGTGTCAAATTGGAAATGACTAAAATAGGAGTCGTGCTGGGCGAAATGGGGTTGGCCACCTCGAGCGAACACACTTCTTCGTAAACTACTCATCTCTTGTTATTGATTGGTGCACCCTCGTAATTTTAGGAGTGTTGTTTCGCGGTGTTGCGATCGTTGAGGCGATGCGTTCTCACCAGTCCGGATCAGGCAAACGGTAGTTTCACTACCTTGGATATTGCCTCATGTGCCTTGTCATACTTGTATTCCTTTATACGCGACCACTACGAATTTGTTTTGTGTTATACCTATGGAGTACTCCCTGATATCCCACTAGTTTACGGTGGAGTTTACAGTGCTGTATAGTCTATAATGCTTATATAAATGTGTTAATGGGAATAATGGTAACGCCTTAACACTATTTTGATACTTTATATTACTGATAGACATTATCTATTTAGCGTATACTACTACATAGTAGATAGTTTAACGGATCCTTAGAGGATGGTTATTCCAACGTCCTTTGAGTTATTTGTATTTCAATTGTTATTTCACTTGAGTTGGATTTATTGATATAAGAATGTTAATCCTGACTCGAGTGTTTTGTGTTTTGCTTTACGCTCGGGTCAGACTGAGTGGTTCAACTTTTGAGACTCACCTTTGGAGTTGAAGCTTCGCCTGTAGATCCAGCTATCTATCCAGCTTTCAGATATTCAATTGATTCTACTGATGTATTCTGATTCTTGTATTTGACTATTATATTCGAGACTTCTGCTGTAACTTATTTAACTCTGTTATATATATGTAGCTTCATGAACTACTATCTTTTGCTTCCGCTGCATATTATTACTCTGTGTCTGTGATTCTGTGATTATTTATTTACTGTATATCTGAGTTTTGCCAAATTTAATTTAAAAATTCGGTATTCTAAATTATTCAAGTCCGACGTGTGCGGATGCAAATAGTTCAAAACAGCGGGTCGTTACACTCACAGACTCAATATCTCTCCCACTAATTTTGAGACAATTTGGTTATTATGTGTAAACAGTTTGCTCTAAATCATTATTTAGAATTTTCTGCTTCAATACGTACATACCAAGAATAAAGTCACATCAAGTGGTAATTTTATGAGTAAATCTGAATTAACTTGAGGACAGTAAACATCGAATCAATTACGCTAGTATTTACAATTGAAATTTGCAATATTATTCTCATCAACGGTTGCTCATTTAATTCCAACTGCATTAGTCTTGCTTATAAAGACACAATCATGGCTGATGGATCACATCCCCTAAGTTACGACTACCAAAATCATATGTTGATTGCATACTTGGAATTCTTTCAGATTTGCACATCATACCATATGATAGAATCAACACTTTTAGTGGTTTAAATGCAATCGAGAATTATATATTTTCGACATTGACAAGAAACTCATAGTTTCTCTTTAATGAGTGAGAATACTTATTAAACATTCTAATGCAATGTGTTCTTTTAAGTTATTCAATGTTATTTCATCTCATCTAATATGTCCAACCTTTGGATCGTATCCAAGTCCTTTTTACTTTCAATAATTTCTCAAGGAAATTCCTTCATAATGAAGTTGGTATTTCTTGGAATGTTTTTCAGCGCAAATAGAATGGTATTCATAAACGTTTTATGAATTTCATTATTCATAAAACTGTTTTGGTTTTAGCTTACAAGCATTATGTTCGCAACATAAATATGTCATCCAATGATATTTTTTTCAAAATCCTTTTAGGAAGATTCATACAAGATCCCTCATAAACAATTATTACGTACAATCTATCGACTCACACAACCTGCCAATTCCTTGGCCTAGGATATGTTGGAGTTTCTTATAAACCCTTATCTTATAAAATTTTTTAAACTATTATTCAAATGAAAAATATTAATCTGGTATACTACCCTTAAGTACATTACCTTATAGAAAGAACTTAACTCAATTTCACTCAAAATTAATCTAACATTGTCCAACAAAGTTCGATTACACCATATCGATGCATTATTATGTATCACATGGAGGAGTGATTTTGAGATTGATTCTTTATTCACTTTAGGTACATTCAGAACATTTTTCAATATACTCACTCATTTAACCAAATCAAATCATTTCTATCATATGTTATTTCATTTACTTTTGTTTTATATCCTATAAGTTTACCATAGACATACTACATCTGTATCAAATACACATGCTATGTTGATGAGAACTCATCGATGAATATGACGAAGTACATGGAAAAGTTTTTGTATTTACAGAATTATGAATGGATAAATCTATATGTATCAATCCAAAGAGTTCATCAACTCTTATGATACTCCCAGTGAATATGTGCATGTACTTCTATTATTTGAGATATAATTAAAAATTATCGTATGATTCAAAATCATACAATAAAATTATTTCTCAAAACTACGGCTTAGTGTATAATTCGAAAACAACCGTAAATAATATTAAATACTTTTGTATTTTCTAATGCATCACTTTTGTTATAAAAAAATTACCACATTATAGTTTTATTTCACATAAAGTATTTATAATACTGATATTGGAATATACCTATGTCTATTTTTTTCTATCGATGACGAAAAAGAATCATTATTTCATAAATAATGTATGGTAAGTTTTATGAAAATAGTTTTCATACTATGATGCAATCAATAAGTGCTATAGGATATGCTTCCACTATTTCTGCCATTACTATAATAGCGTATTAAATTTGGATATCCGTTATTCACTTAATACAATTTGTTTATTTCATACACTTCAACTATTTACAGTGGAGAGTTCGTTGATCATATATCCTGGGCTCAAAGAAATAAATCTCATAGAAAACAATTTCATATATGAAAATACATTTCAGAATAGAAATCATATTTCTTATTCCAATACTAAGTATCAATTATTTATTATAATTTATATTTTAAATTTTCTCTATGAAGCAGAAGTAAGTGTTCATTCTCTTCATTCCAACTGTACCTTAAATTACATCTATTTTTATACATTCATTTTCCTTCCAAATGGTTAAACTACTCAAAAGAAAACCTTACGATGATATCATAACAAACTCTTACAAAAGCACATTCGATTATCCTTAACGTTTAAGGACATCAAATATGTAGCACTCTACGTAAACTGATCAAAATGACATTTTAGCGATCAATTTTTTATATCTATCTTGTACTCCTTTGGTCTTGTATTAAATTAACCCAATATGATATCTTTTGTAATCAATTAGATTGAATACTTGATCTCGCACTAAGATTTATTTGGTTTTTTGGATGAACTAATTTCATTGAAATATTGTACACTACAAACTTTGACCATTCACCATATAACATTTATATGCAATTGTATGTGGATCGAATATCCATAGTCTTGTATTGCTTTTAGATTTCAAAACTCATAGAATGCATACATGGCCTTAACCAAGTAAATGCATAAGTGACCAAACCACAAATGCATTCGGTAGTTGTAAAATCAGGAACTTGTATTAGTGTTGAAACGTTAACATGCAATATGAGTTTGATAGTGGGTATTATATTTTCATTTGTCAACTTTCAATTCTGTTCGTTTGTATATGTTAATTGATAAATATTTTATCGATCATATTAAATGCACCAATTTATCATTGTAGATAATTATAACATTATTTAGCATATGTTCTTATAATATTAGAAAGGTTAAATATTATCATCAATTTTCTTATAAAGCTCCCACTAGTCTTTTATGTTTCTCCAAACCCTAAGATGAAATATAGAAGTCTTTCGACTTCACTAGTTGGTGTTAGGACTCGTTTGTTGTGATAACCCGAATTTTTAGGCATCTGTTAAGTGGAAATTAACAGGATTAAATTTATTAAACAAATGGTATTCTGAGATACATCTGAATATGTATATATATAACAATATGAATTATAATAATGCTGGGTTTTAAATATTTGGATAGATATGTATTTGATAATCTCCTTTAAAATCATTCAAAATTGGTAAAAAAAATTGTTTTCAAAATAATAATAATAATGTGTTATTTTTATATATATAAATGGATTTCAAATAGAATTATTATAAATTGAATTTGTGTTGGTTTAAAATGTATATATATATATATATATATGTGAGTTGATTTTTTTAAACTTTATTATTTACAAATTTAATTTGTATTGATTAAATAAATACATATATTTGAGTTGATTTTAAATTGGATTTTAAATTGAATTTGAATTTGAGTTTGGATTAGAATTTGAGATTTAAAAGATAGATATTTAAAAAAAAAATTGATTTAAAATTATATTATATATGATTTTATTTAGAATATGGTATGTTTTATATTATTTTCAATTAAAGGATTTTATTTTATATAAATTAAGAAACATACTTATTAATTGGGAAAAATAATTATAAAAGCTTTTAATTTTTTTTAAAAATAATTAAATAATGCATAATTACAAGTGTAATTAAATTAAGAAGATAAGTAACAAGTGTTAGCATATTAATAATAGTAGAGACAAGTGTTAATTCCTTTTTATTTATTTTTTATTAATCAAAATAAACTCTGTTTAAACTTCTATCTTCCTCTTCATTTTCTTTTTCTTTTCAAAAAAAAACTAAAAAGAACAAACCTGTAAACTATCTTCAGAAATCCACTAAGAAACCAAAACCTGTAAAATCATTTTCAAAGCAAACTAAAACCAAGTCCTGTAAGCGTTTTCAACCTGTAACCATTTATCTTAAGGCCTGAACAAAGATGTGTTTTCAAATGCAAACTGCATCGATCAAGTCTTGAATCATCTTAGTTAACAAAGTTTTCTGGAATCAAAACAACAAAAGCATTCAAGGCTTTCAACTTCAATACCCTTCAAGTTTGCAGCTTTATTAAGCCTCTGCGTTTTTTTTTTAAAAAAGGAGAGTAAACTGTTATTTAAAAACAGTTTTAGATGTTGCATGTGATGACCTTGTGTGATAAAGTTATGATATGGTTTGCATGCTTATTTTATCTGAATATATGTATGAAAATTTGCTTGATTTCCAATAGGTGCCTGTATATGTTTATATTGTGCTCTGTATTTGTAACAGACTCAATCATCATCATCAAAACAGTTCCTATCTTCTCAAACAAGCAATATTTGAATTTGGTTACAAAAAGAAAATTGTTAATAACAATGTATCTTTGTTTTTAAAAATAAAATTTAAGTTATTATATTGATGAATATACTGTAAAATAAGATTTACAGTAAAATCAAAATTTAGTTGGAAATCAATACCATTGATTTCATCTCTGGATTATGGGACATGATTCATGTGAGTGAATCATGAATTTTAAGGAAAAAATTGTGATTTTTAATTTAGTAATTGATGTGAATTAGAGAGCTGTTCGAATTTGGGTTTTCGGTCGATTGACGTTGATCAACGTCATGTGGGTGATCGTGGTTTGGCATGGTGGTGGCCGGGGTGTCAGGGAACACTGGAAAATGCTTATTGTTTTTCTCGAGGGCCGTGGTGGTCGTACTGGTGTGAACTAGGGTTTAGTATAGTGTTTTTCTTGACGTGGTTGTCAATCCAATTCCGATGTGGGCGAAGAACCAGAGTGGTGCGCGATGGTGGGGATGGTCGCTGGAAGGTATGACGAGGCTTCAGTGGGATGGTCTGGCGATCTCGAGGTCGGAGACGTCGGGAAGGAGGAGTTTTCTAGCCGTAGGTGTTCCCAAGTTTGGTCGTGAGTGCCTCATTTTCGATTCGAGTTGAATTTGTTCGATCTGGGTGCAGATATGAGTTCGCCTGGGCTCTTGTGATTGTCGAGTATCGCCGCGTCAATCATCGTAGGTCGGCGACGCTGGTGTACGTGAACTGCGTGCACGCCGTGTCTGGGTCGATGGATTTTAGTGGAACCTCGGGTGGGTTCTCGTGCAAGTGAAGAGACGACTCGAGTGAGTTGAGGAAGGGATGAGCTCGTGCGTTGTCTCGGGTTCACTTGTTTTTGCCTCGGGTCTATAAGTAGCACGTATGGTTTTAAATTTTCTTTGGTAACCAGATTTTGAACTAAAATAAAATGGATAGTTTTATAAAAGTAAAGTGAATTCAAGTTTTCAAGTTTTAAAGGCAAAGTAAAATAAGTTTCATAGTTAAAGTGTTTGCTAAGTTTTCAAATGTAAAATGTTTAACAGGTTTCTTTTAAAATGTTATTATTAGTTTTAAAGAGAATGTTAGGCCAAGTTTAGAAATATATTTAAAGGATTGGAGTTAATCAAGTTTGTATATACTTTAGAAATGTAGATAATGGATAGTTAATTACTTAGTATAAGTGATTAAAGAAATAACTGTACGTAATTAATTAGAGGATAATTAATTACTTAAATGTGATTAATTAAAGGTGAATAAATGAATGTAATTAGTTAAAGATAATTAACTAATAAAAGTGATTAATGATGAGTTAATTTAATTTAAGTAATTATGACATAATCATTTAATGTAAGTAACTGCTTAGAGGGAAAGTATTTAATGGAAGTAATTAAGGATTAATTACTCAGTGTAATTAATCAAAGGATTAATAAAATTAATTAAGGAGTTAATTAATTAAGGTAAGTAAATACAGGATGTTTAATTATTGTTTATAATTAATTATGATTAATCAATGAGTGTGGTTAATTAAAGATTAATTATTTAATTAATTAGAAGGATAATTAATTAATAAAGTAATTAGAGTATCATTAATTAATACAATTAATGACATTAATCAAGGTTGATAAATGGAAGGGATTAATTGAAGTATGATTAATTAATGTAAAGTAATTAATTATAGTTAATTAAGTAATGGAAGCAATTAGTTAAGGATCATTAATTAATGTAAGTAATTATTAATTAATTATTGAGAGTAATTAAAGGTTAATTACTGTAAATGGTTAAGGATAATTATTTTGTGTAATTAATTAATGGATAATTACTTAATGTAGTTAAAGTATAATTAATCAAGGATGATTAATTAAGATAGATGAATAAAGGATGATTAATTAATTGGTTTGAAATTAATTAATGGCTAAGTAAGCAGGATTTTTAGTAAGGGATGTTATTAATTTAATTTATTAGATATTGTGTGACTAATTAATCTTGCTTATGAGTTATTGAATGATATTAAATGCCTTGAATTGGTTGATATCTCTGATATGAAATGTTTTTCTGATATGATATGTTTGAGTAGACGGTGATAGTATGGTTATCTACCGTTGATGAATTGCTGTGTATAAAAGTGACATCCTGTAATTAAAGTTGAATTGTATCTCACTTGAATAACTTGGGTTAAGATGATATTGAATTCGAAGAGACTGGGGTTGGGTATCGTAAATACCCGAACCCACTGCGATTTGTGACCTATGATTCTTTATAGATTGATATGTGAAATCAAAAGGTTGAAATGGAATAATTTAAGTGAATTGGACCATTTAATCTAAGTTTTGGTACTTCCCTTCCCTTCTCAATAATGGATATATCACTCCACTTCCCTTCTCATTCATTTGAACAAATCCAATTTTACAATTTAAATATTTCCAATAACAATGGGATGGTATTATTCAAATTATTTTTAAAACATCCATCCATTTCCAATTCCAAATCTCAAACCCATTTTGAGATCACACAAATTCCCAATTCAAAATTAACCATTTAACTTTCCAAGTTAAATTCCAATTTCATCTTGAAATTTCCAAATCAGATTGCTCATTCAAACTTATTTAACTTCCTCCGAGTTAAATTCAATCAATCCCGTTTAACCTTACTCAAATTTGAATTCTCCATTTCAAATTTTCAAATACTTTCCCCACTTATAAGTTCAAAAACTTATCACTTTAGGTATCATATCTTATTCCAAATTCAAAATTCAATATTTAGAGTTTATTTCAAACCACCTTTGATATTATGTATTTTCACATATATACATATTAATTTCTTTTACATTTTCAAACAACTCTTGCTTGAAATAGGACCCAATTCCATTCAATTGCATTACATAATATTATTTATTGTTTCTTTAAATTAATTACGTCATTAATTAATTCCAATTAATCACATTTGGTAGTTAACTTATTTCTTAATTACCTTCATTAAATAATTGGCCCTTAAATTACTTACCTATAGTTACTTCATTAAGTAACTTCCTCTTATTTATTAATTCCAATCATTATCCATTAAATTAATCTCATTAAATAAAGTTCAATTAATTACATAAATTAATTGATTATCCTTATCCTGAAACCTTTCCTAATTTCAAGATTTAATTTTAGTTGAATCCATTTTCAAACTTGTCTTTAATTTAATTTCAATTTGGTTGTAATTCTATTACCACTTAATTCTTACTTTTACTTTTGATTTAATTAATACTACAATCAATTTCCTTAACATAATAAATAATTTATTTCTTATATATGATTCATTTACTTTGAAATCATTTAAAAACCTTTATATAAGAAAAAAAACAAGTACGCTCTCTCATATATATATACTCAACTCATCCTAGGGTTCCACTTACCCTATCCTTAATGAGTAATCCCACCAGAGCTAGGGTTTTCGCTTAACCTTCAGCTCTGATACCAAATGTAACGACCTGAAATTTTCAATCCCGAAAATTCCAGATAGTTAGAGAAAAGAAGAAAAGAGATAGAAGAAGAACAGAAAGAAACACACAATCTCACATTCGCAGCAGATAAAATATAATATCAATAATAATAATTATACCAAAGAAAACTGTATCTATCAATTTTACATCGATATATCAGAGTTACAGAAATTTTATACAACATTAGACAGATACAATTTAACATGTCTCGGATATATAATATCATAGTGAAAACTCTCCATACGTTACTGCCATCCAGCTTGCCTCCTGAACTCCAGAACGTCCTTACCTGAAAATCTGTAATACTCGGTCTGACCCGAGCATTACATCAAAGTAACACCCAGGTCAGGCTGGAAACCAGCGTGAGTAAACCCATTTAACAAGAAATATAAAAACATGCAACTTACATAAACCCGGGGTAACTTATATGAATTTACAACTCCACAAGTTGTTATAGACATCACTTATTTCACATAACAATTATAAAGAATCGAAGTGGTTTCGGGAATTTACTAATACCCGACTCCGGTCTCTTCGAATCCAATTTTAACCTAAATTATTCAATTAAATACAATTCAACTTTATTTACCAAATAACATTTTTTTTTCTTCAACTCATAATTGATAGATAATCACATTATCACCATCCATCCAATACATCATATCACAAAGCAATTCATGTCAGAGGTATCAACCAGTCCAAAGCACTCAATATCATTCAATCATTGATAAGAAAGATTGATCACTTCATTAATTACATTAATTAATGATCCTCAAATTACTTCATTAGTTAATTATTATCAAATTTCATTTAATAATTAACCTTAACTTAATTATATTTCATTAAACAATCTTGATTTATCAAAATCATAAATCACTTTCCTTAAATACTCCATGGATTATGCTAACTCCTTGACAAATTTTATCAATTAATTATTTAATTACTCTGAGTAATTAACACTAAATCTTTTCCACCAAGTAATTATCTCTTATTACTTCCCATTATGAGATTTCCTTTTAATTAATTACATCCAGTAATTATCCATTACTTACACCTCATTAATTACTTTAAGTAGTTATACTTAATCCAACATCAAATGATTATTTTAATTAATTAAACTTAATTAATTAACTAAAGTCATTCCCATCAACTTAATTAATTATACCGAGTAATTAATTCCTTTAATTACTTCATTAAGTAATTAATAATTCTTTTACCTTAAGTAATTAACCTCTTAATTACTTATTACTTAATTATTTATTAATTTATTAACCTTGATTAATTAATCCTTAATTATCACTTTTAATTATATTAAGTAATTAACCTTTAATAATACAAATTAATTATTTTTCACTCATCCATATTAATTACACCTACCCTATATTAATTACTCAAATTTTATTATTCTATAATCACTTACATTGATTATCCTTTAATTATCCTTATTAATTAATTAACTATACTTAATTTCAAATTAATTAATCCTCCAAAAACATATTTGTTAATTAACATTAATTCTCAATCATTAATTAACTAATTCCTCTTAAATAACTTATCAACTTTACCCATACTTAATTACTTTGGATTAATTAACTCCAATTTATCCATGATCGTAAGTTTTACTAATGATAAAACATTCTATTTCCTTAATTACTTCTTACTTACATAATTAATTAAGGTTTAAAACAACTTAAAAATGAACTTTAATTAAGTTAAAATAAATTACCTGATTTAAACTGTTACTATTTAGAATAATAATTTAGGAAGTTTAACCTGACAACCTACTATCATTAACCATTAACCTGATAATCTACTATCATTTGGCTCGAGTAAATCCCAAGAAATCCACACTCTATCCCTGAGACTTTATATTCTTCTTCTCGTTTCTGTTTTGTTAAAGTATAACAGACATTTTAAAAACCCACCCGAGCTTTAACACGAGCCAATGTCTCAACCTCTCGTAATTGACTTCGAGCCACACCCATGCCCTCGTCACAAAATCAACCTGACACCACAGATTCTCGTGCACTGTGCACAACAACCCCTTCACTACCGACCACCATTCCGATCATCATCCTGTCAACCACGACCCTCTCTAACTGATCAGCCACCCAGAAATACAAGCCACCACGAGAATCAAAATCGTACTAACGATCCTACCTGAAACGAGAACAGTCACCAGAAATTCTTGCTGTGCCCTCATCACTGACCATCGGAGAACCCTTAACTCCATCCAGTCCCTTGCCATGCTCATCCACTTCTTTCCCCACTGCTCTGATTCTACTCGACACACTGGCGAGGCCGCATGTGACGCCCCACCTCTATACCCACGCTAGCCAAGAACACTACGGTGTAGTGCTGTCAACTAGCGCGGAGAATAAGGCTGTTGAGGAGCGACCATCCATGTAATTTCTTATCACACGGTGGCTATAAAATAATCTTCGGAAACAAATATAGAAGTAAGCATAACATGCGAATCAATCACAGATATCCATATCACAAAGGCGGAAAGAGATATGAATATATATCACATAAAAGTGTACATCAGAGTAGTGGTCTAAAAAGATCCACGATAATACAAAAGAATAGCAACGCGTGCTATACAAAAGAATACAACTATGAGTCTATATCTCAAGTGTAAACAACAAAAGCTGCTAATCTAAACAAGTAGCCAAAAGTCTGAGTAGTGAATCACTGGGGAAGGAGTCAAGCAGTAGCACCTGTAACATCTCGGTCTGACCCGAGTATTATTTATAAGAAAATAATAAACGGATCAGTCTAGCTATAAATATCAGATGACATGATATAAAATAAAAGATATGGCATAAACATAAAATATCCATACTGACATACTACTATAAGTATGCAAATAATGATCAACAGGAGATCAACCGATAAGAGATAAATCAATATCACAAGAACCTTCTCAAAGATCCAAAGAGGGCATCATACCCTAAACTTGTACTCATGACAAGTCAAAGAAATAAATTCCAGAAATCAACACAAGAAATCCAGAAATCATAAAAAGGGAAAGAGGCCTATCACATGACGGTCCGAAGACCATGGGGAGCTACCCTACATGTGTGAGTGGAATCACACAGATTGAGGTCAAGACTAACCAAAAAGCAGAAAGGTATGTGTGAATGGAATCACACAAGTGGTGTCTAGTCTAACCTTGCAATGAAAGAGACATCGCGCAATTGCTAGTCTAATTCATAAAGCGATCATCAAGATCAACGAGAAGTGACAATTACACTAAGCTAGTAAATATAGAAGTTTAGCTTCATGTCCCATAACCACTTGCTTAACTTAAATATTTACGAACAAACTGTAAATATTCACTAATAAAATTGTCACAAGAGGTTCAATCGAACAAGTCCAAGAATTAACCGACGAAGTGAACGCAAGCGTTTCATACCACTTGTTTTACTAAGTCGTTTAATTAGATTTCTCATCCGAGTGAGGTAAAGGCTTGTATATACTAATAGATTGGAAAACGGTTTAAGAAAAGAGCTTTGTTATTAAAAATAGAGTTGAAATTGTTTGTTAAAAGAGTTTTGATATTTACTACTAGTATTGAAACCTTTATATTATAAAGTGACAAAACACAGAAGCAATTGTAGAAACAATCAGTCACAAAAATCGCATACGGAGATGTGAATAAAATCCAAGGAAATCAGCTCAATGTTTTTCAGATAAGATCCCCTACGGAGGAGGGGTCCAGGGGGGGTGGCAACCCCCCAAGGTGGGGGTGCGGGGGCAACGCCACCGCTTACGGGGTTCGACCTGCCCGGTCAGGTCGCGGGGGTCCGGGGGCAGCGCCCCGACCAAAACGGTACGACCTAGTGAAGACAAAATGAGGTCTAACGACCTAAGAGGGATAGAGTCGAGCGACCTAATGGTTGTGACCTAGGGGTCTAAGAGGCACGACCTAGTGGTCCAGCGACCTAAGGGGTAAAGGTCATGCGACCTAAAATGGGTTCTCGACCTAACGGAGACGAGGTCATGCAACCTAAAGTGGTTCGCGACCTAAAGGTGTTCGCGACCTAACAAGGTTCACGACCTAACGGAGACGAGCGACCTAAGGAACTCGCGACCTAACAACAGCACAGGTCAAGCGAACTAAGGGAGGCGAGCGACCTAAGGAACTCGCGACCTAACAATAGCACAGGTCAAGCGACCTAACGTTTTAAGGCCGAGCGACCTAATTAAACTCGTGACTTAATGGTGTGAAAGGCATGCGACCTAAAGTGTTACGACCTAAGGGTCGAGCGACTTAGTGGAACAAGGTCATACGACCTAACGGAGTAAACGGTCGAGCGACCTAATAGGTTATAGGTCCAACGACCTAGCGGGTTAGAAGGTCATGCGACCTAAAAATGGAAGGCAAGGCCGAGCGACTTAAAGAACCAAGGCCACACGAGTTAAGGCCTAACGGCCTGACGACCTACGACCTAAAGGCCCACGACTTACGACCTAAGGAGCCAGAGCGAGCGACCTAAGGCTGTATAGGGAATTTAAGGCCAAAAACGACCTAAGTGTTTGCGACCTAACGACCTAAAAGCCCGCGACCTACGACCTAAGAGCCATACGACCTACGACCTAATTCCGAGTGCCGAGCGACCTAACGTTGTAGGCCATTTTAAGGTCGGAAACGAGCTATTTTGAGGCCGAGACTTTTCCACGCGAACGACCTAGCATAGGCTGAACGACCTAAGTGCAGAATTTCACCAAAAACACTAAAAATTGGAGTTTTTCGCCAATTCGATTCAAACCAAATGCAAATGTGCATGCAAAAGTGATAGGGAATCATTCCCAACAGTCCAATATAGTTATAGACTAGAATTGTGAGATAAAAATCTCACCTTTGCTCCAAAACCCAATGAAAATGAAGAACAAAGCTTGAAGGCAAATGGAGAAGCAACCACAAGCTTGAATCCGATGTCTTCTTCTTGAATTTGGAGTTGAATGTTGGAGTTGCAATAAAACAAAAACTTTGGAGTTTTAATTTCTCATTCCATTCACCATTTTTGTTGAAGATTTAGTGTTAGGAAATGAAATGAAGCAATGAAGAAGAAGGGGGGTGGAACTTGGGCCTAATGGGCTAAAAGTCCAAACCAAAGGCTCGAGTGAAAAAGTGGTGAAATTCCACTAACCCCAAACATATCAATGTTTATACTTAGAAGATTGCAAACGACGTTTCGAACTCAATGGAAGTGGTCTCGAGTCCTAATTTGACCGTTTGCAAAAAGTAGCTTCGGACCAAAATCCGATTAACGATAAAATATTTAAATATAAAAATCGATAAATATGCGGGTTGTTACACCGCATTAACCAAGATTACATCATCGACCTAAAACCCTAAATTGAAGCTTCGACGAAGTCTCAATGGATGATAAAATCATCAGGCAATTTTCCCCACTTCGACAACCTTTGCCCTCTCTCCGATATCGGTTTCAACCCTCCCCTCCATCTTGATCAACTGTAATTGCTTAAAACCCATTTTCCTTCAAACTCTCGATTACTCGCGATTAACAGCTTTAAAAATCATGAGCTACTTTTTGAAAATCTTAGTTTTCGATAACCATTCAGATTTTTACCCCGAAATAACAAATCTTTATAGTTGAAATTTTGAAAAAAAAATAGGATTTTTACTGTAATATTTCCATATCCAGTTGAACTATCATCAATTCCTGCTTAATATATCTTTACAACTTAAATTCTATCATTCGTAATAATTTTTGTTCCCTATCAAAACAAATAACAAATCAGAGGAAGAATAGCAGATTTCTTAAATTTTTCTTTTCAGAACCTAAGAATAAAGAATAGAGCAAACATTTTGTTCCAAACATGCTCAACAACTATCACATACAAATACACCTGAAATCTGGTTTAAATCGAATGAGCAATCACATATTATATTTTACTTTAAGCAAATGCTACATGCATAAAGATTTAATAGGTTTATTTCTTTAAATAAAACTTTAATACTCACATTTAAGAAGAAGACAGAGGGGTTGAACAAAATCTGGAAAGTTGGATATTGATGAATGTTCACTAATTTGTTGATTGCTGATTGTTTTGCTCTGACCCTTCCAGATTTTGATTTCTGCATCTTGTTTTACCGAGTTGAATCTTACTTGATAAAACTGAACTTGATTACTGCAGGTTTGTATATTGGAGACAAAATTGTGTTGCAGTTTTTTTTTTTATAAGATCTGGTTTCTATTTTTAGTAGAGAAGAAAGTTTGAACTAAAGATGATTTTGCTACGTTTTTTACTTAATACATTTTTAATAAATGTTTTCAAAATAAATTTAAGACAATGCCACTTGTCCTTAAGATTATTAGAACATTTACAAATGTCTTTCTCATGGTATAGTAATCTTACACATGTTATATTACAATACTAAAATAATTACTCATTTGTTTATAAATGTATTTAAATTGATTCCTCATTAATATTATCATGTTTTAATGTTTATATCAATTTAGTTTTTAGTGTTTATATATATATAAATTACCTTTTACAATTACACATTTTAATGTTTATTTGTATATTACAAAAATATATGTTCAAAGCTAAATTTTCAAGAAAGAAAATTTAAAAAGAAAAGAATATTAAATTGAATCTTATTTCAAAGTTTCATACTAAAATATTGTTCTTAAATATATATATGAACTAAATTTATTTCAAAAGCTAATTTTTTAAAAGGAAACAAATTAAACTTTTATTATACATATTATTTTAAACTATTATATTTTAAACAAAATAAATAATTACTTTAATTACTTTTGAAAATGTAAGATAGATTTTAAAATAAGCAATTGAAAAGGTTCTATATTAAATTCAATCATATTCTCCCATTACACATAATATATATTTAAGCAACACTTATTAAATTGAAATGTTAATTATAAAAATTAAATTTGTAAAATAACACAAATTAAATAATTATTCCCAAAAAAAATCAAAATTTAAAAACATCCCATAAATTTTATTTTGGTTATTTACATTTGAAGATAACAATTTTATTCATTTTAAATAATTTAATTAAGGGATTATCACATTTTAATAGTTAAGCTCAGATAATTATTCAATTATCTGATGTCCAAAAATCCGGGTTGTTACAGTATTAGGTGAAATTCGAAAAGTATAGTTTACTTTGCATAACTGTTATTATTTATTATTATATTTTATCCGCTGTGAATGTGAGATATTGGTGTTTTTGTTCTTCTTTTTCTTCTATCTCTTCCTTCTTTTCCCTAACTATCTGGAATTTTCGGGATCGAAAATTCCGGTCCATTACATTTGGTATCAGAGCTGAAGGTTAAGTGAGAACCTTGGCTCTGGTGGGATTACTCATTAACAATAGGGTCAATGGTACCCTAGAATGAGTTGAGTGTATGCGTGTGTGTGTCTATATATATGAGTGCGTACTTGTTATTTTCGTATATAAAGATTTTAAATGATTTTATATAAGAATACGTTTTAATATATAAAGCAATATTCCTTTCTAATAAATATTAAGGTAATTAGTTGTTAAATTATTGGAATTAAATTAAGTGGTGATAGAAATACAACCAAATTGGAATTGAATAACGATAAGTTTGAAATGGATTCAAACTGAAATTTAAATCTTAAATTTGGGAAGGACCTTTAGAATAAGATAATAATGAATTGGTAACCTTGATTATTATCCTAAAATGATGAGATGTTTGTTAATGATTAAGCAAAAAAAAGTGTTAAGGAAGTAACCATTAGATGAGAACAACTTCTAAATTAGAAAGAATGTAAATTGAGAAGTTTTAAATCCTAAGGCTAGGAACATTTGAAATTATTTTCAAGATGTTAAGTGAAATAATAAACAGTATTATTTAGAATATTTGAATGAAAGGGTCCTATTTCAAACAAGAGTTGTTTGAAAATTTAAAGAAATTAGTTTCGAATTTAAACAAAAGGCGGTTTAAATCTTAAAATTTGGCTTGGTGTGCCAAGAAGTAAATATGTATATATGTGTGGATATACCTAATATCAAAGATGGTTTGAAATAAACTCTAAATGTTGAGTTTTAAATTTGGAATAAAACCCAAAGTGATAAGTTTTTGAACTTATAAGTGGGAAGAATATTAATGTGAAGTTAAATAGGTTTTTGAACTTCTAAGCGATAGAAATATGGAATTTGAAATGGAAAATTCAAATTTGGAGTGGGATTAATGGGATTAATGTCACGACCCAAAATTCAGCATTCAAAAGTCGACATCAAATACCTCACTTGTATTCGACTGCCGGAGATTCGAACGTCAAATTTCAGTTTGGATGGAGCTTATAACAACATCAGATGAATATAAAACAGCGAAACAACATGAATATCATGCATATATCATAGATACAACAGTATAATATTCATTACTACATCAGAGTAATAATACATACACCACAACTCCAAATACAACATCATGATAATACAACAGTGATCATATATCCAAAAAGTCTTCAAATGAAAGAAGTGATAACGAACTCCCAAAAGCTAAACACCTGAGATATCCAAAAGCTCCTAAGATATCTCCAAAGTAAAAGCTCCAAAATACTGCTTATCCTAGAGTACAGAAAATATGCTACTAGGCTACCCGTGTAGAAGTTATGGGCACCCAGAGTTTAGGAAAGAAATAATAAACTCCAGGTCAGTCATGGGACTGGTATGAGTAAACAAAAACAATTGCTTTTAAAGAAACTAGATTTATAAAAGAATTTTCGGTATGCTTTTACAAATGGAACTACCATAAGACCTCCCGCCACAAACACAATGTAATCGTAGAATTGGAGGAGATTTCTTCTTATGATAGTCAAATATGCTTGGTATGGGGAAATTTCTTTGATATTATTACTAGTGCATAGTGTAGAAAACATTTCGAAAGTATATTATAAATCTTAGCCAGCATAGACATTCCGAACTATGCCTACTATAGCTACCATCTAAACAGTGGTGACCACCATAAGTAAATGGCAGGTTCTACAACTAAAACCGTACGGAGTTTCGTATTGGGAATTGGATTTCCAACAAATGGTCAGGCTAAGGAACTTCCTAGGCCACTCGGGTACGCCTCTGGAGGGACGACCCGTGAACCAACCGGATCTCTGCCAACACAAGACCGGGTTACCTCTAACTAGGTAACTACTGACACGAGTATGCCATCCCCCGGTTGTCACCAACCTTTATCCAGGGCCCCAGCAACAACACAAAGTAATATATATATATATATATATATATATATATATATATATATATATCTGCGATATCCACATAAGTTAAGTATCTGGGCTTCATACCATGATACCACTTCTATCCAGAAGGAAATACACATACCCTAAGGGGCGCTACCCCCAATAACCTTGTTGCATCTTTCCTGTTTCGACCATTACCAGGTTGTGAGGTTCAACGAAGTCTCGTTCACAAAGCTACGCTTTTCACAAAAGCCACACTTTAATCAACAAATGATCAGCAGCACTCAGCATGCCACATTACCAAGTTGGGAATATATTACTGATAACCTTCAACTACATAACCTCTGAGCTCGTACGTCTCAGAGAAGGGTGTTAAGCTAAGAGAATAAATTCTCCGCCACCAACAGAAATGTATTTGAAAGAAATCTGCTTTATATCTCAAAAGTAATGTCAGACATACGATCCATACAAGTCTGTTCTGGGTTCGAATAGAACCGAAGGCACTTCCAAAGAAGCCCTTGTAAATCCAAATATTCACAATCCCAATCGAACTTCCCATCACTTAGGGAATCTCTATACCGGAGCAACTCAGTGCAGAGACAATCGATAGGTCATCTTATCGTTCTCGCAAATACCCGGCCTTCACCACAGGTCTTCAAATGCTATCCAAAACGTTGAATCACATATTCGGAATGGGTTATATGACACAAAGGTCCTCTCCCGGCTAAACCGAATAGTGAGCCTAATATTTACAAATACATGGATATGTTGTTCACAAAAATTCATAGGTTCGATGTGGGTTTCGGAAAACTAACTGAGATCCAATTCCCTATCGCATTGAAGTTTAAATGTTGTTTTACGGCAAGCAGGGTTTTCACATCAATACAGAACAAACACAACATAGTGTAGTACATAGCAATCTACATCATATAGTATAGCAATCAGAACAGAAATATCAATCTAGTGCACGGTAGTAGTTAATTATTTTCCAATGTAGTTTAAATAAATTAATCATACAATTATTTGTAGTGATGTTTAAAATCAATGATTAAATTTGGATAAATAAATTAAATCTTAATTAGCTCGATTAATTATTTCTTAAGTGGTTATTTTAATTAGCTACCAATTTTAATATATTAACTTAATTTATCTAATTAACAAATTCTTAATTAAAATCATTTCTTAATTACTTTCATTAGTTAATCAAGCTTTAATAAATTAATTCTTCTCAAATTAATTTCCTTAATTAATGATTTAAACCTTTAACTACTTATTTAATTAATCCAAGTCATTACTTTATTAAATAATTAAATTATCCATTTTAAATTCACATGTTAAAAAATACACTTTAACATGTATTTAATTTAAACATTTAAAATTATAAAACTTACTTGATTTCAAAATCGAGAATTCAAATTTAAATCTCTTTTTAAATACACTAAAATACTTAATCACTTTTAAGTTATTAAAACAATTTAATTTAAAAACTTTATTATTCATAAACTAAGTTTCAAACTGAACTTGAGTTCATATTTAAAACTTTGATTTTTTTTTAAAGACTGGGTTTAAAAAAAAACCAAAGTACTACAGGTTTCTGGAAAAAAACTGTAACAAAATATAACCCGAGCCTTGACAATACTTGCTTTGAGTAAAACGCAGAAGTGCTTCGAGTAAAACCCTCAATGACTCGAGTAAAAACCCGAGAAACCATGATCTCCACCTTTCCCAAACTCAACTGCTGATACACATAAATGGGTGCACATGCCGTCGCCGACGTCACCTCCGGTCGTTTTCAAATCATCGAGTCAAGTCGACGATCCTCCACGAGTCACTTTTCGGACCACCAAATCTCCTCATCATCTCGAAATTAAAATCGAGTACAAACTCGAAACTGGAAACGCAAGAACGTCACCACCCCAAAACCTGTCATCGCCACGATTGCAAAATTTCGACCACCGTAGGTTCTGGAACTCCGGCCACAGCTTCAATTATCACTCATCTACCTATCCTCAAAAGCACGATGCACTCGGTCAATCATGGGGATCGAACGAATCAAAGTACGAACCCTCATCAAAACTAGGGTTAGAAATTTCAAACGCTTGCCGCTGTCGCCACCGTGGCCATGGCCACCTCCACCTATTTTTCCTCAACTCACCGTAGGCTCGCCCACCTCCACGCGAAGCCTCGATCATCAACCACCCTCCGATCGCTTGTATTTTGACGAAAACCCATCTTCGTTCAACTCAAAACTGCTCTCAACATACAAATTGAAAAATCAAAATTTTTGTTTTGAAAATCATAATTTTCCATGATGATTCAATGTATATATTCAATTCAACAAATTTTTATACTCGAATTCATCATATTTATATATTTTCCTTAGAACTATGAAACTTCAGACCTCCGCTTGAATTTATTTTGCTAAAAATAATTTTTTCTACTTTGGTTTATGAACAAACAACATTTTGTATTTGAATCCTTTAGCTTAACAGAGATCAAGTGATTAGATATTTGGGTTTTGATCAAGTTGGATGCTCTGAAACTAAAGAAACAGAGAGTTTCATATGAGCAGGCATATGCACTTGTATATATTTATTCGCAGAGGAAAAATTCATGTATATAAATACATACATAGCAACTGCAAACTCAGACTTCATAAGCAATAAACAGATACATTCTTAGTTGGATTAAATTAGTTGCTCACAAGTTGATTTCCAGTTGAACAATGAAAATAGATGGAGAGTGCCTGATTGAATTGATCAGGTCGTGTAGGAACAAGGTTCAAATCTCTCGGTCTGTTAGGATGCCTCAACTGCATACATCACTGCACTTCCACTAATCTAGTTACTTCGTTCCCTATTTCCACTCGAGGGATCATGAGGAAAAGAATTTTATTTAGTTTCCACCAAGCTAAAATAATATGCTGATGGTTCTAGTAAACCAAAACTACCATTTTCTAGCTATTTTCCAGAAGAAAAATGACAGAGCTTCCTTTATGTTGGAACTGATTTTGGAAATTGATAGCTGAAGATCTTCATCCTCTGGTTTGTATTGATTTGTTTGATGACTTTCGTTTTAGTTTGAATGATATTATTTACTTTATATTTTTCTTAGCTTTGAATGAACGAATTGAGGTAGGAGGTGATGCATATTAAGAGAAGTATGCAGTATAATCTTGTTTATACAATAGGCATGTTGAAGATGCTTGCATTAAATGCTTTGTTGGTTTGATGCATTTCGAGTTGACCTTGGTTTGTTGCTAGAGATGGAAACATGTAATGCATATGTACCTTTGTCCTACTTCCCTTTTTTTGTTTACAACCTACATACTTGTCCTTTATTTGCTTGTACTTATATTTTCATTTGTTTGCTTTGTATGTGTTCATATTTAAGTATCTTCTTGTCTTCTTGCTTTGTAATCTAAGTGAAGTTCTATTTGTGGTTTAACTATCAAATATTAAATTTATAACATACATTTTATTCTATACACTTATATTCAATATTGATAAGTATTTTTTATTTTAAACATTTAATAAAAATCATATACATTATTCTTTCTAAAGTACAATTTATAAATCCAATTTCAATTTATTTTGAGTTTCAAATCAAATTCAAAAACAAATAAGTATACGTTTCTTATAAAATTCGAAAAATTCAAATAAATACACAATTTAACCCAAGAATTTAATTAAATTACAAATTTAAATTCGTCTTTAAATCGGAATCGTTACAGATTCCCCTCCTTAAGAAATTTCATCCTCGAAATTGAAAGAGAGAGAAACGCAAACAAAGAATATAGGAATTCAGAAAAATAAGGAAATGGCTTACTAGTTAAGCCGAGATGTCTACTCTGCAATTGGGATATGATTTCTTTATATTATTTTCAGTTTCCCAAGTGCAGTCCATTGGATCACCACTCCACTGAAGTTTAACCATTTTCACAACTTTGTTTCTCAATCGTTTCTCATCGCGATCTACAATCTTTATCGGCACTATTTCAACTGCCAAGTTAGGAGTGATTTCGAGATCCTATTGAGCAGCTTCTTCAATAATACTATCTGGGTCGTGCACATATTTCCGAAGACTAGAAATGTGGAACACATCATGCACGCCAGACAACCAGCTGGGTAGCTATACTCGATATGCCAAAGGACCAATCCTTTCCAGAATAGGAAAAAGACCAATATAACGCGGTGCTAGCTTTCCAGTTTTCCCGAATCTCAATGCACCCCGCATCAGAGAGACTTCCAGAAATACAGAATCTCTAACTTGAAATTCCAAATATCTTCTTCGGCGGTCATAATAGTTCTTATGACGACTTTCAGCAGTTATTAATTTCTTTCGAATAAAATAAACCTTCTCCATGGCTTCTTTAATCATATCTGGTCCAAGGACAAGTCTATCACCTGATTCGATCCAGCATGTAGGTGATCGACACGGACGACCATATAAAGCTTCGAAAGGATCCATTTCTATACTGGCCTGATAGCTGTTGTTATAAGAGAATTCGACCAGATGTAAATGGTCCTCCCAAGAACCACCAAAATTGAGAATGCATGTACACAAAAGGACTTCTAGAATTCGGTTAGCCCTCTTAGTTTGCCCATCAGATTGTGGGTGATAAGCAGTACTGAAATTTAATTTTGTTCCCAAAGCGACTTGGAATGCCTCCCAAAATCTACTAGTGAAGATCAGGTCACAATCACTCACTATACTGCTGGGAATACCATGGAGACGAACAATTTCCTTTATATATAGCCCTGCTAAGCTGGCTGCAGTCTGAGTTGATTTCACTGGAATAAAATGAGCAGTTTTGGTTAGTAGGTCCACTATAACCCAAATTGCTTCATTTCCCTTCTTGGTTCGTGGCAATCCGTCGATGAAGTCCATCGATACCTGATCCCATTTCCATTTTGGTACTTCCAAAGGTTGAAGTAAACCGACCACTTTCTTTTGATCGCTTTTGAATTGTTGGCAAGTAGCACAGCGACTCATATAAATAGTATGTCCCTTTTCATCGTCTTCCACCAGAAGGTCCTTTTTATATGTCTATACATTTTATTAACTCCTGGATGGATACTGAGTTTTGATTTGTGACATTCATCTAAAACTTCACGTTTCAGATCAGGGAAGTCTGGAACACAAATCCTGCCTTTTAATCTTATTACTCCTCCATTATCCATCTCAAAACTAGTGCCTTCTCCTTGGCAAATTCTTTTATAAATTCCCTGAAGAAACTCATCTTCATATTGCTTGCTCGCGATCTTCTTAAGAAGGGTAGGAGTGATAACAAGATGAGAAAGAATAGTATGCTTTCTACTTACGACGTCTGCAACTACATTGGCCTTTCCTGGCGTACACGGAATATCTAGGTCATAAGATGCCAGAAATTCCAACCAACGCTGTTGTCGCAAATTCAGATCTTTCTGGGTAAAGAGATATTTCAAGGATTTATGGTCGGTGAATAATTCGAGTTTTTCACCTAAAACAAAGAGAGTTCTTTAAGTATATCCATTTAGTTAAATTCATAAATTTTTTAAGAAAGCTGAAAAGATTCTTACCCAGAAGATAGTGTCGCCGGATTTTCAAAGCGAAAACAACAGCCAAAAGCTCCAAATCATGTGTTAGGTAGTTTCTCTCGTGCGGACGTAATTGTCTACTCGCGTAGGCAGCTACTTTCCCATTCTGCATTAATACTGCACCTACCCCATCACCACACGCGTCCATATAGACAGATAAGCCTTGGTTTCCGTTAATGATAGCGAGAACAGGAGCAGTAGTTAATCTCCTTTTTAATTCCTGGAAAGCTTCATCACATTTTGGAGTCCAATCGAATTTAGCATTCTTCATTGTTAGCTTAGTCAATGGGCTAGCCAACTTAGAAAAATCCTATACAAACTTTGTATAATATCCCACTAAATCCAGAAAACTTCGAACTTCTCTAGGAGTAGTGGGTTGCTTCCAGTTCAGAATTGCAGAAATCTTACTTGGATCAACAGAAATTCCTTCTTCATTAACAATATGACCGAGAAATCTGACTTCTTTGACCTAAAAGTGACACTTAGAAAATTTAGCGAATAGGATATTCCTCCTCAATATCTCCAAAACAATTCTGAGATGTTCAACATGCTACTCTTCAGTTTTGGAGTAAATCAAGACATCATCAATAAATATAAGGACAAATTTGTCCAATACTTCTCGAAACACTCGGGTCATTAAATCTATGAAGTACGCGGGAGCGTTGGTCAGTCCGAAAGGCATAACTAACCATTCGTAGAACATGTCAGGACCCCTAAAGGCAGTTAAATGAACACAATCCTCGGCTATTCGCAGCCGATGGAATCCCTGAGCTAAATCCATCTTAGAAAAGAATCTAGCGCCATGAAGTTGATCGACTAGATCGTCAATTCTAGGTAAAGGTAATTTGTTTTTGAGAGTTTGTTTATTAAGATCGGGGTAATCTACAAACAATCTCAAAGATCCGTCCGATTTAGCCACAAATACAACAGCTGAACCCCACTTGGAAACAATAGGGCGAATCAATCCTTTCTTTAGCAAATCTCTAGTTTGATTGACTAATTCAATTCTTTCCCTAGGTGCCATCCCGCGACTTGCGTGAACAACACGACGAGCATTTGGTACTAAGTCAATTCGGAAATTTATTTCTCGGTGTGGAGGTAAGGATTTTACTTCTTCGAATACGTCGGAAAATTCTCGAACAATAGGTATAGACTGCAAACTGGGTTCAGGATATCCCAAAGTATACATCAATTTATCCCTTTTTGGACTCGGATCCTCACAAGAGATTTCAATAAAATTTCCAAGGCTTGTTTTGACTAAAACTGTCCGATTATTATAATCCAATTTAGCTTCATATCCCGATAACCAGTTCATTCCGAGTAAGATTTCAAATTCATTAAATTCGAGGACATAAAGGTTGATAGGAAATTGATAGCAAGCATATGAAATAGGAACTTTCTTACAATACAAACAAATATTTGCGGGACCTCCAACTGGATTTTTCACGCAAATAGGGTCGTCAACAAATTCAGTTTTAAGTTCTAATTCACTTATGGTTTGTTGGGAGATAAAGCTATGTGAAGCTCCCGTGTCAAATAAAACTCTAACAATTCTATCATAAATAGTAAGGTTACCTTTCAGAACACCTTTTCCTTTATCTGCTTTTGAAGTTGAAGGGTCTTTCTTTATCGCATAAACATTTGCCACCTGTGCTTGCTTCATTACAGGGCAATCTTTAATAACATGTCCAGGCTTGTGGCAATTATAGCATTCTTTAGCTCCTTGATCATTCCTCACAGGTTGTTCCCTCTTAACTTGCTTCTTCGGGTTTTTGTAGCTGTTTGAATAGTGGCCCTTCTCTTGGCAATTGTAACAAGTTATGTTCCTAGTCGAATTTCCTTGATTGCTCTTTTTATCCTTGTCTTGTTGTGGCCTCTTGCCCCCAAACTTCCTTTTTTTTCCAATTCTGATTACTTGAATTTCCTCCTTCGCTTGGAATCTCCAGCATATCCAGTGTGGCATACCTATATCCCATATTAATAAGATCGGAAAAAGATTCTTTGACATGTGCTGTCATCCTTTCATGATACTTCTGGTTCATTCCACTGATGAACCTTTCATTTTTCTTAAGAGGCGTGTTTAACAACTCCGGACCAAAACGGGATAGTTCGTTGAACTTATTTAAGTACTCCTCAAATGACAAGCTTTCTTGCTTTAAATCCAAAAATTCTTGATACATTCTTGTAATTCCTGCGACGGCATATAACGCTTTTCAAACACCTCCTTAAATCAATTCCAAGTAAACTCTTCCTCGGGTTCATTTATAATGACTGTTTCCCACCATGCTAAGGCTTCTTCTTGGAGTTGCCAAGAAGCTATAACTCTCATCTGCTCGTCTTGCAGCTTTAGCCCTTTAAAAAATTTCTCACATGATCTTACCCACGCTTGAGCCTCAACAATTGACTCCTTGCCGGTGAACGGTTTGCCACCAAGCTTTGAGAAATTTTTATATAAATCAGCCAGATTCGGCTGCTGCTGGATATCTATTGCTGCTACTACTGTTGGGGGATCTTGATTAGGTGTTGCGGCATTCCCTTGACCCCTAGCACTTCCTCTTCGTCCGCTCATTCTTACTATCTGTAGTTAGTGAGAAAAATTGATTTAGACATACGGACAAGATATCTTATGGAATATCAGCAGTAAAAAGAAATGAACTAAGAAAATTTACAGTTTCAGTCTTGGTTATACTCATTCTAGGGCATACTTCACCCTATCTCTAATGAGCCATCTAATGTGTTATACTCCGTAGCTAAAGTTCTTACTCAACCTTCGGCTCTGATACCAATTTGTCACGACCCAAAATTCAGCGTTCAAAAGTCGACATCAAATACCTCACTTGTATTCGACTGCTGGAGATTCGAACTTCAAATTTCAGTTCGGATGGAGCTTACAACAAGATCAAATGAATATAAAACAACGGAACAACATGAATATCATGCATATATCATAGATACAACAGTATAATATTCATTACTACATCAGAGTATTAATACATACACCACAACTCCAAATACAACATCATAATAATACAACAGGGATCATATATCCAAAAAGACTTCAAATGAAAGAAATGATAACGAACTCCCAAAAGCTAAACACCTGAGATCTCCAAAAGCTCCTAAGATATCTCCAAAGCAAAAGCTCCAAAATACTGCTTACCCTAGAGTACGGAAAACCTGCTACTAGGCTACCCGTGTAGAAGTTATGGGCACCCAGAGTTTAGGAAAGAAATAATAAACTCCAGGTCAGTCATGAGACTGGTATAAGTAAACAAAAATAGTTGCTTTTAAAGAAACTAGATTTATAAAAGAATTTTCGGTATGCTTTTACAAATGGAACTATCATAGGACCTCCCGCCACACACACAATGCAATCGCAGAATTGGAGGAGATTTCTTCTTATGATAGTCAAATATGCTTGGTACGGGGAAATTTCTTTGACATTATTACTAGTGCATAGTGTAGAAAACATTTCGAAAGTATAACATAAATCTTAGCCAGCACAGACATTCCTAACTATGCCTACTATAGCTACCATCTAAATAGTGGTGACCACCATAAGTAAATGGCAGGTTCTACAACTAAAACCGTACAGAGTTTCGTATTGCGAATTTGATTTCCAACAAATGGTCATGCTAAGGAACTTCCTGGGCCACATAGGTACGCATTTGGAGGGATGACCCGAGAACCTAACCGGATCTCTGCCAACACAAGGCCGGGTTACCTCTACCTATGTAACTACTGACACGAGTATGCCATCCCTCGATTGTGACCAACCTTTATCCGGGGCCCCAGCAACAATCACAAAGTAATACACACACACACACACACACGCACACACACACACACACACGATATCCACATAAGTTAAGTATCTGGGCTACATACCATGATAACACTTATATCCAAAAGGAAATGCACATACCCTAAGGGGCGCTACCCCAATAACCTTGCTGCATCTTTCCTGTTTCGACCATTACCAGGTTGTGAGGTTCGACGAAGTCTCGTTCACAAAGCTACGCTTTTCACAAAAGCCACGCTTTGATCAACAAATGATCAGCAGCACTCAGCATGCCACATTACCAAGTTGGGAATATATTACTGATAACCTTCAACTACATAACCTCTGAGCTCGTACGTCTCAGAGAAGGGTGTTAAGCTAAGAGAATAAATTCTCCACCACCAACAGAAGTGTATTTGAAAGAAATCTGCTTTATATCTCCAAAGTAATGTCGGGCATACGATCCATACAAGTCTATGCTGGGTTCGAACGTAACCGAAGGCACTTCCAAAGAAGCCATTGTAAATCCGGATATTCACAATCCCGATCGGACTTCCCATCACTCAGGAAATTTCTATACCGGAGCAACTCAGTGCAGAGACAATCGATAAGTCATCCTATCGTTCTCGCAAGTACCCGGTCTTCACCACCGGTCTTTAAATGCTATCCATAACGTCGAATCACATATTCGGAATGGGCTATATGACACAAAGGTCCTCTCCCGGCTAAACCGAATAGTGAGCGCAATATTTACAAATACATGGATATGTCGTTCACAAAAATTCATAGGTTCGATGTAGGTTTCGAATAACTAACTGAGATCCGATTCCCTGTCGCATCGAAGTTCAAATGTCGTTTTACGGCAAACAGGGTTTTCACATCAATACAGAACAAACACAACACAGTGTGGTACATAGCAATCTACATCACATAGTATCGCAATCAGAACAGAAATATCAATCTAGTGCACGGTAGTAGTTAATTATTTTCCAATGCGGTTTAAATAAATTAACCACACAATTATTTGTAGTGATGTTTAAAATCAATGATTAAATTTGGATAAATAAATTAAATCTTAATTAGCTCGATTAATTGTTTCTTAATTAGTTATTTAATTAGCTGCAAATTTTAATAAATTAACTTAATTTATCTAATTAACAAATTCTTAATTTAAAATCATTTCTTAATCACTTTCATTAGTTAATTAACCTTTAATAAATTAATTATTCTCAAATTAATTTCCTTAATTAATGATTTATACCTTTAATTACTTATTTAATTAATCCAAGTCATTACTTTATTAAATAATTAAATTATCCATTTTAAATTCACATGTTTAAAAATACACTTTAACATGTATTTAATTTAAACATTTAAATTTATAAAACTTACTTGATTTCAAAATCGAGAATTCAAATTTAAATCTCTTTTTAAATACACTTAAATACTTTACCACTTTTAAGTTATTAAAACAATTCAATTTAAAAACTTTATTATTCATAAACTAAGTTTCAAACTGAACTTGAGTTCATATTTAAAACTTTGATTTTTTTTTTAAAGACTCGGTTTTAAGAAAAAAACCAAAGTACTATAGGTTTTTGAAAAAAAAACTGTAACAAAATATAACCCGAGCCTCGACAATACTTGCTTCGAGTAAAACGCAGAAGTGCTTCGAGTAAAACCCTCAATGACTCGAGTAAAAACCCAAGAAAACCATGATCTCCTCCTTTCCCAAACTCAACTGCTGATACACATAAATGAGTGCACGTGCATGTCGCCGATGTCACCTTCGGTCGTTTTCAAATCATCGAGTTAAGTCGACAATCCTCCACGAGTCACTTTTTCGACCACCGAATCTCATCATCATCTCGAAATTAAAATCGAGTACAAACTTGAAACCTGGAAATGCAAGAACGTCAGCACCCCAAAACCTTTCATCGCCACACTTGCAAAATTTCGGCCACCGTAGGTTCTGAAACTCCGGCCACAGCTTCGACTATTATCCATCTACCTATCCCCAAAAGCACGATGCACTCGGTCAATCATAGGGAACGAACGAATCAAAGTATGAAACCTCATAAAAACTAGGGTTAGAAATTTCAAACGCTTGCCGCTGTCGCCACCGTGACCGTGGCCACCTCCAACTATTTTTCCACAACTCATCGTAGGCTCGCCCACCTCCACGCGAAGCCTCGAGCATCAACCACCCTCCGATCGCCTGGATTTTGACGAAAACCCATCTTCGTTCAACTCAAATCTTCTCTCAACATACAAACTGAAAAATAAAAACTTTTGTTTTAAAAATCATAATTTTCCATGATGATTCAATGTATATATTCGATTC
This sequence comes from Allium cepa, assembly GCA_030765085.1. Taxonomy (NCBI): domain Eukaryota; kingdom Viridiplantae; phylum Streptophyta; class Magnoliopsida; order Asparagales; family Amaryllidaceae; genus Allium; species Allium cepa. The sequence continues at coordinate 28,339,926 of CM060935.1, forward strand.
AACAAATTGTTATACTTGAATTCTTCATGTTTATATATTTTCCTCAGAACTATGAAACTTCAGACCTCCACTTGAATTTATTTTGCTAAAAATAATTTTTTCTACTTTGGTTTATGAACAAACAACATTTTGTATTTGAAGCCTTTAGCTTAACGGAGATCAAGTGGTTAGATATTTGGGTTTTGACCAAGTTGGATGCTCTGAAACTAAAGAAATAGAGAGTTTTCATATGAGTAGGCATATGCACTTGTATATATTTATTCGCAGAGGAAAAAATCATGTATATATTTACGTACATAGCAACTGCAAACTCAGACTTCATAAGAAATAAACAGATACATTCTTAGTTGGATTAAATTAGTTACTCACAAGTTGATTTTCAGAATAAAAATGACAGGGCTTCCTTTATGTTCGAACTGATTTTGGAAATTGATAGCTAAAGATCTTCTTCCTCTGATTTGTATTGCTTTGTTTGATGAATTTTGTTTTAGTGCGAATGATATTATTTACTTTTTATTTTTCTTAGCTTTGAATGAACGAATTGAGGTAGGAGGTGATGCATATAAAGAGAAGTATGCAGTTTGATCTTGCTTGTACAATAGGCATGTTAAAGATGCTTGCATTAAATGCTTTGCTGGTTTGATGCATTTCGAGTTGACCTTGGTTTGTTGCTAGAGATGGAAACATGTAATGCATATGTACCTTTGTCCTACTTCCCTTTTTTTTGTTTACAGCCTACATACTTGTCCTTTATTTGCTTGTACTTATATTTTCATTTGTTTGCTTTGTAAGTGTTCATACTTAAGTATATTATTGTCTTCTTGTTTTGTAATCTAAGTGAAGTTCTATTTATGGTTTAACTATCAAGTATTAAATTTATAACATACATTTTATTCTATACACTTATATTCAATGTTGATAAGTAGTTTCTATTTTAAACATTTAATAAAAATCATATATATTATTCTTTCTAAAGTACAATTTATAAATCCAATTTCAATTTATTTTGAGTTTCAAATCAAATTCAGAAACAAATAAGTATAAGTTTCTTATTAAATTCGAAAAATTCAAATAAACACACAATTTAACCCAAGAATTTAATTAAATTACAAATTTAAATTCGTCTTTAAAGGGATCGTTACAATTTAATTGAATTTAACTTAGAAGAAGTTAAGTTTGAATGAACAACCTGATTTGGAAATTCGAGATGAAAATTGAGATTTAACTTGGGAAGTTAAATTGTTGATTCGAATGAGGAGTTTGTGTGATTTCAAAATGGGTTTGAGATCTAGAAATTGGAAATGGATGGATGATTAAAATAATTTGGATGATATCATCCTATTGTTATTAATAATCTTTAAGCTGAAATTGGATTTGTTTAAATGAATGAAGAAATGGGGTATAGTAATATATCCATTATTAAGATAAAATGGAATCATTTTTGACTTAAGATTTGAATGTTAAAGATAAAACTTTAAAGGTTTGGTTTCAAAATTGAAATTTGGTGGTAAATTGAATTTCAAAGATTTAGTTGTTTAAAAAGGATTTGAATTATTATTTGAACTTTGAAAAAGGATCAAAAATGGGATTTGGATTCATAATTAAATGGTTTAAAGATATAAGTTGATTTGATTTAAAGGATTAAATCAACATTTAAAAATTGAACTCGAATTTATATAATTCTGGATGATTTAAATTTGAAATTTGAACTGAATAAGTTCAGACTGAATTTGATTTGAATTAATTGGAATTGTGTTTGAAGATGTATGAATTAGATTGTTTTGAAATGAAATTGGAAATGAATGAGTTCAAATTCAAATGGGAATTGGGATTAATTTAAACTAGAATTGAAATGATCTGAAATTGAAGTTGGTTCAATTTGAAATTAATCCAAATTGATTTGAATAATTTGGAATTGTGATTAAAGTGAATTGGTTTAAAATACAAATGGAATTTGATTTGAATTTGGAAAGAATTGAGGTTAATTCAACTGGAATTGGGATTAAATCAATTTCAGTGGAAATTGAAGTTATTGAGTCAATTTAAATGGAAGTGGAAATTTAAATTGAATTGATAGGACTGGAGATTGGGATTCGAACAGTTTGACTCTGGACTATTTTCAAGATAAATTGTTTTAATATAAATCTATTTTTCCAAACTATTTACTGTACAATTTTTTTTAAACCTAAAACTATCTTATACTTGTTTTACAATTATTTTTAGAACTATTTAACAATTTTTCAACTATTTTATAAACTAATTACTATTTCTCAACTACTTTATAACTAATTACCATTTTACAACTATTTTACAATTATTTAAAATTTCTACAACTGTTTGATTATTTTCCAACTATTTTACAATTACCTAACTATTTTACAACTATTTTACAAACTAATAATTATTTTTCAACTACTTATCTATTTTTAAATTCTTCGAACTATTTTCAAGATTTAAATTGGTCAGAGTGCAAACTTTTTATGATTAAATATCCATTTGCGATAAGAATTGAGGTAATAATCCAAATAGGGATTGAGGCAATGGTGAATAAAGGAATAAGAACCTAAGTGAATGTGAGTAGAAAAGGAGATTGTTTTGGATAATAACTAATGAAGATAAATACCTAGTATGTAAGTATATTATTCTATTCGCATAGTGATTTGATCCAGAATCGAGCACAGAATTTCGAGATAGTATATCGATCCAAGTTGGGATTTTTCACTCGATTTTTGACGGCGGGCCTGGATATGGATTGTTGATTGGTTCTGGATATTCTCTATCATAGTTATGGCTATGCAAGGAAAATGATGGTTTCTGATCAAGAAACCATATCTGAGTCCGCACTAGGAAGTCGTGTGGACGATACTAGTTCGGAAGCGAAATTGTGTGATCGAGTGATCGATCAGATTGGTATAGCGTACGAATGATATATGTACATCGTATGGGTTTGAATGAAATCACTACTGGGATAATAATTGTGAAATGGTTTTTAAAATGAAAGTATATTTTGTGAAATATACAATGAAGTAAAATGGAAAACGGATATTTCTATGATTAAAGGTTCACTTTATAAAGAAAAGAAATGAGAAATCAAATTTGAATATTTGATTTGGAATAAACAAAGTCATATTTCTTTGTTATATAAGGTAAATCTTCCCTTGTTGAGCCTAAAGCCAGAAGAAAGGGTTTTGAAAATATTTTAAGTGTAAAAGGAGTTTTATACAAGTTTGAAATGATCCAAAGTTTTTAAAAATTATATATTTCTATATATATATATATATATATATATATAAAGGATCTTATGAGGATTTTGTAAAAAGGTTTTTGGAACCTTTGGATTTGGAATGGCTTTTGATTTTTGGGTAAAATCAATATTGGATTTGGATAGCCTAGTTTGAGAATTATCGATTTTGGGATAATCAATTTTGAGAAAGGAGATTTATATGGGATTCATACTAGGTGTATGATTTGGAAAATACCATATGTGTATAGGATAAAGTGTTTTGAAAATGGCTCTGGAGAAAAAGGCGCTCCTTTGAAATGAACTTCTCAGGAGTGCCATAGGGTGGTACTGCCTTGAACCCTAAGGAGGGGTTCTAAAGTTGATCCTATGAGGAGTCTGGACAAAACTAGTTCCTGAGGATTTTGTGTAATGTGTAGCGAAAGTCAAGGGCGTTGATGGCTACAGAGGCATTTGGGTTATGCTGTGATGACAGTGCAACTCGATGTCACTACGATCTACTCAGACCATAGCGAAAGTCGTGTGTGCCACTGAGAGCCAACAGTCTACGTTTGATTTTATATCGGTAGATTGCAACCTATAGTAACATAGCAAAAGTCGTGTGTGCTGCTGAGAGCCAACAGTCTGCATTTGATTTTACATCGGTAGACTACAACCTATGTGGGAGTGGAGAAGTTTCATTTTTAACAGCGAAAATCGAGGTTGCAGATGCCTACAGTTACATGGACTTTTGCTGTGATGGCAACGTAACCCTGGAATGTAACTGTGATCTGTTGTGGGTTCCATGGCGTAATCGAGGGGCGCGGAGTGCCTACAGTTACATGGACTTTTGCTGCGATGGCAACGTAACCGAGGATGTAACCGCGACCATGGATGGGGTTGATGATTTCCAGAGCATTCTCACCAAAGATATTTCCTCTATTTTCAAAATGTTTTCAATATTTTCAATAAAATTATTTTTCCAAGTATTTTCACTGGGTGTTGAAAACGGGTTTACCAAGTACTTATAGATTTTCAGTCTTACGCCCGATCAACGTATGACCGAATTTCTATGAGAACGAGGACGGACTTGTTGAAACATCGAGATATAAAAAGTATTTTAAAAAAACTAATTTGGTAATATTATATGGATTTTAAAGGTGTTTTAAAAATAATCAAAAAGTGATTTATCTAATTTTAAGTACTGGATAAATTCTGGCTTCGTTCCTTTTCGAGGACGAAAAGATTCTAAGGGGGAAAGAATGTGATAACCCAAATTTTTGGGCATCCGTTAATTGGAAATTAACAAGATTAAATTTATTAAAATACTTATTTGTAAATTAAACAAATGGAATTTTGAGATATATCTAAATATGTATATATATAAGAATCTGAATTATAATAATGCTGGGTTTTAAATATTTGGATAGATATGTATTAGATAATCTCCTTTATAATCATTTAAAATTGGTAAAAAAATTTGTTTTCAAAACAATAATAATAATGTGTTATTTATTTATATATATATATATATATATAAATGGATTTTAAATAGAATTATTATAAATTGAATTTGTGTTTGTTTAAAATGTATATATATATGAGTTGATTTTAAAAAAAATTATTATTTACAAATTTAATTTGTATTGTTTAAATAATACATATATTTGAGTTGATTTTAAATTGGATTTTAAATTGAATTTGAATTTGAGTTTGGATTAGAATTTGAGATTTAAAAGATAGATATTTAAAAAAATATTTTTTGATTTAAAATTATATTATATATGATTTTATTTAGAATATAGTATGTTTTACATTATTTTCTCTTAAAGGATTTTATTTTATATAAATTAAGAAACATACTTATTAATTGGGAAAAATAATTATAAAAGCTTTTAAATTTTTTAAAAAATAATTAAATAATACATAATTACAAGTGTAATTAAATTAATAAGATAAGTAACAAGTGTTAGCATATTAATAATAGTAGAGACAAGTGTCAATTCCTTTTTATTTTTTTATTAATCAAAATAAACTCTATTTAAACTTATATCTTCCTCTTTATTTTCTTTTTCTTTTCATAAAAAACTAAAAGAACAAACCTGTAAACTATCTTCAGAAATCCATTAAGAAACCAAAACCTGTAAAATCATTTTCAAAGAAAACTAAAACTAAGTCCTGTAAGCGTTTTCAACCTGTAACCATTTATGTTAAGACCTGAACAAAGATGTGTTTTCAAATGCAAACTGCATCAATCATGTCTTGAATCATCTCAGTCAACAAAATTTTTTGGAATCAAAACAACAAAAGCATTCAAGGCTTTCAACTTCAGTACTCTTCAAGTTTCCAGTTTTATCAAGTCTCTTTATTTTTTTAAAAAAAAGGTGAGTAAACTCTTATTTAAAAGTAGTTTTAGATGTTGCGAGTGTTGATCTTGTGTGATAAATTTATGATATGGTTTGCATGCTTATTTTATCTGAATATATGTATGAAAATTTGCTTGACTTCCAATGGGTGTCTGTATATGTTTATATTATGCTCTGTGTTTGTAATAGACTCAATCATCATCATCATCAAAATAGTTCCTATCTTCTCAAACAAGCAATAATTGAATTTGGTCACTAAATGAAAAATGTTAATAACAATGCATCTTTGTTTTCAAAAATAAAATTTAAGTGATTATATGATGAATATACTGTAAATTTAAGATTTACAGTAAAATAAAAATTTAGTTGGAAATCAATACCAATGATTTCATCTCTAGATTATGGGACATGATTCGTGTGAGTGAATCATGAATTTTAAGGCAAAAATTGTGATTTTTAATTTAGTAATTGATGTGAATTAGAGAGCAGTTCGAATTTGAGTTTTCGGTCGATTGACGTTTATCGACATCATGTGGCTGATCGTGGTTTGGCATGGTGGTGGCCAAGGTGTCATGGAACACTGGAAAATGCTTATTGATTTTCTCGAGGGCCGTGGTGGTCGTACTAGTGCGAACTAGGTTTTAGTATGGTGTTTTGCTCGATGTGGTTGTCAAGCCAATTCCGTTTTGGGCGAAGAACCAGAGTGGCGCGCGATGGTGGGGATGGTCGCTGGAAGGTATGACGAGGCTTCCGTGGGGTGGTCAAGCGATCTCGAGGTTGGAGACGTCGGGAAGGAGGATTTTTCTAGCCGTGGGTGTTCCCAGGTTTGGTCGTGAGTGCCTCGTTTTCGATTCGAGTTGAATTCTTTCGACCTGGGTGCAGATTTGAGTTCGCGTGGGTTCTTGTGATTGTCGAGTATCGCCGCGTGGATCACCGGAGGTCGGCGATGCTGGTATACATGCACTGCATGCAGGTCATGTCTGGGTCGATGGATTTTAGTGGAAGCTCAGGTGGGTTCTCGTGCAAGTGGAGAGATGACTCGAAGGAGTTGAGGAAGGGATGAGCTCGCGTGTTGTCTCGGGTTCATTTGTTTTTGCCTCGGGTCTATAGGTAGCCGGTCTGGTTTTAAATTTTCTTTGGTAACCAGATTTTTGAACTAAAATAAAATGTATTGTTTTATAAAAGTAAAGTGAATTCAAGTTTTCAAGTTTTAAAGGCAAAGTAAAATAAGTTTCAAAGTTAAAGTGTTTGCTAAGTTTTCAAAAGTAAAATGTTTAACAAGTTTCTTTTAAAATGTTATTATTAGTTTTAAAGAAATTGTTAGGCCAAGTTTAGAAATATATTTAAACGATTGGAGTTAATCAAGTTTGTATATACTTTAGAAATGTAGATAATGGATAGTTAATTACTTAGTGTAAGTATTAAAGAAATAACTGAATGTAATTAATTAGAGGATAATTAATTACTTAAATGTGATTAATTAAAGGTTAATAAATGAATGTAATTAGTTAAAGATAATTAACCAATAAAAGCGATTAATGATTAATGAATTTAATTTAAGTAATTATGGGATAATCACTTAATGTAAGTAATTGATTAGGGGGAAAGTATTTAATGGAAGTAATTAAGGATTAATTACCCAGTGTAATTAATCAAAGGATGAATAAAATTAATTAAGGAGTAAATTAATTAAGGTTAGTAATTACAGGATGTTAATTATTGTCTATAATTAATTATTAATGAGTTTGGTTATTTAAAGATTAATTATTTAATTAATTAGTAGGATAATTAATTAATGAAGTAATTAGAGGATCATTAATTAATATAATTAATGACATTAATCAAGGTTGATTAATGGAAGGGATTAATTGAAGTATGATTAATTAATGTAAAGTAATTAATTATAGTTAATTAAGTAATGGAAGCAATTAGTTAAGGCTCATTAATTAATGTGAGTAATTATTAATTAATCAATGAGAGTAATTAAAGGTTAGTTACTCTAAATGGTTAAGGATAATTATTTTGTGTAGTTAATTAAGGGATAATTACTTAATGTATTTAATGTATAATTAATCATGGATGATTAATTAAGATGGATAATTAAAGGATGATTAATTAATTGGTTTGAAATTAATTAATGCTAAGTAAGCAGGATTTTTAGTAAGGGATGGTATTAATTTAATTTATTAGAAATGGTGTGACTAATTAATCTTGCTTATGAGTTATTGAATGATATTAAATGCCTTGAATTGGTTGATATCTCTGATATGAAATGTTTTTCTGATATGATATGTTGAGTAGACAGCGATAGTATGGTAATCTATCATTGATGAATTGTTGTGTATAAAAGTGACATCATGTAATTAAAGTTGAATTGTATCTCACTTGAATAACTTGGGTTAAGATGATATTGAATTCGAAGAGACCGGGGTCGGGTATCGGTAAATACCCGAACCCACTTCGATTTGTTACATATGATTCTTTATAGATTGATATGTGAAACCAAAAGGATGAAATGGAATAATTTAATTGAATTGGGCCATTTAATCTAAGTTTTGGTACTTAGAAATTGATATGTGAAATAAGTGATGTCTACAACAACTTGTGAAGTTGTAAATTGATATAAGTTACCCGGGTTTATATAAGTTGCATGCTTTTGTATTCCATGTTAGATGGGTTTACTCACGCTGGTTTCCAGCCTGACCCGGGTGTTACTTTGATGTAATGCTCGAGTCAGACCGAGTATTACAGATTTTCAAGTAAGGAAGTTCTAGAGATCAGGAGGCGAGCTGGATGGCAGGGAACGTACGGAGTGTTTCCGCTATATTATATTGCTGTATATCTGAGACATGTTGATTGTATATTTCCAGTGTTTTTATATATGTTGTAAATCTGATGTATTAAGTGAGATTTGAAAAGTAAAGTTTCCTTTGTATAACTATTATTATTTGCTATTATATTTTATCCGCTGCGAATATGAGATATTGGTGTTTCTGTTCTTCTTTTTCTTCTATCTCTTCCTTCTTTTCCCTAACGATCTGGAATTTTCGGGATCAAAAATTCCGGGCCGTTACATTTGTCTTTGTATTCTGACGTTGAGTTTTCTCAATAAATCATAGCCACACAAACGATGGATAACTTTTTATCGGTTGTATCATATCAACTCCTAACCCATTTTTTCTTGTCTTAATATCAATTCGACCTTTAGTTTGCTCAAAAAATCGAAAGAGATTATTCACTCGTACCTACCATATTTTGATGGCCTAAGTGCATTATATGCACCTTGAATTTTCTTAACAAATACATATAGTTATCTTACATCGTCTTTTCAATATATTAATAATATTATACATAACATTCCCATCTTGAGGTTGCTCAACAACAAAGGAGTATGCAAGTAATTTATTAATATATATATGGTAGAGGACAATATTATATTGAAGATTCATAATCTTTAAATATATTATATTGAGTGATATCGACTTATGAAATAATGTATTTTTTATGAAACACCCTTGTGATTCAAGTGTCGGACACATCAGAAATCATAGTATATGTACATTTACGTATGTATTTATTCCTTAAGTCTATTTGGGTTTCATTAATGTTCCACTTTTAGTTTATACATTCATATCATATAAGGTTTTTTGTTAAATAACTTTTATATTTCATATTACTTATATGATAGTCTAATGTATAATATTTCATTAATTAAATCTCATTTAATTAATTTTAGCTAATCAACACTTTATATTAGTTTTCCAATACAACTTTTATATTGGACATATCCACTATAACATTATAATGTAACACATATATCTTATATATGTGTATTTTTTATTTAATTAATTTACCATTAATTAATTGATTAATTAAACAATTTTAATTAGATTATATTAATTTCCAAATTTTATCTTATATATGTACATGTATGCTTATTTAATCTTAAACATTTTAAAATAGCATAACATATATCAACATATATAATACATATGTATAAGTATTAATTAATTAACTCATTAATTAATTTATATTATTAAACTTTTTAATAATTTTAAATTTTGAAATTAATATTTATAAGGTTTCAAGCATTTTGAACTTTTTCATTACGTTTACAAACATTTTGAAAATTTATGTTATATTATAAACTAAATTTTCAATCATTTTCAAACATTTTAATTTTTTCATTACATTTTCACACCATGAGTGTGCAATATAGGACAATTGAGTTGACCATGATACTAACCTCATATAATTTTAAATGCCCAAATCTAAATATGACATGAATTGTAAATATATTTACGGTAAATATTGTGCATGTGCAACATATAGAGAGCATGCATAGTTAGTGGTAATTGATATGTATATATAAAATAAATAAGAACAATATGAATGGTTATTGCATAGGAATTGAAATGGAAATAAGAAAGGGATGACAAGAGTGATTGATACAGTTCCCATTTAGTAAACTTAATTAATGCAACATACTAATGACAATCAGTAGATACCATAATGCAAGAATAAAGAGGGTAAATAATGAATTGTATGCAGACATTACTGTCTTAAATAAAAATAAAAATGGCTTCACACAATGACGACATGTGTAAAGAAAAATAAATTTTATATGAACACAAACAAGTAGATAAAAATATGTATATTATATATATGTTTATATGGAATTCAATCAGATCTTTCTAATAATATAAATTAGGTAATTATTACAGTCAATTTCAGAACTTTAATTTGTTGTTAAATTTCCTTTTATTCATGTATATATATCTACTGCAATAAAAAGTTCAAGTAATACATGCATACGTACATATACTAAAATTCAAAACTAAAATTATAGTTTATTATAAAAGGTTAGAATATAAATCTATAATTAAAACATTGTATTGATTCCATATAAATTTCATTTTAACCTTAATTCAATCAATCAACATGAATGTAAATTTCTATATTTATGTGATGGAATTTAAATTAAATGTCAAAAAATAGAACTAAAATAAAACATTTTATTTTAACATATATAGATTATTTAGCTTCAATTTAATAAAGTAAAGAAAAGCAGCTAATCAATTTGAACATGTAAACATTCAGATCCAAAGAATTACACTTTAATTAGAATTTTTAGGATCATAGATCTACACTTAAATATTGTTTTAAAACATAAAAAAAAATTAATTTTGTTCTATCAAATAAAAAATCAGTCACGTCATTCAATAAATAATTCAATCTTCATAAATAGTTTTTTAATTAAGAATGACAATAATACATCATACAAACATTGCAAAATCACTATCTACATGTAGAAAATGACATACCTTGCTACCCAATCCTTAAAATGCACGTTATTGATGTTGCCTTTTGTTTGCACCTTAAATGAAGATTGTTACCAGATCCGATATAATCACCTTAGGATGTTTCCTAGAAATCACACCATGAATGGTGATGTCTCCTCAGGTCTTCAACGCCCCCATCTTATCTTGCAAAAGATGGATGAACCACTTTTTATTCATTTTTTTATATAGAGTTAAAAGAATTTCGGGAATATTTCTTTTTGTTTTCTGCCATGAAAATTTTGGTGGAGAGAAAGAAACATAATGAATGAGAAAGAATGAACTACACGTAGAGAATGAATTAGAGAATATGTTTATTTGAAAGAAGGAAATCTTTCCCTTTCTTTGATTAAAACTTCTATAATTAATTCTCTTGATGAACTTTCTCTTTGCACTCCTATTTTTTTACATGGTATGGTTGAAAATTTCGTGCCATCAAATGACGTAAGATTCCATAAATTAATGCATGTAGTTTTCTTTTATTTAATTACGATGATATCATATATCAACGTGCACAAATATAAATTTTATAAATGCATTCAAATAATTACAAATATCTCCCAAACATCAAATAAAATAAATAATAATTAATATTCTAAAATTCTAATCAATTTAATTAATTTAAAACCTTTTATAAATTAATTGCATCATGTGTTTTTTCGGAGAATTCATCATTACGGCTGTGTGACTCAAAGGTGTAAATTCAGTTAGTGATTAATATTAAACAATTCAAATATCAACGTTCACACGTCACTTAGCAGGTGGTGTGACATTTCGGCTGAATTCATCGCTTACACATATTATGGTAAAATCCCATTTTACTTATTGTAAGCTGTACCTAATAGTGACAATTATTTACACCAATTCTCTTCGTCAAAACTATATCACTTTGGATTTTTGGAATTTGGTAACGCTCAAAATTCCAATATCGTCCACATTCAACTTATAGTCCAAACTTAAAGTACTTGTTCAATAACAGCAATTATTATTAACTAAAATGCTCCGGCGAGAGATTTTGACTTTGATTTGACTTGAGTTGACCATGATACTAACCCCATATAACTGAGGAGACGAATCCTCTCTTGAATAGTGCTTCACTTTCGATACTTCCACTAGACCCAACTATAGTCACTCGATGGAATGCCATGCCATGATTTGAGTATAATCAAAGTGGAACTTTCATATTGAAGATTCATAGTATTCCCAAGTCGAGAGAACTGTGCAAATCAGTCACATTGATATTTTTTGTTTGACCTCAGTTTTGTTAACCATCAGAAAACTATCGAATGAGTCGTTCCATGGTAATCCAATAAATATCAGTATGTAACCTCTAGGTGCCCCCAGCAATCATGAGTTTTACACTGCCAAACATTTGGAGAGCGTTATATACTCTATTCTCAACGGGTACACCGATATTTTAGTCTTGATGCATCCTGACTAGAAACATTTAAAATTGTATATTTGATTTATTGTGTAAGTTGCTCACGGTTACAACAGTTTGTAACTACTATCACAAAATATGCAATTTAAGGATTTTTTTATTGAATATACTTTTAATTAAATTTATTAATTAATATAACCACATTATATCAAGTATATGATAAAAAGAAACACCTTTATTATGAACAAGATTACTCGGTGAGTTAGATAAATGCAACAAATTACATAATTGCTCCTAGGACATATCCCTAACTCTATCAAAATAAATAAGTGGGCTAACTTCTTTTTATTATGAAATAATATGAACAAATACACATAAATACTCATTACTACATTTTCAAGAATCAATTTGGTTTCTGTGTAAATACCGAATGTAAAAAATAATTTGTGCAGATTACACTTATAAGCTTAAAATAATTTTAGATATTTGTCGATTGCGTAAAACGGTTATGATATATGTTCTCAAACTCATTATCAATTTACTACGAGTGTAAAAGTTCAAGGTTTTACTGGTAAGCTTTCAAGGAGCAGTAGTATTATCACAACTTTACCATCTTAAGATTGTGAGTTAAACATATTATGCACATTAAAGTTTGCTACCGTTCCCTTTTTTCTCCTAATTGATGAACCCAAAAGCCACTGTGCACTTTGTAATATGATCTATTTCCATGATTTATTACTATTTCTTACTTCGAACTCAAATAAAAGTTCATATTCGTTCTTTTGTATCTCCATGAACAATTACCATCAAATAACATTATGACATACTACAAAATTAAAACAAAGTATCAATGATAAGATATTTCAAAAATAATTTAAATATGTAAAAATGCATGCCATTATTACAAAATATAAACAACCAATGACTTCGTAGCTATTAAAATATACTACAATTTTAAAGAATGAAAAGGCACGTCATTGTTGTTTAAACAAAAATTAATTATGACTAATAAGTAATGCACATAATGAATATCTTTCTTACACATTCTCATTTTAATTGCAAAAAAAATAGAAACTGTATGATAACATAAAATATATATAGGTGATGATTGTAAACTTAAGCTAAATTATGCTACAACCTCTAAATATCATCATTTGGAAGTCATGAGTTGAAGTTCTTTAACAAAGTGTAACAACTCGCGCTCTAGTAGTCCTAAATTTTTTGCAAACCCAAAAACATAGATCTATAAAAATATGCACTATCGTTTTGGTATCTTGCAAAAGAAAAATTAAGTCAGAGCACTAATGGTAATAACTCACAGCAAAAGTAAGTAAATATTATAGATCATAATAATCGGTAACCTAGAATTGACATTTCGAATGTCAAGTGCTTTACCCAGACAATTGCTTCGAACAATAAGAGAACCTGCCCTTCTAAAATCTATGAGTTGTAATGAGGAGGGGCCAGAACAATGTTCTGGCGACTGGTAAATAATAAATCTTATACGTAACACTAGCTTATGCTGATTGTTCACCATTTCTTTTTATGTTTGATTTTATCATTAGTCGCTATAACTCCATTACTGCATACAAACCATTCCAGTCTACCTACCATCGATTTATATCTATATATATAAATATACATCCCATTGTCCACTAAGGACCTAGATACTATCCCCACTAGTATCAATTGCTCATCACCTCGTAAGGATCCATCGCCTCCCTGCATCATGATCATCGTATCACTCAAGGGTAACCTATAGTTCTCAACGACGACCTTTCCTATATGGTTAACTAGCCTTGCCCTATCAAACAAACAAACAAGCAACTATGATGGTACATAACCCAACTGAATAAATCTTGTAGACGGAAGAGATTTGTTAGGTGTAACCTTGTCCTTTCCGTTCACACAAGGGATGGATGACGATCTTGCTAAATTTGCAACACCTACCCCTTGTTTTGATATCTATGCATGCCAGCCCTGTGCGTCCTGTTGCATAAGTTCGACCTTTCCCATCCTCCATTTAGTCTATCTAGTGAAATCAAGGAAATACCCTCCTCTAAAAAAAATTGAAGCGGACTACTCTACAGTTCTTGTACAGTTTCACCATTCGCATAAGGTCCACCCATTGCCTACAATTACGACAAGCACTAACATAACTTGAGGATATCCCTTCATCAATACACAAGCTTATACTCTCCACGGGTCTTACGATTGAATATGCTTTCCTACTTCAACCTATTCTAGTGACTCTCAATGTCATTTTCTTTCTATAATTTATATATTAAATTATAACTACCCACACCCATCATAAATGCAAATCCAAGGCTACTTATAACATATTTTCTTATTATTTCATTCTTTATTTCATTGCCTCTATAAATCTTATAGTTGACTATAAGTCTTATTCTACTATGTGTTTAGCTTTTCCTTCTTCAAATTCATTTAACACTTTTTTTATTCTTTAATATCATTGCCTTTTTATTTATTGGTTCCAACTACATTTCTATTCCCATTTCATTCTCTATTCTTTTTCTTGGTATTTTTCAAACCTCTTTCTTTCATTCTTAAATGGTATGTTACTTTATTCATGAGTTTATGTTTAACTTTGGGATTACTACATATTAATATATTGGAACTAAACTTCTATTCAAAAAATGTTAGCTCGGTAAATTTCCATATCTTATTAAAAGAAGAGATAATTGTGTGGGGTTTGTAATTACAAGGAATCACCGTTTTATTTTTCTTGAAATAGACAGTATAAAATATGAAGATTTTTGCTTGTTTTACACACCCCTTTCCTTTTATTTTACATGTGCATTCCTTGTTATTCTAAATGTCACACTTTTGTTTATTTTGAACTTGATAATATGTGGAAATTTACTTACAACAATCTAAGTACCAATATATCATTAAAAAAAATAACAAAAGGAAGTTTGTTTTAACTTAACTTATATCCGACCAAATATAAATAAGTTCCCAATTATTACACATTCATTTGATTATATTCATTTCAATTTTTGTAAAAATACCAATTAAATCTAATCATTTCATAACTAAAGAGTTGAATCTCGTTATTACATAATTAAAGAAATAAAACTAACCATTACACAATTATAGAGTTAAAACTAATCATTACATATTTACATAGACAAGTTTCATATCTTCAACTTTTCACAATTATCCCAACTTAAATTTAATTCACAAGCACATAGGAATAATTTTGCAACAATATAATCTTGTATCATATAAAAATATATTATATTCCCACTCACCTTTTACTAGCGCACCTAAATCTCCATATCTAATCATGACATAAACCATGTTATCCGTATTCTCCACTTTTTACTCCCAATTCAGATCTACATATAACGTTTATATAGATCTATTCGAATTCGAATTAGAGAAAAGATATTTAGATTTATTAATTAGAACTAGATCTAAAGTTTACCATCGATGTAGCAACTTGATTTGAACGTATTTCTCACCCTCTATCCTTTTTATTCTTCTACAAAGTGTATCCAAGCAATCTAGATCTAATTTTGTGTATTTAGAAGTTTTTGAGGAGAAAAGAAAATGGCAGAACTTCCATGCTTATTAGAAAAATAATAAGTTGGAAGTGAAGCACTAGTTCCTAATTAATAGGGTTCAAACCAGAGCTAACCGTTGAACAAAAATGTATTAGATCTGGGCCACATGAACAAATCTCACTACCGCATACGAAAAGTCATAGGTCGACCGTTCAAGCTCCTATGTCGACTGTCCTTGATTGACCGGGCATGTTTCATGGCCACATATCTTTACGGCTAAGGAATGGGAAATATTTCCCCTGTTACATGAATCAAATATTTCATTTCATCCGGGAAAAGACTGTTGCTTTTACAGAACTTCCCTCTTGTATCATCAAACCATCCCTCTTCAAATTCTACTAATTCACCTGACATTACTTCATCAAGACCATGAATACGAGCAATGTCGTCCCCCACTTGAAGTATGGTACCAGTATTCACAACTTTTGCTTCTTGATAACTTATATGCTGTTCTATATCTCCATGAATCTAGGAACTTTTGCTCGCATTGTATCATTTGGTCTACGTACCGAAACTGATACCATTCGTGATGGAACTTCTACAGCAGCCAGGTCTAGAGGGAAGTTATAAGCATTACGTTCATGCATTACTTCCATACCAAGGTTAGCACGATTGATGATATCAGCCCAAGTGTTAATAACACGACCTTGACTATCAACTACAGATTGATAGGAACTCCCAATTTCCTGGCAAATACAGCCCTTTTGATCATTTCTTCACATGTACCTGCAGTTGCATTCATGTAATGCCCTTTGATTTCACCTGTTTCAGCTTGCGCTTTATAAATAGCTTCAGCACAAAATAAGAAACTGTCTCTCCAACGCTATATATAGAAACCAGATGATTCAATGATTTATAAAAAAAAATATTAAGAATCAAAATTTTTATAAATCTGTTCATCAGAAGGGACCAAGAGACTTTGATTTATCTTTCAACAACCATGATCATATAAGTCGCATTCACGGTCGAACTGGGTAGTGCTGGTTTGGTGAATTTGGTGTGTTCTCTTATAACGTTGATTTCTTACCTTTATTATCCAATTAACATCAATCAACGTTATTTTATACCCTTTTTAGAATATTTAAACGTCAAGTAACAAGTAAGTTTAACGACCTTAACTAATCGTTAATTAATTTCAAATTATTTTCTTAACTTATATATATATATATTTATTTATTTTTGGCTACAAAAATTTGAACACTGATAACTCTTCATTTGAACTCCGATCGAAAAAGTTTATATATGCAAATTGATCAGGAAATTGCTACGAACACAATGGTGTAAGTTTTATAGCCAAATTCTACCACTCCAATAAAAATTCCATTTTCACTATTTATTATGTATTATTTTATTTCTATTTTAATTAATTATCGTAAAAATATGGGGTGTTACATTCTCCCCATTAAAATCCTATAAAGTCCGCAAGGTTCGATGATGTAAACCCTAACACATCCATTTTACAGTAGGAGTCAATCAGTATAAAACAAATTTCGCCACGATCTTTGTACACGTGCACAGTTCATCACAATACATATGATATGCATGAATAATAATTTCTAATTGGTGCCTCTTATATAGACTCATTTTTAAGTCGTTTTCAAAAACATAATGCTAACGTCCTAAATTTACTGATAGTTCTACATGAATACAACTTTTTGAAAAATCAAAACCGATTTTTATACAAATTTTCACACACTTCTATAAATAGAAGCATATTTTAACCAATTTTGCATCAAATTCCTGCCATCCAATTTCAAGCATAACATGCTAATATCCAATTTAGTAAAATTCAGTTTTTTAAACCAACTTTCTTATGCGTGGAAAGGGTGTAATTGGAGAATTCCTTATTTTTACCATTCTCTTGTGTAACCTCTTTCCACTGTACCTTGGGATCTACTTCTTTGCCCCGATCCTTTTCCTACTTTCCCAAGCACAGTTTGCATAAGTAACTTTTATTTTTAAAGTTCAAAAACATTTCTATTTAAAAATCATCCTTTTTAAATTTTCACTCATCAACAAGGTATATAGGAAAAAAAATACTCCATCAGCAAAACAACTTCCTCATTGCTCACCATATCCATTTTGCTACAACTATTGCTATGCGGTACAATCTATACTAATTAGCTTACCGGCTATTCCCCAATGTCAAAATGCGGTTTTTCAAAATTTGCTAAAACTCCAAATCCTTAGCTTTTTATAAAAAAATTCCAAAGTCATGTTATTTATAATGAAAACATACATAAATAATTTTTTCGTAAAATTTTTCTATTTCAAAATATATGTATAATTACATTTTATAAATAATTTTCTGCATTTTTGATATCGGGATATAGCCAACAATCCATCGTCAATAATAGACTTCACTTAATTGCGTGGTGAAATTTTAAGTTCTTAAAAACTTTTCATTTATAGTAGCAACCAATTTCAATTATAATATCCTCCTTTGAGGTGAAAAGACATTGACCAGTGCCTATCAACATTCCTCCACTGCCTTATGCTTGCTGAAATTTACTTTTCGAGAAATTTCTATCCTTTTCAGAACCTACATTTTCATTTTACTTTTGTTTTGGTAGTTAGTTAAATAAAATTTTCTTAATTTATTATTTTACTTCCAGTTTTAACTATTTTCTTTTACCTTGCTTTAGTCAAGTGGCTTTCTTTGAAATTTCCTTTTTACTGCATTTTGAAATCACTACGGACCACCTTGAAAACACATAAGAATGAAGTTTCCCTAAATGTATGCAGTTTATAGTAACAACTAATGCTTACAATCCACAAAAGGAAAAACTAACACCGGAAGGAAATACTATACCACTAAATACTAATACTACTACTATAAAAATATACCTTTATAATTGGCCATCCTTGTAGAACAACCTTCATATCTTATCCTTCCTTTATTAGTTATGATGAATAAGGTCTATTCATCTCTTTCGTTTCAAACCTAATTATGTAATAACTATATCTCTGCTCGCTGTAATGGATAAGTAATACAACCTATGAAATCTTTATATTAAATGGCAACTAAGCTTGGGGAAATAACTTTCCAAACCCTCGACTGTTTTTCCAAATTAAGTCTACCAATATCCTCCATGCATGTTTGATATCTCACTACCATCTGTTATTGTCTCCTCTTAATACCATTCTTTTAATAGTATTCTCAATCCTTGATATTTCCTTTATCCATAAGCCTCTTACAAGCATATCCAAAACTTATAGAGGTATATTTGAATATCCTCTTTATGCTTTACACACATTTCAAAATGCCTAGGCTCTTTCTAGTGTCTATACACTAAATAAGGACTTCTTTTTACTATTCCAAAAGTAGTCATTGATATCCGCTTCATAGCCTTGTTCTTTTCTTCATCTTACCTGGGCACTAATTCCTATCTACTCCATATTAAAATTTTGGTTAGGCCTTTATCACCAATTTTTTTCAAAAGTTAAAACTTAGAAATTCTTGAAATAATCCCAAAACCCTTGCCTTAAAAAGTGCAGCATAGAAAATTCTATTAAACTAAAAAAATACCTGGTATTTTAACTCTTTTCAAGACGTACATTTTAAGATTTTTTGATTTAACTTATTCACTGAACTTAAAAAGATGTTTTAACAACTCTAAGTTTAAAATGAAATCAGTCTTTTCTTCTAAAGACCATTCCAACTCTTATTAAAAATTTGGAATTTTTAATCCAACCATTTATTAATTTTTTCTTTCAAAAATTTATTTATTCTCATCAAACCATTCCTTTCAATATAGAATTTACAATGTTTCTAAAACATCTTTCATACTGGAGTAGATAAGGACAACTATCATCTTATTATTTTCCATACATCTCCTACCCAACCAATCATCCAATATTGAGTGGAGTCTTTACTATTAGAAAAGAGGGACTTTTAGTTTCCTATTCTCAATTTAGATTATTAGCACTGTTTTTAATATAATTTGCTGACACTACTTCTAATTACTGTAGGTTTTTTAAAAAATTTAAGGATCATATATTCTAATGCATCGTGACCAATTTTCCTCTAAGAGGAATCATTAATGTTATAATTCTATATATATCACTTAAAAAAGGATTCGTGTTTCATGTGTAATTACAAGAAATTTTATTAGATTTCTTTATTGCAATAAACAGTACACAATACAGAATTTTCGATATTTTGTATATATCTTCCTTTGCATTTACATTCCTTGTTATTTCAAACAAAACACCTTTATTTGTAACTTGATTGATTTGTAGAATTTACTTTGTTATCTCTTTTCAATTCAATGAATTAAAATATGTCAAATCCCAACCTAATTGCAATAAGTCAAATCTCTCTTTCATTTACACTTCCTACTACTCAATTCTTCAACCCAAACTGCACTAATTTCAACAATTTTCCCTTAATTTACCATCCTTTTTACTTGAACTATTATAGTGAGGCCACTTATAGCTTATTTTTTAAAGACCCTAAGTCTTCTTTTGTACCATTCATTCTATTTGGATATATATATATACACCACTCATATTGTCCATCCATAAAAATATTTTATATCTTAAAAACTTCCATTATATAGAAAGATTCACGAGCTATAGTGCTTTATCACTTCCTTTTGAAAGAAAATTTCTTACAAAACCTTTGTGATGTATATATTTTCTTAAAATCCAATATTTATTTACTTTTCCATCAAAAGTCCTTTTAAATTATACAATTTTTAGTTTTTTTTCATTTTCAAAAATTTCTTATTATTGGGTGGACCCAAAGTGGACTTCTAACTATTCTCTCAAGACATCCTTCTTTGCAAATCCAAAAAATCCAATCATTAATTAGGAGTTACCGTTTCACATATTTCTTCAAAAACTTCTCCATCTTCCACTATTTATAACATATGGATTCTTATTTTCCCTTTATTCGGACCTATTATACATCATCAATCGGCAATCAAAATGAGGATCAATAATCATTAAGTTATCAAGGCCTAACTAGGGAGCCATATACCGTCCAATTTTAGGAATATCTATATGCAACTACTCTATAGAAGAATTCTTAGGAATTTAGCATATATTACATTTATATTTGTAGAAAAAATACAAATACATTCACTCTACCTTTCCAAATCTTTCAAGAATCGATTAACCTATGCTCTAATACCAAATGTAACAACCCGCACTCTAGTGAGCCCAGATCTTTTACAAACCCGAAAACTCAAGTCCACTAAAATACGGATCGTCGGTTTCGTACCCTTCAAAAGAGAATTATATCAGCGTACTAATGGCAATAACTCACAACGTAAATAAGTAAACCACTGACCTAGAATTAACACCTCAAAATTCAAGTGCCTCAGCCAGACAACTGCTCCAAATAATACCAGTACCTGCCCTTTTAAATCCTGCAGGTTGCAATGAAGAGTGGGTCATAAAACGTTGTAGTGACTGTAGCTTATATATCTTATTCATAACATTAGATTATACCGATTACTCGCCATTTCTTATTATGTTAGATTTTATCATTAGTTGCTACGACTCCATCACTACATATGAACCGTTCCTATCTACCTTACACAGATTTATATCCATATATGTACATATATATCCCATTATCCACTAATGGATGCAGATATTATCCCCACTAGTATCTATCACTAAGCACTTCGTAAGTATCCATCGACTCGCTGCATCATGATCATCGTATCACTTTAAGAAATCTTATAATGCTCACAAACCACCATTAGTCCATTAAGTCCTGTATTCTTTGGGATTTTCACCTTTGTCTGTTTCATGTATCATGTATTTTCAACCCCATGCACCTCAACCTCGTCCATGTTCTGAAGGAATCTACTTAAGGGTTAACTAGACCTGGTCTATCAAACATACTGACAAATAACTATGACGGTGCATAACTCAACTGAATCAATCCAGATAGGCAAATGAGTTCAGTAAGGTGTAACCCTATCCCTTCCATTGGCTGCAAGGGACCGATGACGTGCTCGCTAAATACTCAACTCCCATCCTTTATTTTGGTACCCATACATGCCAGCCCTACGTGCCCTATTGCATAAGTCTGATCTCACCCATCGTCCATCTAGATTGCCTAGTGCAATCAAGAGAATATCCTCATTTAAAAAAACTGAAGTAGGCTATTCTACAGTGCTTGTATGGTTTTGCCATCTGCAAAAGATCTGTTTGATGCCTCCAATTATGATAAGCACCAACATAACTTGAGGGTATCGCTTCATCTATACGCAAGCGTATACTCTCTTAAGTCCTACGATTGAACATGCTTTCACATTTAAACCCGTTCTAATGACTCTCAGCGTCATTTTCTTTCCATAATTTATATATTAAATTATTACTATCTACACCCATCATAAACACATATCTGAAGCTACTTATAATTTACTATTTATATTTATATATTCTCATTCTTTCATTCTTTCTTTTCCTCTATAACTCTTATAATTGTTTATAAGTCTTATTTTACTATGCGTTTATTCTTTTCTTCTTCGAATTCATTTACCGCTTCTTTTCGAAGTCCCTAATATCGTTGCCTTTTTATTTATTGATTCCAACTAACATTTTTATTCCCATTTCATTCTCTATTCTTTTTATTGTCTGTTTCTCAATGCCCTTTTCTTTCACTTTAACTCGTATTCGCACTTTATTCACAACTTAATATTTTACTTTTAGGATCTACTACATTTTAGTATATTAGAACTAAATTTCTATTCAATATATGTTAACGTGGTAAATTTTCATATCTTATAAAAAGAAGAGATGACATTGCAGGGTTTGTAATTTCAAGGAATTTCCCTTATATTTTTCTTGAAATAAACAGTATAAAACATCAAGATTTATGGTATTCGGGAGTTAGACGTTGTCATTCGACGTTGATTCGGGGTATTAAGAAGGGCGGGTCATCACATGTTGTTCATCGACTATTTAAACTTCTTCTACGCCCCATCACCACTTGAGTCTCATCTCCTCCTCTCCACAGATCGGTTGCTGAACTAACACTTATGCTAAAAAAATTAATTTTTTTAAACACGAGGATTGGCATTGAATTTGATAGACATAGGGCAAACTCAAAGCAGGCTCAAGGATTTTACAAGGGAGACTAGAGGATCTGCTTGATTTTTTATTTGTAAGGCTTCACTCAAGTTGGCTTCGTATCATACGTAGCTTGGCCGGAAGTTTTCTCAAGCGGTTTTCATGGGTGGTTTCATGTAACCATCACATTGAATGCACTTCGACATTTGAATGGGAAGTTTACTATTTCTTTACATCAGATACTTCACTTTGGTTCTCCTAGAAAGAGAAATTTCATGTTTCCCTGGATGACGGTTCTGTTATCGTAAATTCTACGATAAGGGTTAAAATCCAACACATGGTTCCAATATGCAACGGTGCTCATTTGCTAACATGAGCAAGCTATCATAGAATGTTCACATTTGTAATGATCTAGACACCGAACACACATAATGCATATGTATTGCATATTATTGCCCCGTTTAATGAATGAAATCTGGCCGATCGACGCACTTTGGCGTCCATTGGGTCTTATACGTTGGCTATACAATATTTCATTCTAGCATAAAGATTAAAGCTTTAATCCTAACCAACCTTGCTTATATATAGAGTTTCTAATGGTGATAGATCATAGACGTTCTTCGCGTCCACAATAGAGGTAGGTCCGTCGACATCAAAATATGTTGAATCTGACATGGAATTAAGCTCTTCATCAATGCCTATCACAATATCTATTTCGATACTTCTCAGTCTCAACAATCTAGTCATTAAATAGGCAACCTTCTTGGATTGTTCCTTTTATGTCGGGTGTATAGGCTTTTATGGGGGTTTCCTTAAATATCGATATCGATGATGTTATTATTTTGTCCAATTAAAACGACCCTGACTCGACCCTTGAAAATCGGCACCAAATACAACACTCGTATTGAAATGCCGTGGATCCAAACGTCGAATCTGGTTCGCCGAAGCTTATAACACAATTGAGTATAACAACACAGCGGAAGGAAAATGAATATCATATACAATTCCAATGAATACAATATCCAATGATAACAATGATACAAGAAATATCATAGACAATAAACAACAGCGGAAAACAAGTAGCTAAGAGATAACTCCAATCCAATGCTCCAAAGCTAAACTCCAAACTACAAGCTCGAACCACCATCATGTTCACCAAGCTAAGAAAGTCTGGTCTGTGAATCCAAAGACTCCAATATCCAAGATCTCCAAAGAATTCCAAAGAGGAAGCCGAAAGCTACCGAATCGATATCTATATCTACTATCTGAAAAACCCAACTCTAGACTGCCCGTGTGGAAAAATAGTAGGCACCCAGAATTTAGGAAGGGAACAATAGACTCCGGGTTAGTCATGGGACTGGTATGAGCAAACGAAAATGGTTTATATTTAAAAACAAATGAAAGAATTTAAATTTGAAATTCGCAATGCTTTTTGAAAAATGAAACTACCATAAGACCTCCCACCACACACACCATGCAAACGCAGAATTGGAGGAGATTTCTCCTTATGATAGTCAAACATGCTTGATACGCGAAAACCATTTTAATATTATTATTAGTGCATAGTGCAGAAAATATTTCGAAAGTATAATATTAATCTTAGCCAGCATAGACATTTCGAACTATGCCTACTATAGCTACCATCTAAACAGTGGGGAGCCAACATAAGTAGATGGCAGGCAATACAACTAAAACCGTACTGGGCGCGTATTGGATGATGGGATTTCCAACAAATGGTCAGGCTAAGGAACTTCCTGGGCCACATGGGCACGCCTCTGGAGGGACGCCCCGAGAACCTAACCGGATCTCTGCTAACATGTAACGACCCTGAATTTCTGACCCGATTTAAAATTGTAAATCCATCGTTTTAATGTATAAATTTTGAAAATTTATAAACGATTTCAATTTGCGTCCAAACTTTATTTATGACATACGTCTAGTTAGATATGGACATAGAAAAAGTTTCGTTGCAAACTTCTACATACGTCTAGTTAGATATGGACATAGAAAAAGTTTTGTTGCAAATTATTACAGTAAACTTCGTTCGTGTTTTACTGTATATCAGTCCATTTAAAGCTGCGTAAAATTTATCTTCCGAATCCAAATATTTTTACACAGTTATGTTGTAAAAATTATTCTGATCAAGATTGTGAAATTCGTTTCGTCAAAAACTATCATCGCCTGTCCCGTTAAATTATTTTGCAAAACGTACAATTTAAGCGGCGTAAATACGAATTTTATAAAACCATCGTATCGTAATAATATTTATAACGTTGGAAGCGCATCGCCGCGCTGATCAAAACGGTATATTTATTTGTGTCAATCGGAGTCCGGCGTTGCAAACTAAAATTTTCAATGGGTTTGAAACCTGTCCGTTACACTTTTCAAACGAATGTCTATTGGACTGCACCGGATGGAAATACGAAGCATCCTCTGGCCAGTAATTACCCTAGGAAATCCAATAGTTCTTTGAGTACCGAAGCAATAAATGAGAGACTTTTGATTTTCTATTCTATTCATTATATACTGGGTTCGATTCATATTTCATTCGTTTACAAATCTCTAAACTTCTCTGGTTCGTAGCTCACATTTCTTCCTCCTCTATACTAATTTCTTATTATACATTGTCTTCCTCCAGAAATGAGAAAGCATGGCCAACAAAAAAAAACACTCACCATTCCCTTTCTTTCCCCAGGCCAAAACAATGAACACCGCATCCCACTCAACCCCCTCTCCGCCACCATCTCCAAAAAAAAAAAAAAAGGAGAGTGCGAACCGCATGCTAGGTGTAGTAACGAGCAGTGCGAGAGTGTATGGTGTGTGTGTACTTTGCATGCGCGCGTGAGTGTATAATATGTGCGTGCGTGCGTGTTTTTGTGTGTGTGTTGAGTGCTGTGTGTATGTGCGTGTGTTTTGTTAAAAAAAAATAAAAATAAACAAAAGGAGTTCAACATGCGTATGGTGTAAAAGTAGAAGGGCCATTGTTTAGTGTGTTCATGAAAAAGAGGTGTGTGTCATTGTTTTAGTGTGTTCATGGAAAAAGAGCCGTGTGTCATAGTTTTAGCGTGTGTTCATGAAAAAGAGTTGTGTGTCCCTAAATAAATAAAAAAAGTTGCATGCATGAATGAGTGGGACTGCATGGGTGAGTTGTACAGGTGGAAGGTTTATATGTTCATTCATGCATGCTAGTTGCTTGTTTAGTTAGTGGAAATATGTGTACAAAAGTAGGCATGTTAACAAAAAAAAAAAAAAAAAAAAAATATTGCGTGATGGTGAATATATGGGTTGCTGAGGCAGATGGGAACATGTACAAATTCTGTACATGCATGCGTGAGTGGGAAGGAAGTTTTACCGCAAGTTTTTGTCTCGGCCATGCTTATCTTAAAAAAAAATTTTTTTTTTTTTTTTTGCTGAGATTAGCCAATAGTTTAGATTTTTGCTGAAAAGTATTTAAGTAAATATCTATTGGTTGCCTAAATGATAACCGACTTTTCTTTGCTTGTTGTGGGCAGAAGCAACCGGCTAGGCTTTTTGCAGCAGCATCGATCTCTCAGCTTTTGCCCTTTTCTCCGTCGTCGGTAAGCGCATTTATATAAATTTATAAATTTTATACAAACGTTCATTGTACTAATATCGTTTTCTTTTGTCGATATTACAGTGTTCGTTGTTCGTGTGTACCGACTTCTATTCGTGCTTATTCTTGCTTCGCCGTCAATTTCTTTATCCACGAAAGGTGAAATAAATTTTCACGACATATATTCTTATGCAAGTTTGGTTGATAAATAATTGCTATGTGATGTTAAATTAGATGTTAATTGTTTTGTGAAGTGATAAATAGTTTGCAAGTGAAATTTGAATAGGATAGTTAACTAATTTAAATCGGATTATGTACGTCGAACTTTGAGCTGTTAAATTTGACCCCTTTATATGTTGAATATGGATTAGTTAAACTTGACACCTTAATTGTTAATTAAATTGACGTAGAAATTAGTTAATTGCACTTCGTACCATTTAACGTATATCGGATTTATTGTTTAGTGTAAATTTGAAATTGAATTGAACGACAAGTGAAACCGTAATAATCTTTAATCTACATGAAATGATAGTGTAGATTCTAGAAATAATTTTATTAATTTGCATAAATAACAAATGTAAATTAATACGATTATTTCGGGATTATTTAATAAATTGTTAAATTGTTGTGAATGGATGCTACTGCTTGTTTATTTACTTTGACACCATCCCAGCTATCACACTGCAAGTTCCCTTTGTATGCTTTGATTTTGAATTGAAATGGAATCGGGTTGAAATGATAGATACCCAAATGAACTTGACTTAGGATAGAAAATTAAATTAAAACCGATTGGTCAATGTTTTGATTTAAATGAAATAAAATTTATCTGACTAATAACAAGGTTTTGAATAAAATTGAAATTAGATTCGAATAAATGTAACTGTGAATATTTGAATTTGAAACAAATATTTACGTCGTAATTTACAACGAACATTGTTTTAAATTTAATTAATGATTAAATGTAGAATATTTGATAATTGATTTTGGAATCAAGTCTTGAAATTATTAATAGTAAAGTTTTGAAATTATTAATTATAAAAAAAAATTAAGTTTTGAAATTATTATTTTGGTTTTAAAATTTATAATTAAGTTTGGAATTATTAATGAATGAGTTTGAAATGATAATAACTAAGACTTGAAATTATTTGATAACTGAATAAGATTGAATTGTTTAATGATTAAACTAAATTGAATAGAATGAATTATGTAATAATTGAATTGAATTGAATATTCTTTATTAAGAGAAATCGAATTTTCGAATAAATGAAACTAAATTCTTAATTGAGATTTGAAATTTGTAACGAAAGAAATAAATATATGAATTTGAATTTCTTTAATAACGCGCTTTATCGAAAACAAATGAAATGCTTGTAATTTAGAGAATTGGATTCGATAAATTCAAATTGAATAAATATATATGCTTTGATAATGAAACGAACTTAAGGAAGTAATAAATTGGAAATTTAATTGAAATTGTTTAATGATAAATAATGAAATGAATATCGAATAAAATCGATAATTGAATTTAAAACGATTTGTACGTTAATTGATTTTGGAATGAACTTATACATGGAATTAAATGAATATTTGAAATTATTTTAAGTTGAAACTTTGAAACTGAATTATAGAAAGAGTTATGAAGTTATAAAACGTAATGTTAGAAATTGATTTAGAATGACTAACGAAATATTGATTTATGAATTATAATTGAAATTGAAATTGAATTGGTTTTGAAAATATTAAGCGACCAATCGGTAAATTAATTACGAAGGTTATTAAAGTAACCGGAATCGGTTAGGGACATACTCACTGTCTAAACCGAAAACCACTTTTATAACTATACGCGGAGTGTGATCTAGAATGAAGTGGTTGGAATGACGTACGTTGATGATTGAAGAAAGTGAACGATAATGGATAGCCTTGACACTTGTGTCAAATTGGAAATGACTAAAATCAGGAGCCATGCCGGGCCAAGTGGGGTTAGCTACCTCGAGCGAACACACTTCTTCGTAAACTACTCATTTACTTTTGTGATTGATTGGTGCGCACCCTTGAATTTGGAGTGTTGTTTCGCGGTGTTGCGATCGTTGCGGCGATGCGTTCTCACCAGTCCGGATCAGGCAAACGGTAGTTTCACTACCTTGGGTATTGCCTCATGTGCCTTGTTATACTTGTATTCCGTATACGCTACCACTACGAATTTGTTTTGTATTATACATATGGAGTACTCCCTGATATCCCACTAGTTTACGATGGATTTACAGTGCTGTATAGTCTATGATGCTGTATAAAATGTGTTAAGGGGGATAATGGTAACGCCTTAACACTATTTTGATATTTTACCTTACTGTTAGACATTATCTATGTATCGTACACTATTATGTATAAATAGTTTATCGGATCCTGAAAGATGTTTATTCCATTCATCTTTGAGTTATTGTTATTTGAATTTTGAACCATATTATCTGTATAAGAATATATGTCCTGATTCGAGTGTTTGTTTGTGCATATGCTCGGATCAGATTGAGGATTGCTGCTGCTGTTTATTTGAAGCTGAAGACTGAAGACTTTCACTATCTTATTTTATCAGTATTTGTTATTCCCATTTGGACTATTTAGACTTCTATGTTGTTTATTTCCTTTTATTTGAGACATTTTTGTACTTATGGGTAGCTTCATGAACTACTCTTATGACTATGTTATATTTCCGCTGCACTATTCTGTGATGTTATATTTCTGTGATTCTGTGATGATTCTCAATTATGTATATCTATACTCCATTAATGATTCATGTTTTGTACTATTTAAGTTGACATGTGTGGATTATTGTCAATTTAAATGGTCCAAATATACGGGTTGTTACAGTTGGTATCAGAGCTTTGGTTTCCAATAACCTTAGCCTGTGGAGTTTTAAAGCTCATTAGAGATAGGGTAAACATACCCTAGAATGAGGAGAATCATTTCAGAATCCACATCTTTTGATTCATCTTTCTAATTCGTTTGAGTAGAATTTCCTTAAGTTCTATAAATTCCTATTTTGATTCTAAATCACTTTTGGTATTCCAGGATGGCTACCAGAAGAAATGTTAGGGGTGGAAGGGGTGGAAATGCTCCTCGTCCACATGCTCCAGTTCCTGCAGTTCGATTCTCCACTCTTAGCAAGGAGTATACTCAGCTTGGAGGAGTCAAATTTACTGGCTCCGAGAGTATCATCGAAGCACAGCAATGGCTAAAGAGTTTGGAGAGGATCTTTACTAGCTTGGAAATCACAAACGCTCGGAAGCGTCAGTTGGCCGCTTGGCAACTTCAGGATGCTGCACAAGACTGGTGGGAATCCGTCACCTCTCGTACCGATGAGGAAACCATCACTTGGGCCCAGTTTAGGTAGTAATCTATCTAAAGGTTCATCTAAATATAATTTCCTTTTATCTCGTCAAATTTTGACTCATTCTTATATCATTTGTAAATAGGGACTCCTTTGTGGCTCAGTGGATGCCAGCTGCTGGGAAAGCCCAACTCTATCGTTCTTTTATGGATCTCAAGCAAGGCAACATGACTTTCACTGAGTATGAACGGAAGTTCAACGAACTATCTAAGTTCGGACCCGGGCTGATCGACACACCTCTACTTAAGAATGAGAAGTTCATACATGGCGCACGCCCTGAGTATTACGAGCTTCTCACCGCTCATGTTCATGGAACTTTCACTGAGTTGATGGACTTTGCTCTTCGATATGAGGGAAAGCCAAAGGAAACATCATCCTCCAAAGCCCCAGTTGCTCAGACAACAGCTAGTAAGTCGGGAAAGAGAAAGCCAAACTTTGCACAACAGAAGAAGAATTGGCAGCAGAAAACAGGGCTTGGATACTCCCAGAAGAAGCCCATTGACATATCATCCATTACTTGCTTCAACTGCAACCAAAAGGGTCATTATGCTAGTAGCTGCCCATCTCCAAAGAGCGCAGCTGTTCTGCCACCGGCACAGATGACTAGGAGGGATTTGTGTCATATCTGCTTACAACCCGGACACTTCAAGAAAGACTGCCTAACACAGAAGCGTGGTACACCATCTGGAGTCTTTGCTCTTTCCACACCTTCCCCGGAAGTTCCTGCCCCGGAAGTTCCGGATAACCAAGGTACTTTACAAAGTAATTTTATGTTGCATACCTTGCCTGTTAGAGTTTTATTTGACACCGGAGCAACACACAGCTTCATATCTATTGACTTGCGTAATAAACTTTGTTTGGAACCCACTCTTGCATCTATTTCCTTATGTGTATCTAACCCTATTGGAGGGCCCGCTAATCTCAAAAGGGTTTGCAAATATGTCACTCTTATGCATGGCATTCACCGCTTCACTTGGGATTTCTATGTTCTTGGATTCGAGGCATTCGATATTCTATTAGGCATTGATTGGCTACGAAATTTCGAAGCCGTTATCTCAGGTAAAACTCGAACTGTCTCTCTTATTGACGACAAGAGTATGCCTTTAGTTGTTAAAGGCAAACCACCTCAAGAATATGCTGGGAGTTTTATATTCTCTCTTGACTCCCATCCAAATGAACTAAGCTCTACTCCAGTTGTCCAACTCTTTTCTGATGTATTTGGAGAAGTTAATTCTCTACCACCTCCACGGGAAATCGAATTCCGCATCGACCTTATTCCTGGTGCACGACCAGTAGTTCTTCCTCCAAGGAGAATGGCTCCTAAAGAAAAGGTAGAGTTGAATGTTCAAATTGAAGATTTATTTTCTAAAGGTTTGATTCGGCCCAGTCATTCAGAATGGGGTGCTGCAGTTGTATTTGTCACAAAATCCGATGGCTCACTCAGAATGTGTGTGGACTATAGAGAGCTAAACAAGCTCACACACAAGAATAGATATCTGATGCCCCGCATCAACGACCTGTTCGACCAGCTTCATGGAGCTAAAGTCTTTTCTCAACTTGATTTGGCTATCGGTTTTCACCAACTCAGAATCGCTGAGGATAGCATTCCTAAAACAGCATTCCGCACAGAAAATGGTTTCTATGAATGGCTAGTTATGCCATTCGGTCTCACTAATGCTCCAGCCTATTTCGTCGACTTGATGAATAGAGTTTTCCGTGATGTTCTTAATAAGTTCGTTCTTGTTTTCATCGATGATATTCTCGTCTTCTCCAAAGATGAGAAAGAGCATAGATCACATTTGGCTTTTGTTCTCGAAACTCTTCGCAGACACCAGCTTAAAGCCAAGTTTTCGAAATGCCACTTTTGGCGAGATGAAGTTCTTTTTCTTGGCCATATTGTCTCGGAGAATGGGATTTCGGTCGATCCAGCTAAGATCACCGTAATCAATGTAAGTTCTATTCTTACTTGTCAATTCTATCTAAACAATTTATCAATATCTAAATTCAAATCCTTGGAATTTGCAGGATTGGGAGACTCCCAAAACTCCTACAGATATCCGCAGTTTCTTGGGATTGGCTGGCTATTATCGCAGATTAATAGAAAACTTTGCTCATATCGCTGCCCCACTTACCGCACTGACCAGAAAGAATGTGAAATTTATTTGGAGTGAAAAGTGCGAAGCAGCTTTCAATGAGATGAAGCGAAGATTGACATATGCCCCAGTTCTTACAGTTATTGATGGTAGCGAAGGATTGACAGTCTATACAGATGCCTGTCGTGATGGTCTTGGAGCAGTCTTAATGCAGAAAGGAAAGGTTATTGCCTATGCGGGTCGTCAGTTAAAGACCCATGAAGCAAATTACGCAACTCATGACCTAGAGCTTCTTGCGGTTGTATTTGCTCTTAAGTTATGGAGGCACTATTTATTGGGAACCAAATTCGAGTTATTCACTGACCACAAGTCATTGAGATATATCTTCTCACAAAAGGATTTGAATCAGAGACAAGTCCGATGGCTCGAATTTCTAGCCGCATATGATCTTGATATTAATTACACTCCAGGGAAAGCAAATGCCGTAGCCGATGCTTTGAGCAGAAATCAAGCGATGGCATGTTGTAATCTTGTTGAAGGGATGTTATTCCAACTTTCCGTCTCCCCAGCTCTTATGGATCGTATTATAGACAAACAATACGAGGACACTTTGCTTTATCGCATCAAAGAAATAGTTCTCGGTAGAGTTGGAAATGCTAATAATAAATTGGGTGCACGTGTTGATTGTAATGGAGTCTTGAGAATTGATAATCGCATTTGTGTCCCTAATGTCGATGGTCTAAGGCAAGAAGTGCTGAGAGAAAACCACAACTCTTCACTTTCATTTCATCCCGGCGTTACTAAAATGTACCAAAATATGAAGAAGTTATATTGGTGGAGTGGGATGAAGCGTGATATTTCTACCTATGTCAGCAGATGCACAACTTGCCAGCAAGTAAAAGCTGATCACAGAAAGACAGCTGGTTTACTTCAACCATTAGAGATTCCAGGATGGAAGTGGGAGCAAATTTCTATGGACTATATTGATGGGCTGCCAAGGACTAGAAAGGGTAACGAAAGCATATGGGTGATTGTCGATAGACTGACGAAATCCGCTCACTTTATTCCAGTCAAGTCCACTCGTACAGCTTCGAGTTTGGCAGAGATATACATGAGAGAGGTTGTTAAACTTCATGGTGTACCATCTAGTATCGTATGCGATCGAGATCCTATTTTCACTAGTAAATTCTAAAAAGCATTCCAGGATACTTTGGGCACCAAACTGAATCTAAGCACGGCTTATCATCCTCAAACAGATGGCCAAACTGAGAGGGTGAATCAGATTTTGGAAGGCCTTCTCCGGGCTTGTATTATTGACTTTGGTGGATCTTGGGAGGATCATCTTCACTTGGTAGAATTCACTTATAATAATAGTTACCAGGCAAGCATTGGTATGGCACCGTTCGAAGCTTTATATGGACGGCCGTGCAAATCGCCAGCTTGTTGGATCGAGTCGGGTGATCCACTAGTGCTTGGACTAGAAATAATTATGGAGGCTTCCGAAAAAGTCGAAGAAATCAGGAAGAAGATAAAGACGGCACAGGATAGACAGAAGAGCTATGATGACAAAAGAAGAAGGGATCTCGAATTCAGTGTAGGAGACAAAGTATTTCTGAAGGTGTCGCCTTTTAAGAATATATTTCGATTTGGAAGGAAAGGGAAGCTAGCTCTGAGATTTGTTGGTCCGTTCGAGATTACGGAAAGAGTCGGAACATTGGCATATAGAGTTGCATTACCAGAGAAGTTCGCCGGTGTGCACGACGTGTTCCATGTCTCACATCTTCGCAAAGTTGTTCACGATCCATCTATGACCATCCCTACTGCTCAATTGGAGGAGATAGTTATCGAGCCTGATTTGACTATTGAGCGTAGGCCACTTCGGATAGTTGATCGTGAGACAAAGCAACTCAGAAGGAAGTCGGTAAATCTCGTCAAAGTCCAATGGAGTGCAGATGAGCGAGATTGCACATGGGAGACCGAGGATAGTATTCGGGATTCAAACCCCGAATTACTAATTTCAGCTATAATTCAAATTTCTTAAACTATCTTGATCTTTTCTGCTTATTTCATTTCTACTTCACTCGTCTCGTTCCTTTTCGAGGACAAAAAATTTTGAGTGGGGGAGATTGTAACGACCCTGAATTTCCGACCCGATTTAAAATTGTAAATCCATCGTTTTAATGTATAAATTTTGAAAATTTATAAACGATTTCAATTTGCGTCCAAACTTTATTTATGACATACGTCTAGTTAGATATGGACGTAGAAAAAGTTTCGTCGCAAATTATTACAGTAAACTTCGTTCGTGTTTTACTGTATATTAGTCCATTTAAAGCTGCGTAAAATTTATCTTCCGAATCCAAATATTTTTACACAGGTATGTTGTAAAAATTATTCTGATCAAGACTGCGAAATTCGTTTCGTCAAAAACTATCATCGCCTGTCCCGTTTAAATTATTTTGCAAAACGTACAATTTAAGCGGCGTAAATGCGAATTTTATAAAACTATCGTATCGTAATAATCTTTATACCGTTGGAAGCGCATTGCCGCGCTGATCAAAACGGTATATTTATTTGTGTCAATCGGAGTCCGGCGTTGCAAACTAAAATTTTCAACGGGTTTGAAACCTGTCCGTTACACTTTTCAAACGAATGTCTATTGGACTGCACTTGATGGAAATACGAAGCATCCTCTGGCTAGTAATTACCCTAGGAAATCCAATAGTTCTTTGAGTACCGAAGCAATAAATGAGAGACTTTTGATTTTCTATTCTATTCATTATATACTGGGTTCGATTCATATTTCATTCGTTTACAAATCTCTAAACTTCTCTGGTTCGTAGCTCACATTTCTTCCTCCTCTATACTAATTTCTTATTATACATTGTCTTCCTCCAGAAATGAGAAAGCACGGCCAAGAAAAAAAAACACTCATCCCACTCAACCCCCTCTCCGCCACCATCTCCAAAAAAAAAAAGGGAGAGTGCGAACAATATGCTAGGTGTAGTAACGAGCAGTGCGAGAGTGTATGGTGTGTGTGTACGTTGCATGCGCGCGTGAGTGTATAATATGTGCGTGCGTACGTGTTTTTGTGTGTGTGTTGAGTGCTGTGTGTATGTGCGTGTGTTTTGTTAAAAAAAAATTAAATAAATAAACAAAAGGAGTTCAACATGCGTATGGTGTAAAAGTAGAAGGGTCATTGTTTAGTGTGTTCATGAAAAAGAGGTGTGTGTCATTGTTTTAGTGTGTTCATGGAAAAAGAGCTGTGTGTCATAGTTTTAGCGTGTGTTCATGAAAAAGAGTTGCGTGTCCCTAAATAAAAAAAAAAAAAAAGTTGCGTGCATGAATGAGTGGGACTGCATGGGTGAGTTGTACAGGTGGAAGGTTTATATGTTCATTCATGCATGCTAGTTGCTTGTTTAGTTAATGGAAATATGTGTACAAAAGTAGGCGTGTTAACAAAATAAAAAAATTATTGCGTAATGGTGAATATATGGGTTGCTGAGGCAGATGGGAACATGTACAAATTCTGTACATGCATGCGTGAGTGGGAAGGAAGTTTTACCGCAAGTTTTTGTCTCGGCCGTGCTTATCTTAAAAAAAAAAAAAATTTTTTTACTGAGATTAGCCAATAGTTTAGATTTTTGCTGAAAAGTATTTAAGTAAATATCTATTGGTTGCCTAAATAGTAACCGACTTTTCTTTGCTTGTTGTGGGCAGAAGCAACTGGCTAGGCTTTTTGCAGCAGCATCGATCTCTCAGCTTTTGCCCTTTTCTCCGTCGTCGGTAAGCGCATTTATATAAATTTATAAATTTTATACAAACGTTCATTGTATTAATATCGTTTTCTTTTTTCGATATTATAGTGTTCGTTGTTCGTGTGTACCGACTTCTATTCGTGCTTATTCTTGCTTCGCCGTCAATTTCTTTATCCACGAAAGGTGAAATAAATTTTCACGACATATATTCTTATGCAAGTTTGGTTGATAAATAATTGCTATGTGATGTTGAATTAGATGTTAATTGTTTTGTGAAGTGATAAATAGTTTGCAAGTGAAATTTGAATAGGATAGTTAACTAATTTAAATCGGATTATATACGTCGAACTTTGAGCTGTTAAATTTGACCCCTTTATATGTTGAATATGGATTAGTTAAACTTGACACCTTAATTGTTAATTAAATTGACGTAGAAATTAGTTAATTGCACTTCGTACCATTTAACGTATATCAGATTTATTGTTTAGTGTAAATTTGAAATTGAATTGAACGACCAGTGAAACTGTAATAATCTTTAATCTACATGAAATGATAGTGTAGATTCTAGAAATAATTTTATTAATTTGCATAAATAACAAATGTAAATTAATACGATTATTTCGGGATTATTTAATAAATTGTTAAATTGTTGTGAATGGATGCTACTGCTTGTTTATTTACTTTGACACCATCCCAGCTATCACACTGCAAGTTCCCTTTGTATGCTTTGATTTTGAATTGAAATGGAATCGGGTTTAAATGATAGATACCCAAATGAACTTGACTTAGGATAGAAAATTAAATTAAAACCGATTGGTCAATGTTTTGATTTAAATGAAATAAAATTTATCTGACTAATAACAAGGTTTTGAATAAAATTGAAATTAGATTCGAATAAATGTAACTGTGAATATTTGAATTTGAAACAAATATTTACGTCGTAATTTACAACGAACATTGTTTTAAATTTAATTAATGATTAAATGTAGAATATTTGATAATTGATTTTGGAATCAAGTCTTGAAATTATTAATAGTAAAGTTTTGAAATTATTAATTATAAAAAAAAATTAAGTTTTGAAATTATTATTTTGGTTTTAAAATTTATAATTAAGTTTGGAATTATTAATGAATGAGTTTGAAATGATAATAACTAAGACTTGAAATTATTTGATAACTGAATAAGATTGAATTGTTTAATGATTAAACTAAATTGAATAGACTGAATTATGTAATAATTGAATTGAATTGAATATTCTTTATTAAGAGAAATCGAATTTTCGAATAAATGAAACTAAATTCTTAATTGAGATTTGAAATTTGTAACGAAAGAAATAAATATACGAAATTGAATTTCTTTAATAAGAAATAGAACGCGCTTTATCGAAAACAAATGAAATGCTTGTAATTTAGAGAATTGGATTCGATAAATTCAAATTGAATAAATATATAAGCTTTGATAATGAAACGAACTTAAGGAAGTAATAAATTGGAAATTTAATTGAAATTGTTTAATGATAAATAATGAAATGAATATCGAATAAAATCTATAATTGAATTTAAAACGATTTGTACGTTAATTGATTTTGGAATGAACTTATACATGGAATTAAATGAATATTTGAAATTATTTTAAGTTGAAACTTTGAAACTGAATTATAGAAAGAGTTATGAAGTTATAAAACGTAATGTTAGAAATTGATTTAGAATGACTAACGAAATATTTATTTACGAATTATAATTGAAATTGAAATTGAATTGGTTTTGAAAATATTAAGCGACCAATCGGTAAATTAATTACGAAGGTTATTAAAGGAACCGAAATCGGTTAGGGACATACTCACTGTCTAAACCAAAAACCACTTTAATAACTATACGCGGAGTGTGATCCAGAATGAAGTGGTTGGAATGACGTACGTTGATGATTGAAGAAAGTGAACGATAATGGATAGCCTTGACACTTGTGTCAAATTGGAAATGACTAAAATCAGGAGCCGTGCCGGGCCAAATGGGGCTAGCTACCTCGAGCGAACACACTTCTTCGTAAACTACTCATTTACTTTTGTGATTGATTGGTGCGCACCCTTGAATTTGGAGTGTTGTTTCGCGGTGTTGCGATCGTTGCGGCGATGCGTTCTCACCAGTCCGGATCAGGCAAACGGTAGTTTCACTACCTTGGATATTGCCTCATGTGCCTTGTCATACTTGTATTCCGTATACTCTACCAATACGAATTTGTTTTGTATTATACCTATGGAGTACTCCCTGATATCCCACTAGTTTACGGTGGAGTTTACAGTGCTGTATAGTCTATGATGCTGTATAAAATGTGTTAAGGGGGAAAATGGTAACGCCTTAACACTATTTTGATATTTTACTTTACTGTTAGACATTATCTATGTATCGTACACTATTATGTATAAATAGTTTATCGGATCCTGAAAGATGTTTACTCCATTCATCTTTGAGTTATTGTTATTTGAATTTTGAACCATATTATCTGTATAAGAATATATGTCCTGATTCGAGTGTTTGTTTGTGCATATGCTCGGATCAGATTGAGGATTGCTGCTGCTGTTTATTTGGAGCTGAAGACTGAAGACTTTCACTATCTTATTTTATCAGTATTTGTTATTCCCATTTGGACTATTTAGACTTCTATGTTGTTTATTTCCTTTTATTTGAGACATTGTTGTACTTATGGGTAGCTTCATGAACTACTCTTATGACTATGTTATATTTCCGCTGCACTATTCTGTGATGTTATATTTCTGTGATTCTGTGATGATTCTCATTTATGTATATCTATACTCCATTAATGATTCGTGTTTTGTACTATTTAAGTTGACATGTGTGGATTATTGTCAATTTAAATGGTCCAAATATACGGGTTGTTACATAACACAAGGCCGGGTTACCTCTGTAACTAGGTAACTACTGACACGAGTATGCCATCCCCCGGTCGTAACCGACCTTTATCCGAGCGCTCGATACCAACAACCACAAAGTAATGTTTTTTTAGTAACCACATAGGTAAATATCTAGGCTCCATAGTGAATTCGATGAAGTCTCATCCACAATGCTACGCTTTTTTTACAAAGCCATGCTTTGATCAACAAATGATCAACAGCACTTCATATGCCACATTACCAAATTGGGAATGTATCTCTAGTAACCATCAACTACAAAACCTCTGAGCTCGTACGTCTCAGAGAAGGGTGTTAAGCTAAGAGAATAAATTTCCGCCACCAAACAGAAATGTATTTGATAGAATCCAGTTTTACATCTCAAAGTGTAATGTCAGACATACATCCATACAAGTCTGTTCCGGGTTCGAATAGAACCGAAGACACTTTCGAAGAAGCCCTTGAAAATCCGGAAATCCACAATCCCGATCGGACTTCCCATCACTTAGGGAGTCTCTATACCGTAGCTACTCGGTGAAGAGACAATCGATAAGTAATCCTATCGTTCTCGCAAATACCCGGTCTTCACCACCAGTCTTCAAATGCTATCCATAACGTCGTATCATTATTCGGAATGGGTTATATGACACAAAGGTCCTCTCCGAGCTAAATCGAATAATGAGCGCAATATTTAAAAAATATGGATATGGGATCTCAGTTAAATCACAGCTTAAAGCCCAAACCTTTTATTTAAATGGTTAAAACAAATTACCATTCCCAATCTTTTAAACAAAAAGATTCATTTTAAAAACCTTCAATGGTTTAAACAATTTCCACATTTAAATCTTTTAAACAAAAGATTTATTTTTAAGACCCCTTTCAATTTAAAACAAGGTTCACTAATCTTTGAAAAAGATTCATTCATAGTTTTCCAAAACAATTCCCAAAGATTAAATTTTAACTTTCAAAACCATTCAATTTCAAATTTGAAATCTTTTCATCGTAATTATTATTTGAAACTACTTGTTTCCATTTCAGGAAACCCAATTCCATTTCTAAAGTTATCTGGATTCAAAATTCAAACTTTAAAACCATTTCAAAATATTAAATTCAAATATCTGTGACTTAACCGATTTCCTCATGAAATCCATATTTGTGTGTATGGTGTAGTCCAGGGGTTTAACACAATAAAGTGCAACATCATCAATCATCACATCATTAATCATCATAGATACAATCAAAGTAATATCGATAAGCTGTATAATCCCGTAACGCTTATCTATATACACAGAATCATAAATAGATAACATAAATGCATTGCAGATACATAAATTTCATTCCACAGCTCAATCACATTACATAATATCACATATCAGGAATATCACGCAATTCAAACATTCCGTATCATGCAAACAACCACAAGTACAATCATTAAGTCATCTGATTAATTTAAATCAGCTAGGTCACTTATGAATAAATTTCTAATCATGGTTAACTAATGACTAGTCTATTACAAACCATTATTATTAATCATTCTTTAATTAATCCTTAATTACCTTTAATTAATAATAATCCTTTGAATAATTTTCCTTAATTAATTTCAATAATTAATGAATTAATTCTTAATTAATTATCCTTAAAATAAATAATTGTTCCCAATCATTTTCATAAATTAATTAATTTATTAATTATTTTTAATCAATAAATTAATTATCACTAATTACTATTGATTAAGTCTTAATTAAATCATTTCCTAATTAGTAATCTTAATTAATTTATCCTTAATGGCGATTAATTAAATCTTAATCATTTTTATTAATTAATTACTTATTAATTAATTATGATTTCTTGATCACTTTAAGTTAATTAACCTTTAATTAATTATTCTTAATTTAATTACCTTAACTAATTAACCACATTAATTAATTATTCTTTTAAAGTAATTAACCCTTAATCTTTGATTAATCAATCTTTAATCACTAATTATCTACTATTAATTACTTTCACTAAGTAATTACTATTTTCATTTAATCATTGATGAATTACTTTATCAATTAACTTGAATTATTAATTAACTACTTTAATTACTTACATTAAGTAATTTACTTCAAGTAATTAATCTTTTTGACAAATAAAATCTATTAACCATTAAAACATTAATTATTTAGCCCAACAAATAAAGTTTATTAATCTTTTAAAACATTCTAATATTATTAAGTTAAAATAACTTTCCAAAATAAAGGTTGTATTTACTTTAAATCAGTTTTAAAACTTGGTAATTTAAAACCAACTTGTCTTAAAAAAAACTTTCTTAACTAATTTAAAACTGGTTAACATTAAATTTTGACCAAAACTCGAAACTGGTTCAACCTAAATTGTTTTCAAAGTGAACTTGATTTCTCTTTAAAAAAAACTGAATCTGCTCCTGCCCCAAAACCAATAACCCGAGCTAAACCCTGAAAAAAGTCGTGCCTTTCTTTTAGTTTTCAAACCAATTAACCCGAAAGCCCCCAAAAGTCCAACCTAAAAAATTTTCTAAGTAATTTCACTTCCGCACCAAATCCCTACTTCGAGTTAAACTCGAGTTAACACATAAGATTTTCTGAGGCACGTTTCGAGTTCGTCCATGATAAACATCATCTTCCCCAATCCTTAATCAACGCAGATACACAATGACACATGTGCACGTTTACGACCTTCCCGATCGTCTCCGACCACTGCCTTGAGCCTCGACAAGCTGCCGATTCCCCCCTAAGCCACCACGACAACCCAGGTTACCTAATTAATTGGAAAATCAAAATCGATGTATACAACCACCACTGGAACCCATATGACCCATCAGAAAAACATCTCGCCCCACCGATATAGTTCACCAGAGCTCACGCCAATCGACCACAAGCTACGTTACGTCGCCACACACCTATTCCCTTCGATGCCATCCAGTCCGATACACTCATTCCTGCATAATCACCGCGCAAACTTTGTCAACTCAAACAGGGTTTTAAACCCTAATTCACCAACGTTCCGCCGCCTCGATCATCAATAAATACTTCCAATATTTTTCCTAGGACTACCCGTCCACAACCTTCCTCCAGCAATGATCTCGAGATTCCAGACTTCTTCATTTACCAGCAAATTCCCAAATTACAAACCATGTTCAACTCCTAATTACTCGATGATTATACCCTTAAAAATTATGAAATGAATTCCTAAATTCATATTTTCGAAATACGAATAAGTTCTTATGATCAAAGCTTGAAAATCTCAAAATCAAATCTTCGACATAAATTTTTTTTATACTGTTATTCATATTTTCCAACAATTCTACTTACTATTTATACTTAAATGTATTTTTAAAATTAAGTTTACACCCCTACCATCATCTTTTATTTAGAATCCAAGGTCTAGAATTGATTGTACATAGAGAAATTGACTTTTATTTTGAGTGTGCTTGAGCCTGTGAATATAACAGAACAGCCTGTTCATATATATACATTCACACAGATGCATATACATTTAAACAGAGTATTTTCAAGCATATGCAGATAAAATCAACATGCAAACCAGATTCTATATATATGAAGGTTGAAGAGTTTGCTCACATTGTTGTTTGACAGAGGACTTGAATTTGTTTTGAACTTTGTTGCCTGATCTTTGGTCTACTTGATCCTGTTTTGAATCCTATTTCTTCTTTTACTCTGTTTTGATTTCCAGATTGAAGTTTGGTTTGATTTCAAGGCTTGATCTTTGATTTAAACTGAATCCATATATTGTTTTGATCTGAGATGATCAGATCTATAGCCACTTTGAAGCTTGAATTCATTTTTCTTTTTCACTTACTGATTTTCAACTGAAGCTGCTTAGTTTGAATTACAAAATTTTGAAATAGGATTTTGAAGTTGTTTGAATTCATTTTAATTCTTTGGTTGAATTTGTAGTTTTAAGTTTCCAGGCTGAGAAGTGAAGACAAAAACCTGGTTACTTTCTTAAAATATACTTTTATAAAAATTCAATTAAAAAGGAAAACATTTTTGACACTTGTACATTTTAAAATTAAATTAAACTAACACTTGTCTATAATATGTACACTTGTTAATACAATCTTATTTATGTTTAAGTCCTTAATTTTAATTAATTTTTAAATTTACTTTTAAATCCTTGCTTCGTTTTATTTTACAAATCATGTTCATGTTTTCTTATTTATTTTCTAAAAGATATATATATATATATATATATATAAATTTTAAACTTTGTATTAATTCTTTTACATAAATATACACCTTATCTAATTTTGGATCCAATATTTTCGATCTATTTTATAAAACACAATTATTTTTAAATCCAATATTATTTATAAAATACTTATACTTAAATTTCAAATCAAAGTTTCTATTTACAATACATACCCTAGTTAACTTTGAAATATCACATTCATTCACATCTATACAAAAATACATTTTTATTTGTTTAGGAAATTCTCAATTTAATTCACAATTAGATTTACAATATATTATTCAAAATATTTATTTCTGAATTTTCAATCTCCTGATTAAATTTAAATAAAATTTATATACAAATATCTGATTAAATTTGAAAAAATTCACATTTATTCTCAATTTGATTCCAAAAATTAAATTAATTTTCAAATTAAACTTGTTCAAAATTTGGGAATGTTACAGATTCCCCCCTTAGTAAATTTCGTCCTCGAAATTTGAAAGTAGGGAGACAATAAAAAATAGACACACAAAGATAGAGAGATAGTTTCAAAATAAAACTGGGTATCTATTATGCATTTGGCTTACCAAATCAGAATATCAATAATGGATACAAGAACTAATCAAGATACTCAGGTCACCAGATTTACGAATATACAGGGAAATTGATTAGCTCGAAAGATAACTAACCATTCGTAGAATATATCAAGACCCAAAGAATAGACGGATATATGGATACTATCCCAAATTTTTTAGTTTAAACAACCAAAATATATCTATCAACCATAGAAACCAAAGCAAACAATTCATCCGAACAAATAATTCTGACCCATTTGGAGTTTGTGTCCAATGCAAAATATATCAAAGCTCCTTCCTGGAACTTGCCAGGAATCATCAAAGAATTGAAAAGACGAACCAAAGGAGATTGATAGAGAAAGATTGTTTCCGCTAGTGCAGGGTACTGACCATTTGTAGTGGTACTCCCCTGTCCCCTATCTCGTCCTCTTCTTGCACTCATACTTACCATCAGTGAATATTAAGAGAATTTACTGAGGCATTCGAACGGATATCTTAGGGATATACTCATTCTAGGGTATACTTCACCCTATCTCTAATGAGTTACTTAATGTGTTATACTCCTGAGCTAAAGTTTCAACCTTCAGCTCCGATACCAATTATAAAACGACCCTGACCCGTCCCTCGAAAATCGGCACCAAATACAACACTCGTATTCAAATGTCGTAGATCCAAACGTCGAATCTGGTTCGCCAGAACTTATAACACAATTAAGTATAACAACACAGCGGAAGAAAAATGAATATCATATACAATTCCAATGAATACAATATCCAATGATAACAATGATACAAGAAATACCAGAGACAATAAACAACAGAGGAAAACAAGTAGCTAAGAGATAACTCCAATCCAATGCTCCAAAGCTAAACTCCAAACTACAAGCTCGAACCACCATCACGTTC
The DNA here is from genome assembly GCA_030765085.1 of Allium cepa. Classification (NCBI taxonomy): domain Eukaryota; kingdom Viridiplantae; phylum Streptophyta; class Magnoliopsida; order Asparagales; family Amaryllidaceae; genus Allium; species Allium cepa. Next base: position 28,384,264 of record CM060935.1, read on the forward strand.
ACCAAGCTAAGCAAGTCTGGTCTATGAATCCAAAGACTCCAATATCCAAGATCTCCAAAGAATTCCAAAGAGGAAGCCAAAAGCTACCGAATCGATATCTATATCTACTATCTGAAAAACCCAGCTCTAGACTGCCCGTGTGGAAAAATAGTGGGCACCCAGAGTTTAGGAAGGGAACAATAAACTCCGGGTCAGTCATGGGACTGGTATGAGAAAACGAAAACAGTTTATCTTTAGAAACAAACAAAAGAAATTAAATTTGAAATTCGCAATGCTTTTTGAAAAATGAAACTACCATAAGACCTCCCACCACACACACCATGCAAACGCAGAATTGGAGGAGATTTCTCCTTATGATAGTCAAACATGCTTGATACGCGAAAACCATTTTAATATTATTATTAGTGCATAGTGCAGATAATATTTCGAAAGTATAATATTAATCTTAGCCAGCATAGACATTCCGAACTATGCCTACTATAGCTACCATCTAAACAGTGGGGCGCCGCCATAAGTAGATGGCAGGTAATACAACTAAAACCGTACCAGGCGCGTATTGGATGATTGGATTTCCAACAAATGGTCAGGCTAAGGAACTTCTAGGGCCACATGGGTACGTCTCTGGAGAGATGCCCCTAGAACCTAACCGGATCTCTGCCAATGCAAGGCCGGGTTACCTCTTTAACTAAGTAACTACTGACACGAGTATGCCATCCCCCGGTCGTAACCGACCTTTATCCGAGCGCTCGATACCAACAACCACAAAGTAATGTATTTGTAGTAACCACATAGGTTAAATATCTGGGCTCCATACCATGATATCACCTCTATCCAGAAGGAAATGAACACACCCTCAGGGGCCGCTACCCCCAAATAACCCTGCCGCATTCTTCCTGTTTCGACCATTCCGGGTTGTGAAGTTCGACGAAGTCTCGTCCACAAAGCTACTCTTTTTTTACAAAGCCATTCTTTGATCAACAAATGATCAGCAGCACTTCATATTCCACATTACCAAATTGGGAATGTATCTCTAGTAACCATCAACTACAAAACCTCTGAGCTCGTACGTCTTAAAGAAGGGTGTTAAGCTAAGAGAATAAATCTCCTCCACCAAACAGAAATGTATTTGATAGAAACCAGTTTTACATCTCAAAGTGTAATGTCAGACATACAACCATACAAGTCTGTTACGGATTCGAACAGAACCGAAGGCACTTCCGAAGAAGCCCTTGCAAATCCAAAAATCCACAATCCCGATCGGACTTCCCATCACTTAGGAAATCTATATACCGTAGCTACTCGGTACAGAGACAATCGATAGGTCATCCAATCGTTCTCGCAAACACCCGGTCTTCACCACCGGTCTTCAAATGTTATCCATAATGTCGTATCATTATTCGAAATGGGTTATATGACACAAAGGTCCTCTTCCGGCTAAACCGAATAATGGGCGCAATATTTAAAAACACATGGATGTGGGATCTCGGTTAAATCACAGCTTAAAACCCAAACCTTTCATTTAAATGGTTAAAACAAATTACCATTCCCAATCTTTTAAACAAAAAGATTCATTTTAAAAACCTTCAATGGTTTAAACAATTTCCACATTTAAATCTTTTAAACAAAAGATTTATTTTTAAGACCCCTTTCAATTTAAAACAAGGTTCACTAATCTTTGAAAAAGATTCATTCATAGTTTTTCAAAACAATTCCCAAAGATTAAATTTTAACTTTCAAAACCATTCAATTTCAAATTTGAAATCTTTTCAACATAATTATTATTTGAAACTACTTATTTCCATTTCAGAAAACCCAATTCCATTTCTGAAGTTATCTGGATTCAAAATTCAAACTTTAAAACCATTTCAAAATATTAAATTCAAATATCTGTGACTTAACCGATTTCCTCGTGAAATCCATATTTGTGTGTATGGTGTAGTCCAGGGGTTTAACACAATAAAGTGCAACATCATCAATCATCACATCATTAATCATCACAGATACAATCACAGTAATATCGATAAGCGGTATAATCCTATAACGTTTATCTATATACACAGAATCGTAAATAGATAACATAAATGCATTGCAGATACATAAATTTCATTCCACGGCTCAATCACATTATATAACATCACATTTCAGGAATATCACGCAACTAAAACATTCCATATCATCCAAACAACCATAAGTACAATCATTAAGTCATTTGATTAATTTAAATCAGATCGGTCACTTATGAATAAATTTCTAATCATAGTTAACTAATGACCAGTCTATTACAAACCATTATTATTAATTATTCTTTAATTAATCCTTAATTAACCTTTAATTAATAATAATCCTTTGAATAATTTTCCTTAATTAATTTCAATAATTAATAAATTAATTCTTAATTAATTATCCTTAAAATAAATAATTATTCCCAATCATTTTCATAAACTAATTAATTTTATTAATTATTTTCAATCAATAAATTAATTATCACTAATTACTATTAATTAAGTCTTAATTAAATCATTTCTTAATTAATAATCTTAATTAATTTATCCTTAATGGAGATTAATTAAATCTTAATCATTTTTATTAATTAATTACTTCTTTATTAATTATGATTTCTTGATCACTTTAAGTTAATTAACCTTTAATTAATTATTCTTAATTTAATTACCTTAATTAATTAACCACATTAATTAATTATTCTTTTAAAGTAATTAACCCTTAATATTTGATTAATCAATCTTTAATCACTAATTATCTACTCTTAATTACTTTCACTAAGTAATTACTATTTTAATTTAATCATTGATTAATTACTTTATCAATTAACTTGAATTATTAATTAACTACTTTAATTACTTACATTAAGTAATTTACTTCACGTAATTAATCTTTTTAACAAATAAAATCTATTAACCATTAAAACATTAATTATTTAACCCAATAAATAAAGTTTATTAATCTTTTAAAACATTCTAATATTATTAAGTTAAAATAACTTTCCAAAATAAAGGTTGCATCTATTTTAAATCATTTTTAAATCTTGGTAATTTAAAACCAACTTGTCTTAAAAAAAGCTTTCTTATCTAATTTAAAACTAGTTAACATTAAATTTTGAACAAAAGCCGAAACTGGTTTAACCTAAATTGTTTTCAAAGTGAACTTGATTTCTCTTTAAAAGAAACTGAATCTACTCCTGCCCCAAAACCAATAACCCGAGCTAAACCCTAAAAAAAATCGTGCCTTGCTTCGAGTTTTCAAACCAATTAACCCGAAAGCCCCCAAAAGTCCAACCTAAAAAATTTTCTAAGTAATTTCACTTCCCCACCAAATCTCTACTTCGAGTTAAACTCGAGTTAACACGTAAGCTTTTCTGAGGCACGCTTTGTGTTCGTCCCCAATAAACACCGTCTTCCCCAATCCTTAATCAACGCAGTTACACAATGACACACGTGCACGTGTACGACCTTCCTAATCGTCTCCGACTACTGCCCTGAGCCTCGACAAGGTGCCGATCCTCCCCTAAGTCACCACGACAACCCAGGTTAACCAATTAATTAGAAAATCAAAATCGAAGTATACAACCATCACTGCAACCCATATGACCCACCAAAAAAACATCTCGCCCCACCGATATAGTTCACCAGAGCTCACGCCAATCAACCACAAGCTACGTTACGTCGCCACGCTCCTATTCCCTCCAATCCCATCCAGTCCAATACACTCATGCCTACACAATCACCTCGCAAACTTTGTCAACTCAAACAGGGTTTTAAACCCTAATTCACCAACATTCCACCGCCTCGATCATCAATAAATACTTCCAATATTTTTCCTAGGACCACCCATCCACAACCTTCCTCCAGCAATCATCTCGAGATTCTAGACTTCTTCGTTTACCAGCAAATTCCCAAGTTCCAAACCATGTTAACTCCCAATTACTCGATGATTATACCCTTAATAATTATGAAATGTGTAACGACCTGATATTTTCAACCATTCGCATCCGCACATGTCGTACTTGAATTGCTCAAAATATCATATTGTTAATTGAAATTTGGCAATTCTTAACATCTACAGTAAATAAATCAATCACAGATACAGAGTAGTACAATGATACGCAGCGGAATAAATGAATAGTAGTTCATGAAGCTACTATATAAAAAAGTTAGAAATAAAATACATCAGAAAATCCCAGATGCAGTGAAGTCTCCAGTACGGGAAGATGACTTCTCTGAACAATCGACTAGATGACTGAAAGGATGGATAGCTGGATCTTCAAGCAAAGCTCCAACTTCGAAGGTGAGTCTCAAATGCTGTATCGCTCAGTCAGACCCGAGTGTAAATAAAAACACAAAACACTCGTGTCAGGATTAACATTCTTATATCTATAAATCCAACTCAAGTGAAATATCAACTGAAATATAATTAACTTAGAGGATGTTTGGGATACCCATCCTCTAAGGATTCGAGGAACTATCTACAGGGTAGAAATATACACTATAACATCGTGGTCATTTCAATTTTATTTATATTTCAAAACTAAATATCATTTTCATTTCAAATATCTCTGTTTTCCAAATTAGTATATATATATCCAATAATTTAAGAAGTAAAGTATTTTTATTTCCTCAAACTTCACAAATCGCTTCAAAAATCAACTCGACCTTCACGTTCAAATTTAATTAAATCAAAATTTATCAATTTCCATTCAATTTAGTTTCTGACTAAACTATTTCAAATTTTATCTGTTTTAAATATGGATTTGAACCACAAAATAAACCCTTTAAATTTCAATATAATTCGAAGTTAGTATATTTCGAAGCTTTAAATATTCCACAAATCTATTTCAGAAATACAAATTTAATAAATCCTTAAACGTGTTTCATATTTATAAAATCAATCTTAATTAAATTATCTTAATATTAAATCTATATATAAAATAACCTTTATATATAATACTTTAAATCAATGTTCATTAAAACCATATATTTCTTTTCAAGACCATAGAAATTATTTTCAAAACATTCATATAGACCACGGCGTCGATGTAAAATTTTCTATTCTATGTACAAGGGATACGGATAATTTTGTCATTTCAATCCGTAAGTTAAATATATACGGGTGGATATCATTTCAACCCGTAGTCCCAAATTCAATTCAAATGAAAATCGCTTGGGTTTATCATTTCAACCCATAACGAAATTCTCCTATTCTAAAATTCGTTCGGGTATGTATCATTTCGACCCATAGTGATTTCTATACTAACAAGGAACTTGCAGAGTGATAACAGATATGAAAATAATAATAACAACATGCATATATCATCAAAAATAAATATAAACAATCGGATATGGCGTCATATCCCATAAGTGAACAGTTACAGATAATAGCATATATAACAATTTAAATAAATACAGCATCATATTTCAATTGTCGTTTCAATTTAATCAAATTTAACAAATAAAAGAATGTTAATCATGAGTGATTGCTCACCTTTCGAGGCTAAAGAATACAGAAGATGACATGGATACGCACACTGATACGAACACTGAAATTTGAATTATAAATCCGAGTACGAATTTCAAAGAAAAGTAGGATTGGCACGAATTGGACGAACGAGGCTGATAATCAAGAATTTATGAATTGAATCAGAATCAGTCTGATATATACAGAAATTTTTACTATTTTAATAAAAATCAAAATTGCATCCCTAAGAAAAATTTAAAGTCGAATCACACACACACACACACACACACACACACATATATGTTAAATAAAAATCCTTATAATTTTTCCAAACCATTTTAATTTTCACACATAGATCAAAATTTCTATTTACAAATCTAAGACCCAAACCACCCCATACGACCTATGTATATAATATCATTAAGAATTGTATTTTAAAATAAGATTAATATATAAAACTTCAACAAAATTACACTGTTCAAATCTCATTTATAAACTACAATATACATATGGTACAAAATCCACTTCACAATACAATTATAAATTTTAAACACTTACCTACATATATAAACTAATATATAACTACCCATACATAAACAGTAAAGCCTATACACAGACTTATATAAAAATTTAGACAACGGACGTACGAATTACTTATATAACTCATATTATAACTTATTTTATAAATATATATAACTGTAACCTATGCAGACCGAAAGTATAAGTTAGAATGTAAACTTTATAAAATATATATAAATAGCAACTAATATAACTTCAATTTTTTTTTGTGCAAGCAACTCGCCTACACTAAAACACATATACACCCTTAACTTTTATGCAAACATGCATGCCAACTGAAATGAAAACTTATATATTAGAAAACTAACTCCATACATAAGTGTATGCAAAGTATATAGATATATATATAAGGCCATAAAGATATATCTATAATTATTATAACTTTATATAAATATATGTCATATACGAACTTAGGAAAATAAACAACTTCAAAAATCCTGTACAACTTCCATAATAATAAGATGTAAATTGACCTTCAATAAAAGTTATAAACCTGTTTATTATAAAACTATATATGTATAATAACGGATTTATAAAACTTATAAAATAAATCATACAATGTGGTTTGTAAAATATACATATTTGGACTCAATGTTAAAAAAAATGAATATAAATCTACTTGCAAAAAATGCAGACTCCATTTGCAGATCCAACACAACTCACACATATTAAATATGCATACACTTCTAGAAACAAAACAAACTTTTAAAAAAAATGGAAACCACGTTTGGTATATATATGTATTCAAATCCAACAACTTTATATAAACCACTATATTTATGCATCGTATATTTTTATACCACTATCAATATATCATAACTATACTCCATATAAACAATTATGCGTACCAACTTTGAATGCTAGAATATGCATCAACAGCACGTACAGGGGACGTGTATTGATAAAATCATCCATATCATAGATTAATATAGAACTATGTATAATATATATATAAATAACACTTGCAAATATAAACTTAATTTACCTATGCATGTTTATGCAAACAGTAGAGGAAACAGGGGAGGGTCGCTGCGTCTTCGATGGATATTGCGCAAGGGAAAGAGTGGTTTCGGTGGAGGAGCAGAGTTTGGAAAAGATGAAGGAGAGGCCGAAATTTGTAGTGCCAGGCAAGTTTATATAGAAGAGGAAGAAACAATAGAGAGGGAAAGAAGAGAAATCTGGGAAGAAGCAATAAAAAAGGGAAGAAAATACGAACAGAAGTAAATGGAAACGACTAAATAAAAGTAATCAAAGAAATAGCACAATCACGTGCTATGATTCAGTGGAGGATTTGAGGAAAAATATTCACGTTGATTCAGGAAAATAATCAAAACAAATAAATGGTAGGACGTTTCAAATTTGAACGGAAGGAAAGAGAAATGTCACAATTCTGGAAAAATATCAAAGTAACAGCTACACATTTATTCAAGAGCTATTAAAACAATTTTTAAATTGTGAAGGCAACGTTACTCTGCGGTAAATTTTTAAAATAAGAATGCTGAACGAAAATCAACAGACAAATATGGTGTGGCGTAAATGGCAAGAGTCACGCTGATTACTGAATAAAATAAAACGAATAGCAATTTATTGATTATTTTTTTTTAGACGGTAGAAAAATGAAGAAATAAAAGGTTAGTGAAAGTAGGAATGAATATATTAGAAAAGTAATGATTCTAGTAGCAACGGTCATCTTAGATTAAGTTGAAAATTTTATAATAATTTATTACCGTGGCTATGGTTCAAATTTTTTTGAAAGCAAGGAAACCAAAAGGTCATAATTAAAGGTAAGCTTTAAATTTTTAATAAATACAAAACGTATCTAAGTTTATACGTTTATAACTTTCCAGCTATAGTGTATATATATAATGAACGATCATAATGAAAGAAGTGGAAATAGGGAGTGTAGGAAAGGAAAGGTTAGAAAAATAAAATTTTCACCCTTAAATTCCTTAGATAAATAAGGTAACGTACCTCTTCAATGAAATGTACAGCAACGGTCACAAGCTAAAATTTAGCTGAAAGTTTAAAGAAATGAGGGGAAGATGGTTTTTTTAAATTAATCACTTTCCAGAATTAATATGTCAATGAAAAAAGGAAAGGAGATGAATCAGGGAAACATATTATAACTTATATATAATTATTAAACGGATAGATGGAAGAAAAGGTGAGCAGGTGAGTAAAAGTGGAAACTGATTTATGAGCGAAATGGAATGTGAGCTGTTGCCTGGGAAGAAAATGGAACAGTTTAAAAATTAAAGGCAATGGACTGCTGAAATTAAATGAGTATAAAACGTGTAAAAGTTATATATTGAAACAGCTATAAATTTCAATTATTATTATAAAACAGGGAATAATGAAAGGCAAGGACGATGATTTCAAAGTTTATTAATGGCTAGGAATGGGAAAGTCTATCTGTGAATTGGAAAAATTATTAAGCAATTGAAATCGGTAGAAAAAGTAACTGCTACACACTGTTTTAGAAACAATCAAAGTAATTAATAGCTTGATTGGACAGCAAGAATAAATATGGAAGGACACGTTATAAAGGCAAAATGAACCGTTTGAAAATAAATAAAAGAAATGATGGCAAATAAAACAGCCGTGCCTTGAATTTTCCAAAATGAATTATTTTATGAACATCAATTATTACTGACTTAAATTGAACAGAATCACACCCTGAAATATACGTTCTTAATTTTTGATGAAAATTTATCATTTTCCATATTTAACTATACGTAATCCAAATGTAATATTTTATTTCAAAATATTATTATTTAAAATTTCTCAAAAATCAAATTAACTACGCTAAATAACACCATTAAAAATTAACAAAATTTTACGGATCGTTACACTTTCCCCCACTTAAAACTTTTCGTCCCCGAAAAGGAAGAAGGTAGGAGAATAGAAACAACCAGAAAGATAAATAGATTGAAAGACAAGGATAAACAATTAAATTAAGACCATATAAATTTTACTTTAAATATTCATTTGAAAACTTCATTTGAAATTAAATTTTCTTTAATACTTAAAAAAAATTCAAACCCATTTGTAAAATTTCTTGCTTCCTTTATAAATACCATTTATAAGTTTTAAATAACACATTTTTAAATATATATGAAAACTATTTGGAAACAGTTTTTCACATCCTTGGTTATATTTTCAAGGAAGTTATTTGACAACATTAAATCCATAGTTTATAAATTTACTAATTTATCTTAAGACACTTTCAACATTATAGATAAATTAATAATCATTTCTTAAATATGTTATATTAAATTAATAAATTCTGCAACATTAATGACACTAATGATTTACTATTAAACCATGTAGTATATAAATAAACAATATTTTAAAGATTATATTCAAAAAAAAGGAGGGTAGATTCGGAAAAACGGAATATAGGTGAATAAATAAAGCCGAGCAGATAAGGTAGGTTCAAATGGATAGTATCGGGCTCGAATAATTAAATCAAACCATAAAATTTTAATCTCAAATATTAATACAAAATTTCTTTGTTGGAAATACCTTTATAATAAAATACTTTTATATCGAAACGAATTTTTCCTTTTAAAATTACTTTTATAACTCGATGTTTCAACAAGTTTATCCTCGTTCTTGCAGACTCTGGCCATGCGCTGATCAGGCGCAAAGCTAGAATTCTTTAAGTACTTAGTAGACCTGTTTCAACACCAGTGAAAATACTTGAAAAACCTTAAAAAAACAGATGTGGAAAGTACAATCTAAACAAAACAATCAAACCAAAACCTTTGTCCAACCATGGTTCGCAGATACACAATGGTTACGCCTGGATCCCCCATGAAACAATCTGTATCCGTAAGATTTCTCAGCCTTGCGAGTTACGCCATGATGACTAGTAGGGTGCAGGATACACAATGGTTACGCCTGGGTCCCCCAGGAAACAATCTGTACCCCTAGGCCGTCTTAACCAGGCAGTTTCGCTACTAATGCGACCTACACCGATTGCAGGATACACAATGGTTACGCCTGGATCCCTCAGGAAACAATCCATACCCCTAGGCCAGACTCAGCCAGGCAGTTGCGCTATGTAGTCGCGAGAGAAAAAAAATCATGGGTTACGCCACAGTGGGAACATTCGAGTATCACATCTGGAAAATCAAAAGTCAAAGAGAATAATATCGATAGAATGAATCCGCAATGTGGCCACAAAGCGGATATCAAGCAGAAGGCACTTTCCATATCTTTATTTCGAAAATATATATCATATAATACCTTTTCAAATCACTTTCAAATATCATACTTATATAAAGTCCATTATATATAAGATTTCATTCTCAAATCGAATACTTTCCAAATCAATAGTATATCAAATCACACTTATATAGACTTCGATTATATTAAAAAAATCAAAACATTTCAAAACTAAATTCCATATTAGTATAATTCAAAATAGTCATATTCATTTACTTAACAAAAGGTTTCAAACTTAAACATACAAAACTAAACTTATACGCTTAATCAAATATTTTATCCTCTTCGAAATTTCTTAGCTTTGAAAATTTAACCTCGATTTGGAAGTGTTCGAACATTCAAAATAGTCAGGGAAATCAAATTTCCAATTCAAGAGTTGAAAATCAACAATAAATCAATAAATCAATTTCAATAGATAAGATTATACCAAATCAAATCCGAAAAATCGAGGGCTGAATACCGGCCTCACTTTAAATTGTTTCAAATATATACATATATCTTTCGAAAATATCAAATTACTTCGAAATTTGAAATCAAAAACGGTTTTACAAAATCATTCGCATAGAGAAGGTATTAAAGTGGCCTCTCCCCCACTTTGAAACTCGAAAATCAATGTCGATGATGCATGCACCCATCACCGAAATTATTTTCCAGCGACATAAGTGAGTTATGGACTTCTATTTTCTTGAAAACTTCTTTGAAATTTCTTCAAAATTATTGGAATTCATTTGAACTCATTTGAAACATTTCTTATTCAGAAAATACTTTTAAATCGTATTATTTTTATATATTTTCCAAAATCTTAAAACCGATTTCAAAATACCTTCTCGAATTTCAAATTTACCCTTCAGTTATAAATCATTTTTATATAAATCAATTTCTTATAAATTTCCAAAATTTCAAATCCTTTCAAAACTTTTATACATAGAATAACATTTCAATTTTATATATAGAATAAAATCATAGTTATCCAAATAATAATTTCGATATATAAAATAATCTCAAACATAACCCGATTTTCAAAGGATGGTTCAAGAATGGATTTCAAAGCAACGATAGAGATTTAAATTAGAGGAACTCCAATCAATAGTTACCTGATTCGAAGATAGACTCGATCGAAGATGAGATAATTAAATTACAAAATAGAAGATGGATATACTTCTACAAATCGTGGCGACCTTAATCGGGTCAACTGTGACATCAGGAATATAATCGATGCGGAATTCCCAAAAAAAATCAAGATTCGATTGCCAGAGATAGAATTCACCATATCAAGATATAGCAGCACGTAAACCGAGGATACAGAAATCTTCGGTGGATCAATGCCAATTGTAAAGGAGTTTTCACCCCCTTTACAAAACATTCAGTGGAATTATGGGATACTCCAGAATCAAACGAATATAAATATAAAGAGACAAGGATGAATTTTGAAACCGAGGGACATTCCAAAATTCAAAGGAAATCGAGTCAAAAAGGAAGAGATTCAACTCTAACGAAAGAGATTCTGTAAATAAATTTCCCATATATGCTAAGTTTTTCCTAGAGCCATAGCTCTGATACCAACTGTAACGACCTGATATTTTCAACCATTCGCATCCGCACATGTCGGACTTGAATTGCTCAAAATATCATATTGTTAATTGAAATTTGTAAATTCTTAACATCTACAGTAAATAAATTAATCACAGAATCACAGATACAGAGTAGTACAATGATACGCAGCGGAATAAATGAATAGTAGTTCATGAAGCTACTATATAAACAAAGTTAGAAATAAAATACATCAGAAAATCCTAGATGCAGTGAAGTCTCCAATACGGGCAGATGACTTCTCTGAACCAATCGACTGGATGACAGAAAGGATAGATAGCTGGATCTTCAAGCAATGCTCCAACTTCGAAGGTGAGTCTCAAATGTTTTATCGCTCAGTCTGACCCGAGCGTAAAGCAAAACATAAAACACTCGAGTCAGGATTAACATTCTTATATCAATAAATCCAACTCAAGTGAAATATCAATTGAAATATAATTAACTTAGAGGATGTTTGGGATACCCATCCTCTAAGGATCCAAGGAACTATCTACAGGGTAGAAATATACACTATAACTCTGTGGTCATTTCAATTTTATTTATATTTAAAAACTAAAATATCATTTTCATTTCAAATATCTCTATTTTCCAAATTAGTGTATATATATATATATCCAATAATTTATGAAGTAAAGTATTTTTATTTCCTCAAACTTCACAATCGCTTCAAAAATCAACTCGACCTTCCCGTTCAAATTTAATTAAATCAAAATTTATCAATTTCCATTCAATTTAGTTTCTGACTAGACTAATTCAAATTTTATCTATTTTGAATACGGATTTGAACCACAAAATAAACCCTTTAAATTTCAATATAATTCGAAGTTAGTATATTTCGGAGCTTTAAATATTCCACAAATCTATTTAAGAAACGCAAATTTAATAAATCCTTAAACGTATTTCATATTTATAAAATCAATCTTAATTAAATTATCTTAATATTAAATCTATATATAAAATAACCTTTATATATAATACTTTAAATCAATATTCATTAAAACCATATATTTCTTTTCAAGACCATAGAAATTATTTTCAAAACATTCATATAGACCACGGCGTCGATGTAAAATTTTCTATTCTATGTACAAGGGATACAGATATTTATCATTTCAATCCGTAAGTTAAATATATACGGGTGGATATCATTTCAACCCGTAGTCCCAAGTTCAATTCAAATGAAAATCGCTTGGGTTTATCATTACAACCCATAACGAAATTTTTCTATTCTAAAATCTGTTCGGGTATGTATCATTTCAACCCATAGTGATTTCTATACTAATAGGGAACTTGTAGAGTGATAATAGATATGAAAATAATAATAACAACAGGCATATATCATAAAAAATAAATATAAACAATTGGATATGGTGTCATATCCCATAAGTGAACAGTTATAGATAATAACATATATAACAATTTAAATAACCACAGCATCATATTTCAATTGTCGTTTCAATTTAATCGAATTTAACAAATAAAAGAATGTTAATCGTGAGTGATTGCTCACCTTTCGAGGCTAGAGAATACAGAAGATGACATGGATACGCACACTGATACAAACACTAAAATTTGAATTATAAATCCGAGCACGAATTTCAAAGCAAAGTCATGGCACGAATTTGACGAACGAGGCTGATAATCAAGAATTTATGAATTGAATCAGAATCAGTCTGTTATATACAGAAATTTTTGCTATTTTAATAAAAATCAAAATTTCATCCCTAAGAAAAATTTAAAGTCCAATCATATATATATATATATAATTTACCTTTTTTCATACATAAACCAATAGTTTTAACATTTGAAATAAAACATATACGTTAAATAAAAATCCTTATAATTTTTCCAAACCATTTTAATTTTTACACATAGATCAAAATTTCTATTTACAAATCTAAGACCCAAACAACCCCATACGACCTATGTATATAATATCATTAAGATTTATATTTTAAAATAAGACTAATATATAAAACTTCAACAACTTACACTGTTCAAATCTCATTTATAAACTACTATATACATATGGTACAAAATCCACTTCACAATACAATTATAAATTTTAAACACTTTACCTATATGTATAAACTAATATATAACTACCCATACATAAACAGTAAAGCCTATACACAGAATTATATAAAATTTTAGACAACGGACGTACCAATTACTTATATAACTTATTTTATAAATATATATAATACTGTAACCTGTGCAGACCGAAAGTATAAGTTAGAATGTAAACTTTATACAATATATATTATAGCAACTAATATAACTTTAATTTTTTTTTGCGCAAGCAACTGGTCTACACTAAAACACATATACACCCTTAACTTTTATGCAAACATGCATACCAACTGAAATGAAAACTTATATATTAGAAAACTAACTCCATACATAAGTGTATGCAAAGTATATAGATATATATACAAGGCCATAAAGATATATCTATAATTATTATAACTTTATATAAATATATGTTATATATGAACTTAGGAAAATAAACAACTTCAAAAATCCTATACAACTTCCATAATAATAAGATGTAAATTGACCTTCAATAAAAGTTATAAACCTTTTTATTATAAAACTATATATGTATAATAACGGATTTACAAAACTTGTAAAATAAATCATACAATAGGGTTTGTAAAATATACATATTTGGACTCAATGTTGAAAAAAATGAATATAAATCTACTTGCCAAGTATGCAGACTCCATTTGCAGATTCAACACAACTCACACATATTAAATATGCATACACTTCTAGAAACAAAACAAACTTTTCATAAAAAATGGAAACCACATTTGGTATATATATATGTATTCAAATCCAACAACTTTATATAAACCACTATATGTATGCATCTTATATTTTTATACAACTATCAATATATCATAACTATACTCCATATAAACAATTATGCGTACCAACTTTGAATGCTAGAATATGCATCAACAGCACGTACAAGGGATGTGTATTGATAAAATCATCCATATCATAGCTGAATATAGAACTATGTATAATATATATATAAATAACACTTGCAAATATAAACTTAACTTACCTATGCCTGTTTATGCGAACAGTAGAGGAAACAGGGGAGGGTCGCTGCGTCTTCGATGGATATTGCACAAGGGAAAGAGTGGGTTCGGTGGAGGAGTGGAGTTTGGAAAAGGTGAAGGAGAGGCCGAAATTTGTAGTGCTAGGCAAGTTTATATAGAAGAGGAAGAAATAATAGAGAGGGAAAGAAGAGAAATCTAGGAAGAAGCGATAAAAAGGGAAGAAAATACGAACAGAAGTAAATGGAAACGACCAAATAAAAGTAACCAAAGAAATAGCACAATCACGTGCTATGATTCAGTGGAGGATTTAAGGCAAATTATTCACGTTGATTCAGGAAAATAATCAAAGAAAATAAATGGTAGCACGTTTCAAATTTGAACGGAAGGAAAGAGAAAAGTCACAATTCCGGAAAAATATCAAAGTAACAGCTACACATTTATTCAAGAGCTATGAAAGCAATTTTTAAATTGTGAAGGCAACGTTACTCTGCGGTATATTTTTAAAATAAGAACGCTGAACGAAAATCAATAGTCAAATATGGTGCGGTGTAAATGGCAAGAGTCACGCTGATTACTGAATAAAATAAAACGAATAACCATTTATTTATTATTATTATTTTAGACGGTGGAAAAATGAAGAAATAAAAGGTTAGTGAAAGTAGGAATGAATATATTAGAAAAGTAACGATTCTAGTAGCAACGGTCATCTTAGATTAAGTTGAATTTTTTTTAATAATTTATTACCGTGGCTATGGTTCAAATTTTTTTGAAAGCAAGGAAACCAAAAGGTCACAATTAAAGGTAAGCTTTAAATTTTTAATAAATACAAAACGTATCTAAGTTTATACATTTATAACTTTCCAGCTGTAGTGTATATATAATGAATGGTCATAATGAAAGAAGTGGAAACAGGGAGCGTAGGAAAGGAAAGGTTAAAAAAATAAATTTTTCACCCTTAAATTCCGGAGATAAATAAGGTAACGTACCTCTTTAATGAAATGTACAGCGACGGTCACAAGCTAAAATTTAGCTGAAAGTTTAAAGAAATGAGGGGAAGAAGGCTTTTTTAAATTAATCACTTCCCAGAATTAGTATGTCAATGAAAAAAGGAAAGGAGATGAATCAGGGAAACGTATTATAACATATATATAACTATTAAACGGATATATGGAAGAAAAGCTGAGCAGGTGAGTAAAAGGGGGAACTGATTTATAAGCGAAATGGAACGTGAGCTGTTGCCTGGGAAGAAAATGGAACAGTTTAAAAGTTAAAGGAAATGGACTGCTGAAATTAAATGAGTATAAAACGTGTAAAAGTTATATACTGAAACGGCTATAAATTTCAATTTTTATTATAAAATAGGGAATAACGAAATGCAAGGATGATGATTTCAAAGTTTAATAATGGCTAGGAATGGGAAAGTCTATCTGTGAATTGGAAAAATTATTAAGCAATTGAAATCGGTTGAAAAAGTAACAGCTACACACTGTTTTAGAAACAACAAAGCAATTAATATCTTGATTGGACAGCAAGAATAAATATGGAAGGACACGTTATAAAGGCAAAATAAACCGTTTGAAAATAAATAAAAGAAATGATGGCAAATAAAACATCCGTGCCTTGAATTTTCCAAAATAAATTATTTTATGAGCATCAATTATTACTGACTTAAATTGAACAGAATCACACCCTAAAATATACTTTCTTAATTTTTGATGAAAATTTATCATTTGCCACATTTAACTATACGTAATCCAATGTAAGATTTTATATCAAAATATTATTATTTAAAATTTCTCAAAAATCAAATTAAATACGCTAAATAAAACCATTAAAAATTAACAAAATTTTATGGGTCGTTACAAAATGAATTCCTAAATTCATATTTTCGAAATACGAATAAGTTCTTATGATCAAAGCTTGAAAATCTCAAAATCAAAACTTCGACTTAATTTTTTTTTACTGTTATTCATATTTTCCAGCAATTCTACTTACTATTTATACTTAAATGTATTTTTAAAATTAAGTTTACACCCCTACCGTCATCTTTTATTTAGAATCCAAGGTCTAGAATTGATTGTACATAGAGAAATTGATTTTTATTTTGAGTGTGCTTGAGCCTGTGAATATAACAGAACAGCCTGTTCATATATATACATAGACACAGATGCATAAACATTTAAACAGAGAATTTTCAAGCATATGAAGATAAAATCAACATGCAAACCAGATTCTATATATATGAAGGTTGAAGAGTTTGCTCACATTGTTGTTTGACAGAGGACTTGAATTTGTTTTGAACTTTGTTGCCTGATCTTTGGTCTACTTGATCCTGTTTTGAATCCTATTTCTTCTTTTACTCTGTTGTGATTTCCAGATTGAAGTTTGGTTTGATTTCAAGGCTTGATCTTTGATTTAAACTGAATCCATATATTGTTTTGATCTGAGATGATTAGATCTATTGCCACTTTGAAGCTTGAATTCATTTTTCTTTTTCACTCACTGATTTTCAACTGAAGCTGCTTAGTTTGAATTACAAAATTTTGAAATAGGATTTTGAAGTTGTTTGAATTCATTTTAACACTTTGGTTGAATTTGTAGTTTTAAGTTTCCAGGCTGAGAAGTGAAGACAAAAACCTGGTTACTTTCTTAAAATATACTTTTATAAAAATTCAATTAAGAAGGAAAACATTTTTGACACTTGTACATTTTCAAATTAAATTAAACTAACACTTGTCTATAATATGTACACTTGTTAATACAATCTTATTTATGTTTAAGTCCTTAATTTTAATTAATTTTTAAATTTACTTTTAAATCCTTGCTTTGTTTTATTTTATAAATCATGTTCATGTTTTCTTATTTATTTTCTAAAAGATATATATATATATATTTTAAACTTTGTATTAATTCTTTTACATAAATATACACCTTATCTAATTTTGGATCCAAATTTCAAGTTTTATTTTCGATCTATTTTATAAAACACAATTATTTTTAAATCCAATATTATTTATAAAATACTTATACTTAAATTTCAAATCAATGTTTCTATTTACAATGCATACCCTATTTAACTTTGAAATATCACATTCATTCACATCTATACAAAAATACATTTTTTTGTTTAGGAAATTCTCGATTTAATTCACAATTAGATTTATAATATATTATTCAAACTATTTATTTTTGAATTTTCAATCTCATAATTAAATTTAAATAAAATTTATATACAAATATCTGATTAAATTTGGAAAAATTCACATTTATTCTCAATTTGATTCCAAAAATTAAATTAATTGTTAAATTAAACTTGTTTAAAATTCGGGAATGTTACAACAATCCTCTGATTAATCTAGCTTCGATGGTAGATGAGGCATCCCTCATGCAGATGTGTAAGAGGAAATTCTAATTGATGATGTATTCGTCCCTCCATGCTTTTAATAAGCATATGATTTGCGTAAGCATTATACAGTCTGCAACCGATATATGTGTAAAGTCATATGCTACCTTTCAAACACTTCATTCGGCTAATTCTTCAATATTAGAAGCTTTCCCCAATCTAATTACATCCATACAATTAAGCTTGTTTGAACAATGATTGTCGTCCTCTATTTGAAAAAGGTGCCTACTATGGAAGAGATCTGTTATTTGTATGGTTTTAAGCATTAAAAGGGGACCCCTTTACTCACTTATATGGAGCCTTCTAGAGGTTGTCGTATAGTTCTTGGGCTTTGGAAAAAGTTGATTTATTTTAGTGGCGAGTTCTTTTTCGTGCATTTTTTGCTTGGATTTGCACAAAAGTGGTTATCACAACGTAGTTTTCATTTTAACCTTTTGTACTAATGAAGTTAACTTGATACTGATTGTTAATTTCATTATTTCTCATATTTGCAGAAGATTCAAAGGGACCAGACGACGTAGGACTTACGAGCACTCTTGCATCCCTTAAGGATATTCTACTTAGAAAAAGGATATAAGGACCTTTGTTACTATTGAAAATATGTTGGCATGAAATCTTTTGGAAAAAGGTCATAGTCTAGAACAAGTGCCCGCCGCTGATGAGGATGCTGAGCTTACATAGGAGGCCAAGGTCGAAGCTAAAGCTAAGAAGAATCAAGAAGTGACCCCCGTATAAGAGCTAGTTATTGTTCCTTAAGTGTGCCAAGAAGTAAGAGAGAGTAAAGAAGAGAATGATAATGATGAAGACAGTACTAAGGATATAGATATTGGTCACGATTCTTCTAATGGCATGGGTGGCGATGATCATGTGCCAGTGATTCCTCATTAGCCACAATTGACGATTATTTCATCCCGCACATCTTCGTAGCTACCACGAGCTTCCATAGGAGAAGAAATACCAATCTCTTCATCCAAGGATATATATATATATATATATATATATATATATATATATATATCGATTGCTTGAGAGTATAACAAATGAAATAACTTCTGTTGATATTGGCAACATTAGCATTAGTGACATTTGTTCTCCAATTCGCTTGTCAACTGACATTCCCGCAACTGGTGCATGGGAGGTTACCATGTGAGCTAGCTGCAAGACAACAGTACACGGGAGGCACTAGGACACATCGACACGACACAACACTACATATTTATACTATGTTATCTCTCAATCTTACTAGTATTAACTTGTCTGTATTTTGTTTTCAAATTCCATGGATATCCTACGTTGTTTTGATGATCTTAGGAGCTACAGAGACAAGTACAAGAAGTTTGGTACATCACATCATCCTCTTAAATCATCTCATGAATCAGACTCGAGTAGAAGCCAAATGAGGGAATGTTGAAGGAAGAATAAAGAATATAGGCACCACAATGAGGGCTATGAGAATCTGACAGGATATCACCTCCATGACGCAGATCTCGCTCTCTGCCGCAATAGAGTATGGAAAGGATTTTGAGGAGGCCTAACCATATACCTTCTATTCAAGTTCCAAATATTCCAATTTCAGTCCCACCTGCAACACAACCAATGATGTCCTCCCATGCACCTTGGCAATTTGAGCAGCCATCTAGGCTTATTTTTTTGATAGTTTTAAGAGAAGACTTCGGAAATAGCAACTTCCTTCCACCATTACAACTATACAGACTGAATTTCTTTTGAACCAATATCTGATGGCCAGGAAAAGGGCTATCCCAAAGATTAGTTTGATGATGTTGTATTTATCCCACACTTGAAAGAGATTGCTATACACGTTGGGTTTGATGTCATGGCTTATATGGGTGATGTATACGACAAATATTATAAGTGAAAGGGGATAGCCAAGGCCATCTCTAAAGTTTCTCAAGAGAGAAAGGTAGCTCTCCAAGGGAAAGAAATGATTGAAAAAGACAATAAGAACATCATTGAAAATCTTGACAAGGAGGTTGAAGAGCTTAAGGCCTCACTAGAAGACGTCGAGAAGAGGTTGGAGGAAAAGACCAAGTGCTTTGAAGAGAAAACTTTGAAATAACAGTGGCAAATTGAAGCTGCATGCTACAAAAGCCACAACCTCATCATAGAAAATGAATAGCTTCAAAATACTATGGATGATCAAGCCTCAGAAATTAAGAGATTGAAAGAAGCACTTGAGGCTAAGAAGAAAGATAAAGATGATGCTATTACGTAGACCCAAGATTATTGCAATGAGTTACTGGATGCTCGACATTTAAAAGATGAAGCCAAGGCCCGGGTGAGGACGGTTGTTGAGCAGATCATGACAAGCGAGGATCAAACTAAATTTAAAATTCAGCCTACTCATGTATGGTTCTATGCGAACATTGTCAAATTCTTGAATTTAAGATGGCTAAATGAGGAGTATCCCTAGGCTTTGGATATGTCTTGGGAAGAAATCTTGAACAAGGAATGAGAGAATTTCAATGGGGTTGAGGTTGACGAAGAGGAGTTAAAGCTTGACCACTTAGAGGATGAAGATATTAGGGCCCCTTCTAATTACCGATGTCATTCCCCAAGCTGTTGTGTCTGCCGAGGTCCGGCCCAACCCTAGCTCTAATGGTTTTGGTGAGACTTCCAATTCTGTTCCCTAAGGACTTACATCAGAAATTTTAATGCCAAAGGCGGATGAATCTGGCACTAGCACCTATTTCATGTCGGAGCCACCAGCCACTGAGGTTATTAACCTTTTCTCTACGGTAACTTCTACTGTTGAACCAACTTCTAGCACTTCAACTTTTTTGACATCCTTATTGGACATCCGCTATAATCCCAAGTAGCTCGGACACATAACAACTAAGTCACTCCCAAAACTGATCATCTTATATCCTATCATAGAGGGAGGATCTACTATACTTCATCTAATATAACTTTTGCGTCTCTTGAAGGTACGTCATTAACCTCACATGTATTCAAGATGGTTGGCATGACACTGGTTGTTGTCTTTAATCCTTATTTAAGTTTTAGGTCAACCTGCTCATGTTCCCTTGCCCAAAGGAGACTTGTCTATGGATACACAGATTACAGCGACTAAATCAATCATCATGTCTACCTCTATTCCAATTCCAAGCTCTTTAATGGGTCCAACTTGAGGTCCTAATGCTGAAATGGTTTGTGCTTGGATTAAGAGGCCACAGATGGTCCTCAAGTTACATAGGGGGATAAAACCATTGTTATTATTAGGGCACTAAGCATTTGTCTAGGCCTTTTTCTGTCTTATTGCCTATCCCATATATTGACATTCCTGCTTCCACCCCGGCTTCCAGTAGTATTCAAGCTGACTCTCCTGAGTCTCTAAGGAGCGATTATCATTGGAGTGTTGATCCCAAAGGCTATCTATCCAGTGGACGAAGAGTTAGGAAGCCTGACGAGAGACATACCACACATTCTTCTAGGGAGAATAAGAGGAAGAAGAAAGTGATGAATTTTTAGCTGCCATTTTTATTCTGTTAACATTGTTCCTTTGTCTAGTTTTTGGTCTATGTTCATTGGCTGTTCTTATGTAAGTATAACCAATGCTTTTGTTTAAAAAGTCTGCTGATAATGAATAAAGAATTTTTCTCTTCAAATCCATATTTTATCTGCCTACATATTTAGATTTTTATGTTAACTGCAAATACATTTGGATAAAAGTGTAATTATCATTCATTGTAATTATTGTACACATAGGCGATTTCGCACTGCTACTTAGTTATGCTAGTAGCTCTCTTATTATTCTTAGTTAGACTTTGTTTGACTAGTGACAAAGTTGGATCTTCATATCACTCCTTGTCATTGAGGGATGGCGTCATAGATATCTATCTCTAGATATCCATGTTCAATCATACCTATCCGTTGACATCGATTGCAACTGTTTACCTTGAGTGGTTGTTTGGATGTCTATCTCTAGACATTTTAATCTAATCTTGCCTAACTTTTGGTGTTGATCATTACTGACTAGAAGGATTCTTCTCCTGCATGTCCTATATCAAAGACATAATATGTATGATGCCTATCTCTGGCTCGCAAGTCAGCCTTCCAATCTCCAGGCGATGGTTTTAGGTCTGACCTATCTCTAAGGAAAATTCTTAAGATGGAATCATAGGGTGCGTCATAAAAACCGACTCTAGTGTATTTATACTCCAATGTTACGATCATGGATTGAAGGAGTTAACTGCCATCTATCTTTGGATACCTGGAATAGTTATATTCCTAAGAGCCAATTATGGATAGAAGTGTTGGTTGGCACCTATTTTTAGGTAACAATATACCTGCATTTTCAAGAGGCACAGCATTCAATTTCATTATTATCAACAGCTTATAGTTTAGCTAATGAGAAAACAATCCCAACATTTCACATTCAGAAGAATAACCGACTCTGCCTTATTATATCAGAGCTTAGTCAGGTATTTACAAAGACATGTTTAAGCGAAACAATGTCACAGATGTTCGTTATTCCATGCCCACGTAAGTGAGATTCCATCAACAGTGGCTAACTTAAATTTTTATCTCTAAGCTCATGTTTAATGATTTATGGAACTTCCCACTTTGGACCCATTTCACTTGTCCAGTAAAGATTCGTTTAAGAGCGAGATCACCGATCTTGAAGGTCTGACTTCTGAACTTCAAATTGAATTACCAAGCTACTAGTTTATGATGAGCTTCAGCTTTAAATCAGCTTCTTCACACATTTCATCGATCATGTAAAGGGACTCAAGTACGAGCTCCTTATTTTCCTTAGGATCATAATGGATCTTCTAATAAGAAGGCACTTCCAATTTAATTAGAATCATGGCCTCTGATCCATAGGCTAAAGAGTATAAATATAAATATAAACATTCTAACTTGCATAGTTTGAAAATTTTAGAAAGTAGTTTGAATAGTTTAAAGAGTACAAATAAGTTTTTATAGTTTAAATAGTTTTAAATAGTTTGATATAAAAGTTTTGAATATTGAAAATGATTTATGTAGTAAAATGGTTTAGAGAAATCAAAATAATTTGAACAATAATAAAAATAGATTTTAAAAATTTTATATTAAAATAATTTATTTTGAAAATAATATCGAATCAAACTGTTTCTTTCCATTTTACAAATCTGGACCCGTAACCAATTCAACAAACTCAATTTCTAATCTTCCAATTCAATTGACTTAATTTCAGTTTACCTTCAAATCAACTTGATTTCAATTTCGATTCAAAATAACTTCAATTTCCCAAACATTCATTTTTAACTTCAAATTTGATTCAACAATCCAATTCAATGATTTCAATTTCAGTTTGATTCTTATTTTAAACCATCACAATTTATGTCAATTTCAAGCCCAATTTCAATTTACTGATTTAAACCATTTAGATCAAATTAAACTTCATTGTTGAATTTTAATATCCAAAATCTTCAAAATTATTTGATTTTGATTTAAAGTCATATATCGATTATAACATCACCTTTCCAATTTAATTCTTTTAAACAATTTCTTTTAACCAACTTTAATTTCAACTTTCAAACTTGGACTAGTAAATAATTAAATTCATATAAATCCACAATTTATTTCCTTTAAAACAATAACATTTAATTAAATCCAAATTAAAGACTTTAAAACCATTTAATTTAACCAATCCGGTGTCCGTTTATAATTTTCTACCCAATGGCCAAGTGATCAGTTATTTTAATTCTAATTATAGGAATGGATATATATATCATTTCAATCCAAATCAAAGTGTCATTGGTATATATCATTTCAACCTATTTCTTAATTTATTCTAAATAATTCAAATAACAGTTTATATGCTTCCAATTAATATGTAGAGTAATAGCATATATATATATATATATATATATATATATATATATATAAACACACAATAATCCAAAATATCAACAAATAGACATCCATCACAGTGAACGTCCAAACCAGCCAATCAATCACAATAATTATCTGGTTATCAATATCAGGTATTTAACAAGAAATTCAATTTCAATATTAGTTTGTATGGCAATTCAATTCAATAAAATTCAATTTCAATTAAAATGTCTAATTAAACTACCAGACAACAACTATTAAAATTCTTGTCACTTCATAAATTTAAATCAACTAACATAAGAATATTTAGTACTATGTGAGTGGGTTAAATCACTCACATTTAATTCATAGCCGATTAAAATCCAATAAAAGCCGAAAAATTTAGTAGTCTGCAAATTTAACCAAATAAGTTCCATATTGTTCAGAATTTCGATATGGTTCCAATGGAAGAAACTGCGTCCAAATCCGAGTTCATATGCAAAAGTTATGAGGGTTGGAAGTCTGAATTTTATATTGAATTAAAAATAGAATAAGGGCAAAAACATAAATACGCAGATCTTCCTCCAGCCCTATACGCACGCAACCAAGCTTGCTGACCCCATCAACTTCCAACTTCATCCATCTGCCACCGATGATCCAGCCACCTTCGAGCCAATCAGAGACCACCAACGTCACCGTCGCTCAAACCTCCACCCTCGGCCAGTTAGCAGCCTCTCTAACGCTCCCTGTAACTCCATCGCCCCCGTGCTTGGCGTGAATTCAAGCGAACCTCAATGCCATCTAACCAATTGAGCCACATAGATCGACTCAGCACATTCTTCTCTACCTAGTGGTCGCCTCTGATCATCGATTGGTCGACGATCCACCGTTGATCGCGAAACCCTAACATGGACAGCCGAGAAAGATTGTCAATTTCTAGACAAATAAAGCCTCCAATCAAAAAAAAAATTGCAGATGCAAACTATGTTCGTCGAGAGCTTTGCGAGGATATATTATATAATTGGGTTTGAGCAGTCTAAATTCTGGAGTTTGATTTGGAATCATTGATTAGGATTTTGAGGTGTCTGCCATAGAGAAGGAATAGATGAGATATAAATTGTACATAAAGAAAATTAAATAAAAGACCGCTAGGGTTTATAACAGCCTGTATTTATACAGAGATGGATAAGAATGGATGGAACAGATCGAATGGATCAAAGCGATAACAATGGCCCGAAACCTCGTTTCGTTCCCGAAACGAAAATTGGTCATCCCATGTATCAAAATATAGGTTTTCAATATTTTAAAACTCAATGAAACTAATTTCAAACGCTAATTCTAATGTGTATAGAAGTTAGCATAAAAAATCAATTTATATTTATTTAAATTCCTTTAAATGATTTCTACGGATTTCGAGTACGCACGATCAAACGTTAAGTCTGATCGCTACTAAACTTGAAATCCTATAATAATTCACTATTACGGATCCGATGAAAGTGGTTTCGTTAAAATACGAGGCAGTGCCTAAAAGACTAATTTTACACGCTAATTAAATGAATTATTAATTTAAAATCAATTTAATCACTTTGAAATTTAAATTTAAATTTAACTATTTTACCATTCTTAATTACACGGAAATATAATGATCTTTTGAAATTCAATTTTCCGTGTTGATTGTAAGATTTAAATATTACATTAATTTCAGCATTCTATTACAACTGTAATAAAACCCTAGTTTATTATATTTTAAACTCCAATAAATTCTTTAATTTTGATTTACACTCCTATTATTAAATCAACCAATACCTTATGAATTTATTTAACGTAAGTTTTCATTTTATTATACTCATTTTCTATGGTTAACTTC
Organism: Allium cepa; assembly: GCA_030765085.1. Classification (NCBI taxonomy): domain Eukaryota; kingdom Viridiplantae; phylum Streptophyta; class Magnoliopsida; order Asparagales; family Amaryllidaceae; genus Allium; species Allium cepa. The sequence goes on from CM060935.1 coordinate 28,410,293, forward strand.
TTTTCTTATATTAACTGCAATATTACGATTACATTTATTTTCATTGATTTCCAAATTAATTTCAAATCGATCAAATAATAATGTAACGATTTATAAATTTTGATAATTAAAAATATTTAATTAAGTAAGATTTTGGAATTTAATATTACAATAAATTAAAATTTACGATTTGTAAATAAGGCAATAAATTAAATGTTGTATCTAATGTTGAAGTTATATGTAATAAACTGAAATCGGTTAATATATAATGGAATCAATATTTGGTAAATAATTTATCAACCTTTGTTTGTAAACAATATGTTAATAAAGGTGAATTACTAATGTATTACAATTGATTAATTATCATTTTGATATTTAACCTATTTGAAATTAATTGTAAATCATTTGAACTTCATGTAATTAAATATTGCATTCAATATGAGTTAAGATGATAACTATAGATTAAGAATGTATTAAAATATAAACTAATGTTAATTATATCCATAAGGTAATAGTTGATTAAATAATAAGAGTGAAAATTTAAAATAAAAGAATTTATTGGAATTTAAATTATTATAAAATAGGTTTTATTCCTATTGTAATTTAACGTTAAAATTAATGTAATATTTAAATATTTGATTTAACATGGAAACTATATTGTAAAAGATTGTTAATTTCTGTGTAACCAGAAATGAAGAAAATTTTTAGCTTTTAATTTAGAATTTAAAAGTGGTTAAATTGATTTTTTTAAATAATAATTTATTTAATTAACGTGAAAATTGGTCCTTTTGGGCACCGCCTTGGATTTCAATGAAACCAGTTTCACCAGATCCATAATAACGGATTATTTAGGATTTCTAGTTTCGTAGTGACCAGACTTATCGTTTGACCGTGTGAGCTCGAAACTCGTATAAATCAATTAAAGGAATTTAGATAAATATAATTTGATTATGAAAGTAACTTCTATATATAATGGAATAAGGTTCTGAAACATATTTTATTTAATTCAAAAATGTCTAAAATGTGCAAATTGATATATTATACAACCAATTTGTATGTCGTTGGTTTTCGGACTTTGTAATTAGATTTGGCCCAATAATCTACGCTAGGATTTTTTGCTACCTATATATATATATATATATATATATATATATATATATTTCTGAAAACCAAGCAGCCATATTCCCTTTTGTGGTATGTACTTTTCCAATCCATCTACTTCTTCCCTATAGGGAACACATCCCAGAACCCTAAATTCTACTTTCAAAATCAAATGAAAAAACAAATTCTCCAAAATATATCAAATTGCATATCATTGTAATGATCTTGATGAATGGATTCAGTGTTGCGACCTGCCGTTCTGTACCCTTTTAGCTGACATTTCATTACACTTGTCCAATGCAAATGGTACGAAAAGATGAATAACTAAGAGAAAGAAGAGATATAGGAAGAAATAGAAACAACAATACAGTATCTCGCCGTCGTAGTGGAACAAAATATAATATATAATAACAGATTTTTTTATATAAGAAACTATAACTTTAATATACATACAATCACTAGAGTACAACAGTCAATAATCAACACAAGACAGTCATAATAACTTGTCTTCACAAGTTTGAGTATACAACATACACACATTGGATTATAATCAAACACATGAAATACGGCAAAGACTCCTCCTCCATGTTTCCTATGCTCCATAGCATCATAACCTGAATTTGTAATACTCGATCTAACCTAAGCATTATAATAAAATAACACCGAGTCAGTATGGAAAACCAGCGTGAGAAAACACACTTAATTTGAGTTATTACCATTTTCAAAAAAATTTGAAAAACAAAGGTATCTCGTAAGTCCACGCCACACATAAACACGAAAGGTTTTTACCTTATGATAACCAAAACATTTTATGTCAAAATCATCTGATATTATAATAGTGTCTATAGAAAATAAACTATAAAATAGCTGAAATGCTAGCATCTCATGTTTCAACATAGTTGGGCACAATCAAAGCCGTACAGTCTCTTAGTGGATATTGGACTCCGTACAATAACTGGGCTACTAAGGTACCACCTGTCACAGTACACCTATAGAAAAATTTACAAAGATCTTACCTACTGATCCCTGTCAACACAGGATCGGCCTACCCCTTACTGGATAGTACCGAATATGTTATCACCCTGGGTGTTTCCACTCTAATCAACTCTCTTTTTCATGCACAACCATATCCATAATTCTAATATAATATATTTGAGGGTATTTAGTAAAGTGATAGCATACCCTACTTGGGTGCGACCTACTTAGCCCTACTACATCTCCCTTGTTTTAGTCATTCCTAATTGACGAGGCTTGAGGCTATGTTTACCTTTTTGAATAGCATTCATACTTGGAATGCTAACACTGCCTTCCAGGTGACAATACAATGATACAATTCATTCATACAAGTTGTACTAGGTCTGGACAAACCGAATCACCATCTTCACCAGCTTCACCAGCTTCACGATATCACAATTCGTAAAGCACAAATCAGATCGAAGTGGTTTTTGGATAATTAAATCTGATCCTGGTCTCTTCGAAACAGTCAACGAATTTGGTCAGATTTGATAGTCAGTTATTAAACTATCAAATAACGCATATAAGCAGTTACTAGGACCAGATTATAAATTTTTCAACATCTATTTAAAAATATCTTTACAAAGATATGTATTCAAATCTCGTTCAATATTTCAATATTTGAAAACAATTTCAAATACTTCTAACCATAACAGGATATTTCCCACACTTAGAAATATTTACAGTTTAAATTTTTAATCCATTACCTGAAAAAATATTTCTATATAAATCATTTCGTAGTTAAAATATTTCCAAAATCATTTAATTCCGACACTTAGGAATATTCTATCTTATCTCACAAATCTTTGGAATTTTATTAATTCACTCTCGAATTTACAAAATCTATCAATTATACTTACTTATAATCTAACTAATGATCTGTAACTCCTTTAATGAATTCAGATTCATTTTCGAAAGTCCCAAGTCTAACTATTTTGGAAAATTTCCTTAAACTCCTAGAATTCCTATTATAACATTCCACTTATACAACCACATCCACTTAATAAAAATCGACACACAATCTCGCGAGTATTTATAAATAAATTCCAATTACTAACTTTTAAATTCTGTGTATATAATAATAATAATAATAATAATAATTTAAAATAACCATCAATAACAAATTCCAATTTATAAATAAAATTTTAGTTGATTTACAAAACTTGTTTATAAATTTAGAATTCATTCCACAAATTTAAATATTTAAATAACTAAATTTCTGAAATATTTTAATCCAATTAATAATTTTAAAACTTCATAGTTTAGCAATTTGAAATCCACTTTTTTAAAACAAATCTTAACTTCTTGTTAGAACCATTTCAAAATTCAACATATCCAAATTATTACTTATAAATCTCTCTCGATTTATCACAAATCGATTCAATTTCCAATTTCATAACTATTCCCAAATTCTGATATTGAATTCACTATTTCTCTCTAAACCGATATCCTGATCTCAATATAAATCCTATCTATAAATTTTATATATCCAATTTACGAAATGAAAATCACTTCCCTTTGTTTATAAACATCGTTTATAAACTTCAAAATCTCATTTCCAGTTTACAACGGTTTCATATTATTTAAATTCATTTATAAATCAGTTTCTAATCAAAATTCCATTCATAAATTTATTTATCAAATAATCTAAAATATATTCCGCAACCAATCAAATCTCGATTTCTACTTTCATTCCATAATTAAAAAAAATCTTGTTTAGAAAAAATCCAGTATAACCTAATTTATATTTATTTCCAAATTCCCTTTATTCTTCCAATCTATTTAAATATCGATTTTTAAACCCTTTTTCATTTAAACAAATATCATTTAAATTTATTGTTTAAAATCCTTTATATACATTATTCCAAACTCCATTTAAATAACATGGAATAGTCAAGCATAAATTCAAACCATTTATTTTTCCAAATCAATTCATTTTAAATAAATCCAAATTTTTATATAAATATTCTCTTTCGAATCACTTTTCAATTTGTTTTCAAATCCAAAAATAATAATTATAGATTTAAAATATTTAAATTAGGGCTAGCACTAACCTTGCATCCAATTAATCAAAGCATATTATAATCTAACAGAGACTATCTAAACACATCATACATTCACTATATATGAAATTAAAAATCAACAATTTTAAGGAATCCAGTTGGATCCTTCCAACCTGTTTCCCTACAATCATAGATGTTCAATAACATAAAATACCAATCCCACTTCGAAAGTGATGTCACAGTAATATAGGATCATCTGCTATTATGCGGGATGCATATGGTCTCATCCGCTCCAAAGGCGGGGAATATATCTAACTACTAATATATATATACTAATATACATAATATAATATCCAATTGATAATAATAATTCATGAATTCATCCAATCAACCAATAAATAAATTTCAACTATTAAAAATTCAACCTATTATCCAAGATGGGAGAGATTTACTCACCTTGATTTTTATTGTCGCCTCCACGTTAAAATTTAGCTAAAAATTCTACAATCTCTAATTGACTCCAAACTAATTCCTATTCATAGATATGAACGCAATGCAACTCGTCTCATCAAAATCTGATTTCATATGAAGAAGATATCGCATATATGTGTTTTACAAATTTCATATATAAAATTATCTTAAGTAAATTAAAAATCTAAACCCATACCCTTAATATAACATCACAACCCAATAAAAATCAAAACCAACTGCTACAGTCTTCATCTTCCCCAATTTATTTTTTCCATGCTGATACTCCACATCCTCATTGTGCATGCACCTATGACATGCACACCCATACATCATCGAATTTCGTGATTCTCACTTCTAATCTCGCCGATGAAATCTCCTAGCCGACCATGACCAGTCGCAACCCTCTACGATTATTCTGATGATATAGATGAAATCATAATCGAAGCAGTCTGTACGACATCCACACACAGTCGCGATCCTTCCCTCTAGCACGTACCACTCCAAATCGTCATGCATCGAAGCCTTGCTCATAAGAAGCTCATCGCCATTGACATCTCAACCTATCGCCACCTCCATCTCTGATAGACTTCTACCTTAGTCACGTCATTCTTATTCGAGAACTCCAAAATTCTCATCGCTTAACTTAATAAGCATACCGAGTCAAAGAATTTATTCTAAGGATCTCAAACATATAGTCCTTGGATTTTATTTTTGAGAAAAATTGGAAATAATAATTTTCTTTTTGAAGTTGAATTTAGTATTTTTCTTACTGCATTGTGCTCTTGTTTAGAAGAAGAAAAGATAGGTAGGCACGAGTATAAGTGTTTGAGAGTTGACTGAAAAAAGGCTGAAAAGACATTTGAAAATAATATATAAACATATATATATATATATAATCACAGAGAAAGATTTGGAAGCCAAATTGTACAAAATCGCCATAATCATAGCTGTTTGGAGCATTTGGAAAGAGGGGAACTGTCGCGTGTTTCAAAACAAACAAAGAAGCCATTTTGAGGTCAGTAAGCTTGCGAAAGGAGACATGCATCTATTACAAAGGAGAACTAAAAAATTTTCACTTACCAAGCAGGAACGAGACGTAATTCAAACTGCAAGAGTCGATCCGTGCTCTCCATTAGCAGGAAACCCAAGTACGAGCTACTTGTTTCAACCGCCATGACCTCGCGAGCTCGAACGAGGAAGAAAAGAAGTCATGTTATTTCTAGAATGTGTCTACTTTGTTGTCCGTGAAATGTTGGCTTTTTAAGTATATTGCAATGGGCCAATTTTGGGCTAACGTTCTTGGCTGAAATGCCAAAATAAAATTCTTACCCGTTTCAAATATATATATATATATATATATATATATAATCACAAAATATCTAGATATTTATTTCAAACCCCTACCGAGGCGTGCGCCCTAGCGTTCGTTATGTTGTATTCCTATTTCGAATGCAATGGATTAAGTTTTGTGGCCTAATTCGATCGTATAGAGAAGATAGCTTTTTGAATTCAATTATTATATTAAATTTCCGAAATCATTTTCAACGCGTTTCTATTCCATAAAACCAAACGATAACTCAAAATACTATGAAATTTGAAATCCGATAATAATACACTACTGCAGATCCAATGGAACTTGTTTCGTCAAAATCCGAGACTACGCCTCAGAAGGCTATTTTTTACTCGTTAATTTAAACGAATTATATTTAAAATCGAGTATATCACTTTTAAATTTAATCTAAAAGTTCTATTACTTTCATTCTTATAAAAATAAATTTAATAAACATTTAAACTATTTTTATCCAATAAAAATCCAAGATTAAAATATTTTAATGACTTCAATTATCTAATTCAACAATCAAATCATCAATAAATTGTTATATTTGAAATTCAAGCTATTAAATCTATAAATATAACTATTAAAATTTTAAAAATAAATTAAGTATTCCAATTTCAAATAACCCAAATTCTAGGTCGTTACATCCTTCCCCTTAAAAGAATTTCCTCCCTCGAAATTGCCTAGGTAAGAAGAATAGCCCAAGGCCCATTTACTTCCCCAAAACCAATCAGTTGAAACAACTTCCCAAAAATCAACTGGTTGAAACCACATTATCACTTTTACTACATTCATCCATAGATTCCAAATAATATTATCCTTTCAATCATTTCAAATTATAATACAAAATCAGATTTTAGTTATCCGAAATTTCTACAAAATTTTCTAACTCCTTAACTTTTAGAAAAATTTCGCCAGCATCTCCTTTATGCGGCTAAATCTGAACAACTACAAATCGCCTCTACGGTCCCAACACCATTAAAAGAAAACAAAAGCCAAGTGGCCCAACATAAAATCATCAAATCAAATAAGAATTGAACATGTACCGTTTTGTTGGGCTACCAAATTTTACTTTGAAATCAAAGACATCAATTAGCTCTTGCTTTTAAATATCTGCATCTTATTTATCAACGACCAATCATATAATTCAAAACTATATTGACCTGCATTTTCCAATTTCTAATATTTGCTTTACCTAATCCCATACGATATACGTATACCATTCGTATGTGATCGCTCACTCGATCTCATAATTTCATATTTGAACTAGTATCGTTCACATGACCACTCTAATGCGGACTCAGATTTGGTTCCTGGATCTGAAATCATTATTCTCCTTGCCTAGGCATATACTATGATAGAGAATCCTATAATCAATCAAAAATCGAGTGAAAAATCCTAACTCTGATTGAATAAACTATCTCGAAATTCTGTGCTCAAATCTAGATCAAACCGCCTTGCGAATAAAATAATATACATTTTACGTTAGTTATTTCGATTGATTCTTAGCTATCCCAAATTTTCTTATTCACATTTACTTTATTCATATTCAATTATTCACAGTTATTATTCAAACTTATAATTCACATTCACCTATTCACTTAGTATATCCCTTTAATACCAATTTCACTAAAGAATTTCACTATCCATTTTCTTAAATTTATTATAAACATTTTATACAAATGTTCTTATGCTATTACTATTCCACAACTTAAGTCCAATTCTATCTCAAATAAAGTTTTATTTAGCTCAATCCCATTATTGAATTTCAATATTTCAACCATAATAATTATTAATTAATTCAATTAGTTCCATCATTAATTTATTTCAAACCTAAATAAATTCATTTCCCAAAAATTATTTCATTTAGCCTAAACCAAGCTAATTTGCTTCCACGGTCTACTTTATTTAACTTAACTTAAGTTAAAGTTCATCTCATAGTTCAATTCCAAATTTACTTTCAATGCATTCATATCAAAAAATTTAAAACATTTTTTAGCTTAAAAATTTTCAAAAACTTATAGGTTATGAGCTTATTTCCTCGTATTTCAAACATTTTGAATGAAAATCCCAAGTTTAATCACTTTATGCTAAGTATTTCAAATCATTTTTGAAATCTTAGATACACACACACAAAAAATCCTTTGGTATAACAAATTATTCCTTTTGATTTAAAAATCAAAGCTAGCTTTACCTAATAAAATTTAAACAGTAGCAATTACTTTCTCGGAAACTCAAAAATGAACGTTGATGATGCTGTAGTCATCACCGAAATTATTTTCTAACGACCAAAGTGAGTTCAGTGCTTTTATTTCCTTCAAAACCCTTTAAAAATATTTCAAAAATACTTTCCAATCAATATCACCATTATTTCACAAAAATTTGAAAATGATTTTTCAAAATAAATAGGATTTTAAATTTTTAAGTTTCCAACCCTTAAATCCTTTATAAATCGTTTTTATAAACCATATTCATATAATATACTTCAGGAATTTCATTTCGTTTCAATTTATAAATCACATTTATAAACTATAATTCCATTTTGTTGTAAAAAATCCTTTCTTAACTTTTAATCTTATTTTCCATTACGATATCAACATTTATTTGATTACAAACAACAACAATAGATGATAATAGCTTAATATTATCATTTCCTAACAACCAAGCACACCATATTCAACTATATAATTTCAGAAAAATAATTTCTCTATATATGAAACTATAATCAGGCTAAAATTATTTCATTTACCCAATTTTGAGCAATACCGTGTCGAATTGATCTTTCAAATGTTTAAAGATCCCTATCAATAACGTTAATTACTGGTATTGACCTAAATCCTTAAGCCACTCAGTAGACAAATCAACACAATATAAAACAATTTTTATATCACTAACAAATGCATGCTCATATCTATTAAAACTCTCAAACTCATTCTAGGGTAACTGACCCTATCTCTAATGAGTAATCCCTATCAAATTAAGGTTTTCGCTTAACCTTCGGCTTTGATACCAAATGTGGCGACCCGCCATTCCGTAGCCTTTTAGCTGACATTTCATCACACTTGTCAAACACAAATGGTGCATGAAAAAGACGAAGAACTAAGAGAAAGAAGAGGTAGAAGAAGAAACATAAACAGTAATATAGAATCCCACCATCGCAGCGGAGCAAATTATAATATGTAATAACAGATTTTTTATACAAGAAATTCTAACTGTAATATATATACAATCGCCAAAGTACAACAATCGACAATCGACACTTGACAGTTATAATAAATTGTCTTCACAAGTGTTGAGTATGCAACATACACACATAGCAGAATATAATCAAATACGTGAAATACGCCAGAGATTCCTCCTGCACATCTCTTGTGCTCTATAGCATCATAATCTGAATCTGTAATACTCGGTCTGACCCAAGCATTATAATAAAATAACGCCCGAGTTATTCTAGAAAACCAACATGAGAAAACACACTCAATTTGAATTATTACTTTTCCAAAATCCTTTGAAAAACAAAGGTATCTCGACCACGCTACACATAAACACGATAAGCTTTTACCTTACGATATCCAAAATATTTTATATCAAAATTAATCATCTGATATTATAATAGAGTCTATAGAAAATAAACTATAAAATAGCTGAAATGCTTGCATACCACTTTTTAGCATAATTAGGCACAATCAAAACCGTATATGCCCGTAGTGGATATTGAATTCCATACAATGACCGGGCTACTGGGGTACCGTCCGTCGTAGTACACCTCTAGAAAAATGTACCGAGATCATAGCTAACGATCTGATGCAGCGGAAATACGGAAAAATAGATGAAACGGTAAAAGTAGCAAACGGTGGATTGAAGATACTGAAATGCCCAAATTCGTTGATCATAAAGATACCGAATTCTAGCTATCTTCGACACGTTGATTGCGCACGATACCGTGAAAGAAGATCTACAATTCTTCAAACGTTGATCAAGCGCACTTGATACCGTGAATTGGCTTCAACAATCGTTGATTCGAGCGCACTCGAATAACCGAAAGTGGAGATAGAAGATCACACTCAACTACCAATTTCAAAGAGGCACAAAGCACTCAAACAAAGTTCCATTCAAAAATCAACCAAGAGTTACAAATGACTCAACATGCCTATTTATAGGCTACAGAACGCTGGGTCGTTTTCGCGACCTATCACCAGTATCACGCGACCTTCGACCTATCATAGGTTGTTAACGACCTAACACACAGACACGAGCGACTTAACATACAACGTCACATTATTACAATGGAAACAACACAACGACTTACGACCTATACAAACATTAGTTACATCACATAACGACCTAAGTACATACAACATATACACGATTTAACAAGTAACGACTCGAAAATACATTACAACACAACATATAACCACCAATAGGCCGCGACCTACGACCTAATACAGGTCGGTAATGACCTAATTAATATGCTCCTTAACAGATTACAAGGTCGTTTGCGACCTAACATAACTCGGTAGGTCGTTTATAGGATAGGTCGCTAGCGACTTAAGTAGGTCCAACACTGTTAGGTCGCTTCATACGTTGCCCCGCTTTAATTTCCCTTTGCTACTCCCTGTTAGGTCATAAGTCCATAACTCGTGACCCGTTAGGTCGTGAGCGACCTTCACTAGGCTGAGTCGTTAACTCATTACCATTGCATCGCTTCGATCCTTCACTAGGTCGTTCAGCATAGGTCTCTTGCGACCTAAAGTGGCGCAGTGGTCTGTTCATCTTGTTAACTCGTGAGCGACCTAAGGTTCCATCCCTTGATCGATTCAAATCTAGTGAGTTTGTGGATGGCGCTGCTTCATCATTAGGTTGGGCTGCATCATCCTTCCCTGGTTGGGAAAAATTCATCCTCGAATTTAAAAGTTCTTTCCCATCGGATTGTTCATCTCCATAATAAGGTATAAGATGTTTAACATTAAACACGTCAGAAGTGTACACATCCTCCGGAAGCTTCAACTTATAAGCATTTTCATTGATCCATTTCACAATCTTTACAGGACCAATCTTTCGAGCTTTAAGTTTATTGTATGCTCCCACTGGAAAACGATCCTTCGTTAGCACAACATATACTAAATCTCCTTCATTAAATTCAACGCTCCTTCGCTTCAGATCCGCAGATCATTTATACTTCTCATTCGTCTTCTCCAATCGTTCCTGAACGATTCTATGGCATTCTGTCAACCCATCAACAAAATCAGCAGCTCGTTTAACTGTCGCCTTCGGTTGTGGCACTATCGTTAAACCCAACGGCCCCTTTGGCAAGCTTGAATATACAATCTAAAATGGACTGAAACCCGTACTACGATTCACTGCATGATTATGAGCAAAACTCTGCTTGACATAACTTCACATCCCAGCTCTTCAGATTATCTTTCACAAGACACCGCAACAAATTTCCCAACGATCTGTTCACAACCTCGGTCTGTCCATCAGTTTGCAGATGATAAGTACTACTGAAATTCAGCTTCGTTCCCACCATCTTCCACAAACTTAGCCAAAAATGACTCAGAAATCTGGTATCCCTGTCGGAAACTATAGACTCTGGTAACCCATGTAAACGATAGACCTCTTTAAAGAACAACTGTGGCACATGAACTGCATCCACCATCTTCTTACAAGCAACAAAATGTACCATCTTTGAGAAACGGTCCACCACAACATATATATAGTCATTTCCCCGTTGAGTCCTTGGCAAACCCAACACGAAATCCATGCTTATATCTGCCCACGGTTTTGTAGGAACAGGTAAAGGCATATACAACCCTGCATTTGTAGCTGTTCCTTTCGAAACTCGACAAATATGACATCTACGCATAAATCTTTCAACTTCCCTTCTCATCGATGGCCAATAGTAAGACGTAGAAATCAACTGCAATGTGCGATCCCGTCCAACATGACCCTCTTCATGCAACTCTTTCACGATTTTCATTCTCAAGCTGCAATCTGGTATGCATAATCGATTCCCTTTGAATAGGAATCCATCCACCAATACAAATTCATCAGTACTCCCATCCTTTACTTCCTCAACAAACTTCGTAGAGTAAAGATCTTCTTCAATCAACTCTGGCAATAGTTCAAATCCTGTCACTTCAACCTTCATTGTTGTCAACAAATGATTCCTTCTGCTCAAAGCATCAGCTACATGATTCGTCACCCCTGATTTGTGCTTTACAACAAAAGTAAACTGCTGTAGATACGCGACCCATGAGGCGTGTCTAGCTGAAATTTTGTCCTGCCCTTGCAAATGCTTCAAAGCTTCGTGATCCGTATAAAGAACAAACTCCTTTGGAAACAGATAGTGTCTCCAGTGCTTTACGGCTTGAACAATTGCGTAAAACTCCACATCATAAGTGCTATATCTCAACTTAGCTCCAGACACCTTCTCACTGAAATAAGCAACTGGTCTTCCCTTCTGACTCAAAACTCCACCAATCCCAACTTTCGAAGCATCAGTGTGTAATTCAAACAATAACTGAAAATCCGGTAAAACTAGAATCGGCGCTGACGTCAATAGTGTCTTGATCTTCTAAAAAGCAACCCCTGCTTCCTCTGACCATGCAAACTTCTTTCCTTTCATGCAATCGGTTACAGGTGCCATAATACTGCTAAAATGTGGAATGAATTTTCGATAAAAAGATACCAATCCATGAAAACTCCTCACTTCAGTAATTGTCTTGGGTTGTGGCCAACTCCTGATAGCTTCCACTTTACTTTCATCCACTTGAATGCCTTCCTTCAACAGAACATATCCCAGAAACAAAACACTGTGCGTCATGAACACACACTTCTTCGTTGCAGCATAAAATTTCTCCTGTCGTAGAATCAACAGTACTTCTCGCAAATGTTGGACATGCTCTTCCATACTCTCACTATAGATCAAAATATCATCAAAGTAAACTACCCCGAACTTCCCAATGAATGGTCTGAAAATCTGGTTCATCACTCTCATGAAAGTACTAGGAGCATTTGATAAGCCAAATGGCATAACCAGCCATTCGTATAAACCTTCCCTCGTTTTAAAAGCAGTCTTCCACTCATCACCCGGTCTAATACGAATCAGATGGTATCCACTCTTCAAGTCAATCTTTGAGAACATAACAGCCCCACTCAACTGATCAATCAAATCATCAAACCTCGGCATAGGAAATCTGTATCTCACAGTGATCTTGTTTAGAGCCCGACTGTCCGTACACATCCTCCACGAACCATCCTTCTTTGGCACCAATAAAGCTGGTACTGCACAAGGACTCAAGCTCTCCTGAACACGCCCTTGTTCTAACAACTCCTCCACCTGCCTTCTTAGTTCCTCATGCTCTGTAATGTGGTCTGTGTGGTAATACTGCCCCTGGCACAAGATCAATCTGATGTTGAATATCTCTCAACGGTGGTAACTCCGTTGGCAACTCTTCAGGAAATACATCTCTGAATTCTTCCAATACTGGCTTTACTTCCTCTGGAACTTCAACATATTAAGTAGCTTCATGTCCAATCAACAAGAAAACCTCCGGACTCTCCTCTACTTCCTCAACAAATTCCTTTAAAGTCAACAAAGTCTTCAGCTCCTCAATCTCTTCTGTCTTACTCTCTTCTTCTTGTCTCTTCTTTGGAACCAAAATGATTTTGACACCTTCAAACATAAAGTTGTAGCTATTGGTCCGACCGTCATGCTGCACTGCTCGATCATACTGCAATGGTCTTTCCAAAAGCAAGTGACAAACATCCATCTCCACCACATCACACCAGATCTCGTCTTTATACTTCTTCCCAATAGAAAATGGAACATGTACTCGCATGTCCACCTTCACCTCTCCTCCTTTTCTCAACCACGCTAACTTGTAAGGATTTGGATGCTTCTCCGTTTTCATCTTTAACTTCCTCACAGCTTCGGTAGAAATAATATTGTCACAACTCCCTGCGTCAATCACAAATTTACACACCTTCCCCAGAATAGTGTATGTCGACTGAAAGATGTTACTCCTCAACCAACTAGCTTCTTCTTCCTGCTTCGGTGTTAAACAAGACCTCCTCATCATTAGATTACACCCTTCATCTCCTGACGCAATATCTTGTTCATCTTCCTCAACTATACTAGAATAACCTTCACCAACATCCTCACCTTCAACTTCAGCAATCATAGTTCGTTTCTTCGGCTTCGGACATTCGTTACTCTTGTGACCCACTTCCTGGCAATTTTAACACTTGAAACTGTTGCCGACCTTCGCCTTCGCAACTTCATTTACAACTGGTTTACTGATAGTTTTCGAAACATTAGAACTCCCACTAGCACCTTTGTTCTGAGTATTGGAACTTGGAAACACACCACCTCCTTGTCTTCCCTGCTTCTCCCAAGCCAACGCTTTCTGGTGCGCTTCAGCCATAGATCTTGGATCAAACATATTCACCATATCCTGGATCTAGATCCTCAACCCTCCAACAAATCTAGCTGTCAATTGTTCCTCTGTCTCCATGATAGCATTTCGAGCAATCAGTTGATAAAATTCATCAGCATAATCATTAACAGTCTTCGTCCCTTGCCTCGGATTCTGCAACCTCTGATACATAAGTGATTGATAATTGTAAGGTAAAAATGTAGCTTTCATCAGTTTCTTCATCTTCTCCCATGATTCAATCTTCGACTTCCCCATCCGTTCTCGTGTAAGTTTGGTTTGCTGCCACCAAGCCATAGCTCTACCTCTCAAACGAGTAGCAACCAACTTCACTCTTCGATTCTCGGGAACCTCCTTGAAATCAAAGATCTCTTCAACATTAGACAACCAATCCAAAAATTCTTCTGCAACCATTCCACCCTTGAATTCTGGAATTTCCATCTTCATACCTGACTCCCATCGTCGGTCATCTTCTACATCCCGGTACGAGTTTCGAACTTGGTCTCGATCTCGATAATGAATGCTAGCTCTATCACCTTCTTCATCAAAATCAAATGTACGTCTATATCGATCTCGACCATCAACATCCTTTCGTTCACGCATGTCTCTTCGACTATGTCTCTCTTCATCTCGATATGGCTCATCTTCAAACTCACGTGGAGTTCTTCTCTCTTCATGTCTATATTCATGGTGATCTCTTCTCGATGAAATTGATGTTTCTCTTCTTTCTCTAAAAGATTGTGGCGGCACCCTCCTCGCTTCCGTAACCGATGGCGAAACTCTATTTCCTCCATGGTTTGAGTTTGGCGACCTTCTCCATTGATTCATATCAATCATCAATTTCTCCAATCTACCAATGCCTTCATCTAACTTCTCATTGAATTTGTTGCTAATGCGTTGTTCCATCTATTCAGCATCTTCTCTCTTGTACAAGTCTTCAACATTTTGATGGCTATTAGCTCTTCTCGGCGGCATTGTAGAACTTTAACAACTCAAACACAAACTTCAAAAAACTTCAATTCTCAGACTGGTTCAAACAAAATGATACACGGCTCAAACTTCAACACAAAGCTATGCTCGGCCTTCACTTCAACTAATGATACCAAAATGATGCTTCAATTCTCGGCTCAAACACTTCAAATACTTCTCCCTGGCTCTAAGACTCGGCTTAGCTACGATTGGCTAAGTCTAGCTCTGATACCAAACTGATGCAGCGGAAATACGAAAAAATAGATGAAACGGTAAAAGTAGCAAATGGTGGACTGAAGATACTGAAATGCCCAAATTCGTTGATCACAAAGATACCGAATTCTAGCTATCTTCGACACGTTGATCGCGCATGATACCGTGAAAGAAGATCTACAATTCTTCAAACGTTGATCAAGCGCACTTGATACCGTGAATTGGCTTCAACAATCGTTGATTCGAGCGCACTCGAATAACCGAAAGTGGAGATAGGAGATCACACTCAACTACCAATTTCAAATAGGCACACTCAAACAAAGTTTCATTCAAAAATCAACCAAGAGTTACAAATGACTCAACATGCCTATTTATAGGCTACAGAACGCTGGGTCGTTTGCGCGACCTATCACCAGTATCACGCGACCTTCGACCTATCATAGTTTGTTAACGACCTAACACACAAACACGAGCGACTTAACATACAACGTCACATTATTACAATGGAAACAACACAACGACTTACGACCTATACAAACATCAGTTACATCACATAATGACCTAAGTACATACAACATATACACGATTTAACAAGTAACGACTCGAAAATACATTACAACACAACAGATAACCACCAATAGGCCACGACCTACGACCTAACACAGGTCGGTAATGACCTAATTAATATGCGCCTTAACAGATTACAAGGTCGTTTGTGACCTAACATAACTCGGTAGGTCGTTTATAGGATAGGTCGCTAGCGACTTAAGTAGGTCCAACGCTGTTAGGACGCTTCATACCTTGCCCCGCCTTAATTTCCCTTTGCTGCTCCCTGTTAGGTCGTATGTCCATAACTCGTGACCCGTTAGGTCATGAGCGACCTTCACTAGGCTGAGTCGTTAACTCGTTACCATTGCATAGCTTCGATCCTTCACTAGGTCGTTCAGCATAGGTCGCTTGCGACCTAAAGTGGCGCACTGGTCTGTTTATCTTGTTAACTCGTGAGCGACCTAAGGTTCCATCCCTTGATCGATTCGAATCCAGTGAGTTTGTGGATGGCGCTACTTCATCATTAGGTTGGGCAGCATCACGGTCCCTACTAACACATGACCAACCTGCCTAGCTGAATGGTACATAATATGTTATCACCCCTGGTGCAACAACCTTGGTTCTGGTGATTACCTAATATTAAATTATAACGATGGTTATAATTTAATATTGTGAAATAAAGTAAATTGGAGATTTAAAATTATTTAGGGTTTTAAATATAAAATGTTGAAAAAGTTTTAGAAACTTTATTTTGGTTAGTTGTGATAAAAAGGAGCAAAATATGGTTTTAATTTAGTAAAATGCAATAATTTTAGTGATTATGGCCAAATACTTCATTTATTAATTTTTAGATGGAGTATTTGATTTTAATATGCATATATTAAAAAAAGATAGTATTTTGTGTAATTATAATGTAAATTCTGTATTTAATTAAAAATAGAGTTCTTAATAATGAAAAATATTTTTATAACTAAATTATCTTTTCATTTATTATTTAAATGTTTGTTAAACCTGAAAATATGTTGGTATAATTTATTGGGTCGAAATCTTGTAAATATGTTGTTTTCGTAATTAATAAAAGTGTATATTAGTGTTTTCAGTGATAATTTGATTCTATTAGGCTAATTAATTATTTTGCGTCTAAGCACATTGACCTGTTCGAAGCTGAAGAGAAGTTCTTCCTTCTCAAAACTTCATACGTACACTTTTCTTTTATTGTAAAACAAAACCAAAAAGAAGAAACTTTCCCTCTTTTCAAACCTAGGCTTCAAATCTCCAATTTTTCCACTAAATTGCTGATAATAATCAAATTAAAGCTATTTGCAACAGGTAATCAACTCCAAAACAAAAAATATTTCATCAAATACCGATTTTGTGATTTGATTGGTTTGTACCTCCTCTTTTTTGTTTGCATGTCTCTGTAATGTTCTTTTACAGGCATCTGAAGCTATCTCAAGAGGAAAGCTTGCAACTTCTTTCAGTTTATTCAAGTTGACCTTTAAGTTTGCAAAGATAATTTATCAACTCACATCATCTAGCTAAAACAAAGCTCCGTTTGTTGAAAAACCTTGCAAAAATCATTTACTGTAAACATTTTGTTCATCTTTAGTTTACAATAAAAATCTAATTTGGATTGCTACTTTGAATGATAATATCTTCTTGTTTTCTTGATGAAATGCTGCATAATTTCTTTGAATTATAGCCCATATGTAGTTTATGTATACAAATTTTCATGCTCAAATCTCTTCTGGAATTACATCAAAATGTTGCTCGAAATTAAGGTCAGACAAGGCAGAAATTACCTGTAGCACATACGTGTTTTAGGTCAACCATTAGAGTGATCAAGTCGATCCTATGGTCGACCTAAGCATCCATAGGTCGACCTATAGGTCGATCTGGGCTTTAAAATATGCCTAGATCACTCTTTTTTCATCCTATACCCTGTTTTATTCAATTTGCTTAGTTCCAGTGGCCTTCTAGACATGTTTTGGTGATATTTTTGAGATGTTTTGATGGCCATGAAGCCTATCAATAGGTCAGCCAAATTTTTAGCGAATTTATGATTTGAATTGAATCGTTTTAGATGATTTCGAATGTAGGTTTTTGGTATTTTCATGATTTCCCTTGATTTCAAGCACTGGTTTTTCTAAACAATTTCGAAATAATTTTAAAAATAAAATGGATTTGAAATAATGTTTTTATAGTATTTATAAATTATTTAAAGCTATTAAAATTATATATTCTATATAATAAGGAGAAATTTCAAAAGTTGGTTTTCCAAACAATTGCAGTAAATTGTTTAAAAAAGAATTTTCTCAAACAAATTATTTTCTATATAAAATACATGTTTTTGCAATCTTTGAGCGCATGAGAAAGTGAATTAAATGATTTACTAAAACATGTGGTATGAGACACATGCGTTTATTTTTCGATTAATTCCGAACTTGTTTGTTCGAATCAAATATTTGTGATTTAAATAATTTTGTTTTCTAGTGTGGCATTGTTAATAAACTGATAAGTGAGAACGTGTGGTATGGGATACACCATTAACACGTTTTGGGTTCCTATATGAGAGTTTGCGACACATTCACGAGTTATTGCTAGTATCGGACCTTCGGGTCATTTGTCCTTCTTGATGTTGTCCTTCGGGATATTTGTCCATTGGGACATATTTGTCCTTCGGGATGTGGTCCTTCGGGATGTTGTCCTAGGGATGTTTATCCATTGGAGACGTGGCGCCGTATTTGAGAGACAGTGCTTCACAGGCTTCGGCCATTTTATAAGCATATGCTATCTATTGTGATGTTTTCATTGATTTATTTATGATTTTCCATGTGTATCGCCTTTTGAAATTAATTGGCCATTTGATCCGTTTGAGACATTATATGTGGCGATTACATCTTTGGAATTTGAACTCTTTATAGAATTTTATATATATATATATTGAGATTTGTGATTGCCAATCTTTGGCGTTTATTTGACATTTATAGTCTCCTTCTTTATAGGAGTTATATGCGATTGCCATATTATGGCGTATTTTCGAGATTTGGGGTTTCTTTATTTTTGGTATATTTTTGATTGCCATTTTTGGTGAGTTTTGATTTATTAAGAACTCCTATTTAGGAGTTATGGTCTATAGAAAACAATTTATTAGCTATTGGTATTATGACGATGATATGAGGCATTCGCTATGCTTAGTTGGTATTATTGTTGAGTTTATCTCTTTCAAGGAAATATACATACTTAGTTAACTAGATCACATGAACTATGGACATGTTCTTAGTATTACTTCTTCTCATTCGATAAGAATTAGTACCCTTTACCCTTTATCCTTTATTTCACTTATCATACTAATCGTTTGTTTAAGCTAGACTGACCCGTGTATTTTTATATACTGGGGTCAGACCGAGTTGTTTCAGGTTAGACACCTAAGTTAGGACTTTGTTATGCTACTTCCCCTTTGGATATCTACTTATCACCCTTTTGTAGTTTTTTGTAGTTCGTGATTCTGATATGTACCTATTGTTTTGACCCGATGTATATAGTGTGGTCCTTGTACTATTTATGTTGTACTGGAATGTATCTGTGTATATGTATGTATGTGTGTGTATATATATATATATATGTTTAGCTGTTGTTTTGTGATCTAATGTACATATTGTTATTGTATTTTATTCTAATAGATCGGCATGCCACTGTAGTTTTGTATTAAGCATTTATTGAATATGCCGATCCACTTGAGAAAGAAAGAAAAAATTTAGAGCACCAAACCGACATATTTAATAGATGTTTAAGACAAAGCTATCAATGGTCGCTCCTAACCGGTCATATTCTTCGTATTCATAGACAATATTACCCATTAATACTCTTTGTTAATGTGGGTCTCGGCATGGGGCGTCATAGCTTAGTATCAGAGCTGAGTTCAGAACAAAATATGATAAAGACAAAATAGAATATATATATTACGGTACATCAAAGTACAGTATAAGTGTTACAATTTCCCCAATCATCGTGTCCTTAACCTTTTCATATCCTTTGGGGTAGATATAAGTTGGGAATATGTTTAGGAATGCATTTTAATTATGTAATATTCCATAATTGAATTAATGAAATCTAACCTATGTATAATCCTTATCTTATCTTAAACTTTCATCCTATGGCTGGAAGAGGCTGAGGTCGCCATTCTTGATGTTGGGCCGTCCTGTGGCTCACATCCAAACAATGTGTATATGTCTACCGATCAATTTATGGAGTTATTTAGGAGCACTCAGCCTCTAGCTCCTACTCCATCATCTCCACCATGCAAGTCTGCCATTGGGCATATGTGTAGTGACATCTCTCATCTTGAAGGCAAGTATTTTAAAGGCTCTGAGACTATTTCTGAGGTCTAGGCTTGGCTTCGTACATGCGAGTGCATCTTTTCTCGCACGGATTTTTCGGGCCACCACCGAGTTCTTGTAGAATCGAGCATATTGCAAGAGTGTGTTCTTAATTGGTATGCGCTTCTTATTGCCGAGCTTGATGATCCACTCTTACCTGGATCTAGTAAAAGGAACGATTCGAACTCATGTTCGTTCCCGAATTAGAGAAAGCCTGCTTACCCAGTCGCTTCCTCGAGTTGAAGCAAGGGAAATCTTATAATTTTGTATCTTCCTTCGAGGCTTTGTCAAAATGTGGTCTCGAATATATCAGCACATCCTGTACGAAGAATCTGAAGTTTATTTCCAGTTTAAAGAAGTCACTTATGCTACAACTAAAGTTATCTTTTAAGGAGTTAGTTGACTCGGCGCTTAACCTTGAAGCATTCGAGAAAGAGTGGGATGGTATTGATGAGAATGAGGTTCATAAGATCCCAACAAGAAGAAGTTTCCTTTTTAGAAGTCCAAGTCCTTTTCTCATAACAAGAAGAAGAAATCTATTGGTTCTAGCTCTCAGCCCAGTGGAACACCTCCTCGTTAGAAGGGGTGTTTCAATTGTGCCTCTTCTAATCATTTGGTTTGAGATTGTCCCAAGCCTCTTGTATGCCATTATTGCAAGAAAGAGGGACATCGTTTTCTTCTTGTCCTATTGCTCAAAGTAATGCTAAGTATGGCAAGCTCAACGTCATGGATGCTTCTGGTAGTTCTTCTTATCCCAAAGGTACTTCTCTTTCTATTCTTGAAGGCCCTATATTATTTCATGACCATTCTATTCGAATTCTCTTCGATACAAGTGTGTCGCATTTATTCCTATCGAAGGAGCTAGTTGATGCTATTCCGTTGGATGTTTCTTGCTTTGTTACTTCTTTGAGGATTGCAAATCCTACCGGGGGATCCGCAACCTTTAGCATGTTATGTGAGGATGTTGAGATTATTTTGTGTGGCTTTTCTTTCTGTGTGAATCTGCATGATATTTCTTTTCTTGGATGTGGTATGACTTTGGATATGAACTGGCTAGTTTGATACAACGCCAGAATTCATTGTTCTCAAAGAGTTTTATATCTTCGACATCTAGATTCGTCTGCACAGCTATCACTTGTTCTTTTGTTGATGATAATTCTGAAGCATCTTTGTTTTCTCTCAACTCATGAGATGATGATGACATATTGTAACGACCCGTAATTTCGCTACTTTGAAAATGAGAGATTTCGTTTGATTAAAATTAAAAAAGGTTTAAAACTTAAATAAATAAGTTATATATAATAGATAATAATAGAGAAATTATTTATTCTTATAGTTGCTAATTTAAAAAGTATAAATTTGGATTTTAGAACAAATCAACAAAAGTTAAATTGTAAAAAAATAAATGCTTAAATAAATAGGTTTAAATATTTATAAGATAAATCTTATTGAAAACATTTAATAAGGATAATAAAAGTATATTAAAATATATAAAAGCATGTTTATAATCATTTTACAAAAATAACCAAATTTTATCGCATTTTGTCAGTTTTACATACATCGTAAAATTAGAGATTTTTATATTAAATATGATTTTAAAATATAAAGAGACGTAGTTTAGTTTATTTAAAGAAGTAAAAAGTTCATTTTTAAATTTGATTTGCATAAATAAATAATTTAACTAAAACGTCAAAGTGTGACCGTAAAACATTTTGTCGAAAATCAACGTTTTGTTGACTAAAAATTATCGCAATGTTGTTTTTTATATAGATACATATATTCAAATAGTATAAGTATTAATTAATTCATTAATTAAGTCTACTTTTACTAAACATACTTAGAAAATTCTAGAATATAATTAACAAAAAGTAAGCACAAAATGACAAACATGTCATTTCATAGCAAAAGGTAAACATCAAATCAAACTAAACTGTAACGACCCAATTTTTCGACGCCTGAAAGTCGACATCAAAATGTCGACTTATCAAATGCTGCAAAATCGAATGACGGAAAACCGAACCGTTAGGATTAAAGAAGAAGAAGATAGAAGAAGAAACAAAAACAAAAACAGAATCTCATATTTAGTAGCGGAATAAATGAATAATCTTTAAAACAAAGAACTATATCAGTTTATACATACATCATCAGAGTTTTACAACAACAAATAGCGGAAAAGAATATAACATATACAAGTGATACGCCTCGCCATCCAGATTGCCTCTAGATCTCCGCCGCATACTTTCCCGACTTCGCTCTAGAATAACGATAACCTGATTCTAGGCTGCCCGTATGGAAAATTATGGGCACCCAGAGTTTAGAAAGGGAATAATAAACTCCAAGTCAGTCATGGGACTGGTGTGAGACCTAAAAAACAGTTATTTTCACAAATAAAATAAAAAGAAATCCACTATGCTTTTGGAAAATGAAACTGCCATAGGGCCTCCCACCACACACACAATGAAACGCAGAGTTGGAGGAGATTTCTCCTTATGATAGTCAAACATGCTTGTTATGAAAAATCCTTTTAATATTATCATTAGTGCATAGTATGGAAAGCATTTCGAAAGTATAATATTAAACTTAGCCAGCATAGGCATTTCGTACTATGCCTACTATAGCTACCAATTAAACGACGGGTCTTCACCATAAGTAAAAGGCAAGATATACAACTAAAACCGTACAGAGCCCGTATTGTTTCTTCAGATTTCCAACAAATGGTCAGGCTAAGGAACTTCCTATTGCCACATGGGTACGCCCCTTGAGGGATGCCCCCAAGAACCTAAACGGATCTCTGCCAACACAAGGCCGGGTTACCTCTGTAACTAGGTAACTAACTGTTACGAGTATGCCATCCCCCGGTCGTAATCGACTTTTATCCAAGGATCCTCAACACCAACAACCACAAAGAACAACTTTGTAGCAACCATATAGGTTAAATATATGGCTTCATACCATGATACCATCTATGTCTAGAAGGAAATGGACATACCCTCAGAGGGCGCTAACCCCAAATAACCTTGCCGCATCCTTCCTTTTTCGACCATTTTCGGGTTGTGAGGTCTGACGAAGTCTCATCCACAATGCTACTCTTTTCAAAAAATCCATGCTTCAATCAACACATGATCAGCAGCATTTCGTATGCCACATTACCAAATTGGAAATATATCACTAGTAACCATCAACTACATAACTTATGAGCTCGTACGTCTCAGAGAAGGGTGTTAAGCTAAGAGAACAAATTCTCCGTCACCAACAGGAATGTATTTGATAGAAACTAGCTTTACATCTCAAAGTGTAACGTTGGACATACATCCATACAAGTCCGTTTCGGGATCGAACGGAACTGAAGGCACTTCAAAGAAGCCCTTGCAAATCCAGATATTCACTAATCACATCCGGGCTCCCCATCACAAAGGGTGATAAAATCTCTATACCGGAGCAACTCAGTGTAGAGACATTCGACAGGTAATCTTTTCGTTTTCGAAAATACCCGGTCTTCAACACCATCTTCAAATGCAATCCCATTTCTTCGTATCATTATTCATAGTGGGTTTTATGACATAAAGTCCTCTCCCGGCTAATCCGAATAATGAGGGCTTATTTTAGAAATAAAAGTTACATTCAGATTCAAATAAATTAGAACAAATTTCCACTTCGATCTTCTAAACAAAAGATCCATCACAATGGTTCGATGTGGTTTTCGAATATCCATTTGGAAGACCCTCGGTAGCATCGAAATTCAAATGCCATTTCAAAGAAAATATTGATAGTCGGTTATTCAACTATCAATCGAAATTCACAACAATCACCGGATTTTAAATAATTTTTTCCCAGTTATTTATTTTCAAAATATCTTCACAAGATATATTTTCACACTTCAACCTTTTGAAAACGAATTTCAAATCACTTTGCTCACGCGGATTATATTTCCAAATATTTATTCATTTCCATTGAAAATTTGCCGAGTTCAAATACTTTAAAATAATTTAAATCACTTATCCAAATATATATATACTCGGATATATTTAAAATAAAAAATATTTTTAAACTCTTTATTTAAATACTGGTTATGAAAATATTATATCAATATGTCATATAAAACTTCAAGTTCAAACTAATTTTAGAATAAAATTAGTAGATAGAGTATAAATATATAAATAACCATTTTTCTAAATCAAATATTAATTAAATCTTTGAAAATATCACTTCTATAATTAACTTAATAAATATTTATTTTAAGATTTAAAAATAATTCCCAAAAATAATTTCTCCAACAATATTCTTTCAAGCCAATTTCTAGAACTTTTAATTTATACTTTAAAATCTACTTTGAAAATATACTTGGCTTTTCAGGGAAAATACACTTTCCATTCTAAGATGGTTCATTTAAATCAATCAATAAATCCTTCTTGATTTATTTCGAATTTACATACCAAATCAGTAAATTCCTTTCCACACTTTTTAAAATCAACCAATATATATTTTTAAAACAAATTTCCCTTTCCTTTATAAATTCCCATAGTGAATTTCCAAATATGCACTGATATACGATTTTCAAATCGATTTTCAATTTCAAATGCCAAATCAATTTCCAAGTTGATTTCCCAAAATTTAATTTCAAACACCAAATAAAATTCCAAATTGATTTACAAAATTATTTCCAAACACCAAATCAATTTCCAAATTGATTTCTAAAATTTGTTACCTTTTAAAATAAATCCCTTTATTTTTCCTGAACTATTTAAAATCCGAATTTTAAATAAATTCTTCAATTATTAAACAATATTACTTAAAACCACTTTATTAAAATCTTTTCCCATATTTTGGAACTAATTTGATAAGATTTCAAAACTCAATCTTTACCCCTTTAAATTCCTTCTTTTCAATTCACCCAATTCTTTAAAATGAATTTACTTGAAGTTTTCTGCTTTAATTTCCAAAAATCCAATTTTATATTTCTGGTATCCTACGATACCAAAAATATATTCGGCTAAATTATAGCCATCAACGATTTCAATCACAAGTATAACCGCACACAGATTATAAATAAATCAACGCACAACATTGAAACAAATTGAAATATTTGAGGAATCCAGTTGGATCCCTCTAACCAGTTTCCCTGCATCCACAGATGTTAGCACAACAATTAAATACCAATTCCACTTCGAGGTAAAATATCGCGGTATATGGGATTATATAATATCATCCACAATTATGCGGCGCATAGGGTCTCATCCGCTATATAATGCGGGAAATCAATCACGCCAAATATATATATACACACACACTGCTATATATACTACCACATCCAACAGTCAATCAATAACTGAAATTCCAATTTTAATATGAGCGAGTAGACCTCACCTTTTTTTGCAATCCATTCCAACTCATTTTCATTCCGGCTTGTTTCCTTCAAGTTTTCAGACCTTGTATAAACATTTATATAATTTATTAATATTCGAAATAAATCGAACCATTAAATTTCTATTGGATAAATTTAATTAACTAATAATTTTAATTTCTAATTTTAAAATTTGATTTTAAACTAATAAAATATTTTCTTTTCTTTTTCCTTGAAACCTCACTTATAAAAAAATTATTTATATAGATTCAAAAATCAAATTTTATATAATCTTTCAAACAATTTAAACTCCATTTTTTGCCAAAGTCTCGTATATATAAAAATTTCTATTTTACTTATATATACTAGATCCCTTTTTAACTTGTATATGTGAATATCAAAACAAAAGTATTTTTTTATACATTATTGTAAAACGAAAATTTCATTTCTATATAAATTTCAAACATTCATGTGTATATTTTCTTTTGAAACTATATATATACTTAGAAAATTAATAGATTCAAAATCTAAGTCATATATAAACTTTTCAGCATTTAAAAATTCATACATATATATATATATATATATATATATTCTATTCCACTTTTATATTTTAAATCAAAATATGCATGTACGTGTATATATATACATATATTTATATAAATATCATTATCTATTTACTGTATATAGATGCCTATGTATATATATTTATATATTAAGTTGTAGATAAATGGTTTTATCTACTTTACTGTAAATTTATTTTTTTTACAAATTTATATAATTGAATTAATAAAATGATATCCCACCGTTATCAGCGAACCAAAGCCACCATTGTGACTTCCAGTAATCGCCGAAGCCTAAACTACGGCCTCCACCTTCTACAATTCTGCTACCGATTTCCTGCCCTTCGACCTTGAACGAGCGCGCGTGCCTACGACATCGATGAACAAAATCGTGACCCTCCCCTTCAACTACCGACGATCACCTAGTCATGTGTGCCTTCCCCTCGGCCTTGCGACAACATTGCTGCGCGATTTCTACTTAACGCCCTTAATTCAATTGCCCCTCCCTCTTCTCAAAACTCCAGAAAATGCCCGATCATGGCTCTCGATTGGTCTAGAGACCCCATTTCAATTTGTCTGGGAATCGAGGGCTCGGCCATTTAATTTTTTTTTGTGATTGATTTGGACGAAGAGGAGAGGAATTAAACGCGTTGATTTTTGGAATGCAAGGGGAGCGCTGCCATGAATTCTCGAACGATTTTGATTTTGGTTTCACTTTGAAAAAGAAAAGGCTCGGCTGTTATTTTATTTTCTTATTATAAACTTTTTTTTATTTTTATTAAGGAGAGACAGGTGTAAAATTATAGATGAAAGAAAACACGTGTGTTTAACATTCCACTATGTGTCATTGCTTGTTGCTGAAAAAATATTAATTTATTTTTAAATTTGAATTCAAATTTAAATCGTCTCGATTTCCACAACTCAAAATCTCGATTTTCAATCTAGGTGTGTCACTAGGCGTTTATAATGTTATACACCTATTTTGAACACAATGGAAAGGGTTTCAAGTCCAAATTTAATCGTATGGAGAAGATAGCTTTTTGGACCTAGTTATTAAATTAAATTTCGATATAATTTTCAGCGCGTTTTCTTATCGTATGACCAAACGATCACTCCAAATGCTACGAAAATTGAAATCCGATAATAATACAATATTACGTATCCAATGGAACTGGTTTCATAGAATTCCAAGACTGTACCCCGGAAAGCTATTTTAAATATCGATTTAAACAATATAAATTCAAAACTGAACAAAACACTTCAAATTTAAATTTTTAACACTTCCATTATCTTCAGTATTATCAATATGAATTTTCTAAGCCTTTGAAATATTTTTAACAAGCGCAAAACCGAAGATAAAATATTTCACCCAACTTTAATAATTAAATTAAACAATTTTATTTGCCAAATTCATTCTGATATTTGAAATTCAAGTTAAAATAGCTTCCAAATATTAAAAATCAATTAAATATCTCAATTTCAAATGTTCAAAATTTTAAGGTCGTCACATTCTTCCTCACTTAAAAGAATTTCGTACCAATTTGAGATATTTAATTGATTTTCAATATTTGGAAGCTATTTTAACTTGAATTTCAAATATCCGAATGAATTTGGCAATTAAAATTATTTAATTTAATTATTAAAGTTGGGTAAAATATTTTATCCTCGGTTTTGGGATCGTTAATAATATTTCAAAGGCTTAGAAAATTTGATAATACTGAGGATAATGGAAGTGTTAAAAAATTAAATTTGACTTGTTTTGTTCAGTTTTGAATTTATATCTTTTAAGTCGATATTTAAAATAGCTTTTCGCTGCACAGTCTTGGAATTCGACGAAACCAGCTCTATTGGATCCGTAATATTGTATTATTACTGGATTTCAATTTTCGTAGCATTTGGAGAGATCGTTTGGCCGTACGATAAGAAAACACGCTAAAAATTATATCAAAATTTAATTTAATAACTGGGTTCAAAAAGCTATCTTCTCCATACGATCAAATTTGGACTTGAAACCTTTTCCATTGCGCTCGGAACAGGCGTATAACATTATAAACGCCCAGCGGCACACCTCAATCGAAAATCGAGATTTTGAGTTGCGGAAATCGAGACGATTTAAATTTGAATTTAAATTTAAAAATAATTTGATATTTTTTTCAACAGCAAGCATTGACACGTAGTCGAATGTTAAACACACTTGTTTTCTTTCTTGTGTAATTTTACACGCGTCTCTCCTTAATAAGAAAAAGTTTATAATAAGAAAATAAAATAACAACCGAGCCTTTTCTTTTTCAGAACGAAACCAAAATCAAGATCGTTCGAAAATTCATGGTAGTGCTCCCCATATATTCCAAAAATCAACGTGTTTAATTCCTCTCCACTTCTTCCAAATCAATCTCAGAAAAAAAAGAAAAATTAAATGGACGAGCCCTCGATTCCAAGACAAATCGAATAGGGGCTCTAGACTAATCGCGAGCCGTGCTCGAGCATTTTCTGGAGTTTCGTGAGGAGGGAGGCGCAATTGAATCAGGGGCATCGAGTAGAAATCGTGTAGCAATGTTGTCACAAGGCTGAGTGGAAGGCACGCATGACTAGGGGATCGTCGGTGGTTGAAGGGGAGGGTCGCGATTTGTTCATCGATGTCGCAGGCACGCGCTCCCTCGTGCAAGGTCGAAGGGCAGGAAATTGGTAGCAAAATGTAGAAGGTGGAGGTGGTAGTTTGGGGTTCGGCGATTATTGGAAGTCACGGTGGTGGCCTTGGTTCGCTAATAACGGTGAGATATCATTTTATTAATTCAATTATATAAATATGTTAAAAATAAGTATATAGAAAATAAATAATGATACACACACACACGTACATGCATATTTTGATTTAAAATATAAAAGTGGAACAGAATATATATATATATATATATATATATATATGAATTTTTAAATGTTGAAAAGTTTATATATGACTTATTTTGAATCTATTAATTTTCTAAGTATATATATGTATATATAGTTTCAAAAGAAAATATGCATATGCATGTTCGAAATTTATATATAAATGAAATTTTAGTTTTACAATAAAGTATTAAAAAATACTTCTGCTTTAATATTCACATATACAAGTTAAAAAGGAATTTAATATATATATAAGTAAAACAGAAAATTTTATATATATGAGACACTGGAAAAAAAATGGAGTTTAAATTGTTTGAAAGATTATATAAAATTTCATTTTCGAATCTACATAAATAATTTTTTTTATAAGTGAGGTTTCAAGGAAAAAGAAAAGAAAATATTTTGTTAGTTCAAAATCAAATTTTAAAATTTGAAATTAAAATCATTAGTTAATTAAATTTATCTAATAGGAATTTAATGGTTCAATTTATTTCGTATATTAATAAATTTTATAAATGTTTATAAAAAGTCTAAAAACATGAAGGAAACAAGCCGGAATGGAAATGAGTTAGAATGGATTGCAAACAAAAGGTGAGATCTTCTCACTCAAATTAAAATTGGAATTCAGTTATTAATTGACTGTTGGATGTGATAGTGTGTGTGTGTGTATATATATTTGGAGTAATTGATTTCCCGTATTATATAGCGGATGAGACCCTATGCACAACATAATAGCGGATGATATTATGTAATCCCATATACCGGGATATTCCACCTAGAAGTGGAATTGGTATTTAATTATTGTGCTAACATCTGTGGATGTAAGGAAACAGGTTGGAGGGACCAACTGGACTCCTTAAATATTTGAATTTGTTTAAATGTTGTGTGTTGATTTATTTATAATCTGTGTACGATTATATTTATGATTGAAATCGTTGATGGCTATAGTTTAGCTGAATATATTTTTGGTATCGTAGGATACCAGAAATATAAAATTGGATTTTTGAAATTAAAGTAAAAATCTTTAAGTAAATTCATTTTAAAGAATTGGGTGAATTTAAAAGAAGGAATTTAAAGTGGTAAAGATTGAGTTTTGAAATCTTATCGAATTAGTTCCAAAATATGGGAA
This sequence comes from Allium cepa, assembly GCA_030765085.1. Lineage (NCBI taxonomy): Eukaryota > Viridiplantae > Streptophyta > Magnoliopsida > Asparagales > Amaryllidaceae > Allium > Allium cepa. Next base: position 28,440,664 of record CM060935.1, read on the forward strand.
AAGATTTTAATAAAGGGATTTTAAGTAATATTGTTTAATAGTTGAAGAATTTATTTAAAATTCATATTTTAAATAGTTTGGGAAAAATAAAGGTATTTATTTCAAAAGGTAACAAATTTTAGAAATCCATTTGGAAATTGATTTGGTGTTTGGAAATTATTTTGGAAACCAATTTGGAATTTGATTTGGTGTTTGAAATTAAATTTTAAGAAAGCAATTTGGAATTTGATTTGTTGTTTGAAAGTGAAAATCGCTTTGAAAATCGTATATTAGTGCATATTTGGAAATTCACTATGGGAATTTATAAAGGAAAGGGAAATGTCACGATCCAAATTTCATTGCTAGAAAATCGACACCCGTACATTACTTGTACTCGAATTCCGCAGATTCAACCATTGAAATCCGATTCATGCCGAAGCTTATAACACATTAAGTAGAACAACACAGCGGAAGAAAATGAATGATATCGTTTATACACAATTGACACAACATCTGTACAATTGAATATCAATACAAATCAGAGCTATAATATAACAGCGAAAAGATAACACCAATATGGTCTTCTACAGAATAGAAAGAAAGATAAAATCCAAAACTGCAACTCCATAGCCAAAGCTCCAAAGCCCTTTAGCAAACAGCTCACAAACCAAAAGCTCGAACCATCATCATCATTGTATTAAGCAAGGTCAGTCATGAATGCGATCGCCGAAATCCAAAGACTGAAGAAGTTTTCGAAGTGCAACCAAACCAGAGACTTCGAAAGATATTGAATCTACATCTATTGTCTGATTATCTGAAAAAAATCTAACTCTAGACCGCCCGTGTGGAAAATTATGTGCACCCAGAGTTTAGATTAGGGAACAATAAACTCCAGGTCAGTCATGAGACTGGTGTGAGCAAACAACAACAGTTTTAAACAAAAACAAACAACAGAAGAATTTAAAATTGAAATCCGCAATGCTTTTTGGAAAATGAAACTACAATAAGGCCTCCAGCCGCACACACAATGCAAACACAGAATTGGAGGAGATTTCTCCTTATGATAGTCAAACATGCTTGATACGCGAAAACCATTTTGATATTATTATTAGTGCATAGTGGAAAACATTTGCAAGTATAATATTAATCTTAGCCAACATACATACCATTATAGTATGCCTACTATATCTACCATATTAAATGCAACTAAAACCGTACAAGGCGCATATTGGTGATTGGATTTCCAACAAATGGTCAGTCTAAGGAACTTCCTATTGCCACATGGATATGCCTCTGGAGGGACGCCCCAAGAACTTACCCAGCTCTCTGCCAACACAAGGCCGGGTTACCCCTGCCCGGAAGTAACACCTACAAGTATGCCATCCTCGGTCGTAACCAACCCTTATCTGAGCGCTCGACACCAACAACCACAAAGTAATAAATTTGCAGTAACCACATACGTTAAATATCTAGGCTCCATACCATGATACCACCTCTATCCAGAAGAAATGGACATACCCTAGGGGTACGACCCCTAAATAACCTTGCTGCATTCTTCCGGTTTTGACCATTTCCGGGTTGTGAGCTCCTGATGCAGTCTTGTCCACAAAGCTACACTTTACACAAAAGCCATGCTTCGGTCAACAAATGATCAGCTGCACTTCGTATGCCACATTACCAAATTGGGAATGTATCACTAGTAACCATAAACTACATAACCTCTGAGCTCGTACATCCCAGAGAAGGGTGCTAAGAAAAGAGAATAAATTCTTCCCCACCAAACAGAAATGTATTTGATAGAAACCAGCTTTATAACTAAAAATGTAACGTCAGACACACATCCATACAAGTCTGTTCCAGGTTCGAATAGAACCGAAGGCACTTTAAAAGAAGCCCTTGCAATCCGGGTATTCACAATCCCGATCGGACTCCTCATCACATATGGAGATCTCTATACCGTAGCTACTCAGTGTAGAGTCATTCGACAGGTAATCCTTTCATTCTCGAAAATACCCGGTCTTCACCACCGGTCTTCAAATGATATCCATATCGTCGTATCATTATTCGGAATGGGTTATATGACATAAGTTCCTCTCTCGGCTAAACCAAATAATGAGCGCACTATTTACAAACATATGGATATTGGGATTCAGTTAAGTCACAACTTATTACCCAAAATCTTTCTTCAAATGGTTTGAAAAAATTACCATTTTCAAATCTTTTAACAAAAAGATTCACTTCATGAAGTTCACCAATCTTTCACAAAGATTCATTCATAGCTTTCAAAAGTATTTTCAATTCCAAATCTTTAATATAAATGATACACCTTTAAGATCCTCTTCAATTTGGAAATAAAGTTCACAAACCTTCCACAAAGATTCAATTATAGCTTTCAAAACAATTCCATTTAAAATTTGAAACCCCTTTTAACAAAACTAGAAATCCTTTCTTTCTTTGAAAGCTATTATTATTTGAAAAAAAGAGTTTTCGTTCGGGAGAATCCGATTACATTGGCTCAAGTTAAAGCCTTTCAATTATAAACTTGGGTTGAATTCAAATTCTCAAAAATGATACTTTTAAAATGGTTTAAAACCCATATAAATACATGATATAACTTGCTAAACCATAATTCAAATCTTGAATTCAAATTCAAATCGAACAATTTAAAATTCTAAACTTAATCGAGTTATTCAAAATAATTTTTATCTTTAAAACACCTTTTCAAAACATCTCATATGTAACCCAATTCTATTTCCAAAACCATTTGGATTCAAAATTTAACCTTTAATCAAAAGTAATATTTAAATTCAAAATATCCATGACTTAACCGATTTCCTTGTGCAATCCATATTTGTGTGTGTATAGTGTAGTCCAGGGGTTTTTCACAATAGTGCACCATCATAATCCAAACACAGCAATATCGATATGCGGTATAATCCTATAACGCTTATCTTTATTTATAGATTCACGAATATAAATTCATCATAGATAAATAAATTACATTCGCCACAGATAAATAAATTACATTTATAACAGCTCAAATCAAAAATAATTCACATCACAAAGCATCACACATCAGGGATATTACACAATTCAACATTCAATTGAATCCAAACATTCATAATTAAGATTAATTAATCATCTGATTAATTTTTAAATCAGATTAATTACTTATGAATAAATACTAATCCTGGTTAATTAATATTAATTAATTACAAATTTAATTAATTATCCTTCAATCATTTATTAATTAACTTTTAATTATAAATTAATCAACCTTAATTAATAAATCAATCCACCTTTAATCATTAAATAATTAAACTTTAATTATTTAATTAATTAATTAACCCTTAATTAATTAAAAGTTAATTAAATTATTCTTAATTAATAAATTAATCTTAATTAATCTCATTAATTAATTAACTCTTAACTAATTATCTTTTAATTAATTAGCCAAATTAATTAACCTTTGATTAATTAATCACTTTAATTACACTCAATAATTATCCATTAATAAATCACTTTAATTAATTACACAAAGTAACTAACCTTTAAATACTTCCACTAAGTAATCGTCCTTTTCATTAATTAATCTTTCACCATAAACTAATTATACTTAATTACTTTTATTAGCTAATTAACCTTTAAACTAAATTAATGTTTTATATAGCAAAAACATTTCATCTTTAGTTAATTACAATATTAAGTTTATTTAAAATAAACTTTTAAAATAAGGTTATATATAGATATACTTTAAACTTAAAATAAATTGTTTAGAAATCTTAATTAATCTCAACTTAAATCAACATATTATTATTCAAAAAGAAATGGGTTAAGAAGTTGTCTAAACTTAACCGAGTTTTAAAATTTAAAAACCTATTATTCCATTTTACTTTTAAATTCTGATATCATCACAAAACCCGAGCATTTACTTGTTTTTCCCGAGCACAACAGCTAAATTTCCTGACTCAAAACTAAAAATTTTCCCGGGCTACCATATATTATTTTTCAAAAACTTCTTTTTATCTTAACATTTAAAAACTATTATGTATTCGCGTACCAACTCGATAGCCAACCCGAGACACAACATCACTTCCTCGAGGCTAGACTCGAGCCAACTTCTTCTTCTCCAAAACTGTGACGCCCCACCTCTATACCCACGCTAGCCAAGAACACTACGGTGTAGTGCTGTCAACTAGCGCGGAGAATGAGGCTGTTGAGGAGCGACCATCCGTGTAATTGCTTTATGCGAGCACCGATATGCCAGATAGTAAAAACGTGCATTTCATTTCAGGGGGAAATCCGACATGCCGATGCAAACTCAAAGCTACTACACAGTGGCTATAATAGTCTAGGACAAAAATATAAAATAATAACACAGATAATATAAATGCGGAACACAGATGAAACAGAAAGTCTCATATATATATATATATATATATATATATATATATATATATATATATATATATAAAATACTGATGTCAGTTACAATAATTTGACACGGTACATGTGATACAACTACAACAGTCGACTCAGGAAGTTATATATACAAGTACATTATCGACTAATATACATGAATACATATCAACCTATACTATGACTCGACAACTCCAAAAGATATGAAAAGTCTTCATAGCTCAAGCAGCATCCCAAAGCAAAATATCTACAAGCTGAAAATACTCGGTCTGACCCGAGTATTAAATTCAAAAGAAAATAATACTCGGGTCAGTCTAATTCAAACTCTGTTATTAGTGCACAGAAGCAATAATAATTAAATAATGAATAGACGACAGTCACAGATATAAATTTACCTATCCGAGTCTTAAATAAGAAATCGGATAACGGTAAATATAACGCGAACCAATTCAAATCAATTGGAACATCAATTAAAAGGTCAACACGAGTAGGGCTGCAGTATACGCACGCGTATACTGCCTCGTCACTACAACATTTGGAATACGAAATAGATCCATAAATCAAAAGCAAAAGAAATAATCAATAAAAGCAGTACCGTGTGGCTGCAGTTCACGCTTGCATGCACTGCCTTGCCACTACAGTGATGATGTACACAATGAATACCGTGTGGCTGCAGTTCACGCTTGCGTGCACTGCCTTGCCACAACAGTGATAATGTACACAACCGGGCACAAGGTCAGACCCAAATAAATTACGGTTCAACTCAAGGGCAACATAAGTGTACAAGGTCAAATAATCAAATATACAACAGAGCTCCATGCAACAATACTTTTGAATGGATGCGGTGTAACAACACAAAACAAAGAAGATGGTCAACTGCAAAAACTAGTCAGGTTGAAAACACGATTGGGATAAACACACATGTTTGCAAATGCAACACAGTCCACCTAAATACCCAACCCAATTGAACCCAGTGAATGCACAAAGCACAGCATCTGCGCCACGACCAAACTGCAATGTCAAAGAATTGATATGGATTGACACTGGGGCAAGTAACTATCAGATGAAAGAGTGTAGGCATGAATTTCAATGCAATAGGAACTTACAACAGGAGACTACAAGGTGAACCAGCAAAAGCATGGTACCAGTTCAACTCAAAAACAACATGAATGACACAATACATAAAGCACGAAGACTCTAATGACCCTGTGCATAAAGGCAGGGGTTCAAACTGCATGAACACAACTGTATGTAAGTGAGGGCACCAACAATATGGCACGACAGCACACCACAGAAGAAGACAGTCAAAACAATGCTCAGGTAACCCAAAGCAGTGAACAACACTGTCCCAAACTCAAAAAACCCAATACAATACATCACAGTCCAATATGATATGGACAATAGAAAATATGACACAAAGCTCAAGAAATGCAAGTGAATTAATTTCCACAAATCAATGCCAACAACATGAACTGTGCAGTGCAGCAAGGGTAAAACAGAGCAAGGCCCAGCGAATAACAGATATACAAGATCAAGTGACAACACTTGTATGTGCACATGAAACCTCGTCATCTTCGACCATCGTAGCAACCATCAGCACGTCGATGACCATCACCACCTTCGATTCCGATCACCTGTTCTCCAACACAATCATTAAATCAAATTCAAGCAGGTTCGAGTACCCACTGCAACCCAACCACCATCAAATTTCCCTCAACGCCGACGACCTAGGATACCATCAACCATGCCGACCCCACCGTAAACTCATCTCCTCCCTAGCTCCTATTCCATATGGACCAGCCTCGACCGATTCCACGACGACGACGAATTTCCATATCCATCCCGGTCGAGCAAAACTATGCCTAAAACCCTACAAATCCATCATGCCGCCACCACGCCCCACTATAAATGCTTCGAACATTTTTCCAATGTTTCCCCGACCTTGAACCTCCTCCATTGAAAATCCCAAGGTTAAATGATTACGCGATCATAAAAAATCGATGAAAATGCATTTTCCATTCATCATAGAAACACCCAATATATACAAATTCAAAAATCCTGAATTTTATATTAAAATTCATTGTTTTCGATTACGATCCTAATCATATATTGAAAACTTAAAATTTGGAAATTCGATTTTCTGACTTTAGAGCATTATCACTGTAATTCTTCAATTTCCAGTGGTTAATTTGTTAATTATACTCAATTACATGTTTATAAGTAATGTTACACTCATATAAACATTTGTCATTCAGCAATCAAAGTATAAAGTGGTTGGGTTGGGATGATTTAAATTTTAAAACAGGTTTTAAAACTTGGAAATGATGAACAGAGGCAAGTTTTTGCCTGTACCCAAACATATACACAGGTATTAACACACACACACACTCACACACACACACACTCACACACACACACACACACACATATATATATAAGAGCAAAATGCACATTATAATTCATATCATACTACAAAGATCATCACATGCAAATCAGATATATCAAGCTTTTGAAAATTTATAAGGGGGGTTTGCTCAATTAATTGAAGAACAGAGGACTGCCTGGAAAATCTAAGAATGATTGAACTTATAAAACTGGAAAAATTTTCTGCAATCTTGATGTTTTGTTTGAATCTTTCCTTGAATTGGAAATTTATGATTTTAACTAAAGCTTTTGTTTGAATTCTTCCCTTTGCTTTGCATGGTTAAGCTTGTGATGTTGCTTCAGGATTTTGTATTTGCTTGATTTTATTTTTCCAAATTGAAGCTTTAGCTTCAGGTTTTGATTTTCGATTGTGGGGATCTGTTGAACTTGAAATTTTTGTTTCAGGTTTGAAGATGCTATAGGTTTTATTTTCTTGTTTTAAATTCTTTTCAGGTTTAGAAATGATCTAAGGTTTTTATTTGATTTAGAGATAAAGAAAATCAAAAGTGAGGCCATATCTAACGTCCCGCATTTTTGCACGCTTTAAATCGACACACATGCCAATTCAAACCATACGGAAGGGCGGATTGTTATGGGGTAAATAAGGAACAACAGGGAAAGAAAAAAACAAAATAGAATCTCACAACGGAAGGATAAAATATAATAATAAATATACAGTTCACAAACTGTTTACAAACATTTGATTCTTCATTATACAATAAATATCAGAGTTCACATACCAATCATAATCAATGCAGCGGAATTAAATAGTGTGGTTGAATATAATTAATAATACTAGTAGAAATCTCCGTCTTCGTCCTCCAGATCTAAAGTCTTCGATCCTGAAACGCTCGGACTGACCCGAGCGAATTTGAAAAGACAAAAACACTCGAGTCAGAACTAAAAGATCTTATGTGAGTTAAATTAACAGAAATAAATATGAGTGCAGTAACTCAAGAGATGCTCGGGATTTAAATCTCCTAAGGATACGTTAAACTATTTACTATATAATATATTGCGCTATTATAATAGTGTCTATTTGTAAAATAAACTTACTTTTTAATAGCGTTAAGGGGTTACCCATATAGCCCTTAACACAAATAATGCCAATAATCTATACAGTACCGTAATACCTCCTGATCGGGAGGCTACCAGAGGATACTCCATAGGTACGACACAAATAGAAACTCGTACAAGGCGCGATAGGGTAGGTGACACGACACAACTAGGCAATGCTAGGGTAGATATACCAATTACGCTTCCGGGTCGGTGGTACCGCGTAGTGCGCAGCTACCGCCCACCTCGAGCCATACCCCCAAATGAAATCAAAAGTGGCCACCGAATCAATCCAAAGTCAAAGTATAATATCGAAGGGATGTGTCCGATCAAAGGTGCTACCTTATTAACCCGTTGATCGCTCCTATTTTAGCCACCTTATGCCAACTCACGGGAGTCGGGTCCACGTATTTACCTTAAAGGAAACGCCATCACCATCCTACTTTATTCTGAAATCTCCACCACGTACACGGTTGTTAAAGTGGTTTTCGGGGTTGGCAGAGAGTATGACAACTTCCAATCCCGGTCTCTTCAACAACCAAACGTTATTATAACACCGCGGTCATTTAAAAAGTTTATACTTTGAAACCAGAAAATAATTATCCATTTCAAAACCCATAAATACTATATCATTTCCTTTTCCAAAACAACTCATTTTGATATTATTAAAAAAAACCCAAATTAATAATATCATTTTTATTTCAAATATATTTCTTTTCCAAAATCATACTGGTTAAATTTTATAATATCTGGAAACCAAACATTTGGATTATAACTTTCAAAACATAATACTTCGAAATTCGTAGCTTTAAAACCATAACTTCTAAAACTTGAATGGTTTGGATATTCAATAGTATATAAAATAAAACAGTTGAATTTAAAATTTCTTTAAAAGTAATTATTTCCACACCTTCACAATTTTTATTCACTTTAAATTCAGTCTAAACCCATAACTTTTAGATTCACTTTCAGTTTGAATAAAACACTTCGATTTCAATATTTCAACTTTGAGTATTTAACGAATTTCAAAACTAAGGTTGGGAATTTCTCATTAACAATTCATTTCCTATTATTTAGTTTTGAAAAGTTTACATGATAAATCCATACCCATTTAAAATAAAAATCAATTTATTAACACTAAATATTTTATACTATAATTATTCACTAAATCTAGTTATAAATATCATTCCTTTAAAATTTCCAATTTTAATAAGTTAACATCAACTTATGGAGTTAAATTTTTAAATAAGCTCAATTCCAATTAAATTTCCAATTTATCTTTCAATCTTAATTGATTTGAATCATTTAAAACTCTGTATAAATATACAAGATCTTAAACCTGTACTTAATCATATAATACAAATTATCAAATTCCATTTTTCAACTTATTCATTTTTGTTTAACAGATTTATGCATAGCTTAAATTCAACAATTTAACTATATATGTATATATAAAATATTTTTATATCATATCCAAATTCAATATTTATTAAACCGTATCATATCCAAACCATAAAAATCATTTCAAAAATAATTATATACATATATATATCGCGGTGCCTGTATATAATTTTTTATCCTATGGTCAAGTGATGCAAATATTTATCATTTCAATCTGCAATTTAAAAGTAAAAATGCGGTTGTATATCATTTCAAACCGCAATCCCGAATGAAATGAAAATGCATGATAATTTGCATTTTATACAATATAAAATATAGCATCCATTCATCCAAATATCAATCATCATCCAGTTTAAACAAACATCAATATAGATCATATAAAAAATAACAGGAAATAAATAACAGTTATTAATTAACAGTTTATATTCAATAATAAATTTAATAACCGTTTAACTATCATCTTATATGCAAAAATAAATAAATTTAACTGTCAATTTGTATGCAATAATAAAATAAATTAACAGCTAAATTAAATAAATATGAATTAACTTAGATGGTGAATAAAACATGCCAAACAGCCATAAATAAATTTCTACTCATATTCTAAGTCAATTTAACAGACATAGGAAATTTTAGAAGTTGTGAGTGGGTTAAAACACTCACCTTTTGAATTTAAATTGAATTTAAATCCAATTTAAATCCAAAAATTTGACAGTCTCCAAATCTGTCCAAACCAGCGTCAAAAGTTCTGGAATTTTATTACGATCCTAACAAAAAAATCTCATGTGAAACGGATATCGTATGAAGAAGTTATTTGAATAAAACGTTTGAAAACAAAAATAATTAAAAATAAAACTAACCCATTACACACGTCCACGTCATCTCTGCCGTGACTCACCTATACGCACGCGATTTTCGGCTACAGGAAAAACATGGTACTCACGCAACCGTGCCGCCACATACCCCACGTTTGATCGAGCTCTAGCGCGCGCCTCCGGCCACCAGGCCATCTCCAACCACCACCATCGTGTAAGTCGCTTCCCCCTCCACCCATGGCCAACATGCGGCCCTCCCTAGACAACGTCGGCCGCCACCATGTTCTAGGGTTTCGAAACCCTAGTTGCGATTTCCGGTTTCCACAAGCCACGATACACCCTATAACCACCGCCAAACAAGTCCTCATGCTGTCCTCTTCAAAACCCATATACCAATTTCTCTGATTGCTTCCCGAATCAAAAACGCCCAAATCATCATATGGGTTTCGAAATTTTGACCTTTGACTGAGTTTTTTAGGATGATTCATGCATCGATTGCAAAAACAGAAACTACGTGCAGATTCATATCGATGAAATCTACAACATATAATTTTTTCAAATTTTTCCGTGCACTTTGAATTTTTGGCTTTGGATTTGATTTTTGAAATTTGAATTTGGATCTAGGTTTTGTAGCCACTGAAGAAGAGGAGCAGCTGATGAAATGAACGCACAAACAAATGGGAATAGATGGAGGCTAGGGTTTACAACTGGGTTTATATAGGTAGGTTAGAAATAGAGTAGATAGATCCGATAAACAAACGTGCTGAACGATAATTGGCCCAAAAAGCCCGGTCTGAATCCGGAACGAAATTGGGTCAACCCATATGTCGAAATAGGTATTTAAAAATATTCTGAACGCGCTGGAAAATGTTTAACGTTCAAATTCCATCGTATGAAGAAGTAATGCTGAAATCAATATTTTCCAATCGATTTCAATTAAATTTATTTCAAGGCGTTTCGCGTTCGTACGATCAAACGACAAGTCCGATCACTACGAAACTTGAAACCCTACAAAAATTCTCTATTACGGTTCCGATGAAACTGGTTTCGTTGAAATCCGAGTCCGTGACAAAAATGACTATTTTTATATTAATTAAATAAATTAAGAATTAGTAAATAAATCCAAATTTTATATTTCAGTTTCATAATTGGAAAATTTTATCACTTATGATTCCTCGATCATTTACAATGATTTTAAACAAATTTAAAAATGTAAATTTAGATGATTCATTTTATAAATTCCATTATTAATTCTCAATTTCATTAAATTCAAAATTATAAATTAGCTTTCTAATAATTCTATTAAATTAAATGAATCAATGATTATTCCATTCATATTTTCAAATAGGAGGGTTTGCTATTGGATTTAAAATTATTACATAAATATTTCCCAATTTTCAACTTAATTTTTAATTTAACGTAATAATTAAAATTTGATTTCATTTATTTCAATAAGTCCAACTATTATAAATTAAAAAATTAACTCACTATTAAAGATTCAAATTCAATAATTCATAAACTTCATCTTCTTGATTTAATTATTTATTTATAATTATTTAAATCAATTCCCGTTCCAATTTAAAGTTGCTTAATTTACCCTTTTATAATATGTATTTTAGTTTCTTAAACTAACCTCTTTATTATAAATTAAATCCATCTTATTTTTAATAAGTTTCCAATGGATTAGATTCAATTTCAACCTTTTACTTACAATTAAGTTTAGGTTTATTTAATTTATAACATATTACCTCCCTAGTTATTACTTTACATCTTCCCGTATTAATTTCACAATTAATCATAATTATTAAAATAACGCTTATAATAAATACGATTATGTAATTACTCAACATTTAAACGAACGTTATTTCATTTTCCATTAGTGTAACATTCATTTATTTTATTATCACTTATTACAAATCTAATTCCATTAACAAATAAGCGGGTGATTTATGATATATGTTACAAATTTTGAATTAATCACTATTCATTATTATTGACTTAATTTAGCATTACTTTCCTTTCATTCACATTTTTACTTAAAATCCCTATCCAATTGCAATTAATATTCTAATGAATACATTTACTCTTTTCCGTTATGCCATTAATTATCAACAAAGAAACGTTCATTAATTTCAACAACATTGTAATTACTAATTACCTACATTGATTGTATACGTTTTCCCTTATTATCATTCATTAGAATTTTATTCAACTTTCCATCTTATGCATATAGTTAACCTTTCTATTTATTTTACCTTCAAAATTTTCAGTTATTTTCTTAACTTACAAAAGGCAATGATTAATTACATTTAATCGCTATTAATTAAATGCATTGGTAATGAACAATAGTTGTCACCATTATACAATTTATCACATTTGTAATTTATTCTCTACAACAATTATTTCAACAACTCTCATTAAATACGTTTATTCCAATTTCCGTTTCAACGTTTTTATTACAAAATCAATTAAATACTTTCCTTTCTCGCATTAAATTATACACCTATATAATCCTTTCCACTATTCATTATTTAGAATTCTATTTAAATTTCAATCTCTTGTAATAACTCATTTATTATGCATTCGCATATCCATAAATAAGGTTCCAATAAATAGGATTTATTCAATTCACCTTATATACAGGTACAATACTTACACCATTTTATTTATTGAAATTTTATTCATATTACAAATAAAGGCTTTAATTACCATTCATATATTTTATTTAGCCTTCATTTCAATATTAATTTATAAGTTTTTTATTTAATTTCTACTAAATTTAATTAAAAAACTTATTAATTTAACCCAATTAAATTCACGAAATCTACGTGTCGTTACACTCTCCCCCACTCAAAACTTTTCATCCCCGTAAAGGAAAAAGAAAGGAGAAGGAAGAATTAAATAACAATATATCTTATTCAAAATATTAACTTATAAACAATAATTTACAAAATTTATTACTTTAAATAAAATATACCCATTTTATAATCATTATATCCTTTTATACTTGAATAAATAAAGTTTGGAAACATATGTTCAAATTGATTTCTAAGTCCAAAAATTTACGACAAATTTGGCAGAGTCTCCTTTGTACGGAGAGGCTCGGAAGAAAATATAATATCAAAATATAACAATTATATTACATATATTATCCAAAATATTATATCCCAACCCGGGAAAATATATAAAATAGCGCTATAAACCGAAATCTGAAACGTACCTATTTGTCGGGCAATTTACGCTTAATTTATGGAACCAAAAGCAGTAGCAATTGCTTCCATAAGCTGCATTTCACTTATAAAATCCAAAGGGTTAACAATTTATATAAGGTGAAATATTTAAGTGGTTTCAATTACTAACAACAAATCAATACAACAACCATCAATTTCAACAAACAGCATACACAAAAAATGCAAAACAACCATACAATCAACCAAACAAATAGTTGTTCGGGTTCAAAACTTTTGAATTGTACGAATGAAGAATAAACCATCAAGTTCATCATTTACTCAACAGTCTTAGATAAACTAAATAGGTTATATTTTTCATCCAAACAATTTCGAATCTCCTTACCCAAACAACCATCGCTAAACAACAACAAATCCAAACAACAATCAGCTTAACTTATTATTAAATTCATTTCATGCCTTTGTTGTTTGATTTTCTTTTTATTTATACAGTGATTTATCTTATAAATTTACATTTACTCATTAAATGTTTGTTTCATTTATTTTTTTTTCTTTTTTTTCTTTTTCTCACTTAATTCTTACAATTATTCACTTTATTTCTACCAAAAATTTTCACTTATTCATATCATGAATTTCCTTTTATTATTTTACATTCATTTATTTACTGCTTAACTTTATTTATTTACAGTATTCATCTTCTGTTTACTAAAATAATTAACTTTAACATTTACTTTCATTACCTAAAGTTTATTTCTTGTATAATATCTATTACATCCTCTGATTAGTATTTCAACTTTTAATATTTGGTAAGTTATATATATGCTTTTAAAGAATGTAATTGAAAGTTATACAAGTTTTCCCATTTCTTTAATTTATTCATCGTTCAATAAATTTTTACCTTTTCCTTATAAGTTACAATTTCAACTTCCTTTTTATTTCCTTTATAACTTGGCATTAAATCTCTTACCAAAATTAGAAGTTTCAATTATTAATTACTTACCTTTCATTTTTCTACAATAATTGAAACCATTAATTAACGGAAATTCAAGAATTTAATACCGGGTTAAATTTCAAATTATTTTAAAATAATAGATAAATATATTCTTACAACTTATATATCTCTAATTATAATTAAAACAATTCAAAATTTATATATTTTTCAAAAATGAATCTGCAGTAGAACTACTACAGTGGCATTCCCCCTTCGAAACTCGAAAATGAAAGTCGATGATGCGGTCGCCATCATCGAAATTATCTTCCAGCGACAGAGAGGAAAGTACAAAACTTATTTTCTCCAAAATCTTCTTTAAAACAATTTTTTCCAAATTATATTAAATGTTTATATTAGAAAATACTTATAAACAATTTTATCATATTCCAAAATTTATTTGAAAGAAATTTCAAAACCTCGGATCTTAAGTTCTAAATTTCCCAAATTTCATTTATTTTATTTTCCAATCTTATTTCTATTATTATTTATACACTTATTTACCTAACAACCAATCTATTGCAGTCAAACATAGATATCATTTGAAAAAATTTATTTTATATATAGAAAATATAATAGGCAAAATTATTTCATTCACCTATATACAACAAATATTATGTCGGTCTGTCCCATTAAGTGTTTAGAAATCCCTATTGATGTCACAGCGTCCCATGCATCAACCAGAATTTATAAATACAAAACGGAACAGATTAACACAACATTAAAATCATTTTATAACACTAACAAATACACTCTCTCATATATATACGCTCAACGACTCCCATAGGGTATTACTACCCTATTAGTAAAGAGTCTGACCCCACAAAGCTAAGGTTTATCGCTAAACCAAAGCTCTGATACAAGATGTAACGCCCACATTTCGCACGCTTTAAATCGACACACGTGCCAATTCAAACCATACGGAATGACGGATTGTTATGGGGTAAATAAGGAAAAATAGGGAAAGAAAAAAAAACAAAATAGAATCTCACAGCGGAAGGATAAAATATAATAATAAATATACAGTTCATAAACTATTTACAAACATTTGATTCTTCTTTATACAATAAATATCAGAGTTCACATACCAATCATAATCAATGCAGCGGAATTAAATAGTGTAGTGGAATATAATTAATAATAATAGTAGAAATCTCCATCTTCGTCCTCCAGATCTAAATTCTTCGATCTTGAAACGCTCGGACTGACCCGAGCGAATTTGAAAAGACAAAAACACTCGAGTCAGAACTAAAAGATCTTATGTGAGTTAAATTAACAGAAATAAATATGGGTGCAGTAACTCAAGAGATGCTCGGGATTTACATCTCCTAAGGATCCGTTAAACTATTTACTATATAGTATATTGCGCTATTATAATAGTGTCTATTTGTAAAATAAACTTACTTTTTAATAGCGTTAAGGGGTTACCCATATAGGCCTTAACACAAATAATGCCAATAGTCTATACAGTACCGTTATACAGTACCGTAATACCTCCTGATCAGGAGGCTACCAGAGGATACTCCATAGGTACGTCACAAATAGAAACTCGTACAAGGCGCGATAGGGTAGTTGACACGGCACAACTAGGCAATGCCAGGGTAGATATACCAATTACGCTTCCGGGTCGGTGGTAACGCGTAGCGCGTAGCTACCGCCCACCTCGAGCCACACCCCCAAATAAAATCAAAAGTTGCCACCGAATCAATCCAAAGTAAAAGTATAATATCGAAGGGATGTGTCCGATCAAAGGTGCTACCTTATTAACCCGTCGATTGCTCCTGTTTTAGCCACCTTATGCCAACTCACGGGAGTCGGGTCCATGTATTTACCTTAAAGGAAACGCCACCACCATCCTACTTCATTCTGGAATCTCCACCGTGTACATGGTTGTTAAAGTGGTTTTCGGGGTTGGCAGAGTATATGACAACTTCCGATCCCGGTCTCTTCAACAACCAAACGTTATTATAACACCGCGGTCATTTAAAAAGTTTATAATTTGAAACCAGAAAATAATTATCCATTTCAAAACCCATAAATAATATATCATTTCCATTTCCAAAACAACTCATTTTGATATTATTAAAAAAACCCAAATTAATAATATTATTTTTATTTCAAATATATTTCTTTTCCAAAATCATACTTCTTAAATTTTATAATATCTGGAAACCAAACATTTGGATTATAACTTTCAAAACATAGTACTTCGAAATTCATAGCTTTAAAACCATAACTTCTAAAACTTGAATGGTTTGGATATTCAACAGTATATAAAATAATACAGTTGAATTTAAAATTTCTTTAAAAGTAATTATTTCCACACCTTCACAATTTTTATTTACTTTAAATTCAGTCTAAACCCATAACTTTTAGATTCACTTCCAGTTTGAATAAAACACTTCGATTTCAATATTTCAACTTTGAGTATTTAACGAATTTCAAAACCAAGGTTGGGAATTTCTCATTAACAATTCATTTCCTATTATTTAGTTTTAAAAAGTTTACATGATAAATCCATACCCATTTAAAATTAAACTCAATTTATTAACACTAAATATTTCCTTCCATTTATTTATACTAGAATTATTCATTAAATCCAGTTATAAATATCATTCCTTTAAAATTTCCAATTTTAATAAGTTAACATCAACTTATGGAGTTAAATTTTTAAATAAGCTCAATTCCAATTAAATTTCCAATTTTTCTTTCAATCTTAATTGATTGGAATCATTTAAAACTCTATATATATATACAAGATCTTAAACCTATACTTAATCATATAATACAAATTATCAAATTCCATTTTTCAACTTATTCATTTTTATTTGACAGATTTATGCATAGCTTAAATTCAACAATTTAACTATATATGTATATATAAAATATATTTATATCATATCCAAATTCAATATTTAGTAAACCGTATCATATCCAAACCATAAAAATCATTTCAAAAAATAATTATATATATATATATATATATATATATATATATATATATATATATACACCGCGGTGCATGTATATAATTTTCTATTCTATGGTCAAGTGATACGGATATTTATCATTTCAATCCTCAATTTAAAAATAAAAATGTGGTTGTATATCATTTCAAACCGCAATCCCGAATGAAATGAAAATGCATGATAACTTGTAGTTTATACAATATAAAATATAGCATCCATTCATCCAAATATTAACCATCAACCATTTATTACAATCATCATCCAATTTAAACAAACATCAATATAGTGCATATAAAAAATAACAGGAAATAAATAACAGTTATTAACTAACAGTTTATATTCAATAATAAATTTAATAACTTTTGAACTATCAGTTTATATGCAAAAATAAATAAATTTAACTGCCAATTTGTATGCAATAATAAAATAAATTAACAGTTAAATTAAATAAATACGAATTAACTTAGATGATGAATAAAACATGCCAAACAACCATAAAAAAATTTCTACTCAAATTCTAAGTCAATTTAACAGACATGGGAAATTTTAGAATTTATGAGTGGGTTAAAACACTTACCTTTTGAATTTAAATTGAATTTAAATCCAAATTAAACCCAAAAATTTGACAGTCTGCAAATCCGTCCAAACTAGCGTCAAAAGATCTGGAATTTAACTACGATCCTAACAAAAAAATCTCGCGTGAAATGGATATCGTATGAAGAAGTTATTCGAATAAAACCTTTGAAAACAAAAATAATTAAAAATAAAACTAACACATTACACACACCCACGTCATCTCTGCCGTGACTCACCTATACGCACGCGATTTTCGGCTACAAGAAAAACACGGTACTCACGCAACCATGCCGCCACATACCCCACGTTTGACCGAGCTCTAGCGCGCGCCTCCGGCCACCAGGCATCTCCAACCACCACCATCGTGTAAGTCGCTTCCCCCTCCACCCATGGCCAACATGCGGCCCTCCCTAGACAACGCCGGCCGCCACCACGTTCTAGGGTTTCGAAACCCTAGCTGCGATTTCCGGTTGCCACAAGCCACGATACACCCTCTAACCACCGCCAAACGACTCCTCATGTTGTCCTCTTCAAAACCCATATACCAATTTCTCCGATTGCTTCCCGAATCAAAAACGCCCAAATCATCATATGGGTTTTGAAATTTTGACCTTTGACTGAGTTTTTCAGGATGATTCGTGCATCGATTGCAAAAACAGAAACTACGTGCAGATTCGTATCGATGAAATCTACAAAATATATTTTTTTTAAATTTTTCTAAGCACTTTGAATTTTTGGCTTTGGATTTGATTTTTGAAATTTGAATTTGGATTTAGGTTTTGCAGCCATTGAAGAAGAGGAGGAGCTGATGAAATGAATGCACAAACAAATGACAATAGATGGAGGCTAGGGTTTATAGCTAGGTTTATATAGGTAGGTTAGAAGTAGAGTAGATGGATCCGATAAACAAACGTGCTGAACGATAATTGGCCCAAAAAGCCCGTTCTGACTACGGAACGAAATTGGGTCAACCCATATATCGAAATAGGTATTCTAAAATATTCTGAACACGATGGAAAATGTTTCACGTCCAAATTCCATCGTATGAAGAAGATATGCTGAAATCAATATTTTCCAATTGATTTCAAATTGATTTCAATTAAACTTATTTCAAGGCCTTTCGCGTTCGTACGATCAAACGACAAGTCCGATCGCTACGAAACTTGAAACCCTACAATAATTCACTGTTACAGATCCGATGAAACTGGTTTCGTCGAAATCCGAGTCCGTGACAAAAATGACTATTTTTATATTAATTAAATAAATTAAGAATTAGTAAATAAATCCAAATTTTATATTTCAGTTTCAGAATTGGAAAATTTTATCACTTATGATTCCTCAATCATTTACAATGATTTTAAACAAATTTAAAAATGTAAATTTAGATGATTCATTTTATAAATTCCATTATTAATTCTCAATTTCATTAAATTCAAAATTATAAATTAGCTTTCTAGTAATTCTATTAAATTAAATGAATCAATGATTATTCCATTCATATTTTCAAATAGGAGGGTTTGCTATTGGATTTAAAATTATTACATAAATATTTCCCAATTTTCAACTTAATTTTTAATTTAACGTAATAATTAAAATTTGATTTCATTTATTTCAATAAGTCCAACTATTATAAATTAAAAAATTAACTCACTATTAAAGATTCAAATTCAATAATTCATAAACTTCATCTTCTTGATTTAATTATTTATTTATAATTATTTAAATCAATTCCCGTTCCAATTTAAAGTTGCTTAATTTACCCTTTTATAATATGTATTTTAGTTTCTTAAACTAACCTCTTTATTATAAATTAAATCCAGCTTATTTTTAATAAGTTTCCAATGGATTAGATTCAATTTCAACCTTTTACTTACAATTAAGTTTAGGTTTATTTAATTTATAACATATTACCTCCCTAGTTATTACTTTACGTCTTCCCGTATTAATTTCACAATTAATCATAATTATTAAAATAACGCTTATAATAAATACGATCCTTTAATTACTCAACATTTAAACGAACGTTATTTCATTTTCCATTAGTGTAACATTCATTTATTTTATTATCACTTATTACAAATTCTAATTCCATTAACAAATTAGCGGGTGATTTATGATATATGTTACAAATTTTGAATTAATCACTATTCATTATTATTGACTTAATTTAACATTACTTTCCTTGCATTGACATTTTTACTTAAAATCCCAATCCAACGGCAATTAATATTCTAATGAATACATTTACTCTTTTCCGTTATGCCATTAATTATCAACAAAGAAACGTATATTAATTTCAACAACATTGTAATTACTAATTACCTACATTGATTGTATACGTTTTCCCTTATTATCATTCATTAGAATTCTATTCAACTTTCCATCTTATGCATATAGTTAACCTTTCTATTGATTTTACCTTCAAAATTTTCAGTTATTTTCTTAACTTCCAAAATGCAATGATTAATTACATTTAATTGCTATTAATTAAATGCATTGGTAACGAACAATAGTTGTCACCATTATACAATTTATCACATTTGTAATTTATTCTCTACAACAATTATTTCAACAACTCTCATTAAATACATTTATTCCAATTTCTGTTTCAACGTTTTTATTACAAAATCAATTAAATACTTTCCTTTCTCGCATTAAATTATACACATGTATAACCCTTTCCACTATTTATTATTTAGAATTCTATTTAAATTTCAATCTCTTGTAATAACTCATTTATTATGCATTCGCATATCAATAAACAAGGTTCCAATAAATAGGATTTATTCAATTCACCTTATATACAGGTACAATACTTACACCATTTTATTTATTGAAATTTTATTCATATTACAAATAAAGGCTTTAATTACCATTCATATATTTTATTTTAGCCTTCATTTCAATATTAATTTATAAGTTTTTTTTATTTCCACTAAATTTAATTACAAAACTTATTGATTTAACCCAATTAAATTCATGAAATCTACGGGTCATTACACCATAGTTTCTTTTTTTTCAAATATACTTTCATCTAATTCAAATTAAAAGGAAATTTTCTTTTTGACACTTGTTAAATTTTTAATTTACATGGCTTAAAAATGTTAGATTATGTCATAAGACGTTTACACTTGTTTAATCTCACATTATAAGGTTTACACTTGTAATAATCTTTTTCAATAATACTTATAAATGTATAATACATGTTACTTAAGAGCTTACAAATGTATTTATATATACATATATTCTCATATTACTTTATCTTAGTTATATATATTCTTATATAAAATTTTCTATTTACATTTGTATTATATCCATTTATTTAAAAACCATCATATATAAATTTTAAAGAAAATGATTTTAAAACCAAATTATACACTAGTAAATGTATATATTACATATATATTTGAATTTAACCTTTAAATAGTCTTTTGAAAATTGTTATCACCATATATATATATATATATATATATATATATAATATGCGTTTAGAAACAATTTTTATTAAGTTAAAATATAGTGTTTTAAATCATTTTTATTTCCAAAAGATATATATATATATATATATATATATATACATATATGTAAGTTTAAAACTTTTACAACTATTTATATAACTTCTAAATAGATATATATTATGATTAGAAAACAAACTTTTATTCAATTATAGCTTTCAAAACAATTCCATTTTAAATTTGAAACCCCTTTTAACAAAACTGGAAATCCTTTCTTTCTTTGAAAGCTATTTTTATTTGAAAACAAAGGTTTTCGTTCGGGAAAATCCGATTACATTTGCTCAAGTTAAAGCCTTTCAATTATAAACTTGGGTTGAATTCAAATTCTCAAAAATAATACTTTTAAAATGGTTTAAAACCCATATAAATACATGATATAACATGTTAAACCATAATTCAAATCTTGAATTCAAATTCAAATCGAACAATTTAAATTTCAAAACTTAATCGAGTTATTCAAAATATTTTTTATCTTTAAAACTCCTTTTCAAAACTTCTCATATGTAACCCAATTCTATTTCCAAAACCATTTGGATCCAAAATTTAACCTTTAATCGAAAGTAATATTTAAATTCAAAATATCCGTGACTTAACCGATTTCCTCGTGCAATCCATATTTGTGTGTGTATAGTGTAGTGGAGGGGTTTTTCACAATAGTGCAACATCATCAATCATCATAATCCAAAACAGCAATATCGATATGCGGTATAATCCTATAACGCTTATCTTTATTTATAGATTCACAGATATAAATTCATCATAGATAAATAAATTACATTCGCCACAGATAAATAATTTACATTTGTCACAGCTCAAATAAAAAATAATTCATATCACAAAGCATCACACATCAGGGATATTACACAATTCAACATTCAATTGAATCCAAACATTCATTAGTAAGATTAATTAATCATCTGATTAATTTTTAAATCAGATTAATTACTTATGAATAACTACTAATCCTGGTTAATTAATATTAATTAATTATAAATTTAATTAATTATCCTTTAATCATTTATTAATTAACTTTTAATTATAAATTAATCAACCTTAATTAATAAATCAATCCACCTTTAATCATTAAATAATTAACCTTTAATTATTTAATTAATTAATAAACCTATAATTAATTACCACTTAATTAAATTATTCTTAACTAATAAATTAATCTTAATTAATCTCATTAATTAATTAACTCTTAATTAATTATCTTTTAATTAATTAGCCAAATTAATCAACCTTTGATTAATTAATCACTTTAATTACACTAAATAATTATCCATTAATAAATCACCTTAATTAATGACACAACATAATTAACCTTTAAATACTTCCACTAAGTAATCATCTTGTAACAACCCGCATATTTAACGATTATATATTTAAATGTTTTATTTAAATATAGCGTCGTTAGTCGGATTTTAGGTCCGAAATGTTACTTTTTGCAAATGGCCGAATTAGGGGTCGAAACCACTCTCATTGAGTTCAAAATGGCGTTTGCGATATTTTTGAGTATAAGCTTTGATATGTTTGGAGTAAGTTGAATTTTGCTACTTTTTCTAGTTGGGTTTTGGGTTTGGGTTCAGCTCACTAGCTAACTAAATACCCAAACTCAGTCCCTCTCCTTCCATTCACTCACTTTCACTTCTAAACTCAATCTAAAATTGAAAATGGGGGAAGAGAAGAAGAATTAGAAATTCCCAGCCCTAGTTCTTCTTGCAAACTTGAATTCATGCTCCAAAATCAAAGTGAAGCTATTGGAAAGCCCTCTCTTCATCTTCTCCAACTCTTTCTCCTTCAATTTCAGAAAGTTTCCTAAACCTAACTTAGGAAAATACTTGTTTTGATCTTAGATTGAAGCTAGTAGAGTTGAAGTGGAGAGTGGTTGGTCTTCTCCTTGCAATTAAGCTTCTTCTTCTTTGTTTATGAGTTAAAAGGTGAGATTTTTATCTCACATCTTTGTCTATAACTATCTTTGATTGTTAGGTATGAATTCCTAACACTTATTCATGTGAACTTTCTTTTGGTTAGGATTGAATTGGTGAATATCCAAATTTTTAGTGTTTTGGGTTCAAATCATTAAAGATACTAACTTTGATGTTTGAACATGTTTTTGGTGGCGAATCGGAGAGCCAATGGGGATGGGTTATCGGTTGGCAAAAGCCCCTTAGGTCCATTGCTCGACCGGTTGCGAATTGGGAGTGTTTGCACTTCAATTAATAGTGTAGGAGATGCAGGAATTTGGGGTTCGGTCGACCGAACTCTCTGGTCGGTCGACCGAAGCTGTAGTCGAAACATTCTGGGCTGTTTCGGTCGGCCGACTCAGGAAGTACGGTCAACCGACCTGCTCTTGTTTCCCTGTTTTTCTTAGTGTGCCTATTTGTTTGTGATTCCAACTTTTATCGATCTAAGTCAATTCCAATTAGTTGTTTATGCATATTTGACCTTGATGATTCCTTTTTGACTTCATCCATGGGTTTTTATAAAATAATCTTTTAAATTGTATTAAAAGCTTGCTTCTCTAGTTTATAAATCTTATTTTAAAACGCATAAACACAATTTCGCACTTCGAGCGGAGTGGAAGGGAGATAAATGGTTAAGTAAAACACAGACCATGAATCCATGCGTTTATCTTTTCGATTAATCCCCGACCTATTCGATTGATCGTTTTGGCCTTTTTGTCTGATTTACCGATGAGACGAGGTAAACTTTGTACTGCTTTGAGTGCGAAATTAACTAACGGATAGTAAACCGTTTAGTGCGAACGAGTGGTTATGGGACTCACATTACCACTTTTCGGATTTCTTTTTGAGAGTTATGACACATTCTGCCAGTTAGTGGTGTCCAGTATGGGCCTTCGGACCTTCACCACTACGGTTTGTTGCCTTCGGGTGTTGCCTTTGGGTTTGCACCTTCAGGTTTGTTGCCTTCGTGTGTGTTGCCTTCGGGTTTGCACCTTCAGGTTTGTTGCCTTCGGGTATGTTTCCTTCGGGTATGTTGCCTTCGGGTCTGTACCTTCGGGTTTGTGCCTTCGGTTTGTTGCCCTATTGTATCGCTTTAGGAGTTGGTTCCTTCGTTACTGCTCGAGTGATATTGGGTTTGGAGTCTTCGGGCTCATGGATCCTTGTTTATACAGTACTAAGCACGTGCAAATTTTCTGATGTTTCATTGATATGTATATTCCCTAAGTATCGCCCTTTGATGTTGGTCTTTTCGAGCCGCACGATATATATTAGCGATTACCTTGTGGAACTTGTGTTACCTTCATTGGTATTTGTTATTTTCCATTTTGGATTGTTTTGGGATATTCATATCCTTTGTTTATTGTGATGCCGATGATATGAAGCTTGTCTTATTATGATTCATCTTTTGTTAGATGATTGTGATATCCCTTTTAGAGATACTTGTTATACTTTGTGACCTTTCAGGTTATTGTTGTTCAGTTTATCTAACTGATTTGTTTAGCTAGACTGACCCGTGTATTTATACTCGGGTCAGACCGAGATGTTTCAGGTTAGGTGCTTTTGGACTTAGCCTATTTTGCTTCCGCATGGACTATCCAGCTTGTTCCTTTTGTTATAGTTTTTGTGTAGTCCTTTTTGTTGTATCTCTGATATATGTATTCTTTTGGATTCGTCTGTATGTTGCGGTTTGCTATACCACTTGACGTGTATCGGTTTGTATACTCTGTTATGTATAAGTATATGTGTATATGATGATCTACTGTTCTGTGATGTATATTACATTTGAGTTGTTATATTCTATTCTGATAGATCCTCCAACCACCTATGGTTTTGTTTTAAGTATTCATTGGATATGTCGACCTGCTTGGTATGTCCATTGTCGATATATTCAATAGATAGTTAGAGCAAGGCTATAGATGGTCGCTCCTAACCAGTCTTATTCTCCGTGTTAGTTGACGGCATTACCTTGTAGTGTCCTTGGCTAGCGTGGGTATAGAGGTGGGGCGTCACAGCTTGGTATCAAAGCAAGGTTGAGAAAAAAATATGATAAACACAGAATAGAAGCACATATTCCGGTACATCAAAGTGTATAAGCGTTACAAATCTTTGAACCATCTTTCCTCTATTCCTTCTGTGCCTTGGCGGTAGATAGAAATTGGGAACACGTCTAGGAATGCATTTTGTTCTGTAGTATTCCATATTTGGATTGGTGACATCTACCTTGTGAATAATCTTGTTCTTATCTTACTTTCAGCGTATGGTTGGAAGAGGCAGGGGATGACGTTCGGATGCTGGGCAATCCAGTGGCTCACATCCGGATGGCGTTTATATGTCTGCTGATCAGTTTTTGGAATTTTTTAGGAGCATTCAGCCTCCAGTTCCTCCTCGAGTATCTCCACCTTGCAAGTCTGCCTTTGCACGTCTGTGCAGTGATTTTTCTCATCTTGGAGGAAAGTCGTTTAAGGGCTCCGAGTCTGTTCTTGAAGTCCAAGCTTGGCTTCGCATGTGCGAGCGTATTTTCTCTCGCATGGATCTTTCTGATCATGATAGAGTTCTTGTAACTTCTAGTTTATTACAAGAGCATGCTCTTGATTGGTATGAGCTTCTTGTAGCCGAAATTGACGAGTCTACTCTTTTTTGGACTCAGTTTCGGGGACGATTCGAACTCAAGTTCGTTCCTAAATCTGAAAAAAAATTACTGACCCATCGCTTCCTTGAGTTGAAGCAAGGGAAATCTTCTATTTCTGAGTGTGTTGCATCATTCGAGGCTTTATCTAAGTATGGTCTTGAATTTATTGGCACTTCTTATAAGAAGAATATGAAGTTTGTTTCTTGTCTTAAGAAATATCTTAAGAAGTCCTTGTTGATCTAGCTTAAGCTTTCTTTCGAGGAGTTGGTAGATTCTGCGCTTCCTCTCGAGACCGTTAAGAAAGAGTGTGATAGTGGTGATGATGTTGAGGTTTCCAAGAACCCCAACAAGAGGCAGTTTCCATTTCAGAAGTGCAGGTCTTTTCCTTCTAAGAAGAAGAAGACTGGTGGTTCTAGCTCTCAGCCTCAGTCTATTGGAACACCTTTCATTCAGAAGTGTTTCAATTGTGGTTCTCCTGATCATATGATTCGAGCTTGTTCTAAGCCTCTCTTCTGCCGCTATTGCAAGAAGGAAGGTCATCATGTTTCCACTTGCCCTACTGTTCCGGCTGGTGCCAAGTCTAGCAAGCTTTATGCTGCTAAGGCTTCTAAAGGTTCTTCTCAACCCAAAGTTATATCTCCATCTATTTTGGAAGGTTCTATTTTATTTCATAACCATAGTATTTGAGTTCTTTTCGATACGGGTGCTTCACATTCTTTCGTATCGAAAAAGCTCGTCGATGATTTATCTTTGGATATTTCTTGTTTGGTTACTTCTTTAAGGATTGCGAATCCTATTGGGGATCCGCGACCCTTAGCATGCTTTGTGATGATGTTGAGATTGTTTTATGTGGCTTTTCTTTTCGGGCAAATCTGCACGTTATTTCTTGTCTGGGATTTGATATGATTTAGGAATGGACTGGCTAGTGAGATACGATGTCAGGATTATTTGTTCTGAGAGGATTTTATATCTTCGACATCCGGATTCGCCTACTAAGCTATTACTTGATCTTCGGAATGTGGATAATTCCGAAATGGCTTTATATTCTCTTGACTCACGAGATGATGACGATATATCTCGTATTCCTAATGCTTGTGACTTTTCTGATGTTTTTGAACCTGTTTCGGGTTTGCCACCCAAGCGGGCAATTGAGTTCCGTATTGATCTCATTCCAGGCACGTAGCTAGTTAGTCGTCCTCCCACGAGGATGTTTACAAAGGAAAATGAGGAACTCAAGAAGCAGCTTTTAGAGCTAGAGTCCAAGCAGTTGATTCAGTCTAGTTTTTCTCCGTGGGGATCCGCGGTCGTTTTCGTGAAGAAGTCCGATGGAACTCTTAGGCTTTGCATTGACTATCGCAAGCTTAACGAGTTAACCATCATGAATAGATATCCATTGCCTAGGATCGATGATATGTTCGATCTATTGAGTGGTGCTAAGGTCTTTTCTCAGCTCGACCTTACCACGGGTTTTCATCAGTTACGAGTCGCGGAGGATAACATACCTCTTACCACTTTCCGCACTCGATATGGTTCTTTTGAGTGGCTCGTTATGTCGTTCGGTTTGACGAACGCTCCTGCTTTCTTTGTCGACCTCATGAATCTAGTATTCTAGGAATATCTCGATAAGTTTGTACTTGTGTTTATTGATGACATCCTTATTTATTCTAAGTCTGAAGCTGAGCATGCTAATCACTTGAGAATTGTCTTGAGTACTCTTCGTCACCATCAGCTTAGAGCCAAATTCTCCAAATGCCACTTTTGGGAGAATAAGGTTAAGTTCTTAGGCCATGTTGTATCTTCCGATGGCATTTCTGTCGTTCCCTCAAAGATGAAGCCATTTAGAATTGGAAGAGGCCTGAGAATGTGCATGAGATTCGTAGTTTCCTTGGATTGGCAGGTTATTACCGTCAGTTCATTAAGGATTTTTCCCGTGTTGTGCTTCCTTTCACCAGCCTTACTCGGAAAGGCATTCGTTTTATTTGGTCCTATAAGTGTGAAGCTTCCTTTCTGACATTAAAGGAACTTCTCACTAATGCTCCTATTCTTGTGGTTCCCGAGGGGAATCATGATTTGGTTGTCTACACCGATGCTTATGGTAGTTGTCTCGGTGTCGTTCTTATGCAGAAGGATCAGGTAGTTGCTTATGCTTCTAGGCAACTGCGTCCGAATGAAGTTCGCTATGCCACTCATGATCTTGAGTTAGCCGCCATTGTCTTTGCCTTGAAGATTTGGCGACACTATTTATTGGGCGAGCGCTTCATTCTCTATACCGATCATAAATCCTTGAAGTATTTGTTCACTTAGAAGGAGCTCAATATGAGACAACAGCGTTGGCTCGATTTTCTTGCTTCCTATGACTTCGATATCCAATATACCCATGGTAAGGGTAATCTTGTTGTTGATGCGCTTAGTCGCAAACATTCGGCTATTGTTCCTATGATGCTTGCCGAATGGGATATTCTTAAGACTCTACGTTTTTGTGAAATTCATGATCGAGGTTCATTTTCTGATTCTTCTATTCTATTATTTAGTTTGGAGGCTCGACCAATTTTGTTGGATCGTATTGCCAATGCTCAGTGGCGTGATCCTGATTTGTTGCATCTTATTCAGCTTAGTGAGTCTAGATCCTGTGATGAGGCATTGCGGGATTTTAGCATTGATTCCCATGGGTGTCTTCGTATAAAGAACCGTCTTTTTGTGCCATCTGATTTTTCACTTAGACATGACATTCTTGATGACTGTCATCGTTCTAAGTATACCATTCATCCTGGTAGTAGTAAGATGTATGCCGATATGCATCATCTTTATTATTGTGAAGGCATGAAGCGCGATGTGGCGAGTTATGTGAGTAACTGCATAACTTGTCAGCGTATTAAGGCCGAACATCAGCGTCCTTCGGGTCTTCTTCAGCCTCTAGATATTCCATTGTGGAAATGGGATTAGATTTCTATGGATTTCATTGACGGCCTACCTCGTTCGAGATCAGGCCATTCTAGCATCTGGGTTATTGTGGATTGCCTCACCAAGTCTGCTCATTTTATTCCTATTAAGTCTAATAGGACTGCTTCGCATTTGGCTAAGTTGTATGTCAAGGAAATCGTGAGACTTCACGGTGTTCCTAGTTCTATTGTGAGTGACCGTGATCCTTTGTTCACGAGTCATTTTTGGCCAAGTCTTCAGCAAGCTTTGGGAACAAAGCTAAATTTTAGCACAGCTTATCATCCACAGTCTGACGGGCAAACTGAACAGGTGAATCGTATCTGGGAAGATCTTCTCCGTATTTGTATTTTTGATTTTGGTGGTAGTTGGGAGGATCACCTACCTCTTGTAGAGTTCTCCTACAACAATAGTTTTCAGTCCAGTATCGGTATGACTCCTTTCGAAGCCTTCTACGGAAGGCCATGTCGATCACCTTCTTGTTGGTTGGAATCTGGGGAGAAGCTTATTCTTGGCCCAGATTTTTTTCATGATTCTTCTGAGAAGATTGATTTGATTCGGTTGAGAATGAAAGAGGCACAGAGTCGCCAGAAGTCCTACGCTGACAACCGTAGGAAGACTCTCGAGTTCTCGATTGGTGATCTTGTTTTTATTCGTGTTTCTCCTTTGAAAGGGGTGATGCGCTTTAGTACGACTGGGAAATTGGCTCCTCGCTTTATTGGACCATTTTCTATTACTGAACGTATTGGCCCTGTGGCTTATAGAGTTTTACTTCCTGCTCATTTATCTGGCATTCACGACGTGTTTCACGTCTCTCAACTTCGAAAGTGTCTTCGGGAGTCGGATTCTGTTATCGCTTCTCCTGATTTGCAAGAGCTTGAGATCTCACCAGACTTATCTATTGTACAGCAGCCTATTCGCGTACTTGACACGGAGGTGCGACACCTCCGAAACAAGGATGTGCCGCTCGTTAAAGTTCAATGGCCCACTAACCCTAATGACTGTACTTGGGAAACCAGAGTTTATCGAGCGATCATATACGGGTTTTCTATCTTTGCTTGGCAACGGTGAGAATACCTTTTCATCTCAAGCTTATTTCCTTTTCTTTTGAATGATGTATGTATGTATTTGTTACAAATATCGTCTCTAGGAATTGCGGGGACACAATTTTGTAAGGAGGGGAGATCTGTAACAACTCGCATATTTAACGATTATATATTTAAATGTTTTATTTAAATATAGCGTCGTTAGTCGGATTTTAGGTCTGAAATGTTACTTTTTGCAAACGGCCGAATTAGGGCTCGAAACCACTTCCATTGAGTTCAAAATGGAGCTTGCGATCTTTTTGAGTATAAGCTTTGATATGTTTGGAGTAAGTTGAATTTTGCAACTTTTTCTGGTTGGGTTTTGGGTTTGGGTTCAGCCCACTAGCTAACTAAATACCCAAACTCAGTCCCACTCCTTCCATTCACTCATTTTCACTTCTAAACTCAAGCTAAAACTGAAAATGGGGGAAGAGACAAAGAATTAGAAATTCCAAGCCCTAGTTCTTCTTGCAAACTTGAATTCTTGCTCCAAAATCAAAGTGAAACTATTGGTAAGCCCTCTCTTCATCTTCTCAAACTCTTCCTCCTTCAATTTCAGAAAGTTTCCTACACCTAACTTAGGAAAATACTTGTTTCGATCTTAGATTGAAGCTAGTAGAGTTGAAGTGGAGAGTGGTTGGTCTTCTCCTTGCAATTAAGCTTCTTCTTCTTTGTTTGTGAGTTAAAAGGTGAGAATTTTATCTCACATCTTAGTATATAACTATCTTTGATTGTTGGGTATGAATTCCTAACACTTATTCATATGCACATGCTTTGGTTTGGATTAAATTGGTGAATATCCAAATTTTTAGTGTTTTGGGTTCAAAACTTTAAAGATTCTAACTTTGATGTTTGAACATGTTTTTGGTGGCGAATCGGAGAGCCAATGGGGTTGGGTTATCGATTGGCAAAAGCCCCTTAGGTCCATTGCTCGACAGGTTGCGAATTGGGAGTGTTTGCACTTCAATTAATAGGGTAGGAGATGCAGGAATTTGGGGTTCGGTCGACCGAACTCTCTGGTCGGTCGACCGAAGCTGTAGCCGAAACATTCTAGGCTATTTCGGTCGGCCGACTCAGGAGGTCTGGTTAACCGACCTGCTCCTGTTTCCCTATTTTGCCTAGTGTGCCTATTTGTTTTCGATTCCAACTTTTATCGATCTAAGTTGATTCCAATTAGTTGTTTATGCATATTTGACCTTGATGATTCCTTTTTGACTTCATCCACGGGTTTTTATAAAATAATCTTTTAAATTGTGTTAAAAGCTTGCTTCTCAAGTTTATAAATCTTATTTTAAAACGCACAAACACAATTTCGCACTTCGAGCGAAGTGGAAGGGAGATTAAATGGTTAGGTAAAACACGCACCATGAATCCATGCGTTTATCTTTCCGATTAATCCCCGACCTATTCAATTGATCATTTTGGCATTTTGGTCTGGTTTACCGTTGAGATGAGGTAAACTTTGTATTGCTTTGAGTGTGAAATTAACTAACAGATAGTAAACCGTTTAGTGCGAACGAGTGGTTATGCGACTCACGTTACCACTTTTCGGATTTATTTTTGAGAGTTATGACACATTCTGCCAGTTAGTGGTGTCTAGTACTGGGCCTTCGGACCTTCACCACTACGGTTTGTTGCCTTCAAGTGCGTTGCCTTTGGGTTTGCACCTTCAGGTTTGTTGCCTTCGGGTGCGTTGCCTTCGGGTTTGCACCTTCAGGTTTGTTGCCTTCGGGTATGTTGCCTTCGGGTATGTTGCCTTCGGGTTTGTACCTTCGGGTTTGTGCCTTCGGGTTTGTTGCCCTATTGTATCGCTTTCGGAGTTGGTCATTCATTACCGCTCGAGTGATATTAGGTTTGGAGTCTTCGGGCTTATGGATCCTTGTTTATACAGTACTGAGCACGTGCAAATTTTCTGATGTTTCATTGATATGTATATTGCCTAGGTATCGCCCTTCGGTGTTGGTCTTTTCGAGCCGCACGATATATATTAGCGATTACCTTGTGGAACTTGTGTTACCTTCATTGGTATTTATTATTTGCCTTTTTGGCTTGTTTTGGGATATTCATATCCTTTGTTTATTGTGTTGCCGATGATATGAAGCTTGTCTTGTTATGATTCATCTTTTGTTAGATGATTGTGATATCCCTTTTAGAGATATTTGTTATACTTTGTGACCTTTCAGGTTATTGTTGTTCAGTTTATCTAACTGATTTGTTTAGCTAGACTGACCCGTGTATTTATACTCGGGTCAGACCAAGATGTTTCAGGTTAGGTGCTTTTGGACTTAGCCTATTTTTCTTCCGCATGGACTATCCAGCTTGTTCCTTTTTGTTATAGTTTTTGCGTTGTCCTTTTTGTTGTAACTCTGATATATGTATTCTTTTGGATTCGTTTGTATATTATGGTTTTCTATACCACTTGACGTGTATCAGTTTGTATACTCTGTTATGTATAAGTATAAGTATATGTGTATATGATGATCTACTGTTTGGTGATGTATATTACATTTGAGTTGTTATATTCTATTCTGATGGATCCTCCAACCACCTATGGTTTTGTTTTAAGTATTCATTGGATATGTCGACCTGCTTGGTATGTCTATTGTCGATATATTCAATAGATAGTTAGAGCAAGGCTATAGATGGTCGCTCCTAACCAGCCTTATTCTCCGTGTTAGTCGACGACATTACCTGTAGTGTCCTTGGCTAGCGTGGGTATAGAGGTGGGGCGTCACACATCCTTTTCATTAATTAATCTTTAACCATAAACTAGTTATCCTTGATTACTTTTATTAAGCAAGTAAACTTTAAACTAAACTAATGTTTTATATAGCAAAAACATTTCATCTTTAATTAATTACAATATTAAGTTTATTTAAAATTAACTTTTAGAATAAAGTTATATATAGATATACATTAAACACTTAAAATAATTTGTTTAAAAATATTAATTAATCTCAACTTAAATCAACATATTATTATTCAAAATGAAATGGGTTAAGAAGTTGTCTAAACTTAACCGAGTTTTAAAATTTAAAAACCTGCTATTCCATTTTACTTTTAAATTCTGATATCAGCACAAAACCCGAGCATTTAATTGTTTTTCCCGAGCCCAACAGCTAAATTTCTTGAGCCAAAATTAAAATTTTTCCCGAGCCACCTTGTATTTTTTTTTTCAAAAACTTGTTTTTATCTTAACATTTAAAAACTGTTATGTATTTGCATACCAACTCGATAACCGACCTAAGACAAAACATCACTTCCCAAAACTAGACTCGAGCCAACTACTTCTTCTCCAAAACCATCTACAAAAATCGAAACCCAGTTACGATCTGACACACATGGACGTGCACATGCGACCTCGTTATCTCCGACCATCGCAGCAACCACCAGCACGTCGATGACCATCACTACCTTCGATTCCGATCACCTGTTCTCCAACCCAGTCACGAAATCAAAATCGAGCAGGTTCAAGTACCCACTACAACCCAACCACCATCAAAATTTCCCTCGACACTGACAACCTAGGCCACCATCAACCATGCCGACCCCACCATAGACTCATCTCCTCCTCCAGCTCCGATTCCACTTGGACCGGCATCGACCGATTCCACGACAACGGCAAATTTCCACATCCAACCCCGTCGAGCAAAACTGTGCCTAAAACCCTACAAATCCATCATGCCACCACCACACCCCACTATAAATGCTTCGAATATTTTTCCGATGTTTCCTCGACCTTCAACCTCGTCTAATGAAAATCCTCGAGCTTAAATGATTACACGATCATCAGAAATCGATGAAAATGCGTTTTCCGTTCATCACAGAAACACCCAATACATACTAATCTAAAAATCCTGAATTTTATATTAAAACTCATCGTTTTTTATTACAATCCTAATCGTATATTCAAAACTTAAAATTTAGAAACTTGATTTTCTGATTTTAGAGCATTATCACTGTAATTCTTCAATTTCCAGTGGTTCATTTGTTAATTATACTCAATTACACTTTTATAAGTAATGTTACACTCATACAAACATTTTTCATTTAGTAATCAAAGTATAAAGTGGTTGGGATGGGATGATTTAAATTTTAAAACAGGTTTTAAAACCTAGAAATAATGAACAGAGGCAAGTTTTTGCCTGTATCCAGACATATACACAGGTATTAACACACACAGAGATATATATATATATATATATATATATATATATATATATATATATATATATAAGAGCAACATGCACATCATAATTCATAGCATACTACAAAGATCATCACATGCAAATCAGATATATCAAGCTTTTAAAAATTTATAAGGGGGTTTGCTCACTTATTGAAGAATAGAGAACTTCCTGGAAAATCTGAGAACGATTGAACTTATAAAACTGGAAATTTTCTCTACAATCTTGATGTTTGGTTTGAATCTTTCCTTGATCTGGAAATTTATGATTTGAACTGAAGCTTTTGTTCAAATTCTTCCCTTTGCTTTGCATGGTTAAGCTTGTGATGATTGCTTTAGGATTTTGTATTTGCTTGATTTTATTTTTCCAGATTGAAGCTTTAGCTTCAGGTTTTGATTTTTGATTGTGAGGATCTGTTGAACTTGAAATTTTTGTTTCAGGTTTTAAAATGCTACAGGTTTTATTTTCTGGTTTTTGATTCTTTTCAGGTTTAGAAATGATTTCAGGTTTGTATTTGTTTTAGAGGTAAAGAAAATCAAAAGTGAGGCCTTAGTTTCCTTTTTTTATATATACTTTCATATAATTCAAATTAAAAGAAAATTTTATTTTTGACACTTGTTAAAATTTTAATTTACATGGCTTACAAATGTTAGATTATATCATAAGACGTTTACACTTGTTAATCTCGCATTATATGGTTTACACTTGTAATAATCTTTTTCTATAATACTTATACATGTATAATACATGTTACTTAAGAGCTTACAAATGTATTTATATATATATTCTCATATTACTATCTTAGTTATATATATTCCTATATAAAATTTTCTATTACATTTGTATTATATCCATTTATATACAAACCATCATATATAAATTTTAAAGAAAATGATTTTAAAACCAAATTATACACTTATAAATGTATATATTACATATATATTAGAATTTAACCTTTAAATAGTCTTTTGAAAATTGTTTTCACCATCTATACATACATACATACATACATACATATATATATAAAATACATATACATTTAGAAATAATTTTTATTAAATTAAAGTATAGTGTTTTAAATCATTTTTATTTCCAAAAGATATATATACATGTATGTAAGTTTAAAACTTTTATAACTATTTATATAACTTCTAAATAGATATATATTACGATTAGAAAACCAACTTTTATTAATTTTAAATATAGAGTTGAATCAATTTATTCTCAACATATTTATTATTTAATTTCCAAATCAAAATTTAAGTCTACAATTAATATATATATGTAACATATGTATATTAGAAAACAAATTTCTATTAGTATTTAATTATAGAACTTTCAAATCCAAGTATTACTCATAAGATACTATCTTTGAATTTTAACCCAAAATTCTATTTACATTCAATTTATATACATATATAAATAAACAAACAAATATTTTTATTTAATTTTAAAAATTCAAATTAATCCACAATTAAACCCAAAATTTATATTAATTATCAATTTAAATTTTGACTCAAATACCGGGATCGTTACAGATTCCCCCTTAAGAAAATTTCGTCCTCGAAATTCGCTAGATAGGGAGACAACAAAGAACACAAAGATATAGTTTCCAGATCAAGCTGAATATTTATTCTGCATTTGGCTTACCAAATTAGAATATCACCAATATTTATGAGAACAAACACATTAAATATTTCAAGAAGTACTCGGGCCATCAAGTCTACGAAATATACAGGGGTATTGGTTAGTTTGAAGGATTAACTAACCGTTCGTAGAATATATCTGGACCCAAAAGAATAGACAAATGGATACAATTTTCCACAATTCTCAAACACCAGGTATGGATTCCAAACTCAGGTCGGAATATCCCAAAGTTTACGCCGGCTTGTCCCTCATTGGACTTTGATCCTCACAAGAAATTACAACAAAAATTTCAAACTTTGGTTTTGACCGAAATCGTTTTATGGATACAAATTAATTTATCTTCATATTTCTTCAATCAATTTATTTAAAATAAATTTTCAAATTTATTTAAGTTAAAACAAATGGCTGATAACGAGAATAAGAGATAGGAACTTATCAACAATGATTCGCAGGGCCACCACACCAAAGCTTCTTTCTGTAGCTACCATGAAGAAATCAAAGAATTGATATCGGTTGATCAACAAAGAGATTGATAGAGAAAGATTGTTTCTGTTTTTACAAGGTATTGACCATTTATAGTTATACTTCCCTGTCACCTATCTTGTCCTCTTCTTTCTCTCATACTCACTATCAGTGGATAGAAAGAGAATTTACTGAGGCATACAGACGAATATCTTGAGGATACACTCATTCTAGGGTATACTTCATCCTATCTCTAATGAGTCACCTAATGTGTTATACTCTTGAGCTAAAGTTCCAACCTTCAGCTCTGATACCAAAATGTCACGATCCGAATTTCAGTGCTAGAAAATTGACACCCGTACATCACTTGTACTCGAATGCCGCATATTCAACCAATGAAATCCAATTCGTGCCAGAGCTTATGACACATTAAGTATAACCACACAGCGGAAGAAAATGAATGATATCATTTATACATAATTAATACAACATCTGATACAATTGAATATCAATACAAATCAGAGCTAGAATATAATAGCAGAAAGATAACACCAATATGGTCTTCCAAAGAATAGAAAGAATGATAAAATCCAGAACTGCAACTCCATAGCCAAAGCACCAATGCCCCTTGGCAAACAGCTCACAAACCAAAAGCTCGAACCATCATCATCGTTGTATTAAGCAAGGTCAGTCATGAATGCGATCGCTAAAATCCAAAGACTGAAGAAGTTTTCCAAGTGCTACCAAACCAGAGACTTTGAAAGATATCGAATCTACATCTATTATCTAAAAAAAATCTAACTTTAGACTGCTTGTGTGGAAAATTGTGGGCACCCAGAGTTTAGATTAGGGAACAATAAACTCCATATCAGTCATGTGACTGGTGTGAGCAAACAAAAATAGTTTTAAACAAAAACAAATAGCAGAAGAATTTAAAATTGAAATCTGTAATGCTTTTTGGAAAATGAAACTACCATAAGCCCTTCCGCCGCACACACAATGCAAACGCAGAATTGGAGGAAATTTCTCCTTATGGTAGTCAAACATGCGTGATACGCGAAAACCATTTTGATATTATTATTAGTGCATACTGGAAAACATTTGCAAGTATAATATTAATCTTAGCCTGCATACATACCATTATAGTATGCCTACTATAACTACCATATTAGATGGTAGGTTCTACAAATAAAACCATACATGGCGCGTATTGGTGATTTGATTTCCAACAAATGGTCAAGCTAAGGAACTTCCTATTGCCACATGGGTACGCCTCTAGAGGGATGCCCGAGAGCTTACCCACCTCTCTGCCAACACAAGACTGGGTTACCCCTGCCCAGAAGTAACACCTACAAGTATGCCATCCCCGGTCGTAACCAACCTTTATCTGAGCGCTCAACACCAACAACCACAAAGTAATAAATTTGCAGTAACCACATAGGTTAAATATCTGGGCTCCATACCATGATACCACCTCTATCCAGAAGAAATGGACATACCCTAGGGGCGCGACCCCTAAATATCCTTGCTGCATTCTTCCCGTTTCGACCATTTTCGGGTTGTGAGGTCCGGATGCAGTCTCGCCCACAAAGCTACGCTTTACACAAAAGCCTGGCTTCGATCAACAAATGATCAGCAGCACTTCGTACGCCACATTACCAAATTGGGAATGTATCACTAGTAACCATCAACTACATAACCTTTGAGCTCGTACGTCTCAGAGAATGGTGTTAAACTAAGAGAATAAATGCTCCGCCACCAAACAGAAATGTATTTAATAGAAACCAGCTTTACATCTCAAAGTGTAATGTCAGACACACGTCCATACAAGTTTGTTCCAGGTTCGAACAGAACCGAAGGCACTTCAAAAGATGCACTTGCAATCCGGGTATTCACAATCCCGATCGGACTCCCCATCACATATGGAGATCTCCATACCATAGCTACTCAGTGCAGAGTCATTTGACGGGTATTCCTTTCAATCTCGTAAATACCCGGTCTTCACCACCGGTCTTCAAATGCTATCCATATCTTCGTATCATTATTCAGAATGGGTTATATGACACAAGGTCCTCTCTCGGCTAAACAGAATCATGAGCGCAGTATTTAAAAAAATATGGGTATTGGGATCTCAGTTAAGTCACAACTTATTACCCAAAATCTTTCTTCAAATGGTTTGGACAAATTACCATTTTCAAATCTTTAAACAGAAAGATACGCTTCACGAAGTTCACCAATCTTTCACAAAGATTCATTCCGAGCTTTCAAAACTATTTTCAATTCTAAATCTTAAATATAAAAGATATACCTTTAAGATCCGCTTCAATTTGGAAACAAAGTTCACAAACCTTTCACAAAGATTCAATTATAGCTTTCAAAACCATTCCATTTCAGATTTGAAACCCCCTTTAACAAAAATGGAAATCCTTTCTTTCTTGAAAAGATATTATTATTTGAAAACAAATAGTTTTCGTTCGGGAAAATCCAATTACATTTGCACAAGTTAAAACCTTTCAATTATAAACTTGGGTTGAACTTAAATACTCAAAAATAATACTTTTAAAATGGTTCAAAACCCACATAAATACATTATATAACTTGTTAAACCATAATTTGAATCTTGAATTCAAATTCAACCCAAACTATTTAAATTTCAAAACTTAATCAAGTTATTCAAAATAACTTTTATCTTTAAAACTCCTTTTCAAAACTTCTCATATTTAACCCAATTCTATTTCCAAAACCATTTGGATTCAAAATTTAACCTTTAATTAAAATAATATTTAAATTCAAAATATTTATGACTTAACTGATTTCCTCGTACAATCTATATTTGTGTGTTTATAGTGTAGTCCAGGGGTTTTACACAATAGTGCAACATCATCAATCATCAATCATCACAATCCAAACACAGCAATATCGATAAGTGGTACAATCCTATAACGCTTATCTTTATTTATAGATTCGCAGATATAAATTCATCACAGATAAATAAATTACATTCGTCATAGATAAATAAATTACATTCATCACAGCTCAAATAAAAAATAATTTATATTACAAAGCTTCACACATCAAGGATATCACACAATTCAACATTCAATTGAATCGAAACATTCATAATTAAGATTAATTAATCATCATAAAATTTTTAAATCAGATTAATTACTTTTGAATAACTACTAATCCTGGTTAATTAATATTAATTAAGCACAAACCTTTAATTAATTATCCTTTAATCATTTATTAATTAACTTTTAATTATAAATTAATCAACCTTAATTAATAAATCAATCCACCTTTAATCATTAAATAATTAACCTTTAATTACTTAATTATTCTTTAACCAATTATCCTTAATTAATTAATTAGTTAATTAACCATTAATTAATTACCATTTAATTAAATTATTCTTAATTAAGAAATTAATCTTAATTAATCTCATAATTTAATTAACTCTTACTTAATTATCTTTTAACCCAAATTAATTAACCTTTGATTAATTGATCACTTTAATTACACTCAATAATTATCCATTAATAAATCACCTTAATTAATTACACAAAGTAATTAACCTTTAAATACTTCCACTAAGTAATCGTCCTTTTCATTAATTAATTTTTAACCATAAACTAATTATACTTAATTACTTTTATTAACTAATTAACCTTTAAACTAAATTAATGTTTTATATAGAAAAAACATTTCATTTTTAATTAATTACAACATTAAGTTTATTTAACATAAACTTTTAAAATAAGGTTATATATAGATATACATTAAACACTTTAAACTTAAAATAATTTGTTTAAAAATCTTAATTATTCAACTTAAATCAACATATTATTATTCAAAAAGAAATGGGTTAAGAAGTTTTCTAAACTTAACCGAGTTTTAAAATTTAAAAACCTGTTATTCCATTTTACTGTTAAATTCTGATATCATCACAAAGCCCGAGCATTTACTTGTTTTTCCCAAGCACAACAGCTAAATTTCCCGAGTCAAAATTAATTTTTTTCCCGAGCTACCTTATATTTTTTTTCAAAAACTTCTTTTTATCTTAACATTTAAAAACTATTATGTATTTGCATACCAACTCGATAGCCGACCCGAGACATAACATCACTTCCCCGAGACTAGACTCGAGCCAACTTCTTCTTCTCCCAAACCATCTGGAAAATTCGAAACCCGGTTACGATCTGACACACGTTTATGTGCACATGAAACCTCGTCATCTACGACCATCGTAGCAACCATCAACACGTCAATGACCATCACAACCTTCAATTTCGATCACCTGTTCTCCAACATAATCATGAAATCAAATTCAAGCAGGTTCGAGTACCCTTGCAACCCAACCACCATCAAAATTTCCCTCGGCGCCGACGACCTAGGACACACCATCAACCATGCCGACCCCACCGTAGACTCATCTCCTCCCCAGCTCCTATTCCATATGGACCGGCCTCGACCGATTCCATGACGACGACGAATTTCCATATCCATCCCGGTCGAGCAAAACTGTGCCTAAAACCTTACAAATCCATCATGCCGCCACCACGCCCCATTGTAAATGCTTCGAACATTTTTTCGATGTTTCCCCGACCTTCAACCTCCTCCATTGAAAATCCCGAGGTTAAATGATTACGCGATCATCAAAAATCGATGAAAATGCATTTTCCGTTCATCATAGAAACACCCAATGTATACAAATCTAAAAATCCTGAATTTTATATCAAAATTCATCGTTTTCGATTACGATCCTAATCATATATTCAAAACTTAAAATTTGGAAATTTGATTTTCTGACTTTAGAGCATTATCACTGTAATTCTTCAATTTCCAGTGGTTCATTTGTTAATTATACTCAATTACATGTTTATAAGTAATGTTACACTCATAAAACATTTGTCATTCAGCAATCAAAGTATAAAGTGGTTGGGTTGGGATGATTTAAATTTTAAAACAAGTTTTAAAACTTGGAAATGATGAACAGAGGCAAGTTTTTGCCTGTACCCAAACATATACACAGGTATTAACACACACACTCGCACACGCACACACACTCACACACACACACACATATATAAGAGCAACATGCACATCATAATTCATAGCATACTACAAAGATCATCACATGAAAATCAGATATATGAAGCTTTTAAAAATTTATAAGGGTGATTTGCTCACCTAATTGAAGAACAGAGGACTGCCTGGAAAATCTTGGAATGATTGAACTTATAAAACTGGAAATTTTCTCTGCAATCTTGATGTTTGGTTTGAATCTTTCCTTGAACTGGAAATTTATGATTTTAACTGAAGCTTTTGTTTGAATTCATCCCTTTGCTTTGCATGGTTAAGTTTATGATGATTGCTTCAAGATTTTGTATTTGCTTGATTTTATTTTTCCAGATTGAAGCTTTAGCTTCAAGTTTTGATTTTCGATTGTGGGGATCTGTTGAACTTGAAATTTTTGTTCCAGGTTTGAAGATGCTATAGGTTTTATTTTCTTGTTTTTAATTGTTTTCAGGTTTAGAAATGATCTCAGGTTTTTATTTGTTTTAGAGATAAAGAAAATCAAAAGTGAGGCCTTAGTTTCTTTTTTTTCAAATATACTTTCATCTAATTCAAATTAAAATGAAATTTTATTTTTGACACTTGTTAAATTTTTAATTTACATGGCTTACAAATGTTAGATTATATCATAAGACATTTACACTTGTTTTATCTCACATTATAAGTTTTACACTTGTAATAATCTTTTTCTATAATACTTATAAATGTATAGTACATGTTACTTAAGAGCTTACAAATGTATTTATATATATATATATATATATATTCTCATATTAATTTATCTTAGTTATATATATTATTATATAAAATTTTCTATTTACATTTGTATTTTATCCATTTATATAAAAACCATCATATATAAATTTTAAAGAAAATGATTTTAAAACCAAATTATACACTAATAAATGTGTATATTACATATATATTAGAATTTAACCTTTAAATAGTCTTTTGAAAATTGTTATCACCATATATATATATATATATATATATATATATATATATATATATATAATACATATGCGTTTAGAAACAATTTTTATTAAGTTAAAATATAGTGTTTTAAATCATTTTTATTTCTAAAAGATATATATACATATATGTAAGTTTAAAACTTATATAACTATTTATATAACTTCTAAATAGATATATATTATGATTAGAAAATAAACTTTTATTAATTTAAATATAGAGTTAAATCCAATTTATTCTCAACATATTTATTATTGAATTTCCAAATCAAATTTTATATTTACAATTAATATATATATATATATGTATGTATGTATGTAACATATGTATATTAGAAAACAAATTTCTATTAGTATTAATTATAGAACTTTCAACTCCAAATATTACTAAATTTCAACCCAAAATTCTATTTACATTCAATTTATATACATATATTAATAAACAAAAAAATGTTTTTATTTAACTTGAAAAATTCAAATTAATCCACAATTATGCCCAAAATTTATATTAATTGTCAATTTAAATTTTGACTCAAATACCGGGATCGTAAGGAAATTTGTTTTAAAAATAAATATTGGTTGATTTTTAAAAAGCGTGGAAAGGAATTTATGGATTTGGAATGTAAATTTGAAATAAATCAAGAAGGATTTATTGATTGATTTAAATGAACCATCTTAGAATGGAAAGTGTATTTTCCTGGAAAGCCGAGTATATTTTCAAAGTAGATTTTAAATTATAAATTTAAAGTTCTAGAAATTGTTTGAAAGAATATTTTTGGAGAAATTATTTTCGGGAATTGTTTCTAAATCTTTAAAATAAATATTTATTAAGTTAATTATAGAACTGATTATTTTAAAAGATGTAATTGATATTTGATTTAGAAAAATGGTTATTTAAATATTTATACTCTATCTACTAATTTTATTTTAAAATTAGTTTGGACTTGAAGTTTTATATGAGTTATTGATATAAAATTTTAATAATTAAATAAAGAGTTTAAAAATAGTTTTCTATTTTAAATATATCCATGTACATATATATTTAGATAAGTGATTTAAATTATTTTAAAGTATTTGAACTCGATAAATTTTCAATGGAAATGAATAAATATTTAGAAATATATTCTACATGAGGAAAGTGATTTGAAATTCGTTTTCCAAAGGTTGAAGTGTGAAAATATATCTTGTGAAGATATTTTGAAGATAAATAATTAGGAAAAAATTATTTAAAATCTGGTGATTGTTGTGAATTTTGATTGATAGTTAAATAACCGACTATCAATATTAGCATTCAAACGACATTTGAATTTCGATGCGACCGAGGGTCGGATTCCAAATGGATATTCGAAAATTGCATCGAACCTTTGTGATGGATATTTTGTTTAAAAGATCGAAGTGGAAATTTGTTGTAATTTATTTGAATCTGAATGTAACACTTTTTTTTAAAATAAGCCCTCGTTATTCGGATTACCCGGGAGAGGACTTTGTGTCATAAAACCCATTCTGAATAATGATGCGACGAAATGGGATTGCGTTTGAAGATGGTGTTGAAGACTGGGTATTTTCGAAAATGAAAGATTACCTGTCAATTGTCTCTGCACCGAGTTGCTCCGGTATAGAGATTTTATCACCCTTTGTGGGGGGAGTCCGGACGTGATTAGTGAATATCCGTATTTGCAAGGGCTTCTTTGAAGTGCCTTCGGTTCCGTTCGATCCTGGAACGGACTTGTGTGGTTGTTTGCCTGACGTTACATTTTGAGATGTAAAGCTGGTTTCTATCAAATACATTTTTATAGGTGGCGGAGAATTTATTCTCTTAGCTTAACACCCTTCTCTGAGACGTACGAGCTTAAAGTTTATGTAGTTGATGGTTACTAGTGATATATTCCCAATTCGGTA
Organism: Allium cepa; assembly: GCA_030765085.1. NCBI lineage: Eukaryota > Viridiplantae > Streptophyta > Magnoliopsida > Asparagales > Amaryllidaceae > Allium > Allium cepa. The sequence continues at coordinate 28,484,854 of CM060935.1, forward strand.
ATGCGGCATACGAAGTGCTGCTAATCATGTGTTGATCGAAGCATGGATTTTGTGAAAAGCGTAGCTTTGTGGGCGCGACTTCGTCGGACCTCATAACCCGAAAATGGTCGAAACAAGAAGAATGCGGCAAGGTTATTTGGGGGTACCACCTCCTGAGGGTATGTCCATTTACTTCTGGAAAGAGGTGGTATCATAGTATGGATCCCAGATATTTGACCTATGTGGTTACTGCAAATTTGTACTTTGTGGTTGTTGGTGTTGAGGATCCTCGGATAAAAATCGGTTATGACAGGGGGATGACATACTCGTAACAGTTAGTTACCTAGTTATAGAGTTAACCCGGCCTTGTATTGGCAGAGATCCAATTAGGTTCTCGGGGCATCCCTCCAGAGGCATACCCAAGTGGCAATAGGAAGTTCCTTAGCCTGACCATTTGTTTGACATCCAAAGAAATAATACAAGCCCTGTACAGTTTTAGTTGTATAACATGCCTTTTACTTATGGTGGTGACCCACCGTTTAATTGGTAGCTATAGTAGGCATAGTACGAAATGTCTATGCTGGCTAAGATTAATATTATACTTTCAAATGTTTTCCACACTATGCACTAATGATAATATTAAAAAGGATTTTGCATATCAAGCGTGTTTGACTATGTAACAACCCTGTATTTTGTGTTTATCTTAATTTTATATTTTAATTATTTTAACTGAAATTCCTGATTTAAAAACTTTATTTTATTTATAAAAATGGATAAATTTTGTTATTCTAAATATAAATTTTTATTTTTGTGCGAATTATAATTCCAAGCCTGAATAAATGGGATAATTCCAAAAAATTGGATTTTTGGTCAAATTGGTCAAACTTTGACTTTCAAATTTTAAATTTAAATATTTGAATTTATGAAATTTTATCTTTTATTATGAAGTAGATATAATTTTAAAAATACTATTTTTCATTTCGTTGAAATCGGATTAATATTGTGGAAGTTCTGCTTTTTACAATATTGTGTGTAAATTGTTTTATTTAACAAATTTGTTTATTTTAATTTATATAAATAATATTTTTTGTTTGTAAAATCATGTTCTAATTTGTGTAACATGATATGTTATGCATATATTTTATTTTTAAAAACCTTGGTGTTTAATTGTTTAAAGGAGTTTGAATTTTTAAAATTTCTTGAATTAATTTGCCCAATTTTAAATAAATATAAACAATTTCTGTAATGGTAGATTTTGGTTAAATTTTGACACTAACTGAATTTTTAAATTCTAAATTCTAACTTCAAATCTCTTATATAAAATATATATATTCACAACATTTATTTCGCTGTTGTTTTACTTACTTATATTGGTTATATACTTTTAAATTAAGTAATAAATAATGTTGTAAAAAGGCAATAAATTATACGTTTTAAATTGGTACGTTTATATCCGTTCTTGTTTAATTTATTTGGCGCTATAAATGGTACATTATTTCCTGGTATATTCTTTAGCATATTTACTAAATAAATAAGAAACGAATAGATTTAAACTTACGTTACTTTGTTAATTATTTTGAGCGTACGTTTCGTTTTAATTATGACATATATTATACGCACTCTTTGACTTCATATCTTAGCTGTTAAAAATCAATCAACAGCCATTCAAATATGGTTTCCTACCTTATAAATCACGTGTAAAACTTTCCACTTTCATTTGTGCCTCCGTATTTAATATGAATATAATCTTTGATTGTCACTAGCCGTTTCAAAATCTTTTGTTTCTTTCCATTTACATCTGTATATTTGATAGAAATGAATGCCTAAATTTTCTCTTGCCACTTTAAACAAAATTTCTTGCCTTTCTCCCACTTAATCAACGCAAGCTTCCCTGATAAATATTCAAAACCCACGTACACAAATACCCATCGCATATTATTTGGCCATCATCTCCTCTCTTGCGTGTGAAGCTTCTCCTGTAGGTAAATGGCTGCGCTTATTTTTTTTCTTATTTCTTTTCTTTTTCTTGTTTTTCTTTTGTTTCCATTGTTTCGCTCCATCAAGTGCTCGGCTCTTCACCATCACGACAAGCCTGCGCCCCTCCACCATCACCACTTTCGGCCTTGCTCCTCTCTTTTGTTTAAAGGTATATATATCCATAAGCATATATAATTCTATTATCTGATCTTGCTTAAATAGGTTTGCTGTTTTATATCTATAAGTTTTTATATCTATAATTTATAGTATGAACAGTATAGTTATATATAAGTTGATTTTTAATGTGTACGTGTGTATCAAAAAAAAAATAAAGTGAAATAAAATATAGGTAGGTATAAGTTTTATATGAGCCTGCAAATATATTAGTTACATTGTTTTTATAAGTTTACTTAAGCTATAAAAATTGTATAAGCAGCATATTGTTATATAGTGCATGCATATGTAGGGTTACAGCATAATATGAAAAGCTTACAGTATATTTTGTTATGCATATAGAATCGAATATGTAAATCATATAACCTATTATTTGTATAATAATATAAGTTAAGTGTTTAGTAAAGTTGTTAACATAGGTTCAACCTATTGTGTATATTTTAGCTTATTTAGAAATATATTTGTTTAAAGTATCTGTTTGTGTTAGGCAGCATATCTGTAAGTATTATATAAAGTATATTATGTAGATATGTTAATTTTTTTTCAAAAACGATGGTTTTAGATATATATTTAATTTAACATGTGTTTAAAATTTTGAATTTATATACAAATTATTTTAATATATAAACTATTTAATGTATTTTAATATATTTACTATTTTCAACATCTAATCTGTTTAGGCGTTTTAAATATAAACAATGATTTTTATTTCAACATTCGTCTTAAAAATTTAATATTGATTTCATGGGAAGACAATATATATATCATTGCATATGGATTTGTATTTGTCTGCATATATGTTGGGTCGGTTTTCAAACTTATGTTAGTGTTAGCGTTTAAGATGGATTTAAGGAAATTTTAAGGAAATGTATGAATTGTATAAACATTGTATATTGAGTTTTGTTTAAATTAAAAATTTTGGGACATGATATGAATTTGAAAGTTTATGTTTGAAATTATTTTAGAAATAAAGAATAAAATATAAAATGAAATAGTTCCGTCATATCAAAACTAATTCAATCGTTCTCATCGATTTCCCATTATCAGCCTTGTCCGTCGTGCCTGTTTTCTACATCAAATCATATCAATCTAGCGTTGCTTTGGATTTAGTAGCTCATTTCTTTGTCGAATCTCTCTAGCCTCGAAAGGTGAGCAATCACTCACGATTAACATTCTTATATTTAGTAAACTTGATTTCAATTGAAACGATAATTGAAATAGGCTGTTGTTAGTTATTGAAATTGTTATATGTGCTATTATCTGTAACTGTTCACCTGTGGGATATGACAACATATCCTGTTGTTTATATTATATTGTTATTGATGATATATGCATGTTGTTATATTTTATATTATCTATTATCACTCTGCAAGTTCCCTGTTAGCATAGAATTCACTATAGGTTGAAATGATACATACCCGAACGGACTATAGAATAGAAAATCGTTATGGGTTGAAATGATGGACCCAAGCGATTTTTATTTGAATTGAATTTGGGATTGCAGGTCGAAAGGATATCTACCCGTATATATTTAAATTACGGATTGAAATAATAAATATCCGTACCACTTGACCACAGGATATGAAATTATATACAAACCCCGTTGGTCCAATATAAATGTTTTGAAAATAATTTATATGGTTTCGGAAAGAAAATATAGTTTTAACAAAGACTGATTCTTAGAATATTATATGTATAAAAATGGAAATTTTATGTATAGACCTAATAATAATATTTAATCTAATTGAGATTGATTTAATACATATAATATGTTTAATGATTCGTTTAAATTTAAATTTCAAAATAGATTTGATAAAATTTTGAATAAGTTAAGGTTGAGAAGATAAAATTGAAGTAATTGGAAATGGTATTTAATTAAGAATTATATTCAATTAAATCGGTTTGAAACTATCGAATTCGGGATTTAAGATATGATTTTATAACTTAGTTTTGGTAAAAGGGACTAAATGGATATTTTAAGTTTAAATAAAAGAAATGAAATATTCTGTAAAATGTAATCTAAGGCTATTTAAATGATATTGAATTTGTTAAGTGGATATTTCCTGACTAAATAATAATGAAGCTAAATCAAGATCTATATGAAACTGTTTGATTTAACTTTGAAAATTTTGAATATTAAAGCTTTGAATATATTGAAAATTTAAATGGTTATTGAGAACAGAATTGAATTAATGAATTTCGCTTTGAATAAATGGAATTTGGAATTTGAGTTGATTGGAATCAATTTGTGTAGTTGAGGAAATTTCAAATACTTTACTTTATAAATTATTTAATATATATATATATATATATATATATATACTATTTTGGAAAATAGATATATTTGAAAGGGAAATGTGATTTTGGTTTTGAAGTATAAATTAATTTGAATGACCACGGTGTTATAGTGTATATTTCCACCTTGTAGAAAGTTCTACAGATCCTTAGAGCATGGTTATCCCAAACATCCTTTGAGTTACTGTTATTCCAGTCCATATTTCACTTGAGTTGGATTCATTGATATAAGAATGTTAATCCTGACTCGAGTGTTCTGTGTTTTGCTTTACGCTCGGGTCAAACTGAGTGATACAACTTTTGAGACACACCTTCGGAGTTTGGAGCTTCGTTTGGGGATCCAACTATCGATTCCGCTTTCAGCCCTTCCAGTTGATTGGTTCAAAGAAGTCATCTGCTCGTACTAGAGACTTCACTGCATCTGAGATATTCTGTTGTATTTTATTTCTAACTCGATGTTTATATAGTAGCTTCATGAAATACTATTTATCTATTCCGCTACATTATATTACTCTACGTCTGTGATCTAGGATTATTTATTTACGGTTTATGCTGAGTATTGCCAAATTTTTATTTACAACGCGGTATTTTGAGCAATTCAAGTCCGACATGTATGGATGCGAATGGTTGGAAATACTGGGTCGTTACAGACTATCCTAAGGGGAAATCTCCTCGAACTCTGCGTTTGCAATGTGCGTGTAGAGGGAGGCCTTATAGTAGTTTCATTTTACAGAAGCATAACGGATTTCTTTTTATTTTCTTTGTGAAAATAACTATTTTTAAGATCTCATACCAATCTGATGACTGATCTGGAGTTTATTGTTCCCTTTCTAAACTCTGAGTGCCCATAATTTTCCATGCGGGCAGCCTTGAATCAGGTTATCATTATTCTGGAGCGAAGTCGGGAAAGTATCCTGTGGAGATCTGGCGGCAAGCTGGATGGTGAGGCATATCACTTGTATATGTTATATATTTTTCCGCTGTTTTTTGTTGTAAAACTCTGATGATGTATGTATAAACTGATGTAGTTCTTTATTTTAAAGACTATACATTTATTTATTATATATTGTTCTGCTGTGAAATGTGAGATTCTGTTATTATTTCTGTTTCTTCTTCTATCTTCTTCTTCTTTAACCCTAACGGTTCGGCTTTTCAACATTCGATTGTGCCGCATTTGATACAATGGACATATTGATGTCGACTTTCAGGCGTTGAAAAATTGGGTCGTTACAATGTGGTGTCAGAGCAATTGGTTAAGCGATAACCTTGTCTCTTGTGGGGGATACTCATTAGAGATAGAGTCAGTAGTACTCTAGAATGAGTTTGAGTGTTATAATAGGTATGAGCGTGTATTTATTAGTGAATATAAATTATTTTTATATTGTATTGACTTATTGGTTGATTGTTTATAGATTCTGGTCGATGCAGTTTAGCCAACTGTATCGATAGGGGTTTCTAAACTCTTAAACAAGATAAACCGACACAGTATTGTTTTAAAATCGGATAAATGACATAATTTTGCCCAAACTATTTTTGTTTGGAAAATAAATCATTTTCCATAAATTATTATAGTATATGGTTGCTTGATTGTAGGAAAGTGATAATATTAAATTATTACCATATAACAGTGAAATTGAATAAGAAATTGGAATCATAAGTAAGAAATAAATTCATATACAAATGAGATTTGTAGATGTGAATTACAAATGTGATTTATAATTTGAAATAGAATTCTAGAGTGATATTTGAAAAAAAATTGGAAGGATTTGAAAATTTTGAAATTTGGAAAAAGATTAAATTCCCTTGGAGTTTGGAAAATAATACCGATGATGATCGTGACATCATCGGTGTTCATTTTCGAGTTTCCAAGAGAGGAACTGCTGCCACATTATTTAAAAAAATTGAAGTTGTTTGGAAAACTGGGGTTTGGTTTTGGGAAATTCAAAAGATAATTTGAATTGATTTCAAAAAAAAAATTTGAAACGTTGGAAGGACTCTATAATCTGATAAAAATAGTTATGGAATAAAATTTATCAAGGTGAAAAATAAAATTACGAATGAATTAATTAATTTACAATTGCAAGTAAATGAACGTGAAATTGAATGTTGAAATTCATTTCGAAATTGTAAGTAAAAAGATGTGATAACCCAAAATTTTAGGCATCTGTTAACTGGAAATTAACAGGATTAAGTTTATTAAAATACTCATTTCAAATGAATTCTAATATATATATATATATATATCTGGATATGTATATAGAAGAATTTGAATTATAATAAATGCTGGATTTTAAATATTTGGACAGATAGTTATTTGTTAATCTCCTGATATAATTATTGAAGCTTGATAATATGTGTTTAATGATTTTATAATTATTCAATTTGGCAAAATTTCTCTTTTACAAATAAATATTGCTTTCTATTATAATGTGTATATGTATATTGTAAATGGTTAGCTATGGTTTAAAATTCAAAATTTATTTTCAAGGTTTATAAAAATAACAATAATAATATAATTCTATATTTTTACATCAATAAAGATGGTAAATGTATATAATTACTTGTTAATGTATTAAAGCTCAAAGTTGAAATAAAATTTAATAAGATTCATATTTCCTTTAAATATATATGTATAAGATGTATATGTGTAAAAGTATTAAACATATAAAATTATAAATTTCATATAGATTAACAAGTGTGGAATATTAAATTAAGACTTTAAACCATTTGTAAGCTTGATATACATTCACTTAACAATTGTAACCTTAGTTAACATGCAAATTAACATGTGGCACTCTTGTTTTCTTTTTTTAAATTTTAATGAAATTAGATATGAGAAAAAAAATTCAACCAGGTTTTATGCAATTAAAAGCATATTCATCTTCTTTCATTCTAAAAAAAATTAAATTAAAGCCAAATCCAACAACTCAATCTTGAAGCAAAGCTCATCTCAACAAGATCAGATTGAAATTTCAGTTCTAACCCAGGGAAGTACAAATCAAATTCAAAATGCAGATCATCAAAAACAAATTTCCATATTTAAAAGAAGAAATAGTTCTCTATTCATAATAAGGTGAGAAAACTCCATCTTTGAATCAAATTCATCAATATTATGTGAAGTAAATCTTCCCTATTCCCTGATGCATGTAATATAATCTGGAAGTATTAGTATGAAATGTAACAGCCCGATATTTTCAACCATTCAAATCCGCACACGCCGGACTTGAATTGCTCAAAATACCGCGTTCTAAATAAAATTTGGCAAATCTCAGTACATACAGTAAATAAAAATCACAGAACACAGACACAGAGTAAGAAATGCAGCGGAAATAAAAGAGATAGTAGTTCATGAAGCTACTATGAAAATATATCAGAGTTAAATAAAATACAACAGAATAAATAAAGTACAACAGAAGTCTCAAGATGATAACCAAGTACAAGTTGGATAGAACAACAGAACTGGAATAGATAAAATTAGATAAACAGACGATCTCCAGCGATTCCAATCTCCAGAAAGTGGAATCCAAATCTGTGAATAACTCAGGCTGACCCGAGCGTAAATAAAATACAAACACTCGAGTCAGGACAATATATACTTATATAATGTAAACCAACTCAAGTGAACCGTAATAAAGTACAAGTAACTTAAAGGATGCCTGGGACCGACCATCCTCTAAGGATCCGTTAAACTATTTACTATGTAGTAATATTTAGCTATTATAATAATGTCTACGGTAAAATAAACATACTTTTAAATAGCGTTCCGGGCTACCCATATCACCCTTCACACATAATAGTCCCAGTAGTCCGTCCAATAACATAATATCTCCAGATCGGGAGACTATCAGAGGATATGACACGGGCTACGGGAGAAAACCAAACTCGCACAAGGTTCGCTAGGGTAGGTGACAAGGCACACGAGGCAATGCCAGAGTAGATATACCAATTACGCTTTCGGGCTGGTGGTAACGCAGCAGCCACATACGTCCACCTCGAGCCACACTCCCATATCAAAGGTGTGCACACCAAATCAATCACAAAAGCAATAGAATGGCGTCGAAGAAGTGTGTCCGATCGGAGGAGCTACCTCACTTAGCCCGTCGATCGCTCCTGTTTTAGCCACCTTCAGCCAACTCACGGGAGTCGGGTCCACGTTACATACCTTAAGAGCGTCACCACCATCCTACTTCATTTTGGAATCTCCACCGCGTACACGGTTGTTAAAGTGGTTTTGGTATCGACAGAGAGTATGCCAGATATCCAATCCCGGTCTCTTTAACAACCAGTCGTTATTATAACCCGTGGTTATAATTTAAAATATAATATTTTATACTTTGAAATAAAATATCATTTCAAATCCAAACCTTTATCAAAATAAAGATTAAATCATTTTCAAATCATTTCAATATAATAAGACATAATACCTTTCTAAACATCCTTTCAAATCATTTCAATATGTCAAAATATCACATCTTTCCAAAACTTCATTTCAAATCACTTTTAATATATCAAAATATCATTTCAAAGATAGTTTATACTTTGAAACCAAAACCATTTTATTTCAAAACTATATTCAAATCAAAACTATATCATTTCTATTTCAAACATATATTCACCTTTCAAAAATCATAACACTTTCATAGTAATAAAATACTTGAAATCATTACACTAGAAAATCATAACATTCCGAAATAATACATTTTGAAATCATCCTTTAATTCTTTACATTTTACAAATTTATTAAATTAAACCCAAATTTCAAATTTCCATTCAATTTAATTCAAACCATCAATTTCAATTTCAGTTTATAAATAAACCATTTCAAAACTTATCGATTTCAAATATCGATTTAATCCACAAAATACAATATTCAATCCTAGTATATTTCAAGGCTTAAATATCCCACCTTTCATAAATCCAATATCATTTGAATAAACTCAAATAATATACTTCAAATATTTATTTATCAAATAAATTAAATAAATCAAAAATCAAATATCATTTCAAATCCATTCCAAAATATCAAAATATTATTCAAAACATCATTCATTTTAATTAATTTAAATACCATTTAAATCCATTCATTTTATTAAATTTAAATACCATTTTAAACTCACATTAAAAATCAAATTCTTCCATTTAAAATGATTTAAATGTCTCTTCATTATCTTTAGAAATTTAACATTTAGTCTCCAAAATTTTATCATTTTCCAAAGATTTTTTTTTAAATTTTTTATTAAAACAACAAAATATAGTTTCCGTAGCACTTATAAAATGCTACGTAAAATTATAGTTTAAAATAGTTCAATTAACAAAAGACAGCATTTAAATGCTGTAGTATATTTCCTTTAAATTTCAAATAAACTTAAATGTTAAGTTTAACCACTATAACACTTACAAAGTGCTATAATAGCCTTTATTTCCAATTAACCTTTTAGTTCATTTAAAACAACTACAGCATTAACAAAATGCTGTAATATCTTTTACATTACATTTCAAAATGCAGTCAAATCAAATTCAGAGTTTTAATTTACCAATTCACAAATAATTAACTTTTAATATAAATCATTTTAACTTATAAAATCATATATTTCACATTTTAAAATCATTCTTTCAATACTCTTATTTTTATGATTTTATAAAGTCAAATCTCCATACAAAAATCAAGTTTTGACCTAATTTCTTATTTAAATTCAAGCATTAAATTCCATTTCTTAAATTAAATTATTTACTTAATAAATAAGTTTAAATTTCCCAAAATATAACTTATTTCCATTTATTTTACTTAGTTAAAATTTCAACTTTTAAACAAAATTCAAAATTTCCCCATTTAAGCTATATTTCAAAAATTACTTAAACATTCATTTGTTAACATTTTAACTTATTCAAAAATCATTATCAATTTTTATAAAATCGTTTAAAATACATTTTTAAATAAAAATATTATATTTTTCTTACTTTACAAAATTCCTTTTTAAAACAAAACATAAATTCCAAAATTTTCTCATAGTTCAAATTCTACTTTACTATTTACTTAATTCTTCATTTAATGTATAGAAAATTACTAATATTTCTACAAAAATCATTTTTAATTAAATTTAAATCAAAATATCATAAATTTTACATTTTAAAATATTTTAAAACATTTCGGAAAATATTATATAAACCACGGGTCTGTATATAGTTTTCTAGCCTAGGTCAAATGATACAGATATATAACATTTCAATCCGCAATTTACAAAGAAAAACCGGGATCTATCATTTCAAAACCGCAACCCCAAGTAAAATGAATGATTTGAAAACCGCTCAGGCCTATCATTTCGGCCCATAACGGTTTTCCCCTATTCTAAAGTCTGTTCGGGTATGTATCATTTCAACCCATAGTGATTCTAGTCTACATGGAACTTGCAACGGTGATAACTGATATGAACAAAAGAATAGCATAAAATAACAATGACATATAATATAACGGGTGTAATAACAGGTGTGAACAGCATATGAAAATAATATAGCAGTGCTAACAGGATGATATGCATATACAGGTTCAGGTGATGTCAGTTTATAATTGCATAAGCACATATTAGTCTGGTGAGATTTACTCACTTGTCACAAGCTGGAGATCGATACCAAAGCACAGATACTGACACAATGAAGGTACAAAACTACGGACAAGGCACGAGAGTGGAGAACCAAAGCTATATGCCTTGATAAAATATACACAAACAATATACATAATTCATAAGTTTCAACACGAATATAACAACAAACAACATAAGAATTCAATGCCCAAATCAACAACGATTGACTTGCACTTGCTCTCTACCCCATATGCTTCAGATATAAAGGTATTTGGCTCAGCCTAGGGGTGCTACAGATCTGGTTTGGGTGAGAGGGTGGTCGGCCTAAACATGGTTTTGGTGTGGTGAAGTTTAGGTGCAACTAGGCTACACCATAGGTCAAATATCATTATATGTATGCAATACATTGGTCCGGCCAGAGGTCATATTGCTCGGCTAGTGGCTCTAGAGGTGGTGGGTGGTGTGGAAGAGGGTGGAGGTCAGGCCAGAGGTGGTGGTGGCAAAAGGTGGAGGAAGAAGGAGATGGCAATCCTAGACTAGGTTTGGTACAGGTGATGGCTAGTGCTAGTTTAGATGGATTTTTTTGATGATCTTCACCAAGGCTTGGCTTGGCCTCAGGAGGAGAGGTGTTAGGATGTGTGATAGTCAGAAAAAAGTGGTGGTGGTGGTCGGCCACAGCATGGAGGAGGGGGAATACAGCTACGAAGGTGGAGAGCATGTGCAAATTCAAGTAGAAAATCAATAAAAAGACAAGAAGAAGATAGAATTTTTTACCAAAGCTTCACGAGGAGAATAGCCGTGATTTTTTATGAGAGAAAGAGAAATGATTTTTGTGAAAGTGAAAAAAAATGCAGCTGAAATGAGTAGATTACACGGCCAAAACAATTAAGAGAAGAGTTGGGAAAATGAAAGGCCGGAAATGCAAAGAGACGTAGGAATTTCAAACGTTTAAAACTCTTCGAATTTCCTATATTCTTTTTTTATCAATGGCTGAAAACAAAGATGAAAGATCTTTGAAAATAAAATAAATAAGAAAAGAAAATAAATAAATTTAAACAATATTAATTAAATAAAGAAAATGCAGTAAATACCAAACTAGGCTTTATAAATTTGAATAAATTCAAGTGTACTTTTGAAAATTTTATTGTTATTCTAGAAATATTAAAATATGAAAATATACCCAAAATAACAAATTAACACAATTAAAGTAATAATATCACAAAGAAAATAAAATTTATATAAGGTAAAAATAGGCAAAAATTGTTAAATAAAACAAATTTACTCAAATTTTGAAATGTACTTAACTTTTGCAGTTTAACTCTGTTTTCAACGAAACGAAAAGCAGTGTTCAAGTTATTTCATATATTTTCATAATAAACGATAAAATTTAAGAATTTAAATATTTAAATTTAAAATTTAAAAGTCAAAGTTTGACCAGTTTGACTAGAAATCCATTTTTCAGTAAAATATCCAAATTATACCAATTTGAAATTATAATTCACATAATAATCAATATATATTTTTAGAAATGAAATGGTTGAAATAAAATATGTTTAAAATAATTTAAAAATAAAAATAAAGTCAAAATTAAAATATATGAAAAATCTAGGGTTGTTACACTCTCCTCACTCAAAACTTTTCGTCCCCGAAAAGGAATGAGGTATGGGAAAGCACAGAAAAAGACAGAGAAATAAGATTAAGACAAAATGACAAGGAGATTGAAATTATACCTAATAACTATTGTTATAGGTAAGTTTAACAAGGTGGATGGCAAGTAATGCTCAGATTAAAATAAATACCAATGATTATCAAGGATTATAGAAAGATTTCTAAACAGAAAGATTATAGATAGATGCCTATATCAATCTGTAGCAAGATGAGGAAAAATAAGAACAACCAAAAGATAGTTTGAAAACAAAGTAAGATAATAAGTTTGAAAAGAGAAAATCAGATAATAGGTTTGAAATTTCCATGGTTTCAGCTTAAATTGATAACTAATTTTTCACAAGTTAAGTAAATCTTACTCTCTCTAGTTTCATTATCTTACCATCCAATTTTCTTAAACTAACAGTTTCAAAAATCATGGATTTGAAAAATCAGTATCATACTCATAATGTATAAATTTAATTCCTCTTTTTTCCCAATTAAAATTAAATTTATTCCTCTCAATATATTTTATCACCTAGGCTAAATATACTTACACTTATTATAACTGTTTTGATTTATTCTTAATTCTTTTAACATCATTTTGTATTGTAAGTTATTTAATTTACCTTTTATTCTATATTTATCTATGTAAATATTTTTATAACTAAAATTTAAGTGTATAACATTTATTATAAGTACTCAAATTTTATTTATAAAAACTTTTTATATTGTATAATATCCAATTACATTATTAACTTCTAAAAATTAAGGTAAGTTATATTGGACTGCAATTGAGTATTATACAAATAAAGCTTTCCAATTCAATCATTTCAAGTTTGAATCATCTATTCAAAAAATTTGATTTTCTTTTCATAACTGAAATTATTCTTTAAGATAAAATTTAAGAATTAAATTTCCGATTCCCTTCAAACCATTTAGAGATAAATAAATATATGTACATAATATGTCAAATCAATTAAAATCATATATCTATATAAATCAAATCATATCTTAGAAAATTCAAATCAATTAAATTCTCAAAACAATGCTGTAGCAAGACTACAGAACGGTCTCTTCACTTCAAAACTCGAAAATGAATGTCGATGATGCCGCAGTCATCACCGAAGTTATTTTCCAACGACAAAGAGAAGAGCACTTATTTTAAACTTTAAAATTTCTTGGAACAAATCTCTATTAGAAAATACTTTAAATAATATACCCCTTTTAAAACTTTAAGCACAAGGTTTGAAACCATCGAAAATTAAATTTTCAAATTTCTTGTTTTAACTCATTTCCGTTCCCAAATAAATTTATAAATAGCTATTTATAAATTCATTTATAGAACAATAAATGATAAATCAAGTATTATCATTTCAAATGATCAATTTAAATCAATTTATTAAGTTCCATAAATTTACTTATATCAAAATTTATTTCATTAACCAATTTTTTTAAAATAATATTATGTTAGTTTGTTCTGTCAAAGTGTTTTAGAAATCCCATCGATAGCGTTGATCAGACGAATCGATCAGTAACCCAATTCAACATAAACAACTCAAACAACACAATATATAAAACATTTAAATTTTAAATATTAGTTTACAAATACACTATACATGAATAGATTTCAAAGAAGGATAGAAATTCAAATATGATTAACTCAAATCAAAGGAAATTCTGATTTGAAAATAAGTTGGAAACAAGGATGAGATGCTTAAATAACAGAATAGGAAGATGGATAAGCTTGTATAAATCGTGGGTAACTTTAACTGGTCAATCGTGACTTAAAGAATAAGATCGATGTGGATTTTCTGGGGTAAATCTAAATTCGACCTCAGGAGATAGAATTTGGAATAACAAAAGATATGAGCATCTAAACCAAGGATAGATATAAATCTCTGGTGAATCGATGCTAATTGTAAAGGATTTCTCCCTTTACAAATGAATTTTTTGAGATTGGCGGGACTGCCAATTCACTATAAAGCTCATTCGAAGTGGAGTTATTGGATACTCCAAAATCAAAAGGAGATGAATAGTGAGGGACATGAATGGATTTTGGAACCGCAGGGAACGTTCCAAAATTCAGATGAAATTTGAATCAAAGAGGAAGAGATTCAAGTTTGGATGAAAGTGATTCTGTAACTAAATTTACCATACATTCTAAGTTTTGCCTCAAAGCCAAAGCTCTGATACCAACTGTAGCAGCCCGATATTTTCAAACATTCGCATCCGCACATGCCGAACTTGAATTGCTCAAAATACCGCGTTGTAAATAAAATTTGGCAAATCTTAGGACATACAGTAAATAAAAATCACAGAACACAGACACAGAGTAAGAAATGAAGCGGAAGTAAAAGTAAAAGTAGTTCATGAAGCTACTATGAAAATATATCAGAGTTAAATAAAATACAACAGAATAAATAAAGTACAACAGAAGTCTCAAGATGATAACCAAGTACAAGCTGAATAGAACAACAGAACTGGAATAGATAAAACTAGATAAGCAGATGATCTCCAGCGATTCCAATCTCCAGAAAGCGGAATCCAAATCTGTGAATAACTCAGGCTGACCCGAGCGTAAATAAAATACAAACAGTGGAGTCAGGACAATATATACTTATATAATGTAAACCAACTCAAGTGAACTGTAATAAAGTACAAGTAACTTAAAGGATGCCAGGGACCGCCCATCCTCTAAGGATCCGTTAAACTATTTACGATGTAGTAATATTTCGATATTATAATAATATCTATAGTAAAATAAACAAACTTTTAAATAGCGTTCCGGGATACCCATATCACCCTTCACACATAATAGTCCCAGTAGTCCGTCCAATAACATAATATCTCCAGATCGAGAGACTATCAGAGGATATGACACGGGCTACGGGAGAAAACCAAACTCGTACAAGGCTCACTAGGGTAGGTGACAAGGCACACGAGGCAATGCCAGGGTAGATATACCAATTACGCTTCCGGGCTGGTGGTAACGCAACAGCCACATACGCCCACCTCGAGCCACACTCCCATATCAAAGGTGTGCACACCAAATCAATCACAAAAGCAATAGAATGACGTCGAAGAAGTGTGTCCGATCGGAGGAGCTACCTCACTTGGCCCGTCGATCGCTCATGTTTTCGCCACCTTAAGCCACTCACGGGAGTCGGGTCCACGTTACATACCTTAAGAGCGTCGCCACCATCCTACTTCATTCTGAAATCTCCATCGCGTACATGGTTGTTATAGTGGTTTTCGGTATCGATAGAGACTATGCCAGATATCCGATCCCGGTCTCTTTAACAACCAATCGTTATTATAACCCGTGGTTATAATTTAAAATATAATATTTTATACTTTGAAATAAAATATCATTTCAAATCCAAACCTTTATCAAAATAAAGATTAAATCATTTTCAAATCATTTCAATATAATAAGATATAATACCTTTCTAAACATCCTTTCAAATCATTTCAATATGTCAAAATATCACATCTTTCCAAAACTTCATTTCAAATCATTTTTAATATATCAAAATATCATTTCAAAGATAGTTTATACTTTCAAACCAAAACCATTTTATTTAAAAACTATACTCAAATCAAAACTATATCATTTCTATTTCAAACATATATTCACCTTTCAAAAATCATTACACTTTCATAGTTATAAAATACTTGAAATCATTACACTTGAAAATCATAACATTCCGAAATAATACATTTTGAAATCATCCTTTAATTCTTTACATTTTACAAATTTATTAAATTAAACCCAAATTTCAAATTTCCATTCAATTTAATTCAAACCATCAATTTCAAAACCATTTCAAAACTTATCGATTTCAAATATCGATTTAATCCACAAAATACAATATTCAATCTTAGTATATTTCAAGGCTTAAATATCCCACCTTTCATAAATCCAATATCATTTGAATAAACTCAAATAATATACTTCAAATATTTATTTATCAAATAAATTAAATAAATCACAAATCGAATATCATTTCAAATCCATTCCAAAATATCAAAATACTATTCAAAACATCATTCATTTTAATTCATTTAAATACCATTTAAATCCATTCATTTTATTAAATTTAAATACCATTTTAAACTCACATTAAAAATCAAATTCTTCCATTTAAAACGATATAAATGTCTCCTCATTATCTTTAGAAATTTAACATTTAGTTTCCAAAATTTTATCATTTTCCAAAGATTTTTTTCTAAAATTTTCATTTTTCATTAAAACAACAAAATATAGTTTCCGTAGCACTTATAAAATGCTACGTAAAATTATAGTTTAAAACAGTTCATTTAACAAAAGACAGCATTTAAATGCTGTAGTATATTTCATTTAAATTTCAAATAAACTTAAATTTTAAGTTTAACCACTATAGCACTTACAAAGTGCTATAATAGCCTTTATTTCCAATTAACCTTTTAGTTCATTTAAAACAACTACAGCATTTACAAAATGCTGTAATATCTTTTACATTACATTTCAAAATGCAATCAAATCAAATTCAGAGTTTTAATTTACCAATTCACAAATAATTAACTTTTAATATAAATCATTTTAACTTATAAAATCATATATTTCACATTTTAAAATCATTATTTCAATACTCTTATTTTTATGATTTTATAAAGTCAAATTTCCATACAAAAATCAAGTTTTCACCTAATTTCTTATTTAAATTCAAGCATTAAATTTTATTTCTTAAATTAAATTATTTACTTAATAAATAAGTTTAAATTTCCCAAAATATAACTTATTTCCATTTTTTAATTAGTTTAAATTTCAACTTTTAAACAAAATTCAAAATTTCCCCATTTAAGCTATATTTCAAAAATTACTTAAACATTCATTTGTTAACATTTTAACTTATTCAAAAATCATTATAAATTTGTATAAAATCATCTAAAATACATTTTTAAATCAAAATATTATATTTTTCTTACTTTACAAAATTCCTTTTTAAACAAAACATAAATTCCAAAATTTTCTCATAGTTCAAATTCTACTTTACTATTTACTTAATTCATTATTTAATGTATAGAAAATCGCTAATATTTCTAAAAAATCATTTTTAATTAAATTTAAATCAAAATATTATAAATTTTACATTTTAAAATATTTTAAAACATTTCAGAAAATATTATATAAACCACGGGTCTGTATATAGTTTTCTAGCCTAGGTTAAATGATACGGATATATATCATTTCAATCCGCAATTTACAAAGAAAAACCGGGTTCTATCATTTCAAACCCGCAATCCCAAGTAAAATGAATGATTTGAAAACCGCTTAGGCCTATCATTTCAGTCCATAACGGTTTTCCCCTATTCTAAAGTTCGTTCGGTTATGTATCATTACAACCCATAGTGATTCTAGTCTACAGGGAACTTGCAATGGTGATAACTGATACAAACAACAGAATAGCATAAAATAACAGTGACATATGATAAAACAGGTGTAATAACAGGTGTGAATAGCATATGAAAATAATATAGCAGTGATAACAGGATGATATGCATATACAGGTTCAGGTGATGTCAGTTTATAATTACATATGCACATATTAGTCTGGTGTGATTTACTCACTTGTCACAAGCTGGAGATCGACACAAAAACATAGATACTGACACAATGAAGGCACAAAACTATGGACAAGGCACGAGAGTGGAGAACCAAAGCTATATGCCTTGATAAAATATACACAAACAATATATATAATTCATAAGTTTCAACACGAATATAACAACAAACAACATAAGAATTCAATGCCCAAATCAACAACGATTGACTTGCACTTGCTCTCTACCCCATATTCTTAAGATATACAGGTATTTGGCTCAGCCTAGGGGTGCTACAGGTCTGGTTTGGGTGAGAGGGTGGTCGGCCTAAACATGGTTTTGGTGTGGTGAAGTTTAGGTGCAACTAGGCTACACCATAGGTCAAATATCATCATATGTAATACATTGGTCCGGCCAGAGGTCATATGGCTCGGCCAGTGGCTCTAGGAGGTGGTGAGTGGTGTGGCAAAGGGTGGAGGTCAGGCCAGAGGTGGTGGTGGCGGCGGCGGCGGCAAAAGGTGGAGGAAGAAGGAGATGGCAATCGTAGACTAGGTTTGGTACAGGTCATGGCTAGTGCTAGTTTAGATGGATTTTTGTGATGATCTTCACCAAGGCTTGGCTTGGCCTGAGGAGGAGAGGTATTAGGATGTGTGATGGTTAGAAAAAAGTGGTGGTGGTGGTCGGCCACAGCTTGGAGGAGGGGGAATACAGCTATGAAGGTGGAGAGCATGTGCAAATTCAAGTAGAAAATCAATAAAAAGACAAGAAGAAGATAGAATTTTTTACCAAAGCTTCACAAGGAGAATTGCCATGATTTTTTTGTGAGGGAAAGAGAAATGATTTTAGTGAAAGTGAAAAAAAAGATTACACGGCCAAAACAATTAACAGAAGAGTTGGGAAAATGAAAGGTCGGAAATGCAAAGAGCATAGGAATTTCAAAAGTTTAAAACTCTTCGAATTTCCTATATTCTTTTTTTTTATCAATGGCTGAAAACAAAGATGAAAGATCTCCAAAAATAAAATGAATAATAAAAGAAAATAAATAAATTTAAACAATATTAATTAAATAAAGAAAATGCAGTAAATACCAAACTATGTTTTATAAATTTGAATAAATTCAAGTGTACTTTAGAAAATTTATATTATTATTCTAAAAATATTAAAATATGAAAATATACCCAAAATAACACATTAACACAATTAAAATAATAATATCACAAAGAAAATAAAATTTATATAAAGTAAAAATAGGCAAAAATTGTTAAATAAAACAAATTTACTCAAATTTTGAAATGTACATAACTTTTGCAGTTTAACTCCGTTTTCAACGAAACAAAAAGCAGTGTTCAAGTTATTTCATCTATTTTAATAATGTAAGATAAAATTTAATAATTTAAATATTTAAATTTAAAATTTAAAAGTCAAAGTTTGAACAGTTTGACTAGAAATCCATTTTTCAGTAAAATATCCAAATTATACCAGTTTGAAATCATAATTCACATAACAATCAATATATATTTTTAGAAATGAAATGTTTGAAATAAAATAATTTAAAAATAATTTAAAAATAAAAATAAACTCAAAATTAAAATATATGAAAAATCTAGGGTTGTTACATGAAATGTTTTTATGAAGGTGGAAACATGTTTGTCTGTATAAAGTTGTGTCAAATGTGCATATCTGAAGCAAGTCTCTGTTTAGTCTATAACAGACCTAATATGTTCTAAATTTAATCCCTCTTCATATAAATTTAAATAGAAAATGATGTTTAAGGGAAAATGAATTGGTTAACAAATCCTAAAAAAAATGCTCATAGGTTAAAAATAGTAAGTAAGTATCTAGAAATTAGTAAATTACATCAAGAAATTAACTCAAGTCAAATTTGTATTATTTAAATTTCCTGTTTTCTATTGAAATATGGATTCGTACCTAGAATCCATGATTTTTAGTTTAAAAATTAGGATTTTAAGTCCAAGATTAAAGGGAAATCTCGAGTTGAACAATATTTGGGAAAATGTCGATTTATGTCGGTTGGAAAAAAAATTGATCATTGAAGTTTGGTCTGAAGCAAGCTTGGATGTAGAAGTTCATGCGAAAAATGGAATTTGAATTTATTGATCTCTGGAAAGGACGATCAACCTCGATTTAGGATTAAGGCTGAGTTTTGGTTGGGTTTGGTCACAGGATATTCGCGGCAACGTAACTGTATCGGGGTGGATAGGAGATGTGAGAAGAGGATGATGGAGGGCAGACGAAGTCTGGGCCGGAGTTTCGTGGCCACTGGTGGTCAGTGGTGGTGGAAATGGGAAGGTTTTGGAGATCGTCGTGTTTTCTGGTTTCATTCGAATAGCTCGATTTCGTATGGATGAGTTTTTGTAATTTCTGGGTTAACGAACGGAGTGACGACGACGTCACCGACTTGGTGATGGTTACGGCGCTGGTTAGTGATGACCTGAATGCTTGAGCATGTGCACTCGTATCACCGTATCAATCTGCTGGAGGGTTGGGGGAAGAACTGTAACGACCCGCTATTTTGGACCATTCAAATCGACAATAAAACCATACATGTCTGACTTGAATAGTTCAAAATACCGAATTGTTAATTTAAATTTGGCAAACTTAACATATACGATAAATAAATCAATCACAAAATCACGGATACAGAGTAGTACAATAATACGCAGCGGAATAAATGAATAGTAGTTCATGAAGCTACTATATAAACATCAGAGTTAGAAATAAAATACAATAGAATATCTCAGACGCAGTGAAGTCTCCAGTATGAGCAAATGACTTCTCTGAACCAATCAACTGGATGACTAAAAGGATAGACAGCTGGATCTTCAAGCAAAGCTCCAACTTCGAAGGTGAGTCTCAAATGCTGTATCACTCAGTCTGACCCGATGGTAAAGCAAAACACAAAAACACTCGAGTCAGGATTAACATTCTTATATTTATAAATCCAACTCAAGTGAAATATCAACTGAAATATAAGTAACTTAAAGGATGTTTGGGATAATCATCCCCTAAGGATTTACAGAACTATCTACAAGGTAGAAATATACACTATAACACCGTGGTCCTTTCAAATTAATTTATATTTCAAAACAAAAATATCATTTTCACTTCAACATAAAAATAGTATATATATAGATCTTAAAAAAATTATAAAGTAAAGTATTTATAATTTCTTCAAGTTTCACCGATCACTTCAAAAAAATCAACTCGACTTTCCTATTCAGATTAAATTAAATCTCAAATTTCAGTTTCCATTCAATTTAGTCTTCTAAAGAACAAATTCAAATTTTATCAATTTCAAATACAGATCTGAATCACAATTTGACTACTTAAGTCCCGTATTTCAAAGCTTCAACATTTCAAAGTAAACCTAACAGTTTCATATAGATCTTGATTTAACTTCATTATTATTTATTCTTGAATATCCACTCAATATTACTTATATAGCCTTATATTACAATTCATTATATTTGCCTTCAA
Organism: Allium cepa; assembly: GCA_030765085.1. Taxonomy (NCBI): domain Eukaryota; kingdom Viridiplantae; phylum Streptophyta; class Magnoliopsida; order Asparagales; family Amaryllidaceae; genus Allium; species Allium cepa. Next base: position 28,506,585 of record CM060935.1, read on the forward strand.
TTTCTTTAAACGTGAATATTCATTAAATCACTAAAGTCAAAGTTATGTTATGAACTATATTTTAAGTTTTCAAATTCAATAAGTTTCGAATTTGATTTAATTAAACAAAATTATCAATTAAATACCATTCCAATCAATTCAAATTTGTCTTCCTTAACATATACAAATCATGGGAAATCTATGTAAAATATAATAATTAAACATATTCTATTTATTAAATCGAACTTTATTAAATTAAAGTTTACTATTTAAATCTACTTTACATTAAACATATTTATACATAAAATATTCCAATATTAACTAAAACCCTATATTTCTTTCCTGAAACCATAGATATTATTTTCAAAATATTTATATATGGACCAATGGTGTCTGTATATATACTTCTATCATATGGTTAAGTGAAACGGGTACTTATCATTTCAATCCGTAAGTTATATATATATATATATATATATATATAGGTAGATATCATTTCGACCCGTAATCCTAATTTAGTTCAAATGACAATCGCTTGGGTTTATCATTTCAACCCATAACGATTTTCTCCTATTCTAAAGTCCGTTCGGGTATGTATCATTTCAACCCATAGTGAATTCTAAACTACAGGGAACTTGTAGAGTGATAACAGATAATACAATAAAATAACAGGCATATATCATCAATAAAAATATAATATAAACAATAGGATATGGTGTCATATCCCACAGGTGAACAGTTATAGAAAATAACACACACACACACACACATATATATAACAATTTCAATGACTATAGCATCGTATTTCAATTGTCGTTTCAATTGAAATCAAATTTAATAAAATACAAGAACGTTAATCGTGAGTGATTGCTCACTTTTCGTGGCTAGAGAAGAACGATAATGAGGTCAGTTATGGATCCCAATACGAACTTTGAAGCAATGCAAAATTGGCACGAATTTGATGACGAAGCTGATAGATAGACATCGATTAAAAAAATTAATCGGTTTGATATAAACAGAGTATATATTATATGTGTTATTTAAATTTCCTTAAAATCTCAATAAATTTAATTTAAGATGGATATTCAAATAAAATATTCACATTGTTTGAAACTGATAATAAATTTAAAATACATATTAAAAAAAAACATCATTATATTATTGAAAAATCAATACTTAAATTTAAACACACAAACGTTTTTCCTCTTAAATCAATATTACATTTAAATACACACAGATAATAAAATATAGGCATAACATATATAAAAATCATCAATTATTTAAAACACGCATTTTAAAATAACATATTTATATATAGTTTACTCAAAATTCAAAGCATATACTGAGAAAATCAATCTATATATAGACCATACATTATGAAACATTACAGAAAAGAGAAAAAAAAACATACTTTATATATATACACTAGAATCGAGATGAAGATTGTACATTTAAATTTTTAGTTTTACAACATAAATCGCTAAATCTTTTACAACACTCAGCTGCCATACTAATATATGTTATATTCGAACAGGAATAAAAATCTAATTATATTTTCAAAATATGTATATTACTAATATTTTATAATAACAAATAATATATAAGACTAACATATATATACGTCTTTGAAAAGCTTGGCTTAAAATCCACAAAAGCATTAAACATAAAAAAATATGTAGATATAGTTTTATGCTAAAATATCAATTAAATGGAGACTGTTATAATATGAAAATTTGTGAACGCCAGTTGAAATATAAAGATGGATTTGTCAAACATATTGGAAGCAGAGGAAAGGGAGGGGAGAAGCAAAGCATGGAAAAAAGAAGAAGAAAATGGAAGACATACCTTCAAAGTTCACGCACGCAAGAAGAAATGAAGAAAATGTTGAGATGCAATTGAAAACTATTTGTGTACGAGGCTTATATTTATACACGATTGCATTGATTGAGGTGAGAGAATATAGACAAGAAATAAATTTAAATCAATTATACACGATTGCATTGATTGAGGTGAGAGAATATATGCAAGAAAGATTTGAGCGAATATTTACTGTGGTATTGATTGCGTGAATTTAGCAAAAGGAAACCGCAAGAAATCTTTGCCAAACATTTTGTACACGTTTAAAATTTATTAGGAAGTAAATGGTTGATTAAAACGCAAGAAATATTTATAAAATGGAAAGGTCGTGAAAATTATTTGCGTACAAGGTTGAGTATTTAAATGAAACTAGTATTGATTGCTTGGAGAAACGGCAGGAAATAATTCCTGTCGGGAGGAATTTGTGCGTGATATTTGATTTAGGAGATAATTGCATTAGATAGACTAAATAAAGAAACGTACTAATTAATGGTATAGGAACATTCAGGAAATAAAAGAATTTCGCTTGAATGCTAAGGAAAATCAAAGATTTTGTTCCTATTAATTGCAAAGGAGTAAATGGAAAAGAAGAGACACTTATACACGTGAATTTCAAACAATCTTGAAACGGATTTTGAACTTCTAAAGGGAAATAAATTTGCTTGAAACTGCTATACGAATTTTTATTCCTACTATAAAAATGAGATAAAAGGGAAGCGTAGAAATTTACAAGTTACTTATTAAATCTATATGTGACGCCCCACCTCTATACCCACGCTAGCCAAGAACACTACGGTGTAATGCTGTCAACTAGCGCGGAGAATAAGGCTGTTGAGGAGCGACCATCCGTGTAATTGCTTTGCGCGAGCACCGATATGTCAGATAGTATAACACGCATTTTATTTCAAGAGGAAATCCGACATACCGATACAAACACAAAGCTACTACAAAGTGGCTATAATAATCTTCGAAAACAAATATAGAAATAAACATAACACAAATCAGTCACAGATAATTCATATCACAAAGGCGGAAGAAGATATGAATATATAACTAACACATGAAAGTGTACATCAGAGTAGTGGTCAAAAAGATCCACAATAATACAGAAGAATAGCAACACGTGCTATACAAAAGAATACAACTATGAGTCTATATCTCAAGTGTATACAACAAAAACTGCTAATCTAAATAGTTAGCCAAAAGTCAGAGTAGCAAATCCCAGAAGAGGAGTCAAACAAAAGCAACTGTAACATCTTGGTCTGACCCGAGTATTATTTAAAAGAAAATAATAAACGGATCAGTCTAGCTATAAATATCAGATGACATGATATAAAGTAAAAGATATGGCATAAACATATAATATCCATAATGGCATACTACTATAAGCATGCAAATGATGATCAACAAAAGATTGTTCAATACCACAAGAATCTTCACAAAGATCCAAAAAGGGTTTCATACCCAAAACTTGTATTTACAACAAGTCAATGACACACGAATTCACAAATGCACAAAAATTGATAAATCATATCAATGAAAATCACTAAAATTGGTGAAGCATAAATTCCAAAATTCAACACACGAAATCCAGAAATCATAAAAAGGGGGGAGGCCTATCACACGAACATGAGCATAAAAACTCACCAACATATGTATCACACGAACGAGATTCTTTCTCATGGTAGCTAGCCATTAATTTTTGACACACGAACGACCCGAAGACCATGGGGTGCTACCCCACATGTGTGAGTCGAAATCACACTGATGAGGTCTAGACTAACCTTGCAGACAAAGAGATATGTGTGAGTCGAAATCACACAAATGGTGTCTAGTCGAACCTCGCAGTCAAAGAGACATCGCACAATTGCTAGTCTAAATCATAAAAATGATCGTCATGATCACCGAGAAGTGTCAATTACACTAAGTTAATAAATATAAAAGTCTAGCTTCATGTCCCATAACCACTTGCCTAACTTAAATATTTACGAACAAACTGTAAATCTTCACTAGAAAATTGTCACAAGAGATTATTCAATCGAATAAGTCCAAGAATTAACCAGCGAAGTAAACGCAAGCGTTTCATACCACTCGTTTTACTAAGTCGTTCAATTAGATTTCTCATACGAGTGAGGTAAAGGTTTGTATATACTAGTAGATTGGAAAACGGTTTTAAGAAACGAGCTTTGTAATAAAATAGTGTTGAAATCGTTTTGACGAAGGAGTTTTGATATTTACTACTAGTATTGAAACCTTTATATTTTTAAAGTGACAAATCACAAAAAAGATTGTAGGAACAATCAATCGCTAAAATTCACATCCAAAGACATCAATAAAATCCAAAGAAATCGATACCGAATCCATCAAAATGGATATTCCCAAAAATCACGAAGAAAATGTCATCAAAGTCGATAATAAGTGATAATAACAAAAGGGAATCAACACGAATCGATTAAAGTTGGAATTCTCAAGCAAATAGGCAAATAGGCAAAACGAGTGCAGATTCAGACGTCTGAAATCAAGGATTCAGATGTCTGAATCTGGAAAATAAAATATTTTCCAAAACAGAATTCAGACATCTGAATCATTTATTTCAGACGTCTGAAATAGGCACTTTTTAGCCTATTTCCTTTCTGGTTCCAAATGAACCAATTCAGGCGTCTGAAATATAGATTCAGACGTCTGAATACTGGGGAATAAAAATTCCCAGTATAATATTCAGACGTCTGAATACTACGTTTCAGACGTCTGAATCAAGGGTTCAGGGCATTCCCTGAACCTAGGCCAAAAATGGCCAAACGGATACCGGAAGTGATCGATTGAGCGACAACGACCAAGGATTTACGCCTAGCGACAACCCAGCCTTAATGGCTCTTCGATACGCCTCAAATATCAATGTCCAAATATCCATAAAAGGATTTTCATAGATTTTGATTTCAAAACACTAAAAGTTGGAATATACACCAAATCAATCCAAACCAAAATCAATTGCACAAGAATAAGTGTTAGGAATTCATACCTAACAATCGAAGATAATTATAGACTAAGATGTGAGATAAAAATCTCACCTTTGAACCTAAACAAATGAAGAAGAAGCTTGAAAGCAAAGGAGAATCAACCACTCTTCAAATCCAACTCAAGAAGCTTGATTCTAAACATTAAAAGAAGAACATTCCCAAAGTTAGGTTTAGGAATTTCTGAAATTGATAAGAGCATGAGTTGGAGAAGAAGAAGAGAAGGCTTACCAATGGGTTCTTCTATTATTTACTAGAGTTTGATTTTGCAAAAGAAAACTAGGGCTTGAGTTTTAATTTCCCATTCCACTCTCCATTGTTATAAAAGCTTGAGTATAAGGAAAATAGAAAGGAAGTAAATGAAGAGGAGAGGGTTGGAACTGAGTTAAGTGAGGTTAATGGGCTCAGCCCAAACCAAAGCCCTAAGTGAAAAAGTAGCAAAATTCCAAAAACTCCAAACATATCAAAGTTTACACTTAAAAAGATCGCAAACGGCGTTTTGAACCCAATGGAAGTGGTCCCGAGTCCTAATTCGACCGTATGCAAAAAGTAGCTTTTCGGACTAAATTTCGAGTATCGATAAAATATTTAAATAAAATATTTAAATATAAAAATCGATAAATATGCGGGTTGTTACAGACTCCCCTCCTTAAAGAAATTGCGTCCTCGCAATATTTAAGAAGAAGATATATAGTAACAACCATAAAAGCATATTAACACAAAAGAATTTTAAAGTAAGTAGTTCACCTTAAAGAGCATGAGAACGTAAGTCAGGATTCGTTCGCTCGATGAACTCTCTAGATTCCCAAGAACAATCCTTAGGATTTGAGGACCATTGAACTTTAACAAGCGGAACATCTTTATTTCGAAGTCGTTTGACTTCCGAAGCAATGATACGAATAGGATGTTGCTCATAAGTTAAATTAGGCGAAACTTCAATCTCTTCCACAACACCGGGCTCAAGAATAGAATCGGAATCTCGAAGGCACTTCCGTAATTGAGAAACATGAAACACGTCATGCATAGCAGAAAATTGAGCCGGTAAAGTAAGGCGATAAGCCATAGAACAAATGCGTTCAGTGATAGGAAATTGCCCAATATATCATGGTGCTAACTTTCCCGACCGACTGAAACGTACAACACCTTTCATAAGTGAAACACGAATAAAAACAAGATCTCTAACAGATAATTCTAATCCTTCTTCGATTATCGGCATAGGATTTTTGTCTACTCTGGGCTTCTTTCATCCTATGACGAATAAGTTCAATTTTTTCTGTGGAATCACAAATAAAGTCTGGACCTAAAACCAGCTTCTCACCGGCCTCAAGCTAACAAGAAGGAGATCGGCATGGCCTTCCATAGAGTGCCTCAAAAGGTGCCATACCATTACTAGAATGGAAGCTATTATTATAGGAAAACTCAACAAGAGAAATATGATCTTCCCAACTTCCACCAAAATCAAGAACACATGCACGAAGAAGACCTTCAAGAGTTTGATTCACACGCTCGGTTTGTCCTTCGGACTGGGGGTGATAAGCGGTGCTAAAATTAAGCTTCGTTCCTAAATCTTTTTGAAGACTCTTCCAAAATCCACTAGTAAACAATGGATCTCGATCGCTAACAATAGAAGTAGGAACTCCATGCAATTTAACAATTTCTTTAATAAAGAGTTTGGTCAAAAGAGGTACGGTCTGATTGGACCGAACGGGAATAAAATGGGCGGATTTATTAAGTCTATCAACTATCACCCATAAGCTATCATGACCCGAATGAGAACGGGGAAGGCTGTCAATAAAATCCATGGAAATTTGATCCCACTTCCAAATTGGAATTTCTAAAGGTTGCAATAACCCACCGGGCCTTTGATGTTCGGCCTTAATGAGTTGGCAAGTCATGCAACACTTAACAAAGTTAGCAATATCAGATTTCATTCCCTCCCAATAATAAATCCGCTTCATATCCGCGTACATTTTACTACTACCGGGATGAATGGTAAATTTAGAATGATGAGAATCTTCTAAAATATCTTTACGAAGATTTCCAATATTTGGTACGATAAGTCTACCAAATTTTCGAATGCCGCCACGAGAATCGATATCAAAGTCTTTCAAACCTTCAATATCAATTTTATCCTTAATATTTTGTCCAAGAAGAGCCAATTCGGGATCTAGCCTTTGAGCTTCAAGAATGCGGTCTAAAAGAGAAGGATGAGCCTCATGGCTACATAAAACAAAAGATGAACATAAATCGGATACGCGCTCTCGAATCTCACAAGTGGATAAGATCTTGAGATCGTTCCATTCAGATATCATCATAGAAACAACTGCTTGTTGCTTACGGCTAAGAGCATCGGCGACACGATTACCCTTACCGGGGGTATAAAGAATATCAAGATCATAAGGAGCAAGTAACTCGAGCCAACGTTTTTGACGCAAATTAAGTTCCTTTTGAGAGAATAAATACTTCAAAGACTTATGATCGGTATAAAGAATAAATTTCTCTCCCAATAGATAATGACGCCAAATTCGAAGGGCGGAAACAATAGCCGCGAGTTCTAAATCATGTGTGGCATATCTAGTCTCGGCCGGCTTCAATTGCCTAGAAGCATAAGCAATAACATGTTCTTTTTGCATAATAACGGCACCCAAACCAACGCGACTAGCATCGGTATAAACAACAAAATCTTGATTCCCTTTGGGAATAACGAGATTAGGAGCATCGGAAAGGAGTTCTTTTAATTTCTGAAAAGAAGTTTCACATTTGTCCGACCAAATGTATTTAACACCTTTCTTCATTAAGCTAGTGAGAGGCACGACAATTTTAGAAAAGTCTTTAATAAAACAACGATAATAGCCCCCCAATCCGAGAAAGCTACGGATTTCAGTCATACTCTCAGGTCTTTTCCAATCTTGAATCGCTTCAATCTTTGAAGGATCCATGGAAATTCCGGATTCGAAAATAATATGACCGAGAAACTTCACACGAGATTGCCAAAAATGGCATTTAGAAAATTTTGCTTTTAAATGATTACTCCTAAGAGTTTCCAACACAATCCGAAGATTCTTCTCATGTTCCTCCCCGGTTTTTGAATACACAAGAATATCATCAATGAATATGAGAACAAACCGATCGAGGAAATCTTTGAAAACTCGATTCATAAGGTCAACGAAATAAGCTGGAGCATTCGTTAAACCAAATGGCATAACAAGTTATTCATAAGATCCATAACGGGTACGGAACGATGTCAAAGGAATGCTATCCTCTGCAATACGAAGCTGATGAAAACTGGTAGCCAAGTCCAATTGTGAAAAGACTCTAGCACCGCTAAGTTGGTCAAATAGATCATCAATCCGAGGTAAAGGATATTTATTTTTGATAGTAAGATCATTAAGCTTGCGGTAGTCAACGCAAAGTCTAAGTGTACCATCGGATTTCTTCACGAAAATAGCCCAAGCTCCCCAAGGCGAGGAACTAGAGCGAATAAATTGCTTCGTTTCCAAATCGGATAATTATATGCGCATCTCCTCATTTTCTTTATTGGACAAACGATAAGGAGGACGAGTAATAGGTTGAGCTCCAGGGGTAAGATTAATTCTGAACTCAATTGCTCGCTTATGTGGCAATCCTAAAGCGGGCTCAAATATGTCGGAAAATTCACGAACAACGTGAATAAGAGAAATGATGTCCTCCTCATCATCATTATCATCATCACGAGGATTTAAAGAATATAAAGATGCAGATAAAGTGGAATCCGAATATTTGAGAATAATAGAAATTTGCTTAACAGATTGAGGATGTAGAAGATGAATAGTCCACTCAGGACATAGGATATGAGCTTCATAACGATTAAGCCAATCCATTCGCAAAATCATCCCAAAGCCTAAATAACGCATGACATGCAAATCGGCTAGGAAAGTGAAATCACATAAAATAATCTCCACATCTTCACAAAGCAAACTAAGCGTTGCGGATCCACCAACCGGACTCACAATTCTCAAAGAAGTCATTAAAGCAACAACACTTAAAGAAAAAGTATCAACAAGCTCTTTTGATGTAAAAGAATAGGATGCTCCCGTATCAAAAAGAACTTGAATAGGTTGATCACGAAATATAATAATACCATCAAGGATAGAATGAGAAATACCTCGACCACGAGATGTGTTGCCAGGGGCTTGAGCAACATTAAGCTTTCCCTCCTTTCAATTTTGAAGTTTGGGACAAGAAGATAAATAATGATCCGAGCTTTTGCAATGGCGACAAGTACGAGGCTTTGAACACTTGTTCGCAAAATGGTCCCTAGACCCATAATTGAAGCATTTCCCACTACTAGAGAAGGAGCCTTTGCAGCAGGAGTTGCTTGCTTACCCTTTTTGTTGGGACATGGACCTTTGAATTTTTTTGGCCTCTTCTTGTTGTTGAAGTTTGGTTTGGAACCCACCACTTCAACATCACTTTCCCTATCCGCCTCTTCAAGACGAAGAGCGATATCAATGAGTTGGTCGAAGGGAACTTCTAATTTCAGAAGTAATGGCTTCTTGAGATTTTTGTTTAAGCCATAAACAAATTTTTGGCTCTTCTTCAATGGGGTGTTGATGTATTCAACTCCATATTTGGAAAGTGACTCGAAGGATGCAACATAATCAGTCACGGAGGCTTCACCCTGAACAAGGTCTATGAAATGCCGAGCCAATGTCACTTTCTCTGCTTTTGACACGAATTTTAATTCGAAGCGTTCCCGGAATTTCTCCCAGGTGAGATCCGCTTCATTAATCTCAGAAATAAGAAGTTCGTACCATTCCAATGCTCTCTCTTGGAGCATACTGGAAGCCACCTGAACACGGTGAAGATCGACAAGATTTATGCGAATGAAGATCCGATCGCAGGTCCTCAACCAAGCCTGGACTTCGATGACAGTTTCAGAACCTTTAAATGGCTTGCCATCTAGGTTGGTGTAATCATTGCACAAACGTGCAAACCCATATTTAGGGTGAGTAGGTTCCGGATTAGAACCAACTGCTTGAGCATTCGTGACAAGGTCAAGAAGTTGCTGGGTAGTCATAAAAACTCCATCTTGGGGTGGAGCACTAGATGGTCCAGCTTTGGGACGACCAGGTCTAACCATTTCTCTTCCTTAAGAAAGAAAGAAGGAAGACGAAGAAGGTTATTCACAAAATGAATATCAAGCAATCTTGATAGATAAAACAAGGAATCATAAAGAAAATAGGATGAATCGGTACGAAGAGTCGAATTAAATCCTAAAGCACGACTCCTAAGATAGACTTAGGACGATGATCCTTGCTAAGTTATTCTACATTGTTCCGAAGTTTGGCTCTGATACCAAGCCGTGACGCCCCACCTCTATACCCACGCTAGCCAAGAACACTACGGTGTAATGCTGTCAACTAGCACGGAGAATAAGGCTGTTGAGGAGCGACCATCCGTGTAATTGCTTTGCGCGAGCACCGATATGTCAGATAGTATAACATGGATTTTATTTCAAGAGGAAATCTGACATACCAATACAAACACAAAGCTACTACACAGTGGCTATAATAATCTTTGGAAACAAATATAGAAATAAACATAACACAAATCAGTCACAGATAATTCATATCACAAAGGCGGAAGAAGATATGAATATATAACTAACACATGAAAGTGTACATCATAGTAGTGGTCAAAAAGATCCACAATAATACAGAAGAATAGCAACACGTGATATACAAAAGAATACAACTATGAGTCTATATCTCAAGTGTATACAATAAAAACTGCTAATCTAAATAGTTAGCCAAAAGTCAGAGTAGCAAATCCCAGAAGAGGAGTCAAACAGAAGCACATGTAACATCTCGGTCTGACCCGAGTATTATTTATAAGAAAATAATAAACGGATCAGTCTAGCTATAAATATCAGATGACATGATATAAAGTAAAAGATATGGCATAAACATATAATATCCATAATGGCATACTACTATAAGCATGCAAATGATGATCAACAAAAGATCGTTCAATACCACAAGTATCTTCACAAAGATCCAAAAAGGGTTTCATACCCAAAACTTGTATTCACAACAAGTCAATGACACACGAATTCACAAATGCACAAAAATTTATAAATCATATCAATGAAAATCACTAAAATTGGTGAAGCATAAATTCCAGAATTCAACACACGAAATCCAGAAATCATAAAAAGGGGGGAGGCCTATCACACGAACAGGAGCATAAAAACTCACCAACATATGTATCACACGAACGAGATGCTTTCTCATGGTAGCTAACCATTAATTTTTGACACACGAATGACCCGAAGACCATGGGGTGCTACCCCACATGTGTGAGTCGAAATTACACTGATGAGTCTAGACTAACCTTGGAGACAAAGAGATATGTGTGAGTCGAAATCACACAAATGGTGTCTAGTCTAACCTCGCAGTCAAAGAGACATCGCACAATTGCTAGTCTAAATCATAAAAATGATCGTCATGATCACCATGAAGTGTCAATTACGCTAAGTTAATAAATATAAAAGTTTAGCTTCATGTCCCATAACCACTTGCTTAAATTAAATATTTACGAACAAATTGTAAATCTTCACTAGAAAATTGTCACAAGAGATTCAATCGAATATGTCCGAGAATTAACCGACGAAGTAAACGCAAGCGTTTCATACCACTCATTTTACTAAGTCGTTTAATTAGATTTCTCGTACGAGTGAGGTAAAGGTTTGTATATACTAGTAGATTGGAAAACAGTTTTAAGAAACGAGCTTTGTAATAAAATAGTGTTGAAATCGTTTTGACGAAGGAGTTTTGATATTTACTACTAGTATTGAAACTTTTATATTTTTAAAGTAACAAATCACAAAAAAGATTGTAGGAACAATCAATCACTAAAATTCACATCCAAAGACGTGAATAAAATTCAAAGAAATCGATACCGAATCCATCAAAATGGATATTCCCAAAAATCACGAAGAAAATGTCATCAAAGTCGATAATAAGTGATAATAACAAAAGGGAATCAACACGAATCGATTAAAGTTGGAATTCTCAAGAAAATAGGCAAATAGGCAAAAAGAGTGTAGATTCAGACGTCTGAAATCAAGGATTCAGACGACTAAATCTGGAAAATAAAATATTTTCCAAAACAGAATTCAGACATCTGAATCGTTGATTTCAGACGTCTGAATAGGCACTTTTTAGCCTATTTCTTTTCTGGTTCCAAATGAACCAATTCACGCGTCTGAAATATAGATGCAGACGTCTGAATACTGGGAATAAAAATTCCCAGTATAATATTCAGACGTCTGAATACTTCGTTTCAAACGTCTGAATTAAGGTTTCAGGGAATTCCTTGAACCTAGGCTAAAAATGGCTAAACGAATACCAGAAGCGATCGATCGAGCGACAACGACCAAGGATTTACGCCTAGCGACAACCCAGCCTTAACGGCTCTTCGATACGCCTCAAATATCAATGTCCAAATATCCATAAAAGGATTTTCATAGATTTTGATTTCAAAACACTAAAAATTGGAATATACACCAAATCAATCCAAACCAAAATCCATTGCACAAGAATAAGTGTTAGGAATTCATACCTAACAATCGAAGATAATTATAGACTAAGATGTGAGATAAAAATCTCACCTTTGAACCCAAACAAATGAAGAAGAAGCTTGGAAGCAAAGGAGAATCAACCACTCTTCATATCCAACTCGAGAAGCTTGATTCTAAGCTTTAAAAGAAGAACATTCCCAAAGTTAGGTTTAGGAATTTCTGAAATTGATAAGAGCATGAGTTGGAGAAGAAGAAGAGAAGGCTTACCAATGGGTTCTTCTATTAGTTTGGAGCTAGAGTTTGATTTTGCAAAAGAAAACTAGGGCTTGAGTTTTAATTTCTCATTCCACTCTCCATTGTTATAAAAGCTTGAGTATAAGGAAAATAGAAAGGAAGTAAATGAAGAGGAGAGGGTTGGAACTGAGTTAAATGGGGTTAATGGGCTCAGCCCAAACCAAAGCCCTAAGTGAAAAAGTAGCCAAATTCCACTAACTCCAAAAATATCAAAGTTTACACTTAAAAAGATCGCAAATGGCGTTTTGAACCCAATGGAAGTGATCCCGAGTCCTAATTCGACCGTATGCAAAAAGTAGCTTTTCGGACTAAATTCCGAGTATCGATAAAATATTTAAATATAAAAATCGATAAATATGCGGGTTGTTACACTATATTTAATAGAAATTGAACGTCTAGGGAAGTGATTTCTTTCCCACTTGGAATGCAAGGCTATAGATAAATTTATTATTTAACGTCAAAATAAATATTATTCCCAATTGAAACCATATTAACTTTTAAATCATTAAATTAACATATAAAACAATAATAACTATCTACTACTTTATAGTAAATAAAAAAAATTGTAAATTCACAGAATACAACCTGTTACTTTTATTTCAAAATATCTTTCTTATAATAATTATTATATTTGGAAAACATTTTGAAATAATTTTCTCTTTTAAAACTTACAAATAAAATATTATTATGCTAACTACCAAATTAAATGTTCATTTTAATAAATTCTCTTTCCTTAATGGAACGATTTCAACAAATACAAATATTAATTTCATATTAAAATCAAATAAAAATCTAATTCAACTACTTCTTTTTATTAACAATAAATCAAACATTATTTAATAATTTCACATAACTCAACATATCCATTAGTTACCAATTTTAGTTCATTTGTTAGAGGTTAACTTATTTGAATTACAACAATATAATTAAACTATTGTTTCCTCTTTAATTTTATTCAATAGATCAATATTTATTGTCCCTATGTGTAAGGCTAGAATTACCAATGCTCAATGCCTTCCTTTATATGAAAAAATTACTAATAAGCTCAATAATTATAATGGTACTAAAATCTCGCAAGCTGGTAGACTTGTCATCATCCAGAGTGTAGCCTCTGCCATGTGCGCATATTTTTTTAAACTTTTCATCATTCCTTATATACTTATTAATATGCTAAATAGAGCTTTTAATCATTTCCTATGACATGGAAATATTTTTTCCTCTAAACTCATTCCAATTGCCTACAAGAAAATTATGTTCCTTTAAATAAGGGAGGCCTGGGTATTATTAATCTAAAACTTTGGAATATTGCTACTACATCCCAGCTTGTTAACAAATTACTCAGTAATAGCATAGGGATGTGGGAAAAATGGAATAGGCAATACAATCTTAAGGGTGGAAAATTTTGGACTATGGAAGCAAAAAATACAGATAGCTTTTTATGGAAAAGACTTTTGGCTAATAGAAGATATTACTTGCCTATGGTGCAATGCAACACTGTGAACTCCTTTTGGTACTCCCCTTGGTGTGCTCCAGGAATGATTCTATCTCAACATATTGATTATATTCTTTTACTTAACTCTGGAATACCCATTAATGCTAATGCTAATGATTTTTTTATAGATGATGTGTTGCATTTACCTCATGTCAGTTCGCCTGTGCTAAATAATCTATGGTCTTCTATTACTGATTCTTATAAGCATATGGAACATGTTGGGCTCAGCTGGAATGGAAATCTTCACAGCATCTCCATAGTTTACAGAACTATAATACAAAATCAATACAATTCCTCTTTTCCTTGGCACGCTCAAATATGGAAGTCTGGATCTAAACAAAAACATAATTTGCTGCTTTGGAAATGCCTGATGAACGCAGTACACACTCAAGACAATCTTGTTAGAAGGAATTTAATCGAACATTCACTGTGCATTCTTTGCAACAGGGCTGCGGAAAATGTTGGACATTTATTCTTCAATTGCCATTTTTCTTTTCAGTTATGGAAGGAAGTACTTCATCGAATACATGAGAGGCCATCGCATCGAGATTTCAAGCTGGAATGGATTAGGATTTTCCAATTAACCAGGTGGAAAACGATATCAAGAAAACGGTTTCTCAACTACCTCAAGCTTTCGATAGCAGTGATATGGGAAGAAAGGAACTCGAGAAGATTTGCGCGGTCTTCGTCTTCTCTTTCTCAACTAATTTTGAAAATTCCCCTGTAACTGTCGCGTTATATTTTGTTTTGTGGGTAGTTTTCCTGTTCTGTGTTTTAATCTATAATTGTATGTTGATTCTGGTTTAATAAAAGTGGACTGTCCACTATAAAAACAGGATGGCTTTGCCGAAAAAAAATAGATTAATATTTACGATTAACAATTATTATTAAATTCTTAACATTTGTAGTTTTTAATTCAAATTGTAAATCTCATATAAACTATTATTATTCCCATCATTTTTGTTTCTACCAAATTTTATTCAATATTTTTAAAAAAATTAGAATTTTAAATTGGTCTAAAATTTTGGATCGTTACCCATTACCCTTTTTTTAGATCTGAACTACGTTGCAAAAAATGAAGATGGGAAGAGATTTTGAAACGGTCCGGAAATCAAAGATTTGTATTCCTATTAAATACGGAGACGCAAATGAAAGTGGAAAGTTTTACACGTGAATTGGAGGCAGGGTATTAATTCCTTTTTTATTTTTAAATGCACGTGCTGATTTGATTTTTAAGAGCTAAGATATGAAATCAAAGAGTGCGTACAATAGATGCAATAATTAAAACGAACGTACGTCCAAATTAATTAACAAGTAACGTAATCTAAATTTATATGTTTTCTTATTTATTCACTACTTATATTTAACTATACGTAATCCAAACATTAAATTTTTATTTCAAAATATTATTATTTAAAATTCCTTAAAATTCAATTAAATACGTTACTAAAACCGTTTAAAATTTATGGGTTGTTACACTCTCCCCCACTAAAAACTTTTTGTCCCCGAAAAGGAAGGAGGTAGGGAATTGCAACAAACAGAAAGAAAAAAAAGATTGAAGTACAAGATCAACAGTTAATTTAAAACTATACAAATTTTACTTGAAATGTTCATTTAAAAACTTCATTTGAAATTTAATTTTCTTTAATACTTTTCATAACTCCTTTGAAAACAATTATTTACATTATTACTTATATTTACAAAGAAGCTATTGAAAATATTAAATCCAAAATTTGTAAAAAAAAATTATTTATCTTAAGATACTTCTAACATTATGGATAAATTAATAATCATTCTTGTAAATATGTTATAATTAATTAATAAATTCTGAAACACTAAAATTTTCTATTATACCATGTAGTATATAAACAAATAATATTTAAAAAGGATATATCCAACAAGGAAAAAAGGTAGATTCGGAAAACAGAATAAGGGTGAATAACTAAAGCTGAGCAGATATGGTAGATTCAAAAGAATAGTATCAGGCACGAATAGTTAATTTCAAACCAAAAGAATTTCAATTTCAAAGATTAATACAAAAAATTTTGCTGGAAGTACTTTTGTAATAAAGCACCGTTTCAAAAAAATACTTTTATGTCGAAACCAATTTTCCTTTCGAAAATACTTCTATAACTCGATGTTTCAACAAGTTTATCCTTGTTCTTGCAGACTCTGGCCATGCGTTGATCAGGCGCAAAGCTAGAATTCTTCAAGTACTTAGTAGACCTGTTTCAACAACCAGTGAAAATACTTGAAAAACCTTTAAAAACAGATATGGAAAGTACAATCCAAACAAAATAACCAAACCAAAACCTTTGTCTAACCATGGTTCGCAGATACACAATGGTTACGCCTGGATCCCCCAGGAAACAATCCGTATCCGTAAGCTTTCTCAGCCCTGCGAGTTACGCCATGATGACTAGTAGGATGCATGATACACAATGGTTACGCCTGGATCCCCTAGGAAACAATCTGTACCCATAGGCTGTCTCAACCAGGCAGTTTCGCTACTAATGCGACCTACATAGATTGCAGGATATACAATGGTTACGCCTGGATCCCCCAGGAAATAATCTGTACCACTAGGCCATCTCAGCCAGGCAGTTGCGCTATGCAGTCACGAGAAAAAAAACCATGGGTTACGCCATGGTGGGACACTCGAGTATCACATCCGGAAAACCAAAAATCAGAGAGAATAATATCGATAGAATGAATCCACAATGTGGCCACAAAGCGGATATCAAGCAGAAGGCACTTTCCATATCTTTACTTCGAAAATATGTATCATATAGTACCTTTCAAATCACTTTCAAATGTCATACTTATATAAAGTCCATTATATAGAATTTCATTATCAAATCGAATACTTTCCAAAATCAATAGTATATCAAATCATACTTATATAGACTTCGATTATAAGAAATTTCACTTTTCAAATTGAGTACCTTTCCAAATCAATAGTTTTGAATCAACTTCATACTTATACAAATCAATCTTTATATTAGTTCGATAACTCCCAAATTAAGTATTTAGTAAAATAAGGTTCTCAATTTCAATTCGTTTCAATATCGGTTCAGTCTCAAAATCATATATGATTTCACCAAATTTTCTTCCAAATTAAATATCTAAATTTCAAAGTTCCTAAAACAATAGGTGTAGAAAATAATCCCAATTTCCACATTAACATAATTCAAGTCAAACAAATTCATTTCCAAAATCACCATATAAGTACTGGTTTTAATTCCAATCTAATTTCAAAACCAAATATTTTTCTCAAAATCAATCATACTCAAAATGGTTTCCAAATTTATAACTACCCCTTTAAAACCTTTAAACTATTCATTTCTATATAAAAAATCCAATTTTCCTTTGCAAATTATTTATTTAACAAAAGTTTCATATTTACTTAAGTCATACTCTTCATACTTTAAACATACAAAACTAAACTTATATTCTTTATCAAATATTTTATACTCTTTGAAATATCTTAGTTTTAAAATTTTAAACCTTGATTTGGAAGTGCTCGAACCTTCAAAATAGTCGGTGAAATAAAATTTCAAGTCCAAGAGTTGGAAATCAGCAACAAATTAATAAATAACTTTTTATAAATAGTGTTATACAAAATCAAATCGAAAACTCGAGGATTGAACACCGGCATACTTTATTTTATTTCAAATATATATACATATATCTTTCGAATATCAAATAATACTTTGGAATTTGAAATCAAAATTGGTTTCACAAAATCACTCGCATAGAAAAGCTATTAAAGTGGCCTCTCCCCCACTCTGAAACTCAAAAATCAATGTCGATGAAGCGTGCACTCATCACCGAAATTATTTTCCAGCGACACAAGTGAGTTCTGGACTTCCATTTTCATGAAAACTTCTCGAAATTTCTTCGAAATCATTGGAATTCATTTGAACTCATTTGAAACATTTCTTATTTGGAAAATACTTTTAAATCCTATTAATATATTTTTTTCAAAATCTTAAAACCAATTTCAAAACACTGTAGTTCAATCTCTCAAATTTCCAACTAAAACCCTTCAGTTATAAATTATTTTTATATAAATCCATTTCTCATAACTTTTCAAAATTTCAAATCCTTTCGAAACTTTTATATATAGAATAACATTTATTATTCGTTTTACATATATGTATATAATCATTCTCGAAAACATTTTCTCCTTTATATATAAAATAAAATCATAATTACCTAAATAAAAATTTCGATATATAAACAAATTTAAAATACAAACAAAACTTTATTTTCAAAGGATGATTCAATTAATGGATTTCAAACAAAGATAGAGATTTAAATTAGAGGAACTCTAATCAATAGAATCCTGATTCGAATATAGACTCGATCGAAGATGAGATAATTAAATTATAAAATAGAAGACGGATATACTTCTATAAATCACGGGCGACCTTTACCGGTCAACCGTGATTCCAAAATTAGATCGGTGTAGAATTATGAGGCAATTCGAAATTCGTTCGCCAGAGATACAATTCGGAATAATAAAAGACAGTAGCATCTAAACCGAGGGATACATAAATCTCTGGTGAATCAATGCCAATTGTAAAGGGCCAATTGTAAAGGAGTTTCACCCCCTTTACAAATCATTCGGTGGAGTCATTGGATACTCCATAATCAATAGAATATAAATAGAGAGATTGACAGGAATGAATTTTTGAACCACAGGGATCGTTCCAAAGTTCAAAGGAAATCGAGTCAAAAGGAAGAGATTCAGCTCGAACGAAAGTGATTCTGTAAATAAATTTACCATATATGCTAAGTTTTGCCTAGGGCCAAAGCTCTGATACCAACTGTAACGACCCGCTATTTTGGACTAATCGAATTGAAAATAAAACCATACATGTCTGACTTGAATAGTTAAAAATACCAAATTGTTAATTTAAATTTGGCAAACTTAACATATACAGTAAATAAATCAATCACAGAATCACGGATATAGAGTAGTACAATAATACGCAGCGGAATAAATGAATAGTAGTTCATGAAGCTACTATATAAACATCAGAGTTAGAAATAAAATACAACATAATATCTCAGATGCAGTGTAGTCTCCAGTACGAGTAGATGACTTCACTGAACCAATCAACTGGATGAATGAAAGGATAGATAGCTGGATCTTCAAGCGAAGCTCCAACTTCGAAGGTGAGTCTCAAATGCTATATCACCCAGTCTGACCCGAGCTTAAAGCAAAACACAAAAAAACTCGAGTCAGGATTAACATTCTTATATTTATAAATCCAACTCAAGTGAAATATCAACTGAAATACAAGTAACTTAAAGGATGTTTGGGATAACCATCCTCTAAGGATTTACAGAACTATCTACAAGGTAGAAATATAATATATAACACCGTGTTCCTTTCAAATTAATTTATATTTCAAAACCAAAATATCATTTTCACTTCAATATAAAAATAGTATATATATAGATTTTGAAAATTTTATAAAGTAAAGTATTTATAATTTCCTCAACTTTCACTGATCACTTCAAAAAAATCAACTCGACTTTCCGCTTCAGATTAAATTAAATATCAAATTTCAATTTCCATTCAATTTAGTCTTCTAAAGAACAAATTCAAATTTTATCAATTTCATATACAGATCTGAATCACAATTTAACTATTTAAGTCTCGTATTTCAAAGCTTCAACATTTCAAAGTAAACCTAACAGTTTCATATAGATCTTGATTTAACTTCATTATTATTTATTCTTAAAATATCCACTCAATATTACTTATATAGCCTTATATTACAATTCATTATATTTGCCTTTAATTTCTTTAAACGTGAATATTCATTAAATCACTAAAGTCAAAGTTATTTATGAACTATATTTTATGTTTTCAAATTCAATAAGTTTCGTATTTGATTTAATTAAACAAAATTATCAGTTAAACACCATTCCAATCAATTCAACTTTATCTTCCTTAACATATACAAATCATGGGAAATCTATGTAAAATATAATACTTAAACATATTCTATTGATTAAATCGAACTTTATTAAATTAAAGTTTACTATTTAAATCTACTTTACATTAAACATATTTATATATAAAATATTCCAATGTTAACTAAAACCTATATTTCTTTCCTAAAACCGTAGATATTATTTTCAAAATATTTATATATGGACCAACGGTGTCTGTATATATACTTCTATCATATGGTTAAGTGATACGGATATTTATCATTTCAATCCGTAAGTTAAATATATAAATATATTATATATATATATATATATATATATATATATATATATATATATATACGGGTAGATATCATTTCAACCCCTAATCCCAATTTAGTTCAAATGACAATCGCTTGGTTTTATCATTTCAACCCATAACGATTTTCTCCTATTCTAAAGTCCGTTCGGGTATGTATCATTTCAACCCATAGTGAATTCTAAACTACAGGGAACTTGCAGAGTGATAACAGATAATATAATAAAATAACAGGCATATATCATCAATAAAATTATAATATAAACAACAGGATATGGTGTCATATCCCATAGGTGAACAGTTATAGAAAATAGCATATATATAACAATTTAAATGGCAACAACATCATATTTCAATTGTCGTTTCAATTGAAATCAAATTTAATAAAATACAAGAACGTTAATCGTGAGTGATTGCTCACCTTTCGAGGCTAGAGAAGAACGATAATGAGGTCAGTTATGGATTCCAATACGAATTTTGAAGCAAAGAAAAATTGGCACGAATTTGATGACAAAGCTGATAGAAAGAAATCGATTAAAAAAAACCAATCGGTTTGATATAAACAGAGTATATATTATACGTGTTATTTAAATTTCCTTAAAATCTCAATAAATTTAATTTAAGACGGATATTCAAATAAAATATTCACATTGTTTGAAACTGGTATTAAATTTAAAATACATATTAAAACAAAACATCATCATATTATTGAAAAATCAATACCCAAAATTTAAACACATAAACGTTTTTCCTCTTAAATCAATATTAGATTTAAACACACACACAAAATAAAATATAGGCATAATATATATAGAAATCATCAATTATTTAAAACACGCATTTTAAAATAACATATTTATATATATTTTACTCAAAATTCAAAGCATATACCGAGGAAATCAATCTATATATATAGACCATACATTATGAAAGCACTACAGAAAAGAGAAAAAAAACATACTTTATATATATACACTAGAATCGAGATGAAAATTATACATTTAAATTTTTAGTTTTACAACATAAATCACTAATGCTTTTACAACACTTAGATTCCATACTAATATATGTTATATTCGAATAGGAATAAAAATATAATTATATTTTCAAAATATGTATATTACTAATATTTTATAATAACAAATAAGATATAAGACTAACGTATATATACGTCTC
The DNA here is from genome assembly GCA_030765085.1 of Allium cepa. Classification (NCBI taxonomy): domain Eukaryota; kingdom Viridiplantae; phylum Streptophyta; class Magnoliopsida; order Asparagales; family Amaryllidaceae; genus Allium; species Allium cepa. The sequence continues at coordinate 28,528,229 of CM060935.1, forward strand.
TGAAAAGCTTGGCTTAAAATTCACAAAAGCATTAAATATAAAAAAAATATGTAGATATAGTTTTATGCTAAAATATCAATTAAAATGGAGACTTTTATAATGTGAAAATTTGTGAACGCGAGTTGAAATATAAAGATGGATTTGTCAAATATATTGGAAGCAGAGGACAGGGAGGGAAGAAGCAAAGCATGGAAAAGAAAAAAAATAAAAAATAAACAAAAATAAGAAAATGGAGGCCATACCTTCAGAGCTCACGCACGCAAGAAGAAATGAAGAAAATGTTGAGATGCAATTGAAAACTATTTGTGTACGAGGCTTATATTTATACATGATTACATTGATTGAGGCGAGAGAATATAGGAAAGAAATAAATTTAAATCAATTATACACGATTGCATTGATTGAGGTGAGAGAATATAGGCAAGAAAGATTTAAGCGAATATTTATAGTGGTATTGATTGCGTGAATTTAGTAAAAGGAAACTGAAAGAAATCTTTGGCAAATATTTTGTACACGTTTAAAATTTATTAGGAAGTAAATGCGTTGATTAAAACGCAAGAAATATTTATAAAATGGGAAGGTGGTGAAAATTATTAGGGTACAAGGTTGAGTATTTAAATGACACTAGTATTGATTGCTTGGAGAAACGGCAGGAAATAATTCCTTTCTGGAGGAATTTGTGCGTGATACTTGATTTAGGAGATAATTGCGTTGGATAGATTAAATAAAGAAACGTACTAATTAATGGTATAGGAACATTAAGGAAATAAAACAATTTCGTTTGAATGGTAAGGAAAATCAAAGATTTTGTTCCTATTAATTGCAAAGGAGTAAATGGAAAAGAAAAGACACTTATACACGTGAATTTCAAACAATCTTGAAACGGATTTTGAATTTCTAAAGAGAAATAAATTTGCTTCAAACTGCTACGCGAATTTTTATTCCAATTATAAAAATGAGGAAAAAGAGAAGCGTAGAAATTTACACGTAACTTATCAAAACCAGATTTAAAAGAAATTGAACGTTTAGGGAAATGATTTGTTTCCCACTTGGAATGCAAGGCTACAGATAAATTTATTATTTAACGTCAAAATAAATATTATTCCCAATTGAAACCATATTAACTTTTAAATCATTAAATTAACATATAAAACAATAACAACTATCTACTGCTTTATAGTAAATAAAAAATTGTAAATTCACATAATACAACCTGTTATTTTTATTTCAAAATATCTTTCTTATAATAATTATTATATTAGGAAAACATTTTGAAATAATTTTCTCTTTTAAAACTTATAAATAATTTTGAAATACGTTATTAAAACCGTTTAAAATTTATGGGTTGCTAAAAGAAGGATCGATCTCGGGTTCGAACGCGAGGAAAGGTGGTTTTGGCTTGAGGAATTGATCGGGAAGGTTTTGGGCTAGCACGTGTTGTGGTTGAATCTAGGATTAAGTTAGCAAGGTTTTCTTTAAGAAATTTTTTTGAAATAAATGTTGAACCAGGTTTTTCACTGTGAGGGAGGGCATGATCTAGTATAAAGGAGTAAGGATGGAGTTGGTTCCAGTCTTAGGGTTTAAATTGAAGGTTAAAAAAAAGAATTTTTAAGAATTCAGGGAATATGAACTAAGTTTCTCAAAGTAAACAAGTTTTCTGGGAATTGATTTAAAATTTAAAATTTGTTAAAAATTGTTTTGGGTTTGAATAATTATATTGGAATGGTTATTGAAATTATTCTTAAGTGATTCAAATAGAATTTGATGATGTGATTAAGTACGTGATTAGTGGTTATCTTGAACAAATTTAGGCTTTGAATAATTATGAGATAGTTACTTATTGCATGTAATTTAAGGGTAATTATGTAACAGAAAAGGTAAATTACAAAATAATCAAGGTAATTAATTTATGGGAATTTCGTTAATATGAATAAATTAGAAGATTTTAAAATGGAAGTAATTAAATGAGTAATTTATGTATGAAATTAAATAGGATAATCACTTAGTGAAAGTGATTAGAAGAATAATTTATTTGTGTAGTTAATGGATCATTAATAGATGAAATAATTACTGAATGAATTAATTAAGGATTTATCAAAGGAAAGTAAGGATTAATCAATATTAATTAAGGGTTGATTAACTGTTTAATCAAACTAGTGATTAAGGATTAATTAATTTGTAATCAAGATTGTTAATTAATAATTAAGTTTATTAATAAATAATTAAGATATAATTTATTAATTTATAAGGTAGTTAAGGAGTGATGAATTAATTAAATGATTGTAATTAATTAATGGTTGATTAAGCAGGATTAGATGATTAATTATGATATGAATTGACAATGCTTGCTTATGGATGATTGTTTGTTGAATGTCTGCATTGAATGATATCCATTGACGATATCTATTAGATGGCATGCTGTGACCTACTATTGATATGATATTGGTTATATCAATGTAATATGGGAGATGTTTATCTGTGTTATTGCTGTGTAAAAGTAACATCCAGTATTTGAATTTAATAACTTGGGTTAAGATGATATTGCATTCGAAGAGACCAGAGTTGGGCATTAGTAAATACCCGAAACCACTTCGATTCTCGATAGCTTGATATGTAGAAGCAATAGGCTGGCATGGAATGATTTAAATGAATTGGACCATTTAATCTAAGTTTTTGATACTTAGAAAGTGATGTGAAAAATAAGTGATGTTATAACAACATGTGATGTTGCAAATTTAAGCGAGTTACCCCGGGTTTTATGTAAGTTTTATGCTGTTGTATTCCATGTTAGATGGTTTTACTCACGCTGGTTTCCAGCCTGACCTGGGTGTTACTTTGATGTAATGCTCGGGCCAGACCGAGTGTTACAGATTTTCAGCTAGGTACGTTCTGGAGCTCAGGAGGCGAGCTGGATGGCAAGAACGTATAGAATATTTTTGCTGTAATTATATTATTGTAAATCTGAGACAAGTTGATTTGTATATGTCCAGTGTGTGAATATATTTGTAACTATGATGTATTAAAATGTATTCGACAAAATATTAATCTTTGTAAACTATTATTATTTATTATTATATTTTATCCGCTGCGATTGTTAAATGTTGATGATTCTGTTCTTCTTCTTCTTCTATCTCTTTCTTCTTTTTCATAACTATATGGAATTTTCGGCTTCGAAAATTTCGGGTCATTAGAGTTGGTATTAGAATAGAAGGTTAAGCGAGAACCTTGGCTCTGGTGGGATTACTCATTAAGGATAGGGTCAATGGTACCCTAGAATGAGTTGAGTGTGTGTGTGTTTGTGTGTGTGTGTGTGTGTATATGAGAGCGTACTTGTTATTTTCTTATATAAAGATTTCAAATGATTTTATATAAGAATATATTTTGATCTATATAAAGCAATATTTCTTTCTAATAAATAATAAGGGAATTTGTCGTTAAATTATTGGAATTAAATTAGGAAGTAATAGAAATACAACCAAATTGAAATTGAAATTGAATAAAGATAAGTTTGAAATGAATTCAAACTGTAATTAAAATCTTGAATTTGGGGAAGAGTTTCAGAATAAGGTAATAATAAATTGGTTTTCAAGTATGATAATCTAGGTTATTATCATAAATAATTTTTGTGTTTAATAATAAAATGTGTATTAATGAGTAAGCAAAAATGAAATGTTTTTAAAAGGGGGTAACCTTTAAATAAGTATGACATGTAAATTGAAGTGGGTTTCAAACTATGAAATTCTGAATTCTAAATTTAAACATTTGAATTGGTTTCAAAATGTTAAAGGAAATAATATTGTTCAAACTATTTTGAAAATAATCTTATTTTAGAATAAGAAGTTAACTTTAAAAGAATTTGTTTTGAATTAAAACCAAGGATGATTTAAATTTTTAAATTTGGCTTGGTGGACCAAGAAATAAATGTATATATGTGTGGATATACATAATATCAAAGATGGTTTGAAATAAACTCTAAAAATATTAAGTTTTAAATCTGGAATGAGAGATGATACCTAAAGTGATAAGTTTTTGAACTTAATAGGTGGAAAGATTATTTATGAGAAGTTTAAAGTTTGAAATGGAAGTTCAAATTGGGAAGGGTTGACTAGATTAAATGAATTGAGTTTAACTTGGGAAGTCAAATGGTTGATTTGAAATTAGACTTTGAGTGATCTCGAATTGGGTTTGAGACCCGAAAATTGGAAATGGATGGATGTTTTAAAATAATAGGGTGATATTTCCCTATTGTTATTAATAATCTTAAAACTTCAAATAAAGGATAATTTGGTCTAAGAGGTTAAACCAACACTTGAAATTTAACTCGAACTTATATAATTCGAGATGATTTAAAGTAAGATTGATTTTGAAATTTAAATTAAATTAGTTCAATTTGGATTTGGTTTGAATTAATTCGTATTGTGATTGAAGATGTATAAGTTTAAAAATTCAAATGGAAAATTTGAATTGGATTAATTTGAAACGAAATTGAAGTTGAATGAGATCAAATTCAAATGAGAATTGGGATTTTTTCAATCAGGAATTGAGATGATTTGAAATTAAAATGGGTTCAATTTGAAGTTAGACAAATTGATTTGAATAATTTGGAATTGTAATTAAAGCTGAATAGGTCTAAAATCAAATGGAATTTGATTTGAATTTGGAAGGAAATTGAGAATTAATTCAACTTGAATTTGGGGTTAAGTCAATTTCAATGGAAATTGAAGTTATTTAATTTGAAATTGAGTCAATTTAAATGGAAGTGAAAATTTAAATTGAATTGATTGGAAATAGAGGATAGGAATTGAACAGTTCGAATATGGACTTTTTTCAAAATAAATTGTTTTAGTATAAATCTACTTTTCCAAACTATTTACCATACAACTTTTCTTTTTAAACCTAAAACTATCTTATACTTGCTTTAAAATTATTTTTGGAACTAATTACTATTTTCAACTGTTTTATAACTAATTACTATTTTACAACTATTTTGCAATTATTTTACTATTTTTCAATTATTTTACAATTACTTAACTATTTTATCATTATTTAACTATTTTACAAACTAATAATTATTTTTCAACAACTTATCTATTTTTAAACTTTTCAAGCTTTTTTCTAAATTTAAGCTGGACAGAGTTCAAACTGTTTATGATTGAATATCCATTTGAGATAAGGATTAAAGTGATAATCCAATGGAATTGTAAGAATTGTGATTATGTGGATAGGAATTAAAGAAATGTGAATAGAAAGAGAAATTGATTTAGTTGATAATCAATGAAGATAAATACGTAGGATGTATGTATGTTATTCTATTCGCATAGCGATTTGATCCGGATTCAGGCACAGAATTTCGAGATAGTTTATCGATCCGAGTTGGGGTTTTTCACTCGATTTTCGACGGCGAACCTGGATATGGACTGTTGATTGGCTATGGATATTCTCTATCATATTTATGACTATGCAAGGAGAATGACGGTTTCTAATCAAGAAATCAGATCTGTGTCCTCACTAGGAAATCGGGTGGACGATATTAGTTCGAAAATGAAATTGTGTGGTCAAGTGAGCGATCAGATTGGTGTAGCGTACGGATGATATGTGCACATCGTACGGATTTGAATAAAATTGATACTGGGAATTCGTGGATAAGTAATGTGAAATAGTTTTTGAAAAGAACAGTATATTTTGTGAAATATATGATGAAGTAAAGTGGAAATTGGAGAATTCTATGGTAAAAATTCACTTTATGGAAGTAAGTAATTTGGTAAGTGACTTTATAGAGTAGTCAAATTTGAATATTTGATAAACAATGCTATATATATATATATATATATATTTACATATATATTTGTTATGTAGGATAAATCTCCCCTTGTTGAATCTATTACCAGAAGAAAATGGATTTTTGGAAGTATTTGAAGTATAAAAGGAAATTTATACAAGTTTGAAATGATCCAAAGATTTTTAAAGTTATATATATATATATATATATATATATATATAAAGCATCTTTTGAGAATGATTTTGGAGGAAAGGTTTTTGAAACCTTTGGATTTGGAAAGGCATTTGATTTTTAGGTAAAATTAATATTGAAATTTGGAAAGCCTGGTTTGAGAATTATCGATTTCGAGATAAACGATTTTGTGTAAAGTAGCTTTGTATGAGATCATACTAGGTGTATCATTTGAAAGATACTATATGTATATAATATAAAGTGTTTTGATGATGGCTCTGGGGAAAAAGACGCTCCCATGAAATGAACTTCTCAGGAGTGCCACTGGGTGGTGCTGCCTTGAACCCTAGGGGGGTTCTAAAGTTGATCCTGTGAGGAGTCCGGACAAAACTAGTTCCTGAGGATAATGAGTAGCGTGTACCATAGCAAAAGTCGTGTGTGCCGCTGAGAGCCAACAATCTGCGTTTGATTTTATATCGGTAGACTGCGACCTATGGTAACATAGCGAAAGTCGTTTGTGCCGCTGAGAGCCAACAATCTGTGTTTGATTTTATATCGGTAGACTGCGACCTATGTAGGAGTGGAGAAGTTTCATTTAGACAGCGAAAATCGTGTGTGCCGCCGGGAGCCAACAGTCACATGGACTTTTGCTATGATGACAACGTAACCCTGGAATGTAACTACGATCTATTGTGGGTTCCATGGCGTAATTGAGGGGCGCGGAGTGCCTACAGTTACATGGACTTTTTCTGTGATGGCAACGTAACTGTGGAATGTAACTGCGACCATGGATGGGGGTGATGATTTCCAGAGCATTCTCACCATAGATATTCCCTCTATTTTCAAATATGTTTTCTATATTTTCAATAAAATTATTTTCCAAGTATTTTCATTAGGTGTTGAAAATGGGTCTGCTAAGTACTTATAGATTTTCAGTCGTACGCCTGATCAATGTATGACCGAATTTCTATGAGAATAAGGATGTACTGGTAGAAACATCGAGCTATAAAAAGTATTTTTATAAAAAATATTTTATAATATTATGTAGATTTTAAAAGTGTTTCAAAGAATAATTTTTCTAATAATAAGCATTTCAATAAATTCTGGCTTCGTTCCTTTTCGAGGACGAAAAGGTTCTAAGGGGGGAGGAATGTGATAACCCAAATTTTTAGGCATCTGTTAATTGGAAATTAACAGGATTAAGTTTATTAAAATACTCATTTCAAAATTGAACAGATGAATTCTGATGTATGTATATATATCTGGATATGTATATAGTAGAAATTGAATTATAATAAATGCTGGATTTTAAATATTTGGATAGATAGTTATTTGTTAATCTCCTGATATAATTATTGAAGCTTGATAATATGTGTTTAATGATTTTATAATTATTCAATTTGGCAAAATTTATCTTTTACAAATTAATATTGCTTTCTATTATAATGCGTATATGTATATTGTAAATGGTTAGCCATGGTTTAAAATTTAAAATTTATTTTCAAGGTTTATAAAAAATATAAATTCTATATTTTTACAGCAATAAAGATGGTAAATGTATATAATTACTTGTTAAAGTATTAAAGCTCAAAGTTGAAATAAAATTTAATAAGATTCATATTTCCTTTAAATATATATGTATAAGATGTATATGTGTAAAAGTATTATGTTGAGACACAGCTTCTATGAAGATTTTGATTGCTGACAACAATATAAAGGCAATCGACAAATCAAGACCTTCATATGGTTCTCTAGATTATAGATTGATTATTTGATGTTATAATAGTAATAAACTTGTTAAAATCTATCCTCAAATAGTCATGCACAAAATATAATCAATATATATATATACATTTATAGTAATGTGCACATTTATTGTGCAACTTAACAGAGACCGGTCGACCGGTCCAAAAATGAACGGTCGACCGTTCCTGTTAAATATGCACAATAAACGTGCACACATGCACATAACGACTATATATTTAAAAAACCTGTCTACCGGTCATTTTTTGACCTGTCGACCGTTTTTAAACAGAAAGCAAGTTTTCCAAAAGACACTTCTCTTCTCCAAGAGTTGCATCTCCTACCTTTCACCAATAATCACAACTCTTAATGGCAACTGTTTCACCAAGAGTTACAACTATTTCTTCTTATATATACTCATCTAAATCGTTGATTCAAAAAAGAATATACATGATTATTATATGCTTTCTCTGATCTTACTTTCTAACATTCTTGCATTCTAAAAGCACTCATTTAATTCATAGCTTATTGAATCATTGAAACTATTTTATACCTTTTGATTCAATAAACAATATACCTTCTTTAATCTTCACAAAACATCAGTCATATACTTTGAGGATAAGATTATAGGAAGGGTGTACTACTAGTGACAAATCCGTGTTTTGAAGAACACAAGTTGTCAACAACAATTGTATTTGTTTGTGTTGAAGTCCTCGTGTTGTAAGAGGCAAGTGTTGAAGTCCTCAGTGTGTTAGAGGCGTGAAATCCCGTTCGGCTGTTCGGGTATTGTAAACCTGTTCCTCCGGGTAAAGCGAGGTAGTTAATAGTGAAAATCCAGATAGGAGTCTGGGACTGGACGTAGGACGGTGCTCCGAACCAGTATAAAAATCTCTGGTGTGATTTTTCTATTTTCTATTTACAATGCTATTATCATCTATTTCCGCATTTGTATTGTAATCCATATTACACGATCCGTGTATACTATATTAGCACATATAATTGTATACACATCGCACTATCAATTGGTATCGGAGCACGGTCATCATATAACCGTAACACAGTTATTTGATATATTCTTGTAATATGGCAAATAACGCAAGTACTAGCACTCAAAACACCACTTACACGGAAGGTCAATCGACACAAAGACCTCCATTTTTCAATGGTCTTAACTACAGTTATTGGGCAACACGTATGTCATTCTTTATGCAATCAAGTAGCTATGATGCTTGGAATGCTACTCAAAGAGAAATAGTAAATCCAACAACTGATTATTCAGAATGGACTGTGGCTGAGAAAACAGCAGCAGCCGTAAATGCAAGAACAATAAATATGTTGTTCTGTGCATTAGACCAAAATGAATATAACCGTGTTAGTATCTGCACTACTGCATATCAAATTTGGCAAATGCTAAAAATCACTCATGAAGGTACTAACAAGGTTAAACAAGCCAAAATAGCCATGCTGAAAAGTCAATTTCAAAATTTCAAAATGAAACCAAATGAAACAATCAATGACATGTATTCACGGTTTCAAACTATTCACCATGCACTTATTGGGTTAGGACAAAAGTATTCTGATTTTGATGTTGTTTCAACAGTCCTACATTCTCTGACTAATGAATGGGAAGGAAAAGTATTAGCAATTGAAGAAGCTAATGACCTTTCCGTCATGAAGCCAGATGAATTGATAGGAAATTTAATGTCCTATGAAGCAAATTTGCAGGCTAGAAAAGAACAGAAAGAAGAAAAGAAAAATGTAGCATTTCATGTTGAGAAAGATGAAAATGAATCAGATTCTGAAGATGAAGATTTGGCGTTCATTGCTAAAGGTTTCAAAAAATTCCTAAAATATCGAAAAGCCAGTCGCTACAATAAAAGGAAACCGGGATCAAATAAACCATCTTCATCTGCTATAGAATGTTTCAACTGCCATAAAAAGGGACACATGCAGAAGGATTGTCCAGAACAAAAGAAAAAGTCAAAAAATGACCGGTAGACAGGTTTTTTAAATATATAGTCGTTATGTGCATGTGTGCACGTTTATTGTGCATATTTAACAGGAACGGTCGACCGTTCATTTTTGGACCGGTCGACCGGTCTCTGTTAAGTTGCACAATAAATGTGCACATTACTATAAATGTATATATATATTGATTATATTTTGTGCATGACTATTTGAGGATAGATTTTAACAAGTTTATTACTATTATAACATCAAATAATCAATCTATAATCTAGAGAACCATATGAAGGTCTTGATTTGTCGATTGCCTTTATATTGTTGTCAGCAATCAAAATCTTCATAGAAGCTGTGTCTCAACATTCTCCCCCTTTTTGATTGATGACAATATATAATTAAAGTATTGAGTCTCCCCCTGAATATGTGATTTCCTGCAGACAATTATTAGCACCTTTCTCCCTGCAAACAATTATTAGCACCTTCTCAGTAACATGGGATGATTCAGAGTCATCTTCATCAGAAAGTGAAAATGATTCGGAGAATGAACAAGCTAATGTTTGCTTTATGGCAACAGAAGATGAGGTACAAATTCCTACATTTGATGAATTACTTGATATTAATGCTGAATTGATAGTCAAATATAAAGACTTAAAACGTCAATTAAAAGTAGTCAAAGCAGATTTAAGTAGAGCAGAGTTTGAACGAGATATGTTAAAAGATGAGAAGAAAATATTAGAAGAAGAACTTGAAAATATTCAAGAATCATCATCTAATGTTGACTCTCAAATATCTCTTTTGAGTCAAGAAATAGAAGCTCAAAAAGAGAAAAATAATGCTCTAACTACTGAAAATCATGAACTTAAAGCAAAAGTCAAAATTCTAGACCTAGAAAAAGCTAGTTTACAAACAAAGTTTGATGACATTACTCAAAATGTTTCTAACTTTAACAAAGGTCGAGAAAATTTGACTAAAATCATTGAAAGTTCACAATCTATTTCAGATAAACAAGGTTTGGGATATAACAAACATGAAACTAAGAAACAACTTAGAAATAAAAGGAAGAAGAAAGTACAAAAAACTGAAGCTAAGAAAAATCTTAGTTTATTATATTTCAAACCAAAACCAGTTGTGAAATTTCAAAAGAGAGATGTCAAGACTATCAAAATATGGGTTCCTAAAACAAATAATAATTTGATTAGGAACAAATACATTCAGCAATTCATGAATAATGTACATTTTAATAACAATTATATATATAAAGGGGATACCGGACCCAAATGGGTTTGGACTCCTAAGACCTAACTCTTAGGACCCTATATAAAAAGTGGGTACCATGAACTTAATTCTATTTTTTGCAGGTCCCACTGAAGAAAAGAGGAAAGTGGATATTGGACAGTGGTTGCTCAAAACATATGACGGGAGACAAAAGCTTATTAACAAATATTAAATACTCAGATGGTGGCTCAGTCACTTTTGGAGACAATTCAAAAGGTTATATCATCGGCAAAGGCGATGTGAGCAATTGCGGTACATCTAACTTACCTCTTATTACTAATGTCATGCTAGTTAGAAATTTAAAACACAATTTACTTACTATTAGTCAGCTATGTGACAAGGGTTTTATAATTTCCTTTTCAAATAATAAGTGTAGTATTTTAGATAAAGACCATAATTTAGTTTTTGAAGGTTATAGAGACAGAAATATATATATTCTAAATATGAATATTAATCATAATTCAGATATGTGTCTTGTGGCTAATGACAATGATTCATGGCTATGGCACAAACGTTTCTGTCATATAAACTTCAGAACTATTGACAAGCTAGCCAAAAACAATCTAGTTAGAGGACTACCCAAAATGAGTTTTAAAATTAACAACATTTGTGATGCATGTCAATTAGGAAAATTGACCAAATCATCGTTTAAATCCAAGAAAGTCATATCAACATTACAACCGCTTGAGTTACTGCACATGGATTTATTTGGACCTACTAGAGTTCAATCAATAAATCACAGTCAATATGTGCTTGTAATTGTTGATGATTTCTCTCGTTATACATGGACAATTTTCTTAAAAAATAAAAGTGATACTTTCGATCATTTCAAATCTTTCGTCAAAAGAATTCAAAAATCAAAAGGGATTAAAGTTAAAAATATAAGAAGTGATCATGGCGGAGAGTTTGAAAATAATGAATTTGAACATTTTTGTACAAAGAAAGGTATATATCATAATTTTTCGTTTCCCGGAACTCCACAACAGAACGGAGTAGTAGAACGAAAGAACCGAACTTTACAAGAATGTGCAAGAACATTATTAAATGGAACCACCTTACCAAAACATTTCTGGGCAGAAGCTGTTTCAACTGCCTGTTACGTTTTAAATCGTGTGTCCATAAGACCTCTTACCAAGAATACTCCTTATGAATTGTTTAACAAAAGAAAGCCCAAAATCTCATACTTCAAAGTTTTTGGTTCCAAGTGCTTTATTTTAAATACGAAAGACCAGCTTGGAAAATTCGATCCAAAAGCCGATGAAGGAATATTTGTCGGTTATTCGGAACGAAGTAAGGCCTATCGGATATTTAATAAACGAACCAAAACTATTGAAGAATCACTTCATGTCTCTTTTGATGAAATTTATCGGCATCCTCACACAATATCAGATGATGACGAATCAATAGTCATTGATAATCCAATCATCTCAAATACTGATTCTGACTCAGAAGTAATTATTGAGAATACTCCTCAAATATGTGAATTACAATCACCACCAAGAATATTAAGAGACCATCCGGCCCAAAATATAATAGGTGAAATAACATCACATGTCAGAACAAGGAGTCAACTCAATCAAATGGGTCATGTCGCTTTTCTCTCAAATATCGAACCCAAGAATCCAAAAGAAGCTGCTACAGATGATTACTGGATCATTGCCATGCAGGAAGAACTAAATCAGTTTGAGCGCAATGACGTTTGGGAACTTGTTCCGAGACCAACTGATAAGTCAGTAATTGGTACTAAATGGGTCTATAAAAATAAGGCTGACGAACAAGGAAATATCACCAAAAATAAAGCAAGATTAGTAGCACAAGGATACAATCAGGAAGAAGGTATCGATTATGAAGAAACTTTTGCACCAGTTGCTCGACTAGAAGCTATTAGAATTCTATTATCTTTTGCTTGTCATCATAATTTCAAACTTTATCAGATGGATGTCAAAAGTGCTTTTCTCAATGGATTTATCAAAGAGAATGTCTATGTCGAACAACCTCCTTTATTCGTACATGAAAAATATCCTGACCATGTGTTCAAACTTAAGAAAGCTCTGTATGGTTTAAAACAAGCACCTCGTGCTTGGTATGAACGATTACGTAGCTATCTTATTAATTCAGGATTTGAAATAGGCAAAGTCGATCAAACTTTGTTTATTAAACATTCTCGAAAAAATATTCTGGTTATCCAAATATATGTAGACGATATCATCTTTGGTTCAACAAACGATAAACTCTGCAAGGAATTTGCAAGTATTATGACCAAAGAATTCGAAATGTCTCATATGGGAGAACTATCTTATTTTCTTGGACTTCAAATCAAACAACGTTCAAACGGTATTTTTATCAATCAAGAAAAATACTGTGAAAATCATATCAAACGCTTCGGATTACAAAATACATCTGGTAAACCAACTCCTATGAGTACAACTACACATCTTGAAAAAGATGAAAGTGGTAAGAATGTTGACCAGAAATTATATCGAAGCATGATTGGTTCTCTTCTTTATCTTACAGCTAGTCGTCCAGATATATTAATGAGTGTTTGTTTATGTGCTCGTTTTCAAGCCGATCCAAAGGAATCACATTTACGAGCAGTGAAACGTATAATTCATTATCTTAATAATACCAAAGATTTTGGTCTTTTCTATCCAAAAGAATGTCCATTTGAATTAGTATCATATAGTGATGCTGATTTTGGTGGCTCACGAACGGATAGAAAAAGTACAAGTGGTACGTGCCATTTTATTGGAAAATCACTTGTCTCTTGGTTTAGTAAGAAACAGAATTGTGTTTCACTATCAACATGTGAAGCTGAATATATATCAGCGGCTCTCGCTTGTACTCAAGTACTATATATGCAACAGACACTTCAAGATTTTGATATTCATTTATCAAATTCTATTATATACTGTGATAACACAAGTGCTATAAATCTTTCTAAAAATCCAGTGAATCACTCTCGAACTAAACACATTGATATCCGTCATCATTTTCTTCGAGATAATATTGAAAAAGGAAATATATGTCTTGAATATATTCATACTGACAATCAATTAGCCGATATTTTCACTAAGCCTTTACTTGAATCTAGTTTTATTAAACTACGAAGAGAGCTTGGCTTAGTATCTCGGAAAGATCTAGAATAGAATAAATTATTCACATTCTTAAACTATATGTTTTAATATGATAACAATCTTAAAATTCAGAACTAGATACCAACTCTAGCTATTTTTAAACCAAATATTATAAACCTTTGTTTATGTTTACGGTCAATTCTTTCTACCAAATTTTATCCACAAGTTCTTTTGCAAATTTTCCTATATAAACTTATGAAAACTACATCTCTAATCATTCCCTTCTTTGCTGAAAATTATACTCACCATAAACAAGCTATCATGGCACACATTTGTGACAAATGCGCACAAGAATCCCATATTTCAATCACAAGCTCGGATTCGGAGGAGAATTACTCTCCGATTACACCGAAACAGAAACCAGAGTGCTATCACCATTGTTCTCGCACTCCTGGTCATACGCCATCATCTAAACGTGTAAAGAAAGCACTATTTTGCTCTCCACGCACGAAGGCACAAATCGATGAGATACATCACTACCAAAAGCATCAAATCGACCTACAGAGACAATTGCATTATGGACAAAACCAACTCTATCATGAACAACAACGTACGTCGGCACGTTTATCCGTCTTAGAAAGAATGGCACGTTCTTCTGCGGATCAAACAAGCACGATGTTCATGAACCAATGCCATGCAGGCCATCGACTTCAACGACTCCAAACTCTTGGGATAGAAATTATAACGAGAACGAAGGAGCTCGAAATAACTGGAGTCCATGGGCTAAACGCATTGGAGACAACAAAAATTCTAATGACAACTCTACTTCTCATTAGAATTCCATAATGTATATTGTTTTGTTTTCATATATTTCTTGTAATATCATAAATTCTGTAATAATAATATAGAATAAAATATATGCAATCGATTTTTTTCAAAAATTTTGCGAAAACAAACAGTTTTCAACACAGAGCAAAACCGGTCGACCACCAAAATTTCTACCGGTCGACCAAAAAGGCTCTCGGGTTGAAAACGGTCGACCGGTAAAAACTAGGCGGTCGACCGGTCGAGCATTTTACAGTTTTTTATATACTCCACGTATATATTTTTACCCCCCACTCATTTCTTTCTACTTCCTACTGAAAGCATTCCCAATTTCCAAACCCTAGTTCATATTTCTCAAGCTCCAAAACTCCCAAATCCTCATCAATGGCTCCACCACAAAAGAAATCAAAGAAAAGAGCATCTTCAGAATCTTCATCTCTAACTCTCTCTGCCAGAAAGTGGCTTGAAACTCCAGTTGCCGTAACTCGATGGAATCAAATGACAAATTACAAGTTCCATCCGGGCTCATTCATCAAATTCGAAGACTTCACTTCATACGGTATTCGTCGTTTAGCAAACAATTCCAATATTTCTCCTCTCATAGATTTTTCAGATAATAGCGTAGAAATTAATCACTTAATGATTAAATTATTCTACGCAAATATGAATTTAGAAGAATATACACCGGATAATCCAAATGGAGTTATTTGGTCGGTAGTTTGCGGCAAACGAATTTATCTTACTCATGATAGAATAGCTTCTATTCTTGGAATACCAAATAGAGGTGAAGAATTTTCATCAACATTTTGTGAAGTATTCACCCGAAATAGCACTAGCCATATGTTTATAGAAGATAATAGTGACGGCACCAAATCGATTGGGCTACGACCGACAGCAAGGCTATTACATCGTGTCTTGATGCACTCTCTATTTCCTCGATTAGGAAATTATGATGCCGTCTACAAGGAAAATTTCAAGGCTCTTTATGCTATATACGGGGAAATCGAAATCAACTGGGCTCACATGATTTTCGATGAAATTTTAAAAGTGAATAACTCCACTCGACCTCATTTCTTCTATAATGAGTATGTTATGCGCATATTGCTAGCATGTGGAGTAACAGCCCCTGATTCAGCAACATCTACACCAAAATGCATTGACTCCACTACCATCAAGCGCATGAAACTTCCTCCTCCCTATGTTCAGATTATGCCATTCGAACAATGGCAACAACGAGGTACACAAGCACAACAAGCTCCATCTTCGCGACCTCGTTCCGGAGAAGTTAGGTTGTTGAAATCTAAGTCGTCTACAAGAGAATCTCTTGAAACCATCGCTCGTAATCAATTCTTACTTGAAGCGAGACTCAAAAGTATGGATTCAAAAATTGACAAACGATTCAACAAGGTCAAGTCTTTCTTCAGTGCTATATGGGATGCTATATCATGTAGCACATCTGTCTCTACCCAACATCAAGACCCCGGAAAGCGTCCGGCTCCTCCCACTTTCACTTGGTCAACATCCGAGGAATCTGCTGGTACAAGCGGACAAGGTCATGGAGAGACGTCTAGAGGTGATGACGATGACGATGATGACGATGACGATGATGACGATGACGATGATGACGATGATGATGATGATGAGGAGGAGATTCAGTCGGACTAAAGCTAGTTTGTTTATTTTTTTTTAGTCCTTTAAAACCATTTGTGACACTTGTACTAATTAGTATCCATCTTTTTTAGTGAACTTTGGCATGTATGGTAGTTTCAAAACATCTTGTGTTTGAATGTGTGTTATGCATTGGTCTTTTTGGTTCATATTCTTTTTTGTTTACTCCTTTTTGTCGATGACAAAGGGGGAGAAAGGTGCTAATAATTGTTTGCAGGGAGAAAGGTGCTAATAATTGTCTGCAGGAAATCACATATTCAGGGGGAGACTCAATACTTTAATTATATATTGTCATCATTCAAAAAGGGGAGAATGTTGAGACACAGCTTCTATGAAGATTTTGATTGCTGACAACAATATAAAGGCAATCGACAAATCAAGACCTTCATATGGTTCTCTAGATTATAGATTGATTATTTGATGTTATAATAGTAATAAACTTGTTAAAATCTATCCTCAAATAGTCATGCACAAAATATAATCAATATATATATACATTTATAGTAATGTGCACATTTATTGTGCAACTTAACAGAGACCGGTCGACCGGTCCAAAAATGAACGGTCGACCGTTCCTGTTAAATATGCACAATAAACGTGCACACATGCACATAACGACTATATATTTAAAAAACCTGTCTACCGGTCATTTTTTGACCTGTCGACCGTTTTTAAACAGAAAGCAAGTTTTCCAAAAGACACTTCTCTTCTCCAAGAGTTGCATCTCCTACCTTTCACCAATAATCACAACTCTTAATGGCAACTGTTTCACCAAGAGTTACAACTATTTCTTCTTATATATACTCATCTAAATCGTTGATTCAAAAAAGAATATACATGATTATTATATGCTTTCTCTGATCTTACTTTCTAACATTCTTGCATTCTAAAAGCACTCATTTAATTCATAGCTTATTGAATCATTGAAACTATTTTATACCTTTTGATTCAATAAACAATATACCTTCTTTAATCTTCACAAAACATCAGTCATATACTTTGAGGATAAGATTATAGGAAGGGTGTACTACTAGTGACAAATCCGTGTTTTGAAGAACACAAGTTGTCAACAACAATTGTATTTGTTTGTGTTGAAGTCCTCGTGTTGTAAGAGGCAAGTGTTGAAGTCCTCAGTGTGTTAGAGGCGTGAAATCCCGTTCGGCTGTTCGGGTATTGTAAACCTGTTCCTCCGGGTAAAGCGAGGTAGTTAATAGTGAAAATCCAGATAGGAGTCTGGGACTGGACGTAGGACGGTGCTCCGAACCAGTATAAAAATCTCTGGTGTGATTTTTCTATTTTCTATTTACAATGCTATTATCATCTATTTCCGCATTTGTATTGTAATCCATATTACACGATCCGTGTATACTATATTAGCACATATAATTGTATACACATCGCACTATCATATTAAACATATAAAATTATATATTTCATGTAGATTAACAAGTGTGGAATATTAAATTAAGACTTTAAACCATTTGTAAGCTTGATATACATTCACTTAACAATTGTAACCTTAGTTAACATGCAAATTAACATGTAGCACTCTTGTTTTCTTTTTTAAAATTTTAATGAAATTAAATATGGAAAAAAAAATTCAACCAGGTTTTATGCAATTAAAAGCATATTCATCTTCTTTCATTCTAAAAAAAAATTAAATTAAAGCCAAATCCAACAACTCAATCTTGAAGCAAAGCTCATCTCAACTAGATCAGATTGAAGTTTCAGTTCAAACCTAGGGCAGTATAAATCAAATTCAAAATGCAGATCATCAAAAACAAATTTCCTGATTTAAAAGAAGAAATAGTTCTCTGTTCATAATAAGGTGAGAAAACTCCATCTTCGAATCAAATTCATCAATATTCTGTGAAGTAAATCTTCTTTATTCCCTGATGCATGTAATATAATCTGGAAGTATTAGTATGAAATGTTTTTATGAAGGTGGAAAAAATGTTTTTCTGTATATAAGTTGTGTCAAATGTGCATATCTGAAGCAAGTCTCTGTTTAGTCTATAACAGACCTAATATATTCTAAATTTAATCCCCCTTCATATAAATTTAAATAGAAAACGATGTTTAAGGGAAAATGATTTGGTTAACAAATCCAAAAAAAAGGCTCATAGGTTAAAATTAGGAAGTAATTATCTAGAAATTAGTAAATTACAGGAAGAAATTAACTCAAGTCAAATTTGGATTATTTAAATTTCCTGTTTTCGATTGAAATATGGATTCGTACCTAGAATCCATGATTTTTAGTTTAAAAATTAGGATTTTTAAGTCCAAGATTAAAGGGAAATCTCGAGTTGAATAATATTTGGGAAAATGTCGATTTATGTCCATTGGAAAAAATATTGATCATTGAAGTTTGGTCTGAAGCAAGCTTGATGTAGAAGTTCATGGGAAAAATGGAATTTTAATATATTGACCTCTGGAAAGGACGATCAACCTCGATTTAGGGTTAAAGGCTGAGTTTTGGTTGGGTTTGGTCACAGGATATTCACGGCGACGTACGTGTATCGGGATGGATAGGAGATGTGAGAAGAGGACGATGGAGGGCAGACGAAGTCTAGGCTAGAGTTTCGTGACCACTGGTGGTGGAAATGGGGAGGTTTTGGAGATCGTCAAGTTTTCTGGTTTCATTCGAATAGCTCGATTTCGCATGGATGAGTTTTTGTGATTTCTGGGTTGACGAACGGAGTGACGACGACGTCGCCGACTTGGTGATGGTTACGACGCTGGTTAGTGACGACTGATGTAACGACCCGCCTTTTTGGACAGTTTAAAACCGACGATCAATTACACATGTCGATTCCAAACCATTAAAAGAGCAGATAGTTATTGGGGTAATTAAGAAAAGAAAAGGAAGGGAAATAAAGGAAATGAAACAACACAGAATCTCACAGCGGAAGGCTAAAGTATAATAATAAAATAACAGTTCATGAAGCTGTTAATTAAATGAATACATTTGAAATGAATACATTTGATTATTATTATACAACATTTATCAGAGTTACATACACAGCAAATATCATACAACAATGCAGCGGAATGGAATGAATATAATAGTAGTAGATCATATACCAAATCTTCGTCTCCGTCCTCCAAGGAAATGATCTTCAACCTAAACTGAAAACTTAGGACTGACCCGAGCGTAATGAAAAGACAAACACTCGAGTCAGGACTAAATATCCTCATGTAAGTTAAGTCAATCGTAAATAAATATGAGTGTAACGGCGTCAGAGATGTTTACGGGGTTTGACATCTCCTATCCAGTGTCAACGTGCGTGCAATAACTCAAGAGATGTTACGGGATTTTCCATCTCTCAAGGATCCGTGAAACTATATACTATGTAGTAATATACGCTAAGTAGATAATGCCTATCAGTAATATAAAGTATCAAAATAGCGTTAAGGCGTTACCATAATCCCCCTTAACACATTTT
Source organism: Allium cepa (assembly GCA_030765085.1). Taxonomy (NCBI): domain Eukaryota; kingdom Viridiplantae; phylum Streptophyta; class Magnoliopsida; order Asparagales; family Amaryllidaceae; genus Allium; species Allium cepa. The sequence goes on from CM060935.1 coordinate 28,548,172, forward strand.
TATATTCCCAAAAGCATATACAAGACCGTAGTTTCCCCAAAACCGGAAGTCACCAGAGGGCAATCCATATACTCAAGGTACAAATCAAAACGTAGTGGTCGCGAATAGGATAATCAGTATGACAAGGTACATGAGGCAATACCAACTAGGATACTAGTAGTTGCGTGATCCGGACTGATGTTGGGCATAGCCAGCAGCTACCCCAACACCGCGAAACAACACTCCCAAATCAAGGGGTGCACCCAAATCGCATCACAAATGTAATAGATATGGTATCGAAGAAGTGTGTCCGCTAGAGGTGGCGAACCTCAATGGCCCGGCGCGGCTCCTGTTTTAGTCATGTCAGGGGTCATCCAATAATCGTTCTCTTTCTTCAGTCAACGCGTTCACCAACCATCCACTTCATTCTGGATCAACACTCCGCGTATAATAGTTATTAAAGTGGTTTTCGGTATCGACAGAGAGTATGTCCATATCCGATCCCGGTCTCTTTAATAACTACGTATTATTACACCGTTGGCTCTTTTACATTTCAAATCGATTCATAATTGATATCAAAATATCATATTCGCTTCAAAAATCAAATCCATTCAAATATCATCGTATCTTTCAAAATATCAGATTTCATATTTAAATTCAAGATTTAAATATAAACATTTCACCTTATTGACCAGCTTAGGATTTTAGAAAAATAGTTTTAAGTAGTTTAAAAGTAGTTTTAAATAATTAAAATAGTTAAAAACACTTAAAATCTTTAAAATGGATTTAAAATAGATAAATTAGTTTAAAATAATTTAAATTGGGTTAAGTAGATTTAAAATAGATTAAAATAGTTCAAGTATTCAAAATGGTTTATATAATAGAGTAATTTGGAAAACAAATTAAAACAGCTTCAAAATCAATCCATTTCAATTATAACTTCCCAATTCAAATCAATTTCAATTTCCATTCTACCGATTCAATTTCGATTTCAATTCAAAACAATGTCAACTTTTACTTCAAATCAATTCAATTCTACATTCACCTTTAATTAATTCAATTTCAATTTATATCGATTTGGAGCTTGATTTCTCAAAATATCAATTTATAACACTTAACAAAATTTCCAACAATATTCAAGTTTAAATACAAATTCCAATTATGATTCAATTCCAAACTCGATTTCAAAATATCATTTTCATATCACTTTTACTTAGTAATATTCAAAGCTCGAAATAATGTTCAATCTTTAAAATAAATAGATTTTCGAAATTCAATCATATCCAAATTTTAAATTTTAAAGTCACAACTTAAATTATTTACCAATTTCTTTTAACCAAAATTTATTTCAACATTCCAACTCAATTTTTCGACAAATTCGATTTCTATAAATTGATTTCTATTTATAACTTTTAAATCAAAACATTTAAATAAATTTTAAATCGACGATTTCAAAAATTATTTATTTAGCCAATTCGGTGTCCGTATATAATTTTCTATCCTATGGCCAAGTAGTTATTTATTTCAATTAAATGTCAAGGATGAGTATATATTACTTAAATTAAATCACAGTATCATATGTATGCATAACAGGATATATATAAGCAATAAACATCCAAACATTTAAATATCAAACAATAACATCCATCGAAATAAATCATCCAATAGACAATACAATCCATGGCAATTTCATAGTTATCAAGGTCAGGTAATTTAATCGCCATTCAAATTTCAATTTCAATTTAACTGTCAATTTAATTTTTCAACGGTTAATTCAAATAACAAGCTATACGACAATTAAATTCATATCAAACAACGACAAATAACATTCATAGCACTTCATAATGTCAATTTAACTAGCATAAAGATATTTAGTACGTTATGAGCATTATAAAACACTCACCTTGATTTTTACGATTTAAATCAAATCGAACGACGTTCGATTTAACTCAAAATTTTCTCTAGCTCCAAATGATTCAAATCCAGTTCCATTGCGTAGTCCTCGTCGATACGATTCCAACGCAAAAAGTTTCGTGCGTTTTCGACCTCGTATGAAAAAGTTATGCTATTTTAAAGATTGAACGATAATTAAATCTAATTTTTAATCTACAATTTCTATATATATATATACATATTTTTTTTTATTTATTTACCCAGAATCAAATCTGGCCGTCCCTCCCTCTACCATCAGATCTGGACCGCCAATTTCCACCTTCCTTCATCACGTTCTCTTCCAGTATTCGCGCGCACAACATGAACCCATAGCCGCCTAACATCAAGCAATTTTCACGACCTCCACGACGACTTCCAGAACGATCAGGACCCATCATCTCGAAGGCCTTCGCGAGCTCCATCTTCACCGTCAATAGCCTGAAGCTCGGCCACCCCCTGTGCCTCGAATTGCGTGAAAAACGCAGCTCCTTCCAACACGATTTCCCGTTGATCCGTGGCTCCGTTTTCGATCATCTCCGTATGGATTTGAAGCTTTCATCGTGCTCTACAACTTTGTAGTTGAGAGTTTTTGCTAATTGTTGATGGATTGAGAGGAAAATGAGGAGGAAGTTTCGAAATTTTCAGGCCATTGAAATGAAAGTGGCGGCTGGTCAAAATGAGTTAGGGTTTGGAGCAAATGAAAGAGGATGGGTCCTTTTATAGAAAATTGCAAAAACACTATTCACCGAAAAATTTTCGAACTCCAAACGAAGCGTGCTGGCAGGCGTTTCTAAGGTTTACCCCACGTTTCGAACGCAATGGAACGTGTTTCGGAAGCTAACTCGATCGTATGTGAGAGTTACGGCAATAAACGATCAATTTTAAATTAAACCGATTAAACGATTTTCTATGCGTTTTGGCTTGCCCCGGACAAACGGTAAATCCGTTTGACTTGAAATTTGAAACCTTACAATAATATCACATTACGGATCCAATGAAACTAGTTTCGTCGAAATCCGAGACCGTTCGAAAAATGACTATTTTAACTCGCCAAATTAATATTAAACAATTTCAACGCGTTTCGAGCTGCCACGGTCAAACGACAACTCCGATTGCTACGAAAATTGAAATCCGATAATAACTAACTATTACGGATCCAATAGAACTAGTTTCGTCCAATTCTGAGACTGTTCAAAAATTGGCTATTTTTCAGGCGATAATTAAATATTAAAATATTCAATTTTCACAAATAAATTTTAAATTCAGTTTTAAAAGTTCTATAACATCACTATAACTCCAATATGATAAAATAAAATTTTACAAATCATTTTTAATCATATTAAACCCGTTATTTTATTTATCCAATAAATTCCAAATATTTAATTTAGACAATTTCGCTTATCCAATAATTCATTATCTTTTGAAATATTGAAATTTAACTTATAAGATTCAACTTTTAAAACTATTTCAAAATTTAGAACACTATTTTCATTTTACAGTTATTCAATTATTCAATAAGTTTTAAATATTTAATTTAAACAATTACGTGTTCAATATTCAATATTTGATTTCAAATAGATTTTACTTATCAATCAACTACTCTATCATACCCAATGAATTCAACATTTAATATCCTATTCAACTATTGATTGCAAAGGCATTCACTAAGTAGCTTTTTTTTCATTACTTGGATAATTGCAATTCATTCCAGTTATTATTATTCCAAATGAATTACAAATTTTTTTCTAACATTAAATCACGAAATCTTATTAAATTAGCTAATTTAATTATCGAAAATTTACGGGTCGTTACACTCTCCCCCACTCAAAACTTTTCGTCCTCGAAAAGGAAAAGAAGGGAAAAGAAAGGAAAAGAAACTAAGTATAGAATTCAACATTAGATATATTTTATTCAAAGTTACCAACTTATAAAACAATGAAATTCCATTTATAAAGTCATAACTACGCTTCCACTAACTTACTCCGAACGGCTTCCTAACTTTAAAAGTTAGTAATCAAAACAAGTTATAAAAAAAAATTAAAACTTGAAAAAATTTCTAACACCCGGATTTTACGGAAAATTTCGGCAGAGTCTCCTTTGCGCGGCTCGATCGGAAAAAATATAATAGCATATATATCATAAATATACATCTCATCTCAATGATGAGGCATCCCATATGTGGGGAAACAACATATAAATATCACCAATATCATATAAAACTGTAAGCGTACCTTTTATTTAGCATTTATTAGCATTTTACTTACATTATGCGTTTAGCGTAGAAGCGAACTCCACAACGAAGCGCAACCCCTTTGCTACCTACTAAAATGCTCAATAACTAAGTTAGAACCATGCATATAAAGATAGATCGATATATTTAGCCTACACAACATATATATAACATATTTAGCTTCAAAACTGAGATTTCAATTTCTGGACAGCAAACAAATCTTAGCTTTAGGTCACCTAAATGGTAAAATGTGACAACAGAATCTAAACAAAAGTTGTTGCATTCATTTCAATCTTTCCGTAAATGTCCAAAATCATCGAATTCGGACCATTCGTTCAAAATTTATGGCCGTTTTACTTAGCGGATACGCCTCAGCCTGGGCAATGCATTGTGCAGGCCAGCGACGTTCACCCACGTTTTCGACCTTCTAAACGACATTAAAACACAAAACACTTAAAACAAAAGTTTTAGCTTAAGTTCTTATCTTTCCAGAAAGGGCAAGATCATCAAAATCTGATAAACCAGTCAAAAGATATGGCGAAAATACTAAGGTTGTATACTACAGATTTTACTTATTTTTACACAGGACAGCGAGTAACATTCAAGTTTTTGACTAAGCAGACGAAGGAATTTTCTCAAGTTATCTAAACAAAAGTTGTGCTATAGTTTCTAAGCTTTTCTAAAAGTCCAAAATCGTCGAATTCCGTTCAGCCATTTAAAAGTTATGGTTGTTTTCGTTTCAGCATATATTGGACAAATTTGGATTTTTCTCAAAATTTGCTTTTATTATTTCAAAGTGCAAACCATCAAAACTTCAAATTTTCTAAAGAACAATCATAACACAACGTCATTTATTTTCTTATTTATCCATGCAATAGGTTTACATTCGATTTGTTTTCGATTTATTCAAGTTTGTTTCATTCACATTTTAAATTCAAGTCAATTTGCTTCAATTTAAATTGAATTCAATTATATTTAATTTCACTTTGCTTCAAATTTGAATTTAATTATTTTAAAATTTTATTCCGTTTATTCAATTCCATTAACACTAATGAATTCTACTCAATCAATTATCATCCATCTAACAACCAACGCATATCAAACATTGACATCCATCCAAAATCTACGCTAAATCAATTATACATTTTCAACTCAATTTTAATTTCATACACTTCCAAGTTTATTGGCATTTAGTTATATTCAAATTTAATTAGTTTCCATTTACCAATTTTATATTTCATTAATTTTAAATTTTATTCATTCATTTATATATATCATTCATTTTACCGCTTAAATTTCTTTTATATTTACAACTATCAATTAGATCTTCACATTTTATTTTTCACTCTCTCACTGGTATATTATTTCTCTACTTATCCTTATTAGCATTTTAAACCTTTTAAGTATTTGGTAAGTTATAGTTATGCAAATAGAATGTAGTTAAACAACATACAACTTCTTTCCATTTAAAGTTGAATTTTCAATTTATTAATTCTTAAGTCATTACTTAAATTTCACTATAATTTTTTTCACATTTACATTCACATATAGTATTTCCATTTTATATTAACATAATTGTGAATCACCTTTAAATGTTAATTTAAATTCCAATTATTGACTAACAATTTTATTTATATTTGCAAACCATTGATTAAATGCATATTCCATTATTCAAACCTATACTTGTATATTATCCAATTAACAATTCATATAACATTTTGAACTTCTTAAATATTTTGGTAAGTTATATCTATGCTATAGAATGAATTTTAATACTACGCGAGTTTTACAGTTTCACTTTTATTTTAAGTTCATAATTTCCTAATTCTAAGGGTTTCTACTTCAATTGATATTTTCACTTAGCTCTTAGGTTCATTTCTCATTTCATACTTCAGAAGTTCCTTAATGATTCAAGTCTAAATTCATTTCACTCATTTAAAAAAATCATTAATTATTAAAGGACTTAAGAATTCCAATCCCGGTTTCATTTCAAATCAAGTTTTGAAATAATATATACTTATATAATTTATATATCAAATCATACTATAGAGAATGCAAAACAAAATAAAATTTGAGTCAAAACAAGATTTAGACAAGCTATTAAGTGGTCTCCCCCACTCGGACTCTCGAAAATAAATGCCAATGATGCGTGCACACATCATCGAAATCATTTTCTAGCGTCAAGAGAAGGGAATATAACACTTATCATAAAAAAATCCTTCGAAAACAATTTCAACTCAATTATACTATCATATAATGCTCATATTATATTTTTCAAATTCTTGTAAGTCAATCTCAAACACCGGAATTTAAATTCCCAAATCCAAGTTAAAATTCATTTATATTCATTATCAATTGTGTTTACAAGATTTCATTTTCCTAAATCCATTGTTATTTAATCAATTGTTGTAAATATTGACTGATCAAACAATAACGATAATAATCTAATATTATCATCTCCTAACAATCAATTCAATCAAAATGAATAAATATTCAATTAATTCTTTTATATAAAATATATTCCAAAACGATATTGTGTTGGTTCGTCCTATTCGAGTGTTTAGAAATTCCTATCGACGCCTTGGCGTCCCAAGTATCGACCAGAATTCATAAATACTCAACGGAACAAAGTTAACACAATATAAAACCATTTTATATCAAATAACAAGTACGCTCTCTCATATACACTCAACTCATTCATATAGTTTACCTCTATTTCAATGAGCTATTCCCCACTAGAGCCAAGGTTTATCGCTAAACCAAAGCTCTGATACCAACTGTAACGACCCGCCTTTTTGGACAGTTTAAAACCGACGATCAATTACACATGTCGATTCCAAACCATTAAAAGAGCAGATAGTTATTGGGGTAATTAAGAAAAGAAAAGGAAGGGAAATAAAGGAAATGAAACAACACAGAATCTCACAGCGGAAGGCTAAAGTATAATAATAAAATAACAGTTCATGAAGCTGTTAATTAAATGAATACATTTGAAATGAATACATTTGATTATTATTATACAACATTTATCAGAGTTACATACACAGCAAATATCATACAACAATGCAGCGGAATGGAATGAATATAATAGTAGTAGATCATATACCAAATCTTCGTCTCCGTCCTCCAAGGAAATGATCTTCAACCTAAACTGAAAACTCAGGACTGACCCGAGCGTAATGAAAAGACAAACACTCGAGTCAGGACTAAATATCCTCATGTAAGTTAAGTCAATCGTAAATAAATATGAGTGTAACGGCGTCAGAGATGTTTACGGGGTTTGACATCTCCTATCCAGTGTCAACGTGCGTGCAATAACTCAAGAGATGTTACGGGATTTTCCATCTCTCAAGGATCCGTGAAACTATATACTATGTAGTAATATACGCTAAGTAGATAATGCCTATCAGTAATATAAAGTATCAAAATAGCGTTAAGGCGTTACCATAATCCCCCTTAACACATTTTTATATTCCCAAAAGCATATACAAGACCGTAGTTTCCCCAAAACCGGAAGTCACCAGAGGGCAATCCATATACTCAAGGTACAAATCAAAACGTAGTGGTCGCGAATAGGATAATCAGTATGACAAGGTACATGAGGCAATACCAACTAGGATACTAGTAGTTGCGTGATCCGGACTGATGTTGGGCATAGCCAGCAGCTACCCCAACACCGCGAAACAACACTCCCAAATCAAGGGGTGCACCCAAATCGCATCACAAATGTAATAGATATGGTATCGAAGAAGTGTGTCCGCTAGAGGTGGCGAACCTCAATGGCCCGGCGCGGCTCCTGTTTTAGTCATGTCAGGGGTCATCCAATAATCGTTCTCTTTCTTCAGTCAACGCGTTCACCAACCATCCACTTCATTCTGGATCAACACTCCGCGTATAATAGTTATTAAAGTGGTTTTCGGTATCGACAGAGAGTATGTCCATATCCGATCCCGGTCTCTTTAATAACTACGTATTATTACACCGTTGGCTCTTTTACATTTCAAATCGATTCATAATTGATATCAAAATATCATATTCGCTTCAAAAATCAAATCCATTCAAATATCATCGTATCTTTCAAAATATCAGATTTCATATTTAAATTCAAGATTTAAATATAAACATTTCACCTTATTGACCAGCTTAGGATTTTAGAAAAATAGTTTTAAGTAGTTTAAAAGTAGTTTTAAATAATTAAAATAGTTAAAAACACTTAAAATCTTTAAAATGGATTTAAAATAGATAAATTAGTTTAAAATAATTTAAATTGGGTTAAGTAGATTTAAAATAGATTAAAATAGTTCAAGTATTCAAAATGGTTTATATAATAGAGTAATTTGGAAAACAAATTAAAACAGCTTCAAAATCAATCCATTTCAATTATAACTTCCCAATTCAAATCAATTTCAATTTCCATTCTACCGATTCAATTTCGATTTCAATTCAAAACAATGTCAACTTTTACTTCAAATCAATTCAATTCTACATTCACCTTTAATTAATTCAATTTCAATTTATATCGATTTGGAGCTTGATTTCTCAAAATATCAATTTATAACACTTAACAAAATTTCCAACAATATTCAAGTTTAAATACAAATTCCAATTATGATTCAATTCCAAACTCGATTTCAAAATATCATTTTCATATCACTTTTACTTAGTAATATTCAAAGCTCGAAATAATGTTCAATCTTTAAAATAAATAGATTTTCGAAATTCAATCATATCCAAATTTTAAATTTTAAAGTCACAACTTAAATTATTTACCAATTTCTTTTAACCAAAATTTATTTCAACATTCCAACTCAATTTTTCGACAAATTCGATTTCTATAAATTGATTTCTATTTATAACTTTTAAATCAAAACATTTAAATAAATTTTAAATCGACGATTTCAAAAATTATTTATTTAGCCAATTCGGTGTCCGTATATAATTTTCTATCCTATGGCCAAGTAGTTATTTATTTCAATTAAATGTCAAGGATGAGTATATATTACTTAAATTAAATCACAGTATCATATGTATGCATAACATGATATATATAAGCAATAAACATCCAAACATTTAAATATCAAACAATAACATCCATCGAAATAAATCATCCAATAGACAATACAATCCATGGCAATTTCATAGTTATCAAGGTCAGGTAATTTAATCGCCATTCAAATTTCAATTTCAATTTAACTGTCAATTTAATTTTTCAACGGTTAATTCAAATAACAAGCTATACGACAATTAAATTCATATCAAACAACGACAAATAACATTCATAGCACTTCATAATGTCAATTTAACTAGCATAAAGATATTTAGTACGTTGTGAGCATTATAAAACACTCACCTTGATTTTTACGATTTAAATCAAATCGAACGACGTTCGATTTAACTCAAAATTTTCTCTAGCTCCAAATGATTCCAATCCAGTTCCATTGCGTAGTCCTCGTCGATACGATTCCAACGCAAAAAGTTTCGTGCGTTTTCGACCTCGTATGAAAAAGTTATGCTATTTTAAAGATTGAACGATAATTAAATCTAATTTTTAATCTACAATTTCTATATATATATATACATATTTTTTTTTTTTTTATTTACCCAGAATCAAATCTGGCCGTCCCTCCCTCTACCATCAGATCTGGACCGCCAATTTCCACCTTCCTTCATCACGTTCTCTTCCAGTATTCGCGCGCACAACATGAACCCATAGCCGCCTAACATCAAGCAATTTTCACGACCTCCACGACGACTTCCAGAACGATCAGGACCCATCATCTCGAAGGCCTTCGCGAGCTCCATCTTCACCGTCAATAGCCTGAAGCTCGGCCACCCCCTGTGCCTCGAATTGCGTGAAAAACGCAGCTCCTTCCAACACGATTTCCCGTTGATCCGTGGCTCCGTTTTCGATCATCTCCGTATGGATTTGAAGCTTTCATCGTGCTCTACAACTTTGTAGTTGAGAGTTTTTGCTAATTGTTGATGGATTGAGAGGAAAATGAGGAGGAAGTTTCGAAATTTTCAGGCCATTGAAATGAAAGTGGCGGCTGGTCAAAATGAGTTAGGGTTTGGAGCAAATGAAAGAGGATGGGTCCTTTTATAGAAAATTGCAAAAACACTATTCACCGAAAAATTTTCGAACTCCAAACGAAGCGTGCTGGCAGGCGTTTCTAAGGTTTACCCCACGTTTCGAACGCAATGGAACGTGTTTCGGAAGCTAACTCGATCGTATGTGAGAGTTACGGCAATAAACGATCAATTTTAAATTAAACCGATTAAACGATTTTCTATGCGTTTTGGCTTGCCCCGGACAAACGGTAAATCCGTTTGACTTGAAATTTGAAACCTTACAATAATATCACATTACGGATCCAATGAAACTAGTTTCGTCGAAATCCGAGACCGTTCGAAAAATGACTATTTTAACTCGCCAAATTAATATTAAACAATTTCAACGCGTTTCGAGCTGCCACGGTCAAACGACAACTCCGATTGCTACGAAAATTGAAATCCGATAATAACTAACTATTACGGATCCAATAGAACTAGTTTCGTCCAATTCTGAGACTGTTCAAAAATTGGCTATTTTCAGGCGATAATTAAATATTAAAATATTCAATTTTCACAAATAAATTTTAAATTCAGTTTTAAAAGTTCTATAACATCACTATAACTCCAATATGATAAAATAAAATTTTACAAATCATTTTTAATCATATTAAACCCGTTATTTTATTTATCCAATAAATTCCAAATATTTAATTTAGACAATTTCGCTTATCCAATAATTCATTATCTTTTGAAATATTGAAATTTAACTTATAAGATTCAACTTTTAAAACCATTTCAAAATTTAGAACACTATTTTCATTTTACAGTTATTCAATTATTCAATAAGTTTTAAATATTTAATTTAAACAATTACGTGTTCAATATTCAATATTTGATTTCAAATAGATTTTACTTATCAATCAACTACTCTATCATACCCAATGAATTCAACATTTAATATCCTATTCAACTATTGATTGCAAAGGCATTCACTAAGTAGCTTTTTTTTCATTACTTGGATAATTATTGCAATTCATTCCAGTTATTATTATTCCAAATGAATTACAAATTTTTTTCTAACATTAAATCACGAAATCTTATTGAATTAGCTAATTTAATTATCGAAAATTTACGGGTCGTTACAACTGAAAGCTTGTGCATGTGCACTCGTATCACTGTATCGGTCTGCTGGAAGGTTCGGAGAAGAAGGATCGATCTCGGGTTCGAACGCGAGGAAAAGTGGTTTTGTCTCGAGGAATTGATCGAGAAGGTTTTGGGTTAGCACGTGTTGTGGTTGAATCCAGGATTAAGTTAGCAAGTTTTTTTTTAAGAATTTTTTTTTGAAATAAATGTTGAACCAGGTTTTTCATTGTGAGGGAGGGCATGATCAAGTATAAAGGAGTAAGGATGGAGTTGGTTCCGGTCTTAGGGTTTAAATTGAAGGTTAAAAAAAAGAATTTTTTAGAATTCAAGGAATATGAACTAAGTTTCTCAAAGTAAACAAGTTTTTCTAGGAATTGATTTAAAATTTAAAATATGTTAAAAATTGTTTTGGGTTTGAATAATTATATTGGAATGATTATTCAAATTATTCTTAAGTGATTCAAATAGAATTTGATGATGTGATTAAGTAGGTGATTAGTGGTTATCTTAAACAAATTTAGGCTTTGAGTAATTAAGAGATAGTTACTTATTGCAAGTAATTTAAGGGTAATTATGTAATAGAAAAGATAAATTAAAAAATAATCAAGGTAATTAATTTATGGGAATTTCATTAATATGAATAAATTAGAAGATTTTAAAATGGAAGTAATTAAATGAGTAATTTCTGTATGAAATTAAATAGGATAATCACTTAGTGAAAGTGATTAGAAGAATAATTTGTTTGTGTAGTTAATGGATCATTAATAGATGAAGTATTTACTGAATGAATTCGTTAAGGATTTATCAAAGGAAAGTAATGATTAATCAATATTAATTAAGGCTTGATTAACTGTTTAATCAAACTAGTGATTAAGGATTAATTAATTTGTAATCAAGATTGTTAATCAATAATTAAATTTATTAATTAATAATTAAGATATAATTGATTTGTTAATCAATGATTAATTGATTTATTATAAGAATAATTATAGATTAATTCATTTGTATTAAGAGATTTTGATTATTAATTAAGGTTATTAATCAATAGTTGATGGTTGATTAATCAGTTAATTAGAGTATAATTAATTGATTATAAAGTAACTAAGGATTGATTACTTTGTATTAAAGGAGGTTAATTAATAATTGAGGTTTATTCTTTGATAATTAAAGGATAATTAATCTGTGATTAGAAATTAATTGATTAATTTATAAGGTAATTAAGGAGTGATGAATTAGTTTAATGATTGTAATTAATTAATGGTTGATTAAGCAGGACTAGATGATTAATTATGATATGAATTGACAATGCTTGCTTATGGACGATTGTTTGTTGAATGTCTGAATTTAATGATATCTATTGGACGATATCTATTGGATGATATGCTGTGACCTACTGTTGATATGATATTGGTTATATCAATGTAATATGGGAGATGTTTATCTGTGTTATTGCTGTGTAAAAGTAACATCCAGTATTTGAATTTAATAACTTGGGTTAAGATGACATTGGATTCGAAGAGACCGGAGTTGGGCATTAGTAAATACCCGAAACCACTTCGATTCTCGATAGATTGATATGTGGAAGCAATAGGCTGGTATGGAATGATTTAAATGAATTGGACCATTTAATCAAAGTTTTTGGTACTTAGAAAGTGATGTGAAAAATAAGTGATGTCTATAACAACATGTGATGTTGCAAATTTAAGTGAGTTGCCCCGGGTTTTATGTAAGTTTTATGTTGTTGTATTCTATGTTAAATGGGTTTACTCACGCTGGTTTCCAACCTGACCCTGGTGTTACTTTAATGTAATGCTCGGGTCAGACCGAGTATTACAGATTTTCAGGTAGGTACGTTCTGGAGCTCAAGAGGCGAGCTGGATGGCAAGAACGTATAGAATATTTCCGCTGTAATTATATTATTGTGAATCTGAGACATGTTGATTTGTATAGGCCCAGTGTGTGAGTATTTGTGTAACTCTGATGTATTAAAATGTATTCGACAAAATATTAATCTTTGTAAACTGTTATTATTTATTATTATATTCTATCCGCTGCGAATGTGAGATGTTGATGATTCTGTTCTTCTTCTTCTTATTCTATCTCTTTCTTCTTTTTCATAACTATCTGGGAATTTCGGCTTCGAAAATTTTGGGTTGTTACAAAAGAACTGGAACTGGAATTGAATTTGATTTGTGATAAACAAAGTGAAGTATTGAGATAAATTAGTAAGTGAAACTAATGGAAGAAATTACAAAATAAATATGATTGGAATAAATTGGATTCATATGGAATTGGAAATCCAGTTTAATATAAGTAGTTATGAACCAAAGTGGTGAATTGAAAATACGTATAAGAAATATATAGAATATTTATATGAACTTAAGGAGAAATGGTAAAATTCTTAAGTAAATTTGGAGTGGAGAGAATATTCTAAATTGATAAGTGAATAATGGATAAACTAGAAATTGGGAAATGATGATTGTGAACAAGTGAATAAAATCAAAATCAATGTGAATAAAAGGAAAGAAAATTGATATAGCTAATAATCAATTGGAATAAATATGTAGGATGTACTTATATTATTTTATTCGCATAGTGATTTAATCCAAAATTCGAGCATAGAATTTTGAGATAATTATATCAATCCGAGTTGGGATTTTTCACTCGATTTTCGACAACGAACCTGGATATGGATTTATGGTTGATTCTGGAAATTCTCTATCATAGTTTTCGGCTATGCAAGGAGAATGAAGGTTTCTGATCAAGAAACCAGATCTAAGTCCGCACTAGGAAGTCGGGTGGACGATACTAGTTCGAAAGAGAAATTGTGTGATCGAGTGAGTGATCGAAATTGTTAATGGATACACGAATGATGTGTGTGTATCGTACGGATTTGAATAAAATAAATATTCAAATTTTTGTAAAGAAATATGGAAAATAGTAAGCCTGGTATATAGGTGTATTAAAGGAAAAAGATAAATTGGGATTTGATTTCGAAGATAAAAATTTAATTTGCTCGAAAAAGGTATGTACTTAAATTTCAGTATAAAATTTGATGATTTTCTTGTCTAGTCGTTTGGATTTTCATTTTTTTGAAATCTAGGGGCCCATGGTGCAATTTTGTAGTCGTACCGAGCTAGCCGCGCAAAGGAGATGCTGCCGAAATTTTTCAAAAATTTAGGGAGTTAGAAAAATTTTATGGAAATTTTGAAAGTTTAAAATTTGAATTTAAATTTGAATTGTCGAGTAAATAAAGCTGTTTTGAAAACTATGAAAGATTTTGGAAAGTTAATTGAAGTGATAATGGATCTTTAATAATAGATTTGTTATGGCAAATTGATAAAACAATTTTGTTTTGGGAAAATGATAAATGGGTTAAGGATCATTCTTCTTAACTAGTAATTATTTCAAATGTTCAAAATTTTCGGGTCCTTGCATAAAAATTATTATATTTTTTACTTAATACTTATTTGAAAATAACATAAACTAATGATTTAAAATGTGATGTTAAGTGTTGAAAAAATAAGGCTTCTTAAAAAGTAAGTAAATGGTATTTTGGTCTTTTTACAAAATATTATTTTAATCCAAAACTTTTTCTATAAATAAGCATCCACTTTCTCACTTTTTTTCACTTCTTCTTCTTCATTTTTCAAACTTATTCCACTCTCTAATGGCTTCTTTTCTTCTCTTTTCCTTACTAACTTTTTGAAAACCTTATCAAACAAAGTCAAAACTCCACCAAACTTTGCCAAGAACTTAGAATACCATTAAAACATGGTTTAGCATCTAAGAAGTGAAGAAACGATGAAGTATGGCGTGGAATAGGAGGAGGCCGAACCTATGGCGGAAGAAGGAGTAAATCGTGAAGCTTTGGAGAAAGAAAAAGAGAAGGAAGTGCCGCCAATTTCATTTCGAGGAGTTAGAAGCAAATTCAAGGTGCTTCGGAAGCTCAATCGAATTTTCTGAAGTTAGTTGAAGTTGAAAAAAATAGTGAAGTGTTGGAAAAAAACGTTAGTAGGAAGTTAAACAATTTGGTAAAAGGTGAGTACTCCTATTTACTAATTAATCCATAAATTATTTCAAGTATAACGATTTGAAAGTTTGATAACCTGGATGTAAAATTGGTTGATTATATGTTTGTTTATGTGATTCTGGGTTGATAAATCATAAGAGAAATGGTTAGTAAGCATAGTTAATTCAATGGAAACTATATCCATATAAATGTGCATGGAAATTATTTAGGCTCTTAATGATTTCAAAATATCTAAAAAGACTGAAAATGATATTATAGCAATACAATATTATAATATGGATTGAAATGAAAAATAAGTTTGAAATGATGAAAATATTGTTTTAAATGAGTTAAAATAGTTTAATTATGGATTAAAACAAATTTGAACTGTTTTGGACAAGTTACGAAGCAATTCACAAAATTGGTCAAATTAGAGCTCGTCGCATAGCGGTAGTTCGTGAATTTCGACCCATAACTTCAAATTAATGTATAGAATGATTTATAAGTCGGATTTCTTAAAAAAAATTATTCTTTGGTCCATAATGATAATATTTTTCCAACAAATAAATAAAATCAAGATTTCATCAAGTAGATTTTGAAATATGTTCAAAACAATTTTCTAAAAACATCGCGGTTTTGCAGTTCGGAATCCAAAAAGGGATTGTTTATAAATGATATTTTTAAATGATTAAAAATATGAAATAAATTTGTTAAATCTATTAAAAATTGTTTAAAGAGATTTGGAATGGAAAATATTAATTTTCAAATAATTAAAAGTTGTTTAAATCAAATAAGCTTATATAGCACTTTTCACATCACTTTATGCTGTGAATTCTATAACCTTTTGAAATGTAGTTTTAAACTTAATAATTCTTTCCTAAGTCTTTTTTGAATGATTTTAAAGGAATAATTAAGCAATGTAAAGATTATTTTGAATTTTTAATAAGAGTTTGAATAAATGCTTAAGATGAACTATTTATACCACTTAAACAAAAAGTGAAGAAGATTGAATATAATAACAAATTGAGTATGCCGAAATGACTAGTATATTTGTCCTGCCTGTGAGATCTGGCAAGATAAAAACAAGTTGTTTAACTAAGGTTAGGAATGGAGAAACCAGTGCCCTGAACTTACCTGACTTATGTTTTCTCTTTTTAGGCGAGGGGTGGAATAGATCCGAAGGAAATCCCCGATGCTCGAAAAGATCATATTTAAGTTTTTCCAAGGTAAAAGAAAAGAAAAAAATTATTTGAATGTTATTTAACATTTAAGATCTTTTATTCGATGATTGGTATGAAGGAACCGGGCTTGGATTTGGGTGATTCCTATCCGAAGAACTGAGATCTAATTTGGGTAATTACTATCAGAAAATCCCTTTTTGAAAAAAAATATTGAAAACGAACATCATCATGATGTAGGATTACTTGCCATTAGTCCTTATAGGTGAAATTTACCATATCTAGTGTGGCAGTAGTGCTCTGTTATAAAAATCTTTGATTTGCAAAAATATGATTTAAAGTTAAGAAAGAAATCTTTGATTAAGATCTAATAAATGATTTAGGAATATTTTCCCTAAGATAAAAGTTTTGACTTGAACATAAGAAATCTTTGCTTAAGATTTAATGAATGATTTGGGAATATTTTGCCTAAGTTAAAAGTTATAACTTGAATATAAGAAATCTGTGATTAAGATTTAATGAATGGTTTGGAAAGGTATTCCTAAGTTAAAGAGAAAATAATTTGGAATTAATCCAGGATTTAAGAAAGGTTTAAATAAACCAAATAATTTGATAAATGAGGCTTAATGCTTTCATATACTCTTGAAAAGAAAATGGAATAAATTGCAAAGAATATATCTAAGAAAAATATTTTTATTAGATAAAAGATGAAGTAATTGATCGATGATTGATATCCACATATAACTAAACATCTTTTAATTGATAAATGGTTCCAAAAGGAACTGTGGTTGGATTTGGGTTATTCCTATCCAAAAACCACTTCGAACTAATGTATACATTCGAAAGTGAAGACATGTTAAAAATGATGATTATTGAAGAGCGTGGATCTTCATAGCGTGAGGACTGCTTGTTGACATGCTTAGTCGCTCCTATTATAGAGTTATTTATAGCAGTGGTCTCCTCGTTATGGAGATTTTTCAAATTACAAGGACTACTAGCTATTAGTGGTAGTAGGAGAGTGCCATCGGTTTCATTCAATCCCAAAACGAACTTTTATGGACGAATGTATGACATTGCATTTCTAACACACAACGCTTGACTTTTACAAACGTACATCTGCATGGTGGCGGAGAAGGTAACTTCTCTTAGTTTAGCACCCTTCTCTAAGACATACGAGCTCAGAGGTTGTACGCTTGTGAGAGCCAAATAGTGATCAAAGGAATGGCAGTGTGGATTCAAAGTGGAACCTATTATGATCAAAGCGTGGTTTTATATGAAAAGCGTCACTTTGAAGAAATTGAGTGTAGCTTCGTGAGCTTCACACTCCAGTTATGATGGGATTCTATGTGGTCAGATGTATGCTCACATTTCGGATAGTAGTAATTTAGGTCATCAGATGTTCTGAGCTCTAGGTACCAGATACTTCTAGGCCTCATGGAATGGATGCGCGAAGTCCGAGTCCTTGGATGTTATTCACAGATTGTATCCACTTTTAGCCAATTGTGTTGTTGTATAACGGCGTCCGTGTATTGGATGTAAGCCGTGGATATAGATTGATCTTCTCACTAGTTCCCTATCATGTTGGAAATCCAATCACAATATAAGATTTACAGTTTTAATTGATTACCAAAATAGCTGTAATGACTTGCGAACATTTCAGCTACCCCTTTTTGGTATCATATATTCCGTTCGGTATATTCCGTTGACCTGGTCCGGATATATTACCTTAGACTTAGTTTAGATATTGATATCTTATTTGAATAAGTTAATTTGAAAAGTGTTTTCAAACGAATGTTATTAAAAATAATATCAAGTGTATTTTGGTATAAAGTGTTTTAGTTATCATAAGGTAAAAACCCGTCCATATATATGTGTTGGTGTGGTCTTTTAAGATACCCTTCTTTTTAAGGGTTTTGATAGCATCGTCGTGATTTATGAATTTAAAATTTTGAGTATCAAACGCTGGTTTATCAAGCCTGATCCGGGTATTTTAATATTCGGGTCAGATTCGAGTAGTTTCAGGTTTAGTTGAAGACGCTTGGAGTTTTCAGAGGAGTGCTGGAGATCTTAATCATCGTATGGACGTATTCTATTATTCGCTACATCTACTGCATTTGTTTTTTTGTTTCTCAGCATTTTTAAGGGCAGGGTTATAACTGTCCAGGCTGAATCTAGGTTAGACTCTGATATTGTATTTTAAAATTTTCCGCTGTAAAGATTATTATTGAAATAATATATGTTATTCCATTCATGTAAGATTTTGTGCTATCTTTATTTTCTTTCTACCCATAATGATTTGTCTTTTCATGCAATTTGTGTTGGACATGTGTGGCTAATTTTCGATTCGAAAGGTATGGCAAAACTGATCGTTACACATATCTTGTATTCCTGTTGTTTGCGAATTCGCTGATGTATTTGAGCCTGTTTCGAGTTTTCCACCCAAGTAGGCAATTTAGTTCTGCAATGATCTCATTTTAGGCGCGCAGCCAGTTAGTCGTCCTTCCATGAGGATGTCCACTAATGAAAATGAGGAACTCAAAAATAGTTGTTGAAGCTTGAAGCTAAGCAGTTTATCCAATCTAGTTCTTTACCGTGGGGTGCTATAGTCGTCATCGTGGAGAAGTCTGTTGATACTCTTAGGCTTTGCTTTGATTATCACCAGCTTAACAAGTTAACCATCAAGAATAAGTATCTGTTGCCTACGATTGATGACACGTTTCATCAATTGAGCGGTGCTAAGTTCTTTTCTTAGCTCGACCTTGCCACCGGTTTAACCAGTTTGTGGAGAACAACAGTCCTCTTACCGCATTTTGCACTTGTTATTGTTCTTATGAGTGGCTTTTTATGCCATTCAGTTTGACGAATGCTCCGGCTTATTTCGTCGATCTTAGAAATCAAGTATTCCGGGAATATCTCGATATGTTCGTCCTTGTATTCATTGATGACATCCTTGTTTATTCTAAGTCTGAAGCCGATCATGCTCATCAATAGAGAATTGTTTTGGGTACCCTTCGTCAATATCAACTTAAAGCCAAATTCTCCAAGTGCCACTTTTGAAAGAATAAGGTGAAGTTCCTTGGCCATGTTATATCTTCTGATGGCATTTCTGTCAATCCATCAGAGGTAAAAGCCATCAGAATTGGAAAAGGTTATAGAACGTTTGTGAGATTCACAGTTTTCTTGGATTGGTGCGTTATTACCATCGATTCATTAAGGATTTTCCTGCATTGTGCTTCCTCTTACTAGCCTTAGTTGAAAAGGCGTTTGATTTATTTGGTCTTGTGGCTGTGAAGCTTCATTTCAGTAGTTGAAGGAAGATTTCCAATAATGCTCCTATTTTTATGGTTCCTGAGGGGATTCAAGATCTTGTTGTCTACACCGATGCTAGTCGATGTAGCCTTGGTGCTATGCTTATGTAGAGAGATTGGGGTAGTTGCCTATGCTTCTAAGACATTGCGTCCGAATGAAGTTCGCTATGCCACCCATGACATAGAGTTAGCCGCCATAGTCTTCGCCTTGAAGATTTGACATCATTATATTTTAGGCAGCGCTTCATTCTCTATATCGATCACAAATCATTGAAATATCTATTCACCCAGAAGGAGCTTAATATGCGGCAAAACCGTTGGCTCGAGTTCCTTGCCTCTTATGATTTCGATATCTAGTACACTCCTAGAAAGGGGTATAGAGTTGCTAATGCACTAAGTCGTAAACACTCAGCTATTGTCTCTATGATGTTAGTTGAGTGGGATGAGTTGGAGACCTTATCTCTTTATTGATATTTATGATCGTGCTTTCTCCTATCTTATTATATAGTTTGGAAGCTCGACCTAGCTTATTGGATCATATTGCCGATGCTCAGCAGTGAAATCCAGATCTTATGTGTCTTATTCAGTTATGTAAATCTGAATCCCGTGACGAGGAGTTGAGGGGTTTCAGCGTTGATATTCATGGTCGTCTTCGTAAAAAGAATCGATTGGTTATGCCTTATGATTCTTATCTTAGGCGGGACATTCTTGATGATTGTCTTCGTTCTAAGCATATTATTCATCCTGGCAGTAGCAAGATGTATGCCAATATGAAAAGCTTATATTATTGGGAAGGCATGAAGCATGATGTGGCAAGTTATATGAGTAATTGCATGACTTGTAAACTCATCAAAGCCGATCATCAGCCCCCTAGTTGTCTTTTTCAGCCTCTTGAGGTGTCGTTGGGGAAATGGGATCAAATCTCTATGGACTTCATCGATGGCCAACCTCGTTCGAGATCGGGCCATTACAGTGTTTGGGTTATTGTGGATCGCATGACCAAGTCTACTTATTCCATTCCTATTAAATCTAATAGGACAGCTTCTCAGCTAGCTAAGCTTTATATTAAGGAAATCGTGAGACTTCACGATATTTCTAGTTTTATTGTATGTGCCGTGATCCACTTTTCACGAGTCATTTCTTGCGGAGTCTTCAGGAAGCATTGGGTGCAAAGCTTAATTTCAGCACCACATATCATCCGCAGTCTAATGGACAGATTGAATGGGTGAATCGTATTCTTAAGGATCTTCTTCGTGCATACATTCTTCATTTTGGTGGTAATTTGGAGGACCACCTACTGCTTGTTGAATTCACTTATAATAATAGTTTTCAGTCAAGAATTGGTATAGCTCCTATCGAAGCCCTATATGTAAGGCCGTGTCGATCACCTTGTTTTGGTTGGAATTCAAGGAGAAGTTGATTTTAGGCCCCCATTTTATTCGTGAAGCTTCAGAGAAGATTTATCTTCTTCACTAAAGAATGAAAGAGGCACAAAGCCATCAGAAATCCTACGCGGAGGAGGCTTCTTGAATTCTCTATTGGTGATCTTGTCTATACTCGTGTATCTCTATTGAAAGGGGTAATGCATTTTAGTAGGTCCGGGAAATTGGCTCCTCGATTCATAGGACCATTTCCTTTTACTAAGCGTATCGGCCCAATTGCTTAAAGAGTTTCACTTTTAGCTTATTTATCTAGCATTCATGACGTGTTTCACGTCTCTCAGCTTCGAAACTATCTTCGAGATTCGGATTCTATCATTGATTCTCCAGTTCTACAAGAGCTTGAGATCTCACCGGATCTATCCATTGTGCAGCATCGAGTTTGAGTTCTTGCTTCGGAGGTAAGACTCCTTCGAAGTAAGGGCATACTCCTCGTGAAAGTTCAATGGTCCGCTAATCCCAACGACTACACTTAGGAAACCAGAGAATTTATCGAGCGATCATATCCTAGATTTCTATCCTCTCATATCGATGGTGATAATTTTAAACTCAAGCTTATATATTTTCTTTCACTTGATGAAATAATCGTGTTGAATACAGTTCTTCTCTAGAAATTGCGAGGATGCAATTTTTATAAGGGTTGAGGTCAGTAACAACCCTGGTTTTGTGGATTACCTTTAATGTTAAATTATAACGGTGGTTATAATTTAATATTGTGAAATAAAATAAATTGGAGATTTAAAATTTTTTATTGTGAATAAACAATGGGTTTTAAATATAAATTGTTGAAAATGAAGTTTTAGAAACTTTATTTGGTCAGTTGTGATAAATATGAGCAAAATATGGTTTTCATTTAGTGAAATGCAATAATTTTAGTAATTATTGCCAAATACTTCTTTTATTAAATTTTAAATGGAGTATTTGATTTTAATATGTGTATATTAAAAATAAAAAGATAGAATTTTATGTAATTATAATGTAAATTGTGTATTTAATTAAAAATAGAGATTTTAATAATGAAAAATATATTTATAATTAAATTATCTTTTCATTTGTTGTTAAATTTTTTGTTAAACATGAAAATATGTTAGTATAATTTATTGGATTGAAATCTTGTAAAAATATGTTGTTTTGGTTATTAATAAAAGTATATATTAGTGTTTTAAGTGATAATTTGATTCTATTAGGCCAATTAATTCTTTTGGGTCTAAGCCCATTGTCCTATTCTAACCTGAAGAGAAGTTCTTCCTTCTCAAAGCTTTGTACGTACACTTTTCTTTTACTGTAAAACAAAACTAGAAAGAAGAAACTTCCCCTTTTTTCAAACCTATACTTCAAAACTCCAATTTCTCCACTAATTTGCTGATAATAATCAAATTAAAGTTTTTTGCCACAGGTTTCCAAAACATAGAATATTTCATCAAATACTGATTTTGTGATTTGGTTGGTCTATAACTCCTCTTTCTTGTTTGCTTGTCTTTGTAATGTTCTTTTATAGGCAGTTGAAGCTATCTCAAGAGGAAAGCTTGCAACTACTTTCAGTTTATTCTAGTTAATCTTCAAATTTGCAAAGGTTAGTTATTAAAGCACAACATCTAGCTAAAAAAGCTCTTTTGCTGAAAAACTTTCCAGAAATCATTTGATTTAAACATTTTTGTTCATCTATAGTTTACAGTCAAAATTTGATTTGGGTTGCTACTTTGAGTAATAATATCTTCTTGTTTTCTTGATGTAATGCTGCTGGAATTTCTTCAGATTGTAGCATGTATGTAGTAGTTTATGTATACAAATTCTCATGCTTAAATCTCTTTTGGAATTGCATCAAAATATTGCTCAAAATTGAGTTCAGACAAGGCAGAAATTACATGTAGCACTTACGTGCTTCAGGTCGGCCATTAGAGTGCTTAGGTCAACCCTAGGGTCGACCTAGGGGTCGACTTGGGCTTTGAAATATGCCTAGGTCACTCTCATCCTATAGCCAGTTTTGTTCAATTTGCTTAGTTCCAGTGGACTTTTGGACACATTTTCGTGATATTTTTAAGATGAATTGATGGCCATGAAGCCTATCAATAGGCAAGCCAAAATTTTAGTGAATTTGTGATTCAAATTGAATCGTTATTGAGATGATTTGTCAGTTTTTGGTATTTTTTATGATTTTCCTTGATTTCGAGCATGGGTTTTTATAAATAATTTGGAAATAATTTTTAAAATAAAATGACTTTGAAATAATATAGTATTTAAAATTATTTTAAGGATATTAAAATTATATATTCCCTATAATAAAGAGAAATTTCAAAAGTTTGTTTTCCAAACGATTCCATAAAAATGTTTTAAAAATAAGTTTTCTCAAACAAATTATTTCCTATATAAAATATACGTTTTGAACTCTTTGAGCGCACGAGAAAGTGAACTAAATGATTTGGTAAAACATGTGGTATGAGACACATGTGTTTACTTTTTTGGTTAATTCCGGACTTGTCCGTTCGAGGAAAATAGTTGTGATTTAAATGATTTTGTTTTCTAGTATGGCATTGTCTAACGGGTAGTAAACCGATAAGTGAGAATGTGTGGTATGGGATGCACTGTTAACACTTTTTGGGTTCCTACCAGAGAATTTGTGACATATCCACGAGTTAGTGCCAGTACCAGACCTTTGGGTCATTTGTCCATTGGGATGTTGTCCTTCAGGATGTTTGTCCATTTGTTTGTCCATTAAGACGTATTTTTCCTTCGAGATGTTTTGTCCTTCGGGATATTGTCCTTTGGGATGTTTGTCCATTCAGGATGTGGCGCCTTATTTTGAGAGATAATACTTAGCGGGCTTCGGCCATCTTATAAGCATATGCTATCTTTTGTGATGTTTTCATTGATTTATTTGTGATTTTCCAAGTGTTTCACCTTTTGAAATTAATTGGCCATTTGAGCTGTTCGAGACATTATATGTGGCAATTACGTCATTGGAATTTGAACGCTTTATCGATTTCTATATATATATTGAGATTTGTGATTGCTAATCTTTGTCATTTATTTGAGATTTATAATCTCCTTCTTTATAGTGGTTATATGTGATTGCCACATTATGGCGTATTTTCAAGATTTGAGATTTCTCTATTTTTGGAATATTTGTGATTGCCATTTTTGGTGAGTTTTGAGTTCTGGGAACTCCTATTTAGGAGTTATGATTTAGAGAAACAGATATATTAGCTATTGGTACTATTCCGATGACATGAAGCATTCAATATGCTTAGTTGGTATTATTGTTGAGTTTACCTCTTTTGAGGAAATATATGTACTTAGTTAACTAGCTCACTTGAACTTCGGACATGTTCATAGCATTACTTCTTCTCAGTCGAGAAAAACTAGTACCCTTTATCCTTTATCCTTTATTTCACTTGGGGAAATTAATTTAAAGGACAAAGATTTGTATATTTTTTTCCTCAAGGACACGACCTCAAAATTTTTACCACAAGGACAAACATCTTCTAAAAATTATTCATAAGGACAAACGTTTTCCAAAATTATTCATAAGGACAACAAAAATGCTACCGAGCTAAAAATGGTACCTAAAAACTGCTATCAATAACTACAAACTGATACCTAAAAACTGCCATCAATAGCTAAAAACTGATACCTACAGAAAGTTATCCTTCAGGATAAAATATTGAAGGTCTGTCCTTGAGGCTAAAAATCTGTGAAATTTTGTCCTTGACAATAATTTCCTGATTTCACTTATCATACTAATCAGTTGTTTAAGATAGACTAACCAGTGTATTTTTATATACTCGGGTCAGACCGAGTTGATTCAGGCTAGGCACCTGCGATAGGACTTTGTTATGCTCCTTTCACCTTAGAAATCTGTGTATCACCCTTTTGTAGTTTTGTTGTAACGACCCGGGATTTTGGACATCCCGAGTTATGAATATTAATTTATAATATTCAATAATATTGTATTTTAATATACAATATTCCCATTAATCAATAATTAATAACTTTGTACAATTTTTCTTTTCAAACTATTATAATTTAAATTTTCAAATCTATTTTAAAATACAGATTGATAAATGGAATTTCTTTTATATGTATATTTTATTTTAAAGATGAAAATATATATATATTTTGTTTTAGATTAAATATCTGTAGTTTATTTTAGAGATAAATATGTATATATCATTCTAAAGATAAAATATGTGTATTTTGCTTTAGAGACAAAATATGTTTATTTTATTCTAAAGATAGATTGTAATAGAAAATTAAATTAACTAGAAAAAAGGGAGTTTAAGTTGTGAGCTTCTAAAGTAATAATGCATATACATCTTGAATAAGAAAGGTTATATATATATATATGTGTAATGATAAGTTAAAAAGGAAAATTTCTAATATTTAAATAGATAAAAATGTTATAAATAAAATGATGAGTAATCAAGAGAAACTATCTATATACATAAATATCAAATGAACTTGATTTATTTGGAAGTAATATATTTTTATATTTAAAAGGTGTATATATGGACACATATATACATGAAGGCTTAGAAGTTGTTTTAAAACTACTTTGTAATCCTTAGTTTATAATACTTGTACGTGAAGTCATGTTGACCCAAAAACTGTTCTGAAAAATGTTATTTTATATCCTTAAAATTTAATTAATAAGCTTCATTTTAAACAATTTAGTAAAAGTATAAAATGCAAGCATTTATTTTAATGTATACATATGAATATAGTGGGTTTAGTATAAGATGTTATTTTATTACATTTTGTTTAAAGTAATATATGTATATAAAGGTGTATACCAAGAAGTGTTATTTTAATATAGTTTCTCATTTTTACTTTTAAGTAAGAAACAAATGCAAACATTACTTTGACAAGTAATGTTAACTATGGGCTGTCTAAATTCTTGAGTATACTTAAATATACCTTTTAGTAATGTATGGTTTATATTATTATAAATATAATAATATGATAAGTTTGTAAGTCATTTACTATTAAGTGAAAAGCAGGTTAACAAAAACAAGTAACAGAACTGTTATAATCTAGTAAAAATTATGGGTAAATTAGAAATGAAATTTAAGTTAGCAAAACAAACTAACACTTGACAGGAAACAACTGATAATATATTGAAATGATTATCTAAATTCTTTTCAAAATATGTAACGGCCCGCAAATTTTGAAAATTAAATTGGTTAATTTAATAAGATTTTTGGTAATTAAATTTAGAAAGAAATAAAAACTTTATAAATTATAATGAAGTGAATGTTAAAAATGAAATGTAGCAATGGTAATTAAAATGAATTATTGACGATTGGAGTGAAATCCCAATAATGAAATAGTGTAATTTGTTGCACTTGGTTATAAAAAAATTGAAAATAAGTAAATAAGGGAAAGTGTTGTACAAATAAATGAATTACTATAATTAATGGTAATTGGATGCATTCAGTATTATGTAAGTAATTATAATAATTAGTTGAATATATAACAAACTTAAGTGTAAATTTAAGATTATAATAGCAACCATTATAAATTACCTATTTAATTTATTAATTTAAATTAGTTGGGAATCAATTACATTTAAATGAAAGTAAATGTTCATTAATGTGAGTTAGGACAGTAATTGTAAAGTGTGAATGTACTAAAATGAATCGAAAGGTATATTTTATTCATAAGATAAAATAAAGTAATGAAGCCAAGTTGAATCGATTAATTGAGATCTTAATTATAATATATATATATATATATTTGACAAATTTAATATAATTGAAAATAATGGTTAATACATAGGAAAGATGTAAATTTGAATATATGAATGTAATGAAAGACAAGCAAATATTAAGTAGGTTATAGAATAATAATAGACTTAATAAAAAGAATAGAATTGGATCAAATCAGTTTATTTGGAATTTATCAATTGGAATTCAATCTATAACAAATGGATTAACTGTAAGTAAATGAAATTAAATGCTATGTTAATTGAAATTAGGATAAAATGGGAAATATTAATGTAATAAAAATAAACCAAAGGTAATTATACCCACAAGGTAATAATTGGCTGAATAACAAGATTTAAAATCAAATAAACGGATTTGTTGGAATTTCAATTGATAATTAATTAATTTACTGAAATTGAAATTTGATATTGTAATTGGTTAATAAAATACCTTTAAATTGATATAGAAATTTGTTATAAAGGATTATAAATTACTAGAGTAATCCAAGATGATAAAAATTATAAATTTTAAAATTTGAATGAAAAGTGATTTAATTTAATTTAATATTTATTTATTTAATTAATGTGAAAATAGAAATTTTGGCCACTGACTCGGATTTCGACAAAACCAGTTTCATCGGATCCGTAGCGGTGAATTATTATAGGATTTCAAGTTTCGTAACGATCAGACTTGTCGTTTGATCGTACGGGCTCGGAAGCCCATAAATCAATTTAATTGAAATCAATTTGAAATAATTTGATTTTAACGTAACTTCTTCATACCTGTGCAGTTAAATCGCTCGACAGATTCGAAGCGGTTGAGGTGCAAAAAGTCATAGCGAGGATACAGCGAGGATTTAGTGGGATATAGTGGATGGCTCTAAAATAGCATATAAAACTCGTACTTAATATTTCTACAAATATATAAAGGTAATTAAATAAAAAATTATCATTCAATTGAATTATAATTAATACATAAATAATTTTAAATAAAAAACATGTGCGAATATACTTTAAATAAACGTAAAACTGTTATATTACATAATTGAATTTAGTAGAATATTATTCATTTCTGAAAATATATTAAAAATTAAATCAAATAAATTAGTTTCATAATTTTTATAATGTATAAATGCAATTTTTTAATTCATTTAATTAAAGAAGATATAGTGGAAATAGCAAAATATAGCGGGAATAACGAGATATAACGAAAATAGTGGGGATTAAAGCGGAAAGGCTATATTTTGGGACTATATGGAAAAATCATAGCGGTAGAAACCTGCTATGAGATATAGCGGGGTTATAGCAGGGTAATAGCGGGGCATTAACTACACATCTTCATACGATGGAATTTGGACTTGAAATCCGTCCACTGATTTTGAAATATTTAAAAACATCTATTTCGATATATGGGTTGACCCATTTTCGTTCCGGGGTCGGAATTGGCTTTTCGGGCTGTTTATCTTTCCAATCCAAATCAAATACGATCCGTTATTTCTATTTTCTAACCTACCTATAAATATCTCGTTATAAACCCTAGCCACCCCTTATTTTCATTTGTTTATACGTATAATTCATTATGTTGCTCCTCTTTCTCAATGGCAGACAAATTCTCAATTCTAAATCCAATTGCAATTCAAAATCAATTCAAAACTTCAAACTCCTTAATATATATTGAATTATATATGGATTTGAAGCTATCGACGAGTGCAAGTCAAAAATATGATTCGTTTTTCAATCTGAGTTTCAATGTGGCCGGAAATCGATGAACTATTCATGGTTATTCATCACGCCGCGCTCAAACTGGTCCGATCGTCGAATCAATTTGTGGGTATTGTAGAGTGCAACGAGTGTGAGTCGTTCATAGATGAAGTTGAGGTTGGATTTCGTGTGAAAAAACAATTAGAGTTTTGGTATAAACGGCGAATGGGCATTTTGGGTGCCTCGATTAAGGCCGATGGTCACGCGAGTGTCATGTAGGCGGAGGCTCGGGTGGTCGCGATCTGGTGTGGCGAGAACGGCGTGAAAGGAGGGCGGCGCGTTTGAAATTTCTATACATTGCCTGTGGTGGTTAGGGCTGTAGCCTATAGCTCGTGAAGAATAGGCAGAAGGAGGTGATGTGGCTCTTGGGTAGGGGTTTTGTTTTGTTTTATTTATTTATTTAAATTCTAATTTCAAATGTTCTAACTCGCATAATTTTTGCATACAAGGTCCTATTTACGCGTGATTTCTTGCACTAGGTTCGTATTGAGATTTCGGACACTTTGATGCAGGTTTGGACGGATTCTGAGACTGTTCAATTTTTGGGTTTAAATTGGATTTCAATTCAATTTAAATTCAAAGGTGAGTGTTTTAACCCACTCACGACTTCCAAAAGTTCTTATGTTTGTTAAATTTAATTCAAGATGTGATTAGGAATTTAATTATGGTTGTTTGGTATATTTTTAATAATCATCTCAGTTAAATTGAATTTATTTGAATTAAATTGTTATTTAATTTATTATTCCATATAAACTGCGAGTTAAATACTTGTTATTTGTTATCATTTTCTATATGGATATTTCTGGATTGTTTTGGATGGCGATTGTGATGGATGTTGATTTTTGATATTGGTTGAAGGGATGTTTAGTTAATATCGTTATAAACTGCAAGTTCGTTACGGATTTTTATGTATTTCGAGATTACGATGTGAAATAATATATAACCATAAAATTTAAATTGCGGATTGAAATGATAAATATATGTTTCACTTGAGCTTAGGATAGAAAATTTATACAGAAACCTTGGTCTATATATAAAAATATTTTGAAATGATTTCTATGGTTTTGTAAAGAAATATATGGTTTTATAAGATATTGATTTGGATATTATATAAATGTTATTTTATATATATTTAAATTCTTGATTTTAAGCTATGTATAAATTTATTTTAAAATATAAAATAAGTTTAATAATAAAGTTTGATTTCATTAAAATATAATATGGTTAATATTTAATTAAATTATATTTTATATAGAGTTTATAATGACTTAAATAAAATTAAGGTTGGAAGATAAATATGAAATTGATTTGAAATTTAATAAAATTGAGATTTTAAAGGGTATGATTTTTATAACTTGATTTTGGTTTAAAGTGATTTAAATAAATATGTCAAGTTGACTTAAATGAATATATCAAGTTAAATAAATTGAAAGAATATTCAGTTATTTGAAGTTTAAAAATTTTACTTAAATGATATTGGATTTATTAAGTAAACATTTCAAATCTAAATAATAGTAATTGAATTTGATATATATATATGGAATTATCAAAATTTTGTTTTGAAATTATGGAATATTTAAAGCTTTGAAAAATATGAAAATTGAAATGGTTTATTTGAGGTTCAAATCTGTATTTGAAATTGATATGAATTGAAATCGTTTATTGAAACTGAATGGAGCTGAAATTTATGAATTGGGATTTGATATAAATGGAATTTGGAGACAAGTTGATTTGAATCAACTTGTGAAGTTGAGAAAATTTTCTTTTTTATAAAGTAATTTTAAATTTAACATATTTTTATTATATACACTATTTGAATATCTGAACTGTTTAAGTGGTGAAAGTTATGGTTTCGACGCTATGAATTTCAAAGTATTATGTTTGAAAATGTTATATTTTCAAATGTTTGGTTTCGAAAGTGTTGTAACCTTGAAAATGCTATGATTTTTGGAAAAGGATGCATTTGAAATGGAAATGATATCGTATTTAGTTTTGAAATGAAAATGATATCGTATTGATATGGTTTTTCAAAGGCAACGATATTTTGGTTTTAAAGTATAAATTATTTTGACATGACCACGGTGTTATAATACCATTTGGTTGTTAAAGAGACCGGGATCAGAAGTTGTCATACTCTCTGCCAACTCCGAAAACCACTTTAACAACCATGTACGCAGTGGAGATTCTAGAATGAAGTAGGATGGTGGCGACGTCCCGTTGAGGTATATGCGTGGACCCGACTCTCGTGAGTTGGCATAAGGTGGCTAAAACAGGAGCAATCGACGTACTAATAAGGTCTCTCCTTTTATCGGGTACACTTCTTCAATACCATTCTATTACTTTGTGATTTATTGGGTGCATCTTTGATTTTTGGGAGCGTGGCTCGAGTGGGCAGTAGTAGTTGCTATTCATTACCACCGATCCGGAAGTGCAGTTGGTATATCTACCTTGGCATTGCCTAGTTGTGCCATGTCACCTACCCTAGCGCGCCTCGTACGATTTTGGTTTTGTGTCGTAGCTTGTGGAGCATCCTTTGTTGGCTTCCCGATCAGGAGGGACATTGATACTGGATAGACTACTGGGACTATTTATGTGTTAAGGGGAATATTGGGTCACCCCTTAATGCTATTGTAATGTAAGTTTATTTTACTTTTAGACATTATTATAGTAGCGTATATTACTACATAGTAAATAGTTTAACGGATCCTTAGGAGATGTAAATCTCGAACATCTCATAAGTTACTACACTCACATTAGACACTGGATAGGAAATGTCAAACCTCGTAAACATCTCCGACGCCATTCCACTCATATTTTACCATTGATTTAACTTACATAATATCTATTAGTTCTAACTCGAGTGTTTTGTCTTTTCCATTCGCTCGGGTCAGCATAAGCATTTCAGGGTTCGAAGACTTTATTGTTGGAGGACGAAGATGGAGATTGTATTATTAGTATTTATTATATTTCACTGCATTATGTATTCTGCTGCCTTATTTATTATTCTCTGGTATGTGTAACTCTGATCTATGTTGTATAAGTATAATCAAATGTTTTGTAAAACGGATTCATGAACTATTACTTAATTATTATATTTTGTTATTTCGCTGCGAGATTCTGTTTGATTTTTTCTTTCTTTACTTTTTCTTATTCACCCCAATAACAATCCGTCCTTCTATATGATTTGAGTCGGCATGTGTGTCTGCCTAAAATGTACAAAAAGGCGAGATGTTACAGTTGGTTTCGGAGCTTTGGTTTAGCAATAAACCTTAGCTTTCTAGGGTCTGACACTTTATAATAGGTTAGTAATACTTTATGATGAGTCGATGAGAATATACATGAGAGAGCGTATTTGTTAGTGTTATAAAAGGTTTTCATATTGTGTTAATTTGCTCCGTTTTGTATTTATAAATTCTGGTCGGTGCATAAGACGTTATGACATCGATAGTGATTTCTAAACACTTAATAGGACAGACCGACACAATATTTGTTTTGAATATAGGTAAATGAAATAATTTTCATATTATATTTTCTATACATAAAGTAATTTTTTTATAAATGATATATATTTGGTTGTAATATAATTGTAGCTAGGTAGTGAAACTAATGAATACAGGTTGGAAATATGATTTGAAAAGTAAAATAAATGAGAATAAACTGGAAATTTAGAACTTAAGTTCTGGGGATTTTGGAATATAATAGTAATATTGTTAGAAGTATTTTCTGTTATAAATATTTCAATATGATTTGAATGAATTGCTTGAATGAAATTTTGAAAAGAAATAAGTTCTGTACTCCCCTCTCTGTCACTGGAAAATAATTTCGCTGATGAGTGTACACATCATCGACATTCATTTTCGAGTTTCTAAGTGGAAAGGCAATTGTAGTAGTTTACTATAGATTTGTTTTGATAAACCAATATAAATTTCATAATTTTTAATATAATTAGATATATAAATTGTAAGTATATGCATTTATCTATTATTTTTAAAATGATTTGAAATTTAACCCGGTATTTAGTTCTTAAGTTTACGTTAATTAATAGTTTCAATTATGGTAGTGAAATGGAATGTAACTAACTAATAATTGGAACCTCCAAATGAAATAAGAGATTTAATGCTAGGTTATGAATGAAATTACAAGCAAGTTGAAATTTGTAACTTATAAAACAAAAGAGATAATTATTGAATATTAAATTAATTAAAAAGAAATGAGGAAATCTTGTATAATTTTCAATTACATTCTTAAAGCATATATATAACTTACCAAATATTAAAAGTTTTAATGTTTAATAAGAAAAAGTAATGGAAATTGTATGAGTAAATTTATGTAATGAAAGTTCAATAAATTGCTTTTATAAATAAGAAATTTAGTGTTATAGTTGTTATAAACTTAAGTTAGAATTGAAACGTTACTACGATAAAATGAGATAGAAAGTAAGTATTGTAAATGAATAATTAGAAACTTAAGTAAATATATTGAAATGCTAAATAATTGAATTACACATGAATACAGTAAATAAATGAAACTAAGTAATGAATAAATGAATGTAATGCAAATAAAAGAAATTTGCCTTATATGGATAAATGAAAATGAATTTGTAAGTAGTGGATACAAATAAATGAAAATAAGATTGAATGAATGAGTGTGAAATTATTTAAAAAGAAGCTTATGTAGTACTCTAAGAATATGCTTACATATGTTTAAATTAAATTGTATATGAGTAACATATGTAAGAAACGAAGACAACTATGAAAATAAAAGAATGGAAATGAAAACTGTAAGAAATAAAATGTAAGTTAAAAAGATAAATTATTATATGAATGAAAAGTAAATGAAGCGATAAATGTTGTGAAATGAAATTAATAAGTATGAACTTAATTTATGCTTGGGGTCATTTTTTGTTCGGTTTATGGTTGTTTGGACAAGGATATTTTAAAATTGTTTGGATGTATGAATAATCTATCTAGTTTCATCTAAGACTATTGAGTAAACGGTGCACCTAGTAGTTTATTTTTCATTCTTTACAATTTAGATTTTTTTGAACCCGAACAACTATTTGTTTTGTTTGATATGAATGGATAATTGATTTATGTTGATTTTGTATGATGATTGTATATTGGTTGCAAGTGATTGTTGTTTATATTGATTTGTTTGTTAGTGGTTGAAACAACTTTAAATGTTTCATTTTATATAATTTTAACTCTTTTTGAATTATATAAGTGAAGTACAGGTTACGGAAGCAATTGCTACTGCTTTTGTTTCATAAAATAAGCGTTAATTGCCCAACAAATATGTACTTTTTTGGATTACGGTTTTATAGCGTTATTATATTATTTTTATCATGTTGGGATATATATAGTATTTTGGAAAATATATCTTGTATATTTTTATATTTGATATTATAATTTCTCTGGAGCCTCTCCGTACAAAGGAGACTCTGCCAAAAAAATTTCAAAAATTTTATATTTAGAAATTTTTATGAAATGTTTTCCAAACTGTTATTAACTTGAGTATAAAAGGATTTAATCACAATAAAAGGATATATTTTATTTAAATAAATTAATTTTGTAAATTTATTTGTTTATGAATTTAATATTTTGAATAAGATATATTGATTACTTAATTCCTTCCTTCCCTTCTTTTACCTTTTCGGGGGCGAAAATTTTGAGTAGGGGAGAGTGTAACGACCCGCAAATTTCGATAATTAAATTGGTTAATTTAATAAGATTTTTGATTATTAAATTTAGAAAGAAATAAAAACTTTATAATTTATAAAGAAGTGAATGTTAAAAACGAAATGTAGCAATGGTAATTAAAACTAATTATTGACAATTGGAGTGAAATCCCAATAATGAAATGTTGTAAATTTTTGCACTTGGTTATAAAAAAAATTTAAAATAAGTAAATAAGGGAAAGTGTTGTATAAATAAATGAATTAATATAATTAATGGTAATTGGATGAATTCAGTATTATGTAAGTAATTATAATAATTATTTGAATATATAATAAAATTAAGTGTAAATTTAAGATTATGGTAGCAATCATTTTAAATTATCTATTTAATTTGTCAATGAAATTAGTTGGGAATCAATTATATTTAAATGAAAATAAATGTTCATTAATGTGAGTTAGGACAGTACTTGTAAGGTGTGAATGTAATAAAATGAATGGAAAGGTATATTTTATTCATAAGATAAAATAAAGTAATGAAACCAAGTTGAATAGATTAATTGAGATTTTAATTATAATAAATATATATATTTGATATATTTAACATAATTGAAAATAATGGTTAATACATAGGAAAGATGTAAATTTGAATATATGAATGTAATGAAAGACAAGAAAATATTAACTAGGTTATAGAGTAATAATAGACTTAATATAACGATTAGAATTGAATCAAATCGGTTTATTTGGAATTTATCAATTAGAATTCAATCTATAACAAATGGATTAATGGTAAGTAAATGAAATTAAATACTACGTTAATTGAAATTAGGATAAAATAGAAAATATTAATGTAATAAAATAAACCAAAGGTAATTATACCCATAAGATAATAATTGGCTGAATAACAAGATTTAAAATCAAGTAAATGGATTTGTTGGAATTTCAATTGATAATTAATGAATTTACTGAAATTGAAATTTGATATTGTAATTGGTTAATAAAATAACTTTAAATTGATATAGAACTTTTTTAATAAAGGATTATAAATTACTATAGTAATTCAAGATGATAAAAATTATAAATTTTAAAATTTGAATGAAAAGTGATTTAATTTCATTTAATATTAATTTATTTAATTAATGTGAAAATAGCCATTTTGGCCACTGACTTGGATTTCGACGAAACCAGTTTCATCGTTTCCGTAACGGTGAATTATTATAGGATTTCAAGTTTCGTAACGTTTAGACTTGTCGTTTGTTCGTACATGCTCGAAAGCCTAGAAATTAATTTAATTGAAATCAACTGAAATCAATTTGAAATTAACCGATTTTAACGTAACTTCTTCACACGATGGAATTTGGAATTGAAACCTATTCGACTGATTTTAAGATATTTAAAAGCATCTGTCACGACTCGTAATTTTCGATAATTAAATTTTGTTAATTTAATAAGTTTTAGTAATTTAATTTGGAAAGAAAATAAAATTTGTAATTTAATAATGAAATCACTAAAATAAAGGCAATAATGTTAATGAAAGTTGATAAATAATTAGTGCAATCCCAATTAATCGAAACAATTGTAAGGTTATAATTGATTGTATTTAGTAAATTGGAAAATAAATTCAATAAATGTAATTAAATATTATGTTAATGTAAATTAAGATAATATTTGAAAATGATGTCAATTCCATTTATAATATGACGATTGGTTGATAAAAATAATGGAAAATCAAGATTTATTAATTTATTGGAATTTAAATTTAATAGTTAGATTAATTGCAAATATGGAATTAAATATTTAGATATTACGTTAATGGGAAATTAAGATGAAATTTGAAGATTTTAACGTAATAAATCATGAACCAATATTAGTTGCATCCTTATGGTTATAAAAGACTTGAATGACAAGGTTTAAAGTTAATAAATGGATTTTGGAATTTTAAATCTATAAGTTTCTGAATTTAATGAAATTAATATTAAACACTGAAATTGAGGAATTAATCAATTTTAAATTGACAATTAAATTTGTTTAAATTAGTGTAAATGATTAAAAATTTAGAAATGATAAATATTGTCAATTATAGAATTGAAATAGAAATTTGATTTAATTAATTATTAATTTATTTAATTACTGTAAAAATAGCCATTTTGACCACTGACTCGGATTTCGACGAAACCAGTTTCATCGGATCCGTAATGGTGAATTACATTAGGATTTCTAGTTTGTAGCGATCGGACATGTCGTTTGGTCGTACGGGCTCGAAACGTCTAGAAATCAATTAATTGAAATCAATTGAAATCAATTTGAAATAACTTGATTTTCGCATAACTTCTTCATACAATGGAATTTGGACTTGAAACCTATTTCATTGGTTTTAAAATATTCAAAAACATATATTTTGGTATATAGGTTGACCTACCTTCGTTCTGGAGTCGAAACGGGCTTTTCGGGTCATTTATCTTCAAAACCCAAATCGATCAAACCCATTTGTTTCTATTTTTTCTTCCTATATATACCGTTATAAACCATATCAGCCTTTTATTTCTCATTTCTGTATGTATAAAAATTTCTGTTGCTCCTCTTTCTCAATGGTAGACAAATCCTAATTCCTAATTGCAATCTCAATTCAAAAATTCAACTCCAAATATTTAAACTCCTCAAACACTAACAAATTTTATATCGATTTGAAGCTCTCAACAAGCGCATCTCAGACTTGAGATTCTTTTTTCAATTTGAGTCATCGATTGCCTGGAAATTGATGATCAATCCTCGATCGTTTGTGTGCGACGATCAACTTCCATGGATCGTCGATTTGAAGGTAGCGTATTGTAGAGGGAGCCAAGCGTTGTTCATCGGCGTGGGTCATCTGGCGTTTTGATGGGTGGATCGGCCGGTTAAATTCGATTAGGGTTTCACTGTAGGTGGCGGCCATAATGCTTTGCTTACAACTTAAGGTGGGCGGTTGACTCGGAGGGGGCGTCGTTAGGTCCGAGGAGGTCGGCGGCGTTACAAGCTGGGTGGGGAGTGGCCTCGTTGGACGATGGCGGCCTGAGAATGCGAGACAGAAGCTCACGTTCGTTACGTGCAGAAGGGTACTGGACGAAGAGAGGTGACGTGGACCTTCTTGTTCTTGTTTATTTTTGTTATATTTATTTTAATTTAAATTTCCTATCATTCTAACTCGAATTACCTTCTCATATTAGGTCCGATTCATGCGCGGTTTTCTCCACTAGAAACGTATCGAAATTCCAAACATTTGACACTGGTTTGGACTGATTCCAAGACTGTTTGAATTTTGGGTTTAAATTAGATTTAAATTCAATTTAAATTCAAAAGGTGACTGCTTTAACCCACTCACAACTTCCGAATTTTCTTATGTGTGTTGAATTAATTTTTGATGTGATTAGAAATTTATTTATGACTGTTTGGCATATTTTTAATCATCATCTCTGTTAAATTGAATTTATTGAATTAAATTGCATTTAATTTATTATTGCATATAAATTGCCAGTTAAATTTTTATTTAATTTATTATTGAATATAAACTGCCAGTAAAAACCTGTTATTTATTATCTGTTCTATATTGATGTTGTTGATTAAATTGGATGATGATTGTGATAGATGTTTGATGATTGATATTGGATGAATGGATGTTGTATTTTATATTATTATGAACTACAAGTTTTTTGGATTTTACTTCATTCGGGTTTGTAGTTTGAAATGACACAACCATATTTTTATTTTGAATTGCGGATTGAAATGATAAATATCTGTATCACTTGACCATAAGATATAAAATTATATACATGCACTACTGGTCTATATATATAAATATTTTTGAAAATGATTTCTATGGTTTTATATAGAAATATAATTTTTTTTATATAAATATTGATTTTAGATATTATATAAATGTTATTTTATCCTTGATTTTAAGCTATGTATAATTTGTTTTAGTATTAAATAAGCTTAATAAAATGTTTGATTATTTATTGAAGATAATACGGTCGAATATTTAAATTACAATTTAATATAGAGTTTATAATGATTTAAATAAATTAAGGTTGGAAGATAAATTGGAAATTTATTTGAAGTTGGATTTATTTAAGAATTAAACTCAAATAAGATTGATGTGAAATTTATTAAGTTGGAAATTTTAACGGTATGATTTTTATAACTTGATTTTGTGTTAAGGTGAATCAAACGAGTATTTTAAGTATAAATAAATTGAAG
This sequence comes from Allium cepa, assembly GCA_030765085.1. NCBI lineage: Eukaryota > Viridiplantae > Streptophyta > Magnoliopsida > Asparagales > Amaryllidaceae > Allium > Allium cepa. Next base: position 28,586,816 of record CM060935.1, read on the forward strand.
GAAATAATTAGTTATTTGTAATTTGAGTTTTATTCAAATGATAATAGATTTATCAAGTAAATAATTCAAAACTAAATAATAGAAAATTGAATTTGATATATGTATGTATGTATGTATGTATGTATGTATGTATGAAATTATCAAACTTAGTTTTGAAATTGTTGAATACTTAAAGTTTTGAAATATAATGAATTTGGAATGGTTTATTTTATGGATCAAATATACTATGAATCGATATAATTTGGAATAGTTTATTCGAAAACTGAATTGAATTGAAATCTTGATTTGGAAATTCTAGTTGTTTTGGAATTGATTTGTGAAATTGAAGAAGCTATTTATTATATAAAGTATTTTAAATATTTAAACCATTTAAGTGGTGTAAGTTACTTTCAAAGTATCATGATTTGAAAATGTTATATTTCAAGAGTTATGATTTTGAAGTGTTATAACGTTGAAAGTGCTATGAATTTTAGAACAGATATATTTGAAATAAAAATGATATTTTAGTGATTTGAGTTTTAATAAAATGATATCATGTTGGTTTGGTTTTGAAATAGAAATGATATCATACCTTTATGGTTTTGAAATGGGTATTATATTCTGGTTTTAAAGCATAAATTATTTTGAAATGACCGCGGTGTTATAATAATGTTTGGTTGTTGAAGAGACCGGGATTGGAAATTGTCATACTCTCTGCCAACTCCAAAAACCACTTTAACAACCGTGTACGCGGTGGGGATTCCAGAATGAAATAGGATGGTGGCGACGTCCTTCAAGGTATGAATGTGGACCCGACTCCCGTGAGTTGGCATAAGGTGGCTAAAACAGGAGCAATCGACGGGCTAATGAGGTCGCTCCTTTGATCAGACACACTCCTTCTCTATATATTCTGACTTTGAGATTGATTTGGTGGTCACTTTTGATTTTTTATTTTGGGTGTGGCTCGAGGTAGGTGGTAGTAGCTGCTACGCGTTACCACCGGCCCGGAAGTGTAATTGGTATATCTACCCTGGCATTGCCTAGTTGTGTCGTGTCACCTACCCTAGAGCGTCTTGTATGAGTTTGATTTATGTCGCACCTATGGAGTATCCTCTGGTAGCCTCCCGATCAGGAGGTATTACGGAACTGTATAGACTATTGGCACTATTACGTGTTAAGGGCTATATGGGTAGCCCCTTAATGCTATTTAGAAGGAAGTTTATTTCCTTATTAGACACTATTATAATAGCGAAATATTACTACATAGTAAATAGTTTAACGGATCCTTAGGAGATGTGAATCCCGAGCATCTCTTGAATTACTGCACTCACGTTGACACTGGATAGGAGATGTCAAATCCCGTAAACATCTCTGATGCCATTCACTCGTATTATTTACCGTTGATTTAACTTACATAAGATCTTTTAGTTCTGACTCGAGTGTTTTGTCTTTACAATTCGCTCGGGTCAGTTTGAGCATTTCAGGATTCGATGACTTTATTTCTGGAGGATGAAGACGGAGATTGCATTACTATTATTTATTATATTATTTCACTGCATTCATACTATTTGCTGCATTGTTATTTATTATCCTTTGGGATATGTAACTCTGATTTTGTGTTGTATTAGTATAATCAAACGTTTGTAAAACAGCTTTATGAACTGTTTATTTGATTATTATATTTTGTCGTTCTGCTGCAAGATTCCATTTTGTTTTTTTTCTTTTCTCTGTTTTTCTTATCCACCCAATTAACAATCCGCCCTTCTGTGTGGTTTGAGTCTGACGTGTGTGGTTTATCATCGATTTAAGTGTACAAAAGGTGAGATGTTACAACATCTATTTCGATATATGGGTTGATCCATTTTCATTCCGGAGTCGGAACGGGCTTTTCGTGCCGTTTATCGTTCCAACCCAAATCAAATCCGATCCGTTATTTTTATTTTCTAACCTACCTATAAATACCTCGTTATAAACCCTAGCCACTCCTTATTCTCATTTGTTTGTACGTATAATTCTTTCTGTTGCTCCTCTTTCTCAATGGCAGACAAATTCTCAATTTCAAATCCAATTGCAATTCAAAATCAAATCATAAATTCAAAATCCTCAGTATATATCGAATTATATATGGATTTGAAGCTCTCGATGAGCGCAAGTCAAATATATGATTTGTTTTTCAATCTCGATTTCGGTGGGGCCGGAAATCGATGAACTATTCACGGGCGTACATCACGCCGCGATGTAACTTGTCCGATCGTCCAATCTATTTGTGGGTATTGTAGAGTGGACTGAGTGGGTTGGATCTGAGTCGTTCATAGATGAAATTGATGGTAGGATTTCGCATGAAAATTCAATTAGGATTTTGGCATAAACGGCGGCTGGGCATTTTGGGTGCCTTTATCAAGGTCGATGATCGCGTGCGCATCAGGTATGGCGTGGCTTGGGTAGTCACGATCTGGTGGACGGCAATGGCGTGAAATGGGGGCGGCGCATTCGAAATTTCTGTACGTTGCTCGTGGTGGTTAGGGTTATGGCCTGTAGCTCATAAAGAACAGGCAGAAAGCGGTGACGTCGCTCTTGGGTAGGGGTTTTGCTTTATTTTATTTATTTTTTTAAATTCTAATTTCAAACATTATAACTCGCTTAATTTTTACATACGAGTTCCGATTTACGCGCGATTTCTTGCGCTAGGTTCGTATTGAGATTCCAGACAATTTGGTGTAGGTTTAGACGGATTATGAGACTGTTCAATTTTTGGGGATTTAAATTCAATTTAAATTCAGTGGTAAGTGTTTTAACCCACTCACAACTTCTAAATTTCCTTATGTTTGTTAAATTTAATTCATGATGTGATTAGGAATTTAATTATGATTGTTTTTAATCATCATCTCGATTAAATTGAATTTATTTTAATTAAATTGTTATTTTATTTATCATTGCATATAAATTGCGAGTTAAATACCTGTTATTTCTTATCCATTTCTATACTGATATTTATGGATTGTTTTGGATGACGATTGTGATGGATGTTGATTTTTGATATTGGTTGAATGGATGTTTAGTTTATATTGTTATAAACTGCAAGTTCGTTACGGATTTTTATTTATTTCGGGATTGCGTTTTGAAATGATATATAACCGTAAAATTTAAATTGCAGATTGGAATGATAAATATCTGTATTACTTGACCATAGGATAGAAAATTATATACAGACGCCGTAGTCTATATATAAAAATATTTTGAAATGATTTCTATGGTTTTGTAAAAAATACATGGTTTTATAAGGTACTGATTTGGATATTATATAAATGTTATTTTATATACAGTTAAATTCTTAATTTTAAGCTATGTATAAATTTTTTTTAAAATATAAAATAAGTTTAATAATAAAGTTTGATTTTTATTAAAATATAATATGGTAAAGTACTTATTTAAATTATATTTTATATAGAGTTTATAATGAATTAAATAAAATTGAGGTTGGAAGATAAATATGAAATTGATTTGAAATTTAATAAAATTGAGATTTTAAAGGGTATGATTTTTGTAGCTTGATTTTGGTTTAAAGTGATTTAAATGATTATGTAAAGTTGATTTAAATGAATATATAAAGTTAAATAAATTGAAAGAATATTCAGTTATTTGAAGTTTAAAAGTTTTACTTAAATGATATTGAATTTATTGGGTAAGCATTTCAAATCTAAGTAATAGTAATTGAATCTGATGTATACGGAAGTATCAAAATTTTGTTGTGAAATTATGCAATATTTAAAGCTTTGAAAAATATGGAAATTGAAATGGTTTATTTGAGGTTCAAATCTGTATTTGAAATCGATATGAATTGAAATAGTTTATTGAAACTGATCGAGTTGAAATTTATGAATTAGGATTTGATATAAACTGAATTTGGATATAGGTAGATTTGAATCAATTTGTGAAGTTGAGAAAATTATTTTATTTTATAAAGTAATGTTAAATTTAGAACTATTTTTGTTATATATACTATTTGAATATCTAAACTATTTAAGTGGTGAAAGTATAGTTTCGAAGCTATGAATTTCAAAGTATTATGTTTGAAAATGTTATATTTTCAAGTGTTTGGTTTCGAAGTGTTATAGCCTTGAAAATGCTATGATTTTTGGAAAAGGATGTATTTGAAAAGGAAATTATATCGTATTTGGTTTGAAATGGAAATGATATCGTATTGATACGATTTTAAAAGGAAACAATATTTTGGTTTTAAAGTATAAATTATTTTGAAATGACCGCGGTGTTATAATAACGTTTGATTGTCAAAGAGACCGGGATCGGAAGTTGTCATACTCTCTACCAACTCCGAAAACCACTTTAACAACTGTGTACGCAGTGGAGATTCCAGATTGAAGTAGGATGGTGGCGACGTCCCATTGAGGTATATGCGTGGACCTGACTCCCGTGAGTTAGCATAAGGTGCTAAAACATGAGCAGTCGACGGGCTAATGAGATCGCTCCTCTTATCGGACACACTTCTTCGATACCATCCTATTACTTTGTGATTGATTTGGCGCACCTTTGATTTTTGAAAGTGTGGCTTGAGGTGGGTGGTAGTAGCTGCTACGCGTTACCACCGGTCCGGAAGTGCAATTGGTATATCTACCCTAGTATTGCGTAGTTGTGCATTGTCACCTACCCTAGCGTGCCTTGTACGATTTTGGTTTTATGTCGTAGCCTGTGGAGTATCCTCTGGTGGCTTCCCGATCAGGAGGGACTATGATACTAGATAGAGTACTGGGACTATTTATGTGTTAAGGGGAATATTGGGTCACTCCTTAGTGCTATTTTAAAGTAAGTTTTTTTTTTACTTTGAGACATTATTATAATAGCGTATATTACTACATAGTAAATAGTTTAACGGATCCTTAGAAGATGTGAATCCCGAACATCTCTTAAGTTACTACACTCACATTAGACACTGGATAGGAAATGTCAAACCCCGTAAACATCTCTGACGCCGTTCCACTCATATTTTATCGTTGATTTAACTTACTTAAGATCTTTTAGTTCTAACTCGAGTGTTTTTCCTTTTCAATTCGCTCGGGTCAGCCTGAGCACATCATGGTTTAAATACCTTATTGCTGGAGGACGAAGACGAAGATTGTATTATTAGTATTTATTATATTTCACTGCATCATGTATTCCACTGCATTATTTATTATTCTCTGGTATGTGTAACTCTGATCTATGTTGTATAAGTATAATCAAATGTTTTGTAAAACAGCTTCATGAACTGTTATTTAATTATTATATTTTGTCATTTCGCTGTGAGATTCTGTTTGATTTTTTTCTTTCTCTTCTTTTTCTTATTCACCCCAATACAATCCGCCCTTCTGTATGATTTATGTCGGCATGTGTGTCTGCCTAAAACGTACAAAAGACGGGATGTTACAGTTGGTATCAGAGCTTTGGTTTAGCGATAAATCTTAGCTTTGTGGGGTCAGACAATTTATAATATGGTAGTAATACTTTATGATGAGTCGCTGAGAGTATATATATGAGAGAGCATATTTTTTATGTTACAAAAGGTTTTCGTATTGTGTTTATTTGTTCCATTTTGTATTTATAAATTCTTATCAGTGCATAGGACGCTATGACATCGATAGAGATTTCTTAACACTCAATAGGATAAACCGACACAATATTTGTTTTGAATATAGGTAAATGAAATAATTTTGCCTATGATATTTTCTATACATAAAATAATTTTTTTAGTTGTAATATAATTGTAGCAAGGCAGTGAAATTAATGAATACAGGTTGGAAATAAGATTTGAAAAGTAAAATAAATGAGAATAAACTGGAAATTTAGAACTTAAGTTCCGGGGTTTTGAAATTTTCTTTCGAATGATTTTGGAATATAGTAATAATATTATTAGAAGTATTTTTTGTTATAAATATTTCAATATGATTTGAAAGAATTTCTTTAATGAAATTTGGAAAGTTCTGTACTCCCTTCTATGTCGCTGGAAAATAATTTCGGTGATGAGTGCACACATCATCGACATTCATTTTCGAGTTTCTAAGTGGAAAGGCCATTGTAGTAGTTTTACTACAGATTTGTTTTGATAAACCAATATAAATTTCAAATTGTTTAAATAATTGGATATATAAATTGTGAGTATATGCATTTATCTATTATTTTTAAAATGATTTGAAATTTAACCCCGTATTTAGTTCTTAAGTTTCCATTAATTAATAGTTTCAATTATGGTAGTGAAATGGAATGTAACTAACTGATAATTGGAACCTCTAAATGAAATAAGAGATTTAATGCTAGGTTATGAATGAAATTACAAGCAAGTTGAAATTTTTAACTTATAAGACAAAAGAAATAATTATTGAACATTAAATTAATTGAAAAGAAATGAGGAAATCTTATATGATATTCAATTACATTCTTAAGGCATATATATAACTTATCAAATATTAAAAGTTGTAATGTTTAATAAGAAAATGTAATGGAAATTGTATGAGTAAATTTATGTAATGATAGCTTAATAAACTGCTTTTATAAATAAGAAATTTAGTGTTATAGCTGTTATAAACTTAAGTTATAATTGAAATGTTACTATGATAAAATGAGATAGAAAGTAAGTATTGTAAATGAGTAATGAGAAACTTAAGTAAATATATTGAAATGCAAAATAACTGAATTATACATGAATACTGTAAATAAATGAAATTAAGTAATGAATAAATGAATGTAATGCAACAAAAGAAATTTTCATTATATGGATAAACGAAAATGAATTTGGAAGTGGTGGATAGAAATAACTGAAAATAAGATTGAATGGATGAATGTGAAATTATTTACAAAGAAGCTTATATAGTACTCTAAGAATATGCTTACATTGTTTAAATTAAATTGTATATGAGTAACATATGTAAAAAATGAAGACGGCGTATGTAACGACCCATAATTTTCGATGTTTAGAATTTGTTGATTTATTAAGATTTTGGTAATTAAATCAGAAATTGATAAAAATTTGTAATTTGTTAATGAATTAATAACGGTAATAAAATGTAAGAATGTTAATGCAAGTCAATAAATGACTAAATTTAGCGCAACCCCAATTAATTGAAACAATTGTAAGGCTATAATTGATTGTAAATAGTAAATTAGGAAATAAATTCAGAGTTATATAAATTGATAAAATCAATGTTAGATAAGTGATCATAATATTTATTATTTGATAATAAAGTATGAATGAGATTTAATTTACAAAAATTAGGATATTTTAAATTGTTTACCCATTTATTTAATCTATTCAATTAGATCTAAATCCATTGCAATTAAACATAATTAATTACTAAGTAAATATGAATTTAGCTGATGATTATAAACCATTAGGGCAACTGGATATATAGCAGTGTTAAAGTTATCTATAAGATAATGGTTGATTTAAAAAAAAGAATAGGAATCAAGGTTTATTAATTTAAATTTAATAAATTGGATTAATTAAAAATTAAATGAAATTTAATATTTAAATATTACGTAAATGGGTATTAAGATGAAATTGGGAAATGTTAGTGTACCAAGATATAAACCAATGTAAATTATATTCTAATTGTAATAAAGGACTTGAATAACAAGGTTTAAAAATTCATAAATGGATTTTGGGAATTTTAAATTCATAAATTTCTGAATATAATGAAATTTAAACTTAATGCTGAAATTGATTAATGAATCAACATTAAATTGACATCTAAATTTTTTTAAATCATTTTAAATGATTAAGAAATAAAAAATAATGAAAGTTGTCAATTATCGAATTGAAATTAAAAATTTGATTTCATTAATTAATTATTAATTTATTTAATTAATGTAAAAATAGCCATTTTGGCTGCTGACTTGGATTTTGGAGAAACCAGTTTCATCGGATCCGTAACGGTGGATTATTATAGGATCTCAAGTTTCAAATCGATCGGGCTTGTCGTTTGATCGTACGGACTCGAAATGCCTAGAAATCAAATAATTGAAATCAATTTGAAATAACTTGATTTTAGCATTACTTTTTCATACGATGGAATTTGGACATGAAACATATTCCATTGATTTTAAAATATTTTAAAACATCTATTTTGATATATGGGTTGACCCATTTTCGTTCCGGAGTCAAAACGGGCATTTCGGCCGTGGAGCGTTCAACTTTCAAACCGATTCGATCCAATTGTTCCTATTTCTAATCTGCCTATATATATCCAGCTATAAACCCTAGCAGCCCTTCTGTCTCTCATTTCTATACATACAGAAATTTCTGTTGCTCCTCTTTCTCAATGTTAGACAAACCATAAAATTTACAATCCAATTTCAATTCAAAATTCTACCTCAAAAATTCAGACTCCTCAATACATATCAAATTATATATCGATCTGAAGCTCTCGACGAGTGCATTTCAGATTTGAAATTCATTTTCCGATTTGAAGCTCTATTTTTTCAGAAATTGAAGAATTATCCATGGCCGTTCATCACGCGATGATTAACTTCGATGGATCGCCAAATCAATGGTACCATTTTGTGGAGAAGACTGAGAGGATGCAACGATCTCGTTTTTGAGTTAAATTTAAATTGGTAATTTAAATAAAATTTTGGATTAAACTATGAATTATTTTGAAATTATAAAATAGATACATTGATTTGAATAAAATTTGTTTTCTCATATAATAAATTCTCAAAAGTTGTTTACGATTAAAAATCTATATTTTAAAGAAACTCATATATATATATATATAATATGTGCGTTTATTTAATAATGTATTAGAATTTAAAAATCATTTCTTTTTAAAAGTTTTAAAAGTAAAATAAATACAAATGTATGTAAATAATTTGTAAATAGGTAAATAAAAAGGTTTAAAAGCATAAAGCATGATTTCATAAATTAAAATAAAGTAAGAATTAAAACAAAGTTACCAATAAATTATAAACAAGGGTGTAAATATAACTTGTGAAATAAAATAGAAAAAGGGTTTAAAATAAAATTTATAAATAAGTTAACAAAAGGGTTTAAACACAATTTAAACACATTTGGCAAATGTTTGATAAGTACTAATATAGATTAACAAGTGTAACATGATGATACAAGTGGCTTAAATATATTTTCAAATTAAAATAAAAAAATGAAAAATGACTAGAGGAAAGAAATAACCAGGCTCTTCAATTTTTCCATCTTTCTCTAACAAATCAAAAGAAAAGGAATTTTAAAAAAAATCTGGAATTAAAAACCAAAACAAAAACAAAATCCTTTCATACTCACAATCAAATCTGAAAAGCAAGTTACAGATTTAATTTCAAAAGCTTGAAGCAACGCAAAGCAAATATGTGGTTCCAGTTCAAAAAAATCAAACTACAACAAGATCAATTCATATTCAAGGATCAGGTTTGAACTCAAGTAAATCAAAAAGCAATTTAAAGCTTCAGCTTCAACCTGGAAACCCAAAAAACAAAGGGATAAGAAAATCAAGCCTAGAATCAAATTAGTAATCAAAACAAGACCAAGCTTCAGGCAAATCAAAAGATAGTGCAAAGGAATTCGACTTCAACAATCATCAGCTAGCAGATGATCATCTACAAATCAAGAAAAAAAACTTAAGTTCCAGATCATTTTCTAGTTCCAAACAGAACCATGTCCTCTGTTCCAAGTACAGGTGAGCAAACTCACCTATATTCTTTGGTATTATGACCAATGCTTAAAGTATTTATGAAAATGTTTGGTTAATACGTTTACATGTTTGTGTGAATGTATATTTGTATATAGGAAATTAACTCTGTTATATCAATAGAATTAAGGACATCATTTTGAGAGAAAAATTCACATATTCCTTTCAAAATTGAATTAAGCCTTGATTTCTAAAAAGGAATTGTTTGAAACATCACAGATTCATTTTTAAAAATAAATTCAAAAGGATTTATCGAGCAATTAAATTCAAAAAATTGAATCTATAGTTGAAATCTGATATGAGAAAAAAATCAATAATCATGAATTCGTATTTAGGTTTCATAATCGAGTTCCTATTAGCAAATAATGATTTTTGGGAAGGGTTTTATAATTTTTAAGCCTGTATGTCTCGAGATATTGCTAGATAAACAGATTTGGTTTGAAAATATATTTTCGTCGACTTCGTCGACGAGAGGCATTGCGGTCTGTTCTTGAAGGGGGAGGTGGTCATAGGGGAGGTGTCGACCGTGGTGGAATTTGGGTTTTAGGCTTGGAGCGGTTGATCGAGATGGCTTAGGGTTTTGGGGTGGCTTTCAGGTGGTCGGCGAACGCGATTGTTTTGGGAAATGGTGGGGCGACCGGAGTTCAAGGATTTTGGCATGAAGGTGACCGTATGTATGTGCTTTCGATCGAGGTAAGTGGCGCATGAGGTATTGGTCGGATGTGGATGTGGTAGTTCGATTTGGGGTGGTTGCAGATTTCTGGTTTTGGAAATTAGGTGGAGCTGAAGGTCGTTTTTTCGATCAGAGGCGATTTCTGGCATCGATGATGGGCAACTGAATTAGGGGGTAGAATAGCACTTGGTCGCGATGCCACAGCGGTGAGTCAGTCTTTGATGAAGATGTGCACGTGCACGAGAGGATTTCGATGCTGAGTGAATGGATAGCTTCGTTTCAAGTAGGTTTGTTCGCATGCGTCAATGTTCGAGTGGTAATTTGGTTGATTGGAGTAGTATCCACTCTAGTTTTTATGGCGACAATTTCGAATAGATTGTGGGTTGCTCGTCTGGTAGATGAGAAGAGGGGATGAAATTTGGAAAGAGGTAGTTTTTCTTGGATCTGGGCTTCGGCCCGATTGGCTTGTAAAAGTTAGGTGCGGTTAATTTGTTTTTGGGTTGTAGGCTTCGGGACCGATGAGTTTTGCTTTAATTTAAGCAAAATTTTGTTAATGAAGAATGTGATTGTTAAGTAAAAACAAAATCCACATCCAATTACTTTACAAAAGTTGCAACAAACATGTTGTTTTTAAAAATTGGATCGAGTGAGTAATTAAAGGTAGAGATGTCAATTTTAGTAAAATATCTTAATTTATTTTGTAATGAATTAATTAAGGATTTAAAGTTAATTAATTACTTAAAGAATAATTACTTAGTTAAAGATAAATCAAAACTAATTATTTAACAATCAAAGGTTAGTTAATTTATTAATTAAAGTAGATTAATTTATGAAGGTTAATTAATTAATTAAATGTAATTAATTAAGGGTATTTAATTACTTAAAGATAATTACTTAATAAAAGTAGTTAAGGATAATTAGTAAATGATTAGAGATTGATAAAGTAAGCGATTAAAGAACAATTAATTAAGGATAATTAATTTGAATGATTAATTAATTGAGGTAATTAATTTGACGATAATTAATTAATTAAAGATTAACTAATGAAAGTGATTGAGGATAATCACTTATTGTAATTAATTAAAGGTAATTTATTTAGTGGTAATTAATTAAGGGTAAATTAATTATGTAATTAACTTAAAGGTTATTTTAATTAATGTAATTAATTATGGACTAATAAATTTAGGGTAATTAATTGAGATGATAATTAAGGAATAATTTATTAATAAATTAATTAATACTAAAAGATTTGTAATTTACTAATTAGGATCGATTAATTAATTCGTGAGTAATTAATTTAAGTGAAAATTAAATTGAATTAATTTAGGATTAAACAATTAATTAATCATGTTTATAAATGATTATCGAATGCTTGGATTGCTTATAAATGTTTGCATTGTATGAAATGTCTTGAATTGATTATTATTTCTGGACTGTAATATTCTGTTCTGTGAATTGAGCTGTATGTAATTTATTTATTTATTTATTTATTTTATCTGTGATACAGTTATCTGTGAATCTGTGAATGAAGATAAGCATTATAAGAATATACTGCTTATCGATATTGATATGTTTGGATTGTAATGATTGATGATATTGCACTATTGTGTAAAACCCGCTGGGCTACACCATACACACACAAATATGGATTGCATGAGGAAATCGGTTAAGTTACAGATTTTTGAAAAAAAAATTAAAAATTGTATTTTGAATCCAAATGTTTTGGAAATGGATTGGGTTAAATGTAAAAAGCTTTTGAAAAGAAGTTTTGAAGGTGAAAGTTATTTTGAATAACTTGATAAAGTTTTGAATTTAAATAATTTGATTTGAATTCGAATTCAATATTTGAAATTGAATTCTATAATTAGAAATTATAGTTTAAAAGGGTTATATAAGTTATAAATATGTTTATATGAGTTTTAAACCATTTCAAAACAATTGTTTTTGGGAATTTAAATTTAACCCAAGATTTAAGGGCTTTAACTCGTGCAAATGTAATCGGACTTTTCCGAAATGAAAACTATTTGTATTCAAATAATAATAGCTTTCATATAAAGAAAGGATTTCCAATTTGTGTTGAAAGATTTCAAGTTTGAATTGAAATTGTTTTGAAAGCTAAGAATAAATCTTTGTGAAAAAAATGGTTGAATCGTGTTTTGAAATCGAAGAGGAATTTAAACGGTGTATCTTTTATATAAAAGATTTGTGTTGGAAATGGTTTTGAAAGCTGTAAATTGAGTGTTTGGGTTAATAATTGGATGAGATAATACAATTTGAAAAGGAAGTTGTTTTGAAAAGCTGTGAATGAATCTTTGTGAAAGACTGGTAAACTTTGTGAAGTAAATCTTTTTGTTTAAAAGATTAAAATGGTAATTTGTTTAAACCATTTGAAAGGAAAGTTTTGCATTTTAAAGTTGTGACTTAACTGAGATCCCATTATCTATATGTTTTTAAATATTGCACTTATTATTCGGTTTAGCCGGGAGAGAACCTTGTGTCATATAACCCATTCCTAATAGTGATACGACGAAAATGGATAGTATTTGAAGACCGGGTATTTTCAAAAACGAAAGGATAACCCGTCGATTGTCTCCGCACTGAGTCGCGCCGGTATAGAGATCTCCATATGTGATTGTAACGTCCCGATTTGTCGGCGCTCGAAAGTCGACATCGATACGTCCACTGTATCAAATGCCACACAGTCGAATGCCCAAAAACCCGAATCGTTAGGGTTTAAAGAAGAAGAGGTAGAAGAAGAAGGAAAGAAAACAACAACAAAATCACACATATTGCAGTGGAACAAATATAATAGATAAATAAATATCTTTAAAACAAAATCACTATATCAGTTATTACATTACATCACATTACATTATCAGAGTGTACAACAACAAACAGCGGAAAGAAATATTACATATATAAGTGATACGCTTCGCCATCCAGCTTGCTCCTGATTTCCATAGCAACTTCTTGGCTTCGCTCCCGAATAACTGCTAACCTGACTCTAGGTTGCCCATGTGGAAAATTGGGGGCACCCAGAGTTTAGAAAGGGAACAATAAACTCCAGGTCAGTCATGAGACTGGTGTGAGATCTTAAAAGCAGTTATTTTCACAAAGAAAATAAAATAAAAAAAGAAATCCGCTGTGCTTTTGGAAAATGAAACTACCATAAGGCCTCCCGCACACACACAATGCAATCGCACACTTGGGGGAGATTTCTCCTTATGATAGTCAAATATGCTTGATACGCAAAATCCTTTGATATTATTATTATTAGTGCACAGTGCAGAAAACATTTTGAAAGTACAAATTAATCTTATCCAGCATAGGTACCATTATATTATGCTTGCTATTGCTACCTCCTGAGGAGGCAGGTTATAAATTGCAATCGTAAAGGGCTCGTATTGTTTCTTTGGATTTCCAATAAATGGTCAGGCTAAGGAACTTCCTACTGCCACATGGGTACGCCTCTGGCGGGACGTCCTGAGAACTTAACCAGTTCTCTGCCAACACAAGGCCGGGTTACCTCTGTAACTAAGTAACTACTTCATGAGTATGCCATCCCCCGGTCCTTTGGGACCTTTATCAGAGGATCCTCTACACCAAAAACCACAAAGAAAAGTATTTGCAATAACCACAAAGGTTATATCAGGGCTCCATACCTGACACCATCCTTTTCCAAAAGGAAATGAGATACCCTAAAGGGCGCGAACCTCATAACCTTGCCGCATCTTTCCTTTTTCGACCATTTTCGGGGTGTGAGGTCCAATGAGGTCTCGTCCACAAAGATACACTTTTCACAAAGTCATGCATTGATCAACAAATGATCAGCAGCACTTCGTGTGCCACATTACCAATTTGGGAAAACATCACTAGTAACCATCAACTACATAACCTCTGAGCTCGTACGTCTCAGAGAAGGGTGTTAAGCTAAGAGAATAAATTCTCCGCCACCAACAGGAATGTATTCGATAGAAACTAGCTTTACATATCAAAGTGTAACGTCAGCTACACATCCATACAAGTCCGTTCCTGGATCGAACGGAACCGAAGGCACTTCAAAGAAGCCCTTGCAAATCCGGATATTCACTAATCACATCCGGAATCCCCATCACAAAGGGTGATAAAATCTCTATACCGGAGCATCCCGGTGCAGAGACATTCGACAGGTAATCCTTTCGCTTTCGAAAATACCCAGTCTTTAACACCATCTTCAAATACAATCATATTTCTCATATCGTTAGTCGAAATGGGTTTACAAGGTCTTCTCCTGGCTAATCCGAATAATGAGCGCTTATTTTTAAAAATAAGTGTTCATTCAGATTTCAAACAAATCACAATAATTTTTCACTTCGATCTTTTAAATAAAAGATCTATCACAAATCAAAAAGTTTCGATGTGGTTTTCGGATATCCACTTGGAATCCGACCCCCGGTTGCATCGAAATTCAAATGCCATTTAAAGGCAAATATCGATAGTCGGTTATTTAACTATCAATCAACATTCACGACAATTTCCATATTTAAATAATTTTCCCAATTATTTATTTCCAAAATATCTTTGTAAGATATATTTTCACACTTCAACAATTTGAAAGCAGATTTCAAATCACTTTTCACTCGTGGAATAAAATTCCCGATATTATTTATTTCCACTGAAAGTCTACCGAGTTAAAATGCTTTAAAATAATTTAAATTACTTATCCAAACATATATACTTATAAATATTTAAAATAAAACTATTTTAAAACACTTACTTAAATATTAGTTATGAAAACATTATATAAAAATCTCGTATGGAAATTCAAGGCCAAACTAATTTTTTAAAATAAAATTAGTAGATAGGATATTAGTATTTAAATATCCGTTTTCTAAAACAAATATCAATTTTTAATCTTTAAAATAATTCTTTCTGTAAGTGATTAAATAAATCCATGCTTCAAAGATTTAAAACGATTTCCAAAAATAATTTCTCCAACCATAATTTCTTTCTTCAAATCAATTTCTAGAACTTTTAAATTATACTTCAAAGGTTACTCTAAAAAGATACTCGGCTTTCCAGGAAGGAATTATCTTACCGTTTGTATCAATTAATAAATCTTTTGATTTATTTTAATTTACATTCCAAATCTGTAAGTTCCTTTCACACTCTTAAAAATAACCAAATATTTATTTTCAAAACAATTTCCCTTTACCTTTATAAATTCCCATTGTGAATTCAAATTTCTAAATATCCATTGATGTACGATTTTCAAATCGATTTCTAAATATTCACTTTCAGCACCGAATTAAATTCTGAATTGATTTCCAAATTTATTTACAAATACCCAAATCAATTTTCAAAATTTGATTTCTAAATTTACTTCAACACCAAACTTATTATCTTCTGAAACAAATTCCTTCTTTTGAATTTATTTAATTTTCTAAAATTAATTTTCTATAAATTTCTACTAAATTTCAAAAATCAAATTTTATTTATTCCCTATATCCTACGATATCAGAAGTATATTCGGCTAAATTATAGCCTTCAAGGGTTTCAATTACAAATAATCACACACAGATTATAAATAATCACACACAAAATATGAAACAAATTCAATATTTGAGGAATCCAGCTGGATCCCTCCAACCTGTTTCCCTGCATCCATAGACGTTAGCACAACAATTAAATACCAATCCCACTTAGAGGTGGGATATCGCGGTATTTGGGATTTATAAAATATCATCCGCTAATATGCGGCGCAATAGGGTCTAACTAATATAAAAGATAATAAATTAATTATCCAAGCACACAGTCAATCAATTTTGAATTTAACTATCACAATTCAACCATCAATCAATTATTGAAAATTTCAATTACTAAAATTTTGAGTGGGAAGATCTCACCTTTGCTTTTCATGCAATCCGTTTTCATTCCAATTGTTTCTTTCAGATATTGACCTTGTATAAACAATTTATACAGTTTATTAATATCTGAACCAATCGAATAACTAAATTTTTATTTGATAGTTTAAACTAATTAATGATTTGTTTTTAATAAATTTTCCTTTTAAAAATACATATACACTTATAAAATAGATTTCAAAAATTTGACTTATACAAATTCCTTCCATATTTATAATTCCTTTTTAAAGAATCTTTTAGTAATTAAAATAAATTAGCTAAGCTAATTGAACAAATTTATCTCCACTCCATTATTTAAAATAAACTTAGTAGATTAAAATATGTATTCATAAAATTTTATAAGTAGAAATCTATTTCCTAACATATACACATATACATTAAATTAAATTTAAAATAAACCCCATATACCTTAACTGCTCTAGAACTCCTCCCCTTCCAATCCACGGCCTCGCAAACCAAAACAAAACTGAATTCCAAATCGCGAGTGCTCGCCTTCCCTCTGAGTCGCCTCGCCTCGCCCAAAACCTATACCCGATCGTTTGAACCCATAATGCGACCCTCTATTGCCTCATCTACCAAACCGAGTCACATCAGAATTCACTGCACACTTCAGTGCAAACTCCTACGAATACGAACTACCCACGACCATCACACCCGGTGCTGCAATCCACTGCAATCCAATCGAACGTCACAACCATCAGCTCCTCGACCTTGCGACTTCACCGACAAACTCCTCAAATCACAACTCGCACACCATCTCGAAATAACCCTAACTCGATCTGCAGTCCATCGCCACTAGCCAACTTACCCCAAATCGCCTCAACCCATGCAGTAAACCCGAACTTCTCCTCCCTGAGTCGCCACTTGTCGTGTCGTGCCGCCCGATGCTCCCTAAGCGATCGCGCCTCCAGTCGCCGCGAGCACCGCCAGTGCCACTCTCACGAGTGCTTATTCCTAACAATGAATCCAAACCCAGCCTTCAAACTCGGCCTGGAAGAAATGGGAAGCGGCCATGATTTCGTCTTGATTTGGAAGAGGGGTGAATAAATTTTAGTTTGGCCTTTTTTATTTCTCCTGATTTGAAACGAGGCTTCGGCCATAAAAAAAGATTTGAATAGCTCTAAAGATCTGTTGTGAAAATGGGAGACAGGATTTGATATTAGCGTGCTTGAGTTAACAGGCTACAGTGTTTCGAACGAAAAGGAAAAAGGCTGATGCGATATAATTTCAACCGCAACTGACTAGTATAAATATTCAATTTAAATTCAATTCAAACCGTTCGATAAATACAACTTAAAAACTTGACCTCCTATTGAGGCATGCCGCTAGGCGTTTATAATGTAATACACCTATTCCGAACACAATGGAAAAGACTTTGAGTCCGAATTTGATCGTATGCGCAAGTTACGGAAATAAACGATCAATTTAAATTAAATCGATTAAAATAGTTTCTATGCGTTTTGAGCTGCAAGGGTCAAACGATAACTCCGATTGCTACGAAAATTGGAATCCGATAATAACTAACTATTACGAATCCAATGGAACTGGTTTCGTTGAATTACGAGACTGTGTCTCAAAAGGCTTTAAATATCGATTTAAACGATAAAATTTCAAAACTGAACAAATCATTCCCAAATTCAATCCTGAAGCTTCTATTATCTTCAGTATTATCAATATAAATTTTCTAAGCCATCAAATTATTTTTAACAAGCTTAATTGAAGATTCAACATTTTACCCAATTTCGATAAATTAAATTCAATAATTAAATTGCCAAAATCATAGTAAATTTTGAAATTCAAGTCAACTAACTTCCAAATATTTAAATCGATTAAATATTTCATTTCAAATGCTAAAAATTTCCGGGTCATTACACCCTTCCCCCCTTAAAAGAATTTCGACCCAGAATTACAAGTTAGGAAGAATGATCCTTAACCCGTTTACTATTTACCCAAAACCAAACAATTTTATCAATTTATCAACCCAAATCTTTTTATTAACGATTCATTTCAACTAACTTTCCAACTTCAATTATAAGTTCTAAACAAAATTGTTTCCTTTAAATCAAGTTTGAATTTTTAAATTCAAATTTCAAATTATCCAGAATTTTTAAAAAAATTTCTAACTCCCTAAATTTTCGAAAATTTCGCCAGCGTCTCCTTTGCACGGCTAGCTCGGTACGACTACAAAATGGTAACAAAGGCCCTCAGATCCAAAAAGAAAACAAAACGACAAGTGGCCAGATCAAAAACCCAATCAAATTTCATATAGAAATTTAAGTACATTTCTTTTTGTCGAGAAATTCAAATTTATCTTTAGAAATCAAAATCCAATTCTTTTTCCTTTATAATACCTGTAAGCTATTAAGCAATAATATCCAATTACCATATCCAAAACCGTTTAATCCATTTCCTTACAGAATTTTCAATCATACTCCTTGTATCATTTTTACTTCACTATTGAAGTTGTATATCCATTTTCATTCAATCTTGTATTTTCAATTTCATTTGAATCCAATTGAGAAATTTCAATTCTACTTGGATTCAATTTATCTTTTGAATCTTGAATTTTTATCGATTATCTTTCATTCACAACTGACTCAAATCATTAATTTTAAATTAGTCTCATTTACTAATTCATTTCAATTTCCAATTTGAAATTGTTTATTGCTAACAAAAATATTTCCAAATTTTTTTATCTCAGAGTCTCCCTTGTACGGAGGAGCTTTTGCAATTTGAAAAAAGATATAAATATATATACATCGACCCACCCTGTCAAAAAAACAAAAACAATTCATATTTCCTATTTTTTATTGCATAGGCATACTTATTTAGCATTTTTAAGTAAAGCAGTTTATTATTAGCATTTTAGCGCGACCAAATCTAGCCAAACGGTCCTCCTGTACCTGTATTTACTCAATTTGAACACGTAAGTGACATATATAGGAAATTCATTTACATTTCACTTATTTTCAATAGTGAACACATAGTTTTCACAAGCAAAATATTGAAAATAATTCTCATAAGCAATTTATATGGTTTCGATACAATTTTAGTTGCTTACAACTAAATCGCACATCATTTCCATTCAATTTCAATGGTTTACAACCCACTTTCTTTCATTCAATTCATTTTTAACCGAAACGAACTCATATCCATTTCAATTAATCTAAAAATCAATTTTATTGGCTTTCCTTACATCATAGGATTTTATGCAATCTCATTTGCGTCAAATGACAACCATTTCTATGCAAATTTCGACGATATCAACTTAATAGAATAACCAATCTAGTTTATAACTAATTTAAATTGGTACCAACTCAATTTACTCTTTATTCTATTTCATTTCCAATTGATTCCGTTCAATTCATTTTTCGCTACCATTCCATAAAACTTGACAACAACTATTTCACAATTTTACTTAAATCGAGCTTTTATCCAATATTTACTTAAGTTATTTATTTTCTTCAAGTTATTTCAGTTCAAGACTGAAATTTATTTTTCCTTATAACACTTCCAAACTTAAATTCCTGATTTGATTTTCATTTATCAAATCCATTCCATCTACTAATTTAGTTAAATTAGTTTTATTCACTTATCCATTTTAAATTTCAACTTTCCATTCTCAATTCATCTCGAATTTATTTTATCAATAACAAGAAAATTTTCAATTTATTTCTACTTACTTGAATTTATCTGCAAATTTCACTCACAATTGAATTCTGATTTAACTAATTCAACTTTCCTGTTTCATGAATTAATTAATTATGATACTAGTTTACTTGAATTCAATCCATTTTATTTTTATTTTTCCAAAGTTTGGATTTTTTTTATTCAACTTGATCTAAGTCAAATCTCATTCCATTTTTTTTCCAGTTCCAATCCATTTACTTACAAATGTTCACTCATTTGTTCATTCACAAATTTATTCCACAGTTACTTTTATTTATCCCTTTTCAATTTGTATCTTATTCGAATCAAATTTCAAATATTTTTATGAGTTATCGTTGGTTATACCGTTATTTCTTATTAAATTTCCATATAGTAATGATGATAATTCAATATCATCACTTCCTAACAACCAAGCAACTATATACCATAATATTTTACAGAAAATCATTTCTTTTATATACAAAAATGGTTTTGGGTAAAATTATTTTATTTAACCTATTTTAAAATAATACTATGTCAGTTTATCTTGTTTAAGAGTTTGGAAACCCCTAGTGATATAGTTGGCCAAACTGCACTAACCAGAATCTGTAAACAATCAACCGATAAGTCAACGTAATACAAAACAATTTTATATTCACTAACAAATACACGCTCATATCTATTATTATTACACTCACACTCATTCTAGAGTACTGCTGACTCTATCTCTATGAGTAACACCCACCAGAGCCAAGGTTATCGCTTAACCAATTGCTCTGATACCAATCTGTAACATCCCGATTACTCGGCGCCCGAAAGTCGACATTGAAACGTCCAATGTATCAAATTCCGCATAGTCGAGTGCTTAAAAACCCGAATCGTTAGGGTTTAAAGAAGAAGAGGTAGAAGAAGGAAAGAAAACAACAACAAAATCTCACATATCGCAGCGGAACAAATATAATAGATAAATAAATATCTTTAAAACAAAATCACTATATCAGTTATTACATTACATCACATTACATTATCAAAGTGTACAACAACAAATAGCGAAAAGAAGCATAACATATATAAGTGATACACTTCGCCATCCATTTTGCTCCTGATTTTCGTAGCAACTTCTTGACTTCGCTCCCGAATAACTGCTAATCTGACTCTAGGATGCCCGTATGGAAAATTGAGGGCCCCCAGATTTTAGAAAGGGAACAATAAACTCCAGGTCAGTCATGGGACTGGTGTAAGATCTTAAAAACAGTTATTTTCACAAAGAAAATAAAATAAAAAAAGAAATCCGCTATGCTTTTG
The DNA here is from genome assembly GCA_030765085.1 of Allium cepa. Classification (NCBI taxonomy): domain Eukaryota; kingdom Viridiplantae; phylum Streptophyta; class Magnoliopsida; order Asparagales; family Amaryllidaceae; genus Allium; species Allium cepa. The sequence goes on from CM060935.1 coordinate 28,608,013, forward strand.
GAAAATGAAACTACCATAAGGCCTCCCGGCACACACACAATGCAATCGCACACTTAGGGGAGATTTCTCCTTATGATAGTCAAATATGCTTGATACGCAAAATCCTTTGATATTATTATTATTAGTGCACAGTGCAGAAAACATTTCGAAAGTATAATATTAATCTTAGCCAGCATAGGTACCATTATATTATGCCTGCTATAGCTACCTCCTGAGGAGGCAGGTTATACAATTGCAATCGTAAAGGGATCGTATTGTTTCTTTGGATTCCAACAAATGGTCAGGCTAAGGAACTTCCTACTGCCACATGGGTACGCCTTTGGCAGGACATCCTAAGAACTTAACCAGCTCTCTGCCAACACAAGGCCTGGTTACCTCTGTAACTAGGTAACTACTACACGAGTATGTCATCCCCCGGTCCTTTGGGACCTTTATCCGAGGATCCTCTACACCAACAACCACAAAGAAAAGTATTTGCAGTAACCACAAAGGTTAAATACCAGGGCACCATACCTGACACCACCCTTTTCTAAAAGGAAATGACATACACTAAAGGGAATGACCCTCATAACCTTGTCGCATCTTTCCTGTTTCGACCATTTCCAGGGTGTGAGGTCCGATGAGGTCTCGTCCACAAAGCTACACTTTTCATAAAGTCATGCTTTGATCAACAAATGATCAGCAGCACTTCGTGTGCCACATTACCAAATTGGGAATATATCACTAGTAACCATTAACTACATAACCTCTGAGCTCGTACGTCTCAGAGAAGGGTGTTAAGCTAAGAGAATAAATTCTCCGCCACCAACAGAAATGTATTCGATAGAAACTAGCTTCACATATCAAAGTGTAACGTCAGCCATACATCCATACAAGTCCATTTCGGGATCGAACGGAACCGAAGGCACTTCAATGAAGCCCTTGCAAATCCAGATATTCACTAATCACGTCCGGAATCCCCATCACAAAGGGTGATAAAATCTCTATACCGGAGCAACCAGGTGCAGAGACATTCGACAGGTAATCCTTTCGCTTTCGAAAATACCCAGTCTTCAACACCATCTTCAAATACAATCCCATTTCTTGTATCGTTATTCGGAATGAGTTTTATGACACAAGGTCTTCTCCCGTCTAATCCGAATAACGAGCGCTTATTTTTAAAAATAAGTGTTCATTTAGATTTCAAACAAATCACAATAATTTTTCACTTCGATCTTTGAAATAAAAGATCTATCACAAATCACAAAGGTTCGATGTGGTTTTCGGATATCCACTTGGAATCTGACCCCCGGTCGCATTGAAATTCAAATGCCATTTAAAGGCAAATATCGATAGTCGGTTATTTAACTATCAATCAACATTCACGACAATTTCCAGATTTAAATAATTTTCCCAATTATTTATTTTCAAAATATCTTTGCAAGATATATTTTCACACTTCAACCATTTGAAAACATATTTCAAATCACTTTTCACTCGCGGAATAAAATTCTAGATATTATTTAATTCCACTGAAAATCTTCCGAGTTTAAATGCTTTAAAATAATTTAAATTACTTATACAAACATATATACTTAGAAATATTTAAAATAAAACTATTTTAAAACACTTACTTAAATATTAGTTAAGAAAATATTATATAAAAATCTCGTATAAAAATTCAAGGCCAAACTAATTTTTTAAAATAAAATTAGTAGATAGGATATAACTATTTAAATATCCGTTTTCTAAAACAAATATCAATTTTTAATCATTAAAATAATTTTTTCTATAAGTGATTAAATAAATCCATGCTTTAAAGACTTAACACAATTTCCAAAAATAATTTCTCCAACCATAATTTCTTTCTTCTAATTAATTTCTAGAACTTTTAAATTATACTTCAAAGGTTACTCTAAAAAGATACTCGGCTTTCCAGGAAGGAATTCTCTTATCGTTTATATCAATTAATAAAACTTTCGATTTATTTTAATTCACATTCCAAATCTGTAAGTTCCTTTCACACTCCTAAAAATAACCAAATATTTATTTTTAAAACAATTTCCCTTTACCTTTATAAATTCCCGTTGTGAATTCAAACCTTTAAATATCCATTGATATACGATTTTCAAATCTATTTCTAAATATTCACTTTCAGCACCGAATCAAATTCTGAATTGACTTCCAAATTTATTTACAAATACCCAAATCAATTTTCAAAATTTGATTTCTAAATTTATTTCAACACTAAACTTATTGTCTTTTGAAACAAATTCCTTCTTTTGAATTTATTTAATTTTCTAAAATTAATTTACTATAAATTTCTACTAAATTTCAAAAATCAAATTTTATTTATTCCCGGTATCCTACGATATCAGAAATATATTCAGCTAAATTATAGCCTTCAAGGGTTTCAATTACAAATAATCATACACAGATTATAAATAATCGCACACAAAATATGAAACAAATTCAATATTTGAGGAATCCAGTTGGATCCCTCCAACCTATTACCCTGCATCCACAGACGTTACCACAACAATTAAATACCAATCCCACTTCGAGGTGGGATATCGCGGTATATGGGATTTATAAAATATCATCCGCTATTATACGGTGCAATAGGGCTTAACTAATATAACTGATAATAAATTAATTATCCAAGCACATAGTCAATCAATTTTAAATTTAACTATCACAATTCAACCATCAATCAATAATTGAAAATTTCAATTATTAAAATTTTGAGTGAGAAGATCTCACCTTTGCTTTTCATGCAATCCGTTTTTATTCCAATTTGTTTCTTTCAAATATTGAGCTTGTATAAACAATTTATACAATTTATTAATATTCGAACCAATCGAATAATTAAATTTTTTATTTGATAGTTTAAACTAACCAATGATTTGTTTTTAATAAATTTTCCTTTTAAAAATACATATACACTTATAAAATAGATTTCAAAAATTTGACTTATACAAATTCCTTCCATATTTAAAATTCCTTTTTAAAGAATCTTTTAGTAACTAAAATAAATTAGCTAATCTAATTGAACAAATTTATCACTACTCCGTTATTTAAAATAAACTTAGCAGATTAAAATATGTATTCATAAAATTTTATAAGTAGAAATCTATTTCCTAACATATACATTAAATTAAATTTAAAATATACCCCATATACCTTAACCGCTCTAGAACTCCTCCCCTTCCAATCCATGGCCTCGCAAACCAAAACGAAACCGAATTCCAAATCGCGAGTGCTCGCCTTCCCTCTGAGTCGCCTTGCATCGCCCAAAACCCATACCCGATCATATGAACCCATGACGCGACCCTCTATTGCCTCCTCTACCAAACCGTGTCACATCAGACTTCACTGCACACTTCAGTGCAAACTCCTACGAATACGAACTGCCCACGACCATCACAACCGGAGCTGCAATCCACTGCAATCAAAGTAAACGTCACAACCATCACCTCCTCGACCTTGCGACTTCACCCACAAACTCCTCAAATCACAGCTCGCGCACCATCTAAAAATAACCCCAAATCGATCTGCAGTCCATCGCCACTAGCCAACTCACTCCAAATCGCCTCAACCCACGCAGTCAACCCGAACTTCTCCTCCCTAAGTCGTCGCTTGTCGTGCCGTGCTTCCTAATGCTCCTTGAGCGATTGCGCCTCCAGTTGCCGCGAGCGCTTATTCCTAACAATGAATCCAAACCCGGCATTCAAACTTGGCCTAAAATAAATGGGAAGCGGCCATGATTTCGTCTTGATTTGGAAGAGGGGTGAATAAATTTTAGTTTAGCCATTTTTATTTCTCCTGATTTGAAACGAGGCTTCGGCCATAAAAAAAGATTTAAATCTCTATAAAGATCTGCTGCGAAAATGGGAGACAGGATTTGATATTAGCATGCTCGAGTTAACAGGCTATAGTGTTTTGAACGGAAAGGAAAAAGGCTGATGCGATATAATTTCAGTTGCAGCTGACTAGTATAAATATTCAATTTAAATTCTATTCAAACCATTCGATAAATGCAACTTAAAAACATGACCTCCTATCGAGTCGTGCCGCTAAGCGTTCATAATGTTATACACCTATTCCGAACACAATGGAAAAGGTTTCGAGTCCAAATTTGATCGTACGCGCGAGTTACGGAAATAAACGATTAATTTTAAATTAAATCGATTAAAATAGTTTCTATGCGTTTTGAGCTGCCAGGGTCAAATGACAACTCCGATCACTATGAAAATTAGAATCCGATAATAACTAACTATTACGGATCTAATGGAACTGGTTTCATCGAATTCCGAGACTATGCCTCGGAAGGCTATTTTTAAATATCGATTTAAACGATAAAATTCCAAAACTGAACAAATCATTCCCAAATTTAATCCTGAAAATTCTATTATCTTCAGTATTATCAATATAAATTTTCTATGCCATCAAATTATTTTTAACAAGCTTAAAATTGAAGATTCAACATTTTACCTAACTTCGTTAAATTAAATTCGATAATTAAATTTCCAAAATCATAGTAAATTTTGAAATTCAAGTCAACTAACTTCCAAATATTTAAAATCGATTAAATATTTCATTTCAAATGTTAAAAATTTCCAGGTCGTCGCAGTAATAGAGAGTCCGATCGAGATTGTGAATACTTGGATTTGCAAGGGCTTCTTTGGAAGTGCCTTCGGTTCTGTTCGAACAAGGAACAGACTTGTATAGTTGTGTGTATGACATTACACTTTGAGATGTAAAGCTGGTTTCTATCAAATACAATTTTTTTTGGTGGTGGAGATTTATTCTCTTAGCTTAACACCGTTCTCTGAGACGTACGAGCTCAGAGGTTATGTAGTTGATGGTTTCTAGCGATACGTTCCCAATTTGGTAATGTGGCATACGAAGTGCTACTGATCATTTGTTGATCAAAGCATGACTTTGTGAAAAAGTGTAGCTTTGTGGACGTGACTTCATCGAGCCTCACAACCCGGTAATGGTCGAAACAGGAATTGTGGCAGCAAGGTTAGTTGGAGGTAGCTCCCCTTGAGCGTATGACCATTTCGTTCTTGATAAAAAGTGAATCATGGTATGGAGCCCAGATATTTAATTATATTGATTTTGAAAGTGATATCGTGGTATGGAGCCTAGATATTTACTTATGTTGATTTTGAAAGTGGTACATGGTGTGGAGCCCAGATACTTTACTGTGTGGTTGTTGGATTGAGGGCCCTCGGATAAAGGTCGGTAACGACCGGGGGATGGCATGCTCATGTCAGTAGTTAATTTCGGGCTGGGGTAACCCGGCCTTGCGTAGCAGAGATCCGGTTAGGTTCTCGGGGACGTCCCTCTAGAGGCGTTCCATTTTTTGTGGGAAGTTCCTTTGCCTGACCATTTGTTGAAAATCCAATCATCCAATACGCGCCATGTACGGTTATAGTTGTATAACCTACCATTTACTTATGGTGGCGCCCCACTGTTTAGATGGTAGCAGTAGTAGGCATAGTTTGAAATGTCTATACTGGCTAAGATTAGTATTATACTTGCAAATGTCTTTTGCATTATGCACTAATAATAATATCAAATGACTTTCGCGTATCAAGCATTTTTTAATGTCATAAGGAGAAATCTCCTTCAAGTGTGCGCTTGCATTGTGTGTGAGGTGGAAGGCCTTATGGCGGTTTCATTTTCTAAAAAGCATTACGGTTTTCAAATTTTAAATTCTTTTGTTGTTTGTTTTAAAGATAAAACTATTTTTGTTTGCTCATACCAGTCCCATGACTGACCCGGAGTTTATTGCTCCTTTCCTAAACTCTGGGTGCTCACAATTTTCCACACGGGCAGTCTAGAGTTAGGTTTTTCAGATAATCAAATAGCAGGTGAAGATTCGGTAGGTTTCAGTCTTTGGGAATCTTGTTTAATCTTTGGATGACTGACCTTGCTTAAGTCATCGATGATGGTGGTTCGAGCTTATTGGATTGGAGTCCTCGTAGCTTTTGGGATGAGCTTTTGGTTTGGAGTTGTAGATTTTGGATTCACTCTTCATCGAAGATCATATTTGAGTTATCTCTTCCATTGTTATCATATTCCGCTGTTGTATATTTGTCTCTGATATTGTTGTATCATATTGTATTGGATATTGTATTCATTGTTGTATCAATGATATTATTTCATTGTTTTTCTTCCTCTATGTTGTACTTGATGTGTTATAAGCTCCGGCGAACAGATTCGACGTTTGGATCTTCGGCATTTGAATACGGGTGACATATTTGGTGTCGATTTTCAAAGGTCGAGTCAGGGTCGTTACATTTGGTATCGGAGCTGAAAGTTGAAACTTTAGCTCAGGTGTATAACACAAGTAGCTCATTAGAGATAGGGTAAAGTATACCCTAGAATGAGTATATCCCTAAGATATCCGTCAGTGTGCCTCGGTAAATTCTCTTACTATTCACTGATAGTAAGTATGAGTGCAAGAAGAGGATGAGATAGGGGACAGGGGAGTACCACTACAAATGGTCAATACCTTGCGAAAGTGGAAACAAATTTCTTCCCAATCTCCTTTGATTCGTCTTTCCAATTCTTTGATTGCTTCGTGGCAGCTCCAGAAAGAAGTTTTGGAGTGATGGTGGCCCTGCGAATCATGTAGATGAGTTTCTGTCGCGTATTCTCTCCATCGAATTTCTACCAGCTTTTCGTTTTGAACTTTAACGAAATTGATATTTTATTGGCATAAATTGTTAACTAAATATGAAGTTAAATTAAATTGTATCGATAAAAGGATTTCGATAAACCGAATTTGGAATTCTATTGTGATTTCTTGTGAGTATCAAAGTCCAAAGAGGGACAAGTTATATATACTTTGGGGTGTTCCGACTTAAGTTTGGAATCCATATCTAGTGTTTGAGAGTTGTGGAAGATTAAATCCATTAGTTGTTCTCTAAGGTCCAGATTTATTCTACGAATGGTTAGTTATCCCTTCGAACTAACCAGTGCCCCTTCATATTTTGTAGATCTGGTAACCCGAGTACTTCGTAAAGTGTTGAATGAGTTCATCCTCATATCTATTATTGATATTTTGATTTGGTAAGCCAAATGCAGAATAGATATTCATTTTGACCTGGAAAATTGTTTCTCTAACTTTCATCTATTCTTTGTTGTCTCCCTGGCAAATTTCGAGGACGAAATTTTGTTAAGGGGAATTTGTAACGATCCCATTTTTAAGTTAAATTTAAATTGGTAATTTAAATAAATTTTTGGATTAAACTATGAATTAGTTTGAAATTCTAAAATAGATACATTGATTTGAATAAAATTTGTTTTCTAATATAATTAGTTCTCAAAAGTTGTTTAAGATTAAAAATCTATATTTTAAAGAAACTCATATATATGTAATATGTGTGTTTATTTAATAATGTATAATTAGAATTTAAAAATCATTTCCCTTTAAAAGTTTTAAAATTTAAATAAATACAAATGTATGTAAATAATTTGTAAATGGGTAAATAAAAAGGTTTAAAAGCATAAAGCATGTTTTCATAAATTAAAATAAAGTAAGAATTAAATCAAAGTAACAAATAAATTATAAACAAGGGTGTAAACATAACTTGTAAAATAAAATAGAGAAGAGGGTTTAAAATAAAATTTATAAATAAGTTAACAAAAGGGTTTAAACACAATTTGAACACATTTAACAAATGTTTGATAAGTAATAATATAGATTAACAAGTGTAACATGATGATACAAGTGGCATAAATTTCTTTTCAAATTAAAATAAAAAAATTGAAAAATGACTAGAGGAAAGAAAAAACCAGGCTCTTCAATTTTTTCATCTTTCTCTAACAAACCAAAAGAAAAGGAATTTTAAAAAACTGGAATTAAAAACCAAAACAAAAACAAAATCATTTCAACCTCACAATCAAATCTAAAAAGCAAGTTTTAGATTTAATTTCAAAAGCTTGAAGCAATGCAAAGAAATTATGTGGTTCCAGTTCAAAAAAATCAAACTACAGCAAGATCAATTCATATTCAAGGATCAGATTCGAACTCAAGTAAATCAAAAAGCAATTTAAAGCTACAGCTTCAACCTGGAAACCCAAAAAAACAAAAACAGATAAGAAAATCAAGCCTAGAATCAAATCAGTAAACAAAACAAGACCAAGCTTCAGGCAAATCAAAAGATAGTGCAAAGGAATTAAACTTCAATAATCATCAGCTAGCAGTTGATCATCTACAAATCAAGAAAAAACTTAATTTCCTAATCATTTTCTAATTCCAAACAAAACCATGTCCTTTGTTCCAAGTACAGGTGAGCAAACTCACCTATATTCCTTGGTATTATGATTAATGCTTAAAGTATTTATGAAAATGTTTGGTTAATATGTTTGCATGTTTGTGTGAATGTATATCTCTATATAGGAAATTAACTCTGTTATATCAACAGAATTAAGGATATCATTTTGAGAGAAAAATTCACATCTTCCTTTCAAAATTGAATTAATCCTTGATTTCTGATAAGGAATTGTTTGAAACATCATAAATTCATTTTTAAAAATAAATTCAAGAGGAATTATCGAGCAATTAAATTCAGAAAATTGAATTTACAGTGAAAATCTGATATGAGCAAAAATTCAATAATCATGAATTCGCATTTAGGTTTCATAATCGAGTTCCTGTTTTCAAACAATGATTTTTGGGAAGGGTTTCATAATTTTTAAGTCTACATGTCTTGAGATATTGATAGATAAAAATATTTGGTTCGAAAATATATTTTCGTCGACTTTGTCGACGAGAGGCGTTGCTGTCCGTTCTGGAAAGGGGAGGTGGTCGTGGGGGAGGTGTTGACCGTGGTGGAATTTGGGTTTTAGGCTTGGAGTGGTTAATCGAGATGGCTTTAGGGTTTTGGGGTGGCTTTCAGGTGGTTGGCGAACGCGATTGTTCTGGGAAATCGGGGGTTGACCGGAGTTCAAGGATTTTGGCACGAAGATGACTGTATGTATGGGCTTTCGATCGAGGTAAGTGGCGCATGAGGTAGTGGACAGACATGGATGTGGTTGTTCGATTTGGGGTGGTTGCAGATTTCTAGTTTTGGAAATTAGGTGGAGCTGAAGGTCATTTTTTTCGATCAGAGGCGATTTCTGGCATCGATGATGGGCAACTGAATTAGGGGGTAGAATAAGACTTGGTCGCGGTGCCACAGCGGTGAGTCGGTCTCGGATGAAGATGCGCACGTGCATCATGTGCACGAGAGGATTTCGATGCTGAGTGATTGGACAGCTTCGTTCCAGGTAGGGTTGTTCGCATGCGTCGATGTTCGAGTGGTAATATGGTTGATCGAAGTAGTATCCACTCTGGTTTTTGTGGCGACAATTTCGAATAGATTGTGGGTTGTTCATTTGCTAGATGTGAAGAGGGAATAAAATTGGGAAGGATGTAGTTTTTCTTGGATCTAGGCTTCGGCCCGATTGGCTTATAAAAGTTAGGTGCGGTTAATTTGTTTTTGGGTTGTGGGCTTCGGGACCGATGAGTTTTGATTTAATTTAAGAAAAATTTTGTTAATGAAGAATTTGATTTTTAAATAAAAACAAAATCCATATCCAATTACTTTACAAAATTTGCAACAAACATGTTGTTTTTAAAATTGGATCGAGTGAGTAACTAAAGGTAGAGATGTCAATTTTAGTAAAAGATCGTAATTTATTTTGTAATGAATCAATTAAGGATTTAAAGTTAATTAATTACTTAAAGAATAATTACTTAGTTAAAGATAAATCAAGATTAATTATTTAATAATCAAAGTTTAGTAAATTTATTAATTAAAGTTGATTAATTTATAAAGGTTAATTAATTAATTACTTAAAGGTAATTAATTAAGGGTATTTAATTACTTAAAGATAATTACATAATACAAGTAGTTAAGGATAATTAATAAATGATTAGAGATTGATAAATCAAGCGATTAAAGAACAATTAATTAAGGATAATTAATTTGAATGATTAATTAATTGAGGTAATTAATTTGAAGATAATTAATTAATTGAAGATAATTAATGAAAGTGATTAGGGATAATCACTTATTGTAATTAATTAAAGGTAATTTACTTAATGGTAATTAGTTAAGGGTAAATTAATTATGTAATTAACTTAAAGGTTATTTTAATTAATATAATTAATTATGGACTAATAAATTTAGGGTAATTAATTAAGATGGATAACTAATGATTAATTTATTAATAAATTAATTAATATTAAATGATTTGTAATTTACCAATCAGGATTGAGTAATTAATTCATGAGTAATTAATTTAAGTGAAAATTAAATTGAATTAATTTAGGACTAAACAATTAATTAATCCTATTTATAAATGATTATCGAATGCTTGGATTGCTTATAAATGTTTGCATTGTATAAAATGCCTTGAATTGATTATTATTTCTGGACTGTAATATTTTGTTCTGTGAATTGAGCTGTATGTAATTTATTTATTTAGTTTATCTATGATACATTTATGTGTGACACTGTGAATGAAGATAAGCGTTATAAGAATATACCGCTTATATATATTGATATGTTTGGATTGTAATGATTGATGATATTGCACTATTGTGTAAAACCCTTGGACTACGCCATACACACACAAATATGGATTGCACGAGGAAATCGGTTAAGTCATAGATTTTAGAGAGAAAAATTTCAAAATTGAATTTTGAATTTAAATGTTTTGGAAACGAATTTGGGTTAAATGTAAAAAGCTTTTGAAAAGAAGTTTTGAAGATGAAAGTTATTTTGAATAATTGATAAATTTTGAAATTTAAATAATTTGATTTGAATTTGAATTTAATATTTGAAATTGAATTCTATAACTAGAAATTATGGTTTAAAAAGATTATATAAGTTATAAATATATTTATATGAGTTTTAAACCATTTTAAATGTATTGTTTTTAGTAATTTAAATTTAACCCAAGATTTAAGGCTTTAACTCGTGCAAATGTAATCGGATTTTTCCAAAACGATAACTATTTGTTTTCAAATAATAATAGCTTTCGTATACAGAAAGAATTTCCAGTTTGTGTTGAAAGATTTTAAGTTTGAATTGAAATTGTTTTGAAAGCTAAGAATAAATCTTTGTGAAAAAAATGGTTGAACTGTGTTTTGAAATCAAAGAGGAATTTAAATGGCGTATCTTTTATATAAAAGATTTGAGTTGGAAATGGTTTTGAAAGCTATAAATTGAGTTTTTGGGTTAATAATTGGATGAGATAATCCAATTTGAAAAGGAAGTTGTTTTGAAAAGATGTTAATGAATCTTTGTGAAAGGCTGGTAAACGTTGTGAAGTAATTTTTTTTTTAAAAGATTAAAATGGTAATTTGTTTAAACCATTTGAAAGGAAAGTTTTGGATTTTAAGTTGTGACTTAACTGAGATCCCATTATCCGTATGTTTTTAAATATTGCGCTCATTATTCAGTTTAGCCGGGAGAGGACCTTGTGTCATATAACCCATTCCGAATAGTGATACGATGTAAATGGGTAGCATTTGAAGACTGGTGGTGAAGACCGGGTATTTTCAAAAACGAAAGGATAAACCATCGATTGTCTCTGCACTGAGTCGTGCCGGTATTGTCATGACCGAACTCGATGTCCGACAAACAACATCGAATTCGTATCGTGGGAGCTTGCAACACCCATTAGATGATAAATAAAACAATAGAATAAAAGATGATATCATTGATACAACATGAATACAATATTCGATACATCAATTTGATACAAAGATAACCATCAACATCAGAGAATATACAACATATAATACAGCGAAACACGATACAATATGAGATAAGCCTTCACAAAATCCAATACTGCAACTCTGATCTAAAAGCTTCAAAACTTCAAGCTCGATCCACCATAAAGATTTGCACCAAGATAAGCAAGGTCAGTCGTCCAGGGACCGAACTAACTCCAGATAATCTACTAGACCTGACTATATAAAAATACCAAACTCTAGACTGCCCGTGTGGAAAATTATGGGCACCCAGAGTTTAGAAAAGGAACAATAAACTCCAGATCAGTCATGAGACTGGTGTGAACAAACAAAACGGCTTGTCTTAAAAAACAATCAAAGATTTAAATTTAAAATCCGTAATGCTTTTTGAAAATGAAACTACCATACGGCCTCCCGCCACACAGACCATGCAAACGCAGAATTGGAGGAGATTCTCCTTATGATAGTCAAACATGCTTGATACGCAATTTTTTTTTTGATATTATTATTATTAGTTCATAGTGGAAAACATTTCAAAAGTATAATATTAATCTTAGCCAGCATGGACATTTCGAACTATGCCTACTATAGCTACCATCCAAACAGTGGGACGCTACCATAAGTAGATGGCAGGTAATACAACTAAAACCGTACAAAGCTCGTATTGGATGAATGGATTTCCAATAAATGGTCAGGCTAAGGAACTTCCTACTGCCACATGGGAACGCCACTGGTGGGACGCCCCGAGAACCTACCTGGCTCTCTGCCAACACAAGGCCGGTTTCCTCCCTGCCTGGGAGTACTACCTACAGATATGCCACCCCCGGTCCTTTGGGACCTTTATCCGAGAGCTCTCAACACCAACAACATCACACAGTAATAAATATACTACAGTGCCCACATGAGTAAGTATCTGGGCTCCATACCATGATACTACCCTTTTCCATAAGGAATGGTCACACCTTAGGGAAGCTACCCCAGAAAACCTTGCCGCATCATTCCTGTTTCAACCATTACCGGTTTGTGAGGCTCGACGAGGTTTCATCCACAAAGCTATGCTTTACACGAAAGCAATGCTTTGATCACAAATGATCAACCAATGATCATCAACACACAACAGCACTTAGCATGTCATACTACCAAATTGGGAGTATATCGCTGATAACCTTCAACTGCATAACCTCTGAGCTCATACGTCTCAGAGAAGGGTGTTAAGCTAAGAGAATAAATTCCCCGCCACCAATAGATATGTATCTGAAAGAAATCTGCTTTATATCTCAAAGTGTAGTGTTAGACAAACAACCATACAAGTCTTTTCAGGGTTCGAACAGAACTAAAGGCACTTCCGAAGAAGCCCTTGCAATCCGGGTATTCACAATCCCAATCGGACTTCACATCACTTAGGAAATCTCTATACCATAGCTACTCAGTGCAGAGACAATCGATAGGTCATCCTATCGTTCCCGGAAATACCGGGTCTTCACTACAGGTCTTCAAATGCTATCCATAACGACGTATCATTATTCGGAATGGGTTATATGATACAAAGGTCCTCTCCCGGCTAAACCGAATAATGAGCGCAATATTTAAAACATATGGATATGGAATTTCAATTAAGTCACAACTTAATGATTCCAAACTTTCTTTCGAATGGTTTAAACCAATTACCGTTTCAAATCTTTTAAACAAAAGATTCAGTTCACGAAGTTCACCCAGTTTCACAAAGATCCATTTACGGATTTCAAAACAATTTCAATTGGATTAATTTATTAAATCTTTAAATCAAGATTTATCTCATATCTTTCAAAACTCGTTTCCACAGATTCATCCATAATTTGGAAAATGATTTTCAATTCAAACTTGGAATCCCTTTTAATACAAATAGGAAATTCGTTTCTTATATGAAAGCTTTTATATGAAAACGACTGTTTTAATTTCGGAAAATCCGATTTCATTTATACAAGTTAAAGCCTTTGGGTTAATTCAAATTCCCACAACAATACTTTAAAAATGGTTTAAAACCCAAATAAACTTGTATAATCATTTTTAAATCATAAATACCAAATATAAAATTCAATTTCAAATACTGAATTCCAATTTGAATCAAATTATTCAAATTTCAAATCTTTATTAAGTTATTGAGAATAACTTCTATTTTTGGAATTCCTTTTCAAAAGCTTTTTATATTTAATTCAATTCCATTTCCAAAACTATTTGAATTTAAGATTCAAATTCAAAACTATTTTAAAAATTCAAATATCCATGACTTAACAGATTTCCACGTGCAATCCATATTTGTGTGTGTATAAGTGTGGTCCAGGGGTTTTACACAATAGTGCACAACATCAAATATCATAGATATATCAATATCGATAAGCGGTATAAACCATAACGCTTATCTTCATTCACAGATTCACAGATAAAGTAAATTTATCAATCACAGAGATTCATTATTACAATTCGATGTGGGTTTCGGATAACCAACTGAAATCCGACTCCCTGTCGCATCGAAATTTAAATGCCGTTTTACGGGCAAATTATCAAATAATTTAAACAGTTAAATTCAGCACTTTGAATCCAAATAACATTTATCATAGATAAATCATACAAATTCATCATATATATATATATATATATATATATATATATATATATATCAAGAGTAATATCATAGAAACATAACAGAATATCACCAAGTAATTATCACAAATTAGAGATTCTATATACACCATTATCCATAAGCAATCATCTTAAATTCTTATTGTAATTAATTCAAATTTAATCAATTACTTGAGAATTAATTACTTAACCCTGTTTAATTAATCATTAATTTATTATCACTCAATTACTTATTTATTTTATTCACACTATTTAATTAACTACTTCTTAGTCGAGTTATTTAACTTTAATTACATAATTGATTACCCTTAATCATTAATTAATAACTTTAATTATTAACTAATAATACTTAATTATCCATTTATTAACTGCTAATTACTTAATTAATCATTTATTAATTCTTAATTAATTTAATTAATTAACTGTTAATCATTCATTAATTAACTTAAGTAGTTAATTAAAATTTCATTTATTACTTAATCTTCAATTAATTCATCACTAATTACAATTAAAAAGTAGTTATTCTTAATTACTTCTGAAAATAATCAATTAATATTAACCATTCAACTTAATTAATATTTTAAAAGGGATCTTCTTTAGCTTTTGAAACTTATATGTAAATAAGTTTTATACTTATCTTATATTAATTACTTAATTAGAATAATAATTAAGAACTTAAAACATTTTAAAGTATTAACTAAGAAAATTAAAACTTGTATTTAGTTTTTAACTTAAAATTGTTAAACATTTTTCAGATTTACAGTGTTTAAAGTTTGTTGAAAACTGTTTACTTATCTTTACTTTATAATACAATATTGCAGTTCGACAAAAAACACGAGGCTTTCCCTAAAAAAATTCGATTGGTACTTCGAGTCCTTCATCAACATTCCCGAGCCACTTCCATGTACACAACCGCTCTTCCTTCTTCTCTTTCTTTTTCAATTATTTGTTCCAGCAAGTTCAAGTTTAAGCTAAGTTACAAATTAAAGCATCAGGCTCATACTCATGCACGCGATCAAACCCCGAAGCTTCCACTATTTTCACTCGAGCACGACTCGAGTAAGTTGACCATGATGACACTGACACCACTTGTCACGCCGCACATGTTCACGGCGGCGTGCGAGGCTCTGATGATCTTTCAAGATCATCGGCAAGTCGAGAATTCACCCAAGACTCGAAATCGAAGCTCAAATGGCAACAGAAAATCGAATTCGAAAATTTAGAATTTCGTTGAATCTTGGAACTCAACCACAAACCAAATATTGCTTCACCTCAGTCGCCCCCACCACCGAAATAGCCATAACTTCGGCCTCACCACGTTAACCCCTTGTTCTTCGATCCCTCTCAATTCTGTACAACTCGATCAAGCCGAGGTGATAAAATCACTTCGTCACTGACCACGACGAAACCCAAGCACTAAACCCTACTCTTACCTTGTTCTAACATCCCATGCAATAGAATTTTTTTTAAACATTTTTCCAAATTCTACGAAGATCAAGCAAGCTTCGAACAATGTTTCAGCACCCAACATCTGATTGATCACTCGGAATCGATAAAAAAGTATATTCAGTTCCACTAGGAACTATGCCTAGAACACTTAACTAAAAATCACTATTTTTATTTCAAAAATCTTATTTTTTAATGTTCATTCAAGTTATAAAATCAATTGAACAAATTAAAGTATTCGAGTTTTTCATAAAATTTCTTTTTAAGAGTAATTTGAATGTGCAGAGTCTAAGTTATACTGTCAACTTCAAGCAATTTACAGATTGTGATTTTTAAGTTTAAACAACATGATTTGTTTAAAATCCTAAGTAAAAATGTTTACATGAAAATTTATATGAAAATTTATTAGATTTTTTCTCTGTTTATGATCATAATGTAACTAGAAACCAGAAGAACAAACTCTTCAAAATTTCACAGAACAACATATACAAATGCAGAACTAATTATTTAAAAGAACACAACAAAGCACAAAGTTCTTCATGAAGCAATACACAATATTTGAATTTTCAAAGGGTATGTTTACTCACAGTATTTTTTTCCAGAATGAATAGAGTTCCATTTATGTTGAAACAGGCTTAAAAGTGTTACTGAATCCTTCTTCTTTGCTTCTCTGATTTGTCTTGATTTATTGTTGTTAATTTATAAGGTTGAAATTTGTTTAAAGTTGAAGATGAAGCTTTCTTCAGATTTTCTGTGGATGAACGAAATGATTCTAAATAGATTGATATATAGGAAATGAGATTATTAGTGATATTTTTTTGTACAAGTGATTATATGGTTCTGTACAATAGGATCAGAGATTTTTCTTCTTTGGTGGCTAAAGATGTTATGTTATGTGCTGCATTAATTATTGTTATACAAATCTACACTTATCTAATTTGTTCATACTTATCTTTTTATTGTTCGAATACATGAATATATCTTTGCTGGTACATGAATGTACTTTACTGTCTTCACTTGCAAGCTCATACATATATTATTATTATTTTATAATACTTAGGTTTGAATGAATTGAAATGAAAAACATGAGATGACATATAAAAGACTGTTGTTTACAGGGTTGTGTCAATATGGGTATAAGAGATTTTTATTTATACAAAAACTATTTTGTTAATTTGTTGACCAAAGAATTTTCTACTTTCTTATGGTAGCTGATAATACTTGTATTAATGGCTGATATGATATACATTGTGAGCTGCATTAATTAAGTTGCCTTTTATATCATATGTACACACTTATCCTTTTATTTGTTTGTACCTAGATATATAATATTGTCTTCTCAAGCAAGCCAAAACATATATGTATATTTTGTTTGCATTAATACATACCCAAAATCCAAATACAATTTATTTTCTAAGATATTTAAATTTAAATTCCAATTTCAATTCTATTTTCAATCTATTTATATACATATTTATTTTCAAATATATAAATTAATTCTCAATTAATTCCTAATCGAACTAAAATCTTATATTAATTACCAATTAATTTCACAATTTTTTTATTCAAAAATTAAATAAATTATCAATTTAAATTTAGTAAAAATTCGGGATCGTTACAGCTTCCCCCCTTAAGAAATTTCGTCCCCGAAATTTGCCAAGGAGATAACAAAGATAGATGAAAGATAGAGAAATATCTTTCTAGATCAAAGTGAATATCTATTCTGCATTTGGCTTACCAAATCAGAATATTAACAATAGATGTGAGAACAAACTCAATCAATTATGAGACAATTGGGTTATTTGATCTACGAAGTATATAGGGGTATTGGTCAGTTCGAAGGGATAACTAACCATTTGTAGAATATATCGAAACTCAATGAAATAGACAAAATAGATTCGATTACGATTTCAGATTCAAGATTTAACTCATTTACGATTTGTTGAGAAATAAAACTAAGGATAGTTCTAGTGTCGAACAAAATTTGAACAATTTAATCGTAAACGAAAAGATTACCTTATAAAATTTCATTTCCGTAATTAACTTTTAAGGTTAAAGAATCACCTTTGATTTCACAGGCCCTCGCTGCTTGAACTTGCTTCAGTGTTGGGCAATTCATGATCCTATGTCCCGGCTTGTGGCAGTAACAACATTCCCTACATTCCTGTTCTGGCTTCATAAATGGCTCTCTCGTTCCTTGTTTCCTGGGATCCTTACATTTGTTCAAGTAATGACCTTTCTCCAAGTAGTTGAAACAAGTAACGTCTTTCACCTTTTCCTTATGTATATTCTTCTTTCCTTTATCATTCCTCGATTTCTTTCCACCAAATTTCCTTTTTTTTAATTCAGATTACTTATATCTCCATTCTCTTTCGGATCTTTTTGCTTATCCAGAGTATCGTATCTAGAACCCATATCAATTAATTCAGAAAAAGATTCCTTTATGTGAGTAGTCATCCTTTCCTGAAACTCCCTGTTCATTCCCCGAATAAACTTTTCATTCTTCTTTAACGGTGTATTCACCAATTCTGGACTAAATCGAGATAATACATTGAATTTGTTTAAATATTCCTCAAAAGACAAACCTCCTTGCTTCAAATCTATAAACTCCTGGTACATTCTAGAGATACCAGCAGACGACATATATCGCTGCTCGAACACTTCTTTGAAATGACTCCAAGTAAATTCATCCGTCGGCTCATCCAATGTAACTGTTTCCCACCAAACTAAAGCCTCTTCCTAGCGCTGCTAAGAAGCTACCAATCGCATCTGATCATCTTCTAATTTTAGTCCCTTGAAAATCCTTTCACACGATCGAATCCAGGCTTGTGCTTCGATAACAGATTCTTTGCCTGTGAATGGTTTTCCACCAAGTCTAGGAAAGCTTCGATATACATTAGTCAAATTTGATTGAGACTGATTAGGAATATCTGTCGTTACAGGGCTTTGACCAGCTGTAGTGGTACTTCCCTATGTCCAATCGCGTCCTCTTCTTCCACTCATTCTTACTATTTGTAAATAGTAAGAAGACCGATTTAGGCTTTCGGACGAAATATCTTAGATAATAACAACAGATAAAGAGAATAGATTGAGAAATTTGGATTTTTCCACTGGTTGTACTCATTCTAGGGTATAATTCGCCCTATCTCTAATGAGCCATCTAAAGTGTTACACTTCGCCGCTAAAGTTCTTACTCAACCTCTAGCTCTGATACCAATCTGACACGACGGAACTCGATGTCCGACAAACAACATCGAATTTGTATCACAAGAGCTTGCAACACCCATTAGATGATAAATAACACAGTGGAATAAAAGATGATATCACTGATACGACATGAATACAATATCTGATACATCAATTTGGTACAATGATAACCATCAACATCAGAGAATGTACAACATATAATACGGCGGAACACGATACAATAAGAGATAAGTCTTCACAGAATCCAATACTACAACTCTGATCCAAAAGCTCCAAAACTTCAAGCTCGATCCACCATCAAGATTTGCACCAAGATAAGCAAGGTCAGTCGTCCAGGGACTGAACTAACTCAAGATAGTCTACTAGACCTGACTATCTGAAAAAAACCAAACTCTAGACTGCCCGTGTGGAAAATTGTGGGCACCCAGAGTTTAGAAAAGGAACAATAAACTCCAGGTCAGTCATGGAACTAGTGTGAACAAACAAAACGATTTTTCTTTAAAAACAATCAAAGATTTAAATTTAAAATCCACAATGCTTTTTGAAAATGGAACTACCATAAGGCCTCTCGCCACACACACCATACAAACGCAGAATTGGAGGAGATTTCTCCTTATGATAGTCAAACATGCTTAATACGCAAAAACATTTTTGATATTATTATTATTAGTGCATAGTGGAAAACATTTCAAAAGTATAATATTAATCTTAGCCAGCATAGACATTTCGAACTATGCCTACTATAGCTACCATCCAAACAGTGGGGGGCCACCATAAGTAGATGGCAGGTAATACAACTAAAACCGTACAAAGCTCGTATTAGAAGAATGGATTTCCAACAAATGGTCAGACTAAGGAACTACCTACTGCCACATGGGAACGCCTCTGGCGGGAAGCCCCGAGAACGTACCCGGCTCTCTGCCAACAAAAGGCCGGTTTCCTCCCTGCCCCGGAGTAATACCTACAAATATGCCACCCTTGGTCCTTTGGGATCTTTATCCGAGAGCTCTCAACACCAACAACATCACGCGGTAATAAATATACTACAGTGCCCACATGAGTATGTCTCTGGGCTCCATACCATGATACTACCCTTTTCCAGAAGGAATGGTCACACCCTAGGGGAGCTACCCCTAAAACCTTGCCGCATCATTCATGTTTCGACCATTACCAGTTTGTGAGGCTCGAGGAGGTTTTGTCCACAAAGCTATGCTTTACTCGAAAGCCATGCTTTGATCACAAATGATCAACCAATGATCATCAACACACAGCGGCACTTAGCATGTCACACTACCAAATTGGGAGTATATTGCTGATAACCTCCAACTACATAACCTCTGAGCTTGTACGTCTCAAAGAAGGGTGTTAAGCTAAGAGAATAAATTCCCCGCCACCAACAGATATGTATTTAAAAGAAATCTGCTTTATATCTCAAAGTGTAGTGTCAGACATACAACCATACAAGTCTGTTTTGGGTTCAAATAGAACCGAAGGCACTTCCAAAGAAGCCCTTGCAATCCTAGTATTCACAATCCCGATCGGACTTCCCATCACTTAGGAAATCTCTATACCGTAGCTACTCAGTGCAGAGACAATCGATAGGTCGTCTTATCATTCTCGCAAATACCCGGTCTTCACTACCGATCTTCAATTGCTATCCATAACGACGTATCATTATTCGGAATGGGTTATATGACACAAAGGTCCTCTTCCGGCTAAACCGAATAATGAGCACAATATTTAAAACATATGGATATGGGATTTCAATTAAATCACAACTTAATGATTCCAAACTTTCTTTCAAATGGTTTAAACCAATTACCATTTCAAATCTTTTAAACAAAAGATTCATTTGACAAAGTTCACCCAGTTTCATAAAGATCCATTTACGGATTTCAAAAAAATTTCAATTTGATTTATTTGTTAAATCTTTAAATCAAGATTTATCTCATAACTTTCAAAACTCGTTTCCACAGATTCATCCATAATTTGGAAAATCATTTTCAATTCAAACTTGGAATCCCTTTTAATACAAATTGGAAATTCGTTTCTTATACGAAACCTTTTATTTGAAAACAACTGTTTCCCTTTCAGAAAATCCGATTCCATTTATACAAGTTAAAGTCTTTGGGTTAATTAAAATTCCCACAACAATACTTTAAAAATGGTTTAAATCGCATATAAACTTGTATAATCCTTTTTAATCATAAATACCAAATACAAAATTCAATTTCAAATATTGAATTCAAATTTGAATCAAATTATTCAAATTTCAAATCTTTATTAAGTTATTGAGAATAACTTCTATTTTTGGAATTCCTTTTCAAAAGATTTTTATATTTAATTCAATTCCATTTCCAAAACTATTTGAATTTACGATTCAAATTCAAAAATATTTTAAAAATTCAAATATTTGTGACTTAACAGATTTCCACGTGCAATCCATATTTGTGTGTGTATAAGTGTGGTCCAGGGGTTTTACACAATAGTGCACAGCATCTATCATCACAGATATATCAATATTGATAAGCGGTATAACCCATACGCTTATCTTCATTCACAAATTCATACATAAAGTAAATTTATCAATCAAGAGATTCATCATTACAATTCGATGTGGGTTTCGGATAACCAACTGAAATCCGACTCCCTGTCGCATCGAAATTTAAATGTCGTTTTACGGGCAAATTGTCAAATAATTTAAACAATTTAATTCAACACTTGATCCAAATAACATTTATCACATATAAATCATACACAATCATCATATATATATATCAAGAGCAATAGCATAGAAACATCACAGAATATCACCAAGTAATTATCACAAACTAGAGATTCTATATACACCATTATCCATAAGCAATCATCTTAAATTCTTATTGTAATTAATCCAAATTTAATCAGTTACTTGAGAATTAAGTACTTTACCCTATTTAATTAATCATTAAATTATTATCACTCAATTACTTATTTATTTTATTCACATTATTTAATTAATTACTTCTTAATCAAGTTATTTAACTTTAATTACTTAATTGATTATCCTTAATCATTAATTAATAACTTTAATTATTAATTAATAGCACTTAGTTATCCATTTATTAACTGCTAATTACTTAACTAATCATTTATTAATTCTTAATTAATTTACTTAATTAATTAACTATTAATCATTCATTAATTAACTAAAGTAGTTAATTACAATTTCATTTATTACTTAATCATCAATTAATCAATCACTAATTATAATTAAAAAGTAATTATTCTTAATTACTTCTAAAAATAATCATTAATATTAACCATTCAACTTAATTAATATTTTAAAAGGGATCTTCTTTAGCTTTTGAAACTTATATGTTAATAAGTTTTATACTTATCTTATATTAATTACTTAATTAGAATAATAATTAAGAACTTAAAACATTTTAAAGTATTAACTAAGAAATTAAAACTTGTATTTAGTTTTTAACTTAAACACTGTTAAACAATTTTCAGATTTACAGTGTTTAAAGTTTGTTGAAAACTGTTTACTTATCTTTACTTTAAAATACAATATTGCATTCGACAAAAAACCCGAGGCTTTCCCTAACAAAACTCGAGTGGTACTTCGAGTCCTTTATCAACATTCCCGAGCCACTTCCCTGTACACAACCACTCTTCCTTCTTCTCTTTCTTTTTCAATTATTTGTTCCAGCAAGTTCAAGTTTAAACTAAGTTACAAATTAAAGCATCAGGCTCATACTCACGCACGTGATCAAACCTCGAAGCTTCCACCATTTTCACTCGAGCACGACTCGAGTAAGTTGACCATGATGACACTGACACCACTTGCCACGCCGTACACGTGCACGGCGGCGCACGAGGCTCTGATGATCTTTCAAGATCATCGGCAAGTCGTGAATTCACCCACGACTCGAAATCAAAGCTCAAATGCTAACAGAAAATCAAATTCGAAAATTTAGCATTTCGTTGAACCTTGGAACTCGACCACAACCCAAAAATTGCTTCGCCTTAGTCGCCCCCACCACCGGAATCGCCATAACTTCGGCCTCACCACGCTAACCCCTTGTTATTCCATCCTCCTCAATTATGTACAACTCGATCTACCCGAGGTGTTAAAATCACTTCGTCGCTGACCATGACAAAACCCAAGCACTAAACCCTACTCTTACCTTGTTCTAACATCCCATGTAATAGAACTTTTTTTAAACACTTTTCTTGAATTCTATGAAAATCAAGCAAGCTTCGAACAAAGTTTCAACACCCAACATCTGATTGATCACTCGGAATCGGTAAAAAAGTATATTCAGTTCCACTAGGAAGTGTGCCTAGAACACTTAACTAAAAATCACTATTTTTATTTCATAAATCTTATTTTTTAATGTTCATTCAAGTTATAAAATCAATTCAACAAATTAAAATATTCGAGTTTTTCATAAAATTTCTTTTTACAGTAAATTTGAATGTGCAGAGTCTAAGTTATACTGTCAACTTCAAGCAATTTCTAGATTGTGATTTTTAAGTTTAAACAACATGATTTGTTTAAAATCCTAAGTAAAAATGTTTACATGAAAATTTATATGAAATTAGATTTTTTCTCTGTTTATGATCATACTGTAACTAGAAACCAGAAGAACAAACTCTTCAAAATTTCACAGAACAACATATACAAATGCAGAACTAATTATTTAAATGCACACAACCAAGCACAAAGTTCTTCATGAAGCAATACACAACATTTGAATTTTCGAAGGGTATGTTTACTCACAGTATTTTTTTCTAGAATGAACAGAGTTCCATTTATGTTGAAACGGGCTTGAAATTGTAACTGAATCCTTCTTCTTTGCTTCTCTGATTTGTCTTGATTTATTGTTGTTAATTTATAAGGTTGAAATTTGTTTAAAGTTGAAGATGAAGCTTGCTTCAGATTTGCTATGGATGAACGAACTGATGCTAAATAGATTGATATATAGGAAATGAGATTACTGGTGATATTATATATTTTTTTGTTCAAGTGATTATATGGTTTTGTACAATAAGATCGGAGATTTTTCTTCTTTGGTGGCTAAAGATAATATGTTGTGTGCTGCATTAATTATTATTATACAAATCTACACTTATCTAATTTGTTCATACTTATCTTTTTATTGTTCGAATACTTGAATATTTCTTTACTGGTACATGAATGTACTTTATTGTCTTCACTTGCAAGCTTATATATATTTTATTTTTATTTTTTTATAATACTCAGGTTTGAATGAATCGAAATGAAAAACATGAGATGAAAGACTGTTGTGTTAAGGGTTGTGTCAATACTGGTATAAGAGATTTTTATTTGTACAAAAACTATTTTGTTAATTTGTTGACCAAAGATTTTTCTACTTTCTTATGGTGGCTGATAATACTTGTATTAATGGCTGATATGATATGCATTGTGAGCTCCATAAATTAAGTTGTCTTTTATTTCATATGTACACACTTATCCTTTTATTTGTTTGTACCTAGATACATAATATTGTCTTCTCAAGCAAGCCAAAACATATATGTATATTTTGTTTGTATTAATACATACCCAAAATCCAAATACAACTTATTTTCTAAGATATTTAAATTTAAATTCCAATTTCAAATTCTATTTTCAATCTATTTTATATACATATTTATTTTCAAATATCTAAATTAATTCTCAATTAATTTGTTATTGAACTAAATTCTTATATTAATTACCAATTTTTTTCACAATATTTTTATTCAAAAATTAAATTAATTATCAATTTAAATTTAGTAAAAATCCGGGATCCTTATAGGTATGGAGATCTCTATATGTGATGGGGAGTCCGATCGAGATTGTGAATACCCGGATTTGCAAGGCTTCTTTGGAAGTGCCTTCAGTTCTGTTCGAACCCGGAACAGACTTGTATGGATGTGTGTCTGACGTTACACTTTGAGATGTAAAGATGGTTTCTATCAAATATATTTCTGTTTGGTGGCGAAGATTTATTCTGTTAGCTTAACACCCTTCTTTGAGACGTACGAGCTTAGAGGTTATGTAGTTGATGGTTACTAGTGATACATTCCCAATTTGGTAATGTGGCATACGAAGTGCTGCTGATCATTTGTTGATCAAAGCATGACTTTATGAAAAAGTGTAGCATTGTGGATGTGGCTTCGTCGAGCCTCACAACCCAGTAATGGTCGAAACAGGAATCGTGGCAGCAAGGTTAATTGGGGGTAGCTCCCCCTGAGGGTATGACCATTTCCTCCTGGATAAAAAGTGATATCATGGTATGAAGCCCACATATTTACTTATGTTGATTTTGAAAGTGATATCATGGTATGGAGCCCAAATATTTACTTATCTTTATTTTGAAAGTGGTATCACGGTATGGAGCCCAGATATTTTACTGTGTGGTTGTTGGATTGAGCGTCGTCGGATAAAGGTCGGTAACGAACGGGGGATGGCATGCTCGTGTCGGTAGTTACTTCTGGGTAGGGGTAACCCGGCCTTGTGTAGTAGAGATCCAGTTAGGTTCTGGGGAACGTCCCTCTATAGGCGTTCCATTTTGTGTGGGAAGTTCCTTTGCCCGACCATTTGTTGGAAATCCAATCATCCAATACGCGCCTTGTACGGTTTTAGTTGTATAACCTGCCATTTACTTATGGTGGTGCCCTACTGTTTAGATGGTAGCTATAGTAGGCATAGTTCGAAATGTCTATGCTGGCTAAGATTAATATTATACTTGCAAATGTTTTCTGCACCATGCATTAATAATAATAGCAAATGATTTTCGCGTATCAAGCATTTTTGACTATCATAAGGAGAAATCTCCTCCAAGTGTGTGCTTGCGTTGTGTGTGTGGTGGGAGGCCTTATGGTAGTTTCATTTTCTAAAAAGCTGTTAACGTGAAAATCAGACGCTAACACCCCGGTGTAAATTGAAGTTGAGCGAAAGCACCACCCGTGAACACGGGAACTAAAACAAGTAGAAAAATCACAAACAAAGCAGAAAAGACAACAGTTTTTATAGTGGTTCGGCTTAAGTCAAGCCTACGTCCACTTTAATTCTCTTTATTGCTGAACCAATTACAACTTTACAACAATCTTCAATTACAATTCTGACGAGACAAACAACTAGAACTTTGATAGAGAAGAATTCTTCGAATCCATGTAGATTGCGTTAGATTTTCCCTTGAAGTTAGTTGAGATACCTTTCGAACTTGAAGTGTCGGGTGAGTTGAGAATTCAGCAGAGTATTGGCGCTTAAAGTGATTGGCCAAAAGTCCCCTTCATGTTTGAGGTAGGTCGGTATTTATAGGGAATTCTGGTCTGGAATTATTGCCCAAGTTATAAGTCGTGACCGACTTAGGGAAAGTTGTAGGTCGCGCACGACCTAAGGACCAAGAGTTAGCAGGCAGTAGCATGAATGAAGCGACACTGAGTCTTTCTTTGTTCATCTGGATACAAGTCTTAACTCGTTCATGAGTTAAGGGGTTCACAGTTTAAAATGAGGCAGCATCTATTTTGAGCTCTATAGTTTTAGGTCGTGAACGACTTATCCTAGGTCGTAGGTCGGTCACAACTTAAATGCAGTTGCTTCCACTCTTTTTTGTCTTGAGTCACTAGTTCGTCCTGTTTTTAGCTTTTTTTTAAGGTCGCAGCCTCCTGAGTCGTGACATTTCTCAAGTCGTCCAGGCCTTAACTCGTAAGTCGCCACACACCTTAAGTCGCGAAGTTTTCCTAGGTCGCAAATTTCTCTTGAACCTTAAGTCGGCATCATTTCAAGACGTTAGGTCGGAACTTTCTTTAAGGCCTTAGATCGGCATGCTTCTCAAGCCCCTTAGGTCGGTATCCCTCTTAAACCTTATGCAGTTAGGTCGGTCTTCCATGCTAAGATACTAGGTCGGCATCCCTTTGTGCCTTAGGTCGGCAGAACGCTGGGTCGCTACTGTTTGATGTGCTAGATCGGTGAGTCATGGCCGAGATGGAGTTAACATTTGCCCCTCGAAGTGCATGCCTAATGGTTAGGTCGTGTGCTTCGATATCCTTTAACTCGTCCGCCACTAGGTCGGTTGGTCGTACGCGACCCAACAGTTATATCTGCCGCTTCATTTATCCCTACTGTAAGGTATAAAACATCCATCTCCTTCTTTTTCATTACTTACTCCCTTGCTCAATTCTGCCATTAAAATCCTCCAGAGCTCCCAACGGCGATTTTACTCCAGTCGATCACCGATAACCTTTGCCATTCATCGAGTAAGTCAACTTGCTTCCTCCTCGATCCTAGATTGCCATCGATTTATGAATTATGCCCCTCAAATTTAAACCGTCTTTTCGTACAACACTTCATCACGAATCCCGTTCCACCTATAGTTGATGATCCTTAGTTAGTTTGATCTGGCTTTAGGCTATCGATGAAATGATGCCGATGGGTTACTGCTTTAGGCGTAGCCAATTTTGAATCACGTTAAGATTATAAGGCATTGGATTCGTGGTGGTTTTGAACCAGTTTATGGGATGATCCGGTAGTATGAACGAGATGAAGGTTTTTTGTTGATGGAGCAGCTATAGGTTTAACGGGTTAGGTGGAGTGAGACATCGGCCTGGACGTGACCCAGCAATTTTGGGCGATTTATCTTTTGGCCGACCTAAACCTTGAGTCGCTGCCGATCTAGCTCTTGGGGAAACTTGCCGACCTAACCCTTAAGTCATGGCCGAGCTAGCACTTGGGGAAACTTGCTGGCCTATCGTAAGGCGACCTAAGCCTTGAGTCGTTACCGAGTTAGCACTTGAGGAAATTTGCGCCTCCTTTTGAACCGAGGCCTCTCTCCTTGCTACTCCACGACTTGGATGCTCAACTTGAACTGCCGGATTAAAACGCCTAAACCCAAGATTTTTTAACTTTTGTTGCAGTATCATATTAATTTATAAGCTAATAACCTGCTAAAAATAACCATCATAGAAAATGAGGGCGAATATACTGCCATTGACTGCCCACATCAAATGACAGATTAGTCGACATAGAGTAATCAACTTGAATATATTGTATGAAATGCTGTGAACCAATCAACTAAAGTGAAATATCAATGCAAAGCATCGCTAACTTGAACTGACTTGTTTGCATTAACATCCCACTTGCATATTTGGATTTAAAAACAATAAGCCCTGGATTTCATAATTGACAAACGCTTGCTAGTTTTTTTAGTTCCAGTTATATTTGCTTATTGCTATGTTGATTTTACACAACACTTCACACATTTTTAGGAAACGTGCACCTTCACGTTTGAATATCCAGTTGTTTGTGTAGAATGACTTCCCATCAAGAAGAAGAAGTGGTAGCTCAAGAGGAAGAAACTTTTCCGATAGCTGTTCCCATAAAGATTCCCCCGGAGAGAACTTCGACTATTCTAACTCCGAGAGTGTTTACTCAGCTACGTACTCAATTTGGTTTTACTGAAAGTGATGTCCTACTCCCTGGGCCAAGTGATACTGCTGACAATCCTCCCCGTGGTTTTGTTGCAGTTAATCGTCAAATGTGCTTAAGCGGGGCGATTCCTCCTTTTAATGACTTTCTTCAAATTCTTCTCCTTCGGTTGACAATCTCTCCGTTCCAACTATCCTAATGGCTATGCCATCTTGATGGGGTTGTGTGTTTTGTTTAGATGAACTCTTGATCGCCTGCCGAGTTTTGAAGAAATTCGTTATTTATGCTTGTTTGCAAAGAGTAAAGATCATCCTTCCCTTATAATTGTGAGGAGTTCAAGAAACCGCAAACTTATTTCTGATCTTACCGAAAGCGTTCATGGATTTTTAAATCAGTTTTTCTTTGTTCGCTGCCCCCCAGGGTTTTATGCCATCTGGAGAGTAGGAAGTAAGATTACCTGCTTCTATTTTCCATTCCCGAGCTTTTCGAATTTCGAGTTGTTAATCGTTAATTTCACTCTTTCCTTTTTTCAGCACTTCCTCCCCCCTCTAGAGATCCAGGCCATAAGCAAGTTTTTGAGAGATTGACTACTGTGGCCACAGAAGAGAGAAGTGTAAAATTTTTGTTGAGGGATGAATTTTTGCATCAATTCGGGCTTTTGCATACCTCTCGCTCTACAAGCCCTCATGAAGTCCCAGACTCCCCAACCCAAGCACCGGATGCCCTAGTTTTTACCGATGCGCCCATACCGAAAGAACCTGCCTCTGAGGCTTCTCTAGTGAAGTGCTCCACTTCTGTTGATGTCACGGGGCCATCTGGCAAACTTGCCCCGGTCACTGAAGAAAAAGAGCTTCGGGAATCTCCTCCTCATTCAAAGAAGTCTGGTGACGAAGAAGCTGGGAAAACACGCCCCGTCAAACAAAGTGGAGATGACACTTTCGAAGGGTTGAGCGACCTGTTTGCCACTTCACAGGAGCTCTTTAAAGACGACCCCGTCACCACCAGGGTTTCTTCTTCAGTAGCTGAGGCGACCTCTACTCTGCAATAGACTCCGTCGACTCAAGAGTTGAAGCTAACTACTACACCCACAACTACTCCACAATTAAAGAGTGGTTCGTAGTTTGCTGCGCGTAGTTTGGACACCACACACACTTAGAATCTTTCGGCTCTTTTATGCTTCCGACTCTTTGTACTTTGAAGAATTCTAAAACTTATCTCTTTTTATTTCAGATCCTCCGATGGGACGCAGCGGATCCTATTATGATGACTTCCAGCGCTACGGGAATGCTTGCCAATATGATTATAGGCGCTACCTCCCCTCTTACAGAGAATCCGATGAAGAGAGAGCCGCCTGAAAGGCTCAGGAGAGGAGGGCGCAAGAAGAGCGTTCTGAGAGAAAAGAGAAGGAGGAACGCCACGATTCTTCCCATAAAGGCGATGATTCCCATAAGAGAAAATCCCACAATGACCGGGGAAAAAGTCATATCGTTGAGGAACTAAGCAAACGTGCCCGACACGGTGAGAAGCATACTTCTACAACTCCCGAAAAGATCACTACTCCCGTCTCGCTTGACATTCCTTCCGGCTCTCCCGCTCTCGGGAAGACAGACATCCAAACAATAATTAGCAGGCCTAAATTCCAAGTTGGACCGGGCCCAGCCACTTTGCAAAGCCGGTTTCCACAGTGGTGCCTGAAGGGAGTGCGGTTCGATCTTGACTTGGTCCCTATCGACAAGCCTGCCATGCTACGAAATCTCGATGCCGTCAAGCTTGATATTGAAAGGATGTCGAACTGGAAAAAGCTTGTAGACGAGCTTCAAAGGGTCAACCGTGCAAATATAGAGGCCATGCTTACTATGGAGAATGATAAAGCCGAATGGAAGAAGGTTCTTGAGCAGCATGATACTGAAATGAGGAGCATCGCTACTTACAATGAAGAGCTTGAAGCGAAAGTTGAGGAACTTAAACAAGAGCTTGCTACTTCTTCTACCACATATACTCAAAAAGAAGAAGTATTTCAGAAGCAAGTTCGCGATGCTCACGCAGCTCAGCGACATGCCGAGGCACAACTTGAAGCTGAGCAGAAAACAGCAGGAATGTATCGTGCTGAGGTTACAAGACTACAGGAGAAAGTCAGCTCTCAGGAGGAGGAAATTCAAATGCTTAAGCTTCAACTTTCCAAAGCTGAAAGAGAGCGTGATGAGGCCGTTGCCGGAAAAATTGCAGCCGAAGAATCTCATGAGGCAACGAAGACCAACATCAGCTCAACATTATTTGACTTCTACCTGCACAGCGTCTTGGGGCGCAGTAGTCTCGCTTTTCTAGGCCCCAAGTACAAAATTACTCTGGCTGAGGTATGGGAGGCCGCACTTGATATGCTTGGTGCTAAAGGTGCCGGCTATGTCGAACCAGATCTTGAGGAGCATTATTTGGATGAAGATGCTCGCGCTGCTCTCCCTAAGGGAAAAGAACAGCTTGCAAAATTAAGGGCTGAAATGGCGGTAGGGGAAGATTCAGGAAAAACTATCTTAACTGCTCCGATTCAGCCTTCTCCTTCGGCCGAAATCGATATCATCGGTTCCAGTTCCCATTCCCCATCCCCTACTAAAGTTACCACCGAGATCACAAGTATACAGGGTGGAGATGAAGGCGACGAGAGTGCCGAGGCACAGGCTTATGAGGTTGATGTCAGGAAACCGACTTCTCCAGGTAACTCTACTGTTAATCTTGCCCAAGTAGACTGCTCATCTGTTTCTTACGAGCTTGATGAGCTTCTTGACTATTTTCAGAACCTCAACGAGCCTTTATCTCCTCTCTTTACTGACTTTAACTTCTTTTCTTCTGTAGAGAAGGCACCGAGCATTGTTCAAGCTTCTCCTCCTCCACTTATTCCTCCTTCAGTTCTCCAAGTCACTCCTCTGTCCGCCTCTCAACCCGGGTCACAAAAGGAGCAAATAGAAGCCCTTCACACCTTAGATGATCCTGTTGCTTCTCAAGATCCAAGAGGAGAAGAAACCGAAGGAAGCGAGAAGACCCCAGAACCAACTGGCTCCGATGATGAACTGTTAGCTAAACTTCTTTCTCCAGGGAGTGGGTCTTCCTCCAAGAAGAGAGGAAAGCAGGGAGTCTCCAAGAAGAAGAAGGAATCTTCAACTGGCGAAGAAAAAACGGAAGAAAGTCCGACTGAGCCCCTTTCTCCTTCATCCCCTACTCTCACAAGCCGGCCTAAGAAGTTGGTTATCCGGCCAGGTGCGGGCTCAAAAGATGGACGGAAGAAGAAATGATGGCTTTGGTTCTGTGGCTTTCATATCGCTTTTTGCTTTTGTGCATGTACTGACCGGAGATTGTGCGGGTACCGGCCCCCGCTTTTCTTTTACTTTTTACATTGAAACCTGTACCTGTACAAAATTTAACAGTGTTGAATAAAATGATTCTTTTTCTTTGTACAAACTTCTGTCTGTATCTGAGAATGCATTTATTATTCATTGTCGTACAAGTTTCTTTTAATGACATTGCAGCGAGCTTGTGGTATGTTGTTCGAGCGTAATTTTACCAATATAGTTATACCATGTTGCCCCTATACCATAAGATTGTTGCAATATTTTATATTTTGAGGGGACTTGTACTTTTATTTTCTAGAGAATAACTATTCCATACTTGGAGGAATATTATTTCGTTAAAAAACAGAGTACAACTCCCTCCATATAAGTTTTTACGCTTCACCCTTCGAAGATATCACTTTTTCTTTTGTGCATATACACATTTTACCAAGTGAATTCTCCTATGTGGTAAAGCGGGCCTCTGAAGGGTACTTTAACTTCTTTTTGAGGAAGAGTATTTTCTAGAATAGGTGAATCATTCTTCCTTTGAAAGTTAAAGTGTGCCTTTGATGAGGGCCCCCCGTTTTCTTTTTTCTTTTTTTTTACGCCACAGTAAAGGGCTTTCTGACTTTTGCTTTGCGTTTCTGACGAAATGCTTCTTTGAAAGGTTGCACCTCTGAGGAAGGCATTTTCACGTTTCAACACTTGAAAGTTTTATTTCAATCTCGGCGAAACGTGTGCCTCCGAAGAGTTGTGCCTCCGAGGAGGGCTTTTTCACGTTTCAACACCTGGAAGTTTTATTTCAATCTCGGTGAAACGTGTGCCTCCGAAGAGGTCTTTCTGTTTGATTGTGCCTCCGGGAGGAGGTCTTTTTATTTCTGCCTCTGGGAAGAGGTCTTTTCGTTTTGTTGTGCCTCTGGGAAGAGGTTTTTTTTTTGTTTCTACCCCTTGGGAGAGGCTTTTATTTTTTCCTGTTCGCTGGGAAGCGGGCCTCCGAAGAGGGCTTTTCACGTTTCATTTTACGGGAGTGTATCGACCGATGATGAAATGTGTGCCTCTGAGCTGGGTTGCTGCCTGGAAGTTTGGAGTTTCTTTCTCTCGGTTGGACGGATTAATGGGAGTGTATCGACCGATCATTCCGCAACTTTGTATCGAGAAAGATCTCTCTTTTTCTGGTTGGCCCTCTCGAGGTCTTTTAGCATTTCAACTGTGGTGAAATGGACCTCCGAAGAGGGCTTTCCACATTTCAACACCTGGAAGTTTTATTTCAATCTCGGTGAAACGTGTGCCTCTGAGTAGGGCTTCTTCCTGGAAGTTTGGAGTTTCTTTCTCTTGGTTGGACGGATTCACGGGAGTGTATCGACCGATCATTCCGCAACTTTGTAACGAGAAAGATCTCCCTTTTTCCGGCTAGGCCCGCTCGAGGTCTTTATCCTCCTAACAGTTGTGCCTCCGAAGAGGGCTTGTGCCTCTGAAGAGGTCATTTGCTGATTGATGCTTGCTCGCCTATGTCTCTTTGCCATCGATTCACGTCGGCGACCCCCGTTGTCTTTTGCAAGTGTTTTTACTTTCTAGTTGCTAATAATTTCCCTTATCCAAAGAACTATACTTCATAGTTGAGTGAGTTGGTGGTGGTAGACACAGTTTATTTAACTGGCTGTTTGTTTGTTCAAACATTTGCAGTTAGTTAGAAATGGTCCACTTCCATCCATATTGCCAACTTTTGTTTGAAGCACTTCTTTTGTAGGATTTGAGTATGGAAATTTTGAATGGTTTAGTGTTTGTTTGCTGAGTGATGTCGGGGATTGCTTGGTCTTGCGATGGGTAAGCTTTGATTTTATGACCTACATTATTAAATCGACATTTTAATGACACAATTAATGTATTTTATATGTCGGAATAAAACAAAGCAGTTTATAATAGTAGAGAACACAAGATTTATAGTGGTTCGGCCGAAAACTGGGCCTACATCCACTTTATAGCTTTTCATTATTTACTTACTTTACAATTGTTTTCAATACAAGAATCATATATTTGCAATTCTTTTACAACATTTCAGCAAAGCTTTCAAGTAAAATAAGGACGCAAATGATTGTTGTTCCAAGCTCTTGGGATTGGTTCTCCTTCGACAATTGTGAGTTTGAATGTGCCGTCAAGAAGCTTCGTGGCTATAACATATGTCCCTTCCCAGTTTGGCCCAAACACACCTGTAGCTGTCATGATTCTTTTCAGAACTAGGTCCCCAACTTCAAAGTTGCGCTGACGAACTTTGGAATTGAAGTGCCTGGCTATTCTTTGTTGATGAGCTGCAATTCTAAGTCTAGCCTCTTCTCTTCTTTCATCAAGGAGGTCAAGTGCTTCCAATTGCAGTTTTTCATTCTCATCTTGATCAAAATGGATTCTTCTGTGTGAGGGGACTTCAGTTTCCACTGGAATCATTGCTTCTGATCCATATGCCAATGAAAATGGAGTATGCCCAGTCGCAGTTTTGTGGGTGGTTCTGTATGCCCATAGTGCAAGCGGTAACTTGTCAACCCATCCACTTTTCGCTTTTTCCAGCTGCTTTTTGATGGTTGATTTGATGATTTTGTTTACTGCTTCCACTTGCCCGTTTTCCTGCGGATGAGCCACTGCTGAGAAGCTTTTTCGGATTTTGAATCGTTTGCAAAAATCTTGGAATTCCTCACTTTCAAACTGAGTACCATTGTCTGTGATTATCTTCTGAGGCACACCATACCTGCAAATGTTATTCTTAGTCACAAAACTTATCATTTTCTTAGAGGTAATAGTGGCCAAGGGTTCGGCCTCAGCTTATTTAGTAAAATAATCAACAGCAACGATAGCATATTTAATCCCTGATTTGGCAGTCGGCAAAGGCCTAATGAGATCTATTCCCCAGATGGAAAACGGCCATGGACTGACCATTTGTGTTAGCTCAGTTGAAGGTGCTCTAGGAATTTTAGCGAATCTCTGGCATTTATCACACTTCCGGGAATAGTCAGTAGCATCCTGATTCATTTCTGGCCAAAAGTATCCATAACGGAGGATTTTCTTTGCTAAAGTTTGACCATCTGTATGATCTCCACATTCCCCTCCGTGTACTTCAGTTAGAATCGTCTTAGCTTCTTCCTTTGTCACACATCGGAGTAATGGCATTGAAAACCCTTGTCTGTACAAACGACCATCTTGAACTATATATCTGGAGGCTTTCCTCATCAGTTTCTATCGTTCTTTTGAACTTTCTAGCAAAGAACCATTGAGTAAATATTCAAGTATCGTAGTCATCCATGACTCTTGCTCTTGGGATATGTTCATAATCCAATCAACATCCATTTCATCTGTACTTGGAGCTGACAAGACTTCAACGAGAACTAACCCCAATAGTTGAGCTTCACCAGTACTCGATTACTTTGCGAGAGAATCTGCCTTCATATTTTCTTCTCGGGGAATATGGTTTATTGAATAACGGTCAAAATTTTGAAGGAGCTCCCAGGCCTTTGACAAATAGGTTGGTAAATTTCCTCCTTTAGCTTGAAATTCCTTCTTGACCTGACAAACAATAAGTTGAGAATCACTGAAGATATGCAATGCCTTGATATTTAGTTCTTTAGCGATCCTTAAACCAGCGATGAGAGCTTCATATTCAGCTTCATTATTTGTCGAAGGGAATTCCATCCTCAGTGCATAACATAGTGATCGACCTTCTGGGGTTTCAAGGACAACCCCTGCTCCGGAACAGTAATCATTCCTTGCGCCATCGACATACAATTTCCATTGGAATGGGATGCTATCAATGACTTCTTCCTCACTATCACCCTTATCCGTACATTCTGCGATGAAATCTGCTAAAGCTTGTCCATTGATTGCTTTCCGGGGATGATAAGTGATGTCATACTGGCTGAGTTCGATATTACATTTCAAAAGACGGTCCGAAGTCTCAGAACGGAATAGGACTTGCTTTAGAGACTGATCAGTGAGGACTTTGATGGGATGAGCTTGGAAATAAGGCCTCAATTTTCTTGATGCGATCAACAAACAATAGGCGAGCTTTTCTAATCTTGAATAGTTCATCTCTGCCCCAGTGAACCTTTTGCTGATATAATAGACTGGGCGTTGAATCCTTGCATCTTCCCTTACCAACACTTCACTAAGAGCATGAGACGAAATTGCCAAATATATGAAGAGATCTTCACCACTGTCAGGTTTTGAAAGTATCGGAGGCACTTCCATATGACGAATCAACTCATCAAATGCTTTCTGACATTCAGGAGTCCACTCAAAGTTTTTCTTTCCTTTCTTCAGAGCATCAAAGAATGGAATGCATTTATCAGTAGCTTTGGAGATGAACCTACTCAAAGCAGCAACTTTTCCATTGAGACTTTGCAGTTCCTTCTTCGTTCTAGGAGCCTTGACCTCTCTCAGGGTAGTGATTTGAGCTGGATTGGCTTCAGTGCCCCTAGCGCTCACAATGAAACCCAAAAACTTTCCGGACTCCACTCCAAATGAACATTTCAGGGGATTAAGCTTCATTCTATACTTTCGGAGTACTGCAAACATCTCTGCCAAGTGATCCATGTGGTCCACTACTTTCTTAGACTTTACTAGCATATCATCAACATAAACTTCTATTGTCTTGCCAATCTGTGGTTTAAACATGGCATTAACAAGCCTTTGGTAAGTTGCCCCTGCATTCTTGAGTCCGAAAGGCATGACCTTGTAGCAGTAGAGTCCAACATTTGTGTTGAAGCTTGTATCCTCTTGATCCGCCTCATGCATCATAATCTGGTTATATCCGGAGTATGCATCCATGAAAGATAACAATTCATGTCCCGCTTTCCCATCTACCAACTGATCGATCCTGGGTAGCGGGAAACAGTCTTTGGGGCAGGCTTTGTTCAAATCCGAAAAATCAATGCACACTCTCCACTTTCCGTTGGCTTTCTTAACCAGTACTGGATTTGAGACCAAATTTGGATAAGTAGATTCTCTAATGAAACCGTTCTCCATAAGCCGATCCACTTCTTCTTTTAACGCTGCAGTTCTTTTAGGACCCTGAGTCCTTCTCTTCTGTTTCACGGGTGTAAACTTTGGATCAATGTTCAAAGTATGTACCGTAATCTCTGGGGATATTCCGCACATGTCAGCATGAGTCCAAGCGAATACATCCAAATTAGCCTTCAAAAATGCAATCAGAACATTCTGAACTGTCGGATTGAGTTGTGAACCCACATTAAGCACTTTGTTTGGGTCCTTTGGGTCTACGGGCACCGGTACTGTTACCTCTACTGGTACCTCTTTATTCTCCCTTGCACCGGCTTTCCTAGGATCCATCTCTCTTCGTGCCCCACTACATTCACCAGTGCAGGGTCCACCCTGTAATTGCTACAAGGTTGGTTCTTTGATGCGGACTGGAGCCGCCGCACCTTTTCCCATCTCTCTCTTCCTGGATTCTCGCAATTCTGCAAAATAACATTCTCGCCCCATATCTTGGTCTCCCTTAACCACACCAACTCCGTTATCTGTGGGGAATTTTAGAGTCAAGCACCATGGAGCAAGAACAGCTTTGAATGCAGCAAGAGTTGGTCGGCCCAAAAAGGCGTTGTAGGCAGAGAATTCTTCAAAAATTATAAAGGTTTGCTTTCGAGCCACCTTCCTCAGTCCATTTCCGAGTTCTACAAACAAATCTATGGTCCCAATTGGCTGTTTGGGTTCTCCAGCAAACCCAGCAATTTTAAGTGATGAAGCTTGAACGTCAGCCATTGGAATTTTCATTTGATCAAAAGTCTTCTTGAAGAGGATGTTGCATGAAGCTCCACAATCAACTAGAACTCTTCTCACAGTTGCCGGCCCAATACCAGCGGATATGACCAAAGGATCAATGGTCGGAGCTTCGATACCCAAAGAATCCCTGGCATTGAACACAATATCATCTGTGGAAGTCTTTTGTTGCTTTAAAGGCGCATCATTCTCTAAAACAAAAACATTCTCTTCAGCTGGAACATGCTTCAAGGCCCAGGCATACCTTTCCATCTCCCCCCAGCTTTTTCCTGCTGGGTGAGGTCCTCCAGTTATTATATTGATGACAGGCCTTTTTGATTCGTGTTCCACGACCTTCTCACTTGAGCCAAGACGGTGAGCGGGAACTTGCTGTTCTTGAGTTGACGAAGCTGGGGCATTTCTGTTCCTTTTCACATACTGCTGGAGTTTGTTTTCCTTCAAGAGTTGTTCAATTACTTCTTTCAATTGGTGGCATTCGTTGGTATCATGGCCGGGCTGGTTGTGGAACCGGCAGTACTTTCCACTTTTTTCCATCTTAATTGCAACTCTCATTTTAGGTGGTGCCAGATAATTGACATCATCTTTAGTTGCAAAGTAAATGTTTTCAGGGGTATCGGTAAAGGGTGTGAAATTGAAAGAACGAACTTTCTTAGCGTCTCCCTGTTTCTTTCCACCATCGTTTCCCCTTTTCTGAGTGTTTGGTTCCTTCTTGTTCGTAGCAGCACCACTGTTCCCGGCTTTCCCTGATACCACCTTAGCTGGTGCTTGGAGGCTCTCCAAGCGCATGAATTCATCCGCTTTCTTGTAGAATTTGTCAAGTGAGTTTGGTTCTTTAATTTTCAACCATTTTCCAAATTCGCTTGACTTGTCAATTTGCCCTCATCAAGTATGTCAAGACCATGCGTGGCTCAGCATTATCCACCTCAGCTAATGCTATGTTAAAGCGATTCAAGAACGACCTGATAGATTCTCCTGAATTTTGCTCTAGACTTGACAGCGACATTATGTCCTTTGCTTTAGAAGCATACAATCGAAATTGCTCCTTGAATTTCCTGGTCAAATCGGACAATTGATCGATGGACCTGACCGGCAGCTTTGTAAACCATAATAGAGCTACACCTTCTAGATAAACTGGGAAGTATCGGCATTTAATTTCATCAGATGCCCTGGCACCAGTCATGTGCTAGTCGTATTTGTACAGAAACTCGTTAGGATCACTCGTCCCCTTGTACGCCGGAATAGTAGGGGGAACGAATTTCCTTGGAAACTCTGCCTTCAAGATCCTTTCGGTAAATGGAGTTTTGCTTGGAGAAAATCCCCACTCTTTCTCATCTTCATCTCTTCGCATACTTTCCTTCATGATTTGACGAACCATACCCGAAAAATACTCTTCATCATTTAGAGGCTTCGGAGGACACACATCAGCCACTCTCTCTGAATTCTGCCTTGGCAATCGTTCACGGAGGGTTGGCTGCGGCCCTGACCCTCCAGCTTGAAGAGGAGTCCTTTCTACAGGGTCTGCGGCTCTTTGAGAAATGTTCCCTTCAACATCTTGAACTCCCACAGTAGGATTCCCATCATTATTACTCGGTTGACGGTTTGCCCCAAGAAGATCATTCAGTTTACTCAAGATCAGGGCATTCTAGGCCTCCAACTGTGCATTCTGGGCATTCAATTGTTGATTCAGCCCCAAAACCACGACATCCAACTCTGCTTGAGTAACTCCAACAGTTGGAGCTGCTTGACTTGTAGGAGGAGAGGTATCAGTATTCTCTTGAACATTATCGGATCTTACAGAACTTCGCTTTCTCCTAGGAGCCATTATTTCCAACAAACTTCTGGTTTTAAAAGAAATCCTTTCAACAATCCTTTGTGGAGCAATAGTGGAAGTTTCCTGAGTTGGGTTCTCAATGAAAGCACCAAAAATGTTAACGTGAAAATCAGACGCTAACACCCCAGTGTAAATTGAAGTTGAGCGAAAGCACCACCCGTGAACACGGGAACTAAAACAAGTAGAAAAATCACAAACAAAGCAGAAAAGACAACAGTTTTTATAGTGGTTCGGCTTAAGGCAAGCCTACGTCCACTTTAATTCTCTTTATTGCTGAACCAATTACAACTTTACAACAATCTTCAATTACAATTCTGACGAGACAAACAACTAAAACTTTGATAGAGAAGAATTCTTCGAATCCATGTAGATTGCGTTAGATTTTCCCTTGAAGTTAGCTGAGATACCTTTCGAACTTGAAGTGTCGGGTGAGTTGAGAATTCAGCAGAGTATTGGCGCTTAAAGTGATTGGCCAAAAGTCCCCTTCATGTTTGAGGTAGGTCGGTATTTATAGGGAATTCTGGTCTGGAATTGTTGCCCAAGTTATAAGTCGTGACCGACTTAGGGAAAGTTGTAGGTCGCGCACGACCTAAGGGCCAAGAGTTAGCAGGCAGTAGCATGAGTGAAGCGGCACTGAGTCTTTCTTTGTTCATCTGGATACAAGTCTTAACTCGTTCACGAGTTAAGGGGTTCACAGTTTAAAATAAGGCAGGATCTATTTTGAGCTCTGTAGTTTTAGGTCGTGAACGACTTATCCTAGGTCGTAGGTCGGTCACGACTTAAATGCAGTTGCTTCCACTCTTTTTTGTCTTGAGTCACTAGTTCGTCCTGTTTTTAGCTTTTTTTTAGGTCGCAGCCTCCTGAGTCGTGACATTTCTCAAGTCGTCCAGGCCTTAACTCGTAAGTCGCCACACACCTTAAGTGGCGAAGTTTTCCTAGGTCGCAGATTTCTCTTGAACCTTAAGTCGGCATCATTTCAAGACGTTAGGTCAGA
Source organism: Allium cepa (assembly GCA_030765085.1). Lineage (NCBI taxonomy): Eukaryota > Viridiplantae > Streptophyta > Magnoliopsida > Asparagales > Amaryllidaceae > Allium > Allium cepa. The sequence continues at coordinate 28,648,375 of CM060935.1, forward strand.
ACTTTCTTTAAGGCCTTAGATCGGCATGCTTCTCAAGCCCCTTAGGTCGGTATCCCTCTTAAACCTTATGCAGTTAGGTCGGTCTTCTATGCTAAGATACTAGGTCGGCATCCCTTTGTGCCTTAGGTCGGCAGAACGCTGGGTCGCTAACTGTTTGATGTGCTAGATCGGTGAGTCATGGCCGAGATGGAGTTAACAAAAGCATTGCGGTTTTCAACTTTTAAATTCTTTTGTTGTTTGTTTTAAAGATAAAACTGTTTTTGTTTGTTCATTCCAGTCCCATGACTAATTCGGAGTTTATTTTTTCTTTCCTAAACTTTGGGTGCCCATAATTTTCCACACGGGCAGTCTAGAGTTAGGTTTTTCAGATAATCAAATAGTAGGTGAAGATTCGGTAGCTTTCAGTCTTTGGGAATCTTGTTTAATCTTTGGATGACTGACCTTGCTTAAGTCATCGATGGTTGTGGTTCGAGCTTATTGGATTAGAGTCCTCGTAGCTTTTGGGATGAGCTTTTGGTTTTGAGTTGCAGATTTTGGATTCACTCTTCATCGAAGATCATATTTGAGTTATCTCTTCCATTGTTTTCACATTCCGCTGTTGTATATTTGTCTCTGATATTGTTGTGTCATATTGTATCGGATATTGTATTCATTATTGTATCAATGATATAATTTCATTGTTTTTCTTCCGCTGTGTTGTACTTAATGTTTTATAAGCTCCGGCGAACCAGATTCGACGTTTGATCTGCGGCATTTGAATATGGGTGAAGTATTCGGTGCCGATTTTCGAAGGTCGAGTCTGGGTCGTTACAGAGGACCTCATCGGCATGGTTCATAGCTGGAATCAACGGACGGATTTGTCACCAAAATTCGACTGGGGTTTTGAACCCGACGGCAGCAGCGTCGCTCTGGAGGGCCGCGGTGATGCCGGTCGAAAGAGGGTTGATGAGGGAACTCGTCGACGGCGGTGGCTCGGCGTATTGATGCTTCGGGTGGGCCCACGGCGTGGTCAAAGTTAGGTCAACGCTGTAGTATGGGTTCGGTTCTGTGTGTTTCGCTTGCGTGCGAATGACGAAGAACGGCAACGTGGCAACTGTGCGTGTTTCTTATTTTATTTTTATTTAATTCATTTTAAACTTTAAATTCAAATGTTCTGATATCCATAACTTTTACATATGAGGTCCAATTCATGCACGGTTTTCTCCGCTAGGATCGTAGTGGAATTCCTGTCATTTTGGCGGTGGTTTGGCCGAATTCTGAGACTGTTCAAATTTTGAGTTTAAATTGGATTTAAATTCAATTTAAATTCAAAAGGTAAGTGTTTTAACCCACTCACTACTTCTAAAATTTATTATGTTTGTTAAATTGATTTATGATGTAATTAGAAATTTATTTATGAATGTTTGGCATATTTTTAATCATCATCTTAGTTAAATTGAATTTATTGAATTAAATTGTTATTTAATTTATTGTTGTGTATAAACTGCCAGTTAAATTGTTATTTAATTTATTATTGAATATAACTGCTAGTAAATACCTTTATTTATTATGTGTTCTATATTGATGTTATTGTTTGAATTAGATGATGATTGTGATAAATGGTTGTTGATTGATATTGGATGAATGGATGTTGTATTTTATATCGTTATAAATTTCAAGTTGTTATGGATTTTATTTCATTCGGGATTGCGGTTTGAAATGATATACAACCGTATTTTTATTTTAAATTGCGGATTGAAATAATAAATATTCGTATCACCTGACCATAAGATAGAAAATTTTATATAGACACCGTTGGTGTGTGTATGTATGTATGTGTGTGTGTGTATACACACACACACACACATATATATATATAGACACACACATATTTTGAAAAAGATTTCTATGGTTTTGACAAGATATATATATATATGGTTTTATTGATACTGAAATTATTCTATAAATAAGTTCTAAATTAAAGAGGATTTAAAATTGATTTGGAAATGTATTTAATAAAGAATTGTTTTAGATATATCGATTTGAAACTTATTGGTTTTAAGGTTTAAGGATATGATTTTATAGCTTGATTTTGGTTTAAGTTGAATTAAATGAATATTTCAAGTACGAATAAATTGAAGGAAATGTTTAGTTCATTGTAATTTGAGTTTATTTAAATAATAGTGGATTTATTATGTAAATATTTCAAAACTAAATAGTAGAAACTGAATTGTTGAATCGTAATTACAAAACTTAGTTTTGAAATTATTGAATACTTAAAGTTTGAAATATATTGAATTTGAATGGTTTATTCTACGGATCAAATCTGGTTTGAAATCGATAAATTTGGGGTAATTTATTTGGAAACTAAATTTAATTGAAATTTATAATTTGAGATTTGGTTAAATATAAAATGTAGAAACTAGAGTTGTGTTGGATTTGAGTTGTGAAAATTGAAGAAGCTATTTTATTATATAAAGTATTTTAAATATTCAAACCCTTTAAGTGGTGGAAGTTATGTTCAAAGTTATGAGTTTCAAGGTACTATAATTTGAAAGTGTTATATTTAAGTGTTCTGATTTCGAAATGTTATAACTTTGAAAGTGTTATGGTTTTAGAAAGGATATATTTAAAATAAAATGATATTGTACTGGTCTATTTTTTGAAAAGGCAACGATATTTTGGTTTTAAAGTACAAACTATTTTGAAAATGACCATAGTATTATAATAACGTTTGGTTGTTAAAGAGACCGGGATCGGAAGTTGTCATACTCTCTGCCAACTTCGAAAACCACTTTAACAACCGTGTACGCGGTGGAGATTCAAGAATGAAGTAGTATGGTGGCAGTGTTCCTTTAAGGTATATACATGGACCCTACTCTTGTGAGTTGGTGTAAGGTGGCTAAAACATGAGCGATTCTCGAACCAAGGAGGTACCCCCTCTTATCGGAAACACTCCTTCAATATTATATTCTGACTTTGGATTGTTTTGGTGGCCACTTTTGATTTTTGATTTTGGGGGTGTAGCTCGAGGTGGGCGGTAGTAGCTGCTACGCGTTACCACCAGCCCGGATGCGTAAATGGTATATCTACCCCGGCAATGCCTTGTGTGCCATGTCACCTACCCTATCGTGTCTTGTACGAGTTTGGTTTTCTCCCGTAACCCGTGTAGTATCCTCTGGTGGATTCTCGATCAGGAAGGACCATGATACTGGACGGACTACTGGGACTACTGCGTGTTAAGGTGGAAAATGTAAAGCCTTAATGATATTTAAAAGTAAGTTTATTTTACTATAGACGCTTTTATAATAGTGAAATATTACTACATATTAAATAGTTTAACGGATCCTTAGGAGATGTGAATCTCGAGCATCTCTTAAGTTACTGCATTCACATTAGACACTGGATAGGAGATGTCAAATCCCGTAAACATCTCTGATGCCATTACACTCATATTTATTTCCTTTTATTTAACTCACATAAGATCTTTTAGTTCTGTCTTGAGTGTTTTGTCCTTTCTATTCGCTCGGGTCAGTCTGAGCATTTCAGGATTCGAAGACTTAATTTCTGGAGGATGAAGATGAAGATTGCATTACTATTATCTATTATATTATTCACTGCATCATGTACTCCGCTGCATTTTATTAATCTCTGATATGTGTAACTCCGATATGTATTATATAAGTATAATTTAATGTTTTGTAAACAGCTTCATGAACTGTTTATTTGATTATTATATGTTATCGTTCCGCTGCAAGATTCTATTTTGGTTTTTTGCTTTCTCTGCTTTTTCTTATTTACGCCATAACAATCCACCCTTCTATACAGTTAGAGATGGCATGTGTGTCTGCTTAAGCATACAAAATGGAGGGATGTTACATCTGGTATTAGTATAAAAAGGTTTTAATACTGTGTTAATCTGTTCCGTTTTGTATTTATAAATTCTCGTTGTTGCATAGGATGATATGACATCAACAGAGATTTCTAAACGCTTGATAGGACTGACCGACACAATATTGTTTTGAATATAGGTGAATGAAATAATTTTGCCTATTATATTTTCTATATATATAATTTTTTTTAATAAAAGCTATATTTGATTGTGATATATTGGTTGTTTGGTAGTGAAATTTATATATATTGATTGGAAACAAAATTTGAAAAAAATAAAATAAATGAAAATTGAAAATTTAAGTTTCGAGGTTTTGAAAATTTCTTTCGAATGATTTTGGGATATAATAATAATATTATTAGAAGTGTTTTCTGATATAAATATTTCAATATAATTTGAAAGAATTGTTTTAAAGAAACTTTGAAACGAAATAAGTCTTGTACTCCCTCTCTGTCACTGGAAAATAATTTCGGTGATGAGTGCATGCATCATCGACATTCATTTTCGAGTTTCGAAGTGGGAAGGCCACTGTAGTAGTCTACTACAAATTTATTTTGATAAACAAATATAAATTTCAATTTTTTTAAATATAATCGGATATATAAATTGTAAATGTATACATCTGTCAATTATTTTTAAAATGATTTGAACTTTAACCCGGTATTTAGTTCTTAAGTTTCCGTAATTAATAGTTTGTAGTGAAATGGAATGTAACTAATTAATAATTGGAAGCTCTAATTAAAATAAGAGATTAAATGCTAAGTTATAAATGGAATTAAAATAAACTTGAAATTTGTAACCTATAAAATAAAGGATAGGACTATTGAACATTAAATTTGTTAAAAGAAATGAGAAAAACTTGTATAACTTTCAATTGCATTCTTAAAGGCATATATATAACTTACCAAAAGATGTAAAAGCTGAAATGTTAATAAGAAAATGTGATGGATATTATACTAGTAAAACTTAAAGTAATGCAAGTATTCAATGAAATTCTTTAATAAATAAGAATTTAATGTGAAGATGAAAGGCTACTATTGAATATAATAGATAAGTATTATAAATAAATGAAATGAGCACTGAATGAATGAATGGAAATATAAGAATTTGTGAGAAATAAATGTTAATTAAAAAGACAAACTATTATATAAATGAAAAGGAAATCAAAGAACAAAGGTTATGAAATGAAATTGATAAAAATTAACTTGATCTATTGTTTGGAATTGTTGTTTGTTTGGCTTATGGTTGTTTAGGCAAGAATACCTTAAAATTGTTTGGATGTATGAATAATATATTTAGTTTCATCCAAGAATGTTGAGTAAAAGGTGCACTTAGTAGTTTATTTTTCATTCCGTACAATTTAAAGTTTTTGAACCGAACAACTATTTGTTTTGTTTGATATGAATGGATAATTGATTTGCGTTGATTTTATATGATGGTTGTACATTGGTTACAAGTGATTGTTGTTTGTATTGATTTGTTTGTTATTGATTGAAACAACTTTAAATATTCATTTTTATAATTATTAATGCTTGTTAGATTATATAAGTGAAATACAGGTTATGGAAGCAATTGCTACTGCTTTGATTTCAAAAAATAAGCCTTAACTGCTCGACAAATCGGTACATTCTCGGATTACGGTTTTATAGCGCTATTATATTATTTTCCCGTATTGGGATATATTATTTTGGAAGATATATGTTATATATTTTTACATTGATATTATATTTTGGAGTTAGAAAATTTTGAATTTTTTTTCCAAACTTTATTAATTTAAGTATAAAAAGATTTAATGGTTATGAATTGATATATTTTATTTAAAATATTAAATTTTGTAAATTTATTTGTTTATAAAATTAATACTTTGAATAAGATGTATTGATTACTCAATTCCTTCTTTTCCCTTCTCTTTCCTTTTCGAGGACGAAAACTTTTGAGTGGGGGAGGGTGTAACGACGCATAATTTTCGATGTTTAGAATTTTTTGATTTATTAACAATTTGGTAATTAATCAGAAATTTATAAAAATTTGTAATTTGTTAATGAATTAATAATGGTAATGAAATGTAAGAATGTTAACGCAAGTCAATAAATAACTAAATTTAGTGCAATCCCAATTAATTGAAACAATTGTAAAGCTATAATTGATTGTAAATAGTAAATTACGAAATAAATTCATAGTTATATAAATTGATGAAATAATACGCAACAAACTGAAATTTAATAAAATCAGTGTTAGATAAGTAATTATAATATTTGTTATTTGATAATAAAGTATGAATGAGATTTAATTTAGGAAAATTGGGATATTATTAATTGTTTACCCATTTATTTAATCTATTAAATTAGATCTAAATCCATTGCAATTAAACGTAATTAATTACTAAGTTAATATGAATTTAGCCGATGATTATAAACCATTAGGGAAATTGGATATATAGTAGTGTTAATGTTATCCATAAGATAATGGTTGATTTAAAAAAAAAGAATGGGAATCAAGGTTTATTAATTTAAATTTAGTAAATTGGATTAATTAAAAATTAAATGAAATTTAATATTTAAATATTGCTTAAATAGGAATTAAGATGAAATTGGGAAATGTTAGTGTACCAAGATATAAACCAGTGTTAATTATATTCTTATTGTAATAAAGGACTTGAATAACAAGGTTTAAAAATTTATAATTGGATTTTCGGAATTTTAAATTCATAAATTTCTAAATATAATGAAATTCAATCTTAACGCTGAAATTGATGAATGAATCAACGTTAAATTGACATATAAATTTGTTTAAATCATTGTAAATGATAAAGAAATCAAAAATGATGAAATTTGTCAATTATCCAATTGAAATTGAAAATTTGATTTAATTAATTATTAATTTATTTAATTAATACAAAAATATCCATTTTGGTCACTGACTTGGATTTCGATGAAACCAGTTTCACAGGATCCGTAACGATGAATTATTATAGGATTTCAAGTTTCATAACGATCGGGCTTGTCGTTTGATCGTACAGACTAGAAACGCCTAGAAATCAGTTTAATTGAATCAATTTGAAATGACTAGATTTTAGCATAACTTCTTCATAAGATGGAATTCTGACCTGAAACCTATTCCATTGATTTTAAAATATTTTAAAACATCTATTTTGATATATGGGTTGACCCATTTTCGTTTCGGAGTCGAAACGGGCTTTTCGGGTCGTGTAGGGTTCAACTTTCAAACCGATTCGATCCAATTGTTTCTATTTCTAATCTGCCTATATATATCTGGTTATAAACCATAGCAGCCCTTCTATTTTTCATTTCTGTACGTACAGAAATTTCTATTGCTCCTCTTTCTCAATGGCAGACAAACCCTAAAATTTACAATCCAATTTCAATACAAAATTATACCTCAAAAATTCAGACTCCTCAACACATATCAAATTATATATCGATCTAAAGCTCTCGACGAACGCATCTCAGATTTGAAATTAGTTTTCTGATTTAAAGCACTATTTGTCCAAAAATTGAAGAATTATCCACGAGCGTTCATCACGCGACGATCAACTTCGATGAATCGCCTCATCAATGGTACCGTTGTGTGGAGAAGACTGGGAGGAGCTCATCAGCGTGGTTCATAGGTGGAATCAATGGTCGGATTTGTCACCAAAATTCTACTAGGGTTTTGAACCTGGCGGCGGCGGCGTGGGTCTGGAGGGCCGCGGTGATGCCGATCGGAAGAGGGGTGATGGGGGAACTCGTCGACGGCGGTGGCTCGGCGTATTGAGGCTTCGGGTAGGCGCATGGCGTGGTCAAAGTCAGGTCAACGGCTGTAGGATGGGACCGGTTCCGTGTGTTTCGCTTGTATGCGAACGATGAAGAACGACAACATGGAAACTGTGCGTGTTTCTTATTTTATTTTTATTTAATTCATTTTAAACTTTAAATTCAAATGTTCTAATATCCATAACTTTTACATACGACGTGCAATTCATGCATGATTTTCTCTGCTAGGATCATATTGAAATTCCTGTCATTTTGGTGCTAGTTTGGACGAATTCTGAGACCGTTCAATTTTTGGGTTTAAATTGGATTTAAATTCAATTTAAATTCAAAAGGTGAGTGTTTTAACCCACTCACAACTTCTAAAATTTCTTACGTTTGTTATATTGATTTGTGATATGATTAGAAATTTATTTATGATTGTTTGGCATATTTTTAATCATCATCTCAGTTAAATTGAATTTATTGAATTAAATTGTTATTTTATTTATTATTGCATATAAACTGCCAGTTAAATTGTTATTTAATTTATTATTGAATATAACTGCCAGTAAATACTTGTTATTTATTATGTGTTCTATATTGATGTTATTGTTTGAATTAGATGATGATTGTGATAAATAGTTGATGATTGATATTGGATGAATGGATGTTGTATTTTATATTGTTATAAACTCCAAGTTGTTATGGATTTTTTTTCATTCGGGATTGAGGTTTGAAATGATATACAACCACATTTTTATTTTAAATTGCGGATTAAAATGATAAATATCAATATCACCTGACCATAGGATAGAAAATTTTATACATACACCGTTGGTCTATATATATAAATAATTTGAAAAAGATTTCTATGGTTTTGACAAGATATATATATATATATATATATATATATATATATATATATATGGTTTTATTGGATATTGAAATTATTCTATAAATAAGTTCTAAATTAAAGAGGTTTTAAAGTTGATTTGCAAATGTATTTAATTAAGAATTGTTTTAGATATATTGATTTGAAACTTGTTGGTTTTAATATTTAAGGATATGATTTTTATAACTTGATTTTGGTTTAAGTTGAATTAAATGAATATTTCAACTACGAATATATTGAAGGAAATATTTAGTTAATTGTAATTTGAGTTTATTTAAATAATAATGTATTTATTATGTAAATATTTCAAAACTGGATAATAGAAACTAAATTGCTGAATCGTAATTACCAAACTTAGTTTTGAAATTATCGAATACTTAAAGTTTGAAATATATTGAATTTGAAATGGTTTATTCTGCAGATCAAATCTGGTTTGAAATCGATAAATTTAGGATAATTTATTTGTTAAATTGAAGTTTATGATTTGGAATTTGGTTAAATGTAAAATGTAGAAATTCGAGTTGTGTTAGATTTGAGTTGTGATAGTTGAAGAAGCTATTTTATTATATAAAGTATTTTAAATATTCAAACCAATTAAGTGGTGGAAGTTATGTTCAAAGTTATCAGTTTCAAGGTACTATAATTTGAAAGGCTTCTGATTTCAAAATGTTATAACTTTGAAAGTGTTATGGTTTTAGAAAGGATATATTTGAAATAAAATGATACCGTATTGATTTGGTTTTTGAAAAGGCAGTGATATTTTGGTTTTAAAGTATAAACTATTTTGAAAATGACCACGGTGTTATAATAACGTTTGGTTGTTAAAGAGACCGGGATCGGAAGTTGTCATACTCTCTGCCAACTTCGAAAACCACTTTAAGAACCGTGTATGTAACGACCCAGGATTTTTAATAAAATTTGAATATTTAATTAATTTTAAATATTAATAAGTGAATTTATAAGTCGAATAATTTTAATTTTAATAATTGGATTTAATTGAATAATTAAATCAATAATTTAATATGTGAAATTATGGAAATAATTGAAAATTGAGTTAAATATGATTGAAAATGACTTGTAAAATTTTATTTTATCATATTGGAGTTAGAATGATATTTTAGAACTTTTAAAATTTAATTTAAAGTTAATTTGTGAAAATTGAATATTTTAATATTTAAATCGACTAGTGAAAATAGTCAAATTTTGAACATTCTCAGAATTGGACGAAACCAGTTCCATTGGATCCGTAATAGTTAGTTATTACCGGATTTCAATTTTCGGGTCAATCGGAGTTGTCGTTTGATCGTGGCAGCTCGAAACGATCGAATTATTTTTAATTTTAATTTGGCGTGTTAAAATATCCATTTTTCAAAAAGTCTCGGATTTCGACGAAACCAGTTTCATCAGATCCGTAATGTGATATTATTGTAAGGTTTCAAATTTCGTGTCAATTGGATTTACCGTTTGACCGGTACAAATTAAAACGCCTAGAAAATCGTTTAAATCGGTTTAATTTAAATTGAACGTTTATTGCCATAACTCGCACAGATGACCGAATTAGCTTCCGAAACCTATTCCATTGTGTCCGAAACGCGGGGTAAACCCTAGAAACGCTGGTTACGGCGCGTAAATCGGAGTTTGGAATTTCCGGAATGAATAGTGATTGAAAATTCTCTATAAATAGCCCCCCTTCCTTCATAAATTAAAAAAATAAAAAAAAACCTAAACCCTAAACCCTAGCCGCCACCCATAACATTCAATGGCCAGAAAACTCCTAGATTCTTTCCTCAATTACTTCCAATCCGTTGATAATTAGCCGAGGTGTTCAACAGCAAAGTTGAAGAGCGCGAGGAGAGCTTTCAATCTATACGGAGATGATGGCGTGAAGTGGAGCGAGTCGATGGCAGGGGGGCCACGTTCCCTAGGTGTTGCGCACGGAAATCAAGGCAAGGGGGGGGGGCGAGCCCTGTGCCCTTCTGGCCGAGCATGGAGTGGAGCACGAGCTTCGATTTGGCACTTCCCGATCGTCTCCAGGTGGTTTGTGGTGATCGATAAATTTAAACCTAATTTGGAAGGCATGGGTTCATGGTTGCGTGTGTTTACTGGAGAGGTTAACGTGAGGGAGAAGGAGACGTTGGACGGCCAGGATGCAAGGGGGAGAGATCCAAGGGTGATGTTGAATGTATGTTAGAAATTTAAATAAAAGTTGTAAATTTATGTATATAAATTCGTGTAAAACTTTGAAAAATCATAACTTTTTCATACGAGGTCGAAAACGCGCGAAACCTGTTGCATTGGAATCATATGGACGAGCACTACGCGATGGAATTAGATTGGAATCGTTTGGAGTTAGTGAGAATTTCGGGTAAAATTAAACGTCCGTTTAATTTTATTCGAAATAAATCGCTAAAACGAAATTGAAATCAAGGTGAGAACTTCTCACTCAATCGAATCAGTTTCGATCTTATTTTAAATAGTTAAATTTAAAATATTTGAATGCATGTTTGAATGATGATTGTTATCTATTGATTGTTAAAATAGACATTATGCGCCGTTAGTAAGCGGATGTTATTTATTAAAAACATATACCGCGAATATTTCATAAACAGTGAAATTGGTATTATATATAATAGCAATATATATATATTGGCATATGTATATATTGAAGTTATTGATTTCCCGCATTGTATAGCGGATGAGACCCTATTGCGCCGTCTATTAAGCGGATAATATTTTAAATCCCATATACCGCGATAATTTCGTACTGGAGCGAAATTGGTATTGTGCTAATGTTTGTGGATGCAGGAAAACAGGTTGGAGGGATCCAACTGGATTCCTCAACAGTATTTATTTGATTTTGAATATTTTGATATTCGTTGATTATCATATCGATATATGATATCGTTGTTGTCGTGATTGACTATTTGGTATGTAGCATCATTGGACCAAATTTTGGAATTTTAAAAGGGATTTCAAAGTGACTTTTGAAAGTATACGTTTATAAAATATTTTTGGGAATTTATCCATTTTAAATAAATAAACGTATAATTTTAATGTTATAAAAATTATGGTTTTTGAGAAATATAGTTAAAGGTTGATTTTTGAAAATATGGAGTTTAATGATTTTATAAAATAGTTTAATCGGGAATTTTGAATCTATTATAAAAAGTTGAAAATATAGAATTTATAAAATTTGATTATTTTATAAATCAAAATAGTGAAATTATAAAGAAGTTTAAAGACGTTTTAGAATAATAGTATAAATTGATTTATATAAGAGATTTATAAATTGATATTTATAAATTAAAATATTTGGAATTATAAAACGAGTTTTATAAGTGTTAGAATAAATTGTGAATGAATTTCATAAATGAATGAAATTTATAGAATTATAAACGGTGAAGTTATAAATGGAATTTTATAAGCAGCAGGTTTATAATTTGTGAAGTTATTAAAATAATGGTTTTGGATAAATAAATGAATCTTATAAGTTATAAGATTTATAATTATGAAGTTCAAAGGAACGATTTTGCAAACGAATAAATTATAAGTATTTCACTTATAATATGAACCTTTGTTTTATAATTGAGTTATAAATTGAATAGGTTAATAAAGGAATTTATAAACCTTGTTTTATAAATTCGCAACGACTTATTTTGATAAGTAAATTGTTGAAACCTATTAATGGAGTTATATTCACATTTTTGACTGTGAATAATCCTTTAAAATGAAATGTATAAAAGGATGAAATGTGTTAACGTAGTATATTCACGTTTTTGAATAGTGAATAATATGTTAAAGAAAATGTTTAGATTTGATGTTTTAAATAGAAATTAAAACGATCTAACGATGTTTTAAAAAAAATGTGTTGAGATTCGAAACCATAGATTTCAACATTTATTGTTGAAATGGACGTTTTCAAGAAATAGAAGGAAATTGTGGACTATAACACTGTTGTTATAGTAAATGATTTCCGAAAGGAAATGTTTTGTATAGTATTGGGATTTATATATATCTATTTTAATTTTGAATCCATATACTAGTGATTTTGGGTTGTCGTAACGATGTTTTACGCAACATTCGTTTTGGCCCAAATAAATATGTTAAAAGAATGATTTCCTTAAAGAATGAAATATATACTTAATTTCGATTTAAGTATATTGAATATTTTCCAAGTGTTGAAAATAAATAAAATTTGTGAATTAATTATGAATAAATAAGTATGGAAATGTTTTCCAATATAAAGTGAATATTTTGAGAATTTATCTTTTTGAAGATAAATTGAAATGAATAATTGAAATCGTATATGCATGGATATTGTGAAATATAAATTCACTATGGAATTTATGAATGAAAAGGAGAATTTGTTTAAAAATAAATATTGATTTATTTTTTAAGTGTGAAATTACATATCTAGTAAAGATATTTTTGGAAAATAAATAATTTGGAAAATTATTTGGAATCTGTTGATGTTGTGCATATCCATTGATAGTTCAATAACCGACTATCAATATTTACCTTTGAAAGGTATTTGTTGTGATTTGCTTGAATTTGAATGCACACTTATTTTTAAATTATTGCGCTCGTTATTCGGATTACCCATTCCGAATAGTGATACGACGTAATGGATAGCATTGATGACCGGTGTTGAAGACCGGGTATTTACGAAAGCGATAGGATGACCTATCGATTGTCTCTGCACTGGGTAGCTCCTGGTATAGAGATTCCCTAAGTAATGGGAAATTCGATCGGGATTGTGAATACCCGGATTGCAAGGGCTTCGTGAGAAGTGCCTTCGGTTCTGTTCGAACCCGGAACAGACTTGTATGGATTGTATGTCTGACATTACAAATTGAGATATAAAGCCGATTTCTTTCAAATATATTTCTGTTGGTGGCAAAGAATTTATTCTTTTAGCTTAACACCCTTCTCTGAGACGTACGAGCTCAGAGGTTATGTAGTTGAAGGTTATCAGCGATATATTCCCAATTTGGTAATGTGACATGCTAAGTGTTGCTGTGAAATGATCATTGTGTTGATTATTTGTGATAGGATCATTTGTTTGATCGTCTATCCTGCTGATCATTTCTATGATCATTTTTTGACCCAAAGCATGGCTTTTGTATAAAGTATGTTTTTGTGGACGTGACTTCTTCGAGCCTCACACCCCGGAATGGTCAAAACAGGAAAGATGCGGCAAGGTTATGAGGGGTAGCTCCCTTTAGGGTATGTGCATTTCCTTCTGGAAAAGGGTGGTATCATGGTATGGAGCCCAGATACTTACTCATGTTGAAAACACTTTGTTATGATTGTGTGATGATGGTGACGAGCGCTCGGTTAAAGGTCCCAAAGGACCGGGGGATGACATACTCGTGTAGTAGTTACCTAGTGATAAAGGTAACCCGGCCTTGTGTTGGCAGAGAGCTGGTTAAGTTATCGGGAATGTCCATCCAGAGGCATTCTCATGTGGCAATGGGAAGTTCCTTGGCCTGATCATTCGTTGGAAATCCAAAGAAACAATACGAGACTTGTACGGTTTTAGTTGTATAACCTGCCATGGAATGTGGCGGTAACCTGATATTGAACATGGTAGCTATAGCAGGCATAAGTGCGGAATGTCTATGCTGGCTAAGATTTATATCTTTATTTTCGAAAGAATTTTTCCTACACTATGCACTAGTAATAATATCAAATGTTCTTTTTAATGCGTATCAAGCATCTTTGACTATCATAAGGAGAAATCTCCTCCGATTCTGCGTTTGCATTGTGTGTGTGTGCGGGAGGCCTTATAGTAGTCTCATTTTTAAAAAAACATTGCGAATTGACTTTAAAAATATTCCTCTATTTTGATTTTAAAGATAAATAAACTGTTTTGAGTTCTCACACCAGTCACATAACTGACTCGGAGTTTATTGTTTTCCTTCCTAAACTCTGGGTGCCCACCAATTTCTACACGGGCAGTCAAGAGTTAGGTTTATCAGCATATTCTGGAGTTGCTGGAGGCAAGATGGATGGCATGGCGTATTACTAGTATATAGTATTTCTTTTCCGCTGTTTGTTGTTGTATATTGTTGTACACTCTGATGATGTAATGAAATGAAATGTATGAAATGTAATAACTGATATAGTTCTTTGTTTAAAGATTATTCATTTATTATTATATGTTGTTCCGCTGCGAATTGTGAGATTCTGTTATTGTTCTGTTGTTTTTCTGTTACGTTCTATTTTCTATTCTCTTTTCTCTCTATTTTTCTATCTTCTTATCTCTTCTTCTCTCTCTTTCTTTTCTTTAAAACCCTAAGTGTTTGGTTTTTCGGAAACTAATTACTCGGCAGTTGATACAGTGAACGTATTAATGTCAGTTTTCGGAAGACGAAGAATCGGGTCCTTACATTTGGTATCAGAGCTTATGGTTAAGCGACAACCATGGTTCTGTTGGGTATTACTCATTAGAGATAGAGTCAGTAGTACTCTAGAATGAGTTTGAGTGTAATAATAGCTATGAGAGCGTATTTGTTAGTGTATATAAAATTGTTTTATATTGTGATGATTGGTTTGTTGAGTGGCATATGAACCTTCGTCGGCGTGGTCTCGACAACTATGCCGAAGGGGTTTCTAAACACTTGAATAGAACAATTCGACACGGTATTGTTTTAAAATTGGGTAAATGAAATAATTTTACCTTGATTATATTTTTATATATAAAGAAATAATTTTTCGGAATTATTAAAGTAGATTGTTTGATTGTTTAGTTGTTTGAATAATCTAAATTGAAGAATAATTGTATAAGTAAAATGAATTATAAGAATTGAATTATAATTAATGTGATTTACAATTGTGAAATAAACTTATATATATAAGAAGTGAAACTATATGAATATGAGTTGTAAATAAAAATGAATTTAAAGTTAAATAGAAATTTACTTTAGAATTTGGAATCTGAATTGATTTATAAGTTGGAATTTAAGTTATGTAAAACCAAGTGATGTTTGTAAAATGAAATATAACTTAAGTGATGTTGAATGAAGTTGATATTAGTATCAAAGTAAAATAATAAAGTTAAGTGATAGATATGAACTTAAGTTATGTAAATGAAATTCAACTTTAGAAATTGAATTGAATGAATGGATTGAATGTTAATCAATTGAATGTAAATTGAGTTGATATGAAATAATGGATATAAGTGTTAATTCATTAAAATCTAATGTTATTGAAAGTTGAATAGTTGAATGAAAATCAATTTAATTAAACCAATTGAAAGCAAAGTAATTTGGTTGTAATTAATATACTTTGGTTGTTATATGGTTGTTAGTTGATTGATTGTATATAATTCATTAAGTGTTAATGAAATTGAGTTAATGAAATTGGAAGCTAAAGTACTTGAAATTCAATTGGAAGTTAAGTGAATCTTAAATAAAATTGAATTTGAATTGGAAGTGAACCAACTTGAATATGAATTAGTGAACATAAACTAATTGAGAATGAATATTAGTAAGAACATCCACTGTTAATGAATCAAATGTGATTTAAATTGAAAACCCAATTCATTGAATATTAATGAGAATATGAATGAATATTAATTGGTTATGGATGTTAGTTTGTTGATAGTTGAGTATATTGCTTTTACTGCATTGGCTATGTTGACATATATAGTTATTATGTTGCTATATGTTGTATATTGATACTATTGTCTATATACATGATTCTCATGTTGTTTGTTGAGTGTTTAGTAGGGGCGGATCGTGTTTGCTTTGCATTTGGAGCTCGCTTTCGCGCTATATTAGCCGTATATGCTCGCTAATAAAATATAAGGTACATATCTCGGATTAAATACCGTACTTTTACACTTTTTTCTCTTCGGGATGCCTCATTACTTGATGAGATGTATATTTGTGATATATATATACTGTCATTTTTTTTTCGGATCGAGCCGCGCAAAGGAGACTATGGCGAATTTTTTCGAAAATTTAAGGCGTTAGAAAAAATTTGAGAAAATTGGAAAATTTTGAAAACTTTAACTTTGACTTTGGAATTGAAAGTTAAACAATAGTAGTTGTTTTTGAAAAGATAACTAAGTATGATTTGAAAACTTAGTAAAGATTTTTGTAAGAAGTTTAATTATGAATTTTGGGAAAGTTAATAAATTCTATAACTTTTCTTACTTGATAATTTCGAGGACGAAATTCTTTTAAGGGGGGAAGATTGTAACGACCCAGGATTTTTAGTAATTAAAATTTGAATATTTAATTAATTTTAAATATTAATAAGTGAATTTATAAGTCGAATAATTTTAATTTGAATAATTGGATTTAGTTGAATAATTAAATCAATAATTTAATATGTGAAATTATGGAAATAATTGAAAATTGAGTTAAATATGATTGAAAATGATTTGTAAAATTTTATTTTATCATATTGGAGTTAGAATGATATTTTAGAACTTTTAAAATTTAATTTAAAGTTAATTTGTGAAAATTGAATATTTTAATATTTAAATCGACTAGTGAAAATAGTCAAATTTTGAACAGTCTCAGAATTGGACGAAACCAGTTCCATTGGATCCGTAATAGTTAGTTATTACCGGATTTCAAATTTCGTGTCAATCGGAGTTGTCGTTTGATCGTGGCAGCTCGAAACGCATCGAATTATTTTTAGTTTTAATTTGGCGTGTTAAAATATCCATTTTTCAAAAAGTATCGGATTTCGACGAAACTAGTTTCATCGGATCCGTAATGTGATATTATTGTAAGGTTTTAAATTTCGTGTCAATTGGATTTACCGTTTGACCGGTACAAATTAAAACGCCTAGAAAATCGTTCAAATCGGTTTAATTTAAATTGAATGTTTATTGCCATAACTCGCACAGCTGACCGAATTAGCTTCCGAAACCTGTTCCATTGTGTCCGAAACGCGGGGTAAACCCTAGAAACGCTGGTTACGGCGTGTAAATCGGAGTTCGGAATTTCCGGAATGAATAGTGATTGAAAATCCTCTATAAATAGCCCCCTTCCTTCATAAATTAGAAGAAAAAAAACCTAAACCCTAAACCCTAGCCGCCACCCATAACATTCAATGGCCAGAAAACTCCTAGATTCTTTCCTCAATTACTTCCAATCCGTTGATAATTAGCCGAGGTGTTCAACAGCAAAGTTGAAGAGCGCGAGGAGAGCTTTCAATCTATACGGAGATGATGGCGTGAAGTGGAGCGAGTCGATGGCAGGGGGGCCGCGTTACCTAGGTGTTGTGCACGGAAATCAAGGCAAGGGGGGGGGGGGCGAGCTCTGTGCCCTTCTGGCCGAGCATGGAGTGGAGCGCGAGCTTCGATTTGGCACTTCCCGATCGTCTCCAGGTGGTTTGTGGTGATCGATAAATTTAAACCTAATTTGGAAGGCATGGGTTCATGGTTGCGTGTGTTTACTGGAGAGGTTAACGTGAGGGAGAAGGAGACGTTGGACGGCCAGGATGCAAGGGGGAGAGATCCAAGGGTGATGTTGAATGTATGTTAGAAATTTAAATAAAAGTTGTAAATTTATGTATATAAATTCGTGTAAAACTTTGAAAAATCATAACTTTTTCATACGAGGTCGAAAACATGCGAAACCAGTTGCGTTGGAATCGTATGGACGAGCACTACGCGATGGAATTAGATTGGAATCGTTTGGAGTTAGTGAGAATTTCGGGTAAAATTAAACGTCCGTTTAATTTTATTCGAAATAAATCGCTAAAACGAAATTGAAATCAAGGTGAGAACTTCTCACTCAATCGAATCAGTTTCGATTTTATTTTAAATAGTTAAATTTAAAATATTTGAATGCATGTTTAATGATGATTGTTATCTATTGATTGTTAAAATAGACATTATGCGCCGTTAGTAAGCGGATGTTATTTATTAAAAACATATACCGCGAATATTTCATAAACAGTGAAATTGGTATTATATATAATAGCAATATATATTGGCATATGTATATATTGGAGTTATTGATTTTCCACATTGTACAGCGGATGAGACCCTATTGCGCCGTCTATTAAGCGGATAATATTTTAAATCCCATATACCGCGATAATTTCGTACTGGAGCGAAATTGGTATTGTGCTAATGTTTGTGGATGCAGGAAAACAGGTTGGAGGGATCCAACTGGATTCCTCAACAGTATTTATTTGATTTTGAATATTTTGATATTCGTTGATTATCATATCGATATATGATATCGTTGTTGTCGTGATTGACTATTTGGTATGTAGCATCATTGGACCAAATTTTGGAATTTTAAAAGGGATTTCAAAGTGACTTTTGAAAGTATACGTTTATAAAATATTTTTGGGAATTTATCCATTTTAAATAAATAAACGTATAATTTTAATGTTATAAAAATTATGGTTTTTGAGAAATATAGTTAAAGGTTGATTTTTGAAAATATGGAGTTTAATGATTTTATAAAATAGTTTAATCGGGAATTTTGAATCTATTATAAAAAGTTGAAAATATAGAATTTATAAAATTTGATTATTTTATAAATCAAAATAGTGAAATTATAAAGAAGTTTAAAGACGTTTTAGAATAATAGTATAAATTGATTTATATAAGAGATTTATAAATTGATATTTATAAATTAAAATATTTGGAATTATAAAACGAGTTTTATAAGTGTTAGAATAAATTGTGAATGAATTTCATAAATGAATGAAATTTATAGAATTATAAACGGTGAAGTTATAAATGGAATTTTATAAGCAGCAGGTTTATAATTTGTGAAGTTATTAAAATAATGGTTTTGGATAAATAAATGAATCTTATAAGTTATAAGATTTATAATTATGAAGTTCAAAGGAACGATTTTGCAAACGAATAAATTATAAGTATTTCACTTATAATATGAACCTTTGTTTTATAATTGAGTTATAAATTGAATAGGTTAATAAAGGAATTTATAAACCTTGTTTTATAAATTCGCAACGACTTATTTTGATAAGTAAATTGTTGAAACCTATTAATGGAGTTATATTCACATTTTTGACTGTGAATAATCCTTTAAAATGAAATGTATAAAAGGATGAAATGTGTTAACGTAGTATATTCACTTTTTTGAATAGTGAATAATATGTTAAAGAAAATGTTTAGATTTGATGTTTTAAATAGAAATTAAAACGATCTAACGATGTTTTAAAAAAAATGTGTTGAGATTCGAAACCATAGATTTCAACATTTATTGTTGAAATAGACGTTTTCGAGAAATAGAAGGAAATTATGGACTATAACACTGTTGTTATAGTAAATGATTTCCGAAAGGAAATGTTTTGTATAGTATTGGGATTTATATATATCTATTTTAATTTTGAATCCCTATACTAGTGATTTTGGGTTGTCGTAACGATGTTTTACGCAACATTCGTTTTGGCCCAAATAAATATGTTAAAAGAATGATTTCCTTAAAGAATGAAATATATACTTAATTTCGATTTAAGTATATTGAATATTTTCCAAGTGTTGAAAATAAATAAAATTTGTGAATTAATTATGAATAAATAAGTATGAAAATGTTTTCCAATATAAAGTGAATATTTTGAGAATTTATCTTTTTGAAGATAAATTGAAATGAATAATTGAAATCGTATATGCATGGATATTGTGAAATATAAATTCACTATGGAATTTATGAATGAAAAGGAGAATTTTTTAAAAAATAAATATTGATTTATTTTTGAAGTGTGAAATTATATATTTAGTAAAGATATTTTTGGAAAATAAATAATTTGGAAAATTATTTGGAATCTGGTGATGTTGTGCATATCCATTAATAGTTCAATAACCGACTATCAATATTTACCTTTGAAAGGTATTTGTTGTGATTTGCTTGAATTTGAATGCACACTTATTTTTAAATTATTGCGCTCGTTATTCGGATTACCCATTCCGAATAGTGATACGACGTAATGGATAGCATTGATGACCGGTGTTGAAGACCGGGTATTTGCGAAAGCGATAGGATGACCTATCGATTGTCTCTGCACTGGGTAGCTCCTGGTATAGAGATTCCCTAAGTGATGGGAAATTTGATCGGGATTGTGAATACCTGGATTGCAAGGGCTTCGTGAGAAGTGCCTTCGGTTCTGTTCGAACCCGGAACAAACTTGTATGGATTGTATGTCTGACATTACAAATTGAGATATAAAGCCGATTTCTTTCAAATATATTTCTGTTGGTGGCGAAGAATTTATTCTTTTAGCTTAACACCCTTCTTTGAGACGTACGAGCTCAGAGGTTATGTAGTTGAAGGTTATCAGCGATATATTCCCAATTTGGTAATGTGACATGCTGAGTGTTGCTGTGAAATGATCATTGTGTTGATTATTTGTGATAGGATCATTTGTTTGATCGTCTATCCTGGTGATCATTTCTATGATCATTTGTTGACCCAAAGCATGGCTTTTGTATAAAGTATGTTTTTGTGGACGTGACTTCGTCGAGCCTCACACCCCGGAATGGTCAAAACAGGAAAGATGCGGCAAGGTTATGAGGGGTAGCTCCCTTTAGGGTATGTGCATTTCCTTCTGGAAAAGGGTGGTATCATGGTATGGAGCCCAGATACTTACTCATGTTGAAAACACTTTGTTATGATTGTGTGATGATGGTGACGAGCGCTCGGTTAAAGGTCCCAAAGGACCGGGGGATGACATACTCGTATAGTAGTTACCTAGTGATAAAGTTAACCCGGCCTTGTGTTGGCAGAGAGCTGGTTAAGTTCTCGGGGATGTCCATCCAGAGGCATTCTCATGTGGCAATGGGAAGTTCCTTGGCCTGATCATTCGTTGGAAATCCAAAGAAACAATACGAGACTTGTACGGTTTTAGTTGTATAACCTGCCATGGAATGTGGCGGTAACCTGCTATTGAACATGGTAGCTATAGCAGGCATAAGTGCGGAATGTCTATGCTGGCTAAGATTTATATCTTTATTTTCGAAAGAATTTTTCCTACACTATGCACTAGTAATAATATCAAATGTTCTTTTTAATGCGTATCAAGCATCTTTGACTATCATAAGGAGAAATCTCCTCCGATTCTGCGTTTGCATTGTGTGTGTGTGCGGGAGGCCTTATGGTAGTCTCATTTTTAAAAAAACATTGCGGATTGACTTTAAAAATATTCCTCTATTTTGATTTTAAAGATAAATAAACTGTTTTGAGTTCTCACACCAGTCACATGACTGACTCGGAGTTTATTGTTTTCCTTCCTAAACTCTGGGTGCCCACCAATTTCTACACGGGAAGTCAAGAGTTAGGTTTATCAGGATATTCTGGAGTTGCTGGAGGCAAGATGGATGGCATGGCGTATTACTAGTACATAGTATTTCTTTTCCGCTGTTTGTTGTTGTATATTGTTGTACACTCTGATGATGTAATGAAATGAAATGTATGAAATGTAATAACTGATATAGTTCTTTGTTTAAAGATTATTCATTTATTATTATATGTTGTTCCGCTGCGAATTGTGAGATTCTGTTATTGTTCTGTTGTTTTTATGTTCCGTTCTATTTTCTATTCTCTTTTCTCTCTATTTTTCTATCTTCTTATCTCTTCTTCTCTCTCTTTCTTTTCTTTAAAACCCTAAGTGTTCGGTTTTTCGGCAACCGATTACTCGGCAGTTGATACAGTGAACGTATTAATGTCAGTTTTCGGAAGACGAAGAATCGGGTCCTTACAGTGTATGCGGTGGAGATTACAGAATGAAGTAGGATCGTAGCGGCGTTCCTTTGAGGTATATACGTGGACCTTACTCCCATGAGTTGGCACAAGGTGGCTAAAATAGGTGCGATTCTCGGGCCATGTAGGTAGCCCCTCTTATCGGACACACTCCTTCGATATTATATTCTGACTTTGGATTGTTTTGGTGGCCACTTTTGATTTTTGATTTTCGGGGTGTGGCTCGCGGTGGGCGGTAGTAGCTGCTACACGTTACCACCAGCCCGGATGCATAATTGGTATATCTACCCTGGCATTGCCTTATGTGTCATGTCACCTACCATATCGCGCCTTGTACGAGTTTGGTTTTCTCCCATAGCCCGTGTGGTATCCACTTGTGGCTTCCCGGTCAGGAGGGACCATGATACTGGATGGGCTACTGGGACTATTATGTGTTAAGGTGGAAAATGTAAAGCCTTAATGCTATTTAAAGTAAGTTTATTTTCTATAGACATTATTATAATAGCAAAATATTACTACATAGTAAAGAGTTTAACGGATCCTTAGGAAATGTGAATCCCGAGCATCTCTTAAGTTACTGCACTCACGTTAGACACTGGATAGGAGATGTCGAATCCCGTAAACATCTCTAACGCCGTTACACTCATATTTCTTTCCATTGATTTAATTCACAGAAGATCTTTTAGTTTTGACTCGAGTGTTTTGTCCTTTCAATTCGTTCGGGTTGGCTTGAGCATTTCAGGATTCGAAGACTTTATTTCTAGGGGATGAAGGTGAAGATTGTATTGCTATAATATATTATATTATTCACTACATCATGTATTCCGCTGCATTTTATTAGTCTTTGGTATGTGTAACTCTGTTATGTATTGTATAAGTATAATCTAATGTTTTGTAAACAGCTTCATGAACTGTTTATTTGATTATTATATTTTATCGTTCTGTTGCAAGATTCTATTGTGTTTTTTTTGCTTTCTCTGCTTTTTCTTATTTACCCCATAACAATCCGCCCTTCTGTATGGTTATAGATGGCATGTGTGTCTGCTTAAGCGTACAAAAATGCGGGATGTTACAATGTATGAAAATAAAAGAATGGAAATGAAAACTGTATGTGACACCCCACCTCTATACCCACGCTAGCCAAGAACATTACGGTGAATGCTGTCAACTAGCACGGAGAATAAGGTTGTTGAGGAGCGACCATCTGTATAATTGCTTTGCGCGAGCATCGATATGTCAGATAGTATAACATGCATTTCTTATCAAGAGGGAAATCCGACATACCGACACAAACTCAAAGCTACTACACAGTGGCTATAATGTCTTCGGAAACAAATACAGAAATAAACATAACATAAATCAGTCACAGATAATTCATATCACAAAGGCGGAAGAAGATATGAATACATAACTAACACATGAAAGTGTTTATCAGAGTAGTGGTCAAAAAGATCCACAATAATACAAAAGAATAGCAACACGTGCTATACAAAAGAATACATCTATGAGTCCATATCTCAAGTGTATACAACAAAATAAACTACTAATCTAAGTAGTTAGCCAAAAGATCATATGATAACCCCAGAAGAGAAGTCAAACAGAAGCACCTGTAACATCTCGGTCTGACCCGAGTATTATTTAAGAAGAAAATAATAAACGGATCAGTCTAGCTATAAATATCAGAAGAAATGATATAGAATAAGAGATATGACTAAACGTATAATAATCACAATGCCAAGCTGTGATAAATAAGTAATTGAAAATCAACAAGAGATTAATCAATATCACAATAATCTACTCAAGATAAAAAGGAATGTCATACTCCTAATTTCATCCACCAAACCACAATAAATGACATATATATCAATGCCCATCGTAAAAGTTGGTGAAACATAAATTCCAGAAATCAACACACGAAATCCAGAAATCACAATAAAAAGGATGGCCAATCCCACAAACTGGACATCGACGCACCTAGAAAGACACGCCCCATGAACAGTCGAACATCGACACACCTAGAAAGATATGCCCCATGCTCTAGCATCGACGCACCTAGAAAGATACGCCCCATGCATAAATAAACATCGATGCACCTAGAAAGATACGCCCCATGCATAAATAAACATCGATGCACCTAGAAAGATACACCCCATGTAATGTCTAACACCGATGCACCTAGAAAGATACACCCCATGCTAAGTCGAACATCGACGCACCTAGAAAGACACGCCCCATGCATAGACGAACATTGACGCACCTAGAAAGATACGCCCCATGTCCCGACTTATTGAGCCGATTGCTCCACGAAGTAAATAAACATCGATGCACCTAGAAAGGCACACCCTATGCATAGTTAAACATTGACGCACCTAGAAAGGTACGACCCGTGTGTAAACAAACATCGACGTACCTAGATAGGTACGTCCCATGCAAGAAATGAGACGAAGCTCAATAAAATGAGGAACAGTCCTCCACATAAACAAAGAGACATCGCACATTGCTAGTCTAAACCACAAAATGATCATCATCGATCATTAAGAAGTGTCAATTACAGTAAGCTAGTAAATATATGAGCTTAGCTTCATGTCCCATAACCACTAGCTTAACTTAAATATTTACGAACAAATTGTAGATCTCGACTAGAAAATTGTCACAAGAGATTCAATCGAATAAGTCCAAGAATTAACCAACGAAGTAAACGCAAGTGTTTCGTACCACTTGTTTTACTAAGTCGTTTAATTAGATTTCTCATACGAATGAGGTAAAGGCTTGTATGTACTAATAGATTGGAAAACGGTTTAAGGAATGAGCTTTGTAATAAAATAGTGTTGAAATCGTTTTGATGAAAGAATTTTGATATTTACTACTAGTATAGAAAACCTTTATATTTTTAAAGTGACAAATCACAAAGAAGATTGTAGGAACAATCAATCGCTAAAATACACATTCGAAGACGTGAATAAAATCCAAAGAAATCGATACCGAATCCATTAAAATGGATATTCCCAAAATCAAGAAGAAAGTGTCATCAAAGTCGATAATAAGTGATAATAACAAAAGGGAATCAACACGAATCGATTAACGTTGGAAATTCAATCCAAAACGGCAAAATGGACTCAAACAACAGGTTCAGTCGACTGAACAGAGTTTTCAGTCGACTGACCCTGTGCCTGGAAATTTTCCAGGTTCAGGAAGCTTTCTGTTTCCAGTTTCAGTCGACTGAACAGAGGATTCAATCGACTGAATCATGCCTGGAAAATTTCGGGTTCCAGGTTCAGTCGACTGAACAGAAGATTCAGTCGACCGAATCATGCCTAGGCTGTTTTTCAGCCTATTCAAATGGAGAGCAAACTCTTCCAAAATGCAACCGGACGAACATTGGCTCTAAGGGTTTATGCCAATCGGCAACCCGGCCCTATACGCTCCTCGATGCATCACCAAAAGCATGATCAAACACCCATAAAAGGATTTTCACACAAATTTGACTTAAAAACCCAAAAATTGGAATATTCACAAAACTAATCCAAACCAAGAGCAAATGCACATGAAGAAGTGTTAGGAATTCATACCCAACAACCAAAGATAATTACAGTCATAGATGTGAGATAAAAATCTCACCTTTGAACCCAAACGATTGAAGAAGATGCTTGAAAGCAAAGGAGAATCAACCACTCTTCAAATCCAACTCAAGAAGCTTCAATCTAAGCTTACAATTAAAATATTTCCTAAATTAGGTTTAGGAAATTTCTGAAATTGAATGGAGAAAGAGTTGGAGAAGATGAAGGAGGTGCTTACCAATGGGTTCACTTGAGTTTGGAGCTAGAAGTTGGATTTGCAAAGAAAGCTAGGGCTTAGGAATTTCCTTTTCCCATCTCTTCCACCATTTTTACTTTAGCTTGAAGTGTTTTAATTAAAGAGGAGAAGTTATGAAGAGAAGGGGTTGGGCTGAGCTAATAAGGGTGCAGTTCAAACCAAAGTCATAAGCGGGAAAAAGTAGCAAAAATCAACTTTCTCCAAATATATCGAAGCTTATACTCAAAAAGGTCGCAAATGGCATTTTGAACTCAATGGGGGTGGTCTCAAGTCCCAATTCGACTGTTTGCAAAAAGTAGCTTTTCGGACCAAAATCCGACGAACGATAAAATATTTAAATAAAATATTTCAATACAAAATTGATAAATATGCGGGTTGTTACAGACTCCCCTCTTTAAAGAAATTGC
The DNA here is from genome assembly GCA_030765085.1 of Allium cepa. Classification (NCBI taxonomy): domain Eukaryota; kingdom Viridiplantae; phylum Streptophyta; class Magnoliopsida; order Asparagales; family Amaryllidaceae; genus Allium; species Allium cepa. Next base: position 28,674,813 of record CM060935.1, read on the forward strand.
GTCCTCGCAATACTTAATAAGAAATTAAGAAGTAACAACCATAGAAGCATATTCAACACAAAAGAAGTTTGAAATAAGAAGTTCACCACAAAGAGCACGAGGAAGTAAGTCCGGATGTGTTCGCTCGATGAACTCTCTAGATTCCCAAGAACAATCCTTAGGATTTGAAGACCATTGAACTTTAACAAGCGGAACATCTTTATTTCGAAGTCGTTTGACTTCCGAAGCAATGATACGAATAGGATGTTGCTCATAATTTAAATTAGGTGAAACTTCAATCTCTTCCACAACACCAGGCTCAAGAATAGAATCGAAATCTCGAAGGCATTTCCGTAGATAAAAGACGTGGAGAACGTCAAGAATAGCAGAAAATTGAGCTGGTGCAACGATGTAGTACAGAAACAGTACGCCCGAGAAACTTGAAACTCGAATAATGTGGAACACCGACGTAGTACAAAAATGGTACGTCCAATGAACCGATAAACCGGAACAATGATGTAGTATAATAATGGTACATCCATTGATCCAGATAAGATGGAACATCGATGTAGTATAATAACAATACCCCCGATGAACCGAACACCATAAAAGAACATCGGACGCTAGTCCATAAAAGAGATGAGATGAAACTCAATAAAACGAAGTATATCAAAACGTCCGATGAACTTGATAAAAAGATAATTCCATTCAGACAACATCAAAGAATCAACCACTTGTTGCTTACGACAAAGCGCATTGGCAACACGATTTCCCTTCCGGAAATTAAAAGAATATCAAGATCATAAGATGCCAGGAACTCGAGTCAACATGAAGTTCCTTATGAGAAAATAAATATTCCAAAGATTTATGATCGATATGGAGAACAAATTTCTCCCCCAAAATGATGTTTCCAAACTCTAAAAGCGAAAACAACAACCGCGAGCACTAGGTCATGAGTGGCCTGCCTAGTCTCAATCGGCTTTTAATGATTTAGAAGCACAAGTGATAGCACATCATCTTTTGCAAGAGAACGGCATCCAGACCAATACGGTTAGCATTGATACAAAAGATAAAGTCTTGGTTCCCTTCGGGAATCACAAGAATAAGAGTATCGAAAAGAAAGAATTTCTTTTAAATAATCTTCTTTCCTGAAAAGTTAAAACTTTCAAAATTACATTTATCTTTATGTAATAATCTTTCTAGAAAAATTTACTATTTTCAAGTTAATATACTGTGTCTGATTGTCTCATCAAAGCGTTTAGGAAATTCCTATCGATAACGTTGATCAAGCGCATCGACCAAAATTCTTAAAGCACTCAACGGGCAATGCAATCACAAAATCATCTTCTATATGATAAACATGTTTCTTAAAAACCTTTAAGAATATTCTTTGCTCGTTTTAAGATCAAAATCCAATTGTACTTATAAATAAATCTTATGAAAAAGATTTACAAAATTTTAAATTTCTATTTTCATCCAAAACCAATAAATACAAGAATGGTCTCATCGAAATATTCATAGAATTTTTGATATATAAAATAGATGAAATAAGCTGGACAAATTGAATGATATAATAAGTCATTCATAAGAATCGTAACGAGTGCGGAATGCGGTAAGTGGAATGCAAACTCCCGTAACTCGTAGCCAAATGAAAATCGGTGGCAAGGTCGAACTAGAAAGACCTTAACACCACACAAAAGATTTCTTAGGTGATAATCCTAAGACAAGCTCAAAAATACCGGAAAATTTCTCAAACTACATGAATGAGAGAAATAACACTTTCCTTATAAGTGGGCTTAAGGAATAAAATGATGCCATCAAGTTGGAATCAAAATCATAAAGGAAAAATAGAAATCTGCTTAACAGATTGAAAATGTCGAAGATGAATAGTCCACTCGAAAAATAGGATATGGGCTTCGCAATGATTAAGCCGATCCTTTCAAAAAATCAATTCCGAAGCCTAAGTAAAAATATCGGCTCGGAAAGAAAAGTCTCATAAAATAATTTCGACATCAATAAAAAGCAAATTGAGTGTTGCGGATCTACCATCCGGATCCACAATCCTCAAAGAAGTCATCAAGCCCAAAATATTCAAAGAAAAAGAATCGACAAGTTCTTTTGATATAAAATAGTGAGATGGAACCCATATCAAAAAGAACTCAAATAATAAGATCACGAAATAAAACAATGACATCAAGGATTGAGTGAAAAATACCTTGACCGAGAGAAGAGTTTCTAGGGGCTTGCACAATATTTAGCTTTCTCATGTCCTTGTTCAAAAGTTTGGGACATGCAGATAAAAGATGACCCGGTTTCTTGCAATAGCGACAAGAGTGGGTTTGGACACATATTCGCATAGTGTTCCATAGAATTACAATTGTAGCATCCTCCACGATTAGGGATTGGAGTCTTTGCTACAAAAGTAGTTTGCTTCACTCTCTTATTGGGATTAAGGCTCTTGAACTTAATATGCCTCTTCTTGGAAGTCCCAATATCACAAACACTTCCTTTACCAACCTCTCCATGAAGAAGAGTAACATTCACAAGCTAATTGAAAGAAACTTCAAGTTTCAAAGGTAGAACCATTTCGGGGTTCTTATTCAAATCATAGATAAACTCTTGATTCTTTACAAGATCCAAAAGTTGTTGAGCAGACATGAATACTCCATCCTGATGAGTAGCACTAGATTGACCGGCGCTGGGACGACCTGGTCTAACCATTTCTCTTCTTTAAGAAAGAAATAAAGAAGAAGAAAAAGTTATTCTCAAGATAAATATCAAGTAATTCTTGATAGATAAAACAAGGAATCATAAAGGAAAATAGGATGAATCGGTACGAAGACTCGAATTAAATCCTAAAGCACGACTCCTAAGATAGACTTAGGACGATGATCCTTGTTATAAGATTCCATATTGTTCCGAAGTTTGGCTCCGATACCAAGCTATGACGCCCCACCTCGCTAGCCAAGAACATTACAGTGAATGCTGTCAACTAGCACGGAGAATAAGGCTGTTGAGGAGCGACCATCTGTATAATTGCTTTGCGCGAGCATCGATATGTCAGATAGTATAACATGCATTTCTTATCAAGAGGGAAATCCGACATACCGACACAAACTCAAAGCTACTACACAGTGGCTATAATGTCTTCGGAAAAAATTACAGAAATAAACATAACATAAATCAGTCACAGATAATTCATATCACAAAGGCAGAAAAAGATATGAATATATAACTAACACATGAAAGTGTGTATCAGAGTAGTGGTCAAAAAGATCCACAATAATACAAAAGAATAGCAACACGTGCTATACAAAAGAATACATCTATGAGTCCATATCTCAAGTGTAAACAACAAAATAAACTACTAATCTAAGTAGTTAGCCAAAAGATCATATGATAACCCCAGAAGAGAAGTCAAACAGAAGCACCTGTAACATCTCGGTCTGACCCGAGTATTATTTAAGAAGAAAATAATAAACGGATCAGTCTAGCTATAAATATCAGAAGAAATGTTATAGAATAAGAGATATGACTAAACGTATAATAATCACAATGCCAAACTGTGATAAATAAGTAATTGAAAATCAACAAGAGATTAATCAATATCACAACAATCTACTCAAGATAAAAAGGAATGTCATACTCCTAATTTCATTCACCAAACCACAATAAATGACATATATATCAATGCCCATCGTAAAAGTTGGTGAAACATAAATTCCAGAAATCAACACACGAAATCCAGAAATCACAATAAAAAGGATGGCCAATCCCATAAACTGGACATCGACGCACCTAGAAAGACACGCCCCATGTACAGTCGAACATCGACACACCTAGAAAGATATGCCCCATGCTCTAGCATCGACGCACCTAGAAAGATACGCCCCATGCATAAATAAACATCGATGCACTTAGAAAGATACACCCCATGCATAAATAAACATCGATGCACCTAGAAAGATACACCCCATGTAATGTCTAACACCGATGCACCTAGAAAGATACACCCCATGCTAAGTCGAACATCGACGCACCTAGAAAGACACGCCCCATGCATAGACGAACATTGATGCACCTAGAAAGATACGCCCCATGTCCCGACTTATTGAGCCGATTGCTCCACGAAGTAAATAAACATCGATGCACCTAGAAAGGCACACCCTATGCATAGTTAAACATCGACGCACCTAGAAAGGTACGACCCGTGTGTGACAAACATCGACCCACCTAGATAGGTACGTCCCATGCAAGAAATGAGACGAAGCTCAATAAAATGAGGAACAGTCCTCCACATAAACAAAGAGACATCGCACATTGCTAGTCTAAACCACAAAATGATCATTATCGATCATTAAGAAGTGTCAATTACAGTAAGCTAGTAAATATATGAGCTTAGCTTCATGTCCCATAACCACTAGCTTAACTTAAATATTTATGAACAAATTGTAGATCTCCACTAGAAAATTGTCACAAGAGATTCAATCGAATAAGTCCAAGAATTAACAACCGAAGTAAACGCAAGCGTTTCATACCATTTGTTTTACTAAGTCGTTTAATTAGATTTCTCATACGAGTGAGGTAAAGGCTTGTATATACTAATAGATTGGAAAACGGTTTAAGGAACGAGCTTTGTAATAAAATAGTGTTGAAATCGTTTTGATGAAAGAATTTTGATATTTACTACTAGTATAGAAAACCTTTATATTTTTAAAGTGACAAATCACAAAGAAGATTGAAGGAACAATCAATCGCTAAAATTCACATTCGAAGACGTGAATAAAATCCAAAGAAATCGATACCGAATCCATTAAAATGGATATTCCCAAAATCAAGAAGAAAATGTCATCAAAGTCGAAAATAAGTGCTAATAACAAAAGGGAATCAACACGAATCGATTAACGTTGGAAATTCAATCCAAAAAGGCAAAATGGACGCAAACAACAAGTTCAGTCGACTGAACAGAGTTTTCAGTCGACTGACCCTGTGCCTGGAAATTTTCCATGTTCAGGAAGCTTTCTGTTTCCAGTTTCAGTCGACTGAACAGAGCATTCAGTCGACTGAATCATGCCTGGAAACTTTCGGGTTCCAGGTTCAGTCGATTGAACAGAAGATTCAGTCGACTGAATCATGCCTGGGCTGTTTTTCAGCCTATTCAAATGGAGAGCAAACTCTTCCAAAATGCAACCGGACGAACATTGGCTCTAAGGGTTTATGCCAATCGACAACCCGGCCCTATATGCTCCTCGATGCATCACCAAAAGCATGATCAAACACCCATAAAAGGATTTTCACACAAATTTGACTTAAAAACCCAAAAATTGGAATATTCACAAAACCAATCCACACCAAGAGCAAATGCACATGAAGAAGTGTTAGGAATTCATACCCAACAACCAAAGATAATTATAGTCATAGATGTGAGATAAAAATCTCACCTTTGAACCCAAACGATTGAAGAAGATGGTTGAAAGCAAAGGAGAATCAACCACTCTTCAAATCCAACTCAAGAAGCTTCAATCTAAGCATACAATTAAAATATTTCCCAAATTAGGTTTAGGAAATTTCTGAAATTGAATGGAGAAAGAGTGGGAGAAGATGAAGGAGGTGCTTACCAATGGGTTCACTTGAGTTTGGAGCTAGAAGTTGGATTTGCAAAGAAAGCTAGGGCTTAGGAATTTCCTTTTCCCATCTCTTCCACCATTTTTACTTTAGCTTGAAGTGTTTTAATTAAAGAGGAGAAGTTATAAAGAGAAGGGGTTGGGCTGAGCTAATAAGGGTGCAGTCCAAACCAAAGTCATAAGCGGGAAAAAGTAGCAAAAATCAACTTTCTCCAAATATATCGAAGCTTATACTCAAAAATGTCGCCAACGGCATTTTGAACTCAATGGGGGTGGTCTGAAGTCCCAATTCGACTGTTTGCAAAAAGTAACTTTTCGGACCAAAATCCGACGAACGATAAAAATATTTAAATACAAAATTGATAAATATGGGGGTTGTTACACTGTAAGAAATAAAATGTAAATTAAAAAGATAAATTATTGTATGAATGGAAAGGAAGTGAAGCAATAAATGTTGTGAAATGAAATTAATAACTATGAAATGAATAACTATGAACTTAATTTATGCTTGGGGTCATTGTTTGTTTGGTTTATGGTTGTTTGGGCAAGGAACTTTAAAATCGTTTGGATGCATAAATAATCTATCTAGTTTCGTCTAAGACTGTTGAGTAAATGGTGCATTTAGTAGTTTATTTTTCATTTTGTACAATTTATAGTTTTTTGAACCCGAACAACTATTTGTTTTGTTTGATACGAATGGATAATTGATTTGTGTTGATTTTGTATGATGATTGTATATTGGTTGCAAGTGATTGTTGTTTATATTGATTTGTTTGTTATTGGTTGAAACAACTTTAAATGTTTCATTTTATACAATTATTAGCTCTTTTTGAATTATATAAGTGGAATACAAGTTATGGAAGCAATTGCTATTGCTTTTTGTTTCATAAAATAAGCGTTAATTGCCCGACAAATAAGTATGTTTTGGGATTACGGTTTTGTAGCGTTATTATATTATTTTTTCCATGTTGGGATATATATAATATTTTGGAAAATATATGTTTTATATTGTTTTATTTGATATTATAATTTCTCCCGAGGCTCTCCGTAACAAGGAGACTCTGCCGAAATTTTTTCAAAAAATTTGGACTTAGAAATTTTATGAAATATTTTCCAAACTTTTATTAACTTGAGTATAAAAGGAATTAATGATAATAAAAGGATATATTTTATTTAAATTAGTTAATCTTGTATTATTTTCTTATGAATTTAATATTTTGAATAAGATATATTGATTACTTAATTCCTTCATTTCCTCCTCTTTCCTTTTCGGGGATGAAAAGTTCTAAGTGGAGGAGAGCGTAACGACCCATAAATTTCGATAATTAAATTGGTTAATTTAATAAGATTTTTGGTTATTAAATTTAGAAATAAATAAAACCTTTATAATTTATAATGAAGTGAATGTTAAAAATAAATATAGCAACGGTAATTAAAACTAATTATCGACAATTGGAGCGAAATCCAATAATGAAATGGTGTAAATTGTTGCACTTGGTTATAAAAAAATTGAAAATAAGTAAATAAGGGAAAGTGTTGTATAAGTAAATGAATTAGTATAGTTAATGGTAATTGGATGAATTCAGTATTATGTAAGTAATTATAATAATTATTTGCCTATTTAGTTTGCCAATGAAATTAGTTGGGAATCAATTACATTTAAATGAAAGTAAATGTTCATTATTGTGAGTTAGGAAAGTAATTGTAAAGTGTGAATGTAATAATGGAAAGGTATATTTTATTCATAAGATAAAATAAAGTAATGAAACCAAGTTGAATAGATTAATTGCGATTTTAATTATAATAAATATATATATTTGACAAATCTAATATAATTGAAAATAATGGTTAATACATAGGAAAGATGTAAATTTGAATATATGAATGTAATGAAAGATAAGCCAATATTAATTAGGTTATAAAGTAATAATAGACTTAATAAAAAGATTAAAATTTGATCAAATTAGATTATTTGGAATTTACCAATTGGAATTCAATCTATAACAAATGGATTGATGGTAAGTAAATGAAATTAAATACTATGTTAATTGAAATTAGGATAAAATGGGAAATATTAATGTAATAAAAATAAACCAATGGTAATTATACCCATAAGATAATAATTGGCGGAATAACAAGATTTAAAATCAAATAAATGGATTTGTTGGAATTTCGATTGATTATTAATAAATTTACTGAAATTGAAATTTGATATTGTAATTGGTTAATAAAATAACTTTAAATTGATAAAGAAATTTGTCATAAAGGATTATAAATTACTAGAGTAATCCAAGATGATAAAAATTATAAATTTTAAAATTTGAATGAAAAGTGATTTAATTTAATTTAATTTAATATTAATTTATTTAATTAATGTGAAAATTGCCACTTTGGCCACAGACTCGGATTTCGACGAAACCAGTTTCATCAGATCCGTAATGGTGAATAATTATCGGATTTTAAATTTCGTAATGATCGGACTTGTCGTTAGATCATAGGGCTCGGAAGCCTAGAAATCAATTTAATTGAAATCAATTTAAATCAATTTGAAATAAACTGATTTTAACGTAACTTCTTCATACGATGGAATTTGGACTTGAAACCTGTTCCATTGATTTTAATATATATAAATGCATCTATTTTGATATATGGGTTGACCCATTTTCGTTCCGGAGTCGGAACGGGCATTTCGGGCCGTTTATCGCTCCAACCCAAATCAAATCTAATCTGTTATTTCTATTTACAACCTACCTATAAATATCTCGTTATAAACCCTAGCCACTCCTTGATCTCATTTGTCTGTACGTACAATTTTTTCTGTTGCTCCTCTTTCTCAATGGAAGACAAATTCTCCATTTTAAATCCAATTGCAATTCAAAATTAAATCAAAAATTCAAAATCCTCAATTATGACGCCCCACCTCTATAATCACGCCTGCCAAGGGCACTATGAGGTAATGCCATCAACTAGCATGAAGAATAAAGTTGTTGAGGAGCGACCATCCGTGTAATTGCTTTGTGCGAGTACCGATATGTCAGATAGTATAAAATGCATTTCATTTCAAGAGGAAATCTGACATATCAATTACAAACTCAAAGCTACTACATAGTGGCTATATGATCTTCAAAAAAAAAATAGAAATAAGCATAACACAAATCAGTCACTGATATTCATATCACTAAGGAGGTAATAGATATGAATATAACACATAAAAGTGTAGTGGTCAAACAAAAACCACAATATCACAAAAGAATAGGTACAAGTGTTACACAAAAGAATAGGTATACATCAAGGAGTCTCTATCTCGAATGTATAATGAAAAAAACTACTAGACTAAGTAGTTAGACAAAAGTCAGATGATGGCCCCAGATAAGAAGTCAAATAGAAGCACCTGTAACATCTCGGTCTGACCTGAGTATTATTTAATAAGAAAATAATAAACGGATCAGTCTAGCTATAAATATCAGATAAAATGATATAGGAAATGAGATATAACAAAAATGTATGATAACAATAATGCCATACTATGAAAAGTATACATTTATCAACAACAAAAATCATATAATATCTCAAGAATCTCAGAACGCCAAAAAAAATGTCATGTTCTTTATTTTATTCACCAAACCACAAATACTGACAAACATATCAATGCTGTTAGCACCAAAATTGGTCACTAACACCCTTGAGTAGAGTTATGTAGAGGGATTAATGAAGAGAGTAAATCAAAACAGAAGAATAGCGTAATTCAATGCAAAAAGAACAACAAAAACGAGAACACCAGATTTATAGTGGTTCGGCGTAACTGCCTACGTCCACTTTGAGTTTTATCTTTATTGCTTTCTCAATTACATGAATACAGATACAATCCGTAGATCCATCACTTGAATACAAGTTTGAATTAAAAAGAGGAGAGTATAGAAAATGGCAGAGTCTCCCCAGTGTTCCCGGAAAAAGATCCCTTTCATTATGCCCCTGCCCTTCTATTTATAGACGAGATGGGTTGGACTTCCCTCATGGGCTTAGGAACAAGGTACTGCCCATAGTAGGTGACTTCTGCGCACCAGGCCAGGCAGGCCGAATGCTCTTGCTTTGCTGTGGGCCTGACAACTTGCTAACACCTCCAGTCTCTTCTTGATCGGAATCTTGTCTAGTGCTAATGATAATTTCTTCAACTGTCCTTTTGTAATCGGGCCAAGATGCCGGTTAACATTTGCCCCCCAAAGTGTGTCGTGTGAAGCAACACGACACGCTTTGAATCAGCGAGTATTCCTTGTCTTCAGAAAGAAATCCATCATGTTTATTGAGTAGTCATTATCCTCCAATTTATCCGTCCAAGGAGTTGTATCCTTCTTTGGTCATCGTGATGCTTGGTCGATTCCCAATATTATAAATCCAGGGTTGTAGTTCATCAGTGGCCATCCGTGTCTGATTCTACAGAGCTAGTAAGCTTCGGGCATCTGATCCAGTCTTTTCTTAATAACCCTTAGTGAGAACTCAATTTCTGTTGATTTCAAGAAGTCGAACTTTTTCGGATGTACACATGCACGTTCGGGTACATGTTCTTGCCATTAGCTCGGATGCGTTTTATATGCTCATAAGTCATCGCCAACTCCATCTGGTTTAATTGCAATTCAATCGCGATTCCTTGTTTGTATTTTCTGTGAAATAAGGGTTGCAATCAACCACTTGAGGAGTTTTCCAAACCTCTCTTCAGTACAGACTCTATGATTTTGTTTGCAGCTTCAACCCGTCCATCTGCAGTTATAATGGATCATGGAAGGTCATAAGGACAGATGACGTTACGGATAAAGAAGTTGATTATTTTCTTCTTCTTGGTCATGGTTAGGAGTTCTTCATCTGCCCATTTGGTGAAGTAATCAACTGCTATGATGGTGTATATCGCACCACCTTTCGGATCGGCAAGAAGATGATTCCAGTGCCCCCAAATGGCAAATGGCTATGGACTAGCCATTGGAATAATTTCCATCAGCGGGGTTCCCGGATTTTTTGCAAACATCTTGCACTCGTCGCATTGTCTAGCATGATCAACCGCATCTGGATTGATAGTTGGCCAGTAATGCTTATAGCAGAGTATTTTTTTATCATGGTTTTCCCCTTAATGCTATAGCACATTCTTCTTCATAGACTTCCTTCAGGACTCGTTTTATCTCATCATGGGCTATGCACTGGAGTAAGGGGGTCGAGGATCCCCTTCGATACATTATTCCACTCTCCATTACATATCGCGAAGCCTTACGAATGACTTGTCGCCTTTTGCTCCTTCTTTCGGGTAAGACCCATGTAGTAAATATTGCTTAACTGGGGTCATCCATGATTCCTTATTTTCGGTTTCTAACACGAAATCTACCTCCATCATATTCATACTCGGAGCATGTGAGGTTTCAATAGGAAACAATCCCATCTGCTGCGCATCGCCATTGCTTGCAAATTTTGCCAATGAATCGGCAGCTCTGTTTTGCTCACGCGGGACATGTGAAATATCATAATACTCGAGATTCCCTAGAAGCTCCTGAACTTGGACCAAATACGGGGCAAGTCTCTGCCCCCTTGCTTGGTAGTCTCCCCGCACTTGGTACACCACCAGTTGCGAGTCGCAAAAGATTTCAACCGATCCTACTCCCAGTTCTTTGATGAGTCTTAAGCCGGCAATCAATGTTTCATACTTGGCTTTGTTATTTGTTGCTGGAAATTCAAGCTTCAAAGCATAACAAATTGATCAGTTTTCAGGAGTCACAAGAACTATGCCAGCCCCCAAACAACGGTCGTTAGATGCCTTATCGGTATTCATCTTCCATCGAACAGGAGGTATGACATTGTGGTCGTTTGTGTCGTCTGACACAGTGGATTCAGCAATGAAGTCTGCTAGTTTCCGTCCTTGGATAGCCCTTCGAGGGAAGTAAGTGATATCGAATTAGCTTAGTCTGATATTCTATTTAAGTAGTCTTTCAGAAGTCTCAGGTCATTGTATGCCCTGTCGCAATGGCTGGTAGGCAAGACGTTGATGGGGTGAGCCTAAAAGTAAGAGTGGAGCTTTCATGATGAAATCAATAGATATTGTCCTAGCTTTTGTCGCTTCGAGTTGATATCCAATGCATGGCTCGCGATAGTTAGTGAAATCACACATGCGTGTCAAAATGGGTCCAAGGGAACATATCATCGTTTATTCATAAAAATCCAACTAATTCTTTTATCATCATTGCCCTGAGCTGTGATTCGATACTCAGCACCCGGAAAGGGTCGCTATGGCTGGCTGTAATGTCGACCGTCAACTTAGCAGGTGCCATCCCAGATTCTTTGAGTTCAGATGTAACTATTTTTCATAACATTCAATGTGAAATATGGTTGGGACGGCCAATGTTGATGGTTACTCTGGTCGAATCCTAGAGTCTTGTCGTGAGTTATTAAGTCTAATAGTAAAGGGCTCTGAAAGCTCTAATAGATTATCATCAAATGGTCAAAGATCAGGCTTAAAAGCGCATTGAAGGAAATGTCGAGTAGGGGTCAGTCTTGAGTGGCGTGCAACCGTATAGCTGGATCTTGCTATGAGTTTAAATTTGCTTGTATATTCGAGTAACGCACTTCCTATTCAATGTATTCATGACCCTTTACCTGTCCTTTGGGTTGGAGTGAAACTCAATTGCCCATGAGCTAAGGTATCGATTTAACGGTTCTATCTCTAGGCATCCTTTCGGTCGTAGCCTTGAGTAGCTGTAAGCACTATATATAAGTTTCAATACTGAGCTATCGTAGCCAGTCTTTGGATGACCATGCGTCTTCTCCTAGTCTCGGGTTGATAAAAGTACTGCATGGACGGTTGAGTCTCGCCCTAACTATGTTTATATTCTCACCTAAACTCCAAAGACATAGAGTTGATAGGTGAATAGTCGGTTCGCATTCATCTTGCTTCTCGCTCGTGCCCCCAGGACTAGGGCATATACTGATAAGTAGGAAGGCCAACCACGCCCACTTTAGCTTGACTCTTTTTCCCGTTGAATCGTGCGATCAGGTCAGTCGGTGGGAGGCTAAGTCTCACCTATCCTGTATTGTATTGTGGTTTTCCATTCCAAGAGGAATACTTCAATGCCTCGTCATTTTCAAGACATAATTTTGACACTGGACGGTCAGCCACGTCCATTTTGGTTCATGTCCCATAATCAGATCTCGGGGTAAAGTTGGTGTAAATGCAGTCAGGTCATGCTCATCCAGCTTCATACTCCTCCTGACGGATCGAAGGAGGGTGCTGGAGAATTTTTTGACCAAGTCGTCATGGTTTACTGTCCTTTCCACACTCTGGAGGTCATATTTTTTCTAGGAACATCCGAATTACATTCGTATGTGCTTGGTGCGGATCGGTATTAGCCCTCGATCCGAGGTATGATATAGTCGGTTGCCCATAGCTTTGGATGTCGTTTCAATTGGTTCTGTACTGAGGCCTTCCTGTAGTCATTGCCTTAAGTTGTAAAGAACGCAAGCTAGAGCTATGGTGAGCTGTCGTATTCATCTTTTAGAGATTTGTACTTCTGCTCCCAGCATTGATTTGGCCAGGCCACTAGTTGGATGGTCGAACTCCATCCTTGGCGAGTTAATAATCCTTCGGTCGATTCCACGCCGAAGTTTGCGGAATAGAGAATGGTCGGAACCCACTCGTCTATTTGTCGATGTTTATACACCACTCTGCATTCTGGTGACTTAGTGTTATTCTCCCCCTGGTTGACTCGCACCCAATTCGTGTTCATGCTTCGGTCCACGCTTCGGGGACTTAGAGATTTGTCGAACGGTTTATGCTTTAGTCCACAGTTCGAGACGCAAAGATTTTTGTCAACTTGTTTATACTCCAGTCCGCATTCTAGGAACTTAGAGTAATCTAGTCCACTTCTGGGATTTAGAGATTTTTCTCAAGTCTTCTATAATCTAGTCCGTGCTTTGGGGACTGAGAGTATCATAGTCCGCACTCTGGGGATGTAGAGGTTTTTTAAGCCGTCTATACTCTAGTCCACACTCAAGGGACTTAGAGCACTATAATCCGCACTCTGGAGACATAGAGGTTTTTGAGTCGTTTATACTCGAGTCCGCACTCTGGGGACTTAGAGTACACCAGTCCAGACTTTGGGAACTTGGAGGTTTAAGTCGTTTATACTCTAGTCTACACTCTGGGGACTTAGAGTACTTCCGTCCGTGCTCAGGTGATCGGAGCGCTTGATGAAGACAAGTCTGGAACCTCCTCTCCTACCGACGGGGGTTATGAAGTAGAAATTACAGGCGCCTCTGAGCGCACATCCGAATTGAGCATGAAAGAGCGGCTCGAGAAAGAGAAGGAGGAGACGTTCAAGGTCAAAGTCGAACCCCGAGTTGTGGACTTGGACGATCCTTTGAACAAGCCGTTGAAGGTCATCCTTCCTAGCAGGTCCAAGCCCATGGAAGTTCACAGTGCTTCTTCAGTTGCTACCCCTCTATAAAAGAAGAGTACCAAGGGTAAATGCTCTAGAGAGGAGCCGTCTGGAAAGGAGTTGAAGAAGCACAAGAAGTGATTACTATCCTCGTTCAACGAGAGTTAGTTTAAGTCATGTAATTATTTTCATTTATTTCCTTAGTCCTTGTAAATAGAATGTCGACTCCGAACTTTGGAGGGGTTGTAATAGGAACTTATTTGTGAATAAAGTTTAGTTCCTTTTTCCGTCTCACAAAAGACTGTTATTATTCAGTTTTCTTTGTGATTGTGATTTTAATCCAAGCAGTTGTGAGTAACATAGACTTCTCGGTCCATCTTCATATAACTCTGAAACTCTTCAGGAGTTGTTGAACTTCCATTCTGTGCTTCGAGCACTTAGAATACTTTCTAGCCCGTATGTCAGGGATTTGACAAATTCAAGTCATCTGTGTCATAGTTCATATTCATGGAACTTGGAGATCCAAATCGCTTATATTCGAGTCCGCGCTATGGGGAGTTAGAGATTCAAGTGGTTAATACTCAAGTCCGCACTCTGGGGACTTAGAGTACTCCAGTCCGTGCTTTGGGGACTTGGAGGTTTAAGTCGTTTATACTCGAGTCCGCACTCTGGGGACTTAGAGTACTCCAGTCCGCACTCTGGGGACTTGGAGGTTGAAGTCGTTTATACTCGAGTCCGCAATCTGGGGACTTAGAGTACTCCAGTCCGTGCTCTGGGGACTTGGAGGTTTAAGTAGTTTATACTCGAGTCCACACTCTGGGGACTTAGAGTACTCCAGTCCGCGCTCGGGGGACTTGGAGGTTCAAGTCGTTTATACTCGAGTCCACACTCTGGGGACTTAGAGTACTCCAGTCCGCGCTCTGGGGACTTGGAGGTTTAAGTCGTTTATATTCGAGTCCGCACTCCGGGGACTTAGAGTACTCCAGTCCGCGCTCTGGGGACTTGGAGGTTTAAGTAGTTTATACTCAAGTCCGCACTCTGGGACTTAGAGTACTCCAGTCCGCGCTCTGGGGACTTGGAGGTTTAAGTCGTTTATACTCGAGTCCGCACTCTAGGGACTTAGAGTACTCCAGTCCGCGCTCTGGAGACTTAGAGGTTTAAGTAGTTTATACTCGAGTCCGCACTCTGGGGACTTAGAGTACTCCAGTCCGCGCTCTGGGGACTTGGAGGTTTAAGTCGTTTATACTCGAGTCCGCACTCTGGGGACTTGGAGTACTCCAGTCCGCGCTTTGGGGACTTGGAGGTTTAAGTCGTTTATACTCGTGTCCGCACTCTGGGGATTTAGAGTACTCCAGTCCGCGCTCTGGGGACTTGGAGGTTTAAGTCGTTTATACTCGAGTCCGCACTCTGGGGACTTAGAGTACTCCAGTCCGCGCTCTGGGGACTTGGAGGTTTAAGTCGTTTATACTCGAGTCCGCACTCTGGGGACTTAGAGTACTCCAGTCCGCGCTCTGGGGACTTGGAGGTTTAAGTCGTTTATACTTGAGTCCTCACTCAGGGGACTTAGAGTACTCCAGTCCGCGCTCTGGGGACTTGGAGGTTTGAGTCGAGAGAAGTCGTATTTCCACTTTAATTTGTATTCATCTACCGTATCGAGGCTAATGTTGTCGAATGAACAATCGAACCACGTTTGCTCATGGAATGGGATTCTGCCCCCAGCATGAGGGGCGGAATTTGGAAAATGGATGATCGATTATCGTCCTCTTGGTGATTATAGCTCTTCCAATCAAGTCAAGGAAGAAGGTATATGTTCCAAGGTGAAGCCGTGCTATGCATTAATAGCGATGGTTAATGAGCAGGCAGTCCACCACGACTATTTCAAGTCGGGCCTTCGAATAACCTTTTGTGTTGAAGGTTGGATTTGATGTGTAGATGATTAAATCACGTCAACTCTAGAAAGATCCCGGCGTCACTGAGCTTAAGGGGGGCATCTGTATTTTATCGAACTTCATTCCGTGACTCGATTTGAGTGGATGATCGAGGCATACTCATTCCAAACCTTGCTTAGCCCCCCCAGTCAAATGTGGAGGTCGATGAATGTGAGGTTAGTCTTGCTCACTTTGTATGGATCTCTGATCGTGATGAGCTTTTCAATATCTAGTCCATAGCCCCAAATCAAAGGCACATGATTGATGATAAGCGATTGAATTATGCTCATCTAGATATAGCTCCATATGTCCGATCATGGTCTGCATGGATTGGTTGGCGACCAAATCCGAGTACCTGGTCACCGACATTGTTTTGAAAGTAGTTTAGTTCAAGTTGTCCGTAGTTCATAGAACAAATAAAATAGAAATAGATTTGGAAATAATTAAAAGAAGATTAGGATAAATCTCATTGGTAAGTGAAGCAGCATCGTGTGCTCGCTATTCGACTTTGCCCCTGGCTCCTTTCAAAGGGATGTTGGCCGTCAGCGGTCCAATTGATGATCATAGCCTTTTATTAATAGGCATCGGATGTTCGCTGCCCGCCATTCTGTAGGACTTGTACATACTATTGAAGCGTTCCTATCCAGATCGGCTTTTCGATCACACCTCAGAGGTGTTTGTAATCGTCCGTGTTAGGATCAGTGAGCATCTGGGAATATACAACAATCCCTTGATTTTCTTTAGACTTCGGTGTACTCTCTCGAGGTTGGTTTCCAATACCCCTCCGAGTCGTGAGTCTTCAAGTAGAGGTTGTTAATTGAATCTTTCAAAGAGCATATGAGCCAAATTTTGAGGTCTTGTTTTGGCTACTGGGATCTGCATCCGTAGCCAACGGGCCTTCATTGTTATTTTTCTTAGTCTGTTCTGCTGCTTCACACTTTTGTTTAGATTCATTTTTGTCATAGAAACGATCTATGGTCGAAGGAGGCTCTCCAGCTGACTGGCTGCCAAAATATATATGGAGGTCGATTCTCCTCAAGGGTGATCAGTATGATATCCCTTTGAGAGTATCGTTCGAGTAGCGGTTGTTTGTCCGTTCCCTTGTTGCCTTTCAGAAGACGTCGCTAGATCCTCTATGCCCTGGTCGATCAGGGGAGGCAAGGGAAGTAGATAGAATGCTCCTTTACTAAGTTGAGTTTTGAATTCACTATCTAGAGGCACTGCGCTGCGGCTAGGGTTCGGGGGGAAACCCGAAAATATTGAGTCGTACCCGAAAATATTTTTTTTTTGAAAATAGGGGTCGTATAAGAGACCGGTGTAATTTAAGTTTCGATCGGCATGACAAAGTTGCTCGGCATACAAGATTGTCCGGCATTCCACGCTGTTCGGCATTCAAGAACGCCCGACACTCCAGAGCGTTTGGCATTAGAGAGCGCTCGGCATTCAGGAGCGTTCGGCATCAGTTCTGTTCGGCCTTCTTTCTGCTCGGCCTAAATTCTATTCGGCCTTCTTTCTGTTCGGCCTTCTTTCTGTTCGGCCAAATTTCTGTTCGGCCAAAATTATGTTCGGCCTTCTTTCTGTTCGGCCAAATTTCTGTTCGGCCTAGTTTCTGCTCGGCCAAATTTCTGTTCGGCCAAATTTCTGCTCGGCCAAATTTCTGTTCGGCCAAATTTCTGCTCGGCTTAATTTCTGCTCGGCCAAATTTCTGTTCGGCCAAATTTCTGCTCGGCCAAATTTCTGTTCGGCCAAATTTCTTCTCGGCCAAATTTTTGTTCGGCCTAATTCATGTTCGACCTAAATCCTGTTCGGCCTTCTTTCTGTTCGGCCAAATTTCTGTTCGGCCTAAATCCTGTTCGGCCTGGGTCCTGTTTGGCCTAAATGTCATTCGGCATAGGAATACCACTCGGCATAAATGTCGTTCGGTGTACGAATGCCACTCGGTATTTCTGGGTGTCATTCGGCATATGAATGCGGCTCAGCCTGGAGGTGTGGATCGGCCTGGAGGTGTGGGTCGGCCTGGATCGGCCTAGAGGTGTGGATCGGCCTGGAGGTGTGGATCGGCCTGGAGGTATGGATCGGCCTGGAGGCATGGATCGGCATAGAGGTATGGTTTGGCCTGGAGGCATGGATCGGCATAGAGGGGCATACGCCTTATCTGGAGCAATCGGCATACGTCTTTTCTGGGGCGATCGACTAAATTGACTTTGGTGGAGGATCGGCCTTCATTCAACTTGAGTGTAAACTTCAACGTCCAATCCTTAGATCTTGCGTACATCAGTGAATCCAATCCTTTCACATAAACACGAACACTTGATTAACTTACGGCTGTCGGCTTCCTTTAGATTTCTTTCAAATCTGAGTAGAATAGGAAGTTTTCTATTAAACAACCGGATCTATCTCGCGACTATGGAAATCCACTAGTAGATGATGAGATCCAATCAAGCTGAGAATTCAATTCTCAGTGAAAGCACCAAAATGTTAGCACCAAAATTGGTCACTAACACCCTTGAGTAGAGTTATGTGGAGAGATTAATGAAGAGAGTAAATCAAAACAGAAGAATAGCATAATTCAATGCAGAAAGAACAACAAAAACAAGAACACTAGATTTATAGTGGTTCGGCGTAACTGCCTACGTCCACTTTGAGTTTTATCTTTATTGCTTTCTCAATTACATGAATACAGATACAATCCGTAGATCCATCACTTGAATACAAGTTTGAATTAAAAAGAGGAGAGTATAGAAAATGGCAGAGTCTCGCCAGTGTTCCCGGAAAAAGATCCCTTTCATTATGCCCCTGCCCTTCTATTTATAGACGAGATGGGTTGGACCTCCCTCATGGGCTTAGGAACAAGGTACTTCCCATAGTAGGTGACTTCTGCGCACCAGGTCAGGCAGGCCGAATGCTCTTGCTTTGCTGTGGGCCTGACAACTTGCTAACACCTCCAGTCTCTTCTTGATCAGAATCTTGTCTAGTGCTAATGATAATTTCTTCAACTGTCGTTTTGTAACCAGGCCAAGATGCCGGTTAACAAATGCCAATCATAAAAATTGGTGAAACACAAATTCCAAAAATCATCAATTAGAAATCCAAAAATCACAAAGGGGGAGGCCTATCACAAATGGGAGCATGAAAACTGACCAACACGTGCATCACAAATGGAATGCTATTCCATGGTCGCTAACCATCAATTTTGAGCCCAGGCTCCACAAACTACCCAAAGACCATGGGCCGCTACCCTACCAATTTTGAGCCGAAACTCCACAGAAACGGGGTTTAGTCTCCCTTGCAGACAAAGAGACACCGCACATTGCTCCTCTAAACCACAAAATGATCATCATTGATCATCAAGAAGTGTCGATTACAGTAGGCTAGTAAATAAATGAGTTTAGCTTCATGTCCCATAATCACTAGCTTAACTTAAATATTTACGAACAAATTGTAGATTCCGACTCGAAAATTGTCACAAGATTTTCAATCGAACAAGTCCAAAAATTAATCGACGAAGTAAACGCAAGTGTTTCATACTACTTGTTTTGCTAAGCCGTTTAATTAGATTTTCTCATACGAATGAGGTAAAGGTTTGTATATACTAATAGGTTGGAAAACAGTTTTAATAAACGAGTTTTTTATTAAAATAGTGTTGAAATCGTTTTAATGAAAAAGTTTTGATATTTACTACTAGTATAGAAACCTTTGTATTTCAAAGCGACAAGTCACAAAAATTATTGAAGAAACAATCAATCACCAAAAAACACATACGAAGACGTGAATCAAATCCAAAGAAATCGATACAAATCCATCAAAATGGATATTCTCGAAATCCTGAAAAAGAAGTTATCAAAGTCAACAAAGGGGATAACAACAAATCGGATCCACTAGAATCGATTAAAAATTGGAAACCCACACAAAAAGAAACATTTGCTGAGACAGCAGATTCAGTCGACTGGACCATAAGGGTCAGTCGACTGAACTATGCCTGGAAACCTTCGGTTTCCAGGTTCAATCGACTGGACCATAAGGGTTAGTCAACTAATACTAGCTTAGGAAAATTCTTGGGCTCTGTTCAGTCGACTAACTTCCCAGTTCAGTCAGTCAACTGATACTGGCTTAGGGAAATTCCTAGACTCTGTTCAGTCGACTGACTTCCTAGTTTAGTCGACTGAACTGAGATTACTAGTATTTCCAGCCTATCTCCAATGAAGGCCGAAAACCAAATGGAGGCGATCAAACGAGCAATGACGACTAAGGATTTATGCCACGCGACAACCCATCCTTATTGGCACTTAGACACACTCCAAAAACATTTCCCAACATCCATAGTATGATTTTCATAAATTGGACAACAAGAATCAAAAATTGCAAAATTCACCAAATCCATTCAAATCAAAAGCAAATGAACATGAATAGATGTTAGGAATTCATACCTAACCACAAAGAAGGTTATAGACATAGATGTGAGTTCAAAAACTTGCCTTTAAACTCAAAACAAAGAAGGAGAAGCTTGAAAACAAAGAGAAGATCAACTACTCTTCAACTTTAACTCTAAAAGCTCTAATATAAGATTATAAGCAAATATTTCCTAAGTTAGGTTAAAGGAAATTTCTGAAATTGGAGAGAGATTGAGATGGAGAAGAAGAAGTGGATGCTCACCTAAGCTTTTCTTTGATTTTGAAGCTAGAATTTGAATTTGCAAAGGAAACCAGGGCTTAGGATTTTAATTTCCAATCTCTTCCTCCATTTTTACTAAGGCTTGAAGTGTTAGGAAAATAATAGAATGAATGAAGAGGAGAGGGGGCGGAGTTTGTACATAAAGTGAGTTGGGTTAGTGGGTTGAAACCCAAACCCAAAGCCCTAAGTGAAATTTAAAATTCTACTCAAATCCAAACATATCGATATTTATACTCAAAAAGGTAGCAAATGCCATTTTGAACTCAATGGAAGGGGTCTTGATTCCTAATTCGACCGTTTGCAAAAAGTAGCATTTCGGACCTAAATCTGAATAACGATGCTATATTTAAATAAAATATTTAAATATACAATCGTAAAATATGAGGGTTGTTACAGACTCCCCTCCTTAAAGAAATTGCGTCCTCGCAATACTTAAGAAAAAAAATAAAAAGTAACAACCTTAAAAGCATATAAACACAAAAGAAAATTTGAAATAATGAGTTCACCTCTAAGGAGCACGAGAGAGTAAGTCCGGATGCGTTCGCTCGATGAATTCTCTGGATTCCCAAGAGCAATCCTTAGGATTTGAGGACCATTGAACTTTCACAAGCGGGACATCTTTATTACGAAGACGTTTAACTTCCGTAGTGATGATACGAATATGATGTTGCTCATAAGTCAAATGAGGCAAAACTTCAATTCCTTCCACAACACCGGGCTCAAGAATGGAATCAGAATCTCGAAGGCATTTCCGTATTTGAGAGACATGAAATACATCATGAATAGTAGAAAACTGAGTCGGTAGTAAAAGGCGATAAGCCACGGAGCCTATGCGTTTGGTGATGGGAAATGGACCAACATATCGAGGTGATAATTTTCCCGATCGACTGAAATGCACAACACCCTTCATAGGTGAAACACGAATGAACACCAAATCTCCCATAGAAAATTCTAATTTTCTTCTTCGGTTATCGGCATTGGATTTTTGTCTACTTTGAGCTTCTTTCATCCTATGACGAATAAGGTCAATCTTTTCATTGGAATCACGAATAAAATCTGGGCCTAAGACCAGCTTCTCACCGGCCTCAAGCCAACAAGGAGATCGGCATGGCTTTCCATATAGTGCCTCAAAAGGAGCCATACTAATACTAGATTGGAAGCTATTTGTTTCCAGGGGGATTGACCAGGCAACTTAGTACTCACCTCCCCATCGCTCGGCATAAACTATCGTTCGGCATGTTAAGACCGTTCGGCATGGGACGACCACTAAGTACTCGGCTTATCTAGATTGCTCGGCATAAGGGGACAATCGGCAGAAAGGAACGCTCGGCACTTAGAGGCGTTCGGCATTGGGAAGTGTTCGGCAGGCAGCTTCTCACAAGGTTTAGATCGTTCGGTCTCATCTCGTTCGGCCTAAGGAGATTGTACGGCACCACATCGCTCGGCATTTAAAGAGCGCTCGACATCTGGAAGAGCGTTCCGCATTGGACTTCGCTCGGCCAAAAGCATCATTCGGCATCCACACCTTGTTCGGCGAGTCATTTCGGCTGACACAAACAGATGCTCGGCACCCAGAGTGTCCGGCCACACCTCGTTCGGCATAAGGAGGGAGGCTCGGCATTTTGTCGTTCGGCGTCACTGGTTCGGCGCACAGAGACCACTCCACTTGGGCCAAGATATTCAGCTACCTGGCCCACCAGGGAAGTCCAACCCACCTTCGCCTATAAATAGAGGGGCAGGGGCACAGAAAAAAGGGAGAGATTTTAGAGAACACTGCGGAGACTTTTCCATTTTCAGGACTCATTCCAAACCTATTTATTTGTATCTTGCAACTATACTCAATTACTGAGACGCAGGTTGTATTTGTAATCAAGTATCAATGAAAAGAATAAAGATCAACTTCAAAGTGGACGTAGGCTAGTACGCTGAACCACTATATATTTGGTGTTCTTACTTTCTACATTTAAATTTACATTCTGTTCTCTGTATTAATTTACTTTCTTCATTGATCTCTTTACAAAATCTTTCCGAGGGTGTTAGTGACCAATTTTGATGCTAACATTTTGGTGCTTCCACTGAGAATTGAATTCTCAGGCTATTAGGATCTACTTTGTAGCTACTGGATTGCATAAATCCTCGAAGAAGATCCATAATCATTCATAAGGCATCTGTAGGTTCTACTCAGAGTTACAACCAACAACTCAACCATGGGGAGACCGCGAACTAGATCGACCTCTCAAAATGCAGATGTCCACGAAACTGCAAGCGTGCAACAAGTTGGACCTAGCAATCAGCAAGCGATTCGAGGCGTAGGGCCCTCCAACCAAAATCAAGCGGAAGTTGTTTCCCGAGCAGAGTTCAATGACTTGATAAAAGAAGTTAAGGAAAGTAGAAAGCATCTTGCTGAGAAAATGCAAGCCAACGCTGACCTCATGAC
The DNA here is from genome assembly GCA_030765085.1 of Allium cepa. Classification (NCBI taxonomy): domain Eukaryota; kingdom Viridiplantae; phylum Streptophyta; class Magnoliopsida; order Asparagales; family Amaryllidaceae; genus Allium; species Allium cepa. Next base: position 28,697,860 of record CM060935.1, read on the forward strand.
TCAGCTTACTCATCAGCAGCATCAGAATGTTGGAGGTAGCCCTGCCCCTTACTCTGAAGATGATAGTTCGACTTCAGCTGATGAACCTCCTAGGCGTAGACGCCGTAAGGATGAAGAGGCACAAGCGGGTGCCACTGATCGATCTACTAGAAATCAAGCCCATGAAGAGACCGGACGCCCAAATCTCCAAGACCCAAATTGGATGGGACATCAACCTGCACGGCCCCATGGAACGGAACCCAACCTCCCATCTTCCATAAAAACCCTGGATTTGACAGCTATGGTTAGGAAGTTGATGAAAGAGAACCAAGGTCTAACTAATGAAGACTGGGGAGTGTCTAAGAGTCATACTCCCTTCACGGATACCATTCTACAGGCTGAATACCCAAGAAAGTTCAGCATGCCCACCATTCTAGCCTATGAAGGGAAGACCGATCCTAGACAACATGTGATGAGGTATGGATGGATGATGGATTCTACAAGAGCCAATGACGCGACCAAGTGTAAGTGCTTCCCAATCACTTTGTCCGAAATTGCCACCATGTGGTTCACTCGATTCCCACCTCGATCTATATCCAGCTTTGACGAATTAGCGGTGAAATTCATAGAACAATGCAGGATACACACCACTCGCCCAAAGGACGTGATGTCCTTATCAAGCATAATCCAAGCTCCGGAAGAGTCATTAAAAGCATACTTGCAAAGGTTTCATGTTGCTACTACCGAGGTGAGCAATCCTAACGACCACACGATTTTGATGGCAGTAATGCGTGGTGTTGATCCAGATTCTGAATTTGGAGATTGGTTGGTGGGAAAGCCCCCAGCTACGCTGGAACATTTTTATTCGAAAGCTCATCGGTTCATAAGAAGGGAGGAAGCTCGGTGGACAAGACGAGCCTAGGCACCAGGGCCCGTTCAGGAGTCTGTGAAAAGAAACATTGCCGTGAAGCAAACCGGCGATAATTCTGGAAAAACTCAAGTTAACGTCCAGAACAAGCCTGGACGGTCTAAAGGATTCGGAGGTGGAAATCCCGAAAAGAAAAAAGAAACAGGGAGATGGAAATCAAGGATCCCAACCTACAATGAATACACCCCGGTGAACGCATCTCTTGAGAACATCTATTTATCAACTTGCAACACTTTCCAATATAGAAAGCCGTGCCCAAAGGAATCGACGGAGGAACAGAAGTGGACCGAGAAGTATTGCCATTTTCACGAGTCATATAGGCACAACAAAGAGGAGTGTAGACACCTTCATGATGCTATAGAAAAGATGATTAGATAGAAAAAGCTGCAGGAATTTATCAAAGATCCACAGGACGGGAGGCAAGAAACATCGGACCCTGGACGTGGGCCGGCCCCACACCAACCAGAACAACCTACTCGAACTATGGGCAGATTGGTTATTAACATGATTGCTGGTGGACCTCATCCTGCGGATAAGAATTGGCAGGAGATGGAGCGATATGCAAACTCTTTAAGACATGCGGAGTATGGGTGTTGTTCGAATGTGGAGGATGGGACTCCTGCAAAGCAGCAACGCACGATGAATGATGATATCGTATTCAGGACCAGAGATGCGGATAAGGTAGAGGCCCCTACCATCGAACCAATGGTCATATCTGCGACCATCGATTCGGCGTTCGTGAAGAGAATTCTGATTGATTGCGGAAGTTCTGTTAACATCATCTTCCGGAAGGCATACGACCAAATGAAGCTGGAGACCAAGGATTTGAAACCATCCAAAGCCCGAATCCATGGCTTTAATGGCGCAGCGACCGATGCAATGGGATACGTAGAGTTACCGGGTGAGCCGGAACAAGGTGAACATAGGAGAGTGTGAATCCTACCATTCATAGTACTGGATGTTGTTTCCCCATACAACGTATTTCTGGGTCGTCCAGCCCTGGCGGAATTTAGGGCGGCTTTGGCCCCTTGGCGTTTGACGTTTAAATTTCCAACAGACAAAGGGGTTGGAGTGGTAAACGGTGATCAGGAAATCGGCCATGCATGCTATGTAGCTGAGGTCAGAGAGGCACGGCGTAGGGAGAAAGGAATGGTTGCGGACAGCTCTGTCCGCATCCAAAATTCTGATGATTGACAACTAGCACTCGAGTCCTGGCTCGGGCAACATTCTCGGATCCATAGAGACATAGATCCGAGAGATGATGATGGGGAACCCAGGGAAAAAAATGCGACACCAGCTGAACTAATCGTTGACATCTCAGTTAGCTGCAACAACCATCACGAGTTCTTAATATTAGATCACAACTCGACCCCGTGGTGGCCAAGAACCTCACTGACTTGCTCCGAGCAAATCTTGATGTTTTCGCTTGGACACATTCTGATATGCGTGGGATCTCTCCTGCACTTGTGAGTCATATGTTGAACATAGACCCGAAGCATGTACTTGAGAAACAAAAAAGGAGAAGCATGGACCCGAAGAGGTCTGCAGCTCTCAAAGAGAAGGTGGACAAACTCAAAGCCAACGGGTTCGTCCGCAACGCCTTCTACCCCGAATGGGTATCAAACCCGGTGTTAGTAAAGAAATAAAACGGGAAATAAAGAACTTGTATTGATTACTCTGATTTAAACAAAGCATGCCTGAAGGATAGCTTTTTGTTACCAAGAATTGACCAACTGGTCGATTCAATAGCCGTACATGAGTTACTGTCCTTTATGGATGCATACTCTGGATACAATCAAATCCCAATGCATGCTCCCGACCAAGAACATACCAGTTTCGTCACGAATGTTGGGTTGTATTGCTATGTAGTAATGCCCTTTGGATTGAAAAACGCAGGAGCAACTTATCAGCGTCTGGTGAATCGAATGTTCAAAGATCAGATTGGTAAAACAATGGAGGTCTATGTGGATGACATGCTTGTGAAGTCGTGACAGTCAAACGACCACATCAGAGATTTAGCGGAGATTTTCGATGTACTCAGACACTATGGGATGAAGATCAATCCTCTGAAGTGTTCATTCGGTGTAGCTTCAGGAAAGTTCTTGGGTTTCGTTGTGAACGCACGGGGAATTGAAGCTAACCCAGAGAAGATCCAGGCTATCTGAGATATACAAGTACCGAGAACCATAAAGCAGGTGCATAGCCTGAATGGAAAAGTGGCTGCGCTAAGTCGATTCATATCTAGAGCTACAGACAAATGTATTCCCTTCTTCGACATTATAAAGAAAGGAAAGAGAAACTTCGAATGGACATCCGGCTGTGAGGACGCAATTCGGGCTCTGGTAAGGCACTTAGAAAGTCCCCCTATACTGTCAAAGCCAATAGACCACGAAATGTTGTATGTATACTTGGCGGTATCCCAACATGCTATCAGCACAACCTTGGTTCGCGAGGAAGACCGGATTCAAAATCCAGTTTACTATGTCTGTAAACGCTTGACGGGGCGGAAAGAAATTATCCAAAGATTGAGAAACTAGCCTATTGCTTGGTGATTGCATCACGCAATCTTCGCCCCTACTTTCAGGCACACTCAATCTGTGTCCACACTGACCAACCCTTGCGAAAGGTACTCCAACGACCGGAAACTTCCGGAAGGATGCTAAAATGGAATATTGAGTTAAGTCGGTTTGATATTACCTATCTACCACGAAGGGCCATACAAGGACAAGCACTAGCTGACTTCATTGCTGAATTCACTGTGCCAGATGAACCAAGCAGTCACAGTGTCATACCTCCCGTCCGATGGAAGATGTACACCAATGGTGCATCTAACGACCGTCTCTCGGGGTCTGGCGTAGTCCTTGTGACTCCGGAAGACCGATTAATTTGCTACGCTTTGAAGCTTGAGTTTGTAGCGACAAATAACGAAGCCGAATATGAAGTATTGATTGCTGGCTTGAGACTCGTTAACGAACTGGGAGTGAAGTCAATTGAAATCTTCTGCGACTCACAACTGGTAGTATATCAGGTGCGGGGAGACTATCAAGCGAAGGGACAGAGACTGGCTCCATACCTTGCTCGTGTTCAAGAGCTGCTGGAGAATCTGGAATATTACGACATCTCGCATGTCCCATGCGAACAAAATAGAGAAGCCGATTCGTTGGCAAAATTGGCGAGCACTGGCGATGCACAACAAATGGGATTGTTCCCTGTTGAGACCCACCATGCTTCGAGTATAGAGATGATGGAGAAAGATCTCGAATTAGAAACCGAACCTGAGAAGGAATCATGGTTGACCCCGATTAGACAGTACTTGCTACAAGGGGATTTACCTGAAAAGAGGAACGTAAGATGCCAAGTCCTTCATAATGCTTCGCGTTATGTAATACATGATGGGATAATGTATCGGAGGGGATTCTCGACCCCCTTACTCCAGTGCATGGCCCATGATGAGATAAAACGAGTATTAAAGGAAGTCCATGAGGGAGAGTGCGGTGACCACACTAGAGGGCAAACGTTAGCAAAGAAAATCCTCTGTTACGGATACTATTGGCCGACTGTCAATCGGGATGCTGCAGACTATGTGAGAAAATGTGACAAACGCCAGATATATGCAAAAATCCCGAGAGCTCCACCAACGAAACTCACACAAATGGTTAGTCCCTGGCCATTTGCGATGTGGGGGATCGACCTAGTTGGCTCTTTACCCTTAGCCAAAGGTGGAGCAAAATATGCAATAGTTATAGTCGACTACTTTACCAAGTGGGCAGAAGCAGATCCTCTGGCCACGATAACCGCCAAGAAGGTTATTAATTTCATCGAACGAAATTTCATATGCCGTTTTGGCTTTCCATGGACCATCGTCACGGACAATGGAACTCAATTCAAGAGTAAGGAGTTCAAAGAATTTTGCCAGAAATATGGCATTGAGAAGAAATTTGCAGCAGTTGCTCACCCAAAGGCGAATGGGCAGGTAGAAGCCGTAAACAAAGTAATCAAGTTCATATTGAAGAAACCTTTGGAAAAGGATAGAGGCAAGTGGGTGGATGAACTCCCGACAGCGCTTTGGGCTTATAGAACTACCCACAAAACCGCGACTGGCCACACTCCCTTCGCATTGGCATATGGCACGGAAGCTGTCATACCCGTGGAACTTGAAGTTCCATCACATCGGGTAACTCATTACGACCCCGAGTCGAACCAGAATCTCTTATTAGAATAGTTTGACTTCATTGACGAAAAGCACGAGGAAGCCAATTTGAGAGCGGCCGCATATAGACATAGAGTCGCTAAATATTATAACAAGAAGGTCCGACCAAGAATTTTTAGTGTGGGAGACCTCATTTTGAAACGAGTTTTCCCGATTCCGTCTCATATGAATCCCTCATGGGAAGGTCCGTATGTCATCAAACAAAAGCTTGGAGAAGGAACTTTCAAGCTAGCGACCGTCGATGGTGCGACACTCCCCTGAGCATGGAACAGCGAGCGCTTGCGGCATGAGTATACTTAGCTATTTCTTTCATGTATTAGTTGCACTTATTTCCAGCATGCTTTTATTTCTAGTTCTTGGCATGTAATAAAGAAATCTAGCTTGCTCTTATTAATGAAGGCTTGAAGCTATCTTTTCCATGAACTACTAAGGTCTCTACAAATAATGATCCTATGACGGGAAAATAAAATTATGTTATTCCGGCTAACGTACGAACGCGCACGGACACTTAAAATCTCTGAGTCTCTAGAGTGCAGACTGGAGTACTCTATGTCCCCGGAGCGCGGACTCGATTATAAACGATTTCAAATCTCCAAGTCCCTGGAGTGCGGACTGGAGTACTCTAAGTCCCCGGAACACGGACACGAGTATAAACGATTTCAAATCTCCAAGTCCCCAGAGTGCGGCCTGGAGTACTCTAAGTCCCCGAAGCGCGGACTCGAGTATAAACGATTTCAAATCTCCAAGTCTACGGAGTGCGGACTGGAGTACTCAAAGTCCCCGGAGCGTGGACTCGAATATACATGATTTAAAACCTCCAATTCCCCGGAGTGCGGACTGGAGTACTCTAAGTCCCCGGAGCGCAGACACGAGTATAAACGATTTAAAATATCCAAGTCCCCGGAGTGCGGACTGGAGTACTCTAAGTTCGCGAAGTGCGGACTCGAGTATAAACGATTTCAAATCTCCAAGTCTCCGGAGTGCAGACTGGAGTACTCTAAGTCCCCGGAGTGCGGACTCGAGTATAAATGATTTAAAATCTCCAAGTCCTCGGAGTGCGGACTGGAGTACTCTAAGTCCCCGGAGCACGGACTCGAGTATAAACGATTTAAAATCTCTAAGTCCCTAGAGTGCAGACTGGAGTACTCTAGGTCCTCGGAGCGCGGACTCGAGCATAAACGATTTCAAATCTACAAGTCCCCGGAGTGCGGACTGAAGTACTCTTAGTCCCCGGAGCGCGGACTCGAGTATAAACGATTTAAAATCTCCAAGTCCCCGGAGATTGGACCGGAGTACTCTTAGTCCGCGGAGCACGGACTCGAGTATAAACGATTTAAAATCTCCAAGTCCCAGGAGTTTGGACCGGAGTACTCTAAGTCCCCGGAGCGTGGACTCGAGTATAAACGATTTAAAATCTCCAAGTCCCCGGAGTGCGGACTGGAGTACTCTAAGTCACCGTAGCGTGGACTCGAGTATGAACGATTTAAAATCTTCAAGTCCCCGAAGTGCGGACTCCCTGGAGCACGGACTCGGGCATAAACGATTTGAAATCTCTAAGTCCCCGAAGTGCGGACTACGGTACTCTAAGTCCCTGGAGCGCGGACTCAAGTATAAACGATTTAAATGACCAGGTCCGCTGAAGACGGACTGGACATAAATGACTTGAAGACATCGAGGCTTTAGCGTTCGTATTAAAAAATATTCTAAGTGATTGGGGCACGGAAGAAAAAAAGAATAGTTTTCAAAGAATTTCCGAGCTATATGAAGATGAACCGAGAAAACAAAAGTACTTGCATAATCTAAACTAACTCTCGTTGAACGAGAGTAATGATTACTTCTTATGCTTCTTCGCTTTCTTAACCTCCATTGTTTTCTCAGACAACCCCTCTCCTCTGCATTTACCCTTGGTACCCTTTGTTGATGGAGGAGTGATAGCCGAAGAAGTATGAGGGACATCCATGGGTTTAGACCTGCTAGGGAGAATGATCTTTAGCGGCCTATTCAAGGGATCGTCGGGGTCCACGGCTTGAAGTTCAACCTTGATCTTGGTCGTTTCTCTCTTCTCTTTCTCTAGGCGCTCCTTCATACTTATCTCAGACATGTGTTTGGAGACGCCTGTGATCTATACTTCATAACTCCCCTCAATGGGAGAAGAAGTCTCAGATTTGTCTTCATCTAGCGCCCAAATCACCTAAGCATCTGGCCCGGGAGCTTCTCCTGCCCTACTAGTCTCACCTATCTTCTCCTCCACCTCCTTGGCGACATCGTTCCTTGGAGCGGGCCTGGGATTAGAATGACCTGGGCACATGCATGGAAAACGAACATTAGAATACAATGGTCCTAGGATGTCAACATTTCGAATCTCAAAGTGAAGAGTCGTCTACCAACTTCCGGCAGGCTCTCTGCCGTCAAGGGGTTCTCACCCTCCGGAATGGGAGACAGAATATGGACACCAAGGCCGGGTCCTCCGGATTGTAACCAATATGCTGCTCAAATGGATCAAGTATCGGCCGATCGGCCAATCGAATAGGAGAATGAGCTGGAGGCGTGGCCCCGGATGGACCAGTAATAACTTATTTCCCTTTCCTTGAAGGGGAACCTTTGCCATATATAGTTTTAGCTGCAGACAATTCCAAAGTCTCGTTTCCACTGAGATATCTTTTATCAATGCCCCTTTATCAATCTCTTCGGTGCCGTGCTCGGCCTTCCTAATTTCCATCAATGCCTCCCATGCCTCGGCTAGAGATTCAAGATAACCCTCGCCCAAGAAAGTCAAGTCTTGATGCATGAGAACGCGGGGCGTTGAACTCAGCGATTAGTGGGTCAAACATATTTTTGACCTCCTCCCTGCCTTCTTCTCTAGCCGCCTCAAGACGCGAGTCGATATCGATGGACGCAATCCTTTCGCCCTCTTCACGGGCCTCCCTCTTTAATGCCTCAACCCTGGAAAGCTCGCCCTCAAGTTTTTCTTTCAAAAGTCGAGTGGCAACGATCTCGTCACAATATCGTTGTGACTCCTCTTGGGCGGCCGTTTTCTCTTCGCTCTCCCTGCGAAGCTGCTCCTCAAGCTCCTTGACTCGGAGGCTGATCATGTCCGTCTCCTTTTGAATAGAGTCCTTCTCTAGATCTAAAGCACCACACCGTTGAACCGCCTCGTTAAGTTCTTTCTTATGAGTTGACTCTAGATGAGTAACGGCCTCAGCAGTGTCCTTAGCTCTCTGATGGGTGGCCTCGAGCTCAGACTTGTAAGTGGTCATTTCTTCGTCTTGAACTTTAATGATATCCTTGTCGTGGATAGCCTTAAGCTTCAGGCGGTCGATTTCATGCTGGCGCTCCATGGAAACTTCAAAAAGTTTTTCGGCTAGATGAACAAACGCGTCATGTTGAACATAGACATCATTCGTACAAGCAAGGGCGCTCTGTTTGGCATGTCCGGGTATAGGGTGAATAGCCGAGAGGAATTTCAGGCCATCGAAGCAGATTTTTGGAAATTTATCTTTAAGCTCGGCCAGCCTCTCCGGCACTGACGGGTCCGTTGTAGGAGCGGGAGGAGACGGCTTTGAAAGTTCGCCCCTCCTGTAGGAATCTCGAGATCGACGAGTGGAAGAAGAATCACAGTGTTGGTCCCGGGGAGCATCAGGTTGCGACCTCTTATGGCTGCGCTTGTCTCTACTTTGCTCCGTATAAGAAGATGTGTCATGGTGGTATTTTGGATGATAATGGGTTCTCCTCTGAGGCGACGAGTCCCGGGAATGATAGTCTTTATCGCCGTCACCATCCCTATCTCGACGTCTTCCGGAACCTGAGTCCCGTCCGGAATGATGAAGAACTGACGAACCGCAAAGGCGATTGGATCCATGTGAACGCCCCATACCACCTGTACAGAATTGAAATAACAGCGAATTCGCAAAGGGTAGTGTGACGACAAAAATCTAAGCGAAAATTCGACTGCAAGTGTTCATGTGTGTCCTAGTGTTTCCCCCCAACGGACCAATCGCTTTGCTAATAGGAGTTTTCTCTCCCTGACTCTGGGTCGGAGCGCCCACGTCATCTCTGATGGGCGAATGAAGTTTTGAATACCTCCGGATCGTCAAAGTCATAATTGAGAAGATCGTCCGAAATGGAGAGGTTCGATAAGCCCTTTAAAGAACCCTCTACGTACTGTGAAGAAGCCTTTTTCTACGTCGGAATAAGCGCAGCTTTCGAAGTTCTACAAACCTTCTCCTTTCTAATCTTATACGTCAATCCCTTTTTTCCCTGCGAAGGAGAGGGTGATGTTTCGATATCGTGCACCTCAACTATAGGATCTTCAGCTGGACCCAGATTCTCATCTTGCGCTTTGCTTGTTCCACCCTCCTTGATTTCCCCCTCTTCCTGTACATCAGGGGTGTGGCGTGATTATGAGTCGGCCAACTTTTTCCCTTTACCGGATGCGGGCTTGGGTATGGAGACGCCCTCAGGAAGGCTTACCCGACGGCCTTCTGCTAACAGTCCGAACCTTGACAGTGACTCATTCGAAATGAGAGTTCGGATGTCTCGTTCTTCGGCGGGAAGAGCTCTAATAGCTTCAACGGCTTCAGAATAACCGCAGCCATCAGGGCATGGATTGATACCTGAAATGACGAAGCAAGAGTTAGAAAACGCATAGCCTCGATCAAAACATGAGCATCATTCCAAGAGGACTTACTTCCTTCAACCCATCTCCTCGCGAAACCAGAGGGCAACGCACATAGAACCACTCCTGTTTGTACAGGGCAAAATTGCTCCACGCCCCGGTTAAAATTTGGCATTTTTGGTGCGACTCGAGGAACACAAAAGATGGCTATCTCTCCGTTTCTTGATCATATAAATATATCTGATGTCGTCGGGAGTTGGAGGCCTAGAAAAGACGGTCATGAAGAGAAGGCATGTGCCATAAATAAATGCGTGGCCATTCGGGTGCAGCTGCGAAGGGGCGATGTCCATGTATTGCAACACGTCCCGAAGAAATAAATTGAATGGAGGCACGCTGCCCACCCAGCACATAAACTTATTACAGGCAGTATATCCAACTGGGGCAGGTGTGGCGATCATGCCCCGATGGAACCAACACGTCGGCGAAAGGGATTCCGTGGATAGAGCATATTCGCCGAAGCGCGACTTCTTAATTTTTAAAGCCTGTGAATCGATCGGATTATCTAAAAGAATCGATGCCTCCAGGCATCAGGAGCTAAATCATGAGCGGGGGAAGTCGACGGGTTAGAAGAATCTACAACCCCTTATTTAGAAGACGACCCGGGTCTGTTAGAAAGCGTGGCGGAGTTAGATATCTTAGACATCTCCATTAAATATTAAGTTTGACGAAAGTACCTGTGAGAACTATACTTGAAAAATGTTGAACGTTAGAATTAACAACACGAGTATTCCCCCCACGTGGTGTGTGAACTAGTGCGGTCAATCGTGTATAAGAATTGAAAATTTGAAGGTTACAAGGTTACTGACATAAAACTGAGCTTCACATCGTCGACTTCGAAGACCGTCATCACTGACCGTCCCCCAAAGCCTGCCTAATGGTGATTACAGTTGCAGATTCAGAAAACGTTAAAAGAAGTTATCGATTATATCAATCTAAGTTTAGGTTTATGTCTACTAAAGCTAGGAAGCGAATAGTCCGGATCATTTCAATATGCTAGTATGCTAGATTCCTTGTCCTTATTTTGTTATATGATTAGGCAAGGCAATTGTTAGGTCGACACTTATGGTTGTTCGGCGCCTATGATGGTTCGGCACGTATGATTGTTCGGCATTTATGTTTGTTCGGCCAAGCTGTCGGCCAGTGAAGCTACCGTTCGGCCTAGCTATCGTTCGAACTAGCTAGCGCTCGGCAAAGAATCGTTAGGCCAAGATTTTGTTCGGCCGAAACCACACTTAGCATCCCTACTAATCCATGCTTCCACCCTAAACTTCAATTTCATCGTTCGGCCTATGGTGAGGCACGCCGAACCAGAGCTATATCGAGCCTTAACGTTCGGCACTCCACCTTTGGCTATAGTTCCATTCCTCTCCTCCTCCATCCACGCCGAACAACAAGAACAGGTCGTTCGGCAAGTCATTCTGGATCATGTCGTTCGGCATCCTAACCACCACCGAAACTTCCTCTATTCTTTCTTCTTCTCCCATGTCTCGTTCGGCATGAACGAACTAAGCCGGACTACAACACATCACCAGACAACTCCTATGTATGATCATCCCTAGCCATTTTTCCTCACCTCACACCATTCAGCTTAAAAGATATCCCAATCGGGGTTTAATTCCTCCGTCCACATAATCCTCTCGGCTATGGTTCTACTTTACAAACCTAGAATTTCTTATTTGAAACTGTTTAGGATTTAGATAGAAGGGATGATACCTAGTCGGTAGACCGAAGCATGGAAAGGATTGATTAGGCTTTTAGTATCCGATTAACAGGCGAGAATTGCAGGCTCTTGGAGAATAACGGAAATGAAAATGGGTAAGAGGGGAAGAAGGAAGACGGCAGGTTTTATAAGGAAGAAGAAGAAGTTGAAGGGGCCATAACCGGTAGAGCCGGTCAAAAGGGTATCGTTCAGCACGCACAGAGCGTTCGGCATTTACACCATAGGCCGAACGATGAAATTCTCAAGAAGGCATACCTCCACCACTGATATTCTCAAGAAGGCACCTCCGAGAAGATTTAACCAAGGTTCGAAGCGGTGCATGGAGGATACGTAATTGAAAGCATATCACGTTCGGTCACGTAATACACTTTGGGGGGCAAGTGTTTCCTGGGGGATTGACCAAGCAACTTAGTACTCGGCCTCCCCATCGTTCCGTTAAACTATCATTCGGCATGTTAAGACCGTTCGGCATGGGACGGCCACTAAATACTCGGCTTATCTAGATTGCTCGGCATAATGGGACACTCGACAGAAAGGAACACTCGGCACTTAGAGGCGTTGGCATTGGGAAGTGTTCGGCAGGCAGCTTCTCACAAGGTTTAGATCATTCGGCCATATCTCGTTCGGCCTAAGGAGATTGTTCGGCACCACACCGTCGGCATCTAAAGAGAGCTCGGCATCTGGAAGAGCGTTCGGCATTGGACTTCGCTTGGCCAAAATCATCGTTCTGCATCCACACCTTGTTCTGCGAGTCATTTCGCCTGGCACAAACGGATGTTCGGCACCTAGAGTGTCCTGCCACACCTCGTTCGGCATAAGGAGGGAGGATCGGCATTTGGTCGTTCGGCTTCACTGGTTCGGCGCACAGAGACCACTCCACTTGGGCCAAGATATTCAGCTACCCGGCCCACCAGAGAAGTCCAGCCCACCTTCGCCTATAAATAGAGGGGCAGGGGCACAGAAAAAAGAGAGAGATTTTAAGGAACACTGGGAAGACTCTGCCATTTTCAAGACTCATTCCAGACCTATTTCTTTGTATCTTGCAACTATATTCAAGTACTGAGAAGCAGGTTGTATCTGTAATCAAGTATCAATGAAAAGAATAAAGATCAACTTCAAAGTGGATGTAGGCTACTACGCCGAACCACTATAAATTTGGTGTTCTTACTTTCTGCATTTAAATTTACATTCTGTTCTCTGTTTTAATTTACTTTCTTCGTTGATCTCTCTACACTTTCTTTCTGAGGGTGTTAGTGACAATTTTGGTGCTAGCACTATTATTATAGGAAAACTGAACAAGAGAAATATGATCTTCCCAACTTCCACCAAAATTAAGAAAAAAAGTACGAAGAAGATATTCAAGAGTTTGATTCACACGCTCGGTTTGTCCATCGGACTGAGAATGATAAGCGGTGCTAAAATTAAGCTTTGTTCCCAAAGCTTTTTGAAGACTCGTCCAAAATCCACTAGTAAATAATGGATAATGATCACTAACAATAAAAGTAGGAACTCCATGCGATTTAACAATTTCTATAATATAGAGTTTGGCCAAAAGAGGTACGGTCCGATTAGACCAAACGGTAATAAAATGGGCGGATTTTTTAAGTCTATCCACAATGACCCATAAACTGTCATGGCCCGAAGGAGAAAGGGGAAGTCTATCAATAAAGTCCATGGAGACTTGATCCCACTTCCAAATTGGAATGTCCAAAGGTTACAATAATCCACCAGGCCTTTGACGCTTGGCCTTAACAAGTTGGCAAGTCATGCAACGCTTGACAAAGCTAGCAATATCAGATTTCATTCCCTCCCAATAATAAAGTCACTTCATATCCACATACATTTTACTACTACCGGGATGAATGGTAAATTTAGAACGATGAGAATCTTCTAAAATGTCTTTATAAAGATTTCCAATATTTGGCACGATAAGCCTACCAAATTTTCGAATGCCGCCACGAGCATCGGTATCAAAGTCTTTCAACCCTTCAATATCGCTTTTATCCCTACAATTTTGGGTAAAAAGAGCCAATTCGGGATCTAGCTATTGAGCTTCAAGAATGCGGTCTAAAAGAGATGGATGAGCTTCAAGGCTATACAGAACAAGAGATGAACATAAATCGGATTCACGATTTTGAATCTCACAAGTGGATAAAATCTCGAGATCATTACATTCGGATATCATCGTGGAAACAATCGTTTGTTGCTTACAACTAAGTGCATCGGCAACACAATTTCCCTTCCCGGGAGTATAAAGAATATCAAGATCACAAGATGCAAGGAACTCGAGCCAATGTTGTTGAGCAAATTAAGTTCCTTTTGAGAAAACAAATACTTCAAAGATTTATGATAGGTATAGAGAACAAATTTCTCTCCCAAAGATAATGGTGCCAAATTATAAGGGCAAAAACAATAGCTGCGAGTTCTAAATCATGAGTGGCATATCTAGTCTTGGCAGGCTTTAATTGCCTAGAAGCATAAGCAATAACACGTTCCCTTTGCATGAGAACGACTCCCAAAACAACACGACTGGCATCGATATAAACAATAAAGTGTTGGTCCCCTTCGGGAATCGCAAGAATAGGAGCATTGGAAAGGAGTTCATTTAAACTTTGAAAAGAAGCTTCACATTTGTCTGACCAAATGTATTTAACTCCCTTCTTTGTCAAACTAGGAAGAGGCACAGAAATTTTAGAAAAGTCTTTTATGAACCGAAGGTAATAACCCGCCAATCCAAGAAAGCCACGGATTTCCATCACACTCTCCGGTCTCTTCCAATTTTGAATTGCTTCAATCTTCGAAGGATCCACAAAAATTCCGGATTCGAAAATAATACGACCGAGAAATTTCACACGAGATGGCCAAAAGTTGCACTTAGAGAATTTTCTTTCAATTGATTGCTCCTAAGAGTTTCCAACACAATCCGAAGATGCTTTTCATGCTCTTTCTCGGTTTTAGAATAAACAAGAATATCATCTATAAAGATGAGAACAAATCAATCGAAGAAGTCTTTGAAAACTCGATTCATAAGGTCAATGAAATAAGCTGGAGCATTCGTTAAACCAAATGGCATAACAAGCCATTCATAAGATCCATCACGAGTACGGAACGATTTCAAAGGAATGCTATCCTTTAGAATACGAAGCTAATGAAAACTGGTTGCTAAGTCTAACTATGAAAAGACTCTAGCACCGCTAAGTTGGTCAAATAAATCATCAATCCGAGGTACATGATATTTACTCTTAATGGTAAGATCATTAAGTTTGCGGTAGTCAACGCAAAGCCAAAGTGTACCATCGGATTTCTTTACAAAAATAGCCGAAGCTCCCTAAGGAGAGGAATTAGAACGAATAAATTGCTTCTTCTCCATTTCGGATAATTGTTTACGCATCTCCTCATTTTCCTTATTAGACATAAGATAAGAAGGACGAGTGATAGGTAGAGCTCTAGGGACTAGATTAATTCTGAACTCGATTGATCGCTTAGGGGGTAATCCTAAGACGAGCTCGAATATGGTGAAATTCATGGACAATGTGAATGAGGGAAATAACATCTTCCTCATCATCATTATCATCATTATGAGGGTTTAGAGAATATAAGGACGATGCCAAATTGGAATCTGAATCTTTGAGAACAGTAGAAATCTGCTTAACAGATTGAGGATGTCGAAGATGAATAGTCCTCTCAGGACATTGGATGTGGGCTTCATAACAGTTAAGCCAATCCATTCCCAAAATCATTCTGAAGCCTAAGTAACGCATGACATTCAAATCGGCATGGAATGAAAAATCACATAAAATAATCTCGACATCTTTATAAAGCAAACTGAGCGTTGCGGATCCGCCAACCGGCTTTGCAATTCTCAAAAAAGTCATCAAAGCCATAACACTTAAAGAAAAGGTATCAACAAGTTCTTTTCCTATAAAATAATGGGATGTACCTGTATCAAAAAGAACTCGAATAGGATGATCATGAAACATAGTAATGCCATCAAGGATAGAATGAGAAATATCTTGACCACGAGAAGTGTTACTAGGGGCTTGCACAACATTTAGCTTTCGCTCCTTCTTTCTTTGAAGTTTGGGACAAGAAGATAAGTATGACCTGAACTTTTGCAATAACGACAAGCAAGGGGCTTCGAACACTTATTTTCATAATGGTCCTTTGAACCACAATTGTAGCATTCTCCACTGCTAGAAGTAGGAGTCTTTGCTACCGAAGTTGCTTGCTTTCTTTTCTTGTTGGGATAAGGACCTTTGAACCTATTAGGCCTCTTCTTGTTGTTGTTGAAGTTTGGTTTGGCACTCCCAACTTCAACATCACTCTCTTTATTGGCCTCTTCAAGTCGAAGAGCGATATCGACAAGTTGATCAATAGAAACTTCCAGTTTCAGAAGTAAAGTCTTCTTGAGATTTTTATTCAAGCCATAGATAAATCTCTGATTTTTCTTCAATGTGGTATTTATATACTCGACCCCATACTTTGAAAGAGATTCAAAAGATGCGACATAATCTGCTACAAAAGATTCACCTTGAACAAGGTCAATAAAAGATGGGCCATAGTTACTTTTTCAGCTTCTGCTACAAACTTCGATTCAAATCTTTCCCGAAATTTCTCCCAAGTAAGATCTGGTTCAATAATTTCAGAAATCAAAAGCTCATACCAATCTAATGCTCTTTCTTGGAGAATGCTAGAAGCACTTGGACACGATGCAAATCAATAAGATTCATGCATGAAAAGATGCGATCGCATGTTCTAAGCCAAGCTTGGACTTCTATAACGCTTTCGAAACCCTTGAATGGCTTTCCACCTAAATTGGTATAATCAGTGCACAAGCGTGCAAATCCAGATTTAGGGTGAACAGGCTCTGGAATAGGTCCGACAGCTTGAGCATTCTTTACAAGATTTAGAAGCTGTTGGGCAGACATAAATACTCCATCCTAAGGAGTAGCACTGGATTGACCGGCGTTGGGACGACCTGGTCTAACCATTCCTTTTCTTTAAGAAAGAAAGAATGATGATGAAAAATGTTATGCACAAATGAATATCATGATTAATAAAACAAGGCACCATAAAAGAAAATAGGATAAAATGGGTCCAACGACTCGAATAAACCTTAAGGCACGACTCCAAAGAAGGACTTAGGACAATGATCCTTGTTAGATTATTCTACATTGTTCTGAAGTTTGGCTCTAATACCAAGCTGTGACGCCCTACATCTATACTCATGCTAGCCAAGGACACTACGAGGTAATGCGGTCAACTAGCACGAAGAATAAGGCTGTTGTGGAGCGACCATCCGTGTAATTGCTTTTGCGAGTACCGATATGTCAGATAGTACAACATGCATTTCATTTTAAGAGGAAATCTGACATATCAATTATAAACTCAAAGCTACTACAAAGTGGATATATGATATTCAAAAACAAATATAGAAATAAGCATTACACAAATCAATCACTAATATTCATATCACTAAGGCAGAAAGATATATGAATATAACACATAGAAGTGTACATCAGAGTAGTGATCAAAAAAGAACTACAATATCACAAAAGAATATTTACAAGAGCTACATAAAAGAATAGGTATGCTTCAAGGAGTCTCTATCTCGAATGTATAATGACAAAAACTAATAAACTAAGTAGTTAGACAAAAGTCAGATGATGGCCCCAGATAAGGAGTCAAATAGAAGTACCTGTAATATCCTAGTCTGACTCGAGTATTATTTAATAAGAAAATGATAAACGGATCAGTCTAGCTATAAATATAAGATAAAATGAGATAGGATATGAGACATAACAAAAACGTATGATAACAATAATGTCATACTATGAAAAGTATACATTTATCAACAACAAAAATCATACAATATCTCAAGAATCTCAAAATGCCAAAAAGAGTGTCATATTCTTTATTTTATTCACCAAACCACAAATATTGACAAACATATCAATGCCAATCATAAAAATTGGTGAAACACAAATTCTAGAAATCATCAATTAGAAATCTAAAAATCACAAAGGGGGAGGCCTATCACAAACGGGAGCATGAAAACTCACCAACACATGCATAAAAAACGGAACGCTATTCCATGGTCGCTAACCATCAATTTTGAGCCGAGGCTCCACAAACGGGCCGAAGACCATGAGTCGCTACCCTACCAATTTTGAGCCGAAACTCCACAGAAATGGGGTTTATTCTCTCTCGCAGACAAAGCGACATCGCTCATTGCTAATCTAAACCACAAAATGATCATCATCGATCATCAAGAAGTGTCGATTACACTAGGCTAGTAAATAAATGAGTTTAGCTTCATGTCCCATAACCACTAGCTTACCTTAAATATTTACGAACAAATTGTAGATTCCCACTCGAAAATTGTCATAAGATTTTCAATCGAACAAGTCCAAAAATTAACCGACGAAGTAAACGCAAGCATTTCATACCACTTGTTTTGCTAAGTCGTTTAATTAGATTTTCTCATACGGACGAGTTAAAGGTTTGTATAAACTAATATCTTGGAAAACGGTTTTAATAAACGAGCTTTGTATTAAAACAGTGTTGAAATCATTTTGATGAAAGAGTTTTGATATTTACTACTAGTATAGAAACCTTTATATTTCAAAGTGAAAAGCTTAAGAAATGATTGTAGAAACAATCAATCATAAAAAATTCACATACGAAGACGTGAATCAAATCCAAAGAAATCGATACAAAATCCATCAAAATGGATATTCTCGAAATCCCCAAAAAGAAGTTATCAAAGTCAACAAAGGGGATAACAACAAATCAGATCCAATAGAATCGATTAAATTTGGAAACCCACACAAAAAGCAACATTGGCTGAGACAACAGATTCTGTCGACTGGACCATAAGGGTCAGTCGACTGAACTATGCCTGGAGACATTCGGTTTCCAGGTTCAGTCGACTTGACCATAAGGGTCAGTCGACTGATACTGGCTCAGGTAAATTCCTGGGCTCTTTTCAGTCAGCTGACTTCCCAGCGAGTGAACTGGGATTTCCCGTATTTTCAGCCTAGCCCCAATGGAGGGCGAAAACCAAACGGAGGCGATCGAACGATCAATGACGACCAGGGATTTATGCCACGTGACAACCCAGCTTTATAGACTCTTCGATACACTCCAAAACCATGTCCAAACATCCATAGTAGGATTTCATAAATTGGACAATAAGAATCAAAAATTGCAAAGTTCACCAAATCCATTCAAATCAAATGCAAATGAACATGAATAGATGTTAGGAATTCATACCTAATCACTAAGATGGTTATAGACGTAGATGTGAGTTCAAAAACTCACCTTTAAACCCCAAAAAAAAGAAGGAGAAGCTTGAGAAGAAAGGGAAGATCGACTGCTCTTCAACTTCAACTCTAAAAGCTCCAATCTAAGATCATAAGCAAATATTTCCTAGGTTAGGTTATAGGAAATTTTTGAAATTGGAGGGAGATTAAGGTGGAGAAGAAGAAGTGGATGCTTACCTAAGCTTTTCTTTGATTTTGGAGCTAGAACTTGAATTTGCAAAGGAAACTAAGGCTTAGGATTTTAGTTTCCAATCTCTTCCCTCATTTTTACTAAATCTTGAAGTGTTAGGAAAATAATAGAATGAATGAAGAGGAGAGCGGGTGGAATTAGGATATAAGATGAGTTGGGTTAGTGGGCTGAAACCCAAACCCAAAGCCCTAAGTGAAAATGTCAAAATTCAACTCAACTCCAAACAAATCGATGTTTATACTCAAAAGGGTCACAAACACCATTTTAGACTCAATGGAAGGGGCTCGAGTCCTAATTCGACCATTTGCAAAAAGTAGCATTTTGGACCTAAATCCTACTAACGATGCTATATTTAAATAAAATATTTAAATATACAATCGTAAAATATGTGGATTCTTACATCAATATTTATCGAATTATATATGGGTTTGAAGCTCTCGACGAGCGTAAGTCAAATATATGATTCATTTTTCAATCTGGGTTTCAGTGTGGCCGAAAATCGATGAACTATTCACGGCCGTTCATCACGCCACGATCAAACCTTTTCGATCGTCAAATCAATTTGTGGGTATTGTAGAGTGGACTGAGTGGGTTGGATCTGAGTCGTTCGTAGATGAAGTTGACGATTGGATTTCACATGAAAATTCAATTAGGTTTTTGCTATAAACGGTGGCTGGGCATTTTGGGTGCCTCGATCAAGGCCGATAGGCGCTAGCGCGTCAGGTACGGTGAGGCTCGGGTGGTCGCGATCTGGTGCGATGGCAATGGCGTGTAAGTGGGGCGGCACGTTCGAAATTTCTGCACGTTGCTCGTGGTGGTTAGGACTGTGGCCTGTAGCTCATGAAGAATAGGCAAAAGGCAGTGATGTGGCTCTTGGGTAGGGGGTTTGTTTTATTTTATTTATTTATTTAAATTCTAATTTCAAACGTTTAACTCATATAATTTTTGCATACGAGGTCCGATTTAAGCACGATTTGTTGCGCTAAGTTCGTAATGATATTCCGGACAATTTGGCGTATGTTTGGACGGATTCTGAGACTATTCAATTTTTGGATTTAAATTGGATTTAAATTCAAAGGTGAGTGTTTTAACCCACTCACAACTTCTAAAATTTCTTATGTTTGTTAAATTTAATTCGTGATGAGATTAGGAATTTAATTATGACTGTTTGGTACATTTTTAATCATCAACTCGGTTAAATTGAATTTATTTGAATTAAATTGTTATTTAATTTATTATTGCACATAAACTGCGAGTTAAATACCTGTTATTTGGTATCAATTTCTATATTGATATTTATGGATTGTTTTGGATGATGATTGTGATGGATGTTGATTGTTGATATTGGTTGAAAGGATGTTTAGTTTATATTGTTATAAACTGCAAGTTCGTTATGGATTTTTATTTATTTCAGAATTGCCGTTTGAAATGATGAGTAACCATAAAATTTAAATTGTGGATTGAAATGATAAATATCCGTATCACTTGACCATATGATAGAAAATTTTATACAGATACCGTGATCTATATATAAAAATATTTTAAAATGATTTCTATGGTTTTGTAAAGAAATATATGGTTTTATAAGATATTGATTTGGAAATTATATAAATGTTATTTTATACATAATTAAATTCTTGATTTTAAGCCATATATAAATTTGCTTTAAAATATAAAATAAGTTTAATAATAAAGTTTGATTTTATTAAAATATAATTTGGTTAAGCATTTATTTAAATTATATTTTATATAGAGTTTATAACGACATAAATAAAATTAAGGTTCGAAGATAAATATGAAATTGATTTGACATTTAATAAAATTGAGATTTTAAAGGGTATGATTTTTATAACTTGATTTTGGTTTAAAGTGGTTTAAATGAATATGTCAAGTTGATTTAAATGAATATATCAAGTTAATTAAATTGAAAGAATATTCAATTATTTGAAGTTTTGTAACGACCCAAAATTTTCGATGATTTAAGTTTGTTAATTTAATAAGATTTTGGTAATTAAATCCAGAAAAAATAAAAAAAAATTAATTCGTTAATGAAT
Organism: Allium cepa; assembly: GCA_030765085.1. NCBI lineage: Eukaryota > Viridiplantae > Streptophyta > Magnoliopsida > Asparagales > Amaryllidaceae > Allium > Allium cepa. The sequence goes on from CM060935.1 coordinate 28,718,941, forward strand.
TTATAACAGGATTAAAATGTAAGAATGTTGCCGCAAGTTAATAAATAACAAATTTAGTGCAATCCCAATTAATTGAAACAATTGTGAGGTTTTAATTGATTGTGAATAATAAATTAGGGAATAAATTCAAAGTTATGTAAACTGATAAAATAATCCGTAATAAATTATTGTTTGGTAGGATCAATGGTAGAAAGTAATTATAATAATTGTTGTTTGATAATAAAGTAAGAATGGGAACCAAGATTATTAATTTAAATTTAGTAAATTGGACATAAATGTCGATAAATATAATTAAATAGTATGTTAATGATGATTGAATGAAATTTGTGTTATGTAAACAATTATAACAATTGTTTGGGAACGATAACTTATAAGTGTGATTGAAAGTAAATGGTAACAAATATTTTATGCCAACTATTTATTTAGCCTGCTAATTTAAATTTGGTAAAAATTTGCAATAAATCTAAATTTAATATTTTGTTAATGTAAATTTAGTTAATAATCAGAAATAACATTTACTTTATTCACAATATGATAATTGGTCGAAGAAAAGGAATGGAAAATCAAGATTTATTTAAGTTTTGGAATTTAATTTAATAATTAAATTAATTACAAATAAATGGAAGTTAAATAATTAAATATTACGTTAATGGAGATTAAGATGAAATTTGAAGATTTTATTGTAATAAATCATTAACCAATGTTAGTTGCATCCTTATTGTGATAAATGATGTGAATAGCAAGTTTTAAAATTTGTTAAATGGATTTTTGGGAATTATAATTTATAATTTTTGAATTTAATGAAATTGAAATTAAACACTAAAATTGATGGATTAATCAACTTAAATCGACAGCAAAATTTGTTTAAATTATTTTGTGAATGGTTAAGAAATCAAAATTGATAGAAGTTGTAAATTATTAAAGGTTAAATCTGAAAGTGATTTAATTAATTAATTTTTAATTTATTTAATAAACTGGAAAATTGCCATATAGGCCACTGACTCGGATTTCGACAAAACTAGTTTCGTCAGATCCGTAGCAGTCAATTATTGTAGGATTTTAAGTTTCGTGGCGATCAGAGTTGTCGTCTGATCGTACGGGCTCGAAACGCCTATAAATCAATGAAATTGAAATCAATTGAAATCAATTTGAAATAACTTGATTTTAGCTTAACTTCTTCAAACGATGGAATTTGGACTTGAAACATATTCCATCGAGTTTAAAATATTCAAAAACATCTATTTTGATATATGGGTTGGCCCAATTTCGTTCCGGAGTCGAAACGTGCTTTTCGGGCCATCTGTCGTTCAACTTTCCAAACCAATCAAGCCCATTCGTTTTTATTTTGTTTCAGCCTATATATCCTGTTATAAACCCTAGCCTATTTCTTATATTCATTTTTCTGTACGTACAATGCCAATTTCTCCTCTTTCTCAATGGAAGACAGAACAATAAATCCCAAAATGCAATTTCAAATAAAATTCCAAGCCAAAAATTAAATCTCTTCAAACTATATCGAATTATATATAGATTTGAAGCTCTCGACGAGCACAAGTCAAATATATGATTCGTTTTTTAATCTGGGTTTCGGTGTGGCCGAAAATTGATGATGAAGCCTTGACCGTTCATCGCGCGTTGATCATCTTCATCGGATTGTCAAATCGCGTGTTCCGTTGGGTAGAGAGCGACGCGCGTAGTGCATCGCTGGTGTTTTCTTGGTGTTTTAATGGTCTGATCGTCAGCAATAACTTGATTAGGTCACAAAAATCGACGACGGCTACTAGATTTTAGGGCGACCGGAGGCCACGCTTGGAATGCCGCGTGGGTCGGGGGAAGCCGGAGGAAGGTCGACGGTAGGCCGGTAGTGGCACGGCGCGCGTTCGAGCGAGAGGTGGCGGCGTGTTTTAGTGCATGCATGGGTTTTCCTGTTCGTGCGTTCGTAGGCTGCCTGGGGGTTGCGTGCATAAGGGTGATGACGTGTTCTCAGGGTTAGGTATTGTTTATTTTTCTTCTTCTTTGATTGTTTTGTTTAAATTTTGTTCCAAACCATCTTACAACTGTAACTTTTGCATACGAACTCAGATTCATGGGCGCTTTTCTCCACTGGGATCGTAATAAAATTCTGGGGGTTGGACAAATTCTGAGACCATTCAAATTTTGGGCTTATGTTGAATTTAAATTCAATTTAAATTCAAAAGGTGAGTATTTTAACCCACTCACAACTTCTAAAATTTCTTATGTCTGTTAAATTGATTTATGATGTGATTAGAAATTTATTTATGACTGTTTGGCATATTTTTAATCATCATCTCAGCTGAATTAAATTTATTGAATTAAATTGTTATTTAATTTATTATCGCATAAAAACTTCCAGTTAAACTGTTATTTAATTTATTATTGCATATAACTGCCAGTTAAATGGTTATTTAATTTATTATTGAATATAAACTGCGAGTAAATACCCGTTATTTATTTCATGTTATGTATTGATGTTATTGATTGAATTGGATGATGATTGTGATAAATGTTTGATGATTGATATTGGATGAATGGATGTTTTATGTTATATTGTTATAAACTGTAAGTTATTATGGATTATTATTTCATTCAGTATTGCGGTTTGAAATGATATATAACCGTATTTTCTTTTAATTACGAATTGAAACGATAAATATCCATATCACTTGACCATAGGATAGAAAATTATATACAAACACAGTGGTCTATATATAAAAGTATTTTGAAATGATTTCTATGGCTTTATAAAGAAATATATGGGTTATATAGTTATTGATTTTCGTAGTTATATTATGTTATTTTATTAGTGATTTTTAGCTATGCATAAATTTGTTTTGAAATATAAAATAAGTTAAATAATAAAGTTTGATTGTTTATAAAATATGGTTAAGTATATGTTTAAAATTATGTTGTATATATAGGGTTTATACCGACTTAAATAAATTTGGGGTTGGAAGACAAATACAAAATTGACTCGAATTAAATTATTTAAGAATTATACTCGGATAAAATTTGATTTGAAATTTAGATAAAAATTGAGATTTTAAAGGGTATGATTTTGTAACTTGATTTTGGTTTAGAGTGATTTAAATGAATATCAAGCTGATTTAATTGAATATATCAAGTTAAATAAATTGAAAGAATATCCATTTATTTGAAGTTTAAAAGTTTTACATAAAATACATTGGATTTATTAAGTAAACATTTCAAATCTAAATAATAGTAATTGAATTTGATATATATGGAATTATCAAAGAATTAGTTTTGAAATGGTGGAATATTTAAAGCTTTGAAATATATGGAAATTGAAATGGTTATTTGGGGGATCAAATCTTTATTTGGAATGGATTTGTGAAATTAAAGAAGCTATTTTATCATATAAAGTAATTTAATATTTACATCATTTAAGTATTGGAAGTTGTGTTTCAAAGTTATGGGTTTCAAGGTATTATGATTTGGAAGTGCTATGATTTTGGAAAAAGGAATATTTGAAATAAAAATTATATTATATTGATTTGCGTTTTTATAAAAATGATATCATTCTGATTTGGGTTTTAAACGGAAATGATATCGTATTCATATGGTTTTGAAATGGATATTATACTCTGGTTTTGAAGTATAAACTATTTTGAAAAGACAGCGGTGTTATAATAACGGTTGGTTGTTAAAGAGACCGGGATCAGAAGTTGTCATACTCTCTGCCAACTCCGAAAACCATTTTAACAACCGTGTACACGGTGGAGATTCCAGAATGAAGTAGGATGGTGGCGGCGTTTCCTTTGAGGTATATACGTGAACCCGACTCTCGTGAGTTGGCATAAGGTGGCTAAAACAAGAGCGACCGACGAGCTAAGAAGGTAGCACCTTTTATTGAACACACTCCTTCGATACCATTATATTACTTTGTGATTGATTTGGGCCCTTTTGTTTTTGAGGGGGTGGTTCGAGGTGGGCGGTAGTACCTGCTACGCATTACCACCGGTCCGGAAGCGTAATTGATATATCTACCGTGGCATTGCCTAGTGTTGCAGTGTCACCAACCCTAGCGCGCCCTGTACGAGTTTGATTTGTGTCATACCTATAGAGTATCCTATGATAGCCTCCCGATCAGGAGGTATTACGGTACTGTATAGATTATTGGCACTATTACGTGTGAAGGGCTATATGGGTAACCTCTTAACGCTATTCGAAAGTAAGTTTATTTTACTATTAGACACTATTATAATAGCGAAATATTACTACATAGTAAATAGTTTAACGGATCTGTAGGAGATGTGAATCTCGAGCATCTCTTAAGTTACCACACTCACGTTAGACACTGCATAGGAGATGTCAAATCCCGTAAACATCTCTGACGTCGTTCCACTCATATTATTTACAGTTGTTTTAACTTACATAAGATCTTTTAGTTCCAACTCGAGTGTTTTGTCTTTTCAATTCGCTTGGGTAGTCTGAGTATTTTAAGATTCGAAGACTTTATTTTTGGAGGACGAAAACGAAGATTGTATTACTATTATTTCTTATATTCCACTTCATTGCATTATTCTGCTGCATTATTTTATTATTCTCTGGTATGTGTAACTCTGATATATATTGTATAAGTATAATTAAATGTTTTGTGAACACTTCATGAATTATTTATTTGATTATTATATTTTATCGTTCCGCTGCAAGATTCTATTTTGTTTTTTTTTTTCTTTCTCTGCTTCTTCTTATTTAACCCATAACAATCCACCCTTGGGTATGTTTTAAGTCTGACGTATGTGGTTTATCGTCGATTTGAAGCATACAAAAAGGCGGGATGTTACATTTGGTACCAGAGCTTTGGTTTAGCGATAAACCTTAGCTTTTGTGGGGTCTGACTCATTATTAATAGAGTAGTAATACCCTATGATGAGTCGCTGAGTGTGTGTATATATATAAGAGAACGTATTTGTTAGTGTTATAAAAAGGATTTTGAAACAACTTAAAAGTGTATGTTGTTGGTTGCGAATGATTGTTGTTTATATTGATTGTTTTCTAGCATTGAAACAACTTTAAATATTTCATTTTATATAATTGTTAACTCTTTTGGATTATATAAGTGAAATACAGGTTATGGAAGCAATTGCTACTGCTTTTGGTTTCATAAAATAAGTGTAAATTACCCGACAAATAGGTACGTTTTCGGATTTCGGTTTATAACGTTATTATATTATATTTCCCGTGTTGGGATATATATTATTTTGTAAAATATATATTGTATATTGTTATATTTGATATTATATTTTCTCCTGAGCCTCTCCGTACAAAGGGGACTCTGCCGAAATTTTCGGTAAAATTTGGACGTAGAAAAATTTTGAATTTTTTTTCCAAACTTTATTAATTTGAGCATAAAACGATTTAATAGTTATAAATTGGTATACTTTATTTAAATTATTAAACTTTGTAAAGTTATTTGTTATAAAGTTATATTTTGAAAAAGATGTATTGGTTTCTTAATTCTTCTTTCCCATCTTATTCCTTTTCGGGGACGAAAAGTTTTGAGGGGGGAGAATGTAACGACCCGTAATTTTCGACGATTTAAATTTGTTAATTCAATAAGATTTGGGTAATTAAATCCAGAATAAATAAAAATTTGTAATTCGTTAATGAATTTATAACGAGAATGAAATGTAAGAATGTTGACGCAAGTTAATAAATAACAAATTTAGTGCAATCCCAATTAATTGAAACAATTGTGAGGTTTTAATTGATTGTGAATAATAAATTAGGGAATAAATTCAAAGTTATATAAATTGATAAAATAATACATAATAAATTGTAGTTTGATAGGATCAAAGCTAGAAAGTAATTATAATAATTGTTATTTGATAATAAAGTAAGAATGGGAACTAAGATTATTAATTTAAATTTAGTAAATTGGACATAAATTTCAATAAATATAATTAAATAGTATGTTAATGATGATTGAATGAAATTTGTGTTATGTAAACAATTATAACAGTTGTTTGGGAATAATAACTTAAAAGTGTGATTGAAAGTAAACAGTAACAAATATTTTATGTTACCTATTTATTTAGCCTGTTAATTTAAATTTGGTAAAAATTTGCAATAAATCAAAATTTAATATTTTGTTAATGTAAATCTAGCTAATAATAGGAAATAACATTTACTTTATACATAATATGACAACTGGTTGAAGAAAAGGAATGTAAAATCAAGATTTATTAAATTTTTGGAATTTAAATTTAATAATTGAATTAATTACAAATAAATGGAAGTTGAATATTTAAATATTACGTTAATGGAGATTAAGATGAAGTTTGAAGATTTTATTGTAATAAATCTAAACCAATGTTAATTGCATCCTTATTGTGATAAATGATGTGAATAACAAGGTTTAAAATTTAATAAATGGATTTTTGGGAATTTTAATTTATAATTTCTGAATTTAATGAAATTGAAATTAAACACTGAAAATGATGAATTAATCAACTTAAATCGACAGCTAAATTTGTTTAAATTATTTTGTGAATGGTTAAGAAATAAAAATTGAAAGAAGTTGTAAATTATTAAAGGTTAAATTTGAACGTGATTTAATTAATTAATTTTTAATTTATTTAATTAACTGGAAAATAGCCATTTTGGCCACTGATTCAGATTTCGATGAAATCAACTTCATCGGATTCTTAATAGTGAATTATTGTAGGATTTCAAGCTTCGCAGCGATCAGACTTGTCGTTTGATCGTACGGGCTCGAAACGCCTAGAAATCAATAAAATTGAAATCAATTGAAATCAATTTGAAATAACTTGATTTTAGCATAACTTCTTCATACGATGGATTTTGGACTTGAAACATGTTCCATTGAGTTTAAAATATTCAAAAACATCTATTTTGATATATGGGTTGGCCCAATTTCGTTCCGGAGTCGAAACGGGCTTTTCGGGCCATTTGTTGTTCAATTTTCCAAATCAATCAAGCCCATTCGTTTCTATTTTAGTTCAGCCTATATATACCCTGTTATAAACCCTAGGCTATTTCTTATATTCATTTTTCTATACGTACAATGCCAATTGCTCCTCTTTTTCAATGGCAGACAGAACCCTAAATCTCAAAATGCAATTTCAAATAAAATTCCAAGCCAAAAATTAAATCTCTTCAAACTATATCGAATTATATATGAATTTGAAGCTCTCGACGAGCGCAAGACAAATATATGATTTTTTTTTCAATCTGGGTTTCGGTGTGGCCGGAAATCGATGATGAAGCCTCGGTCGTACATCGTGCGTTGATCATCTTTATCGGATTATCAAATCGCGGGTGCCGTTGGGTAGAGAGCGACGCGCATAGTGCATCGGTGGTGTTTTCTTGGTGTTTTGATGGACTGATCGTCAGCAATAATTCGATTAGGTCACAAAAATTGGCTACCGCGTGGGTCGGGGGAAGACGGAGGAAGGTCGGTGGTAGGCCGTTGGTGGCACGACGCGCATTCGAGCGAGAGGTGGCGGCGCGTTTTAGTGCATGCATGGGTTTTCCTATTCATGTGTTCGTAGGCTGCCTGGGGGTTGCGTGCGTAAGGGTGATGATGTGTTCTCAGGGTCAGGTATTGTTTATTTTTATTCCTCTTTGATTGTTTTATTTAAATTTTGTTCCAAACCAACTTACGATTGTAACTTTTGCATACGGACTCAGATTCAAGCACGGTTTTCTCTGTTGGGATCGTAGTAAAATTACGAACATTTTGGCGTAGGTTTGGTTGAATTCTAAGACCGTCCAAATTTTGGGCTTATTTTGAATTTAAATTCAAAAGGTGAGAGTTTTAACCCACTCACAACTTCTAAAATTTCTTATGTTTGTTAAATTGATTTACTATGTGATTAGAAATTTATTTATGACTGTTTGGCATATTTTTAATCATCATCTCAGTTGAACTGAATTTATCGAATTAAATTGTTATTTAATTTGTTATCGCATATAAACTTCCAGTTAAATTGTTATTTAATTTATTATTGCATATAACTGCCAGTTAAATGTTTATTTAATTTTTTATTGAATATAAACTGCCAGTAAATACCTGTTATTTATTTCCTGTTATGTATTGATGTTATTGACTAAATTGGATGATGATTGTGATAAATGTTTGATGATTGATATTGGACGAATGGATGTTGTATGTTATATTGTCATCAACCGGAAGTTGTTATGGATTATTATTTCATTCGGGTTTGCGGTTTGAAATGATATATAACCGTATTTTCTTTTAAATTACGGATTGAAACGATAAATATATGTATCACTTGACCATAGGATAGAAAATTATATACACATGTCGTGGTCTATATATAAAAGTATTTTGAAATGATTTCTATGGTTTTGTAAAGAAATATATGGGTTATATAGTTATTGGTGTTCGAATTTATATAATGTTAGTTTATTAGTATTTTTAGCTATGCATAAATTTATTTTGAAATATAAAATAAGTTAAATAATAAAGTTTGATTGTTTTATATAATATGGTTAAGTATATGTTTAAAATTATGTTGTATATATAGGGTTTACACCGACTTAAATAAATTTAAGGTTGGAAGATAAATACGAAATTGACTCGAATTAAATTATTTGAGAATTATACTCGAATAAAATTTGATTTGAAATTTAGATAAAATTGAGATTTTAAAGGGTATGATTTTATAACTTGATTTTGGTTTAGAGTGATTTAAATGAATATCAAGCTAATTTAAATGAATATATCAAGTTAACTAAATTGAAAGAATATCCAATTATTTGAAGTTTAAGAGTTTTACTTAAAATACATTGGATTTATTAAGTAAACATTTCAAATCTAAATAATAGTAATTGAATTTGATATATATGGAATTACCAAAGAATTATTTTTGAAATGGTGGAATATTTAAAGCTCTGAAATATATGGAAATTGAAATGGTTATTTGGGGGTTCAAATCTGTATTTGGAATCGATATGTGAAATTAAAGAAGCTATTTTATCATATGAAGTAATTTAATATTTACTCATTTAATTATTGGAAGTAGTGTTTCAAAGTTATGGGTTTCAAGGTATTATGATTTGTAAGTGCTATGATTTTGGAAAAAGGAATATTTGAAATAAAAGTGATATTATATTGATTTGGATTTTTATAAAAATGAAATCATATTGATTTAGGTTTTAAATGGAAATGATATCGTATTCATATGGTTTTTAAATGGATATTATATTTTGGTTTTGAAGTATAAACTATTTTGAAAAGACCGCGGTGTTATAATCATGGTTGGTTGTTAAAGAGACCGGGATCAGAAGTTGCCATACTCTCTGCCAACTCCAAAAACCACTTCAACAACCGTGTAAGCGGTGGAGATTCCAGAATGAAGTAGGATGGTGGCGGCGTTTCCTTTGAGGTATATACGTAGATCCGACTCCCATGAGTTGGAAAAAGGTGGCTAAAACAGGAGCGATCGACGGGCTAAGAAGGTAGCACCTTTTATCGGACACACTCCTTCGATACTATTTTATTACTTTACGATTGACTTGGGCCCTTTTGATTTTGGGCGTGTGGTTCGAGATGGGCGGTAGTAGCTGCTACGCGTTACCACTGGTCCAGAAGCATAATTGGTATATCTACCCTTTCATTGCCTAGTTGTGCTGTGTCACCTACCCTAGCGCGCCTTGAACGAGTTTGATTTGTGTCGTACCTATGGAGTATCCTCTGGTAGCCTCCCGATCAGGAGGTATTACGGTACTGTATAGACTATTGTCACTATTACGTGTTAAGAGCTATATGGGTAACCCCTTAACGCTATTTAAAAGTAAGTTTATTTTACTATTAGACACTATTATAATAGTGAAATATTAATACATAGTAAATAGTTTAATGGATCCTTAGGTGATGTGAATCCCGAAAATCTCTTAAGTTACTGCACTCACGTTAGACACTGGATAGGAGATGTCAAATCCCATAAACATCTCTAACGCCGTTCCACTCATATTATTTACAGTTGATTTAACTTACATAAGATCTTTTAGTTCTGACTCGAGTGTTTTGTCTTTTCAATTCGCTCGGGTCAGTCTGAGTATTCCAGGATTCGAAGACTTTATTTTTTGAGGACGAGAACGAAGATTGTATTACTATTATTTATTATATTCTACTGCATCGCATTGTTCTGCTGTATTATTTTATTATTCTCTGGTATGTGTAACTCTGTTATGTGTTGTATAAGTATAATTAAATGTTTTGTAAACAGCTTCATGAACTGTTTATTTGATTATTATATTTTATCGTTCCGCTGCAAGATTCTATTTTTTTGTTCTTTCTCTGTTTTTTCTTATTTATCCCATAACAATCCACCCTTCGGTATGTTTTAAGTCTGACGTGTGTGGTTTATCGTCAATTTAAAGCATACAAAAAGGCGGGATGTTACAAGTTTAAAAGTTTTACTTAAATGATATTGGATTTATTAAGTAAACATTTCAAATCTAAATAATAGTAATTGAATTTGATATATATGGAATTATCAAAATTTTGTTTTGAAATTATGGAATATTTAAAGCTTTGAAAAATATGGAAATTAAAATGGTTTATTTGAGGTTCAAATCTGTATTTGAAATCGATATGAATTGAAATGGTTTATTGAAACTGAATTTAGTTGAAATTTATGAATTAGGATTTGATATAAACTGAATTTGGATACAAATTGATTTGAATCAATATGTGAAGTTGAGAAAATTATTTTATTTTATAAAATAATTTTAAATTTAAAACTATTTTTATTATATATACTATTTGAATGTCTAAACTTTTTAAGTGGTGAAAGTTATGATTTTAAAGCTATGAATTTCAAAGTATTATGTTTGAAAATGTTATATTTTCAAGTGTTTGGTTTCGAAAGTGTTATATCCTTGAAAATGCTATGATTTTTGGAAAAGGATGTATTTGATTTGGAAATTATATCGTATTTGTTTCTGAAATGGAAATGATATCGTATTGATATGGTTTTAAAAAGGCAATGATATTTTGGTTTTAAAGTATATTTTTTTTGAAATGACCGCGGTGTTAAATAACGTTTGGTTGTTAAAGAGGCCAGGATCGGAAGTTTTCATACCCTCTGCCAACTCCGAAAACCACTTTAACAATCGTGTACGCGGTGGAGATTGCAGAATGAAGTAGGATAGTGGCGACGTCCCATTGAGGTATATGTAAGCACCCGACTCCCGTGAGTTGGCATAAGGTGGCTAAAACAGGAGCAATCGATGGGCAAATGAGTTCGTTCTTCTTATCAGACACAATTCTTCGATATCATTCTATTACTTTGTGATTGATTAGGTTCACCTTTGATTTTTGGGAGTGTGGCTCGAGGTGGGTGGTAGTAGCTGCTACGCGTTATCACCGGTCTGGAAGTGCAACTGGTATATCTACCCTAGCATTGCCTAGTTGTGCCCTGTCACCTACCCTAGCGTGCCTTGTACGATTTTGGTCTTGTGCCATAGCCTATGGAGTATCCTCTGGCGGCTTCCCGATCAAGAGGCACTATGATATTGGATAGACTACTAGGACTATTTATGTGTTAAGGGGAATATTGGGTCACTTCTTAATGTTATTTTAAGGTTAGTTTATTTTACTTTTAGGCATTATTATAATAGCGTATATTACTACATAGTAAATAGTTTCACGGATCCTTAGGAGATGTAAATCCCAAACATCTCTTATGTTCCGCCACTCACGTTATACACTGGATAGGAGATGTCAAACCCCGTAAACATCTCTGACGCCATTCCACTCATATTTTACGGTTGATTTAACTTACATAAGATCATTTAGTTCTAACTCAAGTGTTTTGTCTTTTCAATTTGCTCAGTTCAGCTTGAGCATTTCAGGGTTTGAAGACCTTATTGTTGGAGGACGAAAACGAAGATTGTATTATTATTATTTATTATATTTCATTGCATCATGTATTCTGCTGCATTATTTATTATTCTTTGGTATGTAACTCTCATCTGTGTTGTATAAGTATAATCAAATGTTTTGTAAAACAGCTTCACAAACTGTTATTTGATTATTATATTTTGTCATTTTGCTGCGAGATTCTGTTTGTTTTTTCTTTCTCTGGTTTTTCTTATTCAATCCAATAACAATCTGCCCTTCTGTATGGTTTGAGTTGGCATGTGTGTCTTCCTAAAACGTACAAAAAGGCGGGACGTTACAAAAATATATCTTCATAAAGCAAATATCATCTCATCCTCCAAAATCTCTATCCAAATCTATCAGCTGAGGCTATAAAATATGTATATATGTAAGCATTTAGATCTGTGTAGCTAGTTTTAAAATTCAACCTGTAACTTAAGAAAGAAAAAGCCTCTGTTCAAATTTTAAGCAACAGGAAATCAAAATTTAAACAAAAAAATAGGAAAGCAATAATACCCTATAACCAATTCTGGTGAACTCTGTTTAATTCAAACCCAGAATTTTCAAAAGCAAGTTCAAGATTCAGTTTTAAAGATTTCAAGTTTTCAAATTAAAGATTTCAACTTCAAGATTTAGGAATGAAATGTGGAAGGTGGGAAACATTTATTTTCAAATGTGAAAATGAGAATGATTTCTCAATTTACATAAATATATGATCATCCTAGTTTCAAAAACCAGTATCTCTAAATCTAATTCATTTTTGATGATGATGTAAACTAGAAATCTGTTTATTTTCTAGTACAGTTTGTGTTAAAAATAGTTTATGAATAAAATTATGCTTTGTAGTTAACTAATGGTAGGATTTACAGTGAATAATCAATTTTAATAAAGAATCAATATTTTAAATCAAGATTTCGGGCATGCATTTTGGTTGCCTGCATGGAAATATGAATTTTAGTAGAAAGATTGTAATTTTTAGTGTTTTAAATTTCGAGAAATTGTTAGATGACCAGATTTCGTTAAAAAGGTAATTTCGATTGACTTCGCCAACGAGAGGAGTTGCGGCCATGTCTAGAGGGGGCAGGTGGACTTTAGGAAGGTGTCGACCCAAGCCAACTGTTGGATTTGGTCTTGTTTTGGGTAGGTCAATGGATTTTAGGGTTTGATGAAGCTTTGGGTAATGGTGGGAACGAGGTGGATTTGGGAATTAATGGGGCGACCGGAGTTCAAGGGTTTCGGCAGGGAGGTGGTTGAATGTATGGGCTATCATTAAGGGTCAATATTGTACGATGCGGCGATCGATCGACGTTGTGGTGGGTCGATCTGTGGTGACATGTTAGTTTTCCAGTTTCGGTGGGTTTTGTGGAGTTGATCGAATTACGTCCAAAGGGGATTGTGGCCTTGGCGAATTGGCATTTGGATCAGGTAAGGTTGAGAGACTTGATGGAGGTCTCGCGGCGGTGAGTTGGTCACTGGCGAAGGTGTACACGTGCATAGCATCCACGAAAGGTTTCTAGAGCTGGTGAAAGAGAGGTAGGTAGGCTTCTGGGTTTGTTCACATGAATTGATGTTCGAGAGTGTAAATGTTGAGTTGATCAGAGCAGTTTATCCTCTGGTTCGTGGTATCAATTTCAAGTGGATTTGGAGAAGATTGTTAGTCTGGTATGTAACATCCTGCCTTCTCGCACGCTTTAAACCGACACACGTGCCGATTCATACCATACGAAAGGGCGGATTGTCATGGGGTAAATCAAAAAAAAACCAAGAAAGGAATAAAAAGAAAACAGAATCTCACCGCGGAAGGATAAAATATAATAATCAAATATACAGTTTATAAATCTGTTTACAAAACGTTTGATTATATTTATGTAATACATATCAGAGTTACACATACCAATAACAATGCAGTGGAACAGTATGAGTGTAGTGCAATAATATAAATGATAATAACACAAATCTTCGTCTTTGTCCTCCAGAGCTAAATCTTCAAATCCTGAAACGCTCGGACTGACACGAGCGAATTTGAAAGACAAAACACTCGAGTCAGAACTAAAAGATCTTATGTAAGTTAAATTAACAGAAATAGATATGAGTGCAGTAATTCAAGAGATGCTCGGGATTTACATCTCCTAAGGATCCGTTAAACTATTTACTATGTAGTATATTGCGCTATTATAATAGTGTCTAATTGTAAAATAAACTTACTTTAAAATAGCGTTAAGGCTTTACATTTTCCACCTTAACACATAATATATTCCCATAGTCTATACAGTACCGTAATCTCCCCCATAATGGGCATGTCAGAGGGCACTCCATAGGTATGGTATAAAACCAAAATCGTATATGGCGCGATAGGGTAAGTGGCACGACACAACTAGGCAATGCCAGGATAGATATACCAATTGCTATCCGGACTGGTGGTAACGCATAGCCGCAGCTACCGTCCACCTCGAACAAACTCCCCCCCTAAAATCAAAAGTAAAGGCGGCCACCAAATCAATCCAAAGTCAAAGTATAGTATCGAAGAGGAGTGTCCGATAAAGGGCGCTAACCCCCTTGGCCCGAGAATCGCTCCTGTTTTAGCCACCTTATGCCAACTCACGGGAGTTGGGTCCACGTATTTACCTCAAAGGAAACGCCGCCGCCATCCTACTTCATTCTGGAATCTCCACCGCGTACACGGTTGTTAAAGTGGTTTTCGGAGTTAGCAGAGAGTATGACAACTTCCGATCCCGGTCTCTTCAACAACCAAACGTTATTATAACACCGCAGTCATTTTAAAATAATTATACTTTCAAAACCAGAATATAATTACCCATTTCAAAACCATAAATACGATATCCTTTCCATTTCCAAAACAACTCATTTTGATATTATTTTAAAAAAAACCCAAATCAATAATATCATTTTTATTTCAAATATATTTCTTTTCCAAAATCATACTGCTTAAAATTTATAATATCTGGGAACCAAACATTTGAATTATAACTTTCAAAACATAATACTTCGAAACTCATAGTGAGACGACCCGACTTTTTCTCCACAAAAAGTCGCATCATCTTTAAGAAAGAAAGGGATAGAAAAGAGAGAAAAAAGAAGAGAAAGAAGAAACAACACAAGAATCTCAACAGCGGAACGAATAAATTATATTAATAACGTAAGTATTACATAGTATACATCAAATATCAGAGTTACACAGTCAATACAACACATACTAGACAGTTATAAACACCTGTCTAGTTATTACAACTCAACACATAATATAGAAACACTCAGAGATACCAACACAGCGGAAAACTATATAACTATACGCAAAAGCCTCCTGCTCCATTTGCTCCTCCACAATACGTCAAAGCTAACATGAATCCTAACCTAAATTCCCTTGGATACTCGTAAAAATTTGAGTACCCAATAGTAAAAGAAAAACAGAAATAACTCTGGGTCAGACATGGGTCTGGTGTGAGTAACAGGTGAAAGTTTCTTAACTTTGAAAAACCTTTGAAAAGAAAAGGTATCACGTAAGACTTCCGACACATAAACATGGAAAAGTTTTTACCTTACGCTAACCAAAACATTTGATAGGAAATCCGATGATATTATAATAGTGTCTAGGGTTTCCAAGTAAATAAGAAATAGCCGAAATTGTTACATGATTAAATTCCAGCTACTAGCCACAAAAGTGGGTAATACAATCAAAACCGTTGGCACTTATTGGATTTTGGATTCCATCAATGGCTGGGCTACTGGGGTACCGCCCGTCACAGTACGTGGCCTAGATCACCGTACCGAGGATTACTCCCAATCCCCTGCAACACAAAGCCAGACCCGTTCCTTACTGAACAGTTCCAAACAAGACCACCCGCAGTTGTGATCAGCAACTGCACCACTAAGCCGAAATAAAGGGACATCTAGATAGGGATAAATCTTGCTCTCAAGTGGGGGCTACCCACGAAGCTTTGCTACACCTCCCCTGTTTTAGCCGTTCTCGGTTGATGAGGCTTGAGGCTATGATTACCTTTATAGGACATATCACTTAGAATGCTCATCGTCCACCTGACGATGTTCTGAAAGCATTCAATCCATACAAGTTCGTTTCGGGTTCGAACGAAACCGAAGGCATTATCTCGTTACACTCGTTTTGGAATCACCCTCAGAGTTAACGACAATAAACCTTGCACTCTGAATCACCATCTCGAATCTATAAGTACTATTCCGTCAAACTCATTACGGAATCACCCACAGAGTTATACTGACGTATAGCCCTTACACCTCGAGTCTTCAGTCGCTACACTTGGATTAACGACCTAACATTTATTTGGATCGATGTGGTTTTCGGTTATCCAAATATGGAAACCCGATCCCGGTCTCATCGAAATCCAAAGCGTGAATTTAAGGTCCAAGTTGTTTTAAAGTTTAAAACAATTCAATTCATTATCTAAATATACACACAGATAGATAATTCACAACACAATAGATAATCAACCTTATCATCAACAGATAATTTATATCATAATCAGATAATTCATCTCATCATTCAAAAGCAACCAATGCATCCATATCAATAATCATTACTCATCTCATAACTGAGATTACAAACCATACCAGGCAATCAATACCATTCATCAAAATAAGCAACCATCTAATGATCACACCATCTATAATTAATTTAAAATGAATTAAATTAATTACCTAAACTCTAATTAATTTAAAATGAATTAAATTAATTACCTCATCATTAAAATTCTGCTTATCTTAATCTTTAATTGATTACAAATCAATTTATAAATCATCATCTCAATTATCATTTCACTTAATCATTATTGATTAACTATCTCTAAGTACAATAAGTAATTAGCATTTAATTTTAATTACACAAGTTAATTACTTAAACCCCTTGCAAATAATTAACTTGTAATTGCTTAATTAATTAATTAGCTAAAATTAATTACATTAATCATTTATTCATTATTAATTATTCCTTAATTAATCAATTCCAATTTACATCATTAATAAATTAATTAATGGTTTCTAACTACATTTAATCAATCTCTAAATATAAATTAATTACATAAGTAATTAATCTTCAATTTAAACCGTATATATTAATCACCCATGATTATTAACCATTTAGTAATTAACTACTTTAATTACTCATCCCATAATTAATTATTCTTAATTAATTATCTTCATTAATCCTTGATTAATTTCAAAGTAATTTAAATTTAAATTACTTCTATAATAAATATCTTTAATTACATTCAGTAATTATTAATTAATTACTTCCTTAAGTAATTACAAATCCATAAATTACATAAAGTAATTATCAACAATACACAAATGTTTAAATTAATTTAACTTAATTAATCTAAACTAATCACATTAATCAAATTAATTACACCAAGTAATTAATTAATTTATTACTTTATTAAGTATTTAAACTTAAATAATTGATTATTATTAAATTAATTAATTTAATTAATTATCAAAAATTAATCACATTAATTAATTGTTAAAATAATCTTAAGTTAGTCACCTTCATCAACCTTCTTAATTACTTAATTAAGAATTAAACCATTATTAATTATTAATTAATTAACATTTAATGACAATTTAATTAATCTCTAATTATTAAGTAATTAAGTGTTAATTAAAACCTTAATTACTTTTATCACTTGATTAAATAAATCTTAGTCATAAATTAAAATTTAATTTACCATCCTTAATTATAGATTAATTAACCTTAATTAATTAATCTCAAATCTAATTAATTAACTTAAAAATTATTAATTACTTAATTAAACATCCACATTATTAATTAATTAAATAATTTATATTCCGTTTAAATTAACTTAATAATTTAAATGAAACCAATTTAAGTTCTAAATTAAGATACATTCTTCTTTATACAAAATATTTTAAACACTTTGTTTCGAACAAAAATTCAAAATTAAAAAATTTCTTTTTAAATTTCAAACTGAAACACAATTCAAATTTTCATTTCAGATTAGATCATAAAAATTTAAAAAATTACTTACTCTTCCATCTTCATTTTAAAATTCAAATTATTTAACCTTTTCTAAAAATGGTTAAAACAAATTTAAATTTTAAAAACTTATTTAAAAAAACTGGCATTAAAATAAAAGTTTAGGTTTAAAAACAAAATTTAAACTTACCTTATCTCACAAATTAAAACTCATATTCCGAATTCAAAACCAAGGTTTCTTTATACTTTAAAAAGTTTAAAATCTAAATTAAATTCCAGATTAAAATTAAATTCAAACTCAGGTTCCATATTTCAGTTTTCCAGATTTAAACTTTGTTTTAAATTTTAAGTTACATTTTAAAATTTACCTTTAAATTCAAAAACAGAAAAAACAGTTTTCTATTTAGTTTAACATCTCACATTTTTGAATTCAAAAATGATTCAAAATATCAGATTTAAATTATTGAAATCAAAAATTAAGTTTCAGGTTTAAAAATTTTCAAATTGAATTTCAACCTTCAATTTTTTTTTTAAAATTTTACTTTTAAAATTTTAAAACAGAAAGACAGTTTCTGTTTTTGTCTAAAACTAACTTGAATTTAAAAGCATTTCAAATTTTAATTCAAAGATCTAAAATTTAAAACTTAATTGAATTCAAATTCAATTCTAGATATAGTTTCAGATTTCAGTTTGCAATTTACCTTCACTGCATTTTTTTTAATAAACCTGGAAAACAGGTTTTTGATCAACTTTAAAACCTGAAATACTTAAATTTTAAAAACTCAAATCATTACAAAATAAAAAAATTCAAACTTTTGAATTCATATTTAAATTCAATTTAAATTTTATACTTAGTTCAGGTTTTAAGTTTACATTTTTAAAACTTACTTTTAAAATTTTAAAACCTGGAAACAAGTTCTGCTAAACCCTGAAACATTTATAAACCCGAGTTACTACCTATTTACCTCGAGTCACATGTTAAATTGCTTCGAGTTCAAACCCAATTACCCCGAGACAAACCCGAGACCATCCTAACTCCTGTAACCCAACACCCACCAGAATATCCCCATCCCTGTGCACCTGTACAAAGCCTCCGGCCGCCGCCGCTCATCATCGCGACCTTCCCATAGTTTTCGACCATCACCTCAGACCGACCGTACACCAATTCCATCAATTAGTACTCAAAATCAAAATCGAGCCCAAAATTCAAAACCTGGAACAGGCCGAACCACCTCCACCTAAAACCTATCAACGGCGATATTACCCAACTCCGGCCACTATCACACTCCAAACTCCGGCGATGACTCCATTAATACATCATCTACCAACATGCCAAAAATGGTTGAACTCGATCCAATGATGAAACCGCAGTCGAAAAAAATCAGTGACCCAAATAAACTAGGGTTCATAAATAAAAATCCCAAATTACAATCTCAAATTTGAATTGCAATACAATTCAATAATTTTCCTATAATCTATAATAGGTACTCTGTCTCCAAAAACAAATTCAACCAATTCAATTGTATGCATCATCTGTACTTAGCTAATATGTAAAATACAGTAATTTCAAAATTGCATTTTGAATAAAGCATTAAAACTTGTAATTTTCTTTTTAAAAAATCATGACTTAGTATGAGGATTTGATTTATAATTCTGAATTCATAAATTTCTAAACTTGAAATTTCACTAATTTATTGATTGATCATCTGTTAGCAAACTCCAGAGTTAATACAGAGTTGTTTTCACTTAAGTAAGTTTTCAAACTATAGTTTATGGGGAAATAGACATATCTTGTTTAATTCTTAAATATAAACCAAGATTTAATCCAGAGATAATGATTTAAAATCAAACAGCAACTTGAAAATTAAAAAAAAAAACACAGCATTATACAAGAAAACAGCATGCACACATATATATTCATAAATATAAATATTCATTGCAAATTTCATAAAATATACCCATTTTAGATTAAAACATGCAATCAACCTACTTAATTTTTTTGAAAAGAGGAGTTACTCACCTGTGATAGATGCAGAGCCCAGAATTTGAAAAACTCTTTTGAACTAGCTTCAAATCCTGATGCTTTTTTTTTAAATGCTTCCAGATTTTGAAAAATCCTTGCATGCAGACCTTCTTGCTTAAAATTGAAATGCAGGCTTCAACTTGATTTAATTTGCATGTTCCAGAGTTTTGAAAAATGAATGCAGGCCCTTGCTTCCAGATGCAAAGAAATGCAGACCTTCAGATTTAATGCTTTTAATCTTGTTCCAAAAAGATGCTTCCAGTTCTTACATGCAGGCTTCCTTGATTTCAAATGCTATCAATTTTGAAAAATTTATGCATGCACGTAACTTGCTTGATTTTGTTGCATGCAGGTTTAATCTTGGAGGATGCAGATTTGTATTCTGAGGAGTTACAGGGTTAAGATTATGAAGTGGGATTTGATTTTGCAGGTTTTTGAGGAGTTACAGGCTTCTGTTTTGAAATGTAAGGGTTACTGGTTTGAAAAGTTATAGGGTAATGATATGCATTCTTTATTCTACAAGCACATGCAAGTTGTTTGCTTGAATGGAATGCATGTTTGCATTTTGCAGATTGAATATGTTTTGGGATATGTTCAAGGAATTTGATTCTGCAGGTTAGAGGAGCATGATTATAAAGAGGGTTACAGATTTGTTTAGAAATGAAAAAAATGAGAAAAGAAGAGAAAAGAAACATGCAAGTTAAAATAACAAATCTTTTGAATTAAAGGAAAATAAAAACTAAAATTTGACACTTGTAAAAGAAATAGACACATGTAAATTTACACACTTAAATATTTAACACATGTTAACTCAAAATTTTAAATTACATACACATGTCTCTTTCAAGTAATTAGTAATTTAGATTAAGTGTTAAAAATAAATTAAACTTAATTAGTTCCATAATCACCTAGCTATGTATAATTAATTTCTAAAGAATAAAGCAAAGTGTTTAAATAAAACAATTCAAAACTTTTAAACAATTAAAATAAATTTATAAAAGAGTTTGTAACTTATTGAATATATGTTTCATATTTTTATGTTGTATTTTAAATTTTCAAATTAAATTAACAAATCACATTTTATAAAACAATATTTTGAAAAGAATAATGCAAACATTTTTGTAACTTATTGTAATATACAAACTTAAGTTAAAATGAATTTTTAAACCAATAAAACATTTATCTGACATATTTAAAATCATTTAGTATTTATTAAATATCTTTGAAAAGCTTAAATCCAAAAAAAAATCACAATTTCTATTTTCAAAACATTAAAATTATGCTATACTATTTAACAACTTATCTATTCAAAATATATATAAATACATATACATTATTAAATAGAGAATAGATTTATTAGTTTATTAAAAATAAATTCACAAATTAAATATTTAAATAAAGAAGATTATTAAATCAAATCAAATTTATCAACAAAAATTATCAATTCAATTTAAATTTAAACATAGTGTTATTAAATTTATATTGTCCAAAATTCCGGGATATTACAATCCTTCCCCCTTAAAAGAATTTCGTCCCCGAAGTTTAAAACAAAGGTAATCTAATAATCTATTTACAGATTTTATTTTAAAACACAGCATATGTTAATTATATGCCAATAACCAAAGCAACCAATTCACACAATCAGAACAAATCTAATTATCCAAAAGAATTTTGGATAAAATCTTCACGAGTTTCCCCGGTATATATATATATATATCGGGATACTCGCTCTATAGAATCCAATCAATCAATACTACCAGCTATAGAGCTCCTAACAACAATTCTATACAAAATATCAGACTACAAACGAGTCTGACTCAACAACCAAACCATCCTAAACTATTGGTTCTACAACCAGAAATATCAAACACGTACTCCCTCTGAGATACGTGAAAACACTATGAATCCCAGTTATCCAAACCGGCAATTCAACTCTATAAAACCAAACACTGATCTTATCCAAAACACAGAATAAACCAAAACACTACGGGGCTAGCTTCCCAAATTTATAGCTCCTTGAATCAGAGAAAAACTTATCCCAAAATCAAATCTCTGATTCCAGAATCCAAATTTCTCCGTCTCTTATCCATAAAAACTCTTCGGACGATCCTGGGCTACCAACATCCATCCTGATCAGCTTAACTCTACGCTGATGCTTCTAGAAACAGACTGGATCAAAACAATCCAATGATCTCCTCAAGATCACTCAAAAACCAAGAACACACACCCTGCTTCTCAATAACAGAAGACATAACAAACTTCTTCTTATCCGGAAAAGAAAAACAGAAACACTCCAAACTGCTTCCGCTGCACAACTCTGATCCAAAACAGAAGAAAATGCTGAAGAACACAAGCACAAACTAGACAACCCAGCACAGGAATATGGTTCCACATATCCATAAGAAAACTCAGATGTTCCCCCGAAACCAGAGTCTCTTCACCAACTACTATCTCATGGAACCATCCATCTACTAACTGAACCACCTATTCCATTCCTGGAAAGGAAACTCGATCTCCAGATGCGGACAAACTCTGACTTCCTGGAAGAAATCCGGACAATCTCCAACAATCCAAAAGAACATACTATCGCAAGTCACTTTTGCGATCAACTCAGCCTAAATCCAAAGAAAACTGCTCTCTCTTTACCAAACAGAACAGCTTATACTGGCCTAGCCAACTCACCAGAGAAAAAGATCCACTCCGCTGCTTCAGAACTCTACTGCAGAAAAACTTCTCAGCCAAAAGACTCCCTACCAACTCAGAATACTCTGCTAAACCAAGCCACATCACCGAGAAGACTCACTTCTCATTCTTGTTCCAAAGAAACATCTTCGGAAATATCCATATTCACTGCATCTCATGACACAGCTACTACTTCCTGAGATATCAAAATATCATCACTCACTTACTTCAGCCCAAACGACAGATCCAACTCAATTCTGTACTTCAAAGATGAACTTTGAACCTTAACAGGTTTCCTTCAAAGATCGATGAAGTCCTTCACCACTATAGAACTCACTCGAGACGGTATTAGGTCTACAGTCTCGACAATTACACTTCCAACCTCATCCATCAAACTCCAACCAATGGTAGTCGTGTTACACACACTTCTACCTCATCTACCTTTATAACTTATATTGGAAAAACCTGAACAGGTAATCCAACAAATAGGTAGAACCAAATATATATATATATATATATATATATATATAGATATATATCAAAACTACAAATACGCTCTCTCAAGATAGACACCACTCCAGAGCCTAGGTATTCACTCAACCTAATGCTCTTATACCAAGTGAGACGACCCGACTTTTTCTCCACAAAAAGTCGTATCATCCTTAAGAAAGAAAGGGATAGAAAAGAGAAAAAAAGAAGAGAAAGAAGAAACAACACAAGAATCTCAACAGCGGAACGAACAAATTATATTAATAACATAAGTATTACATAGTATACATCAAATATCAGAGTTACACAGTCAATACAACACGTACTAGACAGTTATAAACACATGTCTAGTTATTACAACTCAACACATAATATAGAAACACTCAGAGATACCAACACAGCGGAAAACTATATAACTATACGCAGAAGCCTCCTGCTCCATTTGCTCCTCCACAATACGTCAAAGCTAATCTGAATCCTAACCAGAATTCCCTCGGCTACTCGTAAAAATTTGAGTACCCAAGAGTTAAAGAAAAACAGAAATAACTCCGGGTCAGACATGGGTCTGGTGTGAGTAACAGGTTAAAGTTGCTTAACTTCGAAAAACCTTTGAAAAGAAAAGGTATCACGTAAGACTTCCCACACATAAACATGGAAAAGTTTTTACCTTACGCTAACCAAAACATTTGATAGGAATCCGATGATATTATAATAGTGTCTAGGGTTTTCAAGTAAATAAGAAATAGCCGAAATTGTTACATGATTAAATTCCAGCTACTAGCCACAAAAGTGGGTAATACGATCAAAACCGTTGGCACTTATTGGATTTTGGATTCCATCAATGGCTGGGCTACTAGGGTACCGCCCTTCACAGTACGTGGCCTAGATCACCGTACCGAGGATTACTCCCAATCCCCTGCAACACAAAGCCGGACCCGTTCCTTACTGAACAGTTCCAAACAAGACCACCCCGCAGTTATGATCAGCAACCGCAGCACTAAGACGAAAACAAAGGGACATCTAGACAGGGATAAATCTTGCTCTCAAGTGGGGGCTACCCACGAAGCTTTGCTGTACCTCCCCTGTTTTAGCCATTCCCGGTTGATGAGGCTTGAGGCTACGATTACCTTTATAGGACATATCACTTAGAATGCTCATCGTCCACCTGACGATGTTCTGAAAGCATTCAATCCATACAAGTTCGTTCCGGGTTCGAAAGAAACCGAAGGCATTATCTCGTTACACTCGTTTTGGAATCACCCTCAGAGTTAACGACAATAACCCTTGCACTCTGAATCACCATCTCGAATCTATAAGTACTATTCCGTCAAACTCATTACGGAATCACCCACAGAGTTATACTGACGTATAGCCCTTACACCTCGAGTCTTCACTCGCTCCACTTGGATTTACGACCTAACGTTTATTTGGATCGATGTGGTTTTCGGTTATCCAAATATGGAAACCCGATCCCGGTCTCATCGAAATCCAAAGCGTGTCTTTTAAGGTCCAAGTTGTTTTAAAGTTTAAAACAATTCAATTCATTATCTAAATATACACACAGATAGATAATTCACAACACAATAGATAATCAACTTTATCATCAACAGATAATTTATATCATAATCAGATAATTCATCTCATCATTTAAAAGCAACCAATGCATCCATATCAATAATCATTACTCATCTCATAACTGAGATTACAAACCATACCAGGCAATCAATACCATTCATCAAACATAAGCAACCATCTAATGATCACACCATCTATAATTAATTTAAAATGAATTAAATTAATTACCTAAACTCTAATTAATTTAAAATAAATTAAATTAATTACCTCATCATTAAAATTCTGCTTATCTTAATCTTTAATTGATTACAAATCAATTTATAAATCATCATCTCAATTCTCATTTCACTTAATCATTATTGATTAACTATCTCTAATTACAATAAGTAATTAGCATTTAATTTTAATTACACAAGTTAATTACTTAAACCCCTTGCAAATAATTAACTTGTAATTGCTTAATTAATTAATTAGCTAAAATTAATTACATTAATCATTTATTCATTATTAATTATTCCTTAATTAATCAATTCCAATTTACATCATTAATAAATTAATTAATGATTTCTAACTACATTTAATCAATCTCTAAATATAAATTAATTACATAAGTAATTAATCTTCAATTTAAACCATATATATATTAATCACCCATGATTATTAACCATTCAGTAATTAACTACTTTAATTACTCATCCCATAATTAATTATTCTTAATTAATTATCTTCATTAATCCTTGATTAATTTCAAAGTAATTTAAATTTAAATTACTTCTATAATAAATATCTTTAATTACATTCAGTAATTATTAATTAATTACTTCCTTAAGTAATTACAAATCCATAAATTACATAAAGTAATTATCAACAATACACAAATGTTTAAATTAATTTAACTTAATTAATCTAAACTAATCACATTAATCAAATTAATTACACCAAGTAATTAATTAATTTATTACTTTATTAAGTATTTAAACTTAAATAATTATTATTATTAAATTAGTTAATTTAATTAATTCTCAAAAATTAATCACATTAAATAATTGTTAAAATAATCTTAAGTTAGTCACCTTCATCAACCTTCTTAATTACTTAATTAAGAATTAAACCATTATTAATTATTAATTAATTAACATTTAATGACATTTAATTAATCTCTAATTATTAATTAATTAAGTGTTAATTAAAATCTTAATTACTTTTATCACTTGATTAAATAAATCTTAATCATAAATTAAAATTTAATTTACCATCCTTAATTATAGATTAATTAACCTTAATTAATTAATCTCAAATCTAATTAATAACTTAAAAATTATTAATTACTTAATTGAAAATCCACATTATTAATTAATTAAATAATTTATATTCCATTTAAATTAACTTAATAATTTAAATGAAACCAATTTAAGTTCTAAATTAAGATACGTTCTTCTTTATACAAAATATTTTAAACACTTTGTTTCAAACAAAAATTCAAATTTGAAAATTTCTTTGTAAATTTCAAACTGAAACACAATTCAAATTTTCATTTCAGATTAGATCATAAAATTTTAAAACATTACTTACTCTTCCATCTTCATTTTAAAATTCAAATTATTTAACCTTTTCTAAAAATGGTTAAAACAAATTTAAATTTTAAAAACTTATTTAAAAAAAACTGGCATTAAAATAAAAGTTCAGGTTTAAAAAAAGAATTTAAACTTACCTTATCTCATAAATTAAAACTCATATTCCAAATTCAAAACCAAGGTTTCTTTATACTTTAAAAAGTTTAAAATCTAAATTAAATTCCAGATTAAAATTAAATTCAAACTCAGGTTCCATATTTATGTTTTCCAGATTTAAACATTGTTTTAAATTTTTAGTTACATTTTAAAATTTACCTTTAAATTCAAAAACAGAAGAACAAAAACAATTTTCTGTTTAGTTTAACATCTTACATTTTTGAATTCAAAAATGATTCAAAATCTCAGATTTAAATTATTGAAATCAAAAATTAAGTTTCAGGTTTAAAAATTTTCAAATTGAATTTCATCCTTCAAATTTTTTAAATTTTACTTTTAAATTTTTAAAACAGAAAGACGGTTTTTGTTTTTGTCTAAAACCAACTTGAATTTAAAAGCATTTCAAATTTTAATTCAAAGATCTAAAATTTAAAACTTAATTGAATTCAAATTCAATTCTAGATTCAAACATAGTTTCAGATTTCAGTTTGCAATTTACCTTCACTGCATTTTTTTTAATAAACCTGGAAAACAGGTTTTTGATCAACTTTAAAACCTGAAATACTTACATTTTAAAAACTCAAAGCATTACAAAATAAACAGAATTCAAACTTTTGAATTCATATTAAAATTCAGTTTAAATTTTATACTTAGTTCAGGTTTTAAGTTTACATTTTTAAAACTTACTTTTAAAATTTTAAAACCTGGAAACAAGTTCTGCTAAACCCTGAAACATTTATAAACCCGAGCTACTACCTATTTACCTCGAGTCACATGTTAAATTGCTTCGAGTTCAAACCCAATTACCTCGAGACAAACCCGAGACCATCCTAACTCCTGTAACCCAACACCCACCAGAATATCCCCATCCCTGTGCACCTGTACAAAGCCTCCGGCCGCCGCCGCTCATCATCGCGACCTTCCCATAGTTGCCGACCATCACCTCAGACCGACCGTACACCAATTCCATTAATTAGTACTCAAAATCAAAATCGAGCCCAAAATTAAAAACCTGGAATAGGCCGAACCACCTCCACCTAAAACCTGTCAACGACGATATTACCCAACTCCGGCCACTATCACACTCCAAACTCCGGCGATGACTCCATTAATACATCATCTACCAACATGCCAAAAATGGTTGAACTCGATCCAATGATGAAACCGCAGTCGAACAAAATCAGTGACCCAAATAAACTAGGGTTCAGAAATAAAAATCCCAAATTACAATCTCAAATTTGAATTGCAATACAATTCAATAATTTTCCTATAATCTATAATAGATACTCTGTCTCCAAAAACAAATTCAACCAATTCAATTGCATGCATCATCTGTACTTAGCTAATATGTAAAATACAGTAATTTCAATACTGCATTTTGAATAAATCATTAAAATTTGTAATTTTCTTTTTAAAAAATCATGACTTAGTATGAGGATTTGATTTATAATTCTGAATTCATAAATTTCTAAACTTGAAATTTCACTAATTTATTGATTGATCATCTGTTAGCAAACTCCAGAGTTAATACAGAGTTGTTTTTACTTAAGTAAGTTTTCAAACTATAGTTTATGGGGAAATAGACATATCTTGTTTAATTCTTAAAAATAAACCAAGATTTAATCCAGAGATAATGATTTAAAATCAAACAGCAACTTGAAAATTAAAAAAAACACAGCATTGTACAAGAAAACAGCATGCACACATATATATTCATAAATATAAATATTCATTGCAAATTTCATAAAATATATCCATTTTAGATTAAAGCATGCAATCAACCTACTTAATTTTTTTAAAAAGTGGAGTTACTCACCTGTGATAGATGCAGAGCCCAGAATTTGAAAAACTCTTTTGAACTTGCTTCAAATCCTGATGCTTTTTTTTAAATGCTTCCAGATTTTGAAAAATCCTTGCATGTAGACCTTCTTGCTTAAAATTGAAATGCAGGCTTCAACTTGATTTAATTTGCATGTTCCAGCGTTTTGAAAAATAAATGCAGGCCCTTGCTTCCAGATGCAAAGAAATGCAGACCTTCAGATTTAATGCTTTTAATCTAGTTTCAAAAAGATGCTTCCAGTTCTTACATGCAGGCTTCCTTGATTTCAAATGCCATCAATTTTGAAAAATTTATGCATGCAGGTAACTTGCTTGATTTTGTTGCATGCAGGTTTAATCTTGGAGGATGTAGATTTGTATTCTGAGGAGTTACAGGGTTAAGATTATGAAGAGGGATTTGATTTTGCAGGTTTTTGAGGAGTTACAGGCTTCTGTTTTGAAACGTAAGGGTTACTGGTTTGAAAAGTTACAGGGTAATGATATGCATTCTGTAGTCTACAAGCACATGCACGTTGTTTGCTTGAATGGAATGCATGTTTGCATTTTGCAGATTGAATATGATTTGGGATATGTTCAAGGAATTTGATTCTGCAGGTTAGAGGAGCATGATTATAAAGAGGGTTTCAGATTTGTTTAGAAATGAAAAAAATGAGAAAAGTAGAGAAAAGAAACATGCAAGTTAAAATAACAAATGTTTTGAATTAAAGGAAAATAAAAACTAAAATTTGACACTTGTAAAAGAAATAGACACATGTAAATTTTCACACTTAAATATTTAACACATGTTAACTCAAAATTTTAAATTACATACACATGTCTCTTTCAAGTAATTAGTAATTTAGATTAAGTGTTAAAGATAAATTAAACTTAATTAGTTCCATAATCACCTAGCTATGTATAATTAATTTCTAAATAATAAAGCAAAGTGTTTAGACAAAACAATTCAAAACTTTTAAACAATTAAAATAAATTTATAAAAGAGTTTGTAATTTATTGAATATATGTTTCATATTTTTAAGTTGTATTTTAAAATTTCAAATTAAATTAAAAAATCACATTTTATAAAACAATATTTTAAAAAGAATAACACAAACATTTCTGTAACTTATTTTAATATACAAACTTAAGTTAAAATGAATTTTTAAACCAATAAAACATATATCTTACATATTTAAAATCATTTAGTATTTTATTAAATATTTTTGAAAAGCTTAAATCCAAAAAAAATCACAATTTCTATTTTCAAAAAATTAAAATTATGTTATACTAATTTAACAACTTATCTATTCAAAATATATATAAATACATATACATTATTAAATAGAGAATAGATTTATTAGTTTATTAAAAATAAATTCACAAATTAAATATTTAAATAAAGAAGATTATTAAATCAAATCAAATTTATCAACAAAAATTATCAATTCAATTTAAATTTAAACACAGATTATTAAATTTATATTGTCCAAAATTCCGGGATATTACACATAGCTTTAAAACCATACTTCTAAAACTTGAATGGTTTGGATATTCAACAGTATATAGAATAAAATACTTCGAATTTAAAATTTCTTTATAAAATAATTTCCACGACTTTACAAATTTATTCATTTAAAATTTTAGTCTAAAACCATAAATTTTAATTTCATTCCCAGTTGAATAAACCACTTCAATTTAAATATATTTTTACTTTGAGTATTTAACCATTTCAAAACTTGAGGTTGGAAATTTAAATTCAACAATTCATTGTCCTATTATTTAGTTTTGAAATGTTTACATAATAAATCAAAAATCATTAAAAAATACAACTCCAATTACTAACAACTTAATCATTTCCTTCAATTTATTTATGCTAGAAATTTTCGTTTAATTTATCTTGAATAAAAATCCAGTTATAAATATCATACCTTTAAAATTTTCAAGCTTTAATAAGTTTTACATCAACTTATGGAGAGAAATTTTTAAATAAGTACCATCAAATAAATTTCCAATTTACCTCCCAATTTTAACTGATTTAAATCATTAAAACTCTATATATACATACGATATCTTAAACATGTACTTAACCATTCAACATAAATAATTAAACTCCATTGTTCAACTTATTTATTTGTATTTAACTGATTTATACATAGCTTAAATTAAAAAAAATTAACTATATTTGTATATATAAAATATATTTATATAATATCCAAATTTAATATTTATTAAACCGTATCATATCCAAACCATAAAAATCATTTCAAAAATAATTTTATATATATATATATATATATATATATATATATATATATATATACCGCTGTGCCTATATATAATTTTCTATCCTATCTTCAAGTGATACGGATATTTATCATTTCAATCCGCAATTTAAAAATAAAAAATGCGGTTTTATATCATTTCAAACCGCAATCCCGAATGAAATGAAAATGCATAATAACTTGCAGTTTATATAATATAGAACACATCATCCATTCACCCAATATCAATCATCAACCAATTTATTTCAATCATCATCAATTTAAACAAACATCAATAGAGCATATAAAATATAACAAGTATCAACGAACAGTTTATATTCAAATAAATAAATAGCTGTTTAACTAGCAGTTTATATGCAAAATAAATAAATTTTAACTGCCGATTTATATGCAATAATAAAGTTACTTAATAGTTAAATTAAATAAATGCGATTTAATTGAGATGATGAACAAAATATGCAAAACAGTCATAAATAAATTTCTACTCATATCTTAAATCAATTTAACGAACATAAGAAAACTTTGAAGTTGTGAGTGGGTTAAACCACTCGCCTTTTAAATTAAAAATCCGATTTAAACCCAAAAATTGGACAGTCTTCAAATTCTTCTAAACTAGCGTCAACAGATCCGGAATTTCAATACGATCCTAACAAAAAAACCTCGCTTAAATCGGAGTTCATATGTGAAAGTTATCATCGTTAAACGATTGCAAATTAAAATTAAAAAATAAATAAAACAAAACAAACAACTCTTACCCAATTGCCACGTCATCGCCCTCACGCTTCTTCCAGAACAAAAAATGTGACCCAGGTACTCACGATTCTCCTTGATTCGAACGACGTCGCCCCCTGCGTGGAAGTGGCCACGGCCCTCGGCGCTACCGCGTACACGTCAAAGGCCGCCCCTCCCCCTTCATCAGCCATCTCGCGACCCACACGGGCCCCAGCCGCCGCCAGTAACCCATATAATCGAAACCCTAAATCACAATTTGTGCCAAATCCAACCGTTAAAATGACGAATCTCCTATGCCGATAAATTACGCTCCTCAATCTCCACAAAACCCAGAAAACAATTTCCGATCAGGCGACAAATGATATCGATGCAACGGATGGCCGAAAATAAATTAGGGTTTTCTGGAAAAAAAATAATTCGATTTCAAAGGCGAATTGTAGATTTAGGTTGCGCTCGTCGAGAGCTTCAAATCCATATAAAATTTGCTATGGTTCGAGGAGACTGAATTTTTGGCTTTGGATTTGATTTTTGAATTGTATCTGGATCTAGTTTTTGCAGCCATTGGAAAGAGGAGGAGCTGGGTTATTGTATACACAAACAAATGAGAATAGATGGAGGCTAGGGTTTATAACTGGGTTTATATATAGGTAGGTTAGAAATAGAGTAGATGGATACGATAAACAAACGTGCTGAACGATAATTGGCCCAAAAAGCTCGTTCTAACTCCGGAACGAAATTGGGTCAACTCATATATCAAAATAGATGTTTCAAAATATTCTGAACGCGATGGAAAACGTTTCACGTCCAAATTCCATCGTATGAAGAAGTTATGCTGAAATTAACATTTTCAAATTGATTTCAATTTATCGATTTCAAGGCTTTTCGAGCCCGTACGATCAAACGACAAGTCCGATCGCTACGAAACTTGAAACTCTAGAATAGTTCACTGTTACGGATCCGATGAAACAAGTTTCGTCAAAATCCGAGTCAGTGGCAAAATGGCTATTTTTATATTAATTTAACAAATTAAAAATTCATTAATTAAAGCACTTTTTCAATTTCACTTCCAAATTTTACAAATCTTACCAGTTTTGTTTTCTCAAACAATCTCAGTGATTTAAACCAATTTAGATGTCAATTAATTGTTGATTCAATCATAAATTTCAGCGTAAATTCAAATTTCGTTATATTTATAAATTATAAATTAACTTTTCAATAATTCCATTGAATTCACTATTCTTTTTTTTTCAATCCAATACAGTATAATGGTGAAATCAACATTGGTTCAAAGCTATTACATAAATATTTTACAATTTCAACTTAATTCCAATTAACGTAAAATTTTATATTTGATTTCAATTTATTGCAATAGATCCAGATTATCATATTTTAAAACCAAATAAATAAATAAAGCTTGATTCCCTTTTAAATATTTGAACTCATTTGATTGCAATTAACCTTTTATCATCAAATTAAATTCCGATATTTTAATAAACTTTATTTCCATCTTTTTATTCACAAATCATCATATTATGAAGACATTTACGTTATTCCCCATTTATTACCTTAATTTATTTAACGTAACATTTAATTTACATCTTTGCAATGTTTTCCAATCTAATTGAATAAACTTAGTATATAACTCTAAATAATTGTTGTAAAACTCTAAATCTCACATTTATAAGTATTATTTCCACTCAAATATTATAGATATTTACAGAGTATTGGTTTTCATTTAATCATAATTATATATATATATATATATATATATATTAATTAAACAAATTCAATATTTAAGTCCGTTTAAATTTATTATCAAGTACCCATTTACCCTTTTCCAACAAATTTGAATGCCATTCATTTACCATAACAATCATTTCCCATTCACACCTTATTATCAACCCACAGTTATTGCAATTCATATCTTATATAGATTTTATGCAATTACCATAAACTTTACATTCAATTACCATTCAATGTATATTTATTCATAAATAAATTCGATACTTCCGTTTGTTTCCTTCTATTTGATTAATAACCTAGTATACATTCACATAAATTCCATTTCATTCCGTTCATAATGGGTATTGCATTGAAATTTAATTTATTAGCTAATATCAACATTATTACCATTAATTACAATTGGATTACCAATTTTATTCACCCTAAATAAATAAAATATATTAATTCAATACTTACATTTTTTTCTCATATTCCATTAGAAAATCAAATCATAACATTTAAATTATTTTTTTGAACAGGAATTTCATTCAAGTCAGTAATGTAACAACCCTGCATTTTTGTGATTTATTTTAGTTGTTTATTTTGATTATTTTATTTGAAATTTTGATTTAATAATTTTATTTTATTTATTAAAATGAATAAGTTATGTTATTTTAAATATAAATGTTGATTTTTATGAATTATAGTCTCAAACTTGTGTAAATTGAACATTTTACTAAAAAAGTGAATTTCTACTCAAACTGTTCAAACTTTGACTTTTAAACATAAAGTTTAAATTTTTTAAAATATTAAATTTTATCTTTTATTATGAAAATAGATGTAATAACTTGAACACTGCCTTTCGTTTTGTTGAAAACGGAGTTAAACAGTAAAAGTTACGTATATTTCAATATTGAGTGCAATTTGTTTATTTTGCAATTTTGTTATTTTAAATTTTATAAATTATATTTTCTTTTTCATATTTTATTTTAATATGTATTAATATGTTATTGTGTGTATATTTTTGTCTTTTAATATTTTTAAAGTGAGGTAGGAATTTTTCTAGAGTTAGTAGTATTTTTCTTGTAATTTCCATGCCCTGTTTTCAATTTTTAAACATTTTCTTTAGTTCTTTTTCTATTTTTCTCCAATTTAATTATTTATTTTATTCTAGAAATGATAAATAAATTATTTTATTTCAAAGTTTTACTTCGTAATATTTTTAAAATGAAGTGTATATTTTTTCAAGACTAGTAGTGATTTATATGTAATTTTTGGACACTGTTTTGTATTTTTAAGTAATTTCTTTCATTCTTTTTGTATTTTTCTTTAAAATTAATTTTTTATTTTCTTATATTTTCACTTGGTTTCGGTTTGTAAAAGTATTTTCTGATTTATTTTTGTTTTTATTTGATCATTAGAAAACGGAAATGCGTTTCATTTCTAGACGTTTCATTGTCCAAAAACGTTTCAAATGCCATAACCATCTCATTTATTCATTTTGGCTGCCCATTTTGAGTTTTATAGCCGTGACTTTCATCATATTTCTCACTCAAGAAACCATTCTTTCATTTTATTCATGGCTTCAAACATTTTGGGTAATGTCTTCCTCTTATTTTCTTCATTTTCTTCCTATTTTCTTATGTATTTTTGCCTTGTTCTCTCTACTCTTTTGCTCGGCCTACACTCCATAGCCATGGCCACCACCTCCTACACCTCTTCTCTGTCATCATCACCACCTACTCCTCAGATCTGAAACATGGCCGAACCCACCATGTTGCTAAAATCCAAAAAAATACAATCTATGCCTTGAAAACATGCTAGTTTGAGCCTTATTGCTTCACCACTTTTATTTCCACCACCACCTCTAGCCGCCGCCGCCACCTCTGACCAGACCACCACACACCATTACAACATCTATCTATATCTGAAATTTAATGGCCAAGCCAAACCCCTACATGGTCGAGCCTTTTGTTGACCAAAAACCCACCTATTCTGCATAAGCCTCTTCATATTCATGTGTAGTAACTCCTCCACCACTTCAATACCTTGTGGCCATTACTTATAGGACCCAAACCTGAACCAAAGTATGTCCAAACCTGAGCCAAAACATCCCCTTGGACGTTCAATCAAATGTAGAAAGCAAGGCAAAAGACTGTGTATTCGTATCTCCTTTTATTTCAAAGTTGTTTCAATTTAATGTTGTGTTGAAATGTTAATTTATTTGGTTTTGTTTTGGGTTGTAACACAAGTTCTAAGCTTGGATCTCTTCCCACATGAGCCTATTTTTGTGTCATCGTGCCTTCTGGAATCCGTTGTGTCATTTGAGTTGATATCTCCAGCACAAAAAGGTGAGTAAATCTCACCAGACTAATATGTACTTATATAACTGATAAACCGACACCATTTGAATCTGTAACTGTTTATCGTCATGCTATATCTGCTATATTATTATCATATGATGTTCACACCTGCTATTACACTTGTTATATCATATGTTATTGTTATTTCATGCTATTCTGTCATTTATATCAGTTATCACCATTGCAAGTTCCCTGTAGACTAGAATCACTATGTGTTGAAATGATACATACCCGAACAGACTTTAGAATAGGGGAAAAACGTTATGGGCTGAAATGATAGGCCTGAGCGGTTTTCAAAATCATTCATTTTACATGGGACTGCAGGTTTGAAATGTAGAACCCAGTTTTTCTTTGTAAACTACGGATTGAAATGATATATATCCGTATCACTTGACCTAGGCTAGAAAAATATATACAAACCCGTGGTTTATGTAATATTTTTGAAAATGTTTTAAAATATTTTAAAATGTAAAAATTATAGTATTTCGATAATATTTTGATTTAAATTCAATTAAAAATGATTTTGTAGAAATATTAGTGATTTTCTATAAATTAAATAATGAATTATGTAAACGGTGAAGTAGAATTTGAACTGTAAGTAAATTTTGGAATTTATGATTTGTTTTAAAAAGGAAAATATGTAAAGTAAGAAAAATATAATATTTTGATTTTAAAATGTATTTTAAATGATTTTACAAAAAAAAATGATTTTTGAATAAGTTAAAATGTTAAACAAATGAATGTTTAAGTAAATTTTGAAATATAACTTAAATGTGAAATTTTAAATTTTGTTTTAAAAAGTGAAATTTTAATTAAGTAAAATTTATGGAAATAAGCTATATTTTGTAAATTTAAACCTAATTGTTAAGTTAATAATTCAATTAAAGAAATGGAATTCAATACTTGAATTCAAATAAGAAATTATGTTAAAATTTGATTTTTGGATGAGATTTAACTTTATAAAAATCATAAAAATAAGAGTATTTAAATGATGATTTTAAAATGTGAAATCATATGATGTTTATAAGTTAAATGATTTAAATTAAAGATTAACTGTTGGTGAAATTTGTATTTAAACCCTGAATTTGATTTAACAGCATTTTTGAAGTGTAATGTAAAGGATATTACAGCATTTTGTAAATGCTGTGGTTGTTTTAAATGAACTAAAAAGTTAATTTGAAATAAAGGCTTTTATAGCACATTGTAAGTGCTATAGTGGTTAAACTTAACATTTAAAGTTTATTTGAAATTTAAAGAAAATCTATTACAGCACTTAAATGCTGTATTTTGTTAAATGAACTATTTTAAACTATAACTTTACGTAGCATTTTTAAGTGCTACGGAAACTGAATTTTATTATTTTATTAAATTTTAATGAGATTAATTTTTGGAATAAGATTTAAATTTTTGGAAATTAAATATTTAACTATTAAATATAAGGAATTGACTTTTTTTTAATGAAAAGATTTAATCTTTAAATATAAACTCCTTTGAAATTTAAGTTTGAAATGGTGATTGATTTCTAAATAAAATGAATGGTTTTAAATGGTATTTAAATGAATTAAAAATGAATGATGTTTTGAATAATACTTTGATATTTTGATATTTTGAAATGATATTTGTTGATTTATTTAAGTTATTTGATAGATGGATATTTAAAATATATATATTATTTGAGTTTATTTAAATAATATTGGATTTACGAAATGTGAGATATTAAAACTTTGAAATAAAATGGTTTTGGTTTTGAAGTATAAACTATCATTGAAATGATATTTTGATATATTAAAATGATTTGAAATGAAGTTTTGGAAAATATGATATTTTGATATTAATAATGTTTTTAAATGAAGTTTTGGAAAGATACGATATTTTGATATTAAAAATGTTTTGAAATGAAGTTTCGAAAGATATAATATTTTGATAATAAAATGATTTAAAAATGAAGTTTTGAAAGATATGATATTTTGATAATAAAGTTATTTGGAAGGAAGTTTTGAAAAGATATGATATTTTAATATATTAAATTGATTTGAAAGGAGTTGTTGAAAGGATATGATAATTTAATACATTGAAATGGTTAGAAATGACTTGATATTTATTTTGATAAATATTTGAATTTAAAAGATATGGTATGTTGATATATTGAAATGGTTTTGGAAATGAATTAATCTTTATTTTGATAAAGATTTGGATTGAAAAGGATATTTTATTTTGAAGTATAAAATATTGTTTTAAACTTATAACCACGGGTTATAATAACGATTGGTTTGCAAAGAGACCGGGATCGGATATCTGGCGTACTCTCTGTCGATACCGAAAACCACTTTGACAACCGTGTACGCGGTGGAGATTCCAGAACGAAGTAGGTTGGTTGGCGAACGCTACTGGAATGAAGTAAGAGAACGCTGATGGATGGCCTAATTATGACTAAAACAGGAGCTATACCGGGCTACACAAAGGGTCGCACCCTTTCATCGAGCATGCTTCTTCGGAAACCATTCTATTACTTTTGTGATTCGATATGGTGGCGCCACTTTGATTCGGGGTATTGCTTGAGGTGGGCGGAAGCTGCTGGCTTGCCGTCACCACCGGTCCGGGAGTGCAAACAGTGTATCCACCCTGGCATTGCCTCGCGTGCCTTGTCATATGTTCCTTATATCGAGCCCATTACGATTTTGGTTTAAAGATCCGACCGCGTTAAGGTTCACCATCCCCTTAACACTATTTTCTATATGATTATACTTTACTGAATAGACACTACTATATATAGAGCAATACACTACATAGTAAATAGTTTAACGGATCCTTAGAGGAGGGCAGTCCCAAGCATCTTCTAAGTTACTTGTACTTTTACTATAGTTCACTTGAGTTGGTTTACATTGTATAAGTATGTATGTCCTGACTCGAGTGTTTGTATTTTTTATTTACGCTCGTGTCAGCCTGAGTATTCACAGATTTGGATTTCCACTTTCTGGAGATTGGAATCGCTGGAGATTATCTGCTTATCTAGTCTTATCTATTTCGGTGCTGTTGTTGTATTCAGCTTGTACTTAGTTATCATATTGAAACTTCTGTTGTATTTTATTTAACTCTGATATATTTATATAGTAGCTTAATGAACTACTATCTCTTTTACTTCCGCTGCATTATTAAATACTCTATGTCTGTGATCTGTGATTTTTATTTACTGTATATTCTGAGATTTGCCAAATTTTATTTACAACGCGGTATTTTGAGAAATTCAATTCTGGCATGAATGTCTACCTATACACTTATAATGGATGCGAATGGTTTAAAATATCGGGTCGTTACAGCTGGTATGAGAGCTTTGGTAGCTCTAGGAAAAACTCAGCATATGGAGTGAATGTATTTACAGAATCACTTTCATTCAAGTTTGAATCTCTTCCTTTCTGACTTGATTCCTTTGAATTTTGGAACATTCCCTACAGTTCCAAAATCCATTCGTATACCTCACTATTCATCTTCTTTTGACTTTGGAGTATTCCATAACTCCTGTAACAACCCGTATATTTGGACCATTTAAGTTGACAATAATCCATACATGTCAACTTAAATAATACAAAACACGAATCATTATGGGATTATATATACATAAATGTAAATGAGAATCAATACAACATCACAGACACAGAACAGTCACAGAATAATGCAGCGGGAAATACATCGTCGTAATAGCAGTTCATGAAGCTACTATATGATATACAACAATGTCTAAACATAAAGTGACTGAAAGGAAATACATAAATGTCCAACAGACAAGAACAACAATACTGGAATAGAAATAGACTGATAAAGATAAATGCTAAGTCTTCAACATCTTCAACCAACCTTGATCAGCAAACTGGATAGCTTCAGGCTGACCCGAGCATATACAAAAGAAACACTCGAGTCAGGACTCAAAATCTTATACAGGATAATCAAGTGCAAGAAATAAAGTCCATAACTCAAAGATGAATAAAATAACATCTCTAAGGATCCGATAAATTATCTATATATATATAGTAGAATACGGTATGTAGGTAATGTCTAATCAATAAAATAGAATATTAAAATAGCGTTAAGGCGTTACCATAATTCCCCTTAACACATTTTATATTCCCAAAAGCATATACAAGACCGTAGTTTCCCCAAAACCGGAAGTCACCAGAGGGCAATCCATATACTCAAGGTACAAATCAAAACGTAGTGGTCGCGAATAGGATAATCAGTATGACAAGGTACATGAGGCAATACCAACTAGGATACTAGTAGTTGCGTGATCCGGACTGATGTTGAGCATAGTAGCTACTATCTCAACACCGCGAAACAACACTCCCAAATCAAAGGGTGCACCCAAATCGAATCACAAAAGTAATAGATATGGTATCGAAGAAGTGTGTCCGCTAGAGGTGGCGATCCTCAATGGCCCGGCGCGGCTCCTGTTTTAGTCATGTCAGAGGTCATCCAATATCGTTCTCTTTCTTTAGTCAACGCGTTCACCAAACCATCCACTTCATTCTGGATCAACACTCCGCGTATAATAGTTATTAAAGTGGTTTTCAGTATCGACAGAGAGTATGTCCATATCCGATCCCGGTCTCTTCAACAACTACGTATTTATTACCCGATGGTCGATTAAATTAACGTTTAAACAAATCAAAGTCCAAAAGTCAAGGTGCAAATTTGACTTCCAAAATTTGACATTTTACGATTCAATTTATTTTAGATATTTTTAAACATATTTCCAAATGAAATTTTCGCTCAAACATTGAGTTGACAATTTAAAATTTAGTAATCAAGTTTGATTTAAGGTCTAAAAGTCGCTTATTAAATTTAGTTCAAAATCAATGGATTCAATTTAAAGGTAAACTTAGTTAAAATACTAACTCAAGTTCAATTCATGTCAATTTATGTTTATATCCACTGTTATCATACATTCGATTAAATCAACTTTATTAACTAAATTCCCCCTTTCAACTTCATTGGTTTATTTACCGATTCAATTAAATTTCAAATCAAAGAAGTTCATTTCCATATACAATGTCCTGATTTGGTAAATTCGTTAATATTTAAAATCCTTTAATTCAAATTATCCCTAATTTAAATTCATTAAATTAGTAAGTCAAAATTTCCTAAATCTCAATATAACTTATACAAGTTCAATTTATTACATTAAAGCCTGAGTTTAAAACTAGAGCTAACAAATCTTTGAATCTTTAAATTATTAAATTCTAAAACTTACTTGCTTCTAAATCTTATTTCACTTAAAATTTCAATTCATTTTATCCAATTTGGTAAGTTATTAATCCGTTTCAATTTTAAATCCGCTAATTTATTCCAACTTAAATTCCTAAGTTCGTTATTAAATTTCCAAACAAATTGTTAAGTTCATTCCTTAAATTAAAATATATTTCAATTTCGAAAGTGGTTTTGTTGACCAATCGGGTTTCTTATTTTATTTTCTATCCTAGGCCAAATTGTTTAAATGGGGTATTTATCATTTCAACCCAATATTATTCAATATAAAACAAAGCATAGCAAAGGGAACTTGCAGTGTGATAACTAGGATGGTGTCAAAGTAAATAAACAAGCAATAGCAACCATACATACAATTTAACAATTTATTAAATAATCCCGAAATAATCGTATTAACTTACATTTGTTATTTATGCAAATTAATATAATTATTCCTAGAATCTACACTATCGTTTCATGTAGATTAAAGATTATTATCTTATGGTTTCACTTGGTGTCTATTATCACATTTCTACATCAATCATACATACAATGGTTCAAAGTGTAGTTAATGCTATTTCTACGCGACGGTTGATTTAACAGTTAAGGGGTCAAGTTCAACATATATAGTCCAATTTAAATTTTGTCGACTATCCTATATCAATTTCATATTCAAATTCACTTACATTAACAACCAAATTCAATCATCACATAACAAATTTTAGTATCACACTTGTTTGTCGTGAACTAACAATATTAAATTTTTAACTTGCATAGTGATTTGCAATCCTTATTTCAACAATTCTAAAAATCAACAATTTAACATCCAAATTAACATAAACAACAATTTATCACTTGATTATCATAGCATAATAGATTGAGTCGTGAATGAAATATTCACCTTGCGTGGTTAGAGAAGACGACGAAGCACGAAGACGAATAGATAAGAGACACGAACAAGCACGATGCAAAACGACACAAACTACAATCAAACAATTAAATAAATCAACTATTTGTTTATTGCAATATATATTAATTGAATATATATATAAACCATACCAAACAACGAAACTAGGTAGATTCAGACAAGTCGGATGAAGCCTAGGACTGAGATCCCGGATTAGCAGTTGCTGTAACAACCAAATCAAATATCGTGAGCCCCTAGATTATAACTCCTCACTGCTTCATAGATTAACATATTATATACCGAACTATAAACCAAACTAAAATATGGACACTTACATATCTTAATACAAACATGATTATAAGAAAACTGCTTCAAATAAAATTTTGAAAACCTGTAGCTTTGTATATAATTTCAATAGCTTTGTATAAAATTTTAAAACTGTAACCTATCAACTACATAGGAACTAATATATAATGTAAATTATATTACTTATTGATAAGATGGCTATATAAACAAATAAGGTGGGTTTGGGACGCGGGTCTGGACGTGTAGGCAGGGGAGGCGGTTCTGGGTTCGGGTTGCGGTGGTTAACGGATGCGGGTTCTGGGCTATATGCGAACTGGTGGAGGCGAGCCGGTGGTTGCATGTTTGGGGACAGAGCTGAGCAAAGGCCGGCTGTGGTCTGGGCGAAGGCTGGCGGGTCTGGGCGAAGGCTGGTGGGGTCTGGGCGGAAACTGGCGGGTCTGGACGAAGGCTGGTGGGGTCTGGGCAGAAGCTGGCGGGTCTGGACGAAGCTGGCGGATCTGGGCGAAGCTGGCGAGGTCTGGGCGAAGGCTGGTGGAGTCTGGACGAAGCTGGCGGGGTCTGGGAGAAGCTGGCGGCTCTGGGCGAAGGCTGGCGAGGTCTAGGCGAAGGCTGGTGGAGTCTGGACGAAGCTGGCGGGGTCTGGGCGAAGCTGGCGGATCTGGGCGAAGGCTGGCGAGGTCTGGACGAAGGCTGGCGGGTCTGGACGAGGCTGGCGGGGGTCTAGGTGAAGGCTGGCGAAAGTCTGGGCGAAGCTGGCGGAATCTGGGCGAAGCTGGCGGGTCTGGACGAAGATGGCGGGGTCTGGGCGAAGGCTGAAGGCTGGTGGGTCTGGACAAGGCTGGCGGGTCTGGGTAAGGCTGGCGAGGTCTGGGCGAAGGCTGAAGGCTGGTGGGTCTGGGCGAAGGCTGAAGGCTGGCGGGTCTGGGTAAGGCTGGCGAGGTCTGGACGAAGGCTGGCGGGTCTGGACGAGACTGGCGGGTCTGGGCGAAGGCTGGCGGGGGTCTGGACGAAGGCTGGCGAAAGTCTGGGCGAAGGCTGGCCTGTGCGCGTGGTGGGCGTTGCAGCAGTTGACTTGGCAGATGCTGGAAAGGGCGGTGAATGCATGAAGGAGGAGTAGAGGAGTGAGTAATATAAATTTTCTCTGGAAGGAAACGAAACAAGAAAAAATGAAATAAACATGATGAAGGAGAGAAGAACCTGTACCAGAGATGTAGATTTTGCAAACGAAGAATGAAGTGAACCAGTATAAAATAAATAATCTAGA
Source organism: Allium cepa (assembly GCA_030765085.1). Classification (NCBI taxonomy): domain Eukaryota; kingdom Viridiplantae; phylum Streptophyta; class Magnoliopsida; order Asparagales; family Amaryllidaceae; genus Allium; species Allium cepa. Next base: position 28,761,972 of record CM060935.1, read on the forward strand.
AAATCAAAGGTCTCAAATTTTATTGCCTTGGTAACCGAAATGGCTATTTGATTTCCTATGTAACTGAACAGTCAAAGGCTGTTAGGATTCTGATCGTTGGAGAAAACGGATACCGTTTTGTGCTGCGTAACGGACCGATTTGCTATCCGTTAAACAATTATAGTTCGCAGCGCCGAACTCCGATTTACACAAACAAATATACCGTTTTGATCAGCGCGACGCGACGAACACAACGGTATAAAAATATTTACGGTTTGACATTGTTTGTGAAGTGAGAAATCTTATTGAACCATTTGCACGAGCGAACATTTTAGCTAGCAATTAACATCGAAATTTGACGAAACGAAATGCGTCGTCAAGTTCAGAATATTTTTCTTATGCAACATCGAGAAAAATATTTGAGTTCGGACGATAGAAAATTTTCACACAAGAATTAAACTAAAATGTAAATGCGACGAGCGTAATTTACTTCAATATTTTTCAACGAAATTTGGCGCACGCCTATGTCTATCTAGACGCATTCCGAATGAGAAGTTTGGTTGGCAACGGAAATTGTTTGTGAAAATTCGAATTTCTACATCAAATAAGCGATTTAAAAATTTTAAACTGGGTCTGAATTTCAGGGTCGTTACATTCTCCCCCACTCAAAACTTTTCGTCCCCGAAAAGGAACAAAGGAAAGAGTGGAAGAACAATAAAAGAGGTACGATAGATATGGAATAGATTATCGAATAAAGTAAAGAATATAGAATGGAATTTACCTTCAACAAACAATTCTGGATTAGAATCTCGGATACTCTCCTCGGTTTCCTAAGTACAATCACGATCATCGGGACTCCATTGGACTTTAACTAGGCTAACAGTCTTCCTTCTAAGCTGCTTCGTATCCCTATCAACAATACGAAGCGGTCTCCTCTCTATAGTCAAATCCGGCTCAATATCAACCTCATCTAACTGAGCAATAGGAATGGTCATGGATGGATCGTGTACAACCTTCCGGAGATGTGAAACATGGAATACGTTGTGCACGCCCTCAAATTTCTCCGGCAGCGCAACTCTGTAGGCTAGTGTACCAATCCTCTCAGTGATAGTGAATGGCCCAACAAATCTAGGAGCGAGCTTCCCTCTACGACCAAATCGAATAACATTCTTTAAAGGTGATACTTTAAGAAAGACCTCATCTCCAACCTGGAATTTTAACTCTCTTCTACGCCTATCGGCATAGCTCTTCTGCCTATCCTGTGCAGTCTTCATCTTCCTTCTGATCTCATTGACCTTCTCGGATGCTTCCATAATCATATCCGGGCCAAGAACTAATCGATCACCAGGCTCAATCCAACAAGCTGGCGATTTGCATGGCCGTCCATATAAAGCTTCGAACGGTGCCATATCGATACTCGCCTGATTATAAAGATAGTTATATTTCAATTCAAATTTTACTTATTCAAATTGAAAATTTTGGATTACCTGATAGCTGTTATTGTAAGTGAATTCAACCAAATGTAGGTGGTCTTCCCAAGATCCACCGAAATCAATAATGCAAGCTCGGAGCAGATCTTCCAAAATCTGATTTACCCTCTCAGTTTGGCCATCTGTTTGAGGATGATAAGCCGTGCTCAGATTCAGTTTAGTGCCCAAGACGTCCTGAAATGCCTTCCAGAATTTACTAGTGAATAAAGGATCTCTATCGCATACAATACTAGATGGAACTCCATGAAGTCTGACAATCTCTCTCATATAAATCTCGGCCAAACTCGAAGCAGTACGAGTGGTCTTAACAGGAATAAAATGAGCAGATTTTGTCAACCTATCAACAATCACCCATATACTCTCGTTCCCTTTTCTGGTCCTCGTTAATCCGTCAACGAAGTCCATAGAAATCTGATCCCATTTCCAACACGGAATCTCCAGGGGTTGAAGTAATCCTGCCATCTTCCGGTGATCGGCCTTGACTTGCTGGCAAGTGGTGCATCTACTGACATATGTGGAAATATCTCTCCTCATCCCACTCCACCAATATAAACGCTTCATGTTTCGATACATCTTGGTGACACCAGGATGAAATGAAAGTGATGATTGATGGTTCTCTCTAAGCACTTCTTGTCTCAATCCATCAACATTAGGAACACAAATACGGTTGTCAATCTTTAGAACTCCATTACTATCTATCTGTGCTCCCACTTTACTGTCAGCATTTCCAACTCTACCAAGAACTAACTCCTTCATGCGATAGAGCAAGGTGTCTTCGAATTGCTTAGCTTTGATGCGATCCATCAGAGATGGGGAGATAGTAAGCTGAAAGAGCATGCTTTCTACAAGGTTACAACATGACAATGCTTTGCTACGGCTCAAAGCATCAGCTACAACATTTGCCTTTCCAGGAGTATAATTGATGTCGAGATCATATGCAGCTAAGAATTCAAGCCATCGGACTTGTCTCTGGTTCAAGTCCTTCTGAGAGAAAATATACCGCAAGGACTTATGATCTGTGAATAATTCAAATTTTGTCCCCAAAAGATGGTGCCTCCATAGTTTCAAAGCGAACACAACTGCTAGAAGCTCTAAATCATGGGTCGCATAGTTTACTTCATGAGTTTTCAACTGACGGCCCGCATAAGCAATAACCTTTCCATTTTGCATAAGGACAGCGCCTAAACCTTCTCGACAAGCATCAGTATAGACAGTTAATCCTTCACTCCCGTCAATTACCGCGAGAACTGGGGCTGAAGTTAACTTACGTTTTAACTCATTAAAAGCTGATTCACACTTCTCACTCCAAATAAACTTGACATCCTTCCGAGTTAAAGCAGTAAGTGGGGCAGAAATCCGGGCAAAGCGCTCAATGAATCTGCGATAATAACCGACTAGGCCCAAGAAGCTACGGATATCAGTAGGAGTTTTGGGAGTCTCCCAATCCTGTAGATAAATTTTTCAAATTAGAAAGGAATAAGATGGATCGAATAGAAATAACGAATAAGATAGAACTTACATTGATTACGGCGATCTTAGCTGGATCGACCGAAATCCCATTTTCAGAAACAATATGGCCAAGGAATCGTACTTCGTCTCTCCAGAAGTGGCATTTCGAAAACTTGGCTTTTAGCTGATGGTTTCGGAGAGTTCCCAGAACATAAGCAAGATGTGTTTCATGCTCTTTCTCATCCTTGGAGAAGACGAGAATATCATCAATGAAGACAAGAACAAACTTGTTAAGGACATCATGGAAGACTCTATTCATTAAGTCAACGAAATAAGCAGGTGCGTTGGTCAAACCAAATGGCATAACCAACCATTCATAGAATCCATTTTCGGTACGGAAAGCTGTCTTATGAATACTATCTTCTGCTACTCTGAGTTGGTGGAACCCAGTTGCTAGATCAAGCTGTGAGAAAACTTTAGCTCCATGGAGCTGATCGAATAAATCATTGATTCGAGGTATCGGATAGCGGTTCTTGAGAGTGCGTTTGTTTAATTCCCGGTAATCAACACACATGCGAAGAGATCCATCAGACTTGGTGACAAATACGACTGCGGCGCCCCATTCAGAACAACTTCTCCTGATCAAACCCTTAGCAAATAGATCATCAATTTGGGTTTTAAGTTCAGCTTTTTCTTTAGGAGCCATCCTTCTGTGAGGGAGAACTACGGGAGTAGCTCCGGGAATAAGGTCAATACGAAAATCAATCTCTCGCTTTGGCGGTAGAGAGTCGACCTCTCCAAATACATCGGGAAATTTCTGAACAATAGGAGTAGTACTAAGGTCATCCGGGTGAGCATCAAGAGAGAATATGAAGCTTCCCGCATATTTCTGAGGTGATTTGCATTCGATGACAAGCGGTAGACCCTTGTCATTGACTAGAGAAACAGATCGAGCTTTGCAAGAAATAACAGCATCGAAATTTCTTAACCAATCAGCACCCAACAAAATGTCAAATGCTACGAAGCCAAGCACATAGAAATCCCAAGTGAATCGATATCTTCCATACAAGAGCACAACCCCTTTACAAATTCTACTGAGGTTGGCAAGTCCTCCAATAGGGTTGGAGACACATAAGGAAGTAGTAGCAAGAGTAGGTTCTAATTTGAGCTTATTACAAAGATCAATAGATATGAAGCTATGAGAAGCACCAGTATCGAATAATACCCGAACAGGTAAATTATGAAATGAAAAAGTACTTCGTAAGGTACCTTGGTCATCCTGAGCAGGTGGTGGAGGTGGTGCAGGAGTGGTGACAGCATATACTCCTGATGGTGTGCCTTTCTTCCTCAATGGGCAATCTCTTTTGAAGTGACCTGGCTGGAGGCAGACATGGCATAAATCATTCCTCATCTGAGGAGGTGGTGGAATAGCAGCTCCGGTGGATGGACAGCTATTTGCATAATGACCCTTCTTATCGCATTTGAAGCAAGTGATATTAGCAAGGTCGATTGGGCTTTTCTGGGCATATCCCAATCCTGTAGTCTTTTGCCAAGCTTTCTTTTGTTGATCAAAGTTCATCTTCCTCTTTCCGAGCTGGCTCGAAGAGGACTGAGTAGGAGTGGCCTTGGCAGTGGGTCCCTTAGGCTTCGCCTCATATCGAAGAGCATAGTCAACAAGCTCTGTGAAAGTGCAGTGAATGTGGCCAGTAAGCAAGTCATAATACTCTGGTCTAGCTCCTAAAATGAATTTCTCGTTCTTCAGAAGTGGTGTATCAATCAATCCCGGGCCAAACTTGGAGAGCTCGTTGAATTTTCTCTCGTACTCAGAAAAAGTCATACTGCCTTGCTTAAGGTCCATAAAAGTTCTATAAAGTTGGGTTTTCCCGGCAGCTGGCATCCATTGTTCCGAGAAAGTATCCCTAATCAAAAGATAGACTAGATAAATAACATTCCAAGGATTGAAAGAAGAATTTAGACTATGAAATCCAAATAAATTTATACTAAACTGGGCCCAAGTGATGGTGTTCTCCTCGATACGAGAAGTAACAGATTCCCACCAGTCTCGTGCGGCATCCCGAAGTTGCCAAGCAGCAAGCTGACGCTTCTGAGCATCAGTGATCTCCAATCCAGAAAATATCATCTCTAAGCTTTTGAGCCATTGTTGAGCTTCAATAATATTCTCGGATCCAGAGAACTTAACACCACCAAGTTGTGTATACTCCTTACTAAGAGTGGTGAATTTGACTGGAGCTGGGGCGGCAGGTGCAGCCTGGGCAGGACCATTTCCCCTTCCTCCCCTGTTGTTTCTTCTGGCACTCATCCTGAAATACCAAAATAATTTTTTTTTTTTTTTTTTTAGAACCAAGGATAGAAAATCATAGAACTTTATGGAAAGTCTAATCAACGAATCAATTAAGAAGTTTGAATTTGGAAGGATATGTATATTGAATTGATTCTCCTCATCCCCAGGTATTGCTACCCTATGTCTAATGAGTTTATATAACCCCAAACTAAGGTTTTTAGTGGAAACCAAAGCTCTGATACCAACTGTAACAACCCGTATATTTGGACCATTTAAGTTGACAATAATCCATACATGTCAACTTAAATAATACAAAACACGAATCATTATGGGATTATATATACATAAATGTAAATGAGAATCAATACAACATCACAGACACAGAACAGTCACAGAATAATGCAGCGGGAAATACATCGTCGTAATAGCAGTTCATGAAGCTACTATATGATATACAACAATGTCTAAACATAAAGTGACTGAAAGGAAATACATAAATGTCCAACAGACAAGAACAACAATACTGGAATAGAAATAGACTGATAAAGATAAATGCTAAGTCTTCAACATCTTCAACCAACCTTGATCAGCAAACTGGATAGCTTCAGGCTGACCCGAGCATATACAAAAGAAACACTCGAGTCAGGACTCAAAATCTTATACAGGATAATCAAGTGCAAGAAATAAAGTCCATAACTCAAAGATGAATAAAATAACATCTCTAAGGATCCGATAAATTATCTATATATATATATAGTAGAATACGGTATGTAGGTAATGTCTAATCAATAAAATAGAATATTAAAATAGCGTTAAGGCGTTACCATAATTCCCCTTAACACATTTTATATTCCCAAAAGCATATACAAGACCGTAGTTTCCCCAAAACCGGAAGTCACCAGAGGGCAATCCATATACTCAAGGTACAAATCAAAACGTAGTGGTCGCGAATAGGATAATCAGTATGACAAGGTACATGAGGCAATACCAACTAGGATACTAGTAGTTGCGTGATCCGGACTGATGTTGAGCATAGTAGCTACTATCTCAACACCGCGAAACAACACTCCCAAATCAAAGGGTGCACCCAAATCGAATCACAAAAGTAATAGATATGGTATCGAAGAAGTGTGTCCGCTAGAGGTGGCGATCCTCAATGGCCCGGCGCGGCTCCTGTTTTAGTCATGTCAGAGGTCATCCAATATCGTTCTCTTTCTTTAGTCAACGCGTTCACCAAACCATCCACTTCATTCTGGATCAACACTCCGCGTATAATAGTTATTAAAGTGGTTTTCAGTATCGACAGAGAGTATGTCCATATCCGATCCCGGTCTCTTCAACAGCTACGTATTTATTACCGGATGGTCGATTAAATTAACGTTTAAACAAATCAAAGTCCAAAAGTCAAGGTGCAAATTTGACTTCCAAAATTTGACATTTTACGATTCAATTTATTTTAGATATTTTTAAACATATTTCCAAATGAAATTTTCGCTCAAACATTGAGTTGACAATTTAAAATTTAGTAATCAAGTTTGATTTAAGGTCTAAAAGTCGCTTATTAAATTTAGTTCAAAATCAATGGATTCAATTTAAAGGTAAACTTAGTTAAAATACTAACTCAAGTTCAATTCATGTCACTTTATGTTTATATCCACTGTTATCATACATTCGATTAAATCAACTTTATTAACTAAATTCCCCCTTTCAACTTCATTGGTTTATTTACCGATTCAATTAAATTTCAAATCAAAGAAGTTCATTTCCATATACAATGTCCTGATTTGGTAAATTCGTTAATATTTAAAATCCTTTAATTCAAATTATCCCTAATTTAAATTCATTAAATTAGTAAGTCAAAATTTCCTAAATCTCAATATAACTTATACAAGTTCAATTTATTACATTAAAGCCTGAGTTTAAAACTAGAGCTAACAAATCTTTGAATCTTTAAATTATTAAATTCTAAAACTTACTTGCTTCTAAATCTTATTTCACTTAAAATTTCAATTCATTTTATCCAATTTGGTAAGTTATTAATCCGTTTCAATTTTAAATCCGCTAATTTATTCCAACTTAAATTCCTAAGTTCGTTATTAAATTTCCAAACAAATTGTTAAGTTCATTCCTTAAATTAAAATATATTTCAATTTCGAAAGTGGTTTTGTTGACCAATCGGGTTTCTTATTTTATTTTCTATCCTAGGCCAAATTGTTTAAATGGGGTATTTATCATTTCAACCCAATATTATTCAATATAAAACAAAGCATAGCAAAGGGAACTTGCAGTGTGATAACTGGGATGGTGTCAAAGTAAATAAACAAGCAATAGCAACCATACATACAATTTAACAATTTATTAAATAATCCCGAAATAATCGTATTAACTTACATTTGTTATTTATGCAAATTAATATAATTATTCCTAGAATCTACACTATCGTTTCATGTAGATTAAAGATTATTATCTTATGGTTTCACTTGGTGTCTATTATCACATTTCTACATCAATCATACATACAATGGTTCAAAGTGTAGTTAATGCTATTTCTACGCGACGGTTGATTTAAAAGTTAAGGGGTCAAGTTCAACATATATAGTCCAATTTAAATTTTGTCGACTATCCTATATCAATTTCATATTCAAATTCACTTACATTAACAACCAAATTCAATCATCACATAACAAATTTTAGTATCACACTTGTTTGTCGTGAACTAACAATATTAAATTTTTAAATTGCATAGTGATTTGCAATCCTTATTTCAACAATTCTAAAAATCAACAATTTAACATCCAAATTAACATAAACAACAATTTATCACTTGATTATCATAGCATAATAGATTGAGTCGTGAATGAAATATTCACCTTGCGTGGTTAGAGAAGACGACGAAGCACGAAGACGAATAGATAAGAGACACGAACAAGCACGATGCAAAACGACACAAACTACAATTCAAACAATTAAATAAATCAACTATTTGTTTATTGCAATATATATTAATTGAATATATATATAAACCATACCAAACAACGAAACTAGGTAGATTCAGACAAGTCGGATGAAGCCTAGGACTGAGATCCCGGATTAGCAGTTGCTGTAACAACCAAATCAAATATCGTGAGCCCCTAGATTATAACTCCTCACTGCTTCATAGATTAACATATTATATACCGAACTATAAACCAAACTAAAATATGGACACTTACATATCTTAATACAAACATGATTATAAGAAAACTGCTTCAAATAAAATTTTCAAAACCTGTAGCTTTGTATATAATTTCAATAGCTTTGTATAAAATTTTAAAACTGTAACCTATCAACTACATAGGAACTAATATATAATGTAACTTATATTACTTATTGATAAGATGGCTATATAAACAAATAAGGTGGGTTTGGGACGCGGGTCTGGACGTGTAGGCAGGGGAGGCGGTTCTGGGTTCGGGTTGCGGTGGTTAACGGATGCGGGTTCTGGGCTATATGCGAACTGGTGGAGGCGAGCCGGTGGTTGCATGTTTGGGGACAGAGCTGGGCAAAGGCCGGCTGTGGTCTGGGCGAAGGCTGGCGGGTCTGGGCGAAGGCTGGTGGGGTCTGGGCGGAAACTGGCGGGTCTGGACGAAGGCTGGTGGGGTCTGGGCAGAAGCTGGCGGGTCTGGACGAAGCTGGCGGATCTGGACGAAGCTGGCGAGGTCTGGGCGAAGGCTGGTGGAGTCTGGACGAAGCTGGCGGGGTCTGGGAGAAGCTGGCGGATCTGGGCGAAGGCTGGCGAGGTCTAGGCGAAGGCTGGTGGAGTCTGGACGAAGCTGGCGGATCTGGGCGAAGGCTGGCGAGGTCTGGACGAAGGCTGGCGGGTCTGGACGAGGCTGGCGGGGGTCTAGGTGAAGGCTGGCGAAAGTCTGGGCGAAGCTGGCGGAATCTGGGCGAAGCTGGCGGGTCTGGACGAAGATGGCGGGGTCTGGGCGAAGGCTGAAGGCTGGTGGGTCTGGGCAAGGCTGGCGGGTCTGGGTAAGGCTGGCGAGGTCTGGGCGAAGGCTGAAGGCTGGTGGGTCTGGGCAAAGGCTGGCGGGTCTGGGTAAGGCTGGCGAGGTCTGGACGAAGGCTGGCGGGTCTGGACGAGACTGGCGGATCTGGGCGAAAGCTGGTGGGGGTCTGGACGAAGGCTGGCGAAAGTCTGGGCGAAGGCTGGCCTGTGCGCGTGGTGGGCGTTGCAGCAGTTGACTTGGCAGATGGTGGAAAGGGCGGTGAATGCATGAAGGAGGAGTAGAGGAGTGAGTAATATAAATTTTCTCTGGAAGGAAACGAAACAAGAAAAAATGAAATAAACATGATGAAGGAGAGAAGAACTTGTACCAGAGATGTAGATTTTGCAAACGAAGAATGAAGTGAACCAGTATAAAATAAATAATCTAGAAAATCAAAGGTCTCAAATTTTATTGCCTTGGTAACCGAAATGGCTATTTGATTTCCTATGTAACTGAACAGTCAAAGGCTGTTAGGATTCTGATCGTTGGAGAAAACGGATACCGTTTTGTGCTGCGTAACGGACCGATTTGCTATCCGTTAAACAATTATAGTTCGCAGCGCCGAACTCCGATTTACACAAACAAATATACCATTTTGATCAGCGCGACGCGACGAACACAACGGTATAAAAATATTTACGGTTTGACATTGTTTGTGAAGTGAGAAATCTTATTGAACCATTTGCACGAGCGAACATTTTAGCTAGCAATTAACATCGAAATTTGACGAAACGAAATGCGTCGTCAAGTTCAGAATATTTTTCTTATGCAACATCGAGAAAAATATTTGAGTTCGGACGATAGAAAATTTTCACACAAGAATTAAACTAAAATGTAAATGCGACGAGCGTAATTTACTTCAATATTTTTCAATGAAATTTGGCGCACGCCTATGTCTATCTAGACGCATTCCGAATGAGAAGTTTGGTTGGCAACGGAAATTGTTTGTGAAAATTCGAATTTCTACATCAAATAAGCGATTTAAAAATTTTAAACTGGGTCTGAATTTCAGGGTCGTTACAACTCCGCTTCGAATGATCTTTTTAGTGACTCGTCGGTCACGCCAATTTCATATTGAATTTAAAAAGAAGGAGAAACTCCTTTACAATTAGCATCGATTCAGCAGATATTTATATCTATCCTTGGTTTAGATGCTAATATCTTTTGTTATCCAAACTCTAACTCTTGAGATTGAATGTAGATTTACCCCAGAAAAATCCACATTGATCTTATTCTTTAAGTCATGGTTGACCCGGTTAAGGTTGCCAGGGATTTATTTAAGCTTATCCACCTCCCTATTTTGTTATTTAATCATCTTGTCTTTTGTTTCCAACCTGTCTTCAAACATTTTGAATTGTACTTGTAAATCTATGTTTTGTTTATATATTGTGTTGTTTGAGTTGTTGATGTTGAATTGGGTTTCTAATCGATTCGGCTGATCAACGCTATCGATAAGATTTCCAAAACACTTTGACAGAACAAACCAACACAATATTATTTTAAAATTTGGTTAATGAAATAAATTTTGATATATAAGTAAATTTATGGAACTTAATAAACTGATTTAAATTGATTATTTGAAGTGATAATACTTGATTTATCATTTATTGTTCTATAAATGAATTTATAAATAGTTGTTTATAAATTGATTTGGGAACTGAAATGAACTTAGAACAAGAATTTGAGAATTTAATTTCTGATGGTTTCAAACCTTGTGTTTAAAGTTTTAAAAGGGTTATATTATTTAAAGTATTTTGAATAGAAATTTGTTTTCAAATAATTTTAAAAGTTTAAAAAATTAGTGCTCTTCTCTTTGTCGTTGGAAAATAACTTCGGTGATGACCACGACATCATCGACATTCATTTTCGAGTTTCGAAATAAAGAGACCGCCCTGTAGTCTTGCCACGGCTCTGTTTTGGGAATTTAATTGATTTGAATTTATAAAATATGACTTGATTTATAATATATATAGACATATGATTTAAATTTGTTTTGATAAGTTATGTACATACATTTATTTATCTCTAAATGGTTTGGAGGTAATCGGAAATTTAGTTCTTAAATTTTAGCTTGAAGAATAATTTCAATTATAAAAAGAAAATCAAAAATTTGGATAAATGATTCAAACTTGAGATAATTGAATTTGAAAGTTTTATTTGTATAATACAATTGCATTCCAATATAACTTACCTTAGTTTTCAGAAGTTGAATATGTAATTGGATAATATACAATATAAAAAGATTTTATAAATAAAATTTGAGTGGTTACAATAAATGTGATACACTTAGATTTTAATTATAAAATGATTAACAGAGGTAAATATAATAAAAGGTAATTGAATAACTTACAATAAGATAATGTTAAAAGAACTAAGAATAAAAGAAAGCAGTTATAATAAGTGTAAGTATATATAACATAAGTGATAAATATATTGAGAGGAATAAATTTATTTTTAATTAGGAATAAAGAAGAATAAAATTTATTAAGTAAATTGTGAGTGTAATAAATGATTATTTTTCAAACCCATGGTTTTAAAAAAAATTGTTAATTTAAGATGATTGGATAATAAGATAATGAAATTTGGGATAGTTAAGATTTATTTAACTTGCGTAAAGATTTATTCTCTATTTAAGTTGAAATTTCCATGCTTTCAAATTTATTTCCTTATTTTGTTTTTCAAACTATCTTTTGGTTTTCCTTATCATCCTTAACTTGCTATAGACCGGTATAGGCATCTTTCTGTAATCTTTCTGTTTAGAAATCTTTCTATAATCTTTGATAATCTTTGGTACTCATTTTGAATCTATTTTTGCGTACTTGTGTTTTTGATTTTGGAGAATCTTGGAAAGATCATCTCCACCTTGTCAAACTCACACATAATAACAGTTATCAGGTATAGTTTTAATCTTCGTGTCATCTTATCTTAATCTTATTTCATTTCTATCTTTTCTGTGCTTTCCCGTACCTCGATCCTTTTTCGGGACGAAAAGTTTTGAGTGGGGGAGAGTGTAACAACCCTGAATTTTTGTAATTTATTTTAATCGTTTATTTTGATTATTTTATTTGAAATTTTGATTTAAGAATTTTATTTTATTTATTAAAATGAATAAGTTATGTTATTTTAAATATAAATGTTGATTTTTATGAATTATAGTTTCAAACTTGTGTAAATTGAACATTTTACTAAAAAAGTGAATTTCTACTCAAACTGTTCAAACTTTGAATTTTAAACTTCAAATTTAAATTTTTTAAAATCTTAAATTTTATCATTTATTATGAAAATAGATGTAATAACTTGAAGACTGCTTTTCGTTTCATTGAAAACAGAGTTAAACAATAAAAGTTATGTATATTTCAATATTGAGTGCAATCTGTTTATTCTGCAATTTTGTTATTTTAAATTTTATAAATTATATTTTCTTTGTCATATTTTATTTTAATATGTATTAATATGTTATTGTATGTATATTTTTGTCTTTTAATATTTTTAAAGTGAGGTAGGATTTTTTCTAGAGTTAGTAGTATTTTTCTTGTAATTTCCATGCCCTGTTTTCAATTTTTAAACATTTTATTTAGTTCTTTTTCTATTTTTCTCCAATTTAATTATTTATTTTATTCTAAAAATGATAAATAAATTATTTTATTTCAAATTTTTACTCCATAACATTTTTAAAATGAAGTGTATATTTTTTCAAGACTAGCAGTGATTTATATGTAATTTTTGGACACTGTTTTGTATTTTTAAGTAATTTCTTTCAATCTTTTTATATTTTCTTTACAATTAATTTTTTATTTTCTTATATTTTCACTTGGTTTTGGTTTTAAAAAGTATTTTTTGATTTATTTTTGTTTTTATTTGATCTTTAGAAAACGGAAATGCGTTTCATTTCTAGACGTTTCATTGTCCAAAAACGTTTCAAATGCCATAACCATCTCATTTATTCATTTTGGCTGCCCATTTTGAGTTTTATAGCCGTGACTTTCATCCTATTTCTCACTCAAGAAACCATTCTTTCATTTTATTCATGGCTTCAAACATTTTGGGTAATGTCTTCCTCTTATTTTCTTCCTTTTCTTCCTATTTTCTGATGTATTTTTGCCTTGTTCTCTCCACTCTTTTGCTCGGCCTCCACTCCATAGCCATGGCCACTACCTCCTACACCTATTCTCTGTCATCATCACCACCTACTCCTCAGATCTGAAACATGGCCGAACCCACCATGATGCTAAAATCCAAAAAAATACAACCTATGCCTTAAAAACATGCTAGCCTGAGCCTTGTTGCCTCACCGCTTTTTTTACACCACCACCTCTAGCCGCCACCACCACCTCTGACTAGGCCACCACACACCACTATAACATCTATCCAGATCTGAACTTTAATAGCCAAGCCAAACCCCTACATGGTCGAGCCTTTTGTTGACCAAAAACCCACCTATTGTGCATAAGCCTCTTCATATTCATGCGTAGTAACTCCTCCACCACTTCAATACCTTGTAGCCATTACTTATAGGACCCAAACCTGAACCAAAGTATGTCCAAGCCTGAGCCAAAACATCTCCTAGGCCGTGCAATCACATGTAGAAAGCAAGGAAAAAGACTGTGTATTCGTATCTCTTTATATTTCAAAGTTGTTTCAATTTAATGTTGTGTTGAAATGTTAATTTATTTGGTTTTGTTTTGGGTTGTAACACAAGTTCTAAGCTTGGATCTCTTCCCACTTGAGCCTATTTTTGTTTCATTTGAGTTGATATCTCCAGCACAAAAAGTGAGTAAATCTCACCAGACTAATATGTACTTATATAACTGATAAACCGACACCATTTGAATCTGTAACTGTTTATCATCATGCTATATCTTCTATATTATTATCATATGATGTTCACACCTGTTATTACACTTGTTATATCATATGTTATTGTTATTTCATGCTATTCTGTCATTTATATCAGTTATCACCATTCCAAGTTCCATGTAGACTAGAATCACTATGTGTTGAAATGATACATACCCGAACAGACTTTAGAATATGGGAAAAACGTTATGGGCTGAAACGATAAGCCTGAGCGGTTTTCAAAATCATTCATTTTACTTGGGACTACGGGTTTGAAATGATAGAACCCGGTTTTTCTTTGTAAACAGCGGATTGAAATGATATATATCCGTATCACTTGACCTAGGCTAGAAAACTATATACAAACCAGTGGTTTATGTAATATTTTTGAAAATGTTTTAAAATATTTTAAAATGTAAAAATTATAATATTTTGATAATATTTTGACTTAAATTCAATTAAAAATGATTTTGTAGAAATATTAGTGATTTTCTATAAATTAAATAATGAATTATGTAAACGGTAAAGTAGAATCTGAACTATAAGTAAATTTTGGAATTTATGTTTTGTTTTAGAAAGGAAATTATGTAAAGTAAGAAAAATATAATATTTTGATTTAAAAGTGTATTTTAAATGATTTTATAAAAAAAAATAATGATTTTTGAATAAGTTAAAATGTTAAACAAATGAATGTTTAAGTAAATTTTGAAATATAACTTAAATGTGAAATTTTATATTTTGTTTTAAAAAGTGAAATTTTAATTAAGTAAAATTTATAGAAATAAGTTATATTTTTTAAATTTAAACCTAATTGTTAAGTTAATAATTGAATTAAAGAAATGGAATTTAATACTTGAATTTAAATAAGAAATTATGTTAAAATTTGATTTTTGGATGAGATTTAACTTTATAAAAATCATAAAAATAAGAGTATTGAAATGATGATTTTAAAATGTGAAATTATATGATGTTTATAAGTTAAATGATTTAAATTAAAGAGTAACTGTTGGTGAAATTCGTATTTAAACCCTGAATTTGATTTAACATCATTTTTGAAGTGTAATGTAAAGGATATTACAGCATTTTGTAAATGCTGTTGTTGTTTTAAATGAACTAAAAAGTTAATTTGAAATAAAGGCTATTATAGCGCATTGTAAATGCTATAGTGGTTAAACTTAACATTTAAAGTTTATTTGAAATTTAAAGAAAATCTATTACAGCACTTAAATGCTGTATTTTGTTAAATGAACTGTTTTAAACTATAACTTTACGTGGCATTTTTAAGTGCTACGGAAACTGAATTTTATTATTTTATTAAATTTTAATGAGATTAATCTTTGGAATAAGATTTAAATTTTTGGAAATTAAACATTTAACTACTAAATATAAGGAATTGACTTTATTTTTTTATGAAAAGATTTAATCTTTAAATATAATCTCCTTTGAAATGTAAGTTTGAAATGGTGATTAATTTCTAAATAAAATGAATGGTTTTAAATGGTATTTAAATGAATTAAAAATGAATGATGTTTTGAATAATACTTTGATATTTTGATATTTTGAAATGATATTTGTTGATTTATTTAAGTTATTTGATAGATGGATATTTAAAATATATATGTTATTTGAGTTTATTTAAATAATATTGGATTTATGAAATATGAGATATTAAAGCTTTGAAATAAAATGGTTTTGGTTTTGAAGTACAAACTATCATTGAAATGATATTTTGATATATTAAAATGATTTGAAATGAAGTTTTGAAAAGATATGATACTTTGATATTAAAAATGTTTTGAAATGAAGTTTTGGAAAGATAGGATATTTTGATATTAAAAATGTTTTGAAATGAAGTTTCGAAAGATATAATATTTTGATAATAAAATGATTAAAAAATGAAGTTTTGAAAGATATGATATTTTGCTAATAAAGTGATTTGAAAGGAAGGTGTGAAAAGATATGATATCTTAATATATTAAATTGATTTGAAAGGAGTTGTTGAAAGAATATGATAATTTAATACATTGAAATGGTTAGAAATGACTTGATATTTATTTTGATAAATATTTGAATTTGAAAGAAATGGTATGTTGATATATTGAAATGGTTTTGGAAATGATTTAATCTTTATTTTGATAAAGATTTGGATTGAAAAGGATATTTTATTTCGAAGTATAAAATATTGTTTTAAAGTTATAACCACGGGTTATAATAACGATTGGTTCGCAAAGAGACCGGGATCATACATCTGGCATACTCTCTGTCGATATCGAAAACCACTTTGACAACCGTGTACGCGGTGGATATTCCAGAACGAAGTAGGTTGGTTGGCGAACGCTACTGGAATGAAGTAAGAGAACGCTGATGGATGGCCTAATTATGACTAAAACAGGAGCTATACCGGGCTACACAAAGGGTCGCACCCTTTTTTCATCGAGCATGCTTCTTCGGAAACCATTCTATTACTTTTGTGATTCGATATGGTGGCGCCACTTTGATTCGGGGTATTGCTCGAAGTGGGCGGAAGCTGCTGGCTTGCCGTCACCACCGGTCCGGGAGTGCATATAGTGTATCCACCCTGGCATTGCCTCGCGTGCCTTATCATATGTTCCTTATATCGAGCCCACTACGATTTTGTTTTAACGATCCGACCGCGTTAAGGTTCACCATCCCCTTAACGCTATTTTCTATATGATTATACTTTACTGATTAGACACTACTGTATATAGCGCAATACACTACATAGTAAATAATTTAACGGATCCTTAGAGGATGGGCGGTCCCAAGCATCTTCTAAGTTACTTGTACTTTTACTACAGTTCACTTGAGTTGGTTCACATTGTATAAGTATGTATGTCCTGACTCGAGTGTTTGTATTTTTTATTTAGGCTCAGGTCAGCCTGAGTACTCATAGATTTGGATTTCCACTTTCTGGAGATTGGAATCGCTGGAGATTATCTGCTTATCTAGTTTTATCTATTTCGGTGTTGTTGTTGTATTCAGCTTGTACTTAGTTATCATATTGAAACTTCTGTTGTATTTTATTTAACTCTGATATATTTATATAGTAGCTTCATGAACTACTATCTCTTTTACTTCCGCTGCATTATTAAATACACTATGTCTGTGATCTGTGAATTTATTTACTGTATATTCTGAGATTTTCCAAATTTTATTTACAACGCGGTATTTTGAGCAATTCAACTTCGGCATGAGTGTCTACCTATACACTTATAATGGATGTGAATGGTTGAAAATATCAGGTTGTTACAAGTAATTATTAAGTTGCATTAACACGTTTTCTAAATTTACAATCAACTACTGTAACAACGTGTTCTTACATTAACTAATTCAATGCCTACCCTATATTCTTCATATTCAAATTATATCCAGATATAATACTTACGCTATTTCATTTATTGAAATTTATTCAAATTGCTAGTAAATAGGTTTTAAGTCACTATTTATATATTTTAATTTAGCGTTCATTTCAATATTTGTTTATAAAGTTTTTTTTCTACTAAATTTAATTACAAACTTATTAATTTAACCAAATTAAATCCACGAATTTCACGGGTCGTTACACTCTGCCCCACTCAAAACTTTTCGTCCCCGAAAAGGAAAAAGAAGGGAGATGGAAGAATTAGGAGATCAATATATCTAATTCAAAATATTAACTTATAAACAATAATTTACAAAATTTATTACTTTAAATAAAATGTACCCATTTTATAATCATTATATCTCTTTATACTTAAATAAATAAAGTTTGGAAAAACATTTTGAAAATAATTTCTAAGTCCAAAAATTTACGAAAAATTTCGGCAGAGTCTCCTTTGTACGGAGAGGCTGGGGAGAAAATATAATATTAAAATATAACAATTATATAACATATATTATCCAAAATATTATATTCCAACCCAGAAAATATATAAAATAGCGCTATAAACCGTAATCTGAAACGTACCTATTTATCGGGCAATTTACGCTTAATTTATGGAACGAAAAGCAGTAGCAATTGCTTCCATAACCTGCATTTCACTTATATAATCTAAAAAGGTTAACAATTATATATAAAATGAAATATTTAAGTGGTTTCAATCACTAACAACAAATCAATACAACAACCATCAATTTCAACAGACAGCATACACAACAAATACAAAACAACCATTCAATCAACAAACAAATAGTTGTTTGGGTTCAAAACATTTAAATTGTACGGAATGAAGAATAAACTACTAGCGTATCATTTACTCAACAGTCTTAGATAAAACTAAATAGGTTATTCATACATCCATACAATTCTAAAGTATCCTTACCCCAACAACCATAAACCAAACAACACAATCCAAATCAAATTTACTTATTATTAATTTTATTTCATACATTAGTTGTTTAATTTCCTTTCTTTCATTCATTCAGTGATATTTTTCATTCATATAACGGTTTATCTTCTTATTTTCATTTATTTCTTTCAATTTTATTTTCATTTTCATTTCTTTCAATTTTATTTAGAAATAACTTCAACCCTTTTACTTAAGTTTACAATTTCTCTTTATTATATTACATTCATTATAATTGCATGACCTCATCTATTTACCCTTTAATTACTTAAGTTTATAATCATCTATTTGTCATACTTACCTTTAATTAAATTTACTTGGTAAAATTTCAATTATAACTTAAGTTCATAACATTAAATTCTCATTTAATAGCGATTTCACTGAATACTTTCATTATTTCAAATTTCTACTTGTATAGTATTCTATTACAATCTCTTATTAAACATTTCAACTTTTAATATTTGGTAAGTTATATATATGTTATTTAAGGGTGTAATTGAAAGTTATACAAGTTTTCTCATTTCTTTTAATTAATTCATTGTTCAATAAATTTTTACATTTTGTCTAATAAGTTACAATTTCAACTTCCTTTTTATTTCCTTTATAACTTAGTATTAAATCTCTTACCTAAATTAGAGGTTTCAATTATTAATTACTTACCTTTCATTTCACTACAATAATTGAAACAATTAATTAACCGAAATTTAAGAATTAAATACCGGGTTAAACTTCAAATTATTTTAAAATAATAGATAAATATATTCGTACAACTTATATATCTCTAATTATATTTAAGACAATTCAAAATTTATATATATTTTTCTCTCATCAAAATGAATCTGTAGTAAAGCTACTACAGTGGCCTTCCCCCTTCGAAACTCGAAAATGAAAGTGGATGATGCGGTCGTCATCACCGAAATTATTTTCCAACGAGAAAGAGGAAAGTACAAAACTTATTTTCTCCAAAATCTTCTTTAAAACAATTCTTCCGAATTATATCGAAATATTTATATCAGAAAATACTTATAAACAATATTATTATATTCCAAAATTTATTCGAAAAAGTTTTCAAAAACCCCGGAACTTAAGTTCTAAATTTCCAAATTTCATTTATTTTATTTTTCAATCTTATTTCTATTATTATTTATACACTTTATTACTTAACAACCAATATAATACAACCGAATATGTATTATTTATAAAATTTTATTTATATATGTAGAAAATATAATAGGCAAAATTATTTCATTCACCTATATAAAACAAATATTATGTCGGTCTGTCCTATTAAGTGTTTAGAAATCCCTTTTGATGTCACAGCGTCCCATGCACCAACCAGAATTTATAAATACAAAACGGAACAGATTAACACAATATTAAAACCTTTTTATAACACTAACAAATACGCTCTCTCATATATACACTCAGCGACTCCCATATGGTATTATTACCCTATTAGTAAAGAGTCAAACCACACAAAGCTAAGGTTTATCACTAAACCAAAGCTCTGATACCAGACTGTAACATCCCGCCTTTTCGCACGCTTTAAACCTACACATGTGCCGATTCAAACCATATGAAAGGGCGGATTGTCATGGGGTAAATCAGCAAAAAAACAAAAAAGGAATAAAAAGAAA
This sequence comes from Allium cepa, assembly GCA_030765085.1. Lineage (NCBI taxonomy): Eukaryota > Viridiplantae > Streptophyta > Magnoliopsida > Asparagales > Amaryllidaceae > Allium > Allium cepa. The sequence goes on from CM060935.1 coordinate 28,782,042, forward strand.
ACAGAATCTCACCGCGAAAGAATAAAATATAATAATCAAATATGCAGTTTATAAATCTATTTACAAAACATTTGATTATATTTATATAATACATATCAGAGTTACACATACCAATAACAATGCAGCGGAACAGTATGAGTGTAGTGCAATAATATAAACGATAATAATACAAATCTTTGTCTTCGTCTTCCAGAGCTAAATCTTCAAACACTGAAACGCTCGGACTGACCCGAGCGAATTTGAAAGACAAAACACTCGAGTCAGAACTAAAAGATCTTATGTAAGTTAAATTAACATAAATAGATATGAGTGCAGTAACTCAAGAGATGATCGGGATTTACATCTCCTAAGGATCCGTTAAACTATTTACTATATAGTATTTGCGCTATTATAATAGTGTCTAATTGTAAAATAAACTTACTTTAAAATAGCGTTAAGGCTTTACATTTTCCACCTTAACACATAATATATTCCCATAGTCTATACAGTACCGTAATGTCCCCCATAATGGGCGTCGTCAGAGGGCACTCCATAGGTATGGTACAAAACCAAAATCGTATAAGGCGCGATAGGGTAGGTGACACGGCACAACTAGGTAATGCCAGGGTAGATATACCAATTGCTATCCGGACTAGTGGTAACGCATAGCCGCAGCTACCGCCCACCTCGAACAAACTCCCCCCTAAAATCAAAAGTAAAGGCAGCCACCGAATCAATCCAAAGTCAGAGTACAGTATCGAAGAGGAGTGTCCGATAAAGGGCGCTAAACCCCTTGGCCCGAGAATCGCTCCTGTTTTAGCCACCTTATGCCAACTCACGGGAGTTGGGTCCACGTATTTACCTCAAAGGAAACGCCGCCACCATCCTACTTCATTCTGGAATCTCCACCGCATACACGGTTGTTAAAGTGGTTTTCTTAGCTGGTAAAGAGTATGACAACTTCCAATCCCGGTCTCTTCAATAACCAAACGTTATTATAACACCGCGGTCATTTAAAAACAATTATACTTTCAAAACCAGAATATAATTATCCATTTCAAAACCCATAAATACGATATCCTTTCCATTTCCAAAACAACTCATTTTTATATTATTTTTATAAAACCCAAATCAATAATATCATTTTTATTTCAAATATATTTCTTTTCTAAAATCATACTTCTTAAAATTTATAATATCTGGGAACCAAACATTTGAATTATAACTTTCAAAACATAATACTTCGAAACTCATAGCTTTAAAACCATACTTCTAAAACTTGAATGGTTTGGATATTCAACAGTATATAGAATAAAATAGTTTGAATTTAAAATTTCTTTATAAAATAATTTCCGCGACTTTACAGATTTATTCATTTAAAATTTTATTCTAAAATCATAAATTTTAAATTCACTCTCAGTTGAATAAACCACTTCAATTTCAATATATTTATACTTTGAGTATTTAACCATTTCAAAACTTGAGGTTGGAAATTTAAATTCAATAATTCATTGTCCTATTATTTAGTTTTTAAATGTTTACATAATATCAAAAATCATTAAAAAATACAACTCCAATTACTAACAACTTAATCATTTCCTTCAATTTATTTATGCTAGAAATATTCGTTTAATTTATCTTGAATAAAAATCCAGTTATAAATATCATACCTTTAAAATTTTCAAGCTTTAATAAGTTTTACATCAACTTATAGAGATAAATTTTTAAATAAGTTCCATCAAATAAATTTCGAATTTACCTCCCAATCTTAACTGATTTAAATCATTAAAACTCTATATATACGTACGATATCTTAAACATGTACTTAACCATTTAACATAAATAATCAAACTCCATTGTTCAACTTATTTATTTTCATTTAACTGATTTATACATAGCTTAAATTCAAAAAAATTTTAACTATATTTGTATATATAAAATATATTTATATAATATCCAAATTTAATATTTATTAAACCGTATCATATCCAAACCATAAAAATCATTTCAAAAATAATTATATATATATACCGCGGTGTCTGTATATAATTTTCTATCATATGGTCAAGTGATACGGATATTTATCATTTCAATCCGCAATTTAAAATAAAAAATGCGGTTGTATATCATTTCAAACCGCAATCCCGAATGAAATGAAAATGCATAATAACTTGCAGTTTATATAATATAGAACACATCATCCATTTTCCCAATATCAATCATCAACCAATTTATTTCAATCATCATCAATTTAAACAAACATCAATAGAGCATATAAAATATAACAGGTATCAACGAACAGTTTATATTCAAATAAATAAATAAATAAATAACTGTTTAACTAGCAATTTATATACAAAATAAATAAATTTTAACTGTCAAGTTATATGCAATAATAAAATTAATTAACAGTTAAATTAAATAAATGCGATTTAATTGAGATGATGAATAAATTATGCAAAACAGTCATAAATAAATTTCTACTCATATCTTAAATCAATTTAACAAACATAAGAAAACTTTAAAGTTGTGAGTGGGTTAAAACACTCACCTTTTGAATTTAAAATCCGATTTAAACCCAAATATTGGACAGTCATCAAATTCGTCCAAGCCAGCGTTAACAGATCCGGAATTTCAATACGATCCTAACAAAAAAAACCTCGCGTAAATCAAAGTTTGTATGTGAAAGTTATCATCATTAAACGATTGGAAATTAAAATTAAAAAATAAATAAAACAAAACAAACAACTCTTACCCAACTGCCATGTCATCGCCCTCACGCTTCTTCCAAAACCAAAAACGCGACCCAGGTACTCACGATTCTCCTCGATTCGAACGACGTCGCCCCCTACGTGGAAGTGGCCACGGCTCTCGACGCCACCACGTACACGTCAAAGGCCGCCCCTCCCCCTTCATCAGCCATCTCGCGCCTCATACGGACCCACACGAGCCCCAGCCGCGGCCAGTAACCCATATACTCGAAACCCTAAATCACAATTTGTGCCAAATCCAACCGTTAAAATGACGAATCTCCTATGCCGATGAATTACGCTCCTCAATCTCCACAAAACCCAGAAACCAATTTCCGATCAGGCGACAAATGATTTCGACGCAACGGATGGCCGAGAATAAACTAGGGTTTTCTGGAAAAAAAATTAATTCAATTTCAAAGACGAATTGTAGATTTAGGTTGCGCTCGTCGAGAGCTTCAAATCCATATAAAATTTGCTATGGTTTGAGGAGATTGAATTTTTGGCTTTGGATTTGATTTTTGAATTGTATTTGGATCTAGTGTTGCAGCCATTGGAAAGAGGAGGAGCTGGGTGATTGTATACACAAAAAAATGAGAATAGATGGAGGCTAGGGTTTATAACTGGGTTTGTATATAGGTAGGTTAGAAATAGAGTAGATGGATCCGATAAACAAACGTGCTGAACGATAATTGGCCCAAAAAGCCCGTTCTGACTCCGGAACGAAATTGGGTCAACCCATATATCAAAATAGGTGTTTTAAAATATTCTAAATGCGATGGAAAAAGTTTCACGTCCAAATTCCATCGTATGAAGAAGTTATGCTGAAATCAATATTTTCAAATTGATTTCAAAACTGATTTCAATTTATCGATTTCAAGGCGTTTCGAGCCCGTACGATCAAACGACAACTCCGATCGCTACGAAACGTGAAACCCTACAATAATTCACTGTTATGGATCCGATAAAACTAGTTTTGTCGAAATCCGAGTCAGTGGCCAAAATGGCTATTTTTATATTAATTTAATAAATTAAAAATTCATTAATTAAATCACTTTTTCAATTTCACTTCCGAAATTTACAAATCTTATCAGTTTTGTTTTCTCAAACAATCTCAGTGATTTAAACCAATTTAGATGTCAATTAATTGTTGATTCAATCATAAATTTCAGTGTAAATTCAAATTTCGTTATATTTATAAATTATAAATTAACTTTTCAATAATTCCATTGAATTCACTATTCTTTTTTTCAATCCATTACAGTCTAAAGGTGAAATCAACATTGGTTCAAAGCTATTACATAAATATTTTACAATTTTAACTTAATTTCCAATTGACGTAAATTTTTATATTTAATTTCAATTTATTGCAATAGATCCAAATTATCATATTTTAAAACCAAATAAATAAATAAAGCTTGATTCCCGTTTAAATATTTAACTCATTTGATTGCAATTAACCTTTTTGTCATCAAATTAAATTTTTATATATTAATAAATTTTATTTCCATCTTTTTATTCACAAATCATCATATTATGAAGACATTTACGTTATTCCCCATTTATTACCTTAATTTATTTAACGTAACATTTGATTTACATCTATTGCAATGTTTTCCAATCTAATTGAATGAACTAAGTATATAACTCATACTAATTGTTGTAAAACTCTAAATCCCACATTTATAAGTATTATTTCCACTCAAATATTATAGATATGTACAGAGTATTGGTTTTCATTTAAACATTATTTATTATATATATATATATTAATTAAATAAATTCAATATTTAAGTCCGTTTAAATTTATTATCAAGTACCCATTTACCCTTTTCCAACAAATTTGAAAGCCATTCATTTACCATAACAATCATTTCCCATTCACACCTTATTATCAACCCACAATTATTGCAATTCATTATCTTATATAGATTTTATACAATTACCATAAACTTTACATTCAATTACTATTCAATGTATATTTATTCATAAATCAATTTGATACTTCCGTTTGTTTCCTTCTATTTGATTAATAACCTAGTATACATTCACATAAATTCCATTTCATTCCGTTCATTAATGGGTATTGCATTGAAATTTAATTTATTAGCTAAATTCAACATTATTGCCATTAATTACAATTGGATTACAAATTTTATTCAATAACCTAAATAAATAACATATATTAATTCAATACTTACATTTGTTTTCTCATATTCCATTAAAAAATCAAATCATAACATTTAAATTATTTTATTGAATTGGAATTTCATTCAAGTTAGTAATTATTAACTTTCATTAACACGTTTCCTAAATTTACAATGAATTACTGTAACAACGTTTTCTTACATTAACTAATTCAATGCCTACCCTATATTCTTCATATTCAAATTATATCCAGATATAATACTTACGCTATTTCATTTATTGAAATTTATTCAAATTGCTAGTAAATAGGTTTTAAGTCACTATTTATATATTTTAATTTAGCGTTCATTTCAATATTTGTTTATAAAGTTTTTTTTCTACTAAATTTAATTGCAAACTTATTAATTTAACCAAATTAAATCCACGAAATTCACGGGTCGTTACATGGTGTGAGTAGAGAATTGATGGGGGAAGAAGCTTGGATGGGTTTTTGGGTTTGTGCTTTAGTTTTGGGCTTTGGGTTCGGCCTGCATTGGCCTTTGCGTATTTTCAAACAGGATAAAATTAAAGAGTTTTCAGGTGGGCTCCAGCCCATTTTGGTCTGGATTTATTTTAAAGACAGGATTTAAATAAATAAAGAAAATTTGTCATAAAGTGAAAATAAATCCATAACCAATTGTCTTCCCAAAATTTATAACAAGCATAATGATTTAAAGCAAATATTTTTTAAAACCAATTTTCTTCAATGTTAAATGGTTATTTAAGGTTATATAAACCAAGAAATTTTGAAAATAATAAACTAGATTTAATTTGAAATTATTTAGTTAAGTTCATTTAAGTAAATTATTTTATCATAAATTAGTTAAGCTTTTAAAATCAATTCTTATTGTTTACCCTTAAGTTTATTTGAATAAACTGAAGTATAATTAAGATGATTAAGGAAAATTAAATGTTAAATTGTTGAATTAATTCAAGTTCTTAAGTGGTTTTATATTTATAATAATTATTTAATTTCATATATAATAAAGTTTTATTAAGAAGATGATTCGTAACGACGGATGTTATGTCGTTGTATAATCCGTTGTGAAATTAAATAAGTGAAATTTTACAAACTTTTACAGACAGAATTAAGTCACCGTTTGGTAATGAATGCCACTGAATAATTTTATGCGGCCAAACTGTTAAATGTTCCCAAACTGAACAGATGTGTTTATTGTAGATTATTCAAGCTATTACACATCTCGTCAGCAGAAACAAACACCATTCCGCTAAATATTTTCATTTTCTATGGGTAGTTTAAGACATCGATTTGATATTATCTGTGTAATTGTTTACTAGCAATGATAATCTCTGACCTATTATTCATGCATATATCAGTTATTTGTCTGTTAACTATATTCAGAATATAATGTGAATTGATCTATGGAAGCTGATTGATTTTGAATATTTGTATTGACTGTGAATTGTAGATTGATAAGTACCGTTGAGACTGATAAGCCTTATTCTGTTTGGATTAATTTTGAACCTAGTTTTGTTTTGAAAATAAATATTATTTTTAATAATGTTTTTAAAAGAATTGGTATTTTGGAAATATCAAAAGTAGTGTGTTATTATTGGAAATCTTTATAAAGGTATAATTTTTATAATATGTATAATTTAAACTATTTCAAGTATAAAAACTATTTTTGTAATAATTATTTAAAAGGTAAATTTATATTAAATTAGTATTTAAGTGTATTTTCTTTAACATATTCTATTAAATATAAGTTTTGTTTAAAATAATATATTGTAGAAAACTTTTATAAATTTTCATTTAATAAACTTAAGAAATGTATTTGATAATTTTATAAGTATGATTTGGAAAGTAGTTGTTTTAAATTTATGTTTACCTAGTACAATAAGCTTTCTTAGTGAATTTTAATCTGTTGGGATTTTAAATGTAAACAAAGCTTATTGGTTGCAACGGGAAATAACTTGGTTGAATTGATTGATTGATTTGATAGTTAAATAACCGACTATCAAATCTGGAAAAAAACTTAACTTTGGAAATATCTAGTGGAAATTCGAGAATTATATGGTACGGTTACCGTTCGAGGGGCTATATCGTACGTATAAACTCATTTGTTCTCTAAGACGAATTATAAGGAGACCCGTCCACAAACGGTTAGGAGGTGTACTCCAATCTTGTATTTCATCGGTATATTTCCTAAAGAACTGGGGTTGAGTTTACCGGGAAATAGCGAACGTTGTTTCGAAGAGACCGGCATCAGATTTGTAATCCGAAAACCACTTCGATCCAACGTGTACGTTTTTGTGATGAAGACTAGAGCTTGGAGTCGAAGATGGAGTAGTGAAGTGCAAAGGCTAGTCGCTAACTAATCCTGAGGGTGATTCCAAAATGGATGTAGTAGGAATATTGCCTTCGGTTCCGTTCGAACCCGGAACGGACATGTATGGATGAATGCTTTCAAACATCGTCAGGAGGATGGTGAGCATTCTAAGTGATATGTTCTAAAAAGGTAACACTGAGCCTCGAACCTCATTAACTAGGAATGACTGAAAATCAGGGGATATGCAGCAAGGCTAAGTGGGTTGCACCCAACTAGGTAAGGTCATCCCTATCTAGAGGTCCCTTTTAATTCGGCTATGTGGGCTGTTGCTGATCCCAACCGTGGGGTGATCTTACTCGGGCTATCCAGTAAGGGGTAGTCCAATCTTTTGTTGCAGGGGAACGGAAGGCTCGTCGGTATGCTGATCTAGACCAGGTACTGTGATAGGTGGTACCCCAGTGCCTAGTCATTCGTTGGAAATCCATTCTCCCTACGTGCTCTTTACGGTTTTGATTATAGAACCCTCTTTGTGGCTAGTATGCTAGAATTTAATAATGTAAAATTTTCAGCTATTTGAATAAGTATTTGTGTATAGACACTATTATAATATCAGAGGATTTTATAAGAATTGTTTTGGTTATCGTAAGGTAAAAACCCTATATGTTTATTTGTGGCGTGGTCTTACGAGATACCTTTGATTTCAAAAGGATTTCTAAACTTTAATAAATCAAGTTGAGTGTGTTTCTCATGCTGGTTTACCAGACTGACTTGGGCTTGGTGTTTTTCCTATATGCTCGGGTCAGACCGAGCATATTTCCGGGTTTAGCTGGAAGACTGGAAGCTTCAGGAGAGGAGCCAGAATTCGGAGACATATTCACATAAATGCTTATGTTTAGTCTGTATTTAGTTGTGTGTCAACTAGATGTAAGGATAGGTTGTTATAAACTGTCTGAGTTGAATGGTTGTAACTCTGATTTAAAGCCTATATATGTTATTAAAGTAATAGTTATGGTTTCATGTAAATATTTATTTATATTATAGTTTATTCGTTCCGCTGTGAGATTCTGATTGTTCTCTTTTCTTCTATCTTCTTTCTATTTCGACCTTCTTTCTTTCACTATCCGTCTTCCCATGCGATTTGGCTGACAAGTGTAGTTTAAGGTCATTTTAAATCGGTACGCAAAAATGGGTTGTGACATTTTGGTATCAAAGCCTAGGTTGAGTGAATACCTAGGTTCGGGTCGGTTGCTCATTAGGGAAAGTATCTGTAGCAAACTGTTTGAGTCTGAGTGTCTCTCTGTGTGTGTGTGTGTATATATACAAGAGCGATTATTTGTTAGTTATATATAAAAATGATTTTATATTGTGTTAATTGATCGGTTAAGTGGCACATGGGTTTAGGTCAATACGAGTAGCTAACGTTATCGATAGGGATCTCAAAACACTTGAACCAGGCCAACGGACACAATATTGTTTTCGAGGGGTAGATGAAACAATTTTACCCAGAATATGTTTTTCTATATAAAAGGGTATGATTTTTAAATATATGGTATTTAATGTGATTGGTTGGGATGATAATAATTTATCATCTAGGATTGAGTGGTCTTAGTCGTCAACGTTGGGTATTTTCATTGGTTGTCCTTTTTGACTTGGGTATACCCTTAGAAATCTGAACCCTTTAGGATTTGAAACTTTGGAAAATAACTTTTACTAAGTTTTATTTGCCAAAGGGATTTAGAAAACTTTTAAACTAATATTTTGGGAAAATTTTCCACCCTTTAAGATAATTTATATGATTATGGATTTCCTAAAAGATATTTGAGAATTTAAAACCTTATAACACTTTATTTGTTATATATATATATAAACTGAAGAAATCAATTGTTTATAAACTTATAGTATTATTTTATATTTTTCTCTACCTATAATCACTTTTCAAATATATCCTTAAATTATTTTGGAAAGATGATTTTATAAAATCTTGGATAAAAGGAATTTAAAAGGGGGAATAAATTTTGAAATGTAAACCTTGATGTACTCTTTAGCTTATAAAAGACTTAACCTTAGGATCTCACCTTTAGGTTTTGGTATTGACTATAGAGAACTCGTAGCATCAATCATGGTGGAGCACTGCCTAGGGCTAGGAGAAATGATGATTTTGACCAGGTCAGGAGAAATCGGGCGGATCTTAATGAGTCGTCCTTATATGAGCAAGAGCCAAGGGAGCCGATAGAGCATGTTGAGCAACCTCAGCCTCAGCCTCATGAAAAAGACCCCATGGGGGAATTCATCAGTGAAGAAGAGTTTGAAGTCGAGGGTGATAATGAGGAGTTTTACGACGAGGAAGAGTTCGAAGTAGAGGAGGATCTCAAATCAGAAAATGATGATGCAGTCATTTAGGAGATAAGGGAAGTTGTTGAGGAGCCAGTTGCTGGTGTAGATTTCCTTCTAAGAGAGCCAAGTCCAGAGATTGTTTGGGTTCTGGACAGTGCTGTGGAGTCCAAAGAATTGTCAGGACCCAAAGGGGAAGACTCTGGTAGTAAGAGTCCATAGTTAGTTTTGGTTGCTTTTTCTTGGTTGTGTCTGCATTTTTGTATGTGTTTATAACCCTTGGATGTCAGATATTAGGTGTTAAATGTTTGGTAGGGTGATATATATAACTGTATATATATGTATGTTAGTATGGATGATGATAACATTTGTAGGAATATTTAGGCTCGTACTAGATATAATGTATATTTTGATATAAAGTATGAATCTATGTATTTACTGGTGTAGTTTGGATTGTTATTGATCTGTTCTAATGTGTGTACATAATTTTACTAAATTAGCTATGGAATTTCGGGGAAGAATTTTTTAAGGGGGAAGGAATGTAACGGCCCAGGATTTTAGACATACCGAGTTGTGAATATTAATTTATAATATTCAATAATATTGTATTTTAATATACAATATTCCCATTAATCAATAATTAATAACTGTACATAATTTATTTTTTCAAAACCAGTATAATTTAAATTTTTAGATGTATTTTAAAACACAGATTGATTAAATGGAATTTCTTATATATGTATATTTTGTTTTAAAGATAAAATATATATTTTTTGTTTTAGATTAAATATGTGTAGTTTGTTTTGGAGATAAATATGTATATTTCATTCTAAAGATAAAATATTTATATTTTTCTTTAGAGACAAAATACGTATATTTTATTCTAAAGATAGAGTGTAATAGAAATTAAATTAATTAGGAAAAATATTGTATACAGTTATTAATTATCATAGATTTATAATACTTTATTTGTTATATATATATATATATGAATTAAAGAGATAAATTATTTATAAACTTACTGCATTATTGTATATTTTTCTCTACCTATTATCACTTTTCAAATATATCCCCAAATTATTTTGGAAAGATGATTTTATAAAATCTTGGATAATAGGAATTTAAAAGGGGGAATAAATATTGAAATGTAAACCTTAATTTACTCTTTAGCCTATAGAAGTCTAACATTAGGATCTCACCTTTGTGTTTTGGTATTGATTGTAGAGAACCCGTAGCATCAGTCATGGTGGAGTACTGGCTAAGGCTAGGAGAGATGGTGATTTTGAATGGGTTAGGAGAATTCGGGTGGATCTTAACGAGCCATCCTTATATAAGCAAGAGCCAGGGAGCCGATAGGGCCTGTTGAGCAACCTAAGCCTCAGCCTCAGAAAGAAGACCCCGTGAAGGAATTCATCAGTGAAGAAGAGTTTGAAGTCGAGGGTGACGATGAGGAGTTTGACGACGAGGAAGAGTTCGAAGTAGAGGAGGATCTCGAATCAGAAAATGACGATGCAGTCATTTGAGAGATAAGGGAAGTTATTGACGAGCCAGTTGTTGGTGTAGATTTCCTTCCGAGAGAGCCTAGTCAAGAGATTATTTGGGTTCCGAACAGTGATGTGGAGTTTAGGGAATTGTCAGGACCCGAAGGGGATGACTCTAGTAGCAAGAGTCCATAGTTAATTTGGGTTGCTTTCTTTTGGTAGTGTCTGCCTTTTTGTATGTGTTTATAACCCCTGTACATCATGGATGTTAGGTGTTAAATGTTTGGTAGGGTGATATATATATATATATCTGTATATATATGTATGTTAGTATGGATGATCATAACATTTGTAGGAATATTTTGGCTGGTACTAGATATAATGTATATTTTGATATACAGTATGAATCTATGTATTTACTGAGGTAGTTTGAATTGTTATTGATCTGTTCTAATGCGTGTGGATAATTTTACTAAATTAGCTATGGAATTTCGGGGACGAAATTCTTTTAAAGGGGGAGGAATGTAACGACTCGGGATTTTGGACATCTTGAGTTGTGAATATTAATTTAATATTCAATAATATTGTATTTTAATATACAATATTCCCATTAATCAATAATTAATAACTGTATACATTTTTTTCAAAACCAGTATAATTTAAGTTTTCAAATCTTTTTTAAAATACAGATTGATTAAACGGAATTTCTTATATATGTATATTTTGTTTTAAAGATAATATATATATATATATTGTTTTAGATTAAATATGTATAGTTTGTTTTAGAGAAAAATATGTATATTTCATTCTAAAGATAAACTATGTGTATTTTGCTTTAGAGACAAAAAATGTACAATTTATTCTAAAGATAGAATGTAATACAAAATTAAATTAATTGGAAAAAAAGAGAGTTTAAGTTGAAAGCTTCTAAAATAATAATATATATACATCTTGAATAAGAAAGGTTATACATATATGTAATGATAAGTTAAAAAGGAAATTTTATAATATTTAGATAGATAAAAATGTTATAAATAAAATGATGAGTAATCAAGAGAAACAATCTATATACATAAATATCAAATGAACTTGATTTATTTGGAAGTAATATATTTTTATATTTAATAGGGGTATATATGGACACATATATACATGAAGGCTTAGAAATTGTTTTAAAACTACTTTGTAATCCTTATTTTACAATACTGTGAAGTCATGTTGACCCAAAAAGTGTTTTGAAAAATGTTACTTTAGATCCTTTAAATTTAATTAATAGGCTTCATTTATAGAAATTTGGTATAAGTATAAAATGCAAACTTTTATTTTATTGTATACATATGAATATAGAGTGTTTAGTATAGGATGTTATGTTATTTCATTTTGTTTAAAGTACTATATGTATATAAAGGTATATACCAAGAAGTATTATTTTAATATAGTTTCTCATTTTTATTTTTAAATAAGAAACAAATGCAAACACTACTTTGACAAGTAATGTTAACTATGGGCTGTCTAAATTCTTGAGTATACTTACATATACCTTTAATAATGTATGGTTTATATTATTATAAATATAATAGTAGGATAAGTTTGTAAGTCATTTACTGTTAAGTGAAAAGAAGGTTAACAAAAATAAGTAACATAACTGTTTTAATGTAGTAAAAACTATGGGTAAATTAGAAATGAAATTAAGTTAGAAAAACAAACTAATACTTGGCAGGAAACAGTTGATAATATATTGTAATGATTATCTAAATTCTTTTTAAAATATTTCTTCATAAAGAAAATATCATCTCATCCTCCAGAATCTCTATCCAAGTCTATCATCTGAGGTTGTAAAATATGTATATATGTGAGAGTTTAGATTGTGTAGCTGGTTTTAAAATTCAACCCGTAACTTAAGAAAGAAAAAGCCTCTGTTCAAAAGTTAAGAAACAGGAAATCAAAATTTAAAAAAATAGGAAAGCAATACCCTGTAACCAAGTCTGGTGATCTATGTTTAATTCAAACCCAGGATTTTCAAAAGCAAGTTCAAGATTCGGTTTCAAAGATTTCAAGTTTTCAGATTAAAGATTTCAACTTCAAGATTCTGGAATCAAATGTGGAAGGTGAGAAACATTTATTTTAAAATTTGAAAATGATAATGATTGCTTTGTTTACAGTAAATATATGATCATCCCAGTTTCAAAAACCAATATCTCTAAATCTATTTCATTTTTGATGATGATGTAAACTAGAAATATGTTTATTTTCTACTAAAGTTTGTGTTTAAAATAGTTTGTGAATAAAATTATGCTGTGTAGTTAACTAATGGTAGGATTTACAGTGAATAATCAATTTTGGTGAAGAATCAATATTTTTAAATCAAGATTTTGAGCATGCATTTTAGTTGCCTGTATGGAAATATGAATTTTAGTAGAAAGATTGTAATTTTTCATGCTTTAAATTTCGAGAAATTGTTAGATGACCAGAATTCATTAAAAATAATAATTTTCACCGACTTCGTTAACGAGAGAAGTTGCGGCTGGTCTAGAGGGGGCAGGTGGACTTTAGGAAGGTGTCGACCATGGCCAATTGTTGGATTTAGTCTTGGTTTGGATATGTCGATGGATTTTTGGGTTTGGTGAAGCTTTGGGTAACAGTGGGAATAGGGTCGATTTCGGAATTGATGGGGCGACCGGAGTTCAAGGGTTTCGCCAAAGAGATGACTGCATGTATGGGCTATCGTTAGGGGTCAATGGTGTACAATGTTGTGATAGATCGACATGTGGTGGGTCAATTTTTGGTGATAGGTTGATTTTCCAGTTTCGGTGGGTTTTGCGGAGTTGATCAAACTATGTCCGGAGGGGATTGTGGCCTCGGTGAATTGGCATTTGGATCAGGTAAGGTTGAGAGACTGGATGGAGGTGTCGCGGCGTTGAGTTGGTCCCTGGCGAAGGTGTACACGTGCACAGCGTGCGATGGTTTCCAGAGCTTGTGAATTGAGAGAGGTGGGTAGGCTTCTGGGTTTGTCCACATGCAATGATGTTCGAGAGGGTAAATGTTGAGATGATCGAAGCGGTTTATCCTCCGGTTCGTGGTACCGATTTCAAGTGCATTTGGTATGAGTAGAGAAGTGATGGGGGAAGAAGCTTGGATGGGTTTTCGGGTTTGTGCTTTAGTTTTGGGCTTTGGGTTTGGCCTGTATTGGCCTTTGCATATTTTCAAACAGGATAAAATTAAAGGGTTTTTGGGTGGGCTCCAGCCCGTTTGGTCTGGATTTATTTTAAAGACGGGATTTAAATAAATAAAGAAAATTTGTCATAAAGTGAAAATAAATCCATAACCAATTGTCTTCCTAAAATTTAAAACAGGCATAATGATTTAAAGAAAATATTTTTTTAAACCAATTTTCTTCAATGTTAAATGGTTATTTAAGGTTATATAGAAAAAGAGATTTTGGAAATCATAAACTAGATTTACTTTGAAATTATTTAGTTAAGGTCATTTAAGTAAATTATTTTATCATAAATTAGTTAAGCTTTTAAAATCAATTCTTATTATTTATCCTTAAGTTTATTTGAATAAACTGAGGTATAATTAAGAAAATTAAGGGAAATTAAGTGTTAAACTTTTGAATTAATTCAAGTTCTTAAGTGGTTTTATATTCATAATAATTATTTAATTTTATATATAATAAAGTGTGTTTAAGAAGATTGTTCGTAACGACGGATGTTATGCCGTCGTATGATCCATTGTGAAATTAAATAAATGAAATTTTACAAACTTTTACAGACAAATTAAATCACCATTTGGTGATGAATGCCATTGAATAATTTTATATGGCCAAACTGTTAAGATGTTCCCAAACTTAATAGATGTGTTTATCGTAAATTCTTCAAGCTGTTTGACATCTGGTCAGCAGAAATAGACACCATTCCGCTAATTAGTTAATTTAACTTGTACGGGTAGTTTAACCCATCGATCTGATATTATCTATGTAATTGTTTACTAGCAATGATAATCTCTGATCCGTTATTCATGCATATATCTATTATTTGTTCGTTAATTATATTTGAGAATATAATGTGAATCGATTTATGGAAGCTAATTTATTTTGAATATTTGTATTGATTGTGAATTGTAGATTGATAAGTACCATTGGGACTGATAAGCCTTACTCTTTTTAGATTGATTTTGAACCAAGTTTTGTTTAAAAATAAATATTATTTTTAGTACTGTTTTTAAAAGTATTGATAAGTATTTTGGAAATATCAAAAGTAGTTTATTGTTATTGGAAATCTTTATAAAGGTATAATTTTCATAAGTATGTATTATTTAAACTATTTCAAGTATAAAAACTATTTTCGTAATAATTATTTAAAAGGTAAATTTATATTAAATTAGTATTTAAGTATATTTTCTTCAATATAATCTATTAAATATAAGTGTTGTTTAAAATATATATTATAGAAAACTATATAAAGAATATTGTCATTTAATAAACTTGAGAAATGTATTTGAAAATTGTATAAGTACGATTTGGAAAGTAGTTGTTTTAAATTTCTGTTTACCAAGTAAAATAAGCTTTCTTAGTAAATTTTAATCTGTTGGGATTTTAAATGTGAAAAAGGCTTAATGGTTGCAACGGGAAATAACTTGGTCGAATTGATTGATTGATTTGGTAGTCAAATAACTGACTATCAAATCTGGACAAAAACTTAACTTTGGAAATATCTAGAGGAAACTCGAGAATTATATGGTATGGTTACTATTCGAGGTTCTATACCTTACATATAAACTCGTTTGTTCTCTAGGATGAATTATAAGGAGAGCCGTCCATAAACGGTTAGGAGGTGAACTTCAATCATGTATTTTGTCGATATATTTCCTAAAGAACCGAGGTTGAGTTTACCAAGAAATAGCAAACGTTGTTTCGAAGAGACTGGGTCAGACTTGTAATCCGAAAACCACTTCGATCCAACGAGTACATTTTCGTGACGAATTCTAGAGCTTGGAGTCATAGATGAAGCATTAAAGTGCAAGGGCTAGTCGCTACTATTCCTGAGGGTGATTCCAAAATGGATGTAGTAGGAATAGTGCCTTTGATTCCGTTCAAACCCCGAACGGACTTGTATGGATGAATGCTTTCGAACATCGTCAAGAGGATGGTGAGCATTCTAAGCGATATGTTCAAAAAAGGTAACGCTAAGCCTCGAACCTCATCAACCAGGAATGACTGAAAATCAGAGGATATGCAGTAAGGCTAAGTGCGTAGCACCCAAGATGGATTAGGTTACCCCTGTTTAGAGGTCCCTTGTTATTCGGCTGTGTGGGCGGTTGCTAAACCGGACCGTGGGGTGATCTTACTCAGGCTATCCAGTAAGGGGTAGTCGTTCATTTGTTGCAAGGGAACAGAGGGGTCCTCGGTATGCTGATCTAGACCTGATACCGTGATAGGTTGAACCCCAGTGCCTAGTCATTCATTGGAAATCCATTCTCCCTATATGCCCTTTACGGTTTTTATTGTAGAAACCACTTTGTGGCTAGCATGATGGAATTTAATAATGTAACAATCTCAGCTATTTGAATAAGTATTTGTATATAGACGCTATTATAATATCAGAGGATTTTATAAGAAATGTTTTGGTTATCGTACGGTAAAAACCCGACATGTTTATTTATGGCATATTCTTACGAGATATCTTTGATTTCAAAAGGATTTCTAAACTTTGATAAACCAAGTGGAGTGTGTTTCCCACGCTGGTTTACCAGACTGACCCGGGCTTTTTCCAATATGCTTGGGTCAGACCGAGCATCAGGTTTAGCTGGAAGACCGGGAGCTTCATGAGAGGAGCTGGAATCAGGAGACGTATTCACGTAGATGCTTATATTCAGTCTGTACTTGGTTGTGTGTCAACTAGACGTAAGGACAGGTTGTTATAAACTGTCCAAGCAGAATGTTTGTAACTCTGATTTAAAGTCTGTATATGTTGTTAAAGTAATTGTTTTGGTTTCGTGTAAAGATTAATTTATATTATAGTTTATTCGTTCCTCTGTGAGATTCTGATTGTTCTCTTTCCTTCTATCTTCTTTCTATTTCAACCTTCTTTCTTTCTTTCACTATCCATCTTCCTGTGCGATTTGGCTGACAAGCGTAGTTTAAGGTCAGTTTAAATCGGTACGGAAAAATGGGTTGTGACATTTGTTGTAGTTTTTGACTCTGATCTTTGCCTATTGTTCTGACTCGATGTATATAGTGTGGTCCTTATACCACTTCTGTTGTATCATATTGTATTATACTAGGATGCATCTGTGTATATGTATGTATATGTTTGGCTGACGTTCTATGATGTTAAATACATATTGTTGCTGTATTTTCTTTTGATAGATCCGTTAGCCACTGTAATATTGTATTATGCATTTACTGAATAAGTCGATCCACTTGAGAAAGAAAGAAAAAATTAGAGCACCAAATCGACGTATTTAATAGATTTTTAAGACAAAGCTATGGATGGTCACTCCTAACCAGCCTTGTTCTTCGCATTTGTAGACAGTATTACCCAGTAATACTCTTTGTTAATGTGGGTCTTGGGGTGGGGCATCACATCGGGTGTTCCCACTCTAATTGACCGCTCTCTTTTTCATGCACAACCATATCCATAATTTTAATATAACCGAGGATATCTAGAAAAGTGATAACATACCATACTTGGATGCGACCCACTTAGCTCTGCTACATCTCCCTGTATTAGTCATTCCCTATTGATGAGGCTTGAGGCTACGTTGACTTTTTGAATAACATTCATATTTGGAATGCTAACTTTGCCTTCTAGGTAACAATGCAATGATGGAATTTATCCATACAAGTTGTCCTGGGTCTGGACAAATCGAATCACCATCTTCACTAGCTTCACTATATCTCAATTCGTAATGCACAAATCAGATCGAAGTGGTTTTCGGATATTTAAATCTGATCCCAATGTCTTCAAAACGATCAACGAATTTGGCAAGATTTGATAGTCGGTTATTTAACTATCAAATAACACACATAAGTAGTCACTAGGCCTAGATTATAAATCTTTCAACATCTATTTAAAAATATATTTTTAAAGATATGTATTCAAATCTCGTTCAATATAATAATATCTGAAAACAATTTCAAATACTTCTAAACATAACAGGATATTTCCCACACTTAG
Source organism: Allium cepa (assembly GCA_030765085.1). Classification (NCBI taxonomy): domain Eukaryota; kingdom Viridiplantae; phylum Streptophyta; class Magnoliopsida; order Asparagales; family Amaryllidaceae; genus Allium; species Allium cepa. Next base: position 28,800,242 of record CM060935.1, read on the forward strand.
AAACATTTTCAGTTTAAGTTTGAAACCCATTACTTCGGAAAAAGTATTTCTATATAAATCATTTCGTAGTTAGAATATTTCAAAACCATTTAATTCCAATACTTAGGAACATTTCATCTTATCTCACAAATCTCTGGAGTTTTATTAATTCACTCTAAAATTTCCAAAATCTATCGATTATACTTATTTATAATCTAATTAACAATTTATAACTCCTTTAATGAATTCACGTTCATTTTCGAAATTCCCAAGTCTAACTATTTTGGAAAAATTATTTAAACTCCTAGAATTCCTATTATAACATTCCACTTATACTACCACATCTGTTCAATAAAAATCTAGTCCACAATCTCATCAGTATTTATAAATAAATCCCAATTACTTACTTCTAAATTCTATATATATATTTATTTATTTTTAAAATTCAACATACCTAAATTATTATTTTAATTCTCTCTCGATTTGTCACAAATCGATTCGCATTTCCAATTTCATAACTATTTCCAAATTTCGATATAGAATTCATTATTTCTCTCTAAACCGATTTCCTGATCTCATTATATATCCTAACTGTGAATTTTATATTTCCAATTTACCAAATGAAAATCACTTCCCTTTTATTTATAAACATCATTTATAAACTTCAAAATTTCATTTCTAGTTTACAACAGTTTCATATTATTTAAGTTCATTTATAAATCAATTTCTAATCAAAATTTCAATCATAAATCTATTTCTCAAATAATCCAAACTATATTCCTGTGACGATCCGAATTCCGACGCTCGAAAGTCGACATCCACACTTCACCCGTATTCGAATGTCGTGGATTCAACTATTGAAATCCGATTCGACGGAGCTTATAACACGTTAACTAAACAACACAGCAGAAACAGAAATGGATAATTTATTGATACACAACAATTTGATAGAACATCTGATACAAATGAGATATCAACACATATCAGAGGCAGATACAACAACAAAAATAAGAATACAGCAATAACAACGGAAAATAATATCTCTAATTGCCAAAGCTCCAAAGATTCCAATCAAAATCTCAAACCACCATCATGCTGTAGTGAAACTCAAATGCGATACCAATGCGATAGCTAAACCAAAGATTTCGAAGATTGCTAAAGCTACACCTATTATTTGAATATCTTAAGATCTGACTCTCGGCTGCCCATGTGGAAAATTGTGGGCACCTAGAGTTTAGAAGGAAACAATAAACTCCAGGTCAGTCATAGAGCTGGTGTGAGCAAACAAAAACAGTTGTTTACATAAAAATGAACTAAAAGAATTCAAAATAAATTCGCTACGCTTTTTGGAAAATGAAACTACGATAAGGCCTCCCAGCACACACATAATGCAATCGCACACTTGGGGGAGATTTCTCCTTATGATAGTCAAACATGCTTGATACGCGAAGATCCATTTGGATTTCCAACAAATGGTCAGGCTAAGGAACTTCCCCACCACATGGGTACGCCTCTACAGGGACGCCCCAAGAACATAACCAGCTCTCTGCCAACACAAGGTCGGGTTACCTCTGTAACTAGGTAACTACTGACACGAGTATGCCATCCCCCAGTCGTCACCGACCTTTATCCGAGGGCCCTCGGCACCAACAAATTCCAAAAACCACATAAGTTAAATATCTGGGCTCCATGCCATGAAATCACTTTTATCTAGAAGGAAATGCACATACCTAAAGGGCGCGACCCTCATAACCTTGCAGCATTCTACCTGTTTCGACCATATCTGGGTTGTGAGGTTCGACAAAGTCTCGTCCACAAAGCTACGCTTTTCACAAAAGCCATGCTTTGATCAACATATGATCAACAACACTTATCATGCCACACTACCAAATTGGGTGTGTATTACTGATAACCATCCACTACATAACCTCTGAGCTCGTACGTCTTAAAGAAGGGTGTTAAGCAAAGAGAATAAATTCTCCGCCACCAAACAGAAATGTATTTGATAGAAATCAGCTTTACATCTCAAAGTGTAATGTCAGACATACAAACATACATGTCCGTTCCGGGTTCGAACGGAACCGAAGGCACTTTAAAGAAGCCCTTGCAAATCCGGATAATCACTAATCACGTCCGGACACCCCATCACATAGGATGATCAAATCTCTATACCGAGGCCATTTGGTGCAGAGACATTCGATAGGTATTCCTTTCGCTTTCGATAATACCGGTCTTCACCGCCGTCTTCAAATGCTATCCATTTCGTTGTATCATTATTAGGAATGGTTTTTATCACATAAAGTCCTTTCCCGACTAAACTGAACAATGAGCGCTAATTTTAAAACCATATGGATATATAAGGATCTTATTTAAGTCACAACTTTCAACACTTGTTTCCCAAAACCTTTCATTTTGAATGGTTCAAATAAATTTCGACATTTTAATCCTTTTAAACAAAAGATTCACCTTTTAAAATCCACTTCAATTTGATACTAAGGTTTACCAATCTTTCACAAAGATTCATTCATAGCTTTTAAAACTATTTCCATTTTGATTTACCCATAACTTTAAAATCATTTCAACAACTGGAAATCCTTCCTTTATATAAAGGCAATTATCATTTGAAAACAAAAAAATTTCGTTTCGGAAAAATCCGATCAAATATGCTTAAGTTATAGCCTTTAAAGTATAAACTTGGGTTAAATTTAAATTCCAAAAACAATACTTTTAAAATACTTCAAAAATGGTTTGAAATCCATATATATGCATTATATAACTTGTCTAACCTTTTTGATCCTTAGTTTCCAAAATCATAACATATATACATAGAACTCAACTTCAAATCTTGAATTCAAATTCAAATCAAACTATTTAAATTTCAAAACTTCAACAAGCTATATTACTTTCAAAATTTCCTTTTTAAATTTTTTCATTTTTACACCAATTTCACTTCCAAGCCAATTTGGATTCAAATTTCAACTTTTAAACAATATAATATTTAAATTCAAAATATCTGCGACTTAATCAGTTTTCCGTGAAATCCATATTTGTGTGTGTGTATGGTGTAGTCTAGGGGTTTTACACACAACAATAACATATCGCAGCCATCGTCAATTCAAGCACAACAATATCGATAAGCGTTGTAATCCTATAACACTTATCTTCCATTCACAGATAAACAAGTAAATTTATCATAGATAAACAAATCGCAGTTCATAGCTCAATCCACAAAATTCAATCACAGAACATCACATCGGAGAAATCAAACAATTCAAAGCATCCAATACAGTTCAAACATCCATAAGCAAGATCAATTAATCGTCTGATTAATTTAAACCAGATTAATTACTTATGAATAAATTAATAATCCTGGTTAATTAACATTAATTAATTACAAACCTTTAATTAATTCATAATTCAATCATCCTTTGATTATTGAATAATTAACCTTTAATTATTTGATTATTCTTTTATTAATTATCCTCAAATTAATTACCTTAATTAATTAGTCACATAAATTAATTATCCTTTAATTAATTATTCTTTAATCACTTGATTAATCAACCTTTAATCATTAGTTAATTATCCTTAATTACTTTCGTTAGGTAATTATCTTTAAGTAATTAACTACATGCAATTACTATATTAATTAATCTTAATTAATAATCCTTTAATATAATTACACAAAGTAATTACCCTTTAATTATATTAAGTAATAATCTTTCATTAATTACATTAAGTAATTATACATAATTAATTCATCAAGTAATTATACTTTAATTCTCATCATTAATTACTTAACTCATACAAATTAATTAATCCTTAATTAATACTTAATTAACCTTTAATTAAGTAATTATCATTAAATTTCAAAATAATGATCCTTTAATCTTAGGGTAACCTATTTATCTTAATTTATTACATAATCATCATTTAAATCATATTTTAAGTAACCTTTGAAAAAAACTTAACATAGTCATACAATTTAACATAAATCCTTTTAAGTTAGTTTATAATCAAAATCATTATTCAAGATGTACCGTTTTATCTTTAAAATCTTATTTAAATAACCTTGAAAATAAATTATCATCAACATATAAATTAACTTAATATCCTTAAGTTAATTATAAATCAAAAACATCATTTATGATAAACCATATATGTCTTAAATCATTTTCTTAATTTAAACTATTAAATTTTATTTTCAAAATAAACTTAAAAAACAAAACTTAATTTATTTTAAGTTAAATAAACTATACAACTTTCATTGACCCAAAACTTAAATAAAATTTTATATATTAAATAAGTTTGTTTTAAGAATATAATTTTAAAACTTATTTTATTTAAATTTCAAAAACAGATTTGTTTAAATACTAAAAACCTCAGACTCGAGACAACCTCGGGTTGTAACCCGAGTCGCATCCCAATTTCCCCGAGTAAAACCTCGAAGCAACCCTTTTTTTTGACTTTAAATTTTAAAACCTGGTTAACTAAAAATGACTCGAGCCAAAACCTTGAAACCATCCGAGTCAAATTCGAAAATCCCCGATCACGACTTCGAGTTTAACTTCATCCTCTTCCTACAGCATCACCCAGGTACTTAAGTACACGCATGCACGTGTACACCAAGTCTGGTCATCTTCGACCGGCGCTGCAACCATCAACACATCGACGACATCATCCTCGACCGACACGACCACCCAGTTTTGTCCAATTTGTCTGGAATCAAAATGATGCAATTGAGTACTTCCAGGAATCCAACTTTGATCAACGAAATCCTCCTTATGCCGACGATCCCTGCCACTAGCAACCACGCCACCTCGACCAGAGTAGCTCCATTCGTCAATGCTTCAATTCCCCTTGGTGCGGTAGCACCCGATCCACCCATGACGGCAAATTCGCCTTGTTTCTATCATCAACCAAGTTAGGTTTATACCATCGTCAACCAGCCACCTCGATCCAATACAAATCCATCCACCATTTTTCCTGAAACCCCTGACCTTCGAGCTAGCTGTGGCCACGATCCCGAGACCCTCCTCCACTCCGATCACTAGAATTTCCCAAAAAACAAATTTAAGTTCATCTCTAAATTTCTCCACAAATATAAACTTAAAAATTATCAATTGATTATCAAAAATTATAATTTTGAAATGCGAATCTGTTCCTATGATTACATCTTGAAATCCAAACATTTGGTTTTTTTGAGTTGAAAGGATTTTACTGTAATTTCTAGCTTTTGAAATAATTACTAAATATTTTTACTGGAAATGATTTTTAAAAATAGTGTTACATTATTATAATCATTTCTTCTTTAGGGATCTAAGCCTAAAACAAATCGGGCAAAGAGAATTTGAATTTTTTTAATTTGTTTAAAACCTGTTGAGCTTAGAACAGAAGCATGTTTTCTATATGTACACTTATATTTGCACATATATATACAAGCATGCAGAAATAATTAACAACTAACAAACAGTTTTCACAATATACTTCAAGTACCAATTTAGATATCAAAACATATAGGTAGGTTCAAGTGAGTTTGCTCACCTGTCAAAGAAGAACAGAGAGAATCTGGAAATGGATTAAAAACTTGAATTTTGATCTACCAGATTTAGTTTGAGATGCTCTGATCTAAAGCTTTAAGATTTTGAAATGAATTTGAACTTGGAAATACTGGGACTTGATTTAGCTTTAGGATTGATTTGAATTTTTATATTTGCTTCGCTGTTTGAAAACTAGAACTTGAATTTATTTTTAACTTTGACCTACTACTTTAATTATTTTAGTTGAATCTGATCTTTATTTTAAACTGATCTGAATCTTGCTTCTTTGATTTTTTTTGTTGAACTTAGCTTGCTCAAAGCTAAGACGATCTTTGCCTTGGTTTTCCAGGTTAAATTTTTGAGTTTTTGTTTTTCTGGTTTGTATGCTTTTCTCTGGTTTTGTTTGATTTACATTTTTCTTCTTTAAGTTTTGAATAATTTGAGAAATGCAAAGTGAAAGATGAAGAAAGGAATGAGAAGAATAGATGTGTGTATATAACTCTTGAAATTCTTTTTATTAATAATTTTTAAAAACAAAATAAAGACGACACTTGTTATTTTCATGAAATGATTGAATTACACTTGTATTTTGCATGTTTCAGTTTGTTTACAAATGTTTAAATGCATTTAAAATGGATTACACTTGTAAACGCATGGTCATTTTCTTTTACACTTGTTAAAACAATTAAAGTTATGTTTAAACCCCTACTTGATTTAATTTATAAATTTTATTTTAAACCTTTATGTCATTATAAATTACGTAATATGTTTTCTTATGTATATATAATTTTAAAAGAAAGTATTTAATCCTTTTATTCATTTTCAAACTATTATACTTTAATTAAATAAATTTGTATTATGTGTTTTAATTGTTATATATATATATACAATTTACAATTTAAAAGAAAATGTACATTAAACCTTTTTTATCAAATTTTATTTAAATCATACAAACCATATTTATTTCAATATATATATATATATATATATATATATTAAAGCTTGTTATTTATTTAAAAGAAAGCAAGCCTGAACCTTTTATAGAATCTATGTTCATATCTTTAACTATATTTATGAAAGAAAAATGTTTTAAACATTTTATATACTTATAAACTATATTTAGTTATTTTCATACATGTGTATATATATGTATTTTAAATTTAATACTTATTACTTTCAAATATATATACATATTAAAGCTTTAAATTTATTTATACATATGTACTAACTATATGTAAAAGAAAAGTATTTTAAATGTTTTATTTAAATCTCATTTTACAAACCAACTATAGATATATGTATATTAGTTCCTTTGAAATATAGAATTAATAAATCCAATTTATTTATAAGATATTTATTTTTGGATTTCAAAAATAATTTTTTTATTTCAATATATATATATATATATATATATATATATATATATATATATATATATATATATATATATATATATAACAGATATCTTATTTAATTTTGAAAAAATTCAGATTAATTCACAATTTAATCTAAAATTTTATATTAATTACCAAATTAAATTTTACTCAAAATCGGTATTGTTACAATTCCGGAACCAATCAAATCTCGATTTCTACTTTTAGTCCATAATTTAAAAAAAAATCTTGTTTAGAAAAAATCCAGTATAACCAAATTTATATTTATTTCCAAATTTCCTTTATTCTACAAGCTCTAATCGACTCCAAACTAATTCATATTCATAACATTCATAGATATGAACGCAATGCAACTCGTCTCGTCAAAATCTAATTTCATATGAAGAAGATATCGCATATATAAGTTTTACGAATTATATATATATATATATATATATATATATGAAATTATCTTTATTTAATTAAAAATCTAAACTCGTACCCTTAATGTAACGGCACTGCCTAATAAAAATCGAACCCGACAGCTACAGTCTTCATCTTTCCCAATTTAATTTTGCCACGCTGATACTCCTCACCCTCACTGTGCACGCACCTATAACACGCATGCCCATACACCACCAAACTTCACGATTCTCACATCTAATCTCACTGATGAACTCCCCTAGTCGACCATGACCAATCGAAGCCCTCCATGATGACCTCGATGCCACATGTGAAATCACAATCGAAGCTGTCTGTACGACATCTACACACAGTCGCAGTCCTTTCCCCTTGCATGTACCACTCCAAATCGTCACACATCAAAGCCCTGCTCATGAGAAACTTATCACCACCAACATCTCATCCTATCGCCTCCTTCATCACTGACAGACCCCTACCCTAGTCATGCTGCGTATATTCGAGCACTCCAAAATTCTCACCGCTTAACTTAATAAGCATACTGAATCAAAGAATTTCTTATAAGGATCTCAAATATATAGGCCTTGGATATTAACAATAAGTAAATTTGGAGATAATAATTTTCTTTTTGAAGTTGAATCTTTTATTTTCCTAACTATGTCGTGCTCTTGTTTAAAAGAAGATGAGAGATGGGTATAAAAGAAGAGATAGGTAGGCACGAGTATAGATGTCCGAACGCAATGGAACAAGTTCTGAGGCCTAATTCGATCGTATGCATAAGATAGCTTTTTGAACTCAATTATTGTGTTAAATTTCCTATATTATTTTCAACGATTTTATATTCCGTATGATCAAACGATTGCTCTAAAGGTTGCGAAATTTGAAATCCGATAATAATACACTACTATTGGTCCAATGAACTGGTTTCGTCGAAATCCAAGACTGTGCCCCAGAAGGCTACATTTTTACTCGTTGATTTAAACGAGTTACTTTGAAATCGAGTATATCACTTATAAATTCAGTCTAAAATTTTACTCGCTTCATTCTTATGAATGTAAATTTAAAAAACCTTTCCATTTTTATCCAATAAAAACCCAAGATTTAAATTATTTTAACGATTTAAATTATTTAATTCAACAATCAAATCATCGATAAATTGTTATATTTGAAATGCAAGCTATTGAATCTATAAACATAACTCTTAAATAATTAAAAATCAATTAAATATTCTAATATTAAATAACCAAAATTTGGGGTCGTTACATTAAACATGTAGTGTTCATTTTTGGAAATAATGCTCGAATCAATCGAAAATCTCGGTCAGAATAGGTGAAGAACTAAGCATGGAATTGTGCATTTTCGATTGGAGCAGCGATCGAAGAAAATGTTTTATGGGTATTGAAGAGCATGTGGAATAATATTGAAATAAGGTGGTCAGAGTTCATATCATCGATGTGGTTGGCCAGAGTTTCATGTTTAGGGTTTTGAAACCCAAAGTCTATGCTGGAGGAGGCATTGCCTTGGGGGGCTATGATGGTGTTCGTCGGTAGAGGAGAGGAATGTGAACACTTTGATGGTGGTGGCACCATCAATGGAGGTCTCAGGTGATGTGCACAGGCAGTCAAAGTGGAGCTTGATGGGTTAAAGTAGAAGCATGGTGAGCGGGAAGAGAGAACATGATCTTTCTTTTTTATTTTATTTTATTATTTTATTTATTTTTATAACATAAATCGTATAACTTCTAGTCGTTATAACATTTTCATACGAGCTCGAATTTGAACGCGGTTTCTTCCATTGCGATCGTATCGAAATTCCAAACATTATGGATCTAATTTGGTTACACTTAGAGACTGTTGAAATTTTGGGCTTTATTTGGATTTTTTTTTTGGCAAGGCGGCTTTATTTGGATTTGTAAAAAGACTAGAAATCAAAGGTAAGTGATTTAACCCACTAAAAAATACTAAACCTTCTTATGTTAGTTAAATTAAATTTATGATGTGATAAGAACATTATTGATTGCTGTTTGGTTGTATAATTTGACATTTTAAATTTCATTTGAATTTAATTTTAAATAAATTTCATTTGAATTAATATTGAATTTAGATTGTTATTTAAATATATGATAATGATAACCAGTTAATTATTGTGATTTATTGGCTGATTTGGATGTTGATTTTGATATGTTTAATTGTTGACATTTTGGATGTTATTGTCACTATGGGTTGAAATGATACATACTAGAACGATCTTATAGATTAAGGAAAATCGTTATGGGTTGGAATGGTAAACCCAAGTGATTTTATTGATTTGGAAATTATTGATTCAGGATACGGGTTAAATTGATAGATATTGTAACGACCCGCCTTTTTGGACAATTTAAACCGACGATCAAATACACATGTCGATTCCAAACCATTCAAAAGGGCAGATAGTTATTGGGGTAAATAAGCAAAGAAAAGAAAGAGAAATAAAGGAAATGAAACAACACAGAATCTCGCAGCGGAAAGATAAAATAAAGTAGTCAAATAAACAGTTCATGAAGCTGTCTACTATACTTTGACAATTATTTATACAACATTTATCAGAGTTTATACATACATAATAGAACAATTAAATAATGCAGCAGATAGCATGATGCAAGGGTAATAATAGTAATAGTATACCAAATCTTCGTCTTCGTCCTCCAGAATAGATCTTCAAAATCTGAAAACTCAGGACTGACCCGAGCGTAATGAAAAGACAAAACACTCGAGTTAGGACTAAAATATCCTTATGAAAGTTAAATCAATCGTAAATAAATATGAGTGCAACGGCGTCGGAGATGTTTACGGGGTTTGACATCTCCTATCTAGTGTCAACGTGCGCGCAATAACTCAGGAGATGTTACGGGATTTTCCATCTCCTAAGGATCCGTTAAACTATCTACTATATAGTAATGTACGCTAAGTAGATAATGTCTATCAGTAATATAAAGTATCAAAATAGCGTTAAGGCGTTACCATAATCCCCCTTAACACATTTTATATTCCCAAAAGCATATACAAGACCGTAGTTTCCCCAAAACCGGAAGTCACCAGAGGGCAATCCATATACTCAAGGTACAAACCAAAACGTAGTGGTCGCGAATAGGATAATCAGTATGACAAGGCACATGAGGCGATACCAACTAGGATACTAGTAGTTGCGTGATCCGGACTGATGTTGGGCATAGCCAGCAGCTACCCCAACACCGCGAAACAACACTCCGAAATCAAGGGGTGCACCCAAATCGCATCACAAATGTAATAGATATGGTATCGAAGAAGCGTGTCCGCTAGAGGTGGCGAACCTCAATGGCCCGGCGCGGCTCCTGTTTTAGTCATGTCAGGGGTCATCCAATATCGTTCTCTTTCTTCAGTCAACGCATTACACACCGCGTATAATAGTTATTAAAGTGGTTTTCGGTATCGACAGAGAGTATGTCCATATCTGATCCCGGTCTCTTTAATAACTACGTATTATTACACCGTTGGCTCTTTTACATTTCAAATCGATTCATAATTGATATCAAAATATCATATTCGCTTAAAAAATAAAGTCTATTTCAAATATCTTCGTATCTATTCAAATGTAAGATTCGTTTCAAACATAAATTTTCGCATCAATATCTCATTTCGATTTCAAAATCATTTCGAATTTCAATTTAGGTTGCAACTTCATTTAACTCAATTCGTATTTAAATTCAAGTTTTAAATATAAACATTTCACCTTATTGACCAGCTTAGGATTTTTAAAAAAAATTAGCTTTAAGTAGTTTAAAATAATTAAAATAGTTAAAATACTTTAAAATCTTAAAACGGATTTCAAATACATAAATTAGTTTAAAATAATTTAAATTGGGTTAAGTAGATTTAAAATAGATTAAAATAGTTTATGTATTCAAAAATGGTTTATGTAACTGAGAAATTTGGAAACAAAATAAACAGCTTCAAAACCAAACCATTTCAATTATAACTTCTCAATTCAAAACAATTTCAATTTCCCTTCTACCGATTCAATTTCGATTTCAATTCAAATCAATGTCAACTTTGACTTCAAATTTATTCAATTCTATATTCACTTTCAATTAATTCAATATCAATTTATATCGATTTAGAGCTTGGTTTTCAAAATATCCATTTATAACACTTAGCAAAATTATTCATCAATATTCAAGTTTAAATCCAAATTTCAATATATGATTCATTCCCAAGCTCGATTTCAAAATATCATTTTTATGTCACTATTACTTAGTAATATTCAAAGCTTGAATTTTAGGTTAAATCTTTATACATATCAATTTTCGAAATTCAATCATATCCCAATTTTTAAATTTTCCAAAGTTTCCACTTTATTATTTAACAAAATTACTTTAACCAAAATTTATTTCAACATTCCAAACTCAATTTCTTCGGTGAATTCAATTTCTATAAATCGATTTCTATTTATAACTTTTAAATCAAAACATTTAAATAGATTTCAAATCGACGATTTCAAAAATTATTAATTTAGCCAATTCGGTGTCTGTATATAATTTTCTATCCTATGGCCAAGTAGTTATTTATTTCAATTAAATGTCAATGATGAGTATATATTACTTAAATTAAATCACAGTATCATATGTATGCATAACAGGATATCTAGAAGCAAATAAACATCCAAACATTCAAATATCAACCAATAGCATCCATCAAAATACATCAACCAATAAACAATACAATTCATGGCAGTTTCATAGTTATCAATGTCAGGTAATTTAATCGCAATTCAATTTTAACTTCAATTTAACTGTCAATTAAATTTTTCAGTGGTTAATTCAAATGACAAGCTATATGACAATTAAATTTTTATCAAACAACGACAAATAAAATCATAACACTTCATAATATCAAATTTAACTAGCATAAGGATATTTAGTACGTTGTGAGCGTTATAAAACACTCACCTTGATTTTTACGATTTTAAATCAAATCGAACGACGTTCGATTTAACTCAAAATTTTTCTAGCTCCAAATGATTCCAATCCAGCTCCATTGCTTAGTATTCGACGATACGAACGCAACGCAACTCGTTTCGTTCGATTCCGACCTCGCAGCAAAAAGATACACTATTTTTTTAAACATTGAACAATTTATAAATTAAAATTTACAATTCCTTTAATAAATTTTTAACCTAAGAAATCAAGGCCGTTGATCTCAAGTCCCAAACCCAGGCCCGCGCGCGTTTCTTCTCTTCTCTCCCTTCAGTTTCTTACGCGAAGAACAACCCAATACTGCCGCCGTTCATCGAAATTTCACCACCACTACGAGCTTCTTTAACATGATCAGCAACTTCCATCAGGAAGCCCCATGCGAGCACAGCCTACGGCCGTAGACCGCACGAGCTCGGTCAGCCCTGGGCTTAGAAAAACGTGAACGAACACCACACGTTCGCCTCCATTTTGTCGTTGACCCGCTTGACCAAAAACGATCATCACTGTTGGATTTAAGGATCTTGTTGTGATCTACAATATTGTAGTTGAAGATTTGTTGAATCGCCTTACGGATTGGAAGAATTTGAGGGGAGAAGACGAGAAAATTTCGGCCTTTGAATCTGTAGGAGGCGGCCACCATTTTTCTAGGGTTAGGGTTTTTTTTAATAAAAAAACTAATGAAGTGTCTTTATAGAAAAACGACGAACACTATTCATTCTGGATTTTCGAACTTCGATTTACGCGCGGTAACTGACGTTTCTAGGGTTTATCCCGCGTTCCGGACACAATGGAATAAGTTTCGGGAGCTAATTCGATCGTATGTGTGAGTTACGGAAATAAACGATCAAATTTAAATTAAACCGATTAAACGAATTTCTAGGCGTTTTGGCTCGCTCCGGACAAACGGTAAATCCGTTTGACTTGAAATTTGACACCTTACAATAACATCACATTACGGATCCGATGAAACTGGTTTCGTCGAAATCCGAGACAGTTTGAAAGATGACTATTTTAACTCGCTAAATTAATATTAAAACAATTTCAACGCGTTTCGAGCTGCAACGGTCAAACGACAACTCCGATTGCTACGAAAATTGAAATCCGATAATAACTAACTATTACGGATCCAATGGAACTAGTTTCATCCAATTCTCAGACTGTTCGAAAATTGGCTATTTTTCATTCGCTAATTAAATATTAAAATATTCAATTTTCACAAATAAATTTTAAATTCAGTTTTAAAAGTTCTATAACATCACTATAACTCCAATATGATAAAATAAAATTTTACAAATCATTTTTAATCCTATTAAACCCGTTATTCGATTTATCCAATAAATTCCAATTTTAAAATCTTATTAACTCTATTAAAATCCAAATATAACTTACATTCACTTTGGAAACCAATTTGAATCATATTAAATCAAATTTCAAATATTCACTCTATTTTTATATATTAACTTTCAATATCAAATTAATCATATCAAATTCGAAATTTAATTTATTCAAACATTCGTAATATTAAATTTAAACAAATTTGATTATTCTTAAATCACTATCTTTTGACATATTCAAAGCGAACTTAAACATTTCTTTTGAAACGAATTAAAATTATAGAACAACCATTTCCATTATGCGGTTATTCAATTCCCATTATTAAATTATTCAACAAGTTCCAAATATTAAATTTAAACAATTTCGCTTATCCAATAATTCATTATCTTTTGAAATATTGAAATTGAACTTATAAGATTCAACTTTAAAAACCAATTCACAATTTAGAACACTATTTTCATTTTACAGTTATTCAATTATTCAATAAGTTTTGAATATTTAATTTAAACAATTTACCTGTTCAATATTCAATATTTGATTTTAAATAGATTTTACTTATCAATCAATTACTCTATTATACCCAATGAATTCAACATTTATTATCTTATTCAACTATTGATTGCAAAGGCATTCAATAAATAGATTTTATTTTTCATCACTTGGATAGTTATTTTTGCAATTCATTCCAGTTATTATTATTTCAAAGAATTACAATTTTTTTTTCTAATATTGAATCACGAAAGCTTATTAAATTAGTTATTTTAATTATCGAAAATTTACGGGTCGTTACATTCTCCCCCACTCAAAACTTTTCGTCCCCGAAAAGGAAAGAGAAGGGAAAAGGAGCTAAGTATAGAATTCAACCTTAGGTATATTTATCTCAAAGTTACCGACTAAAAAAAACAATGTAATTCCACTTATAAAGTCATTACTACACTTTTACTAAGTTATTCCAAACGCCTTTCTAACTTTAAAAGTTAGTTATCAAAACAAGTTATAAAAATTTTAAAACTTGAAAAATTTTCTAACACCCGGATTTTACGGAAAATTTCGGCAGAGTCTCCTTTGCGCGGCTCGATCGGTACAACTACAAAACGCCTCTACGGGCCCCAAACCAACAAAAGAAAATCCAAAAGCCAAGTGGCTCATCAAAAATCACCAGATCCAATGATAAAATAAACATGTACCTTATATTTTTATTAGCGAGCATATACGAAAAATATAGCGCGAAAGCGAGCTCCAAATGCAAAGCAAGCGCAATCCGCACCTACTAAACACTCAACAAACTATGCGAAACATGCATATTATGAAAATAATATCAATATACATCATATAGCACATAACAACTACATGTACCAACATAGCAAATGCAACAAACAACAAATGCATCCAACAAATCAATTATCATCCAACTATCATCCAACAATTCCATAACCAATCGATATAAATTCACTTCTCATTAATATTTATTGACTTGGGTTTCAATTTTTAATCACAGTTGATTCATTAACGTTGGATTTTACTAACATTCATTCTCAATTCAATTGGTTAACATTCACAAATTTATATTTACATTAGTTCACTTCCAATTTGAATCAAACTAAATTCTATTTAAATTCATTTAACTTCCAATTTGATTTCAGTGATTTATAGCTTTTAATTTCAATAACACTTAATGAATTATATGCAATCCACTAACAATCATATAACAACCAAATCATACCCAACATAACCAAATTATAAATTTTACATTCAATTTGGTTTATCTCCTTCATTCCAATTATACAATTTAAAAGAATCATTTTATATTTGGCATCTTAAATTTTCAATATTAGTTTAATTAATTCTGTAAGCCGTACATATATCATCCGTGAGCAATATCAATCCAATCCCTTATTCGATCACACAATTTCACTTCCAAACTAGTATTGTTCACCCGACTCTCTAGTGCGGACTCAGATTTGGTTCCTTGATTGGAAAATGTTACTCTCCTTACATAGCCATATACTATGATAGAAAATTCCAGAATCAAACCAAAAAATCCATATCCAGGGTTCGCCGTCGAAAATCGAGTGGAAAATCCTAACTTGGATCGATATAAATCATCTTGAAATTTTGTGCTCGAATTTGGATCAAATCGTTATGCGAATAAAATAATATACGTACAATCTCACGTACTACCTTCCAATAGATTTCTATACAATTTATCTATATTAAATTATTTTATTAACTTTCATTTTATTTACAATTAATTATTCACAATCCATTATTCAGTTAATATATCCATTTCTTTACGTGGCATATTCTTTAACATTATCTTTCCTTAAACATCATATCATAGAATTTGCTTACTCAAGTTCATTTAAACTTCTATATAATTTAATTAATTCAATTTCATTTTCCAATTGATTCTTAACTATACCAAATTCTTTTGTTTTCATCTACTTCAATTTCATAATTTTTGTTAATAACAAATTTATTTATGGAACATTTTATTAACCAGCACTTTACTTTATTGATCATCCTATAAAGTCTAACTTCTCATATATGACTTCTCTTATTTTACGGTTATCTCAAAGTTACAAATTCAAAAAAATTTCTCTATGCAATTTATATTTATTTTCTATAACCTACTTACAAAAAATATTATACAATTCAATTGTCTTCTTTCCTAAGTTCACTTACTTATTCCATATATCCCTTCATCATTTCAGGTTATATTTAATTATATATAATTTTTATCACAATCAAAATTTCCCATTTATATACATTTTAATTCCTTTTGAGTTTTCCTTACTTGCATATTTCAATTACTTTCAGGTTCTGTTTAATTGTACAATATCTCATTACATATCCAAAACATTATTTCAACTTCTTAATATTTGGTAAGTCATATTATATGTTATTAGAATGCAAATTTGGTATTATACAAATTTATAGAATTTCATTTTACTTAATTAGAATGCACACACATTTGATTTATTTAAATCCTCTTTACCTTTCAACTTTAAAGTTTTCCCAAACAATAAGCTTAGATATCTAAATCCTCTTATTTTATAAATTTTGGTTATTCACATTTCATTCAAATTATTTGAAATTTATTCATTAACAGAACTTAGAATTTTAAATGCCCGGTTCTTTCCAAATCGTTTGAAATAAACATATATACTTATATCCTTTTAAATTATCACATCATACCTTTAGAGTTTAAACCAAAAACCATTTACCCAAAATAATTTCGAAGAAAAGCAAAGCTTCTTAGAAGTCTCCCCCACTTTGAGACTCGAAAATGAACGTCGATGATGCTGCGCAGTCATCACCGAAATTATTTTCCAGCGACAGAAGAGAGGAGTACTTAATTCATTCTTTCCTTTAAAATCCTTTTAAAATATTTCCATAAACATTTTCCAACTAACGTCACAATATATTTTCTTCAAAGCTTTGAAAACCATTTTCAAAATCTCCGGGTCTTAAGTTCAATATTTCCCAATTTAAATCTATTTTAATTTATAAGTCCCCTTTATAAATATTCTTATAGGATTTTCTTTCTTAAAACATTCCACAAGTTGTTTTATTATTGTCTATTTTCAATAAGCCTTGTTTATTAAATTACAATATCCAATTAATGATAATAACCAATATTTTCATTCCTAACAACCATGTAAGCTAGATAAGTCACAATAATTTCTGAGAATAAATCCTTTATATAAAAAAATATAATTTGGGCAAAATTATTTCATTTACCCAATTTCAAAACAATACTATGTCGAATTGTTCTGTTCGAGTGTTTAGAGATCCCTATCAATGACGTTAATTACTCGTATTGACCAGAATCCATAAGCCACTCAACAAATCAACCGACACAATATAAAACATTTTATATCACTAACAAATACGCTCTCTCATATATATATATATTCACTCAGCGACTCATTATAGGGTGTAACTACCCTATTTATAAAGAGTCAGACCCCACAGAGCTAAGGTTATCGCTAAACCAAAGCTCTGATACCAACTGTAACGACCCGCCTTTTTGGACAATTTAAACCGACGATCAAATACACATGTCGATTCCAAACCATTCAAAAGGGCAGATAGTTATTGGGGTAAATAAGAAAAGAAAAGAAAGAGAAATAAAGGAAATGAAACAACACAGAATCTCGCAGCGGAACGATAAAATATAATAGTCAAATAAACAGTTCATGAAGCTGTCTACTATACTTTGACAATTATTTATACAACATTTATCAGAGTTTATACATATACAATAGAACAATTAAATAATGCAGCAGATAGCATGATGCAAGGGTAATAATAGTAATAGTATACCAAATTTTCGTCTTCGTCCTCCAGAATAGATCTTTAAAATCTGAAAACTCAGGACTGACCCGAGCGTAATGAAAAGACAAAACACTCGAGTCAGGACTAAAATATCCTTATGAAAGTTAAATCAATCGTAAATAAATATGAGTGCAACGACGTCGGAGATGTTTACAGGGTTTGACATCTCCTATCCAGTGTCAACGTGCGTGCAATAACTCAGGAGATGTTACGGGATTTTCCATCTCCTAAGGATCCGTTAAACTATCTACTATATAGTAATGTACGCTAAGTAGATATTGTCTATCAGTAATATAAAGTATCAAAATAGCGTTAAGGCGTTACCATAATCCCCCTTAACACATTTTATATTCCCAAAAGCATATACAAGACTGTAGTTTCCCCAAAACCGGAAGTCACCATAGGGAAATCCATATACTCAAGGTACAAATCAAAACGTTGTGGTCG
The DNA here is from genome assembly GCA_030765085.1 of Allium cepa. Classification (NCBI taxonomy): domain Eukaryota; kingdom Viridiplantae; phylum Streptophyta; class Magnoliopsida; order Asparagales; family Amaryllidaceae; genus Allium; species Allium cepa. The sequence continues at coordinate 28,818,667 of CM060935.1, forward strand.
CGAATAGGATAATCAGTATGACAATGTACATGAGGCGATACCAACTAGGATACTAGTAGTTGCGTGATCCGGACTGATGTTGGGCATAGCCAGCAGCTACGCCAACACCACGAAACAACACTCCGAAATCAAGGGGTGCACCCAAATCGCATCACAAATGTAATAGATATGGTATCGAAGAAGCGTGTCCGCTAGAGGTGGCGAACCTCAATGGCCCGGCGCGGCTCCTGTTTTAGTCATGTCAGGGGTCATCCAATATCGTTCTCTTTCTTCAGTCAACGCGTTCACCAAACCATCCACTTCATTCTGGATCAACACTCCGCGTATAATAGTTATTAAAGTGGTTTTCGGTATCGACAGAGGTATGTCCATATCCGATCCCGGTCTCTTTAATAACTACGTATTATTACACCGTTGGCTCTTTTACAATTCAAATCGATTCATAATTGATATCAAAATATCATATTCGCTTCAAAAATTAAATCTATTTCAAATATCATCGTATTTATTCAAATGTAAGATTCGTTTCAAACATAAATTTTCGCATCAATATCTCATTTCGATTTCAAAATCATTTCGAATTTCAATTTAGGTTGCAACTTCATTTAACTCAATTCGTATTTAAATTCAAGTTCTAAATATAAACATTTCACCTTATTGACCAACTTAGGATTTAAAAAAAAATAGCTTTAAGTAGTTTAAAATAATTAAAATAGTTAAAATACTTTAAAATCTTAAAACGGATTTCAAATACATAAATTAGTTTAAAATAATTTAAATTGGGTTAAGTAGATTTAAAATAGATTAAAATAGTTTATGTATTCAAAAATGGTTTATATAACTGAGAAATTTGGAAACAAAATAAACAGCTTCAAAACCAAACCATTTCAATTATAACTTCTCAATTCAAAACAATTTCAATTTCCCTTCTACCGATTCAATTTCGATTTCAATTCAAATCAATGTCAACTTTGACTTCAAATTTATTCAATTCTATATTCACTTTCAATTAATTCAATTTCAATTTATATCGATTTAGAGCTTGGTTTTCAAAATATCCATTTATAACACTTAACAAAATTATTCATCAATATTCAAGTTTAAATCCAAATTTCAATATATGATTCATTTCCAAGTTCGATTTCAAAATATCATTTTTATATCACTATTACTTAGTAATATTCAAAGCTTGAATTATAGGTTAAATCTTTATACATATCAATTTTCGAAATTCAATCATATCCCGATTTTTAAATTTTCCAAAGTCTCCACTTTATTATTTAACAAAATTCCTTTAACCAAAATTTATTTCAACATTCCAAACTCAATTTCTTCGGTGAATTCAATTTCTATAAATCGATTTCTATTTATAACTTTTAAATCAAAACATTTAAATAGATTTCAAATCGACGATTTCAAAAATTATTAATTTAGCCAATTTGATGTCCGTATATAATTTTCTACCCTATGGCCAAGTAGTTATTTATTTCAATTAAATGTCAGGGATGAGTATATATTACTTAAATTAAATCACAGTATCATATGTATGCATAACAGGATATCTAGAAGCAAATAAACATCCAAACATTCAAATATCAACCAATAGCATCCATCAAAATACATCATCCAATAAACAATACAATTCATGGCAGTTTCATAGTTATCAATGTCAGGTAATTTAATCGCAATTCAATTTTAACTTCAATTTAACTGTCAATTAAATTTTTCAGTGGTTAATTCAAATGACAAGCTATATGACAATTAAATTTTTATCAAACAACGACAAATAAAATCATAACACTTCATAATATCAAATTTAACTAGCATAAGGATATTTAGTACGTTGTGAGCGTTATAAAACACTCACCTTGATTTTTACGATTTTAAATCAAATCGAACGACGTTCGATTTAACTCAAAATTTCTCTAGCTCCAAATGATTCCAATCTAGCTCCATTGCGTAGTATTCGATGATACGAACGCAACGCAACACGTTTCGTTCGATTTCGACCTCGCAGCAAAAAGATACACTATTTTTTTAAACATTGAACAATTTATAAATTAAAATTTACAATTCCTGTAATAAATTTTTAACCTAAGAAATCAAGGCCGTTGATCTCAAGTCCCAAACCCAGGCCCACGCGCGTTTCTTCTCTTCTCCCCCTTCAGTTTCTTACGCGAAGAACAACCCAATACTGCCGCTGTTCATCGAAATTTCACCACCACTACGAGCTTCTTCAACATGATCAGCAACTTCCATCAGGAAGCCCCACGCGAGCACGGCCTACGGCCGAAGACCGCACGAGCTCGGTCAACCCTGGGCTTAGAAAAATGTGCACGAACGCCACACGTTCGCCTCCATTTTGCCGTTGATCCGCTTGACCAAAAACGATCATCACCGTTGGATTTAAGGATCTCGTTGTAATCTACAATATTATAGTTGAAGATTTGTTGAATCGCCTTACGGATTGGAAGAATTTGAGGGGAGAAGACGAGAAAATTTCGGCCTTTGAATCTGTAGGAGGCGGCCACCATTTTTCTAAGGTTAGGGTTTTTTTTTAATAAAAAAACTAATGAAGTGCCTTTATAGAAAAACGACGAACAATATTCATTCCGGATTTTCGAACTCCGATTTACGCGCGGTAACTGATGTTCCTAGGGTTTATCCCGCGTTTCGGACACAATGGAATAGGTTTCGGAAGCTAATTCGATCGTATTTGTGAGTTACGGAAATAAACGATCAAATTTAAATTAAACCGATTAAACGAATTTCTAGGCGTTTTTCCTCCCCCCGGACAAACGGTAAATCCGTTTGACTTGAAATTTGAAACCTTACAATAATATCACATTACGGATCCGATGAAACTCGTTTCGTTGAAATCCGAGACCGTTTGAAAAATGACTATTTTAACTCGCCAAATTAATATTAAAACAATTTCAACGCGTTTCGAGCTGCCACGGTCAAACGACAACTCCGATTGCTACAAAAATTGAAATCCGATAATAACTAACTATTACGGATCCAATGAAACTAGTTTCGTCCAATTCTGAGACTGTTCGAAAATTGGCTATTTTTCAGTCGCTAATTAAATATTAAAATATTCAATTTTCACAAATAAATTTTAAATTCAGTTTTAAAAGTTCTATAACATCACTATAACTCCAATATGATAAAATAAAATTTTACAAATCATTTTTAATCCTATTAAACCCGTTATTCAATTTATCCAATAAATTCCAATTTTAGAATCATATTAACTCTATTAAAATCCAAATATAACTTACATTCACTTTGGAAACCAATTCGAATCATATTAAATCAAATTTCAAATATTCACTCTATTTTTATATATTATCTTTCAATATCAAATTAATCATATCAAATTCGAAATTTAATTCATTCAAACATTTGTAATATTAAATTTAAACAAATTTGATTATTCTTAAATCACTATCTTTTGACATATTCAAAACGATTTTAAACATTTCTTTTGAAACGAATTAAAATTATAGAACAACCATTTCCATTATGCGGTTATTCAATTCCCATTATTAAATTGTTCAACAAGTTCCAAATATTAAATTTAAACAATTTCGCTTATCCAATAATTCATTATCTTTTGAAATATTGAAATTGAACTTATAAGATTCAACTTTAAAAACCAATTCACAATTTAGAACACTATTTTCATTTTACAGTTATTCAATTATTCAATAAGTTTTGAATATTTAATTTAAACAATTTACCTGTTCAATATTCAATATTTGATTTTAAATTGATTTTACTTATCAATCAATTACTATATTATACCCAATGAATTCAACATTTATTATCTTATTCGACTATTGATTGCAAAGGCATTCAATAAATAGCTTTTATTTTTCATCACTTGGATAGTTATTTTTGCAATTCATTCTAGTTATTATTATTTCAAATGAATTACAAATTTTTTTTCTAACATTAAATCACGAAAGCTTATTAAATTAGTTATCTTAATTATCGAAAATTTACGGGTCGTTACAGATATACTCGGAAAATTTAACTATTTGGGGTTGAAATTATATATACCCTATCACTTGACCATACGGTAGAAAACTATATACGGATGCCCTTGGTCGGTTCTAAATAATTTCTAAATTGTAAAGTATGTTTGATTTTTAAATTTAATTTAATGATTTTATTAAAAATTTATATTTGGAAAATAATTTATTTTTCATGCTTTAAAAGTTTCAAATTATAATTTAAAATATGGTTTTAATGGTAAGTTTAAGATTTCAATTATAATTTTATTTAGTTTTCAAATATATTTTTAAATGGTTTAAAATTTTAATTTAATAGAATATTTAATATAGTTTTAAGATATTTATATAAAACTTAATTTAATAAAGTAATTAATACAGTTTTAAGAGATTTGTTTAAATTCAATTTAGTATAACAAATATAGATTTTTATAATAACTTTAATAAATAAAAAAGTAAGAAGTTTTGTAAAGAATTTATAAAACTTTGTAAGAGATTTTACAATGGATTTTGTAAAAAGGAATTTATAAAAGATGTTTATATAGGATTTTTATAAAGGATTTTTATAATAGTTTTATAAAGGAGTTTATAAACGTTTTAGAAAGGATTTTTACAATAGCTTTATAAAGGAGTTTATAAAGTTTTTAAAGGACTTTATAAAGGGTTTTATAAAAAAGGGAACGGGTTTAATGGGAAAGAGTTGTAAACTATTTTGGAATTTATAAACAGTTCTGAAGTATATAAATAGTTTATAAATGGTTTAAGAGAGATTTATGTATTATTTTCGAAATTGATTAAAAGAAATCTTCCTCGATATTTGTGAATATATTTATACTTTTGGAATAATTATACGGATATCTTGATATGCAGGTGTAAACTATTTTCTGGATTTATTATATAAATGTTTTATAAAATGTCCATGGTGTCAAAAATGTAAGCGTTTGGTTGTTAAAGAGACCTGGGTCGGATATTGTCATACTCTCTACCAATTTAGAAACCACATTAACAACTATGCAAGTATTGGAGAATCTAGAATGAAGTAGGATGGTTTGGCAAACGATTCTGTATGAGGTATGAATGCATCCCTGACCACCTCGGGTCAGCTTGATATGACTAAAATTGGGAGTCATAACTAGGCCAAGTGAGGTCGCTCCTCCTATCGGACATGCTTCTTCGATACCATGTCTGTTACTTCGTGATTGATTTGGTGGCCACCCGCAATTTGATTATGTGAGTATTGATTGAGATGGACGGTAGTAGCTGTTTTGCGTTACCACCAGCCTAGTTCCGCAATCCGGTAGAATCCTACCATGGATATAGCCTTGTGTGCCCTACCATTTGCCTTATCGAGCCCACTATGATTTTGTTTTTGTCGTACCTATGGAGTGCTCCCTGGTAGCCCACCGGTTTGGTGGAGTTTACTGTACTAAATAGACTATGGTATTCATAAAAATGTGTTAAGAGGGATATTGTAACGCCTTAACGCTATTTTTATACATTACTTTATTGATAGACATTATATATGCAACGACCCAATATTTTCAACCATTCGCATCCACACATATCGGTTTAAAATTGCTCAAAATACCATATTGTTAATTTATATTTGGCAAAACTCAACATACACAGTAAATAAAGTAGTCACGGAATCACAGAAACAGAGTAGTATACAATATGCAGCGGAAACAAAATGAATAGTACTTCATGAGGCTACTATAGATATAATAGAGTCAAATAAGATACAACAGAAATCTTGAATATAGTAGTCAAATACAAGATCAGAATACAACATTAGAATCAACTAAATATCTAAAAGCTGGATAGATAGCCGGATCTCCAAGCAAATCTCCAACCCCAAAGGTGAGTCTCTAAAGCTGTATCGCTCAGTCTGACCCGAGCGTAAATCAAAACACAAACACTCGAGTAAGGATTAACATCCTTATATCAATAAATCCAACTCAAGTGAAATAACAACTGAAATACAAGTAACTTAAAGGATGTTTGGGATAACCATCCTCTAAGGATCCGTTAAACTATCTACTATGTAGTAATATACGCTCTTATAATAATGTATAAAGTAAAGTATAATATATTTAAAAATAGCGTTAAGGCGTTACCCATATCCCCTTTAACACATTTTATAGTGCCAATAGTCTATACAGTACCGTAATACCTTCAGATCGGGAGGCTATCAGAGGATACTCTATAGGTACGACTCAAATCAAACTCGTACAAGGCGCGCTAAGGTAGGCGACACGACACAACTTGGCAATGCCAAGGTAGATATACCAATTACACTTCCGGACCAGTGGCAACACATAGCCGCAGCTACCGCCCACCTCGAGCCAAACTGCCAAAAAAAATCAAAGGTGCAATAGAATGGTATCGAAGGAGTGTGTCGGATCAGAGGAGCTACCTCATTAGCCCGTTAATTGCTCCTGTTTTAGCCACCTTATGCCAACTCATGGAATTCGGGTCCACGTATATACCTCAATAGGACATCGCCACCATCCCACTTCATTTTGGAAATCATAATACTTTCGAAACATAATACTTTTAAATCATAATACTTCCTACTTAGCAGATTTAAATATTAAAATAGTATGTAAAAAAAATATTGTTTTCGCCAAATTTCAAAAATTAATTCCAAATCAGCTCTAATTCCAAAATTCAAATTTAATCAGATCTCAAATCATAAATTCCAATTTAGCTTCTAAATAAACCATTCAAAATTATAACGATTTCAAGTACAGATTTGAACCACAAATAAACCATTTCAAAAAATATATTTCAAAGCTTTAAATATTCTATAATTTCAAATTAAATGTGATAATTTTATATATATCTTAATTCAATTTACTATTATTTAGTTTTGAAATATTTACTTAATAAATTCAACATCATTTAAATAAAATCAAACTTGAAATATTTATTAATTACTCTAAACCAACATCAAGTTGTAAAATCATATCCTTTAAAATCTCAAATTCAATAAGTTCCTAATCGATTTTAATTAAATATAATTCTTAACTAAATACAATTTCAAATCCATCTTATCAACCTTAATTTATTAAATTCATTATAAACTTTATATTAAAATACATTTTAAATAAATACTCAACCATGTTATATTTTAAACATCAAACTTTATCATTAAACTTATTCTATATTAAACAAATTTATACATAGCTTAAATATAAGAATTTAACTATACGTAAAATAATATTTATATAATATCAAAATTAATATTTATTAAACCATATATTTCCTTCCAAAACCATAGAAAACATTTACAAAATATTTATATATATAGACCAACGGTGAGACGACCCGCAAATCCGTACCCCTTGAATCAACATTTTTCTACCCCAATTGACTCAAGTGGAACAGAAATACGAACCATTAAGATTAAAGAAAAGAGATAGAAGAAGAAGAAACTAAACAATATCAGAATCGCACAGTCGCAGCGGAATAAAATATAATAGTAACTATATATCTTTACACAAAAATGAAATCTATAACTGTTTATACACAACATATTATCAGAGTAGCTCATACATCAATCAACACATAACAGACATACCATACAATCATAGCATAGCAGCGGATATATATATAGATAGAATAGTATGTCTCGGACTCCAGCTCCTCTCCTGCCCCATAGCATCCTGACCTGAACAAATAATACTCGGTCTGACCCGAGCATTATAATGAAATAACACCCGAGTCAGTCTGGAATACCAGCTGATAATAATGCACACAAATTTATTATTAAAGTTACAAAAATCCTTTTTGAAAACAAAAGCATCTCGTAAGACCACGCCACAAATAAACATGTCGGGTTTTTACCTTACGATAGCTAAAACACTTTTTATAGAAATTCTCTGATATTATAATAGTGTCTATTTACAAATACTTATAAAATAGCCGAAATTGTTACATGATTAAATTCCAGCTACTAGCCACCGAAGTGGGTAATACAAACAAAACTCGTAAAAGGCTCGTAGGGAAAATGGATTTCCATCAATGACTAGGCACTGGGGTACCACCTGTCACAGTACGTGGTCTAGATCACAGTACCGAGGACTACTCCCTTCGTCCCCTGCAACACAAGACCGGAATCACCTATGGGCAATTCCGAATAAGATCACCCCGCGGTTGGGATCAGCAACCGCACCACTAAGCCGAAATAAAAAAGGACCTCTAGACAGGGATGACCTTACTCTCCAGTGGGGGCTACCCACGAAGCCTTGCTGCATATCCCCTGATTTTCAGTCATTCCCGGTTGATGAGGCTCGAGGCTAAACGATACCTTTAGCACATATCCCTTAGAATGCCCATCGTCCGCTGACGATGTCACGAAGCATTCGTCCATACAAGTCCGTCCCGGGTTCGAACGGAACCGAAGGCACTATTCCTACTACATCCATTTTGGAAATATCCTCAGGATTAGTAGCGACTAGCCCTTGCACTTCACTGCTCCATCTTCGACTCCGAACACGTTTTATCGCACGAAAACGTACAAACCGGATCGAAGTGGTTTTCGAGAAATAAATCTCGATCCCGGTCTCTTCGAAACGATCATCGCATTGTCCAATATTGATAGTCGGTGATTTAACTATCAATTAATATTCATAAACATCCATAGCATCCATCACACAATAAATAATATTCCATATTATTTATTTACCTCAAATATCTTTAAAAGATATATTTCAAATTTCCAAAGCTCATTTGAAAACATTTCCCAAAATTCTCCATTTACAAGGTAAATCCTTTACCATATATTTCCATTGGAATAGCCAAGTTCAAACAATTTAGATTTATAATAATTAAAACATTTATTTCTAAAATATACTTAAAACAGGTAAATTTACTACTAACTATATACTCAAGATATAATTTCCAAATGTATAAAGCAAAACTATTATATAAGATATAACTTGATTTAAAATAAGGTTTTAGGTATACTATAATTAAAAAAAAATAGAGTTGTAAAAGAATTTATACTTATATCAATATATCTTGAGTCAAAACTAGCTCTTTAAAACAAATCCAATTGTAAAAATAATTATTAAGGCATTTATAAAATTTACTATTGCTAATTTATAAATAATTACTTTTAAAACAAAAATTTTCAAAACATTCTTTAAAACTAGTTTAAGATTTTAAAACTTCCTTTTTATAAAATCAATTTAAAACTCGAACTTGGTTTTTCCCAAGGAAATCTCATTTCTACTAAATCATCACAGAAATCCTTCTCACGATTTCTGTCCAATTATTTCAATTTAGTTTTATATTTTAATAACATAAATTATTTTCCCAAATTTTCAACTAATAACATTTATCTTTGATTACCATTCCAGATTTTACAACTTTCAATTTCCATTTTTAAATAGATTTTAGATTTTTATCTTTTTAAATCCATTATTTAACAATACCTTTTATTTCTCTAAAATTCAATTTTATCCGTTTACAATTAATTATGGATTTATATTTTATTTAGAAATATTCCAATACTATTTCATTTCAGTTTTCCCATCCAACAGATTATAATTTTTATATTCTTTCAAATTTCATGTTTATTAATTTTCTTAGTTTCTTTTGAAACCCAATTAAATTCCTTTAAAATTTAAACTCCAAATTCTTTTAAAATTATCATTCTGAGTTTTATAGTTAATATCACAATATTACAATGCAATTCAATTCCAAATTTATCAATCACAATATATAACAGGCATCATTACCAATTATAAAAATAATACTACATTGTGAGGAATCCAGTTGGATCCCTCCAACCTGTTTCCCCTGCATCCACAAATATTAGCATATCACATATATAATATCAATTCAATTTGATAATAATTAACATATTCAGCTAAACATCCAAACAAACAATCAATACTAGCTGTCTACTTTACTAGCATCCAGATGTGAGTGAGAATAACTCACCTTGAGTTTCGGCGAGCGTTCGAAATTCAAATTAAACCGAACGACGTTCGATTTAACCTAAATTTCTACTTGCCCGGATTGGTTCCGGATCTATTCCACAGCGTAGAGCTTTCTTCTGCGATTCCAACGAATCCAAAATCATCGAAATCTGAGGTCGTATGAATTCGTTATGATTTTACAAAGTTTTGATAACGAATTTAAAACAAATCTTTTTTTTTTTATATATATATTTTACCGAAAAAAAACGCGGCCGACTCTTCCTTCCCTTCCTCAGCATCACGCACGCGAACTCAACCAACTGGACAAAGAACCCAACACGGCTTCTAGGGTTTCCAATCGCCGCCTATTCGTCGAGATCTAGCATGATCGGCCACCACCATCTTGAACGATGACCCATGCTCTACCCACGGCCATAGGCCGGCGCCACTCGGTCACCCCCTCCACTGGAAAAACACGTGCGAAACGAAGGGGTTCTCGGTAGAAACCAGGCTTCATACGGCGACGATATGCGAGATCTACCTTTAGATAACATCTACTCGACGAGCTCTCCGATTTCCTAGTTGAAAATTTTTGCAAAGACTTGATAGATTTAGAGAAAAATAAGGGAAACGAAATGAAGTTTTCGGCCATTGATTGATAATAGCGGCGGCTCCTGATAGTTCTAGGGTTTTGAACGTTTTAATATATATATATATAGTATTGTTTAATAATATTTAATTAATAAAATCCTCAATTTAACAACGTATGCAAACGAACTCCAAATCTCACGTTCCAACAGGCTATCCTGGGGTTTTTCAACATTCCGGACACAATGGAACAGGTTTCGTAAGCTAATTCAATCGTATGCACGAGTTACGAAATTAAACGTTCAATTTGAAATTAAATCGATTAAAACGATTTCGATGCGTTTCGAGCTGCCGGGGTCAAACGACAACTCCGATTGTCACGAAAATTGAAATCCGATAATAACTAACTATTACGGATCCAATGGAACTAGTTTCGTCGAATTCCGAGACTGTGCCCCGGAAGGCTATTTTAACTCGTCTATTAAATTAAGCAATTTTCGAAATTATCGAAATCACTCAAAACTTCCACTTTTAAAATTTTATTAGCTTAACAATAATTCATATAAAATTTATAAACACATTAAAAATCATTCTGGCTTATTCTGGACCTAAATCGGATTAATTGCAATATTTAATAATATTAAATTCATTCCTAAATTAATATAAAATTCCAAATATTAATTTATTAACTTTAAAATCCATCTAAAAATCCAACCACCCTATTTAATGACCAAATAGTCTTAAAATAAATTTTAAACTCATTCCCATATCTTTTACACCCCGAATTGCCAATTAACCCAATCCTAATATTAAATTACTAGTATTCCAATTTCAATTTAATTGCCATATTTGAAATTTAAACAAGGTTTATTAATTTAACCAAATTCTTCTTAGTTCAAAATAAACCTTAAACCCATAATAAACATTTAAAATGAATTAAATGTTCACAAATCCCGTGTTAAAAATTCCGGGATGTTACATTCCTCCCCCCTTATAAAAATTTCGTCCCCGAAATTTGTTAAGGTAGAAAGAATGTTCCTACACTCATTAACTTAACCCAAACTTCTCTAGTTACAACTTATATACCCTTTCAAAAACCTTTAGCTCAATTCCAAACCTATTTGCTTTACTAACTCTAAAGCTTTAATTTTAACTTATAACTTTCCAAGTTATTTAACTTTTTCCAAAACCCCAAAAATTTTCTAACTCTCAAAATTTTCGAAAAATTTTGGCAGAGTCCCCCCTGTACGGAGGAGCTTCTGCGACATCGCAGGATACACAAATATATATACATCGGCCCACACGGCCGGAAATTAAAATATAACACAATATATATACCATTTCCCAATTATATTTGCGTAGGCGTACCTTTTAGCAAATTTTAATAGCAATCAGCTAATATATCGCATATACTCGCTCCAAACCTCTCGAACGCCTCCCGCACCTGGGCTATACTCAACAAACATATTAGTTTTCAAAGATATGAGTATTTTAAGCAACATTTCAATGTAAATGCAAGCTAACATATCCATTTCCATTCCAAACAACACTTTGCATGATTTCATAAGTAAATCCATATTTTATGACATGCACAAAGTTCATTTTCTAATGCCAAATTCCATTTTATTTCACATGAATGATTTATACTCAAATCCACTATATACAATCCATATTTATTTCAACCAATTCATTGTTATTTAACATATGGTTAACATGTGCTTCATCAACATCTTTCTATATCATTTCAATATCAAGTTGATTCACAAACCAAATTCTTGTTTCAAATTTGAAGCATTTCCATTTACTCAAATCCATTTATTAAGATTTTAGTCCATTCTACTTTCATCCAAACTAACTTCATTTTACTTCACTCGAATGATTTACATTCAAGTTCATTATATATCACTTATATTAAGTGCAATCAATTCGCTTCTATTTCAACATATTTAACATATGCTTTACTTATATTTCTTTATTTTTAACTTACATTTCCAAATTTGATTTAAAATCAAATTTTATTTTAAACTTGAAACATTTGTAATTATTTCATGATTCATTTCCATTCATATGCAAACATTTCCTATTAAAATGTTAATTCATTCCAATTGATTCAAAATCAATTCCATTTGCTATTTTAAATCAATTCACCTGCATTCATTCACAAACTCCTTAAATTAGATTCCAATTCAGTTCAATTTATTTTAAACATCAATTTCAATTTCATAATATCTCAATTCTTCCTTGCATACCAAATTTAGTTTCATTTTAATTTGACTTCACTTAATCAAGTTCCAATTTATCCAAAACCAATTTAGTTGTTTAAACAACTCAATTCTAAATACATTCAAATATTCAAGTCATTCAAGCAAAACAATTGCCACTTAAGCTTATAACCATTTAAAATTAATTTTCAACTTAAATTTATATTAATTCTTTTCAATTTTTCATGGTTTACAATCCAATCATTCTTATTTCAATGCAATTGTTAATTTAAATTTTCCTTACCTTTTTATTTCATCTCAACAATTAATTAATACCATTTCACTTGTAATTCATTGTAATTATCTAACAGATTACATTCAAGATTGCTTAAATAAGCTCATTCACAATTATTTCCATGATCTTCTTATATCCATTTTATTTTATTGCCTTATCAATCAAATTTTATTCTCATTTGATTCACATCCAATACCCTTTCAATCCATTTACAAAGTCCAATACACTTTGTTTATTTATTCAATCATTTCTAATCTATTTATAAATTTGAATGCTCTTTGTTTATAATTCAATCCATTTACAAATTTATTTTATTAACAAAGAGTCCATTTAAATTATTTCACTCATTTGAATTTTATTCACAATTCAAACCATCTCTAGTATATTCAAATCCCATTATTCATTCACACTTCCAATATTATTACCATAATTGAATTCCAATCCAAACTGGATTTTTATTTACCTTCAAATTTTGACTGATTATCAAATTCTATCCATTTCAATACAAATTCCATTAATTTGTAATTTAATTCAGTCATTAACCTAATCCATATTAGGTTTTAATTCACTTTCCCAATTAACTCTGAATCCATTTATAATATTACCATTTTTCCCATTATTCCATTTAGCAAATTCAGATTTCTACCTTTCCTTTTTACTCCTTTAAATAGAATCTAAATTTCTTTCAATATTATTTATTACTCAACTGAAATTCAATTTCAATTTCATTATCAAACAAATTCCATCTCCCCAATACATAAGTTCAAGATTTATGTGCTAACTTAAGAATATTCACTTTTATGTTCTTATTTTGCTTCTTCAGACTTTGCATTTCATTTAAGTCAAAATTTAAATTTGCCACCCCCTTCAACCTTTTCCATTTATGGATTACAATTTCACTTCTCTTTTTAAGAGTTTAAGTTGCTTATTTAAGTCCACTTCCCATTTTAAAATCACAAGTTTAAATTATAACCCTTAATAACTTAAGAATATGAATTCCTTTATGCAATTATAAACAATTTACATTTCACCCTTATATTTAATTCAAATTTATTCTAATTCATTTAGATTTAATTCAATTTCAAATTCCCAAATTTAATTCTCCATATACAAGTTCAAAACTTGTTTACTAACTGAAGTTCATTCGCTTCTTTATATCCCACTTTACCTTATCTCCATTCACATTTCATTTGAGATTAGATTTTTAAATTCACCATTCCATTTCATTATTTCTCATTGTGATTATAATTTCTATTTCTATTTTATAAGTTCACCAACTTATTTATTTTAAAGCTCATATTGCTCATTTTAATTCTTTTACAACTTATAATCACAATTCCAAATTCCATATGCAAATGTATATACATCTGAATTCTTAAGGATACAAATTTCCTTAATTTAATTTTTTTGCAACTTCAAATCCACAACCTCAAATTATAAATATAATACTTAATAGCTTATGGGTATATTCGACACACAATAACGCACATTTGTAAAGTCAACTCTCATTTTAATTTCATTCAAATCAACTTTATTTTAAGTTCAATTCATTTTTCTTAACCAAGTTAAATTTCAAATTTTCTATTCACTTCCAATTTCTTAAGTTAAATTTAATTTCAAGATTTAAATTTTCTCTTCCTTCTTATTAGTATTATCTTCACTTAACAAATTCAATATTTGATTCATTTCAATTTTACACATTATTTAAATAGAAGTTTACCCAGAATTCTATTACCCGGTTTTATTCCAAAACCAATTTGAAATAATAATCAACATATATACCTATTTGGTATATCAACCAAATTCCCAGATTTTCCAAAACAATTTGTTTATATCCCAAAACAAAATCTCATTTTTGAAATATCCAAAACAACTGTTATCCCCAACAAATCCAAACAATACCATAACCAATTTCTAGGGAAGAAGTCCATCACTTTAGAAACTCGAAAATGAATTCTAATGATGTGGCCAGCATCATCAGGATTATTTTCCAGCGACTGAAGTGAGTTCAATGCTTCTTAATTTTTCCCAAATTCTTTTCAAACAGTTTCCATTCAAAAATATTTTCCCAAAACAACATTCCATTATTGCCTTCAATACACTGGAAAACATTTCAAACTTCCCAGGATTTTAAACTTCTAAACTTTTATTTTCAATACATTTAAAATCCTTTACAAAACTTCCAGGTTAAAATTCTGGTTTAATTCAAATTTTAATTTCGCTTCTTATTTACAACATATCTAATTAATTCTATTTGGTTATAGACCATTTTAATATCTTTATTCTTATTAGCTTATCATTTCAAATTTTAAATCAATTGTTAGATTCTTATTTGATTTGGTATTAACATCCAACAAACACCCAATATATAATAAGCTAGAAAATTATTTCTTTTATATCAAAATAAAATTTTGGGTAAAATTATTTCATTTACCCACTTTAAAAACAATACCATGTCGGTTTATCTTGTTCAAGAGTTTAGAAATCCCTATCGATACGGTTGTACTTCCCGCACCGACCAGAATTCATAAACACTCAACCGATAAGTCAACACGGTATAAAAACAATTTTTATATGCACTAACAAGTACGCTCTCATAACTATTAATACACTCAACTCATTATAGAGTTCTATCGACTCTGTTTAATGAGTAATTACCCCACCAAAGCCTAGGTTGTCGCCAACCTAAGCTCTGATACCAAGTGAGACGACCCGCAAATCCGTACCCCTTGAATCAACATTTTTCTACCCCAATTGACTCAAGTGGAACAGAAATACGAACCATTAAGATTAAAGAAAAGAGATAGAAGAAGAAGAAACTAAACAATATCAGAATCGCACAATCGCAGCGGAATAAAATATAATAGTAACTATATATCTTTACACAAAAATGAAATCTATAACTGTTTATACACAACATATTATCAGAGTAGCTCATACATCAATCAACACATAACAGACATACCATACAATCATAGCATAGCAGCGGATATATATATAGATAGAATAGTATGTCTCGGACTCCAGCTCCTCTCCTGCCCCATAGCATCCTGACCTGAACAAATAATACTCGGTCTGACCCGAGCATTATAATGAAATAACACCCGAGTCAGTCTGGAATACCAGCTGATAATAATGCACACAAATTTATTATTAAAGTTACAAAAATCCTTTTTGAAAACAAAAGCATCTCGTAAGACCACGCCACAAATAAACATGTCGGGTTTTTACCTTACGATAGCTAAAACACTTTTTATAGAAATTCTCTGATATTATAATAGTGTCTATTTACAAATACTTATAAAATAGCCGAAATTGTTACATGATTAAATTCCAGCTACTAGCCACCGAAGTGGGTAATACAAACAAAACTCGTAAAAGGCTCGTAGGGAAAATGGATTTCCATCAATGACTAGGCACTGGGGTACCACCTATCACAGTACGTGGTCTAGATCACAGTACCGAGGACTACTCCCTTCGTCCCCTGCAACACAAGACCGGAATCACCTATGGGCAATTCCGAATAAGATCACCCCGCGGTTGGGATCAGCAACCGCACCACTAAGCCGAAATAAAAAAGGACCTCTAGACAGGGATGACCTTACTCTCCAGTAGGGGCTACCCACGAAGCCTTGCTGCATATCCCCTGATTTTCAGTCATTCCCGGTTGATGAGGCTCGAGGCTAAACGATACCTTTAGCACATATCCCTTAGAATGCCCATCGTCCGCTGACGATGTCACGAAGCATTCGTCCATACAAGTCCGTCCCGGGTTCGAACGGAACCGAAGGCACTATTCCTACTACATCCATTTTGGAAATATCCTCAGGATTAGTAGCGACTAGCCCTTGCACTTCACTGCTCCATCTTCGACTCCGAACACGTTTTATCGCACGAAAACGTACAAACCGGATCGAAGTGGTTTTCGAGAAATAAATCTCGATCCCGGTCTCTTCGAAACGATCATCGCATTGTCCAATATTGATAGTCGGTGATTTAACTATCAATTAATATTCATAAACATCCATAGCATCCATCACACAATAAATAATATTCCATATTATTTATTTACCTCAAATATCTTTAAAAGATATATTTCAAATTTCCAAAGCTCATTTGAAAACATTTCCCAAAATTCTCCATTTACAAGGTAAATCCTTTACCATATATTTCCATTGGAATAGCCAAGTTCAAACAATTTAGATTTATAATAATTAAAACATTTATTTCTAAAATATACTTAAAACAGGTAAATTTACTACTAACTATATACTCAAGATATAATTTCCAAATGTATAAAGCAAAACTATTATATAAGATATAACTTGATTTAAAATAAGGTTTTAGGTATACTATAATTAAAAAAAAAATAGAGTTGTAAAAGAATTTATACTTATATCAATATATCTTGAGTCAAAACTAGCTCTTTAAAACAAATCCAATTGTAAAAATAATTATTAAGGCATTTATAAAATTTACTATTGCTAATTTATAAATAATTACTTTTAAAACAAAAATTTTCAAAACATTCTTTAAAACTAGTTTAAGATTTTAAAACTTCCTTTTTATAAAATCAATTTAAAACTCGAACTTGGTTTTTCCCAAGGAAATCTCATTTCTACTAAATCATCACAGAAATCCTTCTCACGATTTCTGTCCAATTATTTCAATTTAGTTTTATATTTTAATAACATAAATTATTTTCCCAAATTTTCAACTAATAACATTTATCTTTGATTACCATTCCAGATTTTACAACTTTCAATTTCCATTTTTAAATAGATTTTAGATTTTTATCTTTTTAAATCCATTATTTAACAATACCTTTTATTTCTCTAAAATTCAATTTTATCCATTTACAATTAATTATGGATTTATATTTTATTTGGAAATATTCCAATACTATTTCATTTCAGTTTTCCCATCCAACAGATTATAATTTTTATATTCTTTCAAATTTCATGTTTATTAATTTTCTTAGTTTCTTTTGAAACCCAATTAAATTCCTTTAAAATTTAAACTCCAAATTCTTTTAAAATTATCATTCTGAGTTTTATAGTTAATATCACAATATTACAATGCAATTCAATTCCAAATTTATCAATCACAATATATAACAGGCATCATTACCAATTATAAAAATAATACTACATTGTGAGGAATCCAGTTGGATCCCTCCAACCTGTTTCCCCTGCATCCACAAATATTAGCATATCACATATATAATATCAATTCAATTTGATAATAATTAACATATTCAGCTAAACATCCAAACAAACAATCAATACTAGCTGTCTACTTTACTAGCATCCAGATGTGAGTGAGAATAACTCACCTTGAGTTTCGGCGAGCGTTCGAAATTCAAATTAAACCGAACGACGTTCGATTTAACCTAAATTTCTACTTGCCCGGATTGGTTCCGGATCTATTCCACAGCGTAGAGCTTTCTTCTGCGATTCCAACGAATCCAAAATCATCGAAATCTGAGGTCGTATGAATTCGTTATGATTTTACAAAGTTTTGATAACGAATTTAAAACAAATCTTTTTTTTTATATATATATATATTTTACCGAAAAAAAACGCGGCCGACTCTTCCTTCCCTTCCTCAGCATCACGCACGCGAACTCAACCAACTGAACAAAGAACCCAACACGGCTTCTAGGGTTTCCAATCGCCGCCTATTCGTCGAGATCTAGCATGATCGGCCACCACCATCTTGAACGATGACCCATGCTCTACCCACGGCCATAGGCCGGCGCCACTCGGTCACCCCCTCCACTGGAAAAACACGTGCGAAACGAAGGGGTTCTCGGCAAAAACCAGGCTTCATACGGCGACGATATGCGAGATCTACCTTTAGATAACATCTACTCGACGAGCTCTCCGATTTCCTAGTTGAAATTTTTTGCAAAGACTTGATAGATTTAGAGAAAAATAAGGGAAACGAAATGAAGTTTTCGGCCATTGATTGATAATAGCGGCGGCTCCTGATAGTTCTAGGGTTTTGAACGTTTTAATATATATATATATAGTATTGTTTAATAATATTTAATTAATAAAATCCTCAATTTAACAACGTATGCAAACGAACTCCAAATCTCACGTTCCAACAGGCTATCCTGGGGTTTTTCAACGTTCCGGACACAATGGAACAGGTTTCGTAAGCTAATTCAATCGTATGCACGAGTTACGAAATTAAACGTTCAATTTGAAATTAAATCGATTAAAACGATTTCGATGCGTTTCGAGCTGCCGGGGTCAAACGACAACTCCGATTGTCACGAAAATTGAAATCCGATAATAACTAACTATTACGGATCCAATGGAACTAGTTTCGTCGAATTCCGAGACTGTGCCCCGGAAGGCTATTTTAACTCGTCTATTAAATTAAGCAATTTTCGAAATTATCGAAATCACTCAAAACTTCCACTTTTAAAATTTTATTAGCTTAACAATAATTCATATAAAATTTATAAACACATTAAAAATCATTCTGGCTTATTCTGGACCTAAATCGGATTAATTGCAATATTTAATAATATTAAATTCATTCCTAAATTAATATAAAATTCCAAATATTAATTTATTAACTTTAAAATCCATCTAAAAATCCAACCACCCTATTTAATGACCAAATAGTCTTAAAATAAATTTTAAACTCATTCCCATATCTTTTACACCCCGAATTGCCAATTAACCCAATCCTAATATTAAATTACTAGTATTCCAATTTCAATTTAATTGCCATATTTGAAATTTAAACAAGGTTTATTAATTTAACCAAATTCTTCTTAGTTCAAAATAAACCTTAAACCCATAATAAACATTTAAAATGAATTAAATGTTCACAAATCCCGTGTTAAAAATTCCGGGATGTTACAAACGGTGTCTGTATATAATTTTCTATCCCATGGTCAAGTGATACGGATAGTTATCATTTCAATCCGTAATATATATATCATTTCAACCCGCAATCCTAAGTTCAACTCAATGAAAATCGCTTGGGTCAATCATTTCGACCCGTAACGATTTTCTCCTATTCTACAGATCGTTCGGGTATGTATCATTTCAACCCATTAGGAATTCTATACTAATAGGGAACTTGCAGAGTAATAACAGATATGCTAATAATATAACAGGCATATATCATAAATATAAATAAAAGATAAAGGTGTTAGATGTCACAGGGAACTGATATAGACAACATCATATATATAGCAATGTAAATAACTAACAGCAGCATATTTCAATTGTCATTCCAATTGAAATCAAATTTAATAAATATAAGAACATTAATCGTGAGTGACTTCTCACCTTTCTAGGCTAGAGGGTTGGACAAATGAAACGAGTTACAAATCCAAGCCCAAATTCCAAAGAAAAGCTGAATTGGCACGAATTCGACGGACAAGCTGATAGATAAGAAATCAATGAGAATGGATCAAGTCAATTTTGATATAAAGGTGGAAAATATATATAAACTATTATTATTATTATTACTATTAATCTTAAAATCAATAATTTAAAACATATATATATATATACACACACACACATATACTAACATATTATACTTTAAGATCCATATTTATTATAAAACCAACATTTAAGTATATATATACTTACATACACTATATATACAACAACCAAGTTACACATAATTATATAGACTTTTCTATACAACAACATATCGTATATAAGCCAATATATATTTAAGACGAAACAACAGCCCAAACTAAAAGTTGAATATATATAGTCAGATTCTTATACCTATGAACTACCAGTATATACCACATTAAATTATATATGCAAACTAATATACAACCCTTGTTAAACGTATTATATACCATATAATTTACCTATATATATTACGGTAAGATCAATGTTTATTATGAAATCCAAATATATACAACTTTTATAACTCTATATGTAGCCAACAGATCAAAAGCAAAGAAATCATTTCACTAAGCCTATATACTATATATATATATATATATATACATACACACACACACAAATAGAACTCGTGTACTTGTATAAAAGCTAATATATACAACTGTTGTAAACTATATGTATGCAACTAACACGTTTATAACTACACGTACACCACTTTATAAAAATTGCTAACATATGTATATTAATATAGGCCATCAAGATATATAGCCTTTATAAAACTCATATCTACATAATATACATATAACTAGTATATATAAGGACGTATATATACATATATTTAAACTTATACATATATATACATATATATATATATATATGTATATATTTACGTAGATGAGTGATGTACTATATATATATATATATATTATTTTATATAATTACAAACAATATATTCCGAAATGATTATACTATATAACAGATTATATAAATAACCAACATAAATTTTATAACAAACTAAATTTTGAAATATTACAAACTTTAAACACAACTGTAAATAAACAAAACTATATAAACAACTTTATAATATAATATATAATACTTAATATATGCACTGCCACAATGATGTAGGACTAGCAAAACAAATATCTATCGAACCCAATAAATAAATATATATAATCCAACCTACAAACTGCAACAAGGGAGAAGGGGGAGGAGCTTGGAAGAACGGAGGCCGATCACATAGAGGAGGGGACAGGAATGGGTGCGGATGATGGTTTGCAAAGGGATGAGGAGAAGGCGGGCTGAGGTGGTGGTCGGGTAGGAGCAAGAGGGCAACGAGGAAGATGAAGGCATGGACGAAGGCGGAAGTTGCTATGGATCGGTGGAGGACAGGTCGGAGCTGAGAGAGGGGAGGAAGGAGGAGAGGGAAAGTGTGAAGGATGGAGGTAAAGGGTAAAGAAGTGAATGCCATGGCCGAGGTCAAGGGAAAGATGATGTTGCGTTGATGGGTGTGTTGCGTGGAAAGGAAGGCTTCAGGTTGGAGGATACAAGAGGGGAGAAGTATTTGGCTGTAGGGGAGAGAAGGATGAAGAAGGCATGTGCAAAAGAATTTGTGAATGTAAGCTACATGTGAAAAATAAGTTGTAGGAAATCTTTAGTGAGGAAGAGAGGTGAGGGGATGGGAGTGGTTTGAAAGATAAATGAACTGCCGATTAAAGAAATGAAAATGTACCAAGGCCAATAAATAGATATAGAATGAAATAGGTGAGATGGCTTCTTTGGTTATAAATGCTTGTAATTTACATAATATTTTGAAAAGCAAATGTCAGCAATGGATAGGCAATGTAACCTCACACGAATATAAGTATTAAATATTTTCAATGTAAAGGGAAAAAAGTAGTTTCATAATTTAATAAAGCAATTGATTATTCAGTGACAGTCACAGTCAAAATTTGAAATGTAAAAGGAAACAAAAGGTCATGGATCCGGTACCGATACGTTATCAGTTTCGTGGATTCCGTTGTGCACCGGACTTACAAATATAGGATTGAATATACCATAGAGATCAACACGATGAGACGATCAAATTGGTATACAGATATCAGTGGTACGATCATCATATCAAAAGTCAAAAATCGATACCGAACAGGCTGCAAATTTGTCGAAAATAAGAAAAACGGAGCAACAACGGTCAAAATTTGGAGAAACGAAACATGACGTCTCGCTTAGAATTTGATTTACAAATTTATTATATAAAAATATTCAAGTTTAGAAAACATTTTATTACCATCAAATATTAACTAATTCGAATTGAATTAAAGTTATACAATAAAATAAACTTCCATATTTCCAGATGAAAATTTTCTAGTTGTTATGTTTAAGAAGACGCATTCCAAATATTAAATTTCTATTTCCAAATTCAATTATTTAAAATTTGGTAAAAATTCTAGTTAAATATATTAAAAAAACCATCAAAATTTATGGGTCGTTATACTCTCCTCGACTCAAAACATTTCGTCCCCGAAAAGGAAGGAGGTAGGAGAATAAAAACAACTAGAAAGAAAATAGATTGAAAACAAAATAAACAGTCAATTTAAAACTATATAAATTGTAACAACCCGGTATTTTCAGCCATTCGCATCCACGCATGTCGGACTTGAATTGCTCAAAATACTGCATTTTAAATAAAATTTGGAGCAAATAAAATACAATCATAGAATCGCAGACATAGAAATATCAAAATAACTCGCAGTGGAAATTAAAATACCATAGTAGTTCATGAAGCTACTATAACAAAATCTCAAAATTGTTACATAATATCAGTCTGAAACATATATAATAGAAATACCAAATGCATAGAAGTTTATAAATACAAGAGCTGAAATAGACAACTGAAACTGAAACGGATAGATAAACATATAAGAAATATCTCCAACGATTCCTAGCTCCAGAAAAAGAAATCCAAAGCAAAGCTATAAATACTCAAGCTGACTCGAGCGTAAAGTAAAACACAAAACACTCGAGCCAGGACATACATACTTATATAATGTAAACCAACTCAAGTTGCAACAACCCGCATATTTATCGATTTTATATTCAAATATTTTATTTAAATATTTTATCGATACTCGGATTTTAGTCCGAAAACCTACTTTTTGCAAACAGTCGAATTGGGACTCGAGACCCCTTCCATTGAGTTCAAAATGCCGTTTGCAACCTTTTTGAGTATAAGCTTCGATATGTTTAGAGTAAGTTGAATTTTTCTACCTTTTCACTTGGGGTTTTGGGTTGGGTTCAGCCCACTAGCCAATTTAATACCCAAACTGAACCACTCCTCTTCATTCACTCCCTCTTCCTCAACTTTACAGTTCTAAAGAGATTAATGGTGAGTGGAATGGGAAATTAAAACTCCAAACCCTAGTTTTCTTTTGCAAATCAAGCTCTAGCTCCAAACTAATAGAAGAAACTTTAGTAAGCCTTCTCTTCATCTTCTCCAACTCTTTCTCCATTCAATTTCAGAAATTCCTAAACCTAACTTTAGGAAATGTTTCTCCTTTAAGCTTAGATTCAAGCTTGTTGGGTTGGAATTGAAGAGTGATTGTTCTTGCCATTGCTCCATAGCTTCTTCTTCTTTGTTTTTGTGAAAAGGTGAGATTTTTATCTCACATCTATGCTTATATCTATCTTTGAATGTTGGGTATGAATTCCTAACACTTATTCATGTGCATTTGATTTTGATTTGGGTTGGTTTTGTGAATATTCCAATTTTAGTGTTTTGAAAGCCAAATCTTTAAAAATCATAGCTTTGATCTTTGATCATGATTTCGTGATGCATCGAGAGCTTATAGGGTCGGGTAGTCGATTGGCATAAACCCCTAGCGTCCATTGCTCGTCCGATTTAAATTTGGTGGGGATTTGGCCCTCACTCAAATAGGCTGGGAGGAGCTGGAAACAGGCTCTGATCGACCGAGCTCTGAGGCTGGCCGACCGACCTGCTACCAAAGTGCATAAGCAGTTCTCAGTCTCTGGTCCGGTTGACCTCCTATAGAGCTCAATCGACCGACCTGCTTCCCGGGAATTTTTCTAGAATAGGGTCCGGTCGACCGAGCTCTGTAGCCGACCGACCGACCTGTTGCTATTTTTCCTATTTCGCCTATTTTGCGTGGTTCCAAATTTAATCGATTCGTGTTCTTTCCTTCTTTGTTGTTATCATTTGTTATTGACTTTGATGACTTCTTTCCTTCGGGAATTTTAGGAATATCCATTTTGATGGATTCGGTATAGATTTCTTTGGATTTTATATTCACGTCTTCGAATGTGAATTTTAGTGATTGATTGTTTATACAATCATTTTTGTGATTTGTCACTTTAAAAATATAAGCGTTTCTATACTAGTAGTAAATATCAAAACTCTTTCATCAAAACGATTTCAACACTATTTCAATACAAAGCTCATTTATTAAAACCGTTTTCCAATCTATTAGTATATACAAACCTTTTCCTCACTCGTATGAGAAATCTAATTAAACGGCTTAGTAAAACGAGTGGTATAAAACGCTTGCGTTTGCTTATTTGGTTAATTCTTGGACTTGTTCGATTGAATCTCTTGTGACAATTTTCTAGTGGAGATCTACAATTTGTTCGTTAATATTTAAGTTAAGCTAGTGGTTATGGGACATGAAGCTAAGCTCATATATTTACTAGCTTAGTGTAATTGACACTTCTTGATGATCGATGATGATCATTTTGTGATTTAAACTAGCGATGTGCTATGTTTCTTTGTCCACGTAGGGGACGGTACCACGTTTTATTGAGTTTCATCTCATTTTTATTATAGGCTAACGACCTATTTATTTCTTGGGGTTTCGACCCAATTTTTATGGGCTAGCGACCCACGTTTTTATGGAGTTTGGATCTTCGGGCGTACCATTGTACTACGTCGTTGTTCCAAATTTTACAAGATTCAGGTTCCTCAGGCATACTGTTTACTACGTCATTGCACTGAATTTTACGAGTTTCAGGTTCCTTGGGCATACCGTTGTACTACGTCGTTGCACCGGCTCTATGGTTAGCGACCATGGGATAGCATCTCGTTTTGTGATACATGTGTCGGTGAGTTTTCATGCTCTCGTTTTGTGATAGGCCTCCCCCTTTTTTTGATTGATCGTTTTTACGATCATTTTTGTGATTCCTGAATTTCTATTGATGAATTCTAGAATTTGAATTTCACCAATTTTATGATTGGCATTTTTATGTTGTCAATATTTGTGGCTTGGTGAATGAAATAAGGACTATGACATTCCTTCTGATCTTTGAGAAGATTTTTGTGATATTGATTAATCTCTTGTTGATTTTCAATTACTTATTTATCACAGCTTGGCATTGTGATTATTGTACGTTTATTTATATCTATTATTCTATATCATTTCATTTGATATTTATAGCTAGACTGATCCGTTTATTATTTTCTTATTAAATAATACTCGGGTCAGACCGAGATGTTACAGGTGCTTCTGCTTGACTTCACTTCTAGGATTATCATCCTGACTTTTCGCTAACTACTTAGATTAGTAGTTTTTGGTTGTATACATTTGAGAGATAGACTCATAGTTGTGTACTTATTCTTTTGTATAGCGCATGTTGCTATTCTTTTGTGTCATTGTGGATCTTTTTGACCACTACTGTGATGAACACTTTTATGTGTTATATATATTCTTGTCTATTTCCGCCTTTGTGATATGAATTATCTGTGACTGATTTGTGTTACGTTTATTTCTATATTTGTTTCCGAAGACATTATAGCCACTGTGTAGTAGCTCTGAGTTTTTGTCGGTATGTCGGATTTCCTCTCGAAAAAATGCAAGTTATATTTTATCTGGCATATCGGTACTCACACAAAGCAATTATACAGATGGTCGCTCCTCAACAGCCTTATTCTCCGTGCTAGTTGAAGACATTACACCGTAGTGTCCTTGGCTAGCGTGGGTATAGAGGTGGGGCATCACAGTTTGGTATCAGAGCCAAACTTCGGAACAATGTAGAATAATTTAACAAGGATCATCGTCCTAAGTCCTTCTTAGGAGTCGTTCCTTAGGATTTAATTCGAGTCTTCGTACCGATTCATCCTATTTTCTCTATGATTCCTTGTTTTATCTATCAAGATTGCTTGATATTCATTTGTGAATAATCTTTTCCTTCTTCCTTCTTCTTTATTAAGGAAGAGAAATGGTTAGACCTGGCCGTCCCAGCGCCGGTCAATCTAGTGCCACACCCCAAGATGGAGTTTTTATGTCTACCCAGCAGCTTCTTGATCTAGTAAAGAATGCTCAAGCAGCCGGTTCTAATCCGGAACCAACTCATCCTAAGTCTGGATTTGCACGCTTGTGCAACGATTATACCAACTTGGGTGGGAAGCCATTCAAGGGTTCTGAAACTATTATTGAAGTCCAGGCTTGGCTGAGATCATGCGATCGAATCTTTTCTCGCATGAACCTCATTGATCTTCACCGAATTCAGGTGGCTTCTAGTATGCTCCAAGAAAGAGCATTAGACTGGTACGAGCTTCTGATTTCTGAAATTATTGAAGAGGATCTTACTTGGGAGAAATTCCGAGAGCGCTTCGAGTTAAAATTCATACCAGAAGCTGAGAAGGTGACTTTGGCTCACCGCTTTATTGACCTTGTTCAAGGTGAATCTTCCGTGGTAGATTATGTCGCATCTTTCGAATCTCTTTCCAAATACGGGGTTGAATACATTAACACCCCTTGAAGAAAAATCAGAGATTCGTCTATGGCTTGAATAAAAATCTCAAGAAGCCATTACTTCTAAAGCTAGAAGTTTCTTTTGATCAACTTGTTGATATCGCTCTTCGACTTGAAGAGGCAGATAAAGAGAGTGATGCTGATGTTATGGGTGCCAAACCAAAATTCAACAACAACAAGAAAAGGCCTATTAAGTTCAAAGGGTCTTATCCTAACAAGAAAGGGAAGCATGCAATTTCGGTAGCAAAAGCTTCTTCCCCAAGTGGTGGGCAATGCTACAATTGTCGTTCTAAGGACCATTATGCGAACAAGTGTCTGAAACCTCTCTTTTTTCGCTATTGCAAAAGCTCGGATCATTATTTATCTTCTTGTCCCAAACTTCAAAACAAGAAGGAGGGAAAGCTTAATGTTGCTAAAGCCCCTGGAAACACATCTCATGGTCAAGGTATTTCTCATTCATCCTTGATGGCATTATTATGTTTCGTAATCAAACTATTCGAGTTCTTTTTGACACGGGTGCATCCCATTCTTTTATTTCAAAAGAGCTCGTTGATACTTTTTCTTTAAGTGTTGTTGCTTTAATGACTTCTTTGAGAATTGCGAATCCGGTTGGTGGATCCGCAACAATCAGTTTATTGTGTAAAGATGTCGAGATTATTTTGTGTGAATTTTCTTTCCATGCCGACTTGCATGTTATGCGCTACTTAGGCTTTGGAATTATTTTGGGAATGGATTGGCTTAACTGTTATAAAGCCCAAATCCTGTGTCCTGAGCGGACTATCCATCTTCGACATCCTCAATCTGTTGAGCAAATTTCTATTGACCTTAAAGATTCGGATTCCAGCTTGGTTGCATCTTTATATTCTTTAAATCCTCATGATGACAATAATGATGATGAGGAAGATATTATTTCTCTAATTCACGTTCTTCGTGAATTTTCCGACATATTTGAGCCCGTTTTAGGATTACCACCTAAGCGAGCAATTGAGTTCAGAATTAATCTTATCCCTGGAGCTCAACCTATTACTCGTCCTCCTTATCGTATGTCCAATAAAGAAAATGAGGAGATGCGCAAACAATTATCCGAATTGGAGACGAAGCAATTTATTCGCTCTAGTTCCTCTCCTTGGGAAGCTTCGGCTATTATTTTGAAGAAATCCGATGGTACACTTAGGATTTGCGTTGACTACCGCAAGCTTAATGATCTTACTATTAAAAATAAATATCCTTTACCTCGGATTGATGACCTATTCGATCAACTTACT
Organism: Allium cepa; assembly: GCA_030765085.1. Classification (NCBI taxonomy): domain Eukaryota; kingdom Viridiplantae; phylum Streptophyta; class Magnoliopsida; order Asparagales; family Amaryllidaceae; genus Allium; species Allium cepa. The sequence goes on from CM060935.1 coordinate 28,847,120, forward strand.
GGTGCTAGAGTCTTTTCACAATTGGACTTGGCAACCGGTTTCCATCAGCTTCGTATTGTAGAGGATAGCATCCCTTTGACATCGTTCCGTACTCGTTATGGATCTTACGAATGGCTTGTTATGCCATTTGGATTAACGAATGCTCCGGCTTATTTCGTTGACCTTATGAATCGAGTTTTCAAAGATTTTCTCAATCGATTTGTTCTCATCTTTAATGATGATATTCTTGTGTATTCAAAAACCGAGGAGGAGCATGAAAAACATCTTCGGATTGTGTTGGAAACTCTTAGGAGAAATCAATTAAAAGCAAAATTTTATAAATTCCATTTTTGGCAATCTAGTGTGAAGTTTCTCGGTCATATTATTTCCGAATCCGGAATTTCCGTAGATCCTTCAAAGATTGAAGCGATTCAGGATTGGAAGAGACCGGAGAGTGTGACGGAAATCCGTAGTTTCCTTGGATTGGCGGGTTATTACCATCGTTTCATAAAGGACTTTTCTAAAATTTCTGTGCCTCTTACTAGTTTGACAAAGAAAGGTGTTAAATACATTTGGTAGGACAAATGTGAAGCTTCTTTTCAGAAATTAGAAGAACTCCTTTCTGATACTCCTATTCTTGTTATTCCCGAGTGCAATCAAGATTATATTGTTTATACTGATGCTTGTCGCGTTGGTTTGGGTGACGTTCTTATGCAAAGAGAACGTGTTATTGCTTATGCTTCTAGGCAATTGAAGCTAGCCGAGACTAGATATGCCACTCATGATTTAGAGCTAGCGGCTATCGTTTTCGCCCTTCGATGTTGGCGTCATTATCTATTGGGAGAAAATTTATCCTTTACACCGATCATAAATCTTTGAAGTATCTATTTTCTCAAAAGGAACTAAATTTGCGTCAACAACGTTGGCTCAAATTTCTTGCATCTTATGATCTTGATATTCTTTATACTCCCAGAAAGGGAAATCGTGTTGTCGATGCACTTAGTCGCAAGCAACAAGCGGTTGTTTCTATGATGTTATCCGAGTGGAATGATCTCGGAATTTTATCCACTTGTGAAATTTGAGATCGAGTTTCCGATTTATGTTCATCTCTTGCTTTATGTAGTCTTGAGGCTCTTCCTTCTCTTTTTGACCGCATTCTTGAAGCTCAAAAGCTAGATCCTGAATTGGCTCTTCTTGGCCAAAATTTTAGGGATAAACTTGATATTGAAGTTTCGAAAGGCTTTGATATTGATTCTCGTGGCAGTATTCGAAAATTTGGTAGACTTATCGTGCCAAATATTAGTGTTCTTCATAAAGATATTTTAGAAGATTCTCATTATTCTAAATTTACCATTCATCCCGGTAGTAGTAAAATGTACGTGGATATGAAGCGACTTTATTATTGGAAGGGAATGAAATCTGATATTGCTAACTTTGTTAAGAGTTGCATGACTTGCCAACTCATTAAGGCCGAACATCAAAGGCCCGGTGGGTTATTGCAACCTTTAGAAATTCCAATTTGGAAGTGGGATCAAATTTCCATTGATTCTATAGACGGCCTTCCCCGTTCTCGTTCGGGTCATGATAGCCTATGGGTTATAGTTGATAGACTTACTAAATCTGCCCATTTTATTACCGTTTGGTCTAATCGAACCGTACCTCTTTTGGCCAAACTCTATATTAAAGAGATTGTTAAATTGCATGGAGTTCCTACTTCTATTGTTAGCGATCGTGATCCATTGTTTACTAGTGGATTTTGTAAGAGTCTTCAAAAAGCTTTGGGAACGAAGCTTAATTTTAGCACCACTTATCATCCTCAGTCCGATGGACAAACCGAGCGTGTGAATCAAACTCTTGAAGATCTTCTTCGTACATGTGTTTTTGATTTTGGTGGAAGTTGGGAAGATCACATTTCTCTTGTTGAGTTTTCCTATAATAATAGCTTCCAATCTAGTATTGGTATGGCTCCTTTTGAGGCACTCTATGGAAGGCCATGCCGTTCTCCTTCTTGTTGGCTTGAGGCCAGTGAGAGGCTGGTTTTAGGTCCAGATTTTATTCGTGATTCCATAGAAAAGATTGATCTTATTCGTCATAGGATGAAAGAAGCCCAGAGTAGACAAAAATCCTATGCCGATAACCGGAGAAGGAAATTAGAATTTTCTGTGGGAGATTTTGTGTTTGTTTGTGTTTCACCTATGAAAGGTGTTGTACGTTTCAGTCGATCAGGAAAGTTAGCACCTCGATATATTGGTCCATTTCCCATCACCGAACGTATTGGTTCCGTGGCTTATCGCCTTTTATTACCGGCTCAGTTTTCTGCTATTCATAACGTGTTTCACGTTTCTCAATTGCGAAAATGCCTTCGAGATTCCGATTTTATTCTTGAGCCCGGTGTTGTGGAAGAAATTGAAGTTTTTCCTAATTTAACTTATGAGCAACATCCTATTCGTATCATTGCTTCGGAGGTCAAGCGCCTTCGAAATAAAGATGTTCCGCTTGTTAAAGTTCAATGGTCCTCAAATCCTAAGGATTGCTCTTTGGAATCTAGAGAATTCATCGAGCGAACACATCCGGACTTACTTTCTCATGCTCTTTGAGGTGAACTTTTTATTTCAAACTTCTTTGTGTTGTATATGCTTTCATGGTTGTTACTATATATTTTCTTCTTAAATATTGTGAGGACGCAATTTCTTTAAGGAGGGGAGTGTGTAACAACCAGCATATTTATCGATTTTATATTCAAATATTTTATTTAAATATTTTATCGATACTCGGATTTTAGTCCGAAAACCTACGTTTTGCAAATAGTTGAATTGGGACTCGAGACCCCTTCCATTGAGTTCAAAATGCCGTTTGCAATCTTTTTGAGTATAAGCTTCGATATGTTTGGAGTAAGTTGAATTTTGCAATCTTTTCACTTAGGGTTTTGGGTTGGGTTCAGCCCACTAGCCAATTTAATACCCAAACTGAACCACTCCTCTTCATTCACTCCCTCTTCCTCTACTTTTCAGTTGTAAAGAGATTAATGGTGAGTGGAATGGGAAATTAAAAATCCAAACCCTAGATTTCTTTTGCAAATCAAGCTCTAGCTCCAAACTAATAGAAGAAACTTTGGTAAGCCTTCTCTTCATCTTCTCCAACCCTTTCTCCATTCAATTTCAGAAATTCCTAAACCTAACTTTAGGAAATGTTTCTCCTTTAAGCTTAGATTCAAGCTTGTTGGGTTGGAATTGAAGAGTGATTGTTCTTGCCATTGCTCTATAGCTTCTTCTTATTTGTTTTTGTGAAAAGGTGAGATTTTTATCTCACATCTATGCTTATATCTATCTTTGAATGTTGGGTATGAATTCCTAACACTTATTCATGTGCATTTGATTTTGATTTGGGTTGGTTTTGTGAATATTCCAATTTTAGTGTTTTGAAAGACAGATCCTTAAAAATCATAGCTTTGATCTTTGATCATGATTTCGTAATGCATCGAAGAGCTTATAGGGCCGGGTAGTCAATTGGCATAAACCCCTAGCGTCCATTACTCGTCCGATTTAAATTTGGTGGGGATTTGGCCCTCAATCAAATAGGCTGGGAGGAGCTGGAAACAGGCTCCGGTCGACCGAGCTCTGAGGTCGGCCGACCGACCTGCTACCAAAGTGCATAAGCACTTCTCTGTCTCTGGTCTGGTCGACCTCCTATAGAGCTCAGTCGACCGACCTGCTTCCCGAGAATTTTTCTAGAACAGGGTCCAGTCGACCGAGCTCCGTAGCCGGCCGACCGACCTGTTGCTATTTTTCCTATTGCGCCTATTTTGCGTGGTTTCCAAATTTAATCGATTCGTGTTCTTTCCTTCTTTGTTGTTATCATTTATTATTGACTTTGATGGCTTCTTTCCTTCGGGAATTTTAGGAATATCCATTTTGATGGATTCAATATCGATTTCTTTGGATTTTTTATTCACGTCTTCGAATGTGAATTTTAGTGATTGATTGTTTCTACAATCATTTTTGTAATTTGTCACTTTAAAAATATAAGGGTTTCTATACTAGTAGTAAATATCAAAACTCTTCCATCAAAACGATTTCAACGCTATTTCAACACAAAGCTCATTTATTAAAACCGTTTTCCAATCTATTAGTATATACAAACCTTTTCCTCACTTGTATGAGAAATCTAATTAAACGGCTTAGTAAAACGAGTGGTATGAAACGCTTGCGTTTGCTTCGTTGGTTAATTCTTGGACTTGTTCGATTGAATCTCTTGTGACAATTTTCTAGTGGAGATCTGCAATTTGTTCGTAAATATTTAAGTTAAGCTAGTGGTTATGGGACATGAAGCTAAGCTCATATATTTACTAGCTTAGTGTAATTGACACTTCTTGATGATCGATGATGATCATTTTGTGATTTAAACTAGCGATGTGCTATGTTTCTTTGTCCACGTAGGGGACGGTACCTCGTTTTATTGAGTTTCGTCTCATTTTTATTATAGGCTAACGTCCTATTTATTTCTTGGGGTTTCGACCCAATTTTTGTGGGCTAGCGACCCACGTTTTTATGGAGTTTTAATGTTCGGGCGTACCGTTGTACTACGTCGTTGTTCCGAATTTTACAAGAATCAGGTTCCTCGGGCGTACCGTTGTACTACGTCGTTGCACCGAATTTTACGAGTTTCAGGTTCCTCGGGCGTACCGTTGTACTACGTCGTTGCACCGGCTCTATGGTTAGCAACCATAGGATAGCGTCCCGTTTTGTGATACACGTGTCAGTGAGTTTTCATGCTTCCGTTTTGTGATAGGCCTCCCCCTTTTTGTGATTGATCGTTTTTACGATCATTTTTGTGATTCCTGGATTTCTATTGATGAATTCTAGAATTTGAATTTCACCAATTTTATGATTGGCATTTTTATGTTGTCAATATTTGTGGCTTGGTGAATGAAATAAGGAGTATGACATTCCTTCTGATATTTGAGAAGATTTTTGTGATATTGATTAATCTCTTGTTGATTTTCAATTACTTATTTATCACAGCTTGGCATTGTGATTATTATACGTTTAGTCATATCTCTTATTCTATATCATTTCATCTGATATTTATAGCTAGATTGATCCGTTTATTATTTTCTTATTAAATAATACTCAGGTCAGACCGAGATGTTACAGGTGCTTCTGCTTGACTTCTGTAACGACCCGTAAATTTTCGATAATTAAATTAGCTAACTTAATAAGATTTCGGGATTTAGTGTTAGAAAAAAATTATAAGTCGTTTGGAATAATAATAAATGGAATGAATTGCGACAACAATTATCCAAGTAATGAAAAATAAATGCTACTTAGTGAATGCCTTTGAAATCAATAGTTGAATAGGATAATAAATGTTGAAATTCATTGGGTATAATAGAGTAATTGATTTATAAGTAAAATCTATTTAAAATCAAATATTGAATATTGAACCGGTAAAATTTTTAAATTAAATATTTGGAAATTATTCAATAATTTAATAATGGGAATTAAATAACCGTATAATGGAAATAGTTGCTCTATAATTTTAATTCGTTTCAAAAGTTAAATTTTATAAGTTCATTTTGAATATTTCAAAAGATAGTGATTTAAGAATAATCAAATTTGTTAAATTTAATATTACGAATGTTTGAATAAATTAAATTCCGAATTTGATATGATTAATTTGATATTGAAATTTAATATATAAAAATAGAGTGAATAATTGAAATTTGATTTAATATGATTCAAATTGGTTTCCAAAGTGAAGGTAAGTTATATTTGGATTTTAATAGAGTTAATAAGATAAAAATTGGAATTTATTGGATAAATTGAATAATGGGTTTAGTATGATTAAAAATGATTTGTAAAATTTTATTTTATCATATGAAAGTTAGAATGATGTTGTAGAACTTTTAAAATCGAATTAAAAGTAAATTTGTGAAAATTGAATATTTTAATATTTAATTATCGACTAGAAAATAGCCAATTTTTGAACAGTCTCAGAATTGGACGAAACAAGTTCCATTAGATCCGTAATAGTTAGTTATTATCGGATTTCAATTTTCGTAGCAATCGGAGTTGTCGTTTGACCATGGCAGCTCGAAACGCGTTGAAATTGTTTTAATATTAATTTGGCGAGTTAAAATAGTCATTTTTCAAACGGTCTCGGATTTCGATGAAACTAGTTTCATTGGATCCGTAATGTGATATTATTGTAAGGTTTCAAATTTCGTGTCAAACGGATTTACCGTTTGTCCGGGGCAAGCCAAAACGCATAGAAAATCGTTTAATCGGTTTAATTTAAATTTGATCGTTTATTGCCGTAACTCGCGCATATGATCGAATTAGCCTCCGAAACCTATTCCATTGTGTCCGGAACACGGGGTAAACCCTAGAAACGCCAGTCGGCACGCTTCGTTTGGAGTTCGGAAAATTTCGATGAGTAGTAAATTGGGAAATTTTTCTATAAAAGGACCTTCACCCTTTCACTTTGCAAACCCTAATTTACTTCAGCCCTAGCCGCCATTTTACTGAATCAATGGCCACGAAAATTCGAAACTTCTTCCTCATTTTCCTCTCAATCCATCAACAATTATCAAAAACTCTCAACTACAAAGTTGTAGAGCACGATGAAAGCTTCAAATCCATACGGAGATGATCGAAAACGGAGCCACGGATCAACGGGAAATCACATTCAAAGTTGCTGCGTTTTTCACGTTTTTCGAGGCGAGATGAGGGGCCGAGCTTCGAGCTGCTCCAGGCGTTGGTGGCTCTGGTGATAGGCTTCGGGATGGCGCTTCCTGATCGACTTCTGGACGCTCGTGGTGGCCGCGATTTGGAGCCCTAGTTGGGCTTGGATGGGTTCTTGGTCGCGTGTGTTCCTGGAGCAAGTAACGTGAACGTGAGGAAGAAGAGGGGTGCGGCCCAGATCTGCTATGCAGGAAATCAACGGTGATGATTGGGTGGGTTTTAAAAATTTAATTAAGCTGTAATTAATTTATTTAAAATTCATGTTAACTTTAAACCATCATAACTTTGTCATACGAGGTCGGAATTCGATGAAACTTTTTGCGTTGGAATCGTATCGGCGAGCTCTTTGCATTGCAACTGGATTGGAATCATTTGGAGCTAGGGAAAATTTTGAGTTAAATCGAACGTCGTTCGATTTGATTTAAAATCGAAAATCAAGGTGAGTGTTTTATAACGCTCACAACGTACTAAATATCTTTATGCTAGTTAAATTGACATTATGAAGTGCTATGAATGTTATTTGTCATTGTTTGATATGAATTTAATTGTCGTATAGCTTGTTATTTGAATTAACCGTTGAAAAATTAAATTGACAGTTAAATTGAAATTGAAATTTGAATGGCGATTAAATTACCTGACCTTGATAACTATGAAATTGCCATGGATTGTATTGTCTATTGAATGATTTATTTCGATGGATGTTATTGTTTGATATTTAAATGTTTGGATGTTTATTGCTTATATATATCCTGTTATGCATACATATGATACTGTGATTTAATTTAAGTAATATATGCTCATCCTTGACATTTAATTGAAATAAATAACTACTTGGCCATAGGATAGAAAATTATATACGGACACCGAATTGGCTAAATAAATAATTTTTGAAATCGTCGATTTAAAATTTATTTAAATGTTTTGATTTAAAAGTTATAAATAGAAATCAATTTATAGAAATCAAATTTGTCGAAAAATTGAATTGGAATGTTGAAATAAATTTTGGTTAAAAGAAATTGGTAAATAATTTAAGTTGTGACTTTAAAATTTAAAATTTGGATATGATTGAATTTCGAAAATCTATTTATTTTAAAGATTGAACATTATTTCGAGCTTTGAATATTACTAAGTAAAAGTGATATGAAAATGATATTGTGAAATCGAGTTTGGAATTGAATCATATTTGGAATTTGGATTTAAACTTGAATATTGTTGGAAATTTTGTTAAGTGTTATAAATTGATATTTTGAGAAATCAAGCTCCAAATCGATATAAATTGAAATTGAATTAATTAAAGGTGAATGTAGAATTGAATTGATTTGAAGTAAAAGTTGACATTGTTTTGAATTGAAATCGAAATTGAATCGGTAGAATGGAAATTGAAATTGATTTGAATTGGGAAGTTATAATTGAAATGGATTGATTTTGAAGCTGTTTTAATTTGTTTTCCAAATTACTCTGTTATATAAACTATTTTGAATACTTAAACTATTTTAATCTATTTTAAATCTACTTAACCCAATTTAAATTATTTTAAACTAATTTATCTATTGTAAATCCATTTTAAAGATTTTAAGTGTTTTTAACTATTTTAATTATTTAAAACTACTTTTAAACTACTTAAAACTATTTTTCTAAAATCCTAAGTTGGTCAATAAGGTGAAATGTTTATATTTAAATCTTGAATTTAAATATGAAATCTGATATTTTGAAAGATACGATGATATTTGAATGGATTTGATTTTTGAAGCGAATATGATATTTTGATATCAATTATGAATCGATTTGAAATTTAAAGAGCCAAAGGTGTAATAATACGTAGTTATTAAAGAGACCGGGATCGGATATGGACATACTCTCTGTCGATACCGAAAACCACTTTAATAACTATTATACGCGGAGTGATGATCCAGAATGAAGTGGATGGTATGGTGAACGCGTTGACTGAAGAAAGAGAACGATTATTGGATGACCCCTGACATGACTAAAACAGGAGCCGCGCCGGGCCATTGAGGTTCGCCACCTCTAGCGGACACACTTCTTCGATACCATATCTATTACATTTGTGATGCGATTTGGGTGCACCCCTTGATTTGGGAGTGTTGTTTCGCGGTGTTGGGGTAGCTGCTGGCTATGCCCAACATCAGTCCGGATCACGCAACTACTAGTATCCTAGTTGGTATTGCCTTATGTACCTTGTCATACTGATTATCCTATTCGCGACCACTACGTTTTGATTTGTACCTTGAGTATATGGATTGCCCTCTGGTGACTTCCGGTTTTGGGGAAACTACGGTCTTGTATATGCTTTTGGGAATATAAAATGTGTTAAGGGGGATTATGGTAACGCCTTAACGCTATTTTGATACTTTATATTACTGATAGACATTATCTACTTAGCGTATATTACTACATAGTAGATAGTTTCACGGATCCTTGAGAGATGGAAAATCCCGTAACATCTCTTGAGTTATTGCACGCACGTTGACACTGGATATGAGATGTCAAACCCCGTAAACATCTCTGACGCCGTTACACTCATATTTATTTACGATTGATTTAACTTTCATAAGGATATTTTAGTCCTGACTCGAGTGTTTTGTCTTTTCATTACGCTCGGGTCAGTCCTGAGTTTTCAGATTTTTGAAGATCTATTCTGAAGGACGAAGACGAAGATTTGGTATACTATTACTATTATTATCCGTGCATCATGTTGTCTGCTACATTATTTATTTGTTCTGTTGTATATGTGTAACTCTGATAAATGTTGTATAATAATAATCAAATGTGTTCATTTCAAATGTATTCATTTAATTAACAGCTTCATGAACTGTTATTTTATTATTATACTTTAGCCTTCCGTTGTGAGATTCTGTGTTGTTTCATTTCCTTTATTTCCCTTCCTTTTCTTTTCTTAATTACCCCAATAACTATCTGCCCTTTTAATGGTTTGGAATCGACATGTGTATTTGATCGTCGGTTTAAACTGTCCAAAATGGCGGGTCGTTACAGTTGGTATCAGAGCATTGGTTTAACGATAAACCTTGGCTCTAGTGGGGAATAACTCATTGAAATAGAGGTAAACTATATGAATGAGTTGAGTGTATATGAGAGAGCGTACTTGTTATTTGATATAAAATGGTTTTATATTGTGTTAATTTGTTCCGTTGAGTATTTATGAATTCTGGTTGATACTTGGGACGCCAAGGCGTCGATAGGAATTTCTAAACACTCGAATAGGACAAACCAACACAATATCATTTTGGAATATATTTTATATAAAAGAATTATTTGAATATTTATTCATTTTGATTGAATTGAGTGTTAGGAGATGATAATATTAGATTATTATCGTTATTGTTTGATCAGTCAATATTTACAACAATTGATTAAATAACAATGGATTTAGGAAAATGAAATCTTGTAAACACAATTGATAATGAATACAAATGAATTTTAACTTGGATTTGGGAATTTAAATTCCGGTGTCTGAGATTGACTTACAAGAATTTGAAAAATATAATATGAGCATTATATGATAGTACAATTGAGTTGAAATTGTTTTCGAAGGATTTTTTTTTATGATAAGTGTTATATTCCCTACTCTTGACGTTAGAAATGATTTCGGTGATGAGTGCACGCATCATCGGCGTTTATTTTCGAGAGTCCGAGTGGGGGAGACCACTTAATAGCTTGTCTAAACCTTGTTTTGACTCAACTTTTATTTTATTTTGTACTCTCTATAGTATGATTTGTTATATAAATTATATAAGTATATATTATTTCAAAACTTGATTTGAAATGAAACCGGGATTTGAATTCTTAAGTCCTTTAATAATTAATGATTTTTTTTTTTGAAGGATTGAAATGAATTTAGACTTGAACCATTAAGGAACTTCTGAATTGTGAAATGGGAAATGAACCTAAGAGCTAAGTGAAAATATCAAGTGAGGTAGAAATCCTTAGAATTTGGAAATTATGAACTTAAAATAAAAGTGAAACTGTAAAACTCGCGTAGTATTAAAATTCATTCTATAGCATAGATATAACTTACCAAAATATTTAAGAAGTTCAAAAATGTTATATGAATTGTTAATTGGATAATATACAAGTATAGGTTTGAATAATGGAATATGCATTTAATTAATGGTTTGCAAATATAAATGAAATTGTTAGTAAATAATTGGAATTTAAATTAACATTTAAAGGTGATTCACGATTATGTTAATATAAAATGGAAATACTATATGTGAATGTAAATGTGAAAAGATTATAGTGAAATTTAAGTAATGACTTAAGAATTGATAAATTGAAAATTCAACTTTAAATGAAAAGAAGTTGTATGTTGTTTAACTACATTCTATTTGCATAACTATAACTTACCAAATACTTAAAGGGTTTAAAAAGCTAATAAGGATAAGTAGAGAAATAATATACCAGTGTGAGAGTGAAAAATAAAATGTAAAGATCTATTGATAGTTGTAAATATAAAAGAAATTTAAGCTGTAAAATGAATGATACATGTATAAGTGAATGATTAAAATTTAAACTTAATGAAATATAAAATTGGTAAATGGAAACTAATTAAATTTGAGTATAACTAAATGTCAATAAACTTGGAAGTGTATGAAATTAAAATTGACTTGGAAATGTATAATTGATTTAGTGTAGATTCTGAATGGTTGTTAATGTTTGATATGCATTGGTTGTTAGATGGATGATAATTGATTAAGTAGAATTCATTAGTGTTAATGGAATTGAATAAACGGAATAAAATTTTAAATAATTAAATTCAAATTGGGAACAAATTGACTTGAATTAAAATTGTGAATGAAACAAACTTGAATAAATCGGAAACAAATTGAATGTAAACCTATTGCATAGATGAATAAGAAAATAAATGATTTTGTGTTTATGATTGTTCTTTAAAATTTTTGAAGTTTTGTACTTTGAAATAATAAAAGCAAATTTTTGGGAAAAAAAAAATCCAACATTGTCCAACATATGCTGAAACGAAAACAACCATAACTTTTAAATGGCTGAACGGAATTCGACGATCTTGGACTTTTCGGAAAGCTTAGAAACTATAGCACAACTTTTATTTAGAGTGTCTTGAGAAATTCCTTCGTCTACTAGGTTAAAAACTTGAATGTTACTCGCTGGCCTGTGTAAAATAGGTAAAAATCTGTAGTATACATCTTTAGTATTTTCGCCATATCTTTTGACTGGTTTATCGGATTTTGATGATCTTGCCCTTTCTGGAAAGTTAAGAACTTAAGTTAAAACTTTTGTTTTAAGTGTTTTGTGTTTTCATGTCGTTTAGAAGGTCGGAAATATGGGTGAACGTCGCGGACCTGCGCAAACACTACGCAGGCTGAGGCGTATACTCTAAGTAAAACAGCCATAACTTTTGAACGGATGATCCGAATTCGATGATTTTGGACATTCCGGAAAGCCTGAAATGAATGCAACAACTTTTGTTTAGATTCTGTTGTCAAATTTTACCGTTTAGATGACCTAAAGCTAAAATTTGTTTGCTGTCCAGAAATTGAAATCTCAGTTTTGAAGCTAAATATGTTATATATATGTTGTGTAGGCTAAGTATAGTGATCTATCTTTATATGCATGGTTCTAACTTAGTTATTGAGCATTTTAGTAGGTAGCAAAGGGGTTGCGCTTCGTTGTGGGGCTCGCTTCTACGCTAAACGCATAATGTAAGTAAAATGCTAATAAATGCTAAATAAAAGGTACGCTTACGGTTTTATATGATATTGGTGATATTTATATGTTGTTTCCCCACATATGGGATGCCTCATCATTGAGATGAGATGTATATTTGTGATATATATGCTATTATATTTTTTCCGATCGAGCCGCGCAAAGGAGACTCTGCCGAATTTTTCCGTAAATCCGGGTGTTAGAAAATTTTTTCAAGTTTAAATTTTTTTTATAACTTGTTTTGATAATTAACTTTTAAGTTTAGAAAGCCGTTTGGAGTAACTTAGTGGAAGCGTAGTTATGACTTTATAAATGGAATTTCATTGTTTTATAAGTTGGTAACTTTGAATAAAATATATCTAATGTTGAATTCTATACTTAGTTTCTTTTCCCTTCTTTTCCTTTTCGAGGACGAAAAGTTTTGAGTGGGGGAGAGTGTAACGACCCGTAAATTTTCGATAATTAAATTAGCTAACTTAATAAGATTTCGGGATTTAGTGTTAGAAAAAAATTATAAGTCGTTTGGAATAATAATAAATGGAATGAATTGCGACAACAATTATCCAAGTAATGAAAAATAAATGCTACTTAGTGAATACCTTTGAAATCAATAGTTGAATAGGATAATAAATGTTGAAATTCATTGGGTATAATAGAGTAATTGATTTATAAGTAAAATCTATTTAAAATCAAATATTGAATATTGAACCGGTAAAATTTTTAAATTAAATATTTGGAAATTATTCAATAATTTAATAATGGGAATTAAATAACCGTATAATGGAAATAGTTGCTCTATAATTTTAATTCGTTTCAAAAGTTAAATTTTATAAGTTCATTTTGAATATTTCAAAAGATAGTGATTTAAGAATAATCAAATTTGTTAAATTTAATATTACGAATGTTTGAATAAATTAAATTCCGAATTTGATATGATTAATTTGATATTGAAATTTAATATATAAAAATAGAGTGAATAATTGAAATTTGATTTAATATGATTCAAATTGGTTTCCAAAGTGAAGGTAAGTTATATTTGGATTTTAATAGAGTTAATAAGATAAAAATTGGAATTTATTGGATAAATTGAATAATGGGTTTAGTATGATTAAAAATGATTTGTAAAATTTTATTTTATCATATGAAAGTTAGAATGATGTTGTAGAACTTTTAAAATCGAATTAAAAGTAAATTTGTGAAAATTGAATATTTTAATATTTAATTATCGACTGGAAAATAGCCAATTTTTGAACAGTCTCAGAATTGGACGAAACAAGTTCCATTAGATCCGTAATAGTTAGTTATTATCGGATTTCAATTTTCGTAGCAATCGGAGTTGTCGTTTGACCGTGGCAGCTCGAAACGCGTTGAAATTGTTTTAATATTAATTTGGCGAGTTAAAATAGTCATTTTTCAAACGGTCTCGGATTTCGATGAAACTAGTTTCATTGGATCCGTAATGTGATATTATTGTAAGGTTTCAAATTTCGTGTCAAACGGATTTACCGTTTGTCCGGGGCAAGCCAAAACGCATAGAAAATCGTTTAATCGGTTTAATTTAAATTTGATCGTTTATTGCCGTAACTCGCGCATATGATCGAATTAGCCTCCGAAACCTATTCCATTGTATCCGGAACGCGGGTTAAACCCTAGAAACGCCAGTCGGCACGCTTCGTTTGGAGTTCGGAAAATTTCGATGAGTAGTAAATTGGGAAATTTTTCTATAAAAGGACCTTCACCCTTTCACTTTGCAAACCCTAATTTACTTCAGCCCTAGCCGCCATTTTACTGAATCAATGGCCACGAAAATTCGAAACTTCTTCCTCATTTTCCTCTCAATCCATCAACAATTATCAAAAACTCTCAACTACAAAGTTGTAGAGCACGATGAAAGCTTCAAATCCATACGGAGATGATCGAAAACGGAGCCACGGATCAACGGGAAATCACATTCAAAGTTGCTGCGTTTTTCACGTTTTTCGAGGCGAGATGAGGGGCCGAGCTTCGAGCTGCTCCAGGCGTTGGTGGCTCTGGTGATAGGCTTCGGGATGGCGCTTCCTGATCGACTTCTGGACGCTCGTGGTGGCCGCGATTTGGAGCCCTAGTTGGGCTTGGATGAGTTCTTGGTCGCGTGTGTTCCTGGAGCAAGTAACGTGAACGTGAGGAAGAAGAGGGGTGCGGCCCAGATATGCTTTTCAGGAAATCAACGGTGATGATTGGGTGGGTTTTAAAAATTTAATTAAGCTGTAATTAATTTATATAAAAATTCGTGTTAACTTTAAACCATCATAACTTTGTCATACGAGGTCGGAATTCGATGAAACTTTTTGCGTTGGAATCATATCGGCGAGCTCTTCGCATTGCAACTGGATTGGAATCATTTGGAGCTAGAGAAAATTTTGAGTTAAATCGAACGTCGTTCGATTTGATTTAAAATCGAAAATCAAGGTGAGTGTTTTATAACGCTCACAACGTACTAAATATCTTTATGCTAGTTAAATTGACATTATGAAGTGCTATGAATGTTATTTGTCGTTGTTTGATATGAATTTAATTGTCGTATAGCTTGTTATTTGAATTAACCGTTGAAAAATTAAATTGACAGTTAAATTGAAATTGAAATTTGAATGGCGATTAAATTACCTGACCTTGATAACTATGAAATTGCCATGGATTGTATTGTCTATTGAATGATTTATTTCGATGGATGTTATTGTTTGATATTTAAATGTTTGGATGTTTATTGCTTATATATATATCCTGTTATGCATACATATGATACTGTGATTTAATTTAAGTAATATATACTCATCCTTGACATTTAATTGAAATAAATAACTACTTGGCCATAGGATAGAAAATTATATACGGACACCGAATTGGCTAAATAAATAATTTTTGAAATCGTCGATTTAAAATTTATTTAAATGTTTTGATTTAAAAGTTATAAATAGAAATCAATTTATAGAAATCAAATTTGTCGAAAAATTGAATTGGAATGTTGAAATAAATTTTGGTTAAAAGAAATTGGTAAATAATTTAAGTTGTGACTTTAAAATTTAAAATTTGGATATGATTGAATTTCGAAAATCTATTTATTTTAAAGATTGAACATTATTTCGAGCTTTGAATATTACTAAGTAAAAGTGATATGAAAATGATATTGTGAAATCGAGTTTGGAATTGAATCATATTTGGAATTTGGATTTAAACTTGAATATTGTTGGAAATTTTGTTAAGTGTTATAAATTGATATTTTGAGAAATCAAGCTCCAAATCGATATAAATTGAAATTGAATTAATTAAAGGTGAATGTAGAATTGAATTGATTTGAAGTAAAAGTTGACATTGTTTTGAATTGAAATCGAAATTGAATCGGTAGAATGGAAATTGAAATTGATTTGAATTGGGAAGTTATAATTGAAATGGATTGATTTTGAAGCTGTTTTAATTTGTTTTCCAAATTACTCTGTTATATAAACCATTTTGAATACTTAAACTATTTTAATCTATTTTAAATCTACTTAACCCAATTTAAATTATTTTAAACTAATTTATCTATTGTAAATCCATTTTAAAGATTTTAAGTGTTTTTAACTATTTTAATTATTTAAAACTACTTTTAAACTACTTAAAACTATTTTTCTAAAATCCTAAGTTGGTCAATAAGGTGAAATGTTTATATTTAAATCTTGAATTTAAATATGAAATCTGATATTTTGAAAGATACGATGATATTTGAATGGATTTGATTTTTGAAGCGAATATGATATTTTGATATCAATTATGAATCGATTTGAAATATAAAGAGCCAAAGGTGTAATAATACGTAGTTATTAAAGAGACCGGGATCGGATATGGACATACTCTCTGTCGATACCCAAAACCACTTTAATAACTATTATACGCGGAGTGATGATCCAGAATGAAGTGGATGGTATGGTGAACGCGTTGACTGAAGAAAGAGAACGATTATTGGATGACCCCTGACATGACTAAAACAGGAGCCGCGCCGGGCCATTGAGGTTCGCCACCTCTAGCGGACACACTTCTTCGATACCATATCTATTACATTTGTGATGCGATTTGGGTGCACCCCTTGATTTGGGAGTGTTGTTTCGCGGTGTTGGGGTAGCTGCTGGCTATGCCCAACATCAGTCCGGATCACGCAACTACTAGTATCCTAGTTGGTATTGCCTTATGTACCTTGTCATACTGATTATCCTATTCGCGACCACTACGTTTTGATTTGTACCTTGAGTATATGGATTGCCCTCTGGTGACTTCCGGTTTTGGGGAAACTACGATCTTGTATATGCTTTTGGGAATATAAAATGTGTTAAGGGGGATTATGGTAACGCCTTAATGCTATTTTGATACTTTATATTACTGATAGACATTATCTACTTAGCGTATATTAATACATAGTAGATAGTTTCACGGATCCTTGAGAGATGGAAAATCCCGTAACATCTCTTGAGTTATTGCACGCACGTTGACACTGGATATGAGATGTCAAACCCCGTAAACATCTCTGACGCCGTTACACTCATATTTATTTACGATTGATTTAACTTTCATAAGGATATTTTAGTCCTGACTCGAGTGTTTTGTCTTTTCATTACGCTCGGGTCAGTCCTGAGTTTTCAGATTTTTGAAGATCTATTCTGAAGGACGAAGACGAAGATTTGGTATACTATTACTATTATTATCCGTGCATCATGTTGTCTGCTGCATTATTTATTTGTTCTGTTGTATATGTGTAACTCTGATAAATGTTGTATAATAATAATCAAATGTATTCATTTCAAATGTATTCATTTAATTAACAGCTTCATGAACTGTTATTTTATTATTATACTTTAGTCTTCTGCTGTGAGATTCTGTGTTGTTTCATTTCCTTTATTTCCCTTCCTTTTCTTTTCTTAATTACCCCAATAACTATCTGCCCTTTTAATGGTTTGGAATCGACATGTGTATTTGATCGTCGGTTTAAACTGTCCAAAAAGGCGGGTCGTTACAACTTCACTTCTAGGATTATCATCCTGACTTTTGGCTAACTACTTAGATTAGTAGTTTTTGGTTGTATACATTTGAGAGATAGACTTATAGTTTTGTACTTATTCTTTTGTATAGCACATGTTGCTATTGTTTTGTGTCATTGTGGATCTTTTTGACCACTACTCTGATGAACACTTTTATGTGTTATATATATTCATGTCTATTTCCGCCTTTGTGATATGAATTATATGTGACTGATTTGTGTTATGTTTATTTCTATATTTGTTTTCGAAGACATTATAGCCACTGTGTAGTAGCTTTGAGTTTGTGTCGGTATGTCGGATTTCCTCTCGAAAAGAATGCAAGTTATATTTTATCTGGCATATGGGTACTCGCACAAAGCAATTATACAGATGGTCGCTCCTCAACAGCCTTATTCTCCGTGCTAGTTGACGACATTACACCATAGTGTCCTTGGCTAGCGTGGGTATAGAGGTGGGGCATCACACAAGTGAACTGTAGTAGTAATGCACAATAACTTAAAGGATGCTTGGGATCGCCCATCCTCTAAGGATCAGTTAAACCATAAATTAAATACATCCTATGGTTAAAATTCCAAAATGGTATTTTATACTTCTAAATCAAATATCATTTCAAAATTCAATATCATTTCAAATTCATTTTGAAATATTAAAATATCACATCCTTCCAGAACCTCATTCATTTAATTTATATAACATTCCAAATCACATTTAAAAATAGTTTATTTTTCAAATCAAATATTCCATTTAAAACCAATTAAAATGAAGTTATTATATTTAAAATCAAATATTCAAAGTTCAAAAAAATTAGCCTTTTCACAATTCATTTATTCACTTAAATTGATTTAAAGCAGTGAAATTTCAACTTTCGCAGCATTTACAAAATGCTATGGTAAGTTACATTTGAAAATAATTCAATTTAACAAAGATAGAATTTAAAACTGTTGTAATAATTCAGGATTCAAGTAAAAGATTTAGTTCAATTCTGCAACTACAGCACTTACAAAGTGCTGTAATAGCCCTTAGTTCATTTTTGCTTTTAGTTCATTTGTATCAACTACAGCACTTAGAAATGCTGTAACATCCTTTACTTCAGAAATGATAGCATTTCTGAAATGCTGTTAATTAAATTCCAA
Source organism: Allium cepa (assembly GCA_030765085.1). NCBI lineage: Eukaryota > Viridiplantae > Streptophyta > Magnoliopsida > Asparagales > Amaryllidaceae > Allium > Allium cepa. The sequence continues at coordinate 28,865,738 of CM060935.1, forward strand.
ATTTTCAATACAATTTCATAAACAATTAAACTTAAATTTAAACTATTTTAACTTATAAAAATTTATATTTTCTTACTTAAATACCCATTAATTTATGATTTTATAAAGTGCAATTTCATACAAAAATCAAATTTCTTTAATAATTCACTTATAAAAATTAATGTACAATATTATAACATTTCATTTACTTTACATTTTAATTTAATTTACCGTTTCATAAATTAATTTTAAATTCCATTTATCTTTCTTAATTTAACTTTTATTGTTAAAACACATTTCACATTTTCCAAGTTAAGTTATATTTCAAATTTCAATTTTAAACATTCATTTACTTAACTATTTTTAATTTATAGAAAAATCAATAAAACTTTATAAAATATTTTTAAATTAAAATTAAAATCCAATTATCATATCTTCTTACTTAATTTAAACTACATTCATAAACCAAATCATAAATTCCAAAATTTACTTATATTTCAAATTCTATTTTACCATTTATTTATTTCACTTGTAGAAAATCACTAATACTTTATATAAAAATCATTTTTAAATTAAATTTAAATCAAAATGTCATAATATTTACCTTTTTAAAATATTTTATAAATTCAAGAAAAATATATATTAACCACGGGACTGTATATAATTTTCTAACCTAAGTCGAATGATACGGATAATATCATTTCAGTCCGTAATTTACAAAGGAAAAATCCGGGTTCTATTATTTCAAACCCGCAATCCTAAGTAGAATAAAATAAATAAAAATCGCTCAGGCCTATCATTTCACCCCATAATGATTTTTCTCTATTCTAAAGTCCGTTCGGGTATGTATCATTTCAATTCATAGTGATTCTATTCTACAGGGAACTTGCAGTGTAATAAACTGATATAAATAAACAGTATAGCATTATATAACAGTAACAGATGATATGAAGGTTTGTAAACAGGGTGATCATCATATAAATAATATCACAGGCAAATACAACATCGTATAACATGATATAGCAGTTTACATATTCACTTGGTGTCACTTCACAGTTTATATAAGTAAATATGTCAAGTGTGATTACTCACTTGTTTCAAGCTAGAGATAGCATGAAAAAAGCACACAAACGAATCCCGAAAGCATGATAACACGACTAAAGACTTGAGTGGAGTGGAGAGCCAAATTTTTATCTTGTGAACAACAAAAAAACAAGACAAGTATAAATATTATTTCAACACAAAATATACTTACGAAAACAATTTAAAAATGAAAGCAACTATGAACAATTTGATTTGACTAATGCCTCAACCTTCACCTGCTCGGCCTATGGCTTATGTATGCTTAGCAAAAGTGATGATGTGGGCTAGGTATGGATCAATAAGGCTCGGCCTTGAAGGAGATGAAAGGGTTTATGGTTCATGACATGAAAATGCACAAGGTCAAGGCAAACTAGTGATTTTTGGTGCAACTTTATGTTCGGCCTGAGGACAATTGGGCTCGGCCATGCTATGGGGAGGCCAAGTGGTGACTAGAGCTACGGCCATAGCTGGTGGAGGAGCAGGTGGTGGCAGCTAAGGAGGTGCCAAGGTGGAAAAATGAAGGGTGTTTGCATTAAGGGTTCGGCTATGGAAAATTCAAGGTGTTTGTGGAGTTTTTGTGGTGATTGCTTCAAGGGGTGCTCACGGCCTTGCACTAGTCGGAGGGGAGGAGGGTGATGTGGCTGTGTATATGGTGCCACTTGATGGTGGAGGTGGTGGGGGGGCTAAGGCCGAACAAATGCAAGCAGACGCAAGACAAACTACTAAGGAAAATTAAAAAAAATGAAAAGAAAAGTGGAAAAGAAAGAGACATTGCCAAGCTTTTTCCTTCGAATCTAAAATGTACATGAGCAATGAAATGAAAAGAGTGTTTTTATGTGAATAAAAAAAAAGAAAAGTCACTTCCAAAAGATATGTGGCGAACGGCCAAAAATTATGAAGAGGTGGAAAATGAAAAGTCAAAAGTTTAAAGGTCAAAGTCTCTTTAAATTTCCAATTTTCTTTATTCAAATAAATCAAAATAAAATCATGTAAATAAAATAAAAATGAATAAAAAATAAATTAAAAATGAAATGAATTAATAAATTTTAGAAAAATATAGGAAAATATAAGAAAATAGTAAATTATATATAAACTAGTTTTGAAAATTGAAAACAAAATATAACTAGTTTTGGAAAAATAACAACTACACTTTAAAAATGTTTTAAAAATAATATATATATATATATATAACATGACATATTATACATATATATAAAAATTAGAAAAAAATATGAGAGACAAAGATATTATTTATATAATTTAAAATAAACAATATTATTAAATAAATCAGTTTACACCCAATATTGTAAAAAGCCTAACTTTCACAATATTAATCAGATTTCAACGAAACAAAACGCAGTATTCTTGAAATTTAATATGTTTTCATAATAAAATATAAAATTAAAGAATTTAAATATTTAAATTTTAAATTTAAATGTCAAAGTTTGACCAAATTGACCAAAATTCATATTTTCTGGAAATATTCTATTTATTCACGTTTGAAATTATAATTCACATAAAAATCGAAATTTATTTTTAAAATAATAAAATTTATCCATTTTAATAAATATAATAAAGTTTTTAAATCAGGAGTTCTAATTTAAATAATTCATATAAACAATTAAAATAAATTACCAAATACAGGGTTGTTGTACTCTCCCCCACTGAAATCTTTTCGTCCCCGAAAAGGAATGAGCTAGGAAAATAAGGAAAAACAAGATAGACAAAGCAAACAGTACCTGAAAAAACAAATAATTCCGGATTCAAAGCACGAATTCTCTCCTCGGTCTCTTAGGTACAATCTCGATCATCAGTACTTCGGTGTACTTTGATCAGACTAACAGATTTCCTTCTTAGATGCTTCGTACCTCTACTGACAATACGAAGTGGCTTACTCACAACAGTTAGATTAGGCTAAATACCCAACTATCCAGAGCGGAAGGCTGAACCAAAAAGAGATGGGTCAAGAAGATACCAGAGAAGATGTGAGACGTGGAATACATCATGCACTCAAGAAAGCTTCTCGGGCAAATCCAAACGATAAGCCAAAGAACCAATTCTTTCCACAATGCAGAAAGGACCCTTGAAGAGGAAAAAGGTAGGAATAGCTAGGAGGGAAAATAGGTTAAAAGACAAGGATGAACCATTATTTTAAAACTATAAATTTCAATTTGAAAATTTTATATATTTAACATTTTAACATTCCATAATATGATGAATAGTCATTTGATTCAAATTTGTTAGGTCGAAGTAAACAATATTTAAAACATTTTAAATTATTTAGGAAGGTAAAATAAATGGTTAAAATATCCTTTATATAATACTTTATCAAAATACTTTTATAACTCGATGTCTTAACAAATTTACTTTTGTTCCTGCAGACTCTGGCCATGCGTTGATCAGGCGCAAATCTAGAATTCTCCATGTACTTAGTAGACTTGTTTCAACACCCAGTGAAAATACTAGAAAACTTTTAAAAAACAGATATGGAAAGTATAGTCCAAACAAAACAACCAAACCAAAACATGTCGATAATGGATCGCGGATACACAATGGTTACGCCTGGATCCCCCAGGAAACATTCGTACCCGTAGGCTGGGTACCGCAGCCCAGCGATTACGCCCTGAAGACTGGTAGTACCACAGATATACAATGGTTACTCCTTGATCCCCTAGGAAACATCCGTACTCGTAGGCTCTCGCATCCCCTGCGGATTACGCTACCAAATACGACCTACATAGATCATAGATACACAATGGTTACTCCGGGATCCTCCAGGAAACATTTGTACCCATAGGCTCTCGTTGCCCCTGCGAATTACGCTATGTAGTCGCGCTCGTAAGACCATGGAGATCGCCATGGAATTCGATGGACACTCGAGTATCATATCCGAAAAACCTAAATCAGATAGAATAATATCGATCGAATGAAACCACAATGTGGCCACAAAGCGGATATCAAGCAGAAGACACTTTCCATGTCTTTACTTCGAAAATATGTATCATATAGTACCTTTCAAAATCACTTTCAAATATCATACTTATACAAAGTCCATCATATATATGATTTTATTTTCAAACCGAATACTTTCCAAATCAATAGTATATCAAATCACACTTATATAGACTTCGATTATATAAGATTTATCTTTCCAAATTGACTACCTTGCCAAATTAATAGTTTTCAAATCAACTTCATATTTATAAAAATCCATTTTATATAAGTTCGATAATCCCCAAATCAAGTATTTAGTAAAACTAGGTTCTCAATTTCAGTTCCTGTCAATAATGTTTTAGTTTCAAAATCAAATATGATTTCACCAAATCATTTCTTTCAAATTATATATATTTTGTTTCAAAGTTTCCAAAACAATAGGTATAGAAAATAATCCTGGTTTCCAAATCAATAAAATTTGGGTCAAAAAATTCATTTCCAAAATTATCGCATAAATAATGGGATTTAAATTCTAATCTGTTTTCGAAACCAAATATTTTCCTCAAAATCTATTATACCCAAAATGATTTTCAAGTTTAATCCCTTTAACTATTTATTTCCATATATGGAAGATCCAATTTACCTTTTGAAGATTACTTAGTTTTAAAAATTAAACCTTGATTTGGAAGTGCTCGAACATGAAAATATAGTCTAAGAAATCATATTTAAAATCCAAAAGTTGGAAATCAAAATCAGTAAATCAATTCCAATAGATAAGATTATACCAAAACAAATCTGAAACTCAAGGACTGAACACCGGCTTACTTTAAATTATTTCAAATATATATGTACATATATCCTCCAAATATCAAACCATACTTCGAAATCTGAAATCAAAATTTGGTTTAACAAAATCACTCGCATAGCAAAGCTACTAGTGTGGTCTCTCCCCCACTCTAAAACTCGAAAATCAATGTCGATATGCGTTCACCCATCACCAAAATTATTTTCCAACGACATAAGTGGGTTCTAGACTTCTATTTTCTTGAAAACTCCTATGAAATTCTTCGAAATCATTGGAATTCATTCGAATACATTTGAAACATTTCTTATTCAGAAAATATCTTTAAATCGTATTATCATTATATATTTTCCAAAATCTTAAAACTGATTTCTAAACACCAGAGTTCGATTCCTCGAAATTTAAATTCAAAACCCTTCAGTTATAAATCAATTATAGATAAATCAAATTTCTTATAATTTTCAAAATTTCAAATCCTTTCGAAGCTTCAAATTTTCAGTTTTAAAAGGTATATAATTCCTAACGAAAACATTTCACTTTTATATACAAAGTAGAGTCATCCTTATCAAAATAATAATTTCGATGTATGCACAAATTAAAAATACAATCAAACGCAAATTTTCAAGGGATTGATTCAAGGATGGATTTCAAACAACAGAGATTCAAATTTTGAGGAAGTCAAATTAAATAAAATTCTGGTTTGAAGATAAGCTCGAACAAAGATGAGATAATTTAATTACCAAATAGAAGATGGATAAGCCCATATAAATCACGGGCGACCTTAACAGGATCAATAGTGACTTCAGGAATATAATCAATGCGGAAATCTAAGGCAAATCGACATTCAAACGCCAGAGATAGAATCTAAGTATAGGAGAAGATAGATAGCATCGTAAACCGAGGATACAGAAATCTCCGGTGAATCATTGCCAATTGTTAAGGAGTTTCACCCGTTTACAAATCATTCAAAATTTGAGGAATCATCGATCTTATAGAAGTCATTCAAAGAGGAGTTATGGAATTCTCCAAAATCAAAGGAATACAAATAGGGGAGATAGGGATGGATTTCAGAACAAGTGGGAGCATTCCAAAATTCAAGGAATCCTAATCGATAAGAATCCTAACCAAATAGACTACTAACAAGGTGGATGCAGAAGGAATGAAGCTTAGAAGATCTTGATTTCAAAATAAGATAATTTTATACCATTATAATCTTTGAAAATCCTTTAAAATCATTTGGAAAGCATTTTATACTTCGAAAATATGTTCTCTCACTAAGAAATGATTCTGAGATTGATTTCACTCATTCTAGGGTATTCCTACCCTATCTCTAGTGAGTTTTTTCTCTGCAGGCTATGGTTTGCATAAAACCAAAGCTCTGATACTAACTGTAACAACCCGGTATTTTCAGCCATTCGCATCTACGCATGTCGGACTTGAATTGCTCAAAATACCGCATTGTAAATAAAATATAGAGCAAATAGAACACAATCATAGAATCACAGACACGGAAATATCAAAATTTCAAATTCCGAACGATATTATATTTAAAGTGGTTCAATTTCAAAAAAACTTCCTTTTCCGAAAACTCTTCATATATCTGAATTCAAAATTCAATTTCCAAAATCTTTACCATTTCAAAATTTCCTTGACTTAACCAATATCCTGTGATATCCATATTTGTGTGTGTATAAGCATGGTCCAAGGGTTTTACACAATAGTGCAATATCAATAGCCATCACAGATTCAAGTATAGCAATATCGATAAGTGGTATAATCTATAACGCTTATCTTCATTAACAAATTCACAGATAAATATCTAAATACATTATAGATAAGTAAATTACATATATATCTCAATCACAGCAATTCACATCACAGTATATTTCGTATCAGAGATAATAATCAATTCTGTCATTCAATACAAACAATCATCCACAACCAAGATAAATTTAATTGCTTGACTGTAGTAATTACCTAACCCGGTATAATTATTACTAAGTAATTACAGTCATTATTATTAATTAAGATTGATTAATTACGTAATTACTTTCATTAATTATCCTTAATTAATGATTAATTATCCTAAATTAATTAATCTTTAATTATTCATTAACTAACTTTTAATCAATCTTTAATTAACCTTAATTTCTTTCTTCATCATTAATTAATCCTAATTATTAATTAATTATCCTTTAAATTTCTTTCACTAAGTAATTATTTTTAATTACTTTTATTAAGTAATCAATTATTTAATCGTTTTCATTTAAGTAGTTAATTATATAAATTTGTTAATCAACCTTAAATAAAGCACAGTAATTTATCATTCTTTAATTTATCAAAACCTTATTTAATTTTTTTATTAAAGATAAACCCTTTATCTTAGTTAATCTATTAATTACAACGTTAAATCATACTTTAATGAACCTTTAAAATAAATTTATTTATTATCTCATAAACTCATAAAAAAAATTGTTTAGGAAAACAATTCAAACTTGGTTGATTTAAACATTAAGACTTGATTTATTTTGAAATTTCAAAACCGTTTTATACAAAAATTTCCTAGACTCGAGCTAAATCACGACCTTCCCAAGACTAACTCCGGGTCTTCCTTCATTTTTCTTTTCTTTGAGTTTCCTCACGAGTTACTTCGAGTTAAACCCGATGAAACCACGTCTCCCCAACCTCACAACCTTCAATGATACACATTGTCACCGCGTGCACATGTACAGTCAACACATCAACCTCCGACCATCGCCGATCTCACCCGCATAACATCGACGACCAGCACAACCCAAACAACTACCCAGATTGATGAATTTACCCAAGAATTAAATTGATATAATTTTTTCATTCTGTAACCCAACACAGACACTCAAACCAGCCTCGCGCCGACGACCTCTTCCACCATCACCTCCGCCACTTCAATCAAGGTTGCCCCGACAACCCACGAACCATTTCCTGCCAGTGTGATCACCTGAATCGTCTTGACGACGACCAAGTTCCCCCGTGAACAAATTCGACAAAACACCTAATTTAAACCCTAGAATAATATCGCCCATCACCCTTGAAGATCGGAAAAATTTACAAGCGTTTTTTCGACGATCTACTATACACAAGCCACCTACACCATTAATTTCGATCCATAATTCATCACCGATCAACAGGAATTGACCAAAGTTCACATTCCGTTCAACTCTAGCGTTCTTTATGGATACTTACTTAAAAATTCTAAAATTTTTAGCAAAAATCATGAATTTGAAGTACGATTTCATTCCTATGATTGAAATTGAAACCTAGAGATTTCGTGTTGGAAATAAATTTGATCATCATTGCTATATATTATTTTTGAATTTAATACTTAATTTAAACACTTGAAATTAATTTAATAATGATGTCACATATATTCAAACATTTTTCATTCGACAGTGATAGCCTAAAAATCATTTTTATTAGATGATTTGAATTCTTGAATCAGGTTTAGAAACTTGTAACTTATAACAGAGATACATACAGACACATAAACACAGTTATATATATACACACATATAGGAATATTTATACCCATGCAAACATATTTCGCAAGTATACATCCAATTCTGATCACATGTAAACCAAAATATACGTAAGCTCAAGAATTTGCTCATATGGATCAAAAGAATAGAGAACAGGCTTTTTGAAAAACTAGGAAATGATCTGAGGCTTTCTTTAACTTGATCCTGGAAACCGAATCTTGATCTAGATGAATTTGCTTTTGATTTGCTTTGGAGGCTTTTGATTTTTTATGCTTTGAGATAATCAACAGCTTCAGGTTTGAAGTCTTTGTTTTCAGCTTTGATTTCCAGTTTTTTGGACTTTGAACTGCTGTTTTGATTTCCAGATAACTTTATTTTGAATTTCCAGACTTTATCTTCTTTTCTTTCTTTGATTCGTAATTCTGTTTCAGGTTTGATCTTTTATTTTATTTTTGATTTATTCTTTTCTTTGTTTCAGGTTTGAGAATAGCCTGGTTTACAACTTTTCTTTCTTACATATATGTTTATGTAATTAAATTTTCAAAAGAAACTTTGATTCTTTTGCCACTTCTAAAATGGAACTAACACTTGTTTAATTCATATCATTAAAATTTTACACTTAAATCTTGTAATCTCAACTTTACAAATGTTCAAATGTGAACATTTGTGTTTAAACCCATTTCTTAAATGTTACTTAATTTAAATTTTGTTTTTGTTTTTAAACCCTTATTCTCTTATGTTTTACATGTTTATATACATATCATGTTAATGTTATGTATTTATAAATATTTATATAAATACAAATAATTTTTTAATTTTAAATACCCTATATATACATTAATAGATAATACATATACATATATACTAAAATTGGGGAACAATTTTCTATTTAGTTTTAAAAGTATAGTATTAAATCCAATCTATATTTCAATACATTTATTTTTGAATTTCAAATCCAAATTTCAATTCATAATCAATTTATATATAAGGCAAACACATATTCTTATTTAATTTGAAAAATTCAATTTCACAATTTAATTCTAAAATTTAAATTAATTACCAATTTAAATTTTATTCAAAACCGAGATCGTTACACCTTGGGATAATTTCAAAAAGCAAGCAATCAATTAGAAACTCTTTCACATCACTTCAAAGCTCGGAAAACGGAGAATAAGAAAATTTACCCCCGTCATCCATCGATGATTAAATCCCTTGGGGCATCAAACAAAGAAGTACTTCATCTTAAATTGTGATAAGTTGCTTCGCAGACGCAAAATGATCTTCCGATTTCATTGGGCCTTGATTATGCTCAGAGAGGGGCAATCATCTCTCCTCTTGAAAGCTAAGAAGTAACACAACTCGTCAAAACTCGGAGAGTGACGGAAAGTCTGCATAAAAAGGATATGCAAGCAAGTGAGGATGGCATAACCACTCGGATGAAGCTGGAATGGGGTAAACCCCAAATTCGAGAGCGTTTCGCAAAGAAAATCGTTGAAGGGGGTACGACTCCATTCAAACACATGAACCAATGAAAAGCTATGAACCTCAGGGGAGGCATGTGAGCAAACTCATCTTTCTTCGGAAGGCGCACGTCCTCTTCAAGGATCCTGTGCTATAAACTTATGTTATGGAGTACCTTGGCGAAGACTGCCAACGGGACCTTTTAAGGTGGGTTAAGTAGGACTTAAAAGTTGGGAGGTGTGTGATCCACAATAGGCCCAACTGGAACCAATTGACCAAACTCGGCTTGCGAAGTAGATGATGATTCAGCTTTGAAGAGTGTTGTAGTTTGTCCACTCGGCCTACGACGTGTGGATGGTTGTTGCATTCTATATGACAGAACTCGTGTCCGTATAAGGTTAGGTAAATCTATTGGAGAATCTATTCTATTTTCATGAGTTCCCCTTATCACACTTAGACTCTGGAGTAATAATATGTTAAGATTAGCGCCACGGATTTCAAGTGTGAACCAAGACATGTGCAGTGTGCTATCTACATGAGGTAAACTCGGCGTCCGAAGTGCCACAAGCATCCTATCCCATGTAGATAGTTCACTTGCAGTGGAAAGAGAGAACTTCCCATGAAATTTCGCCTTCTATTTTTAACGGAATAGCTTACGCACTTATCCATTATCGGTATATGATTGATAATGGATCCGTTATCCGAAGCGACATGGAAAAATCTTCTCATTGCACTGACACCAAGCATGCAATAGGTAAAATGAGATAAGCCCAAATTCTAAGAAGAATCAGTTGATAAAGCATTATGCAAGTGACATCCGCAGATTGGTAACATGCCGATTTTAATTCGATGAATGAAGATAGCAAAACACATCAAGCATTGGCCTAAAGCTCGAATCTCATTCCAAGAGATGGCCCAAGAACTGATTCCCTATCTTCATCCAAAGAATCACAAACAACACGATGTCTTATAGTCAATGTCAAAAGCTAAGGCCGGGCATTAAACCATCATACCAACATAGAAATCAAAAAACTCAACCAAATAAACCCACCTAAAATTGGTTTAATGGAACAAGAAGAATCATGAATTGAGCTTGGTAATATACAAATTAGGTCATGGGCGAGCAAGCAGTGGATCGGCTACAACAAGGAAATGGATCAGCTCGGGTACAACACGTTCATGGATCATCTCAAACTCAAACAAAGAATTGGGTCGGCTAGGGCTTGAATTACGCAAATACGGTAAAGGATTAAACAGAGAAGGCCAAGGATTACTGGAACAAGCGATCGTGAGAATGTTGGTTTGAATCGCCAAAGGGGATGATCATTTGGAAGAAATAGAAACGTACGGGTCGAATGAAGCACATAGGTCGGCTAGAGGATATAAATGGGCTGAGAAAAGAAACGTAAAACTTTTTCTAAGTACTCAACTCGCATTTAACCCGACCCATCATGGGTCGCAGGAGACCTGATCTCGCGTCGAGCTAGGAAATTTTCCAAGAGATAGGTTGCTACCAACCCATCTCACATGGGTCACTAACGGCCCATTAAAAAAAAGGAAAGAGAAGAGACAATAGCCAGAAAAAAGGGAAACAAACAATGACGTTGGGATAATCTATGCAAAGAGCTCCGATGCAACGAATTGAAAGCCAGCAAATGGATATGGAAAACGATAACTTCTATAACACGTTTTGTTTACAATGAAGACATAGTCTAGAGGGAAATGTTATCTGGATTTTTAACCAAGCAGATACCAACAGAAAACTATGTAACCTTGAGTTGGCAAGATAATTCAAGAACTACCCAGAAAAGTTACGACTAGATTTCGAAAAGGGCCAAGATATACGATTATGGCAACGATTGGAGTCTATGAAGCTAAGAGACCAGCATCCCTACAGCCCAACAAGTGTTTGAACGAAAACTGCTAGTGACATGCCATCGGCACGTGACGATAACAATGAATGGCTGAGAAAACATCTCCAAATTTGGAATTCAGGAAATTCTTCTGTGGACGGATCATCAACAACCCATGCACTTCTTCAAAACCACGAATGGGCAAGCTATGGAATGCAAAGAAAAGAGGAAAAACTCGATTGGAGAAATTAGATAAGTCTATGGGTCGCCTACGATCCAAACACCGTGGGTCACTAGAGACCCATGGTGTTAGCTCGTTTCGCTAACTGGATTCTCCTTGGTTTCTTGTGCTCCATCTAAGAGCTGATAGTGATGGGTCTGGCCCAAAGACCTTCTAACCTCTATAAATAGTATATCACCTTTAACATAAAGAGCATCTTCTGGAAGCTGATTGCTGAAGCTTTTTTAGGATTATTCTTCACTTCCAACCTCCCTCACAACGATATCAGAAGGAATACACTGTGATTCTCCAGTGGATTCTAACTCTAGAGATTCAGTTCAGCTAGGAATTAGCCAAAGCCTTGTAATCAAACATTTTATGTAATAGCCGTCAGCTTATAATAAAACTATAACGTGGATGTAGGCTTCATTAACAACCAAACCACTATAAAAATCTTTTGCCTATTTTCTTTCATTACTTCTCTTCTATATCTATGATCTGTTATATTTCTCTATAAAGACAGGGCTGGTGCTTTCAAATCCAAACCAGGGTGTTGGTCCATTTTTTAGGTGAACAACCGCCAAAGTTGGATCAAGCTCCAATCGAGGGAAGATAGATAGGGAATGATACATAAGGCCCGGTGAGGCTAAACTTCGAATTTCAGCTCAATCTGAGTTCATATACTCGAGTTATGGATGGATCAACATTCATGAAAAACTAACTCGTATCGATACTCTCGTATAGATCACCATGGATACAATTTAGATTAACACATGCGCTTTACATTTGGTTGGGATCGATTGATATTCATAAAAATTACATCTCATATCGATACAATTTGTATCGATGCATCTCCAGGAAGGATACAGGTTGATGGATGTGGATTGTTGTTTTCGTATCAATACATGCATATCGATCGGATGGATATGGCAAAGCATGTTGAAGAACCGATAAGGATTTGACTACGATGTGAGGGAAATGGTTTCGATCGATACACTTTGCATCAATCAGCGCTGGGTTCGATACGAGGAATAAAGCAACCGATGGATACGGAGGCAACTGCACTTGGAAACATTTCATATTGATCATTCATATCGATCGATACGAAAGAAGCAGTCGAAGGCTGGAGTGCATCGCATGGATCCGTGTGCAATCATCGGATGGGTAGTGATATGATGAATATGAACTGATGGATACGAACATATGGATACGAAATCATCAGCCTACACTTGCAAACTCGAGCACAGATCGATCATATTTCACAATCTACACATTGGAACTTCATGAAATTCGAAGAGCAAGGACTGTGCGCTATTATCTTTCACCATAATCAAACTATTATCTTTCACCATGATCGATCTCAGCTGATTATAATGTGGGAATTATCGATACAAAGGACTTATTGATCGATCCCAAAGCATGGAGGTGGTCCCCACCGATCTGCATACGAGCCCACTTGGACCAAGAGGCTTCTCTGCCTAATTTTCAGCAAGATCTTTGTACTATAAATAGAGAGAATATGGTTCAAGAAAATGGATCTTCTTCTCTTTGCTCTTAATTATCTTCAAGCTTGGAAAAACTCTGTCATTTTAGCTATTGAATAACACTCCATTGTAACTGTAATCACAGTATAAAGGAATATGAAGAAAACTCTTGAAGTGGACATAGGCAGGAGATAGCCGAACCACTATAAACTTCTTGTGTTCTTTACTTACTTGCTTTTATTTTCATTTATTGTTTCTTCACTTTATTACTGTCTATATAACTATCATAAGATATGTGATCGGATCTACCTGCATATTGGTGCTTTCACACAATTGAAGTTCGTGACCAATTTTGGCGCTAACACTTTGGCGCTTTCACTGAGAACTCTAGCACTTGCTACTTTGAAAAAGGATTGGATCTGAAGCTATGGTTAGGCAATCAATTAAAAGGATATTACCAGAAAGGAGCCATCAAGAGGGAAGTCAAGAGGCTTCCTTCGAAGCTTCCATCTACACCACATGGGATGAGATGCAGACTATGATGGATTCCATGAAGGAACGATTGCTGAAAAGGCAAAAGGAGATGATGAAGAATCTTCTCAGATAGTTTGGATAGGCAGGAGCAGCAGGAGCTGCTGGAGCATAGATCCACATAGCCGGATCGAAGGACTCAATAGACAATCAAATAGAGCGGTCCAACAGGGTTCAGCCCCCAATCAGCAAACAACTACCAATTTGGATAGATCTAGACTCAAAGGCATACCCCTATGTAATGCTAGACCTACAATGGAGATAGCATAACATGAAGATTACGTACTAGAATTCCCTCGCGGACAAGGGGCAAGATGAAGGAAATCAGGGACTGCCCCTAAATGACAATGACAGATTGGTAGAGATTATCACACAAACCATATGTAGAGGATTGACAGATAAGGATCTAGAGGATATGAATAGAAGATCATTAACCCCAAACATCAGAAATGCAAGGAACCCAACGGACTTCAAACTACCTATGTTAGATATGTATGACTGAAAGTTGGATCTGTATGACTAAAAGTTGGATCCAACCACACATACGATGAGAAACATCCGACACATGGAATTCTTGGGTGCATCCAACAAGGTAATGGCAAGACGTTTTCCATTATATCGAACTGACTTGGTTGCACTTTGGTTCAGGCAGCTGGATAATGCATCTACAAGGACATGGACTAAGCTTGTTGAACGGTTCATGACGCAATTCAGGGCCCACATCACAAGACCCTAAAATGTTATGACATTAGCGGCACTAAAGCAAAGGATCGAAGAGTCCTTGAGAGATTTCCTGACTAGATTTGATGTAGCAACGACATGGTGGATCGGCTAGATCCATCCATGGGATTGATGGCGGCTGTATCAGGAATAACTGACAACACAAAATTAATGGATTCATTAGCATGGGATGCACCACAAAACCTTAGGGAATTTTACAATGAGGTGGATAGGTTCTTGTGGCAAGAAAATGCATGGGCCGAAAAGCAAGATGTCAATGTTACTCAAGATAAGGCACCATCTGGAGGGGGGTCCAAGGCAACCTACGGAAAGAGAAAAGTTGTTGATAGCTACGATGTACTGAGACAACCTAAGAGGGAAACGAGATTCACCTCCTACACTGAACTGACTCAAACTCCTGAACGATTATACTTGGAAACCCGGGGGCAGGTTTCCTATCGCAAGCCGAAGAGGAGAGAGCCCACTGATAGTGAAAGGAGATCGAGAAGATATTGTGTGTTCCATGAGTTAACTGGGCATAATAAAAATGATTGCAGGCATCTGAAAGATGTAATTGAAGATCACGTCAAGAATGGCCGGCTACTACAGTACATAAGAGCCCAGAAAGCAGAAGCCAAACAAGCACAACCCTCGTCTTCACCATCAGAAAACAGGAATAAACCTGGATCGCGGTTATGCCTCGTCATCAGTTGAACGTGATGATAAAGGGCAGGTTCAGACTTGAACCTTGACCACATAACAGGTTTTTTCATGATGCTTCTCCAATAAAATGGCTAAGTCACTTACACATGTACGGGATTACGAACAGCCCCTAGGCATGCTTTGAGAAGACGACCAACCATCACGCCCCAAAGGGCACGTACTGCACTATTAGGACATTTGTTTTCTTTATTTTCTATGGACATTCTGAATTCTATTTATTTATTTGATTGAATTGTTTGATTGTGAACCCACTGGAATGTGGAATTCGATAATGATAATCCCCAAATCTCACCCTGAGAGGAGAGATAGAATAATGTAAGCAAGCCTCCTTGTCAGAAATAACGAGTGGATTGGGCCTATCTAAAGCCATGAACAACACTCGATCTCGAACGATCACATTCTGCTTTGAACAAGCATTCAATCTCGAACGATTACCATCCGCCATGAATGGTACTCGATCTCGAATGATCACCCGGCTTTGAAAAGCACTCGATCACGAACGATCATCATCTACTTTAAACAATCCTCGATCTCGAACGATCATTTTACGTCTTGAACGACATTCAATGTTAAACGATCATACTGTGCTTCGAATAGCATTTAATCCTGAATGATTATGTCATGCCTTGGACGACGCACGATCTTGAACGATCTCACCTTGTCTAGAATGACACTCGACCATGCACGACCCTCGTCCGTCATGGACGGCTATCGGCCGCGAACGACCATCGCTTATCTTGTAATAAAAACTTTGCCTTAAAACGGCCTCATTTTTAACTAACGGTCTTGAAGACCATGAATGATGATCTTGAGAATCAATGAATTGAATTGCTGGTCACAGGTTTATAGCTATTCAAAACATGTCGTCCTATCGCAAGGCCTATTTTGGAAGGAAAATGTTATCCCGCTTTTTGGTCAAAGCCAGGGTACCAAAAATTGATGATTATCACAATCGAAGATCGATCAAAAACCAAGCTATGACTGATACTGCCAAAGTTGGACCGAGCTCCAATCGAGGCAAGATCGATAAGGAATGATACATAAGGCCCGACGAGGCTACATTTCGAATTTCAGGTCAATCGGAGTTCATTTGCTTGAGTTATGGATGGATCAGTCTCCATGAAAAACTGGCTCGTATCAATACTCTCTTATCGATCACTATGGATACGGATTTGGATTAACACATGCGCTTTACATTTGGTATGGATCGATCGATATTCATATCGATACATCTCGTATTGATACAATTCGTATTGATCAGGTAGCTCCTGGAAGCATATAGGTTGATGGATATGGATTGTTATTTTTGTATCGATACATGCTTATCGATCGGATGGATACGGCAAAGCATGTTGAAAACCCTACAAGGATTTGGCTATGTCTCGAGGAAAATGGTTTCGATCGACCTGCCCTATTATATATATATATATATATATATATATATATTCTTCGTTTTCTTGTTTAATTCGTAACTCCTTCGTTCTAGCTCGGATTTTGACAGTCGATATATAAAAATTGACTAGAAAATTACCACGGACACAATAATGCAACGCTCGTGGCTTGATTATGACAATTTCACAAAGTTATTTTATTATTTAGTTAATTTGTTAATTAATTACTATAACTTAAACTTTGGGTTGTTACATTCTCCCCTCCTTAAGGGATTTCATTCCTGAAATCTCCAATGATATAAGAATGATTAAATGTTTTCATCCAAGTTCTACAACCAACTACTCAACCATCATCCATTACATCCATTGTCCTTAAGTTTTTCTAATGCAATTTATGATATATATGTATATGCAATAGTAGCGTGTCAATGACCATAACTAATGTAAAAGACTAGGCGGTCTACTGATTCAGTCGACCCCCTTTTACGCAATCATGTCCGTGATATGTATCCAAATGAGCGTGATTTCCTAATGATAACTGATAGCTCTACATGCGTGCTACAATCATCATCCAAATGCAAAAATCATATCATAATTATCCATCTATAGCAATCATGGAAATAAAATAAAAATGCAAATGCTCACACGTCCATATGCATATGCTCTAGTGTCCTAGTTAGGCCGATCCCTAAGAGATAATAGTGCCTACTGTATATATGCGTTCATTTGCATCCACTAGCAAACACTTGCAACCACTAGCGTCCATCATGCATAACATGTTCTAATAACATGTTTACATAAAACCCTACAATCCATAGGTTGAATCCTAAGATCTACCCTCCCAAATGATAATAAAGGAAAGAACCTATTCAAAACTAAAGATGGAAATAGAAAATGCAAAATTTTCTACCAAAGAGATTTGCATAAGAGGTACGCATTCTCTACTAATCAAATCAATCTTATTCGAAGTCTCTCTAACCAAGTCGGGACAAAGTATCAATCTCTCTGTAGACTCTAACCAACATGAAGGCGACTTGCACAGTCTTCCATAAAGAGCTTCGAATGGTGCCATTTCAATGCTAGCTTGAAAACAACTACTATATGCGAATTCCACTAAAGGAAGATGCTCCTTCCAAGTTCCTCCAAAATCAAGAATACACATTCTCAACCACATGTGTCTTACTATCCTACTAATATCACCTTACTATAGTCTACACACATGAAGCAACAATCCTAGGTTCTTACCAGTATCCTATACACTTTACGGAAACTTCTATCATTGCTTCTAAAAGTAATCACTACTATCTCCTACATAGCCTTACACTTTTTCTGTCATACCTAGGAAATGATTCTTATCTACTCCACATTTAAAAATTTGGTTTGGTATTTATCATTTCAAAAATTAAAGCTTCTAAAATTTTAAAACATCAAATCCTAAAAAATTTTCCTTTAAAAGTGTTATTTTCAAATTTCCATCAAATTCAAAGGTGCTTGGTTACTTAACATTTTATCTTTCTAGACTTGCATCCTTACATTTTTTTTTGAATTTACATTATTCCCCAAACTTAGACGGGAAAATTTTCAAATTCTATGTTCAAAACTTATTCCTTTTTTTAAAGACCTTTAAACTTTCTATAAAAGTGGGGATTTTTAAATTTAATTGTTACTAATTTTTTTGCGTCCAAAAACTTATTTACTTGTTCACCAAACCATTTTTCTCTTAAAATATCTTTAAAATGTCAGTACATTTTTTCAAAACATCTTCTTTTCATAGATTTTCAATTTTTGCAAAAACTGGAGTAGATAAGAATAATTATTTCATTAAAACCCCTTAACTTTCCAGTACCTAACAGTGGAGTAGTTTCTAACTACAAATCGGGACTTTCTATAAAGGCTCTCTATAATTTAACTCCTAATTAACACAATCTCGAATTATTACACTTAATGGCTTTATACTTAATGCATTGGAACTGCGTTCTTTTATAAGAAACTATTAACGCTAAAATCTTCTACGAATCCTTTAAAAGAGGACTTCATGTTTATGTGAAATTACAAGGAATTTATTTTATATTTTTTGAAATAGGCTATGAAAAATATGGTGCTTCCCATACCTTGTACATCTCTTTCATGTATTCCACATAACTAGCACAAAACATCTTTATTTGTGATTTGGTTTCATAGAAAATTTTGTCATATTCATTTCATCCTAATAAGTTAAAGTATGTTTAATCTGCATTCTCTTATGATAAACAATTTCTTTGTAATTTATTAATTTCCTAATATTCAACTTACACTTTTCTTTTCAGAAAAACTCATTTTCAAAGCTGTTTTAATATATCCATAACTACAAAACATTTCCTTATACTGATTAAAAAAAATTATGTGTACTTACAAACTACTTTATTTCCATACTTAGAAATTATCTTTAAAAAACATTATTATTTGCACCAAAAAAAATGTTGCGTAAAACACCGTTACTACAGTCCAAAAATACTAGTGTACTGATTCAAAAATAAATACTAATAAATGTCATATACGATGTAAAAACAATTCCTTTGGGAGTCACCTACTATAACAATAGTGTTATAGTTCATGCTCCCTTTATTTTCCAAGAAAACATCTATTACAACAATAAATGTTGTAACCTATTTTTTAAATATTTAATACACTCTTTTTTTTGTTTTTAAAATCTTTGTTTACTTACAAAAAAAACTATAGAGCTGTATACGCTCTATAATTCTAAAAGAATTTCAGTTTTAACAAAATTTACACCATATAATAACCAATTTAAATTTCATACAACTTTTCTCTTTTTTCATAAATCCAATATTTGCTTTCTCAAAAATATTGACAATTATATTTGTCAAATTTTTAATTCTAAAATTTAATTTTATTTGGCTAAACGTAAAGTGGATTTTCTTCTTACTACCCTAGGAGTACCCTTCCTAAACTTTGGTAATCTCATTTACTTACTAAAGTATTTTGTCCTTATTCCTCTTGTATGCTAATATTTATTTCAAGGCACTACGGTTAAATCCACTTATCTAAAACAATTATAATTTTTGCAATTATCTACACATGGGCTTTCTTCTTTTCAACCGAATCTATTGTACATCTCCAATTTTTGCCTACATCTCTTTCGATTTCCATAATCCAAACCTAAATGTACAAATCCATTTCCCAAACTCTTTCCATGTGTTGACCTTCTCTATGCCCCAAGAAACGCACTTCCTTACTCCAAAAGTTTCACTTTAAGAATTTTTCCTTTAACTAATGAAGTGTACAAAGAACGTCCTCTACATGAATAGCGTGTTCTTCCATACTCTTGGAAAACACCAAAATGTCATCCACGAATACTACTATGAACTTATTTAGGACATTTCCAAAAACATGGCTCGTCAAATCTACAAAATAGGCTGAGGTGTTGGTTAGCCCAAATGGCAAAACCAACCACTCAAAGAATCCATCGGGTGTCCTAAATGCTTCCTTATCGAACTATCATCAGTGACTCTAAGCTGATGAAATCCAGTTGCTAAATCAAGCAGAGAAAATACATAAGAGCCAACTAACTGATCAAAAAGATCGTCTATCCTAGGAAATGGGCAAAGGTTCTTCTTTGTGAGCTTATTCAACTCTCTCTATAGTCTACGCAAAGTCGAAGGGAACCATCTACCTTTGTAGCGAATACGAATGGCACTCCCCACTCACATATGCTCTATATGATGAAGGCTTTCTCCAATAGTTCACCAATCTGCTTAACTCCTTCCTCTTCCTAGGTGCCATATGTCTCATAGGCAATGTCATTGGCATAGCATTGTCATTCAGATAGATCCTAAAGTTTATCTCTCTCTTAGGGGGTAGTCGCCTAAGCTCCTCAAAAATGTTTGGGAAGTCTCTAACGTTTGGAACAGAATCTAGCACTACTGATAATGAATCGAGGGAATGATGGAAGCTCAACATGACTGACCCCTACGGGTCGTAAGAAACCTCGAGAGTCCTACCTATGCATGTTTCTAGTCTGATAACTCTCCTCTTGCAGTCTAATATTGCTTCATAAATGGATAGCCTATCCATCCTCAAAATCATCCCATACCCCAAAAATCCCAATAGATAAGCTTTATAGTCAAACTCTACGCCTAGTATAAAAAAATTTCAAGCCCCTACAAATAATAGATAAATGTGCTGATCCTCCTATGTGGTTTGAAACACCTATGGGGTCTACTACTAAGGAGATATCTAAGTGCAAACAATCAACCAAGGAAGTAGAAATGAAAGAGTGTGATGCTCCAGAATCAAACGAATCTGAATAGGAAAACCTAAAATAGAAATCAAACCTTCTATAGAGATTTTCCTACTTCGATCCGGTCCACTACTAGAAAGGTGCTGCATCCAAAGCCTGCACTTGCGATGTAGGTGCGCCTACTCTCTGCTCCATCCTGTTGGGATAAGCTTTACTAAGGTGACCGGGCAGTCCACAACTTTCTCTTCATTTGTAACTCCTTCTTGCTGCCTTTTGCGCAATGACCAACCAGTCTATAATTATGGCATTTTCCGCTTTTCTTGATCTACTTCTAAGGTCCTCATTCTTTCCTCTTGTCCCTATCCTTCTTGTTCTTCCACCATGGCTTCTTAGAGCTTTTTGACTTAGGAACCTCTTTAAGCTCTCCCTTAAGCTACCAAGATGTAGGCTAAACTCTCTATCGGTCCTCCAAATCTAACAGCCTAGACCTTCGTTCCATATCCTCTAACCTAGCTCGTGTGTCCCCGAAATCCTCTGTGCTAGAAAATGTCCTGCCTTCTAGACTAGCGAAGTCCTTACATAGCTTAGGAAAATTGGATGTTGTAGGTGGATTAAAAGGATCTCCACCTATCGGTGCTGTATTGGGCGCTTGCCCTTGCACCTTTGTTATGATATCTCTATAGAACCAATCAGCCATACTATGCAAATAAAAGGAAACTTAGGCTCGAAAGAATCAAAAGAAGGTTGAACTGGAGTATGAGGAGATTTTCATAAAAACTCTCTTTTATACTTGAAAAACAGTTTCTATAATAAGAGTTTCTTTCTGGAAATTACTTCTAGTTTGAATATATGCTACTTAAAAATAGGTTACTTTTAGAAGAATGCTTTATTTTTAAAACAAGATTTTAGGAATCATGTAGCCTTAGGCTTTGATACCAAGTAAAACACACAATACCCCTCAGCATACCCAAAAGGGCACACTAAAAGATGTGGTGTGTTATAGGTATAGCTAAAAACTTTACAAAGACTAAGATTCATGATACAAATAAATAAAACAACAGAATCATTTAAATAGTAATCTCATTATTCAAAATGAAACTTCATAAAATAGAGTCATAAAAACTAAATATGTCTCAAAATACCAAATGTACACGTCTTATGAAAAATACCATCTCGGTCATAACATCAGAGTACATAAACAATAAAATCATCCCTCTCATCAAGTACCAGTACATCGCAAAAGTCAAATAAAAGAAAACTGAAAGAAGAAGAATACATGAAGAATCCCCCAGAATATCTCTCCAAACAAGATGAAAATCTACTGCCCTTGCCTCTGCTAGGGAAAGGGGAAATAGAGGAGTGTGTTAGACTAAAAGTATGGTGAATGCAAGTAAATACTAGTATTCTTAAGCATGATAAAGATAATAGACTTTGCAACAGTTCAAGTATAAAAGGGAATAATGAAAAAGATAAAGATAGAATAAAATACGATTTAACTGTTTGCTTTGCCTAGATAGCTCGATTGGATTTCTTTTCACTTTTCTAAAACTGCTTTGATTAGGCTGAAATCTCAATCCTAGTTTAATTAGGCTAAAGCCCTAATTCTACCCTTTGATTGGTCTTCTATCTCTGTGTGCCACCGTGAGCTAGTACCATCCTATGGGTCCCATATCAAAAGACACATGTTTAGCGCTTTGGAACTCAATAGCAACTTATATCCTTACAACGAGGCCACATGCTCGGCCACCGCCAGCTCGCGCTATTTGTTACTCCCTCTTTTGACCTCTTATTTTCCATTACTCCAGCATAAGCGTGCCCAGCCTCACCTAAATATGTTGTGATACCATCACTTTCTGACTGAAGGGGAATGTTTTTGGTACGTGTCCTACCAAACAAAATCTAGTTGCGCCCCATGCCCAAATCCCTTGATTTAAGCTTCTATTTATTGACCTCTTATTTACCATTACTCCAGCATAAGCATGCCTAGCCCCACCTAATCTATTGTGAGAACATCAGTTCCTTACTGAAGGAGATGCTATAGGTACGGGTCATGTTTCTATCTTTGCTTATTAACTTAATATAAGTTTCAAAATAAGCTTCTTCCATTATTTCTTCTGTGCTTGCTTATTAAATTAAATGTAAGTTCTAAAATACGCCTTTTCTATTGCCTCTAAATATAAAATGTGTGTATAATTTCAATTATTAACTTAACCCAAGGTCTAAGTTTAAAATAAGCTTCTTCTGCTATTTATTCTATTTTCTCTTTTTAGTTATAATTACATGTTATAATTATGCTTGCAAATATCTTAAATTTTCCTATTTTAATGTATGTCCAATTTATTACAGTTCTTCTTACTTTACATCTAATTTTCTGTAAATTTAGTATTCTTATATTATAGTCCATATTAGTGAATTATTCTATTCTATTTATCCTATTCATGTGAAAAGGGAACTAAAAGAACTAGAATTTGTAGAATAAATCCCAATGTAGAATAGATGTAAACAAAATGTAAATAACAATAAATAACCACAAAAAATATAAATAATTGTAAATAATTGAGAAAACTATAATTAACAGTAAATAATTATAAATAACTGAAATAGAATAGCTAAAAGAAAATAGACTGGAAAAAAAGTCTAAAGTTTACTTAAAAATAAACTATAAATAAACTTGCATATAGGTTGTAACGACCCGATATTTTCAACCATTCGCATCCACACTTGTCGGACTTGAATTGCTCAAAATACCGAATTGTAAATTAAATTTGGCAAATCCCAAAATATACATCAAATAAATAAATCATAGAATCACAGACACGAAGTAATATAATGCAGCAGAAGCAAAGAGATAGTAGCTCATGAAGCTACTATACAAATACATCAGAGTTATACAAGATACAATAGAAGTTTCAATATGATAAACAAACACAAAGCTAGATGCATCCCTGGAATCAACTGGATAACTGAAAAATGAAATAGATAACTAGATATTCAAGCAAAGCTCTAACTTCGAAGGTGAGTCTAATGTTGTATCACTCAGTTTGACCCGAGCGTAAAGAAAAACACAAAACACTCGAGTCAGGACATACGTGCTTATAAAATGTAAACCAACTCAAGTGAACTGTAATATAAGGTACTAGTAACTTAAAGGAAGCTTGGGACAGCGCATCATCTAAAGATCCGTTAAACTATTTACTATGTAATAATATTTTTCTATTATAATAATGTCTATAAGTAAAATAAACTTACTTTTAAATAGCGTTAAGGCTTTACATTTTCCAATTTAACACGTAATAGTGCCAATAGTCTATACCGTACCTGCGTATCTCCTGATCGGGAGACTATGAGAAGTTACTCCATAGGTACGACACAAATCAAACTCGTACAAAGCTCGCTAGGGTAGGTGATATGGCACAACTAGGCAATGCAAGGGTAGATATACCAGTTAAGCATCCGGGCTGATGGTGACGCATAGCAGCTACTACCGCCCACCTTGAGCCACATCCCCAAAAATCAAAAATCAAAAGTAGCAACAAAATCAATCTCAAAGTCAGAATATAGTATCCAAGGAGTGTGTCCGATAAGAGGGGTACCTCACTGGCCCGTTAGTGCTCCTGTTTTAGCCACTTTATGCCAACTCACAGGAGTCGTGTCCATGTATATACCTCAAAGGAACGCCGCCGCCATCCTACTTCATTCTGGAATCTCCACCACGTACACGATTGTTAAAGTGGTTTTCGGAGTTGGTAGCGAGTATGACAACTTCCGATCTTGGTCTCTTTAACAACCAAAGGATATTATTGCCCTTGGATATTTATTTCAAAACCTTTTCTATTCCAAAACCATTTAAAATAAGATATTCATTTTCAAAAATGGTAATAGTTCCAAATCCATATACTTTCCAAAATAATATCCATTTTCAAAACTAAATACCATATTATTTCATTTCAAAACCAACCAATATATCATTTCCATTTCAAAACCAAAATATAATATATCATTTAAATTCCAAACCAAAACCATATATTATTTAAATAAAACCCAAATGTCAAATCACCGAATATTTCCTTCAATTTATTAAACTTGAAATATTCCTTTAAATCATCTTAAATCAAACCACTTTATTTAAAAATACCCACCTCATAAGCAAGACTAAATTCCATTTATATACTTAACTTAACAATGTCAATTAAAACCAAATTTCCAATTATTAAGTGAAGTCATATTTTGAAAATACACTTTTCCCCTTAAATCATAATTATTCAATTTCCAAACATTCCCATTTCATTAATAAAGTAATTTATCATAGTACATATAACGATCAATTTCTTTGCAAATTTATTCATTTAGGCATCAATTAAACTATGATTTCAGGCTAAATACAATTATTACAAAATGTATAATTAAACTGTATTTCTTTTATCAATTCAAAGGACATCATTTATTTAACAAATATATACATTTCATAAAATAAAAATTGATTGCAATTACCAGGCTAGAATTTAAAATTCCATATTAATTAACTTTAATTATTAAGTTATTTATCATAAATAAGACTCTTTAAACTCCATCCAAAACTAATTAACTTATAAAAAATTTAACCGATGGACAAACAATATTTCTTTACACTTTAAAGCATTAAATCGAATTAAGTTAAAATTTTCATATATTTATAATTTCAAAATAATTAATAATTTTTAAAAAATATATAAAATCCTTAATAAATTTTTAGGAAAATATCATTTAAAAATATAACCATGGGCCTGTATAATATTTCTAACCAAGGTCAAGTGATACGGATATGTATCATTTCAATCCGTAATTTAAAAGGAAAATTCGGTTTTTATCATTTCAAACCCTCAATCCCAAGTAAAATAAATGCAACAAAAATCACAATAAAAATCACTTGAGCATATCATTTTTGCTCATAATGATTTTTCCTTATTCTAAAGTCCATTCGAGTATATATCATTTCAACCCATAGTGATAGGGAACTTGTAGTAATGATACAGTAAATAAAATGAATAGTATATCATATAATAACATATTAAATGATGTTATATATAAATAGCATTTAACATCATATAACATATCACAGGCATGTATGAATAACATATCAATTTATACAGATCCACATGTCATTATTCCACAATAATATAAGTACATATGTCTAGAGTGATAAAACTCACCTTTTTAAAAGCTAGAATCAAATTCACGGTACATAATTGAAACTCTGCAGAGCACGACAAGGCACGATCAAACTTTTGAGTAGATAGAGAGTCAAGATCCATATCTTGTATATAACAAATACACAAATCACAAGAATAAGATTAAGCACAACAAAAGAAGGATTAAACAATGCAATTATGAATCAAAGTGGACATAACCTTGCTTTCAACCATCAAGTGGGCTCGGCCATTGGTTTTGGGTAGGGCCTAGGAATCACAAACTCACGGCTAGGGATGTCTGTGGTCATGTGGTGGTGATGAGGAAGAGAGGTAAGCTTGGAGGTGGAAGCCGAGCTAGCATGAGAACCAAAGAGAAAATCAAAAGAAAAGGGAAGAAGAGAGTAAGGAGAAGCCATGAAAATTTAGAGATTGTTTTATTTTTCTCTCACGCAAATGGAGAATGAGATAAAAAAGTTTTCACGTGAAATAATAATAAAAGTGCGGCTAGGGTTACAGAACAATGAACGGCTAAAGATATGGAGAGTGGATGGCTAGAGATGTAAAGGCTAGAAAATGAATGGTTAGGAAATTAAAAGGCACAATTTAAGGAGAATAAATCTTGTAAATTTTCTTTGTTTGCACGCAAATGACAAATGAAGTGAACGGAAAGTTTCTCATGGCTTAAAGAAAATAAAATGCATGGGTAGAAGGTAATTAAGGAGGTAGGAAATAAAAAGGCAGGAAATAAAGAGGCTAGTGAATGAATGGAATTTATTTCCTATTTAATAAAAGAAACTTATGTAATATCTTCCAATCAGAAGAGGCAAATGAAGAAATGAAATATTTGGGAAGATTTTGTACGTGATTTGATAGAGTAATTGACGCAGCGGATAATTAACAAAACGATATAGCTCGATGAAAGTAGCAAATCGGTGGATTGAAGATACTGAAATGCCCAAATTCGTTGATCACAAGGATACCGAATTCTAGCTATCTTCGACACGTTGATCGTGCACGATACCGTGATAGAAGATCTTCAATTCTTCAAGCGTTGATCAAGCGCACTTGATTCCGCGAATCGGCTTCAACAATCGTTGATTCGAGCGCACTCGAATAACCGAAAGTGGAGATAGGAGATTACACTCAACTACCAATTTAGGATGAAAGCACACAGCAATCAAACAAGAAATTTTATTCAAAATCAACCAATTTACAAAGTGACACGACCACGCCTATTTATAGAGTTTTTCACAACTGGCCTATAAGTCGTACACGACTCACGACTTATATAAGTCGGCAGCGACTCAACAGCTTCTCATACGGCATTACAATTATGCGACCAAAGACGAGACGACTCACGACTCATATTACAATACGACACATACATGTATCTCAACAGAACAAAGTACACGACATACAACTTAAACAGACCACGACTTAACACTTTTCAGCATAACGACTTAACGACTCAGGAATCAAGCGACTCAGCTTGTAGGCATCGCCACCCAAGGCCCAGCGACCTAAATCTGAGCGACTTATCTCCAACGACTTATCTCCAGGCGCCTTAACTCCGAGCGACCCACTCCTCCGTGACTCGTTATCCTTCACCCTGTTAAGTCGCGAACGACTTAACGTTTTGTTAGGTGGTGACTCCTCTTCACATAGCTCTTCACATAGCTTGTTAGATCGTGAACGACCTAAAACTACTCCACTAGGTCGTATACGACTCATGCCTTCACTTTCTGATCTGTTAAGTCGTGAACGACTTAAACTCCCACTAAGTCGTAACTTTTTCCCATCTGTTCTGTTAGGCTGAAGACGACCTAAAGCATCCTCATTAACTCGCAGCTCCTTTCCGTATAACTCCTTAGGTCGTGGACGACCTATCGCTTCCAACTTAAGCCGTGGATGACTTAACGTTTTCTTGAGTCGCGTACGACTTATCACTTGAAGAATTTTTGGTTGCTTATTTTCTTCTCTGGCCTGAGCTGCATCATCCTCCCCTGGTTGAGAAAAATTCGTCCTCGAATTTGTAAATTGTTCTTCATCAGATTGTTCATCTCCATAATATGGCACAAGATGCTTAACATTGAACATGTCAGAAGTGTACACATCCTCTGGCAGCTTCAACTTATAAGCATTTTTATTAATTCGTTTCACAGCATCTACAGGACCAATTTTTCTGGCTTTCAACTTGTTATAAGCGCCTGCTGGAAAATGATCCTTCGTTAACATAGCGTAAACCAAATCACCTTCGCTAAAGTCAACATTTCGTCGCTTCAAATCTGCAGATCGTTTATACTTCTCATTTGCCTTCACCAATTGTTCCTGAACGATTTTATGGCATTCAGTTAATTCATCAACAAAATCAACAGCCCGTTTACCCGTCCCCTTCGGTTGTGGTACTACTGTTAAGTCCAACGGTCCCCTGGGTAAATTTGAATATACAATCTGAAATGGACTGAATCCCGTGCTACGATTCACTACATGATTATGAGCAAACTCTGCTTGGCATAACTTCATATCCCAACTTTTCAGATTGTCCTTCACAAGACATCGCAACAAATTTCCTAACGATCTGTTAACAACTTCGGACTGTCCATCTGTTTGCGGATGATAAGCGCTGTTAAAGTTCAACTTCGTTCCCACCATCTTCCACAAACTAAGCCAAAAATGACTCAAAAATCTGGTATCTCTGTCTGAAACAATAGACTCCGGCAACCCATGTAATCGATAGATTTCTTTAAAGAACAACTGAGCAACACGAACAGCATCCGCCGTCTTCTTACAAGCAATAAAATGTGCCATTTTCGAAAACCTGTCCACCACAACAAATATAGAATCATTCCCCCTTTGAGTTCTAGGTAAACCCAAAACGAAATCCATGCTGATATCAACCCATGGTTTAGTCGGTACAGGTAACGGCATATACAATCCTGCATTTGTTGCTGTTCCCTTCGAAAGCTGACAAATATGACATCTCTCCACAAACCTTTCAACCTCTTTCCTCATCGACGGCCAAAAGTAAGAATGAGAAATCAAATGCAATGTACGATCACGGCCCACATGTCCTTCCTCGTGCAACTCTTTGATAATCTTCAATCTCAAACTGCTCTCTGGAATACATAATCGATTTCCTTTAAACAAGAATCCATCAACCAACATAAATTCATCAGTATCTCCATCCTTAACTTTCTCAACGAACTTTGCAAAGTAAGGATCTTCGTTAATCAACTCTGGCAATAAATCAAACCCTATCACCTCAACTTTCATTGTAGTCAACAAATGACTCCTCCTACTCAAAGCATCAGCCACACGATTCGTTGCCCCAGATTTATGTTTCACGACAAAAGTAAACTGCTGCAGATAAGCAATCCATGGTGCATGTCTCGCAGAAATCTTATCCTGTCCTTGCAAATGCTTCAACGCCTCATGATCAGTGTAAAGAACAAACTCTTTCTGAAATAGATAATGCCTCCAATATTTAACAGCTTGCACAACAGCATAAAACTCAACATCGTATGTACTGTATCTCATCTTTGTTCCTGATAACTTCTCACTGAAATAAGCAACGGGTTTCCCACTCTGACTTAAGACTCCACCAATTCCCACCTTCGACGCATCAGTATGCAATTCAAACAACAACTGAAAATCTGGTAAAACAAGAATCGGTGCTGTCGTCAATAGTTCCTTGATCTTCTCAAAAGCAACCCCCGCTTCCTCTGACCATACAAATTGTTTCCCTTTCATGCAATCAGTAACTGGAGGCATCACGCTACTGAAGTGTGGAATGAATCTTCGGTAGAATGACACTAGCCCATGAAAACTTCTCACTTCCGTAATTGTCTTTGGCTGTGGCCAATTTCTAATAGCTTCAACTTTACTTTGGTCCACTTGGATTCCCTTCTCAGATACAACATATCCCAAGAATAAAACACTTCGAGTCATGAACACACATTTCTTCGTAGATGCATAAAATTGTTCCTCACGAAGAATAATTAACACCTTTCTCAAATGTTGAACATGCTCCTCCGTACTCCTGCTGTATATCAGAATATCATCAAAATACACCACCACGAATTTCCTAATGAATGGTCTAAAGATTTGATTCATCACCCTCATGAACGTACTAGGCGCATTTGATAAACCAAATGGCATAACCAACCATTCGTATAACCCCTCTCTCGTCTTGAAGGCTGTCTTCCATTCGTCTCTAGGTCTAATCCGAATTTGATGATATCCGCTTTTCAAATCAATCTTTGAAAAGATAGTAGCACCACTCAACTGATCTAGCAAGTCATCCAACCTCGACAAAGGAAATCTATAGCGAACGGTAATCTTGTTCAATGCTCGACTATCGGTACACATTCTCCATGTTCCATCCTTCTTCGGCACCAATAAAGCTGGTACTGCACAAGGACTCAAGCTTTCCTGAACACGTCCCTGTTTTAACAACTCTTCCACTTGCCTTCTCAACTCCTCATGTTCCTTCGGACTCATTCGATAATGTGGTCGATGTGGTAAAACTGCTCCCGGAACAAGATCAATTTGATGTTGAATGTCTCTCAGTGGCGGTAACTCCTTAGGCAATTCTTTTGGAAAGACATCCTCAAATTCTCTCAAAACTGGCTTCACTTCTTCAGAAACTTCAACCACTTCATTACACTCTCGCCCAATCAACAAAAAGGCTTCAGGCTCTTCTTCAACTTCTTTAACAAACTCCTTCAAAGATAATAAAGTTTTCAACTCTTCAATCTCCTCTAGCTCGTTTTCCTTCTGTTGTTGCTTCTTGGGAACTAAAGTGATTTTAGTACCTTCAAACATGAAACTATAGCTATTAGCACGACCATCATGTTGCACTGCTCTATCAAATTTCCATGGTCTGCCAACAGCAGATGACACACATCCATGTCTACAACATCACACCAAATTTCGTCTTTGTATCTCTTCCCAATAGAAAAATTAACACAAGCCCTTCGACACACCTTCACTTCACCACCCTTCCTTAACCATGCTAACTTGTACGGTTTAGGATGCTTCTCAGTTTTCAAATTCAACTTCCTTACTGCTTCTGTAGAAATAATATTGTCACAACTTCCTGCATCAATAACGAACTTGCAAACCTTTCCTAGAATAGTGCATGTGGACTGGAATATATTATTCCTCAACCAACTGTTTTCCTCTTCTTGCTTCGGTGCCAAATAACTTCTCCTCATCATCAAATTACACCCTTCATCTCCGGACAATTCTTCTTCCTTCTCAACATAAGGTGAATTAGAACATTCAGCTTCCACATCCTCATCTTCAACCTTTGCAACCATTGCTCGCTTCTTAGGCTTTGGACATTCATTGCTTTTATGACCCAACTCCTGACAATTGTAACACTTGAAACTGCTATTGACCTTTGCCTTCTCACTCTCCTTTACTACGGGTTTACTGACAGGTTTAGAAACATTAGAACTTCCGCTAACACCCTTCACTTGATTATTAGAATTAGTAAACACACCACCTCCATGCCTTCCCTGCTTTTCCCAAGCCAACGCTTTTTGATGTGCCTCTGCCACAGATCTCGGATCAAACATATTAACCATATCCTGGATCTGCATTCGTAACCCTCCAACAAATCTAGCAGTCAATTGTTCTTCCATCTCCATTATATTGTTCCTAGCAATGAGTTGGTAAAATTCATCGGCGTAATCATTAACCGACTTCGTTCCTTGCCTCAGATTTTGCAATCTCTGGTACATAAGTGATTGATAGTTATAAGGCAAAAATGTAGCTCTCATCAACTTCTTCATCTTATCCCACGATTCAATCTTTGACTTTCCCATTCTCTCCCTTGTAAGTTTAGTTTGCTGCCACCATGCCAAAGCTCTTCCCCTCAACCTAGTAGCAACCAACTTCACTCTTCTATGTTCAGGAACCTCCTTGAAATCAAAGATCTCTTCAACATTTGACAACCAATCTAAGAATTCTTCAGCTACAATTCCACCCTTGAATTCTGGAATTTCTGTTTTCATACCCGATTCCCATCGACGATCATCTTCAAGCTCCCGATATGAATTTCGAACTTGGTCTCGATCTCGATAATGCATGCTAGCTCTATCACCCTCTTCATCAAAATCAAATGTACGTCTATATCGATCTCGACCATCAACATCTCTTCGATCACGCATGTCTCTTCTACTATGTCTCTCTTCATCTCTGTATGGCTCATTTTCAAACTCTCGTGGAGTTCTCCTCTCTTCATGTCCATAGTCATGTTGATCTCTCCTTGATGAAATTGATGTTTCTCTTCTCTCTCTAAAAGATTGCGGTGATACCCTCCTCGCTTCCGTAACCGATGGCGAAACTCGGTTTCCTCCATGGTTCGAGATTGGTGATCTCCTTTGATTTTGATTCAAATCATTCATCAATTTCTCTAACTTTCCAATGCCTTCATCAAATTTCTCATTAATACGTTGTTCCATTTGCTCGGCTTCTTCTCTTCTATACAACGCTTCGACATTTTGATGACGATTAGCTCTTCTCGGCGGCATGATTACTCAATCACAAACACTTCAACAATTCTTTACAAATCAAACTTCAAACTTCAACACTAACTTGTACAACAAGTCACGGCTTATACCACTAACTTGGCTCGGCCTTAACACTTCAAACAAACTTCACCAAGGCTCGCTACTTCTCACAAGTATACACGGCCTATACTTAGCTCGGCTCAACAAATGATGCACGGCTCACACCCTTCTCCAAAAATTCAAACACTTTCCGAACTTTGATCCAAAATGAAATGGATCAGAAACTCCAAACTTATTGCAATCTCGCGATGAACATGATGAACACCAAACTTCAAATTCCTTGGCTCCAAGACTCGTCTTAGCTATGATTGGCTAAGTCAAGCTCTGATACCAAACTGACGCAGCGGATAATTAACAAAATGATATAGCTCGATGAAAGTAGCAAATCGGTGGATTGAAGATACTGAAATGCCCAAATTCGTTAATCACAAGGATACCGAATTCTAGCTGTCTTCGACACGTTGATCGCGCACGATACCGTGATAGAAGATCTTCAATTCTTCAAGCGTTGATCAAGCGCACTTGATTCCGCGAATCGGCTTCAACAATCGTTGATTCGAGCGCACTCGAATAACCGAAAGTGGAGATAGGAGATTACACTCAACTACCAATTTAGGATGAAAGCACACAGCAATCAAACAAGAAATTTTATTCAAAATCAACCAATTTACAAAGTGACACGACCACGCCTATTTATAGCGTTTTTCACAACTGGCCTATAAGTCGTACACGACTCACGACTTATATAAGTCGGCAGTGACTCAACAGCATCTCATACGACATTACAATTATGCGACCAAAGACGAGACGACTCACGACTCATATTACAATACGACACATACATGTATCTCAACAGAACAAAGTACACGACATACAACTTAAAAAGACCACGA
Organism: Allium cepa; assembly: GCA_030765085.1. Classification (NCBI taxonomy): domain Eukaryota; kingdom Viridiplantae; phylum Streptophyta; class Magnoliopsida; order Asparagales; family Amaryllidaceae; genus Allium; species Allium cepa. Next base: position 28,899,313 of record CM060935.1, read on the forward strand.
CTTAACACTTTTCAGCATAACGACTTAACGACTCATGAATCAAGCGACTCATCTTGTAGGCATCGCCACCCAAGGCCAGCGACCTAAATCTAAGCGACTTATCTCCAACGACTTATCTCCAGGCGCCTTAACTCCGAGCGACCAACTCCTCCGTGACTCGTTATCCTTCACCCTGTTAAGTCGCGAACGACTTAACGTTTTGTTAGGTGGTGACTCCTTTTCACATAGCTCTTCACATAGCTTGTTAGATCATGACCGACCTAAAACTACTCCACTAGGTCGTATACGACTCATGCCTTCACTTTCTGATCTGTTAAGTCGTGAACGACTTAAACTCCCACTAAGTCGTAACTTTTTCCCATCTGTTCTGTTAGGCTGAAGACGACCTAAAGCATCCTCATTAACTCGCAGCTCCTTTCCGTATAACTCCTTAGGTCGTGGACGACCTATCGCTTCCAGCTTAAGCCGTGGATGACTTAACATTTTCTTGGGTCGCATACGACTTATCACTTGAAGAACTTTTGGTTGCTTATTTTCTTCTCTGGCCTGAGCTGCATCAGTAATGCACGACTATGATAAGTGAGAAACGCTAAGAATTAATAAAGAGGGTAGAAAATTAAAAAGGCAAGCATTTAACAAAGTAACGTATACCCTTTGATTTTCTCCAACTCTTTATAAAAGATATAAACAAATAAATCCCAATGAATACAATAAAAGCCTAGACAAATAAAAAGAGAAATAAATGAAGAGATGGATATAGGAAAAATATAGATATATATATATATAATGAAAATACATAAATTTATTGCGTGTAAAACGCTGTAATTTATCGAAATCTAAAAGTATAAATCGGAATTTCATGAAACGAAAGGCAGAATAAATATTAAAATAAAATACATTTATAAAGAAAAAGATTAAAATTTTAAATTTTAAATTTTCAACTATGGTCAAACTTTGACTTTCACTTAACCAAACATACAAAACTTCCAGAAATTGCTTATTTCATTAAATTTTTCAAATGCATACATTTATTATGATTGAAACCTCAATTAATTCATTCAGATCGGTTTCATTCTTTTATATTATCTTATGAATAAAATATGCATTCCCATTGCATCCTAGTTTTCAATTAATATAGTAAAGAAATTCATTTACTTATCATTAAATTTATTTATTATAGATTACATTCCAATCAATTAAAATTTATTCCCATAATTTGATTTGATTTAATTTCCATCTTTATTCTATGCCTACTATTTCTTTATAAACCTAGTTACATTAGTTTTATTTACATTAATACGCCCCTATTTACATCTAAAATTTGTGTAAATGTTACTTTTTTAAATGTGTACTTTTGTCAATTGTACACATTAATTAAGGTTTGAAATTAATTAAATAAATTTACCTTAGTTCCATTCTTTTTACCAATTTATTACTTTATAAATAAATTTACTTTCTAGTTAATTTATACATTCACACCTCCCGTTACTGCATTAATTCTTATTAATGAACATTTATTTATATTTGAATACAATTGATTTCCAATTCATTTTATAGCCTAAATAGACAACTTATAATAGTTGTTACCATTATCTTTATTACACTCATGTTTATCATTTTCTCTAATTATCATAATTGCTTACAAAATGTTAAATTCATTCAATTACCATAGATTATACACTAATTCATTTGTTCGCACCACACATACCCTTATTTTCTTATATTCAATTTTTATACCTAAACCTAACATTTACAACTAAATTAATAAACCAATTAAATAGTAACTTACAACCGTTACTATTACTTTAAATCACATTAATGAATTCATTGTTAGCTACAAATCAAATGTTACAATTAGTTAATTAACACTGATTTACTTTAATTTATATTGATCATATATTATCTCATTAATGATTCAACATTCACACTTATTTTCGTATATTCTAATCTATAACTAAGTGCAACAATTTACATTATTTCAATTAGTTTGAAATTTCATAATTAGTTTTAATTACATTGTTGCATTTCATTTTAACGTTTGTTTCACTATTAAATTACAAAGTCTTTATTCTTCCAATTTTAATTACTGAAATCGTATTAAATCAACAAATTATATTATTGAGAATTTACGGGTCGTTACACTCTCCCCCACTCAAAACTTTTCATCCTCGAAAAGGAAAATGAAGGGAAAGAAAGAATTAAGTAAACAATACATCTTATTCATAAATACTAACTTTGTAAACAAATAAATTTACAAAATTAATTAGTTTGAATAATGTATACTAGTTTATTTAAAAATTCCTTTAACACCATTTTATAAGTTATTCAATTAACGCTTTATTCTATTTACCTCAATTAATCCTTTTATAACTAAAATTTAAGTGTATAACATTTATTATAACCACTCAAATTTTATTTATAAATCCTTTTATATTGTATATTATCCAATTACATTGTTGACTTCTAATAATTTAGGTAAGTTATAGTGGAATGCAACAGAATATTATACAAATAAAAATTCAATTATCTCAAGCTTAAATGTTTATTTAAAATTTTGATTTCATTTTATAATTGAAATTTCTTTTAAGATAAAGTTTTAAGAATTAAATTTCCGTTTAACCTTAAATAATTTTAGAGATAAATACAATTTATATACATTTGATATATATCAAATCAAATTCAAATCATATGTATATTGTAATTTAAATCATACTTTACGAAGTTCAAATCAAATTTAACTTCCAAACAAAAGTGTAGCAGAGCGACATAATGGTCTCTCCACTTCGAAGCTCGAAAATGAATGTCGATGATGCGGCCGCCATCACCGAAATTATTTTCCAGTGACAAAGAGAAGAGCACTGATTTAAAAGTAAAAATTCTTTGAAACAATTTCTACTTGAAATACCTTAAACAATGTACACTTAAAACTTTAAACATAAAGTTTGAAACTATCGGAAATTAAATTCTTAATTTTTTGTATAAATTCATTTATATTTCCAAACTAATTTATAACCATGTTTATATTTCAATCATTTATATCTATGAACAAAAGTTAATGGCTACAAGTTATATACAAAGTCAAATACTATTTCTCAACATCCAATTCACTTAACTTTCCAAATTCAGAAAATTATACTTATACTTATACATATATAATATAATTATATAAAATTTATTTATTTACTAAGTTTGAAAATAATACTTTGTCCGTTTGCTCTATTCAGGTATTTTGGGGATCCTATCGACAGCGTTGATCAGACGAATCGATCGAAAACCCAAATCAACATCAACACTCAAACAAGACAATATATAAAACATTTTAAATATAGATTTACAAAGCAAGGATAGGTATTCAAATTTGATTAACTCAATCAAAGAGAATTCTGATTTGAAAATAAGTTGGAAACAAAAGATGGTATGATTAACTAACCGAATAAGGAAATGGATAAGCTCATATAAATCGCGGACAACCCTAACCAGGTCAATCGCGACTTCCAAAATTAGATCGATGCAGAATCCTAAGGCAAATCTACATCCAATCTTAAGAGATCGAATTCGGGATACAAGAGATACTAGCATCTAAATCGAGGATATATAAATCTCTGGTGAATAAATGCCTATTGTAAAGGAGTTTCACCCCTTTACAAGTCATTCAATGGAACTATGGGATGCTCCAGAATTCAATAGAATACAAATAGTGAGGGACAAGAATGTATTTCCGAACCGAGGGAACATTCCAAAATTCAAAAGGAATCGAGTCAAAAAGAAAGATATTCAAGATCGAACGAAAGTGATTCTGTAAATATATTTACCATATATGCTAAGGTTTGCCTAAAGCCAAATCTCTGATACCAAATGTAACGACCCGATATTTTCAACCATTCGTACCCACACTTGTCGGGCTTGAATTTCTCAAAATACCGAATCCTAAAATAAATTTGGCAAATCTCAGAATATAGAGCAAAAAAAAAATCACAAAATCATAGACACAAAGTAGTATAATGCAGCGGAAGTAAAGAGATAGTAGTTAATGAAGCTACTATATAAATACATCAGAGTTATACAAGATACAATAGAAGTTTCAATATGATAAAAAAACACAAAGGTGGATGCATCCCTGGAAACAACTGGATAACTAAAAACGAAATAGATAGCTGGATCTTCAAGCAAAGCTCCAACTCCAAAGGTGAGTCTAATGTTGTATCACTCAGTCTAACCCGAGCGTACAGCAAAACACAAAACACTCGAGTCAGAACATGCATACTTATAAAATGTAAACCAACTCAAGTGAACTGTAATATAAGGTACTAGTAACTTAAATGATGCTTGGGACCCCCATCCTTTAAGAATCCGTTAAACTATTTACTATGTAATAATATTTCACTATTATAGTAATATCTATAAGTAAAATAAACTTACTTTTAAATAGCGTTAAGGCTTTACATTTTCCACCTTAACATGTAACCGTGCCAATAGTCTATACCGTATATACGTATCTCCTGATCGAGAGACTACAAAAGATACTCCATAGGTACGGCACAAATCAAACTCGTATAAGGCTCGCTAGGGTAGGTGACACGGTAGAACTAGGCAATGCCAGGATAGATATACCAATTACGCATCCGGGCTAGTGGTGACGCATAGCAGCTACTATCGCCCACCTCGAGCCACACCCTCAAAAATCAAAAATCAAAAGTGACCACCAAATCAATCTCAAGGTTAGAATATAATATCGAAGGAGTGCGTCCGATAAAAAGGGCTACCTCACATGCCCGTAAACGCTCCTGTTTTAGCCACCTTATACCAACTCACGAGAGTCGGGTCCACATATATACCTCAAAGGAATGCCGCCACCATCCGACTTCATTCTAGAATCTCCACCGCGTACAGGGTTGTTAAAATAGTTTTTGGAGTTGACAGAGAGTATGACAACTTTCGATCCCGGTCTCTTTAACAACCAAACGATATACTGCCCATTGATATTTATTTCAAAACCTTTTCTATTCCAAAACCATTTAAAATCAAATACTATTACTTTCCAAAATAATATCCATTTTCAAAAATTGTAATATTTCCAAATCCATATACTTTCCAAAATAATATACATTTTCAAACCTAAATACTATATTATTTCATTTCAAAACCAACCAACATATCATTTCCATTTCAAAACCAAAATATAATATATCATTTAAACTCCAAACTAAATCCATATATTATTTAAATAAAACCCAAATTTCAAATCACTGAATATTTCCTTCAATTTATTAAACTTGGAATATTTCTTTAAATCATCTTAAATCGAACCACTTTATTTTAAAATACCCACCTCATAAGCCAGACTAAATTCCATTTATATACTTAACATAAAAATTTCAATTAAAACCAAATTTCCAATTATCAAGTTAAGTCATATTTTGAAAATACACTTTTCCACTTAAATCATAATTATTCAATTTCCAAACATTTCCATTTCATAAATAAATTAATTTATCATAGTAAATATAACAATCAATTTCTTTGCAAATTTATTCATTTAGGCATCAATTAACTATGATTTCAAGCTAAATACATTTATTACAAAATATACAATTAAAACTGTATTTCATTTTATCAATTCAAAGGACATCATTTATTTTACAAGCATATTCATTTCATAAAATAAAAATTGATTGCAATTACCATGCTAGACTTTAAAATTCCATATTAATTAACTTTAATTATTAAGTTATTTACCATAAATAAGACTCTTTAAACTCCATCCAAAAAAAATTAACTTATAAAATTTTTAACTTATGGAATACAATATTTCTTTACACATGAAAGCATTAAATCAAATTAAGTTAAAATTTTCATATATTTATAATTTCAAAATACTTAATAATTTTCAGAAAATGTTTAAAATCCTTAATAAATTTTTAGGAAAATATCTTTTAAAAATATAATCATGGGCCTGTATAATATTTCTAACCTAGGTCAAGTAATATGGATATGTATCATTTCAATCCGTAGCTTAAAAGAAAAATCCGGGTTTCATCAGTTCAAACCCGCAATCCCAAGTAAAATAAATGCAACAAAAATCACAATAAAAATCACTTGAGCTTATCATTTCAGCTTATAATGATTTTTCCTTATTCTAAAGTCCTTTCGGGTACGTATCATTTCAACCCATAGTGATAGGGAACTTGCAGTAATGATACATTAAATAAAATGAACAGTATATCATATAATAACATATTAGATGATGTAAGAAATGTATATAAACAACATTGAACATCATATAACATATCACAGGCATGTATGAGTAACATATCAATTTATACAGATCCACTTGTCATTATTCCATAATAATGTAAGTACATATGTCTATTGTGATAAAACTCACCTTTTTAAAAGCTAGAATCAAATTCAAAATACACAATTGAAACTCCATAGAGCACGACAAGGCACAACCAAACTATTGAGTAGATGGAGAGTCAAAATCCATATCTTACATATAACAAGTACACAAATCATAAGAATAAGATTCAACACAACAAAAGATGGATTAAACAATGCAATTACGAATCAAAGAGGACATAATCTTACTTTCAGCCACCATGTGGACTCGGCCATTGGGTTTTGGTAGGGTATAGGCATCACAAACTCATGGCTAAGGATGTTTGTATTCATGTGGTGGCGATGAGGAAGAGAGGTAGGTAGGAGGTAGAGGCCGAGCTAGCATGAAAACTAAATAGAAAATCAAAAGAAAAATGAAGAAGAAAGTAAGGAGAAGCCATGAAAATTTAGAGCTTGTTTTATTTTTCTCTCATGCAAATGGAAAATGAGATAAGAAAGTTTACATGTGAAATAATAATAAAAGTGGCAGCTAGGGTTACAGAACAATGAACGGCCAAATATATGGAGAGTGGATGGCTAGAGATGTAAGCTAGAAAATGAATGGTAAGGAAATTAAAAGGCATAATTTAAGGAGAAGGAATCTTGTATATTTTCTTTGTTTGCACGCAAATGACAAATGAAGTGAATGGAAAGTATCTCACGACTTAAAGAAAATAAAATGCCCGGCTAGAAGGTAATTAAGGAGGTAGGAAATAAAAAGGTAAGAAATAAAGAGGCTAGTGAATGAGTGAGATTTATTTCCTATTTAACAAAAGAAACTTATGTAATATCTTCCAATCAGAAGAGGCAAATGAAGAAGTGAGATATTTAGGAAGATTTGGTACATGATTTGATAGAGTAATGCATGACTATGATAGGTAAAAAACGCTAAGAATTAATAAAGAGGATAGAAAATTAAAAAGGCAAGCATTTAACAAAATAACGTATACCCTTTGATTTTCTCCCACTCTTTATAAAAGATATAAACAAATATATTCCAATGATTACAATAAATGCCTAGACAAATAAATAATGAAATAAATGATGAGATGGATATAGGAAATATATATATAAAATGAAAATACATAAATTTATTGTGTGTAAAACGCTGTAATTTATCCAAATCTAAAAGTATAAATCGGAATTTCATGAAACGAAAAGCAGAATAAATATTAAAATAAAATAGGTTTACAAAGAAAAATATTAGCATTTAAATATTCAAATTTAAAATTTTCAAATGTGGTCCAACTTTGACTTCTAGTTGACCAAAGTACAAAATTTCCAGAAATTGCTTATTTTATTAAATTTGTCAAATATATACATTTATTATGATTGAAACCTCAATCAATTCATTCAGATTGGTTTCATTCTTTTATATTATCTTATGAATAAAATAGGCATTCCCATTTTATCATTGTTTTCAATTAATGTAGTAATTTAATTCATTTACTTATCATTAAATTTATTTATTATAGATTACATTCCAATCAATTAAAATTGATTCTCATAATTTGATTTGATTTAATTTCCATCTTTATACTGTGCCCACCATTTCTTTATAAACCTGGTTACATTAGTTTTATATTCCATTACATTAATACACTCATATTTACATCTTAAATTTGTATAAATGTTACTTTTTTAAATGTTATTTTTGTCAATTGTACACATTAATTAAGGTTTGAAACTAATTAAATATATTTACCTTAGCTTCATTCTTTTCACCAATTTATTACTTTATAAATAAATTTACATTTCTAGTTAATTTATAAATTCACACCTCCCGTTACTGCATTAATTCTCATTAGTGAACATTTATTTACATTTGAATATAATTGATTTCTGTTGTTACCATTATCTTTATTACACTCAAGTTTACCATTTTCTCTAATTATCATAATTGCTTACAAAATGTTAAATTCATTCAATTACCATAGATTATACACTAATTAATTTATTCGCACCACACTTGCCCTTATTTTCTTATATTGAATTTTTATACCTAAATCTAACATTTACAGCTAAATTAATAAACTAATTAAATAGTAATTTACAACCTCTACTATTACTTTAAATCACATTAATGAATTTATTATTAGTTACAAATCAAATGTTACAATCACTTAATTAACACTGATTTACTTCAATTTATATTGATCATATATTATCTCATTAATGATTCAACATTCACACTTGTTTTCTTATATTCAAAACTATAACTAAGTGCAACAATTTACATTATTTCAATTAGTTTGAAATTTAATAATTAGTTTTAATTACATTGTTACATTTCATTTTAACCTTTGTTTCACTATTAAATCACAATGTCTTTATTCTTTCAATTTTAATTACCAAAATCATATTAAATCAACAAATTATATTATTGAGAATTTACGGGTCGTTACCTAGGTTATCCTAAAATTGTAGAAAAGTTACAACTATTGGAAACCCTATTATTTTAAATTACTTAAAAAACTAGAATAATTAATTAAACACTCACTTGTGGTTCATGGCTCTTTTCCTTGGCCTTCTCGGATCCACTTGTAGAATATAAAATATTTTAATTAAAAAGAGATCTCCTTGGAAAAATATTCCTTTTATAGTCCAGCCTCAGGAAATGAACCCAGATGGAGACAATCTGAATGAGAAAAATAGCTAGACCTAGGCTCTTATTTATAGTGTCACTTATGGATCTTAGACCATTTGATTTGAGGATTAAATCGGTGCAACCATGTTATAGGCTTGCGGGGATGTAACGACCCGTAATTTTCGTTAGTTCTATTTAGTCATTTTAATAGGATTTAAATAATTTAAGTTAGAAAGAAATTAAGATCTGTGATTTTTTGAAGCAAATGACTAAATGAAATGAAACCATGGGAATTTAAGTCTAAGAATTTCCAGTTGGAACAAAATGACGAGAAATTTAAGTGCTGTAAATTGTTATTTATAGGTTAAGAAATTAATATAAGAAAACAAATGGGAAGATTTCATTTATTTCATGGTTTTAATTCGTTTTTCTTTAATAAGTTGTAATTGAATTTAGTAGAAAATAATATGTATTAAACCTACTTATAGAATTCGAAGCTAATTCAAATGAATTTAAGTAGTGAAAAGGCTTTACCTGTATATATATTTAATATGAGAAATAAATGGGAATATTAAATTAATTTAATGCAGTAAAGGAATGAAAACGGAAATTAGAATAAATTAAGGAATTCGGTAACGCAAGTAATAAATCTGTACCTTGAATGAACGTTTCACTTTGATAAATTATTTAAATGAGATGACTTAATAAATAAATAATTAGGTCAATTGGTATGTGGTGAAATTTGATGTTGAAATATTTTGTAGATAAGGGTTTAGGTGGAATGAGTTAATTTATGAAGTAAAGGATAGAAATCATATAAAACGTTAAGCAAGTTGATTAATGTTGTAACGTAAGGTGTAAATGTAAATTCCAGTGGAAACGTATCCTTATTTTAGGTAGAAATTTCAGGTATATTGATAAAGTGGAGTATATACACTTAGTAATAAATTTAGTACAGGAAAAAAACGAAATGGAAATATTGAATTTATTTAATTCGTATATATATTACCTATTTATATGGCCTATTAAATTTAATCGGATATCAATGGCAATTAATTCCTTAAATTAGTGCAATCAATGTATGATTAATTGATAACGATGAAAAGGTTGATTATATTCAGTGTGAACAGCGTAAAATATTATCATAGCATGATACTTGGTTTGAATAGAAGGGTGAAATGGGGAATCAAATTTTATTTAATGATAATAACGTTAGTATTGGTTAATAAATAGATTTCAATGCAGTAACCAAATAAATGGAATAAGATGAGTATATATTGCATAGAAATGAAATGTAAATTGTCACATTTGGTAGGAGCTAATTTTTAGAAACATATAAATGTTGAATCAGTAAATATTAAATTCCATTTAATATAAGAATTCAAAGGTGGAAGATTTACATTTGGATTGGGAATTTGATAGTTATTAATTAAAAGTGACCATTGAATAAATTTATGCAAACGTGATATAATGTAAATAGATGGGGATCAACTTTTATTTATGTGGTTAAGGGAATTTAATTTCTATAGTATGATAATCGAAATTAATGGAAGTTGGAATAGCTAATTTATATGTTAGTTAAAATTAGCTAGAATGTGTAGATATTGAATGATAGTAAAAAAAAAAAAAAAAAAAAAAAAAATTTAAGGGATATAAAAGTTTCAATTATACATGGAAATTCATACTCGCCATAAAAGGTTAATTGAGACCAAAGAAGTAGTATAGGAATCTAACCTTCTTTATAAATTTGGATTTATTGCAATAGTTAATTTCATAAAATAAAGGGTAAAGCTATTTCAAATTTAACTGGACCATTGTTGGTATAACTTTAGAAGCAAGATTTATTTATGATTTGAGTATTTAATTCAACAAGTGGTATTTACGACAAATGAAATAGAATTGAACGTAAAATATTACGTTATTAAATGGAAATGGAATTTATAAACATTGAGTGAAATCTTAAACTAATGTTAGTATTCGTCGTATTTACAACAATAACTTTGAATAATAGAAAGGAAGTGAATATAATAAATTAATCAAATTTATAGTGTTGAATTCAATTGGATTGGAATTAATAAATAGTTGAGAAAAATAAGGGTTATTAATAATTTGGAATTTAATTATGGTAAAAAGGCTAATTGCAATCAAGATAATGAGTTGAAATGGAAATCCAATTATTTATTTAGTTAGATTTTTGTTGAGAGTATAAGGGTATAAGTTTTAATAATTGGGTTTTAGAATAAAATTTTAAATTTCCTAATAATAAGAAAGTGCGGATATTAACGCTGCAAATTAATATACTTATACATTTTAATTCAAATTCAAGCGTGTTAAATCAATTGGAACTGATTGAATTATCTTAGTAATGAAATTTGGCTAATAATAGAAGTTGAAAAATAAAATTTGTTTTTTTATGATTTATTTAATTTATTTAATAAATATTAAAAATAGCCATTTTTGTCACGGACTCGGATTTCGACGAAACCAGTTTCATCGGATCCGTAACGTTGAATTATAATAATGTTTCAAGTTTCGTAGCAATCGGACTTGTCGTTTGATCGTACGGACCCGAAACACCTTGGAATTTACGCATTTTGAAATCAATGTGAAATTTTTGTTTTTTTAGCATAACTTCTTCATACGATCGAATTTGGTCGCGAAACTTTTTCCATCGCGTTCAGAATATTTTAAAACACCTATTTTGATATATAGTTTTAACAAATCCGACTCCGGAGGCATAGCGGGCTTTTTTGGACCATGGTTTGTCACGCACGTTCGCGTATCCAGTCTAGCTACCCTACCTCTAGCCTATCTATAAATATACAGCTATAAACCCTAGCTCCTTTCTTTTTTTCATTTGCTGTACGTTCATTTCTTCACTCCTTTCTCTTCCCCAAATGTATACATCTCAGATCCAATTCCAGATCCATCCACAGTTCAAAATCAAAAGTCAAAACTCAAAAATTTCAGAAAATTCCAGAAAAAATATATGTTGAAGTATTCGATACGCGTAAAATACTGGTGAAATTCGTTTTTCAATTGGAGCTGTCGTTCATCCAGAATAAATTCAAACAGCCCCAAAACCGTTCATCATCGTCGCGCAAAACTTTATCGGATCGAGATTCTGTTTCTGGGTTTTGGAGAGGGAACCGAGGGGAGCGCATCTATGTATTTTGTTTGGCGTCTCAACGGTTTGATTTGCGGCGAAATTGGATTAGGGTTTGGTGTGTAAGTGGCGGCTGGGCTCACTGTTCACTCATTCGGCGACCGATGGGAGGCCGTTCAGGCGAGGTGCGACGTAAATGGGTAGAGGCGGCGCGTTGAGGTCCAAGGCGGTGGGCTACGAGCTGTTGCGTACTGGTGGGAGGCCGTGTATCTCGTGTACAGGGACGGGCGGGTTTCATCTCGAAGAAGAAGGAAATGCGTGAGTTACTGGGATGACGTGGATGAATAATTATGTGAGGTGAAATATGTGTCATTTGGTTTATTTTTAATTTTGAATTCAATCACCATTTTTCGCCATAACTTTCTCATACGGAGTCGGATTCACACGAAATTTCTTTTGTTAGGATCGTAATTTAATTCCGGACTCGATGACGCTGGTTTGGACGAATTCTGAGACGGGCGAATTTTTGGGTTTAAATTGAATTTAAATTCGATTTAAATTCAAAAGGTGAGTGTTTTAACCCACTCACAATTACTAGAAGCTTTTATGTTTGTTAAATAAATTTTAGAAATGAATAAAAATTTATTTATGAGCTTTTGGCATGTTATTTCATCCATATCTGTTGAATTGCATTTTTTTGAATTTAGCCGTTAATTAAATTGATTGATTGCGTATAAATTGGCTGTTAGAAATTATTGTTGCATATGAACTGCTAGATTAACAGTTATATAAATTATTGGGAATATAAACTGTTAGATTAATAGTTGACAAATATAATTTGAAATAAAACTGCCAATTATTACCTGTTGTATATTACCAAACATATATTGTTATTGATTGATATTGATGGACGTTTGTGATTGGATGATGGACGTTTGTGATTGGATTACGGATGTGTTGTTGAATGGACGTTTATTTGGATATCATTAAACTGCAAGTTAGCATACATTTTACATTTCATTCGGGATTGTGGTTTGAAATGATAAAACCGCAAATTTTTATTTTTTAAATTGCGGATTGAAATGATAAATATCCGTATCACTTGACCATAGGATAGAAAACTATATACAGACACCGTGGTCTATATATAACTATTTTTAATGTGATTTCTATGGTTTGGATGGAATACGGTTTATAAAAATCTTAAATTTTATACTGAATAAATGTTTTCTTCCATAGTTATATGCATATGAAGTTGAAATTTTGAAATTAAAAGGTGAATAAATTTCTTTATTAAAATGGAAGAAAATTAAGAAAATGGAGTTTGATGATTATATCCTATGTTTAAATATTAAGTTGGAAATTTTAAAGATATGATATTTATAATTGGATTTTTTTCCCAAAATATTTTGAAATGAATATTCTAGTAAAAATTGAATTTGGAAATATATATATATATATATATATTTTACTAGAAATTGAAGTCTTATTAATTATGGATTTTATGTGAATGGTCAAGATTAATTAATAGAATATTGATTTTTGAAAGGATAAAAATCCAACTTTAGTTGAAATATTAATGCTCCAAAATGGATATAAATATATATAAAATTGAAATGTTTTGCGACTTGAAGTAATATTTTGGATTTTGGTTTAGCTTTAAAAGAAGAAATATTTGGAAAGCCATGTAATTTATTTCTTTATAAAGCAACAGTAAAGTTAAACTTTTTTTTTATTTCGCATACCGTTGAATATCCAAACCATTTAGTTTTGAAAATAATGGTTTTAAAATACTATGGATTTTCGAAGAATTATGTTGAAAAGTTACAAACAAAATATTGGTTACATGGGATATTAAATAATAAAAAGTGACATAATTTTTGGAAAGGAAAATTTTATTTGGGAAACGATATCATTGATTTGGGCTTTTATAAAATAATATGAAAATAAATTGTTTGTGTTTTTAAAGAAGAAATGATATCGAAATATTATGGTTTTGAAAGGGATTATATTCTGGTTTTAAAGTATAAACTGTTTTTAAATAACCGCGGTGTTATAATAACGATGGGTTGGCAAAGAGACCGGGATCGGATATGGACATACTCTCTGTCGATACCGAAAACCACTTTGACTAACCGTGTACGCGGTGGAGATTCCAGAATGAAGTAGATGGTGGCGACGTTTTCCTGTAAGGTAAATACGTGGACCCAACTCCCGCGAGTTGGCATAAGGTGGCTAAAACAGGAGCGATTCTCAGGCCAATGAGGTCATTCCTCTGATCGGACGCTCCTCTTCGATATTATACTTTAACTTGGATTGATTCAGTGGCCACTTCTATATTTTGATTTTTGGGGAGTTAGTTCGAGGTGGGCGGCAGCTGCGCGCTGCGCGTTACCATCAGCCTGGATAGCAATTGGTATATCTACCCTGGCATTGCCTAGTTGTGCCGTGTCACCTACCCTATCGCGCCTTGTACGAGTTTGGATTTCTCCCGTAGCCCGTGTGGTATCCTCTGGTGGCTTCCCGATCAGGAGGGACTATGATATTGGACGGACTACTGGGACTATTACGTGTTAAGGGCTATATGGGTAACCCCTTAACGCTATTAAAAAGTAAGTTTATTTTATAAATAGACACTACTGTAATAGCGCAATATACTACATAGTAAATAGTTTAACGGATCCTTAGGAGATGTAAATCCCGAGCATCTCTTGAGTTACTGTACTCATATTTATTTTTGTTTATTTAACTCACATAAGATATTCTAGTCTGACTCGAGTGTTTTTGTCTTTTCAAATTCACTCGGGTCAGTCCGAGCATTTCAGGATAGCAGATTTTAGCTTTGGAGGACGAAGACGAAGAATGAGTATTATGTTATATATAGTATTACACCACACTCTTTCTATTCCGCTGCATTGCTTGTATTGGTATGTGTAACTCTGATATTTATTGTAAAAGAAGAATCAAGCTTTTGTAAACTGTTTATGAACTTTATATTTGTTATTATATTTTATCCTTCCGCTGTGAGATTCTGTTTTTGTTTTTATTTCTTCTCTGTTTTTCTTATTTACCCCATAACAATCCGCCCTTGCGTATGCTTTGAATTGGCACGTGTGTCGGTTTAAAGTGTGCAAAAAGGCGGGATGTTACAGTTGGTATCAGAGCTTTGGTTTAGCGATAAACCTTGGCTTTGTGGGGTTTGACTCTTTGTTAATAGGGTAGAAATATCCTATGGGAGTCGCTGAGTGTATATATATGAGAGAGCGTACTTGTTAGTATTTATAAAAGATTTTGATATTGTGTTAATCTGTTCCGCTCTGTATTTATAAATTCTGGTTGATGCATGGGACGCTATGACATCAATAGGGATTTCTAAACACTTAATAGGACAGACCGACATAATATTGTTTTTAATATAGGTGAATGAAATAATTTTGCCTATTATATTTTCTATATATAAAAATATTTTTATAAAGATATACATATATTTGGTTGCTATAGATTGGGTGTTAGGGAATAAAAATATTTGTAATAAATTGAAGCTAAGAGAAATTATAATAAACCAAATTGGAGATTTTAGAACTTAAGTCCGGGATTTTTGAAAATTTGCTTTCAAAGAATTTGTGAAAGATAATGATTTGGTTTATAAGTAATTTCTTATGTAAATATTTAGCATAATTCGGAAAAAATTGTTTTAAAGAAGATTTTGGAAAAAAATTTAAATTCTGTACTTTCCTCTCTGTCGCTGGAAAATAAATTCGGTGATGACGGCCGCATCATCGACTTTCATTTTCGAGTTTCGAAGGGGAAAGGCCACTGTAGTAAATACTACTACAGATTTGTTTTGAATTTATTTGAAATTTTAATTGTTTAAAAGATAATTGGAGATATAAGAGTTGTAAGAAATTATATTATCTATTATTTTGAAGTAATTTTGAAATTTGACCCGGTATTTAATTCTTAAATTTCCATTAATTAATTGATTAAAATTTTGTTAGTGAAATAGAAGTTAAGTAATAAATGAATTGAAACCTCTAATTTAAATAAGAGAATAATTGCAAAAGTATAAGGGGAATTTGAATACATATGAGACAAAGAGTAATATGGACTAACATTAAATTTAATTAAAGAGTGGAGATTTAACTTGTATAAGTTCAATTGCATTTTCTTTAACACAAATAACTTACCCATATATATAAAAGTTGAAATGTTAAATAAGAAACTAGAATTGAATATGTTACAAGTAGGAATTTAGAAAAAATGAAGTATTCAATAAATTACTGTTATAAATAAGAATTTAATGGTATAAACTTAGGTTATAATTAAAATTTTACTGAAAATAAAGTTAAGAATTATTAATAGATGGTATGAACCTGAGTATATAACATGAAATTCAAAATAAGAAATTATTATATGATTATTCACTTAAGTATGTTTTAACTCTCCCCTATTCTAATATAATGGAAAGTAGAAAAATAAATAATATGATTGTAATCCATAGTCACTAGATAAATAAAAATAAAAAAAAAACTTCCACTTATAAGAATGAATGTTAGCAGACTTAGAAATAAGGGAAATCTTACAGTAAAGATATTCAAAATATTTGTTGTTATTAATGAGAATTTATAAACTTAAGTAATAAAAGGAAACTTAAGTAATAAAAAGGAAATACAAATATAATGAATTTTGTGATAATTGGAAAATAAAACTTGTCAGAAACAAAGAAATCCCTCATAAATGAAGGAAAGAAATCAAACCACTGAATTATGAAATAAATGTATAATAAGCTATTTTGGTGTTGGTTTAAATTGTTTGGTTGATGTATGTTTGTTGGGTAAGGAATTTTGAGGTTGATTGGATGAATAAATAACCTATCTTTGTTCCATCTAAGGCTGTTGAGCAACGGATGCACTTGATAGTTATTCTTCATTCGTACAACTTCAGAATTGGAGCCGAACAACTAATTGTTTGTTTGATTTAATGATTGTTTGTTGTGGTGTGTGCTGTTTGCTAAAATCTATGGTTGTTGCATTTGATTGGATATGAATGATTGAATCCACCTAAACATTCACTGTAAAATAAATATTTAACCTTTTAGATTTTATAAGTGAATACAGGTGTTGGAAGCAACTGCTACTGCTTTTGGTTCCAAAATAATAAGCGTATATTGCCCGACAAATAGGTACGTTTTCGGATTACGTTTAAAGCGCTATTTTATATATTTTTCCCGTGTGGGATATTCTATTTTGGATATATATGTAAAATATTTGTATATTTGGATATTATATTTTCTCCAGAGTCCCTCCGTACAAAGGAGACTCTGCCAAAAATTTTCATAAATTTTGGACTTAGAATTTTGTTGAAATTGTTTTCCAACTTTAATAATTCAAGTATTAAAAGACATAATGATTATAAAACAAGTGTAATTCATTAAAGGAAATTAATTTAGTAAATTATTGTTATAAGTTAATATTTGAAATTAGATATACTGTTTATTCTTCCTTCTCCCTTCCTTTTCCTTTTCGGGGACGAAAAGTTTTGAGTGGGGGAGAGTGTAACGACCCGTAATTTTCGTTAGTTCTATTTAGTCATTTTAATAGGATTTAAATAATTTAAGTTAGAAAGAAATTAAGATCTGTGATTTTTTGAAGCAAATGACTAAATGAAATGAAACCATGGGAATTTAAGTCTAAGAATTTCCAGTTGGAACAAAATGACGAGAAATTTAAGTGCTGTAAATTGTTATTTATAGGTTAAGAAATTAATATAAGAAAACAAATGGGAAGATTTCATTTATTTCATGGTTTTAATTCGTTTTTCTTTAATAAGTTGTAATTGAATTTAGTAGAAAATAATATGTATTAAACCTACTTATAGAATTCGAAGCTAATTCAAATGAATTTAAGTAGTGAAAAGGCTTTACCTGTATATATATTTAATATGAGAAATAAATGGGAATATTAAATTAATTTAATGCAGTAAAGGAATGAAAACGGAAATTAGAATAAATTAAGGAATTCGGTAACGCAAGTAATAAATCTGTACCTTGAATGAACGTTTCACTTTGATAAATTATTTAAATGAGATGACTTAATAAATAAATAATTAGGTCAATTGGTATGTGGTGAAATTTGATGTTGAAATATTTTGTAGATAAGGGTTTAGGTGGAATGAGTTAATTTATGAAGTAAAGGATAGAAATCATATAAAACGTTAAGCAAGTTGATTAATGTTGTAACGTAAGGTGTAAATGTAAATTCCAGTGGAAACGTATCCTTATTTTAGGTAGAAATTTCAGGTATATTGATAAAGTGGAGTATATACACTTAGTAATAAATTTAGTACAGGAAAAAAACGAAATGGAAATATTGAATTTATTTAATTCGTATATATATTACCTATTTATATGGCCTATTAAATTTAATCGGATATCAATGGCAATTAATTCCTTAAATTAGTGCAATCAATGTATGATTAATTGATAACGATGAAAAGGTTGATTATATTCAGTGTGAACAGCGTAAAATATTATCATAGCATGATACTTGGTTTGAATAGAAGGGTGAAATGGGGAATCAAATTTTATTTAATGATAATAACGTTAGTATTGGTTAATAAATAGATTTCAATGCAGTAACCAAATAAATGGAATAAGATGAGTATATATTGCATAGAAATGAAATGTAAATTGTCACATTTGGTAGGAGCTAATTTTTAGAAACATATAAATGTTGAATCAGTAAATATTAAATTCCATTTAATATAAGAATTCAAAGGTGGAAGATTTACATTTGGATTGGGAATTTGATAGTTATTAATTAAAAGTGACCATTGAATAAATTTATGCAAACGTGATATAATGTAAATAGATGGGGATCAACTTTTATTTATGTGGTTAAGGGAATTTAATTTCTATAGTATGATAATCGAAATTAATGGAAGTTGGAATAGCTAATTTATTTGTTAGTTAAAATTAGCTAGAATGTGTAGATATTGAATGATAGTAAAAAAAAAAAAAAAAAAAAAAAAAAAAATTTAAGGGATATAAAAGTTTCAATTATACATGGAAATTCATACTCGCCATAAAAGGTTAATTGAGACCAAAGAAGTAGTATAGGAATCTAACCTTCTTTATAAATTTGGATTTATTGCAATAGTTAATTTCATAAAATAAAGGGTAAAGCTATTTCAAATTTAACTGGACCATTGTTGGTATAACTTTAGAAGCAAGATTTATTTATGATTTGAGTATTTAATTCAACAAGTGGTATTTACGACAAATGAAATAGAATTGAACGTAAAATATTACGTTATTAAATGGAAATGGAATTTATAAACATTGAGTGAAATCTTAAACTAATGTTAGTATTCGTCGTATTTACAACAATAACTTTGAATAATAGAAAGGAAGTGAATATAATAAATTAATCAAATTTATAGTGTTGAATTCAATTGGATTGGAATTAATAAATAGTTGAGAAAAATAAGGGTTATTAATAATTTGGAATTTAATTATGGTAAAAAGGCTAATTGCAATCAAGATAATGAGTTGAAATGGAAATCCAATTATTTATTTAGTTAGATTTTTGTTGAGAGTATAAGGGTATAAGTTTTAATAATTGGGTTTTAGAATAAAATTTTAAATTTCCTAATAATAAGAAAGTGCGGATATTAACGCTGCAAATTAATATACTTATACATTTTAATTCAAATTCAAGCGTGTTAAATCAATTGGAACTGATTGAATTATCTTAGTAATGAAATTTGGCTAATAATAGAAGTTGAAAAATAAAATTTGTTTTTTTATGATTTATTTAATTTATTTAATAAATATTAAAAATAGCCATTTTTGTCACGGACTCGGATTTCGACGAAACCAGTTTCATCGGATCCGTAACGTTGAATTATAATAATGTTTCAAGTTTCGTAGCAATCGGACTTGTCGTTTGATCGTACGGACCCGAAACACCTTGGAATTTACGCATTTTGAAATCAATGTGAAATTTTTGTTTTTTTAGCATAACTTCTTCATACGATCGAATTTGGTCGCGAAAATTTTTCCATCGCGTTCAGAATATTTTAAAACACCTATTTTGATATATAGTTTTAACAAATCCGACTCCGGAGGCATAGCGGGCTTTTTTGGACCATGGTTTGTCACGCACGTTCGCGTATCCAGTCTAGCTACCCTACCTCTAGCCTATCTATAAATATACAGCTATAAACCCTAGCTCCTTTCTTTTTTTCATTTGCTGTACGTTCATTTCTTCACTCCTTTCTCTTCCCCAAATGTATACATCTCAGATCCAATTCCAGATCCATCCACAGTTCAAAATCAAAAGTCAAAACTCAAAAATTTCAGAAAATTCCAGAAAAAATATATGTTGAAGTATTCGATACGCGTAAAATACTGGTGAAATTCGTTTTTCAATTGGAGCTGTCGTTCATCCAGAATAAATTCAAACAGCCCCAAAACCGTTCATCATCGTCGCGCAAAACTTTATCGGATCGAGATTCTGTTTCTGGGTTTTGGAGAGGGAACCGAGGGGAGCGCATCTATGTATTTTGTTTGGCGTCTCAACGGTTTGATTTGCGGCGAAATTGGATTAGGGTTTGGTGTGTAAGTGGCGGCTGGGCTCACTGTTCACTCATTCGGCGACCGATGGGAGGCCGTTCAGGCGAGGTGCGACGTAAATGGGTAGAGGCGGCGCGTTGAGGTCCAAGGCGGTGGGCTACGAGCTGTTGCGTACTGGTGGGAGGCCGTGTATCTCGTGTACAGGGACGGGCGGGTTTCATCTCGAAGAAGAAGGAAATGCGTGAGTTACTGGGATGACGTGGATGAATAATTATGTGAGGTGAAATATGTGTCATTTGGTTTATTTTTAATTTTGAATTCAATCACCATTTTTCGCCATAACTTTCTCATACGGAGTCGGATTCACACGAAATTTCTTTTGTTAGGATCGTAATTTAATTCCGGACTCGATGACGCTGGTTTGGACGAATTCTGAGACGGGCGAATTTTTGGGTTTAAATTGAATTTAAATTCGATTTAAATTCAAAAGGTGAGTGTTTTAACCCACTCACAATTACTAGAAGCTTTTATGTTTGTTAAATAAATTTTAGAAATGAATAAAAATTTATTTATGAGCTTTTGGCATGTTATTTCATCCATATCTGTTGAATTGCATTTTTTTGAATTTAGCCGTTAATTAAATTGATTGATTGCGTATAAATTGGCTGTTAGAAATTATTGTTGCATATGAACTGCTAGATTAACAGTTATATAAATTATTGGGAATATAAACTGTTAGATTAATAGTTGACAAATATAATTTGAAATAAAACTGCCAATTATTACCTGTTGTATATTACCAAACATATATTGTTATTGATTGATATTGATGGACGTTTGTGATTGGATGATGGACGTTTGTGATTGGATTACGGATGTGTTGTTGAATGGATGTTTATTTGGATATCATTAAACTGCAAGTTAGCATACATTTTACATTTCATTCGGGATTGTGGTTTGAAATGATAAAACCGCAAATTTTTATTTTTTAAATTGCGGATTGAAATGATAAATATCCGTATCACTTGACCATAGGATAGAAAACTATATACAGACACCGTGGTCTATATATAACTATTTTTAATGTGATTTCTATGGTTTGGATGGAATACGGTTTATAAAAATCTTAAATTTTATACTGAATAAATGTTTTCTTCCATAGTTATATGCATATGAAGTTGAAATTTTGAAATTAAAAGGTGAATAAATTTCTTTATTAAAATGGAAGAAAATTAAGAAAATGGAGTTTGATGATTATATCCTATGTTTAAATATTAAGTTGGAAATTTTAAAGATATGATATTTATAATTGGATTTTTTTCCCAAAATATTTTGAAATGAATATTCTAGTAAAAATTGAATTTGGAAATATATATATATATATATATATTTTACTAGAAATTGAAGTCTTATTAATTATGGATTTTATGTGAATGGTCAAGATTAATTAATAGAATATTGATTTTTGAAAGGATAAAAATCCAACTTTAGTTGAAATATTAATGCTCCAAAATGGATATAAATATATATAAAATTGAAATGTTTTGCGACTTGAAGTAATATTTTGGATTTTGGTTTAGCTTTAAAAGAAGAAATATTTGGAAAGCCATGTAATTTATTTCTTTATAAAGCAACAGTAAAGTTAAACTTTTTTTTTATTTCGCATACCGTTGAATATCCAAACCATTTAGTTTTGAAAATAATGGTTTTAAAATACTATGGATTTTCGAAGAATTATGTTGAAAAGTTACAAACAAAATATTGGTTACATGGGATATTAAATAATAAAAAGTGACATAATTTTTGGAAAGGAAAATTTTATTTGGGAAACGATATCATTGATTTGGGCTTTTATAAAATAATATGAAAATAAATTGTTTGTGTTTTTAAAGAAGAAATGATATCGAAATATTATGGTTTTGAAAGGGATTATATTCTGGTTTTAAAGTATAAACTGTTTTTAAATAACCGCGGTGTTATAATAACGATGGGTTGGCAAAGAGACCGGGATCGGATATGGACATACTCTCTGTCGATACCGAAAACCACTTTGACTAACCGTGTACGCGGTGGAGATTCCAGAATGAAGTAGGTGGTGGCGACGTTTTCCTGTAAGGTAAATACGTGGACCCAACTCCCGCGAGTTGGCATAAGGTGGCTAAAACAGGAGCGATTCTCAGGCCAATGAGGTCATTCCTCTGATCGGACGCTCCTCTTCGATATTATACTTTAACTTGGATTGATTCAGTGGCCACTTCTATATTTTGATTTTTGGGGAGTTAGTTCGAGGTGGGCGGCAGCTGCGCGCTGCGCGTTACCATCAGCCTGGATAGCAATTGGTATATCTACCCTGGAATTGCCTAGTTGTGCCGTGTCACCTACCCTATCGCGCCTTGTACGAGTTTGGATTTCTCCCGTAGCCCGTGTGGTATCCTCTGGTGGCTTCCCGATCAGGAGGGACTATGATATTGGACGGACTACTGGGACTATTACGTGTTAAGGGCTATATGGGTAACCCCTTAACGCTATTAAAAAGTAAGTTTATTTTATAAATAGACACTACTGTAATAGCGCAATATACTACATAGTAAATAGTTTAACGGATCCTTAGGAGATGTAAATCCCGAGCATCTCTTGAGTTACTGTACTCATATTTATTTTTGTTTATTTAACTCACATAAGATATTCTAGTCTGACTCGAGTGTTTTTGTCTTTTCAAATTCACTCGGGTCAGTCCGAGCATTTCAGGATAGCAGATTTTAGCTTTGGAGGACGAAGACGAAGAATGAGTATTATGTTATATATAGTATTACACCACACTCTTTCTATTCCGCTGCATTGCTTGTATTGGTATGTGTAACTCTGATATTTATTGTAAAAGAAGAATCAAGCTTTTGTAAACTGTTTATGAACTGTATATTTGTTATTATATTTTATCCTTCCGCTGTGAGATTCTGTTTTTGTTTTTATTTCTTCTCTGTTTTTCTTATTTACCCCATAACAATCCGCCCTTGCGTATGCTTTGAATTGGCACGTGTGTCGGTTTAAAGTGTGCAAAAAGGCGGGATGTTACAGGGGAACTGTCGGATGGAAGCATGAACACACAGGATCGATCAGAACGAGGAAAAAGTCGTCGTTCCTTTACTTGGACGATAGTTTGTCCAAGAATGCATACAAGTCGACCACTAGGTCAACCTTTGCACATGGTAGGTCGACCAAGACATTGGGATAGTCGACCCTAGGCTCAACCTACAGTAATATATATGTGACGACCCATGATTCTATAACCTTTGTGCCGACAATAAACCACACATGTCAGATCCAAATTACATGGAATTGTGGATTATCATAGGTAATAAAGAAAAATAGACAAAACAAAATCTCACTCGAATGGAATAATATATAATATAGAAAAAGTATCTTTACAGTAGAAAACGTTTAAATACATACATCAGAGTCTAACCTAAATTCAGCATGGATAGTTATAAACATCCATCCTTACAATTACTGACAAATATTAAACAAAACAACTAGCAACGGATAATAGAATAGGCCTATACGTAGTTGAATATTTCTAGCTCCCCTTCGGAAACTTCAACCATCTTCAATTAAACCTGAAACTACTCGGATCTGACCCGAGTATTGAAAATACCTAGATCATACTCGATAAACCAGTGTGAGAAAAACTCAATAATAAATGACAGTGTCATATATCTGCCTTTGAATAAAATCCTTTGAAAAGAAAGACTATCTCACAAGATCACGCCCATTCATAAACATGGATGGGTTTTTACCTTATGATAACTAAAATACTTTTATATCAAAACATTTGATATTATTTTTGATGACATCTCTTTGAAAACGTTTGCAGATAAACTTATTAATCTTAGCCGAAATTATTACCATTATTAAATTCCAACATACTAGGTTCTACAAAAAAAACCATAGGTTCTTATTGGAGAATGGATGTCCATGCAAATGACCAGATGAAGGGACTACCTCCTTATGGGTACACCTCTAGATGGATGTCCCTAGGCACATAACATCTGCCCTCTACCAAGACAAGACCAACCTACCTCTTTAACTAGGCAGTACCGAATATGTCATCCTCTAGTCATTACCGACCTTTAGATCAGGCGTCCAAGCATATAAACCACATTAATTTACA
The DNA here is from genome assembly GCA_030765085.1 of Allium cepa. Classification (NCBI taxonomy): domain Eukaryota; kingdom Viridiplantae; phylum Streptophyta; class Magnoliopsida; order Asparagales; family Amaryllidaceae; genus Allium; species Allium cepa. The sequence goes on from CM060935.1 coordinate 28,924,127, forward strand.
TCTCAAACATCATAGCCGAAAGAAATGTTTCTAGAAGGGGATAGTCATAGCCTAATTGGGAATGACCCATTTAGCATTGCTACATCTAACCCTGTTTCGGTCATTTTTGGTTGATAAGGCTTGAGACAACGATTACCTTTTCACAGCATATCTTCTTGCATGTAACGACCCGTAAATTTGAACTATTTTAGTAACATATTTAATTGAATTTTTGGAAAATTTTAAATAATGAAATTTGAAATTAAAATTTTATATTTGTAATACGTATAATTAAATATAGAAGATGGTAAATTTTCATCCAAAAATATGAAAGTTTATTTCGTGTGTAATTTTATTTCAATTTAATCAGTTAGGAATTGATGAAAATAAAATGTTTTCGAAACCTAAATATTTTTATATAGAAAAATTTTAAATCATCTTCTGAGCAAAACATCATTTTTCTTTTTTCCAAATTCGGACTTCTTTAGGTCCGTTGATCTTATTTTTCTGCGTTTTTTGCTGCATTTTTCCGCTAGTAGAAAATTCGAATTTTTATAATTCAGTCGAACCATTGATATCTGTATAACGTTCTGAGCGTCTCATTATGCTGATATCTGCAGCATATTCGTTTCTGTGTTTCAAGGACCGGTATGCGAAGAAAACGGGATACGATTTGCTCTACCGGTATCCTTTCAACTATTCAAACGTGAGACAATGAATGGTCACAAGTTTTATAATTCCTAGGAATTAATAACCTTGCTTTCCCTGCTACCAATAAAACTATTAAGTGGTTCAATGTTTATTATGGTTCGGTTACCCCTACAATTCTTTCTCTTCTTATTCCTTTTTGCCCCTATTGAAAAATATTGTAATATGATATGTATGTCTTCTTTCTCGAGTAAACAATGTCCATCCTCTTTGTTTTTGCTTCCACCGAAAAAAAAACAAAACACTTCTTATCTTTCATTTTGTAAAGAAAATAAAAATATATCTATATATTATTCATACGAAGCTTATTGTGCCTGAAGATCTCAACCACAGCCGAGCCTCCCTCCGCTCTTTCTCGCCTCTCAATCTCGGCCAAACCCAGCCACCGCCTACATCCCATCAACCCAAACTTTCGCCATCCCCTTCCAAGCCGATCCACCTTGTGTATGCCGCAAATCTTCCAGCCGAACTAACCTACTTGTCTTGATCTATGGCTTCCAGTTTCAGCCTAATCACGTGTCCTCTGTTGTTTTATTTAGCAGGTACATATATATCAATATAAAATATGCATAGTCATAGACTTTAATATATATATTGTTTCAGTATATATGAAATTTGTCAAAAGCCATGCGATTGTTGTTGGAGGCATACTTTCTTCTCATAGATGATTCGATATATGTATGTGTGTATATATATGTATATATATATATATACAATGTTAACTATGTAAATTTTGCGAACTGCAGAGGTTACGTATATATTCTTATATATATATATATATATATATATATATATAAATATATGGGGGTTTATATAGGAATTGGTAGTGTGTGTGTGTGTATATATACACCTGAGTATACGATCTCTTATGTATATATATTGTTTAGTTTAAGCTATCAAAAACCTGTTGTATATTGAATGCTTGCTAAAAGTTATATAGTAGCTATATATATATTACTCATAATCTGTTACATATTAGCATATATATGATTAAATGAGTTCGGCATGTATTGACTTTGGTAATGTATAGGTATATATAATACGTACGCAAGTTTTAATTTATACTGTATATGTACAACATAAAGTATATGTTTGTTATGTAGAAAACTATGTAATATGTATAGATTTATTACAGTGAAGAATTGTTGTTGAAAAACTTTAAGTTACATATTGTTACAGTATTATAGATGAAGGTTAAAAATTTGTTTATGTATATTATCGGAGAATGTATAAAGAAGTATTTTTTTAAGTGCAGCAGTATGTTAGTTTATAACATATATTATATATAAGTATATTATCTGTATATTATATACATGTCTTGTATTTATGCGTCGGTTATGGATGTTTAAAAGTGGGTAAACTTTTATAGTAGTTGATTTTTTGTAAGATCTGTATATAAGTCCATTAATATATATAGGTTACATTATTTTATATAGCGTCATTTTGGTTCTTTTATATTTGTCCTATATATAGTATTGCAGTGTTGATATATTTTATAACATATTTTTCTAATGTTTTAATATTGTGAAGTATATGTTTTAATTTTAAAATGTACTTATGATGTGTATATGTAATTTAAACTAAATAGTGGTTTTAAGAATAAAAATAATAATATAAATAACTTCAGTTATATCAAAACTGATTCGATTTGTTTCATCGATTCCTCTATCAGTCCATCGAATTTGTGCCCATCTTGATTTTCTTTGGAATTCGCGCTTGGATTCGTAACTCAATTTCAGTATCCGTATTAGTGTGCGTATCAGTGTCATCTCCTGTTTTCTCTAGCCTCGAAAGGTGAGAAAGCACTCACGGTTAATGTTCTTTTATTTATTAAATTTGATTTCAATTGAAACGACAATTGAAATATGCGGCTGTTAGTTATTTACACTGTATATATATGTTATTACCTGTATTAGTTCACCTGCGACATCTGACACCATTATCTGTTATTTATACAATGATAATCCAGTATGGTTGACAAATGATTGATTGTTTGATGTTGATATTGGACGTTAAATTGTTAATGTAGTAAGTGATAAATAATTTGAAATTGAAATTGACGTAGGATAGTTAGATTTGATATATATGTTAAATTTGATTAGATGACATTTGCAAAATATGACTCCTTTAAATGTTTAAATAAATTGACATGTAGATATATGGTTAATTATACCTTGAACCATTAAAATGAATGTTGTTTAAATCGATGTAGTATGAAACTGAATAATAGATATCAATTGAAGAACCGTATAAATATTAACGTAATAATCTTTAATCTATATGAAATGATAATGTAGATTCTAGAAATAATTTTATTAATTTGCACAAACAACAATGTGAATTAATACGATTATTTCGGGATTATTTGAATTAATTATTGGATGGTTATTAATTGTTGAAATTGCTTGTTTATTTACTTTGACACCATCCCAGTTATCACACTGCAAGTTCCCTTTGCTAGGCTTTGATTTTTGAATTGAAATGGAATCCGGTTGAAATGATAAATACCCAAATTTAACTTTGACTTAGGATAGAGAATTAAATAAAACCCGATTGGTCACTAATTTGATTTAAAAATGAAATAAAGCTTTTATTTAAATAAATAATAAGGTTTTGAAATGAAGTTGGAAATTGAAATTTTAAATGAAGGAAAATGTTAATATTTAATAATCTGGGAAAAAAATATTAACATAGTAGTCGGTAAAAGAACGTTGTTTTAAAATTAATTATCTAATGATTAAGTTTGAAATTAGTTAATAATTAAGTTTTTAAATTATTTAATAATTAAATAAGATTGAATTATTTAATAATAAATGAAATGGAATTCTTGATAAGTGAAATCGAACTTTGTAATAAGTGGAATTGAACTTCTTTAATAAGTGAAATTGAGTTATGTAATAATTAAGTTTTCGGAAATTTGTTTAAAATAAATAAGTAAATATGTGAAATTGATTTTCTTTAACAAGATGTAAAATATGGTTTATGTGTTGAAAATAAGACTTGTAATTTAAGAATTTGATTTGACGAATCTAATTTAATTAAATTTGTAAGTTTCAATATAATGGAGTTGAACGTAAGTAATTTATCTAATGGATTGGAAATTTAATAGAAATTGTTTTGAATGATAAATTAACTAAACGAATATTGAATGAAGTCGATCAATGAATTTAAATTGATTTGAATGTTAAATTAAATTTATTTAATTATGGAATGAAACTTATAAACGAATTCAAATAAATATTTGATTTGTTTAAATAAAAATTGAGATTGAATTATAAGATTTTGGAAATAGTAATTTGGAAGTTTTGAAACGTAAATTGTGGAAATTGATATAGAAGGACAAATGGAATGTTGGTTTACAAATTCTAATTGAAATTGAAATTGATTTGGTTTTTAAATATATTAAACGACCAATCAGTGTAATAATTACGAAAGTTATTAAAGACCCCGGGATCGGTTATGGACATACTCTCTGTCTAAACCGAAAACCACTTTAATAACTATACGGGAGTGTGATCCAGAATGAAGTGGTTGGAATGATGTACGTGATGATTGAAGAAAGAGAACGATAATGGATAGCCTTGACACTTGTGTCAATTGGAAATGACTAAAACAGGAGGCGTGTAGGGACAAATGGGGTTAGCCACCTCGAGCGAACACACTTCTTCGAAGACTACTCATTACTTGTTATTGATTGGTGTGCACCTTTGAAATTTTAGGAGTGTTGTTTCACGGTGTTGCGATCATTGCGGCAATGCATTCTCACCAGTCCATATCAGGCAAACAGTAGTTTCACTACCTTGGTTATTGCCTCATGTGCCTTGTCATACTTGTATCCCTATATATGCGACCACTACGAATTTGTTTTGTGTTATACCTGTGGAGTACTCCTTAATAGCCCAGTAGTTTACGGTGGAGTTTACAGTGCCGCATAGACTATGACGCTTAAATAAAAATGTGTTAAGGGGGATAATGGCAACGGCTTAACACTATTTTGATACTTTATATTACTGATAGGCATTATCTACTTAGCGTACATATAAATGTTTAACGGATCCTTAGAGGATGGTTATCCCAAACATCCTTTGAGTTACTTGTATTTCAGTTGCTATTTCACTTGAGTGGATTTATTGATATAAGAATGTTAATCCTGACTCGAGCGTTTTGTGTTTTTCTTTACGCTTGGGTCAGACTGAGTGTACCAGTAATCGAGACTCGCCTTTTGAGTTGGAGCTTCGCTTGGAGATCCGGCTTTCTATCCAGCTTTCAAATGTTCAGTTGATCCTAGTGATGTATTCTGATTTTTGTATTTGACTATTGTATTCGAGACTTCTGTTGTACCTTATTTGACTCTAATATGTATATAGTAGCTTCATGAACTACTATCTTTTGTTTCCAATGCATTTATTACTCTGTGTCTGTGATCTATGATTATTTATTTACTATATATGCTGATTTTTGCCAAATTTAAATTAACAATTCGGTATTTTGAATTATTCAAGTCCGACATGGACGGATGTGAATAGTCCAAAATAGCGGGTCGTTACATTGCACATTGAATGCCACATTGCCATTCCACATTCACATGACTGATTTCTGTAAACGTATAACTTCCTGAACTTGTAGGGCTCGGGAAAGGGTGTTAAGCTAGGAGAAGTTGTCTTCTCTGCCACTAAATTGATATACTATTATAGAGATCACTCGTTGTGATTTAAAATACAAGGTCAGAAACTCATCCACACAAGTTCATTCTGGGATCGAATGAAACCGAAAGTACTGTCCTTGGCCATTACTAGACGAGAAGTTCTTGTGGTTTTGAGGTTTTTCATAACAATGAGACCACTGCTACAATATAATGAATCGAGAGTTTGTCCCCAATTAATAAACAAGTAGTCCCTTGTAATTATTCGTCTCAATATCTCCAACTTTAAACATCTTCATTTTTCGAAGATGTAAACTACTTCGAAGTGGTTTTCGAATAGAGATCACCCAAATCCGATCCCGGTTCCTTCGAAATCCAATTGTCGATAAAAAGTGAATATGAGTATATAGGATTTATTAAGTCTCTTTTCACTTTAATTCTTCTCGGATGATTTTGAAATCTCTTTCTTAGAGCAACTCTAAGTTAATTCATTCTTTTTCTTTGGATAGTATTTCAAATTTCCTCACTTAATTCTCGATCCAAATATCTTATCTTTTAGGCAGGTCAAAAACAATGTTACTGAAGACATTGTTTACTATAAACCAAAAAATAAATCTTAGTAAATACTATTGAGTAAATAGGATCATAGAAATCATTTAGTTTTAATCAATATCAATTTCTGTACTCAACAAGTCATATGGGCGGAATAACGGTGAAATAACCTTTTAAATTCCACTAACAGGACGTGTTTCCTCTTCGGATTTTAATACTAAATATAAGAAGATTGTCTCTATGCAATCCAATTTGTAGTTTATTCATTTTGAAGATTGCTTAAATATTGGATAATACTAGTCTTCCTTCATTTTGGAAAACTTCATATAATCTTTTTAGAGCATCTGGGCTTTCCTATCAATCTGTTCCACCCATTTCCTAAAAAAAGAAAACATAGGCCAGGTAAGTTCACGACACTGATTGCTTCATCCCTAACGTTAGTTAAACACCTTGTTTTATCTTCCTAGATCTCACAGGCGGGACAAATGTACTAGTCGTTTCCGCATACTCAGTTATCAATTTTATTATGGAATCGATTATAAAGTTTCCAAATTTTATTTGAAATGCTTAATTTTTCCTTCTAAATACATTCATAATAGACTCTAGGAAAAACGTTACATTTAAACTTCCAAAAGTTATAGAATACGTAGCATAAAACTGCTACGAAAAGTGCCATAAAAGCTTATTTGATTTAAACAACTTTTTAGTATTTGAATTTTTTTATTTTCCACTTCAAATCTCTTCTAAAATATTTAAATGGGTTCATCAAATTTATTCCACATTTTTTTCCATAATTAAAAACGTTCATGTAAACGAATTTTCCATTATGGTCACTTAACTCCACTAGCGCGATTTTTTAGAAAATGATTTGAACTTGATTCAAAATCTACTTTTAAATTTTTGATTTTCTTCCTTCGTTTAGAAGATATGGATATAATAGTCCAGAATTTTCTTATCTCGAAGAATTCCAAGCTATATTCCACTCTATACACTAGTTTGAACTTTTTAAAACGAAATCGTGAACTATCATTTCCCGACGAGCCTGGTTTTAACTTTTTTTGTCAATATTTGAAATAATCTATTCAAATTGAATTTTATTACATATGAAACCATTAAAAATCATTCAAAATCAATATTTTCACGTTTTAAGGCATTTAAAATGTATTTTCACCATTTTCGTATTACAATATTATTTTATTCCTACTATTGTAATATTAAATTTCAAATTCCAGTTTCAATTTAATTTCAATTCTAACTTCAAATTAAACTCAATTAAAACTTAGATTCTAAATCTAATTTCCATTTTAATTTAAGTTTCAACCTTAATCTCACTTTCAATTTTCAAAATTGATTTCAATTTCACTATTTATCTCAATTTCAATTTAACTATCCTTTCAAATCCAATTTCACTTCTAATTTCAAATTCTCTTTTATTTCCACTTTAATTTCAATTCCACTTAAAAAGAGATTTATTTTTCCAAAGTTTATCATATCACCAAAATTGGTCTTATTTAACAAAGGGGATACTTATTCAAAAAATGAGCATAATCGGGTTAACATTTATCACTAACATAATTAGGGTCCATACACAAGCTAATATGATAAATAAATGAACACTTGCAACTATTCATACAATACAAAAACATATCCAAACATCCATAACAACATTTCAAAGGAGTGTATACTTGCATGTAAGAAGATGATTATTATAACAAAATGAAAATATGATCTTTTTAAAAGCGATGAGAATTTCTCACCTTCAACCAAATTGATTAACTTCCTACCAACATTCATATCAATCAATACTTCACTAAACCACCACCTAAACACTATTCCACCTTTTCCAAGTGATCGGCCACCATCCCACATCCCTTCTTGGTCTTGGCCATAGCCTTCCCCTTCCATATTGCTTACGTCCTCCCCTTATCAACTTCCAAACTCACGACCTAAGGCCATTTTGAAGAATAGAAGAAGAAGAAGTTAGAGAGTAATTAGTGGATTAGTGCTTAAGCACTCCATTATTTTTAACCCTCCTAACTCTCTTAAAGAAAGAAGCCATTAAAATAGCTTAAAGGAAGAAGAAGAAGAGTATGATATGTGTGAAAATGGAAGATGTATGCATGGCTATTTATAGGAAAAATTTGGAATAAAATATTGTTATGCAAAATAACCAAAATACCTTTTACTTACTTTTTAAGAAACCTTAATTTTTTCAACACTTAACATCACATTTAAAATCTTGCTTTATGTCACTTTCACTTAAGGAGTAAGAAAAGTAAAGTAATAATGGTTTGGTTTGACATGTTTCGAAGTTTTATGCTTACTTTTTCTTAATGAAATTCTAGAATTTTCTAAGTATCTTTAGTAAAAATAATCTTGATTAGGGAATTAATTAATACTTAGAATATTTGAATATATGTTTCAATATAAGAAAATAAAGGTGCAACAACGTTGCGACGACTTTTAATCGACAAAACGTTGATTTTCGACAAAATATTTTACTGTCACATTTTAACATTTTAGTTAAACTACTTATTTATGTAAACTAAATTTAAAAATGAAATTTTTTCTTCTTTTAAATAAATTAAACACGTATATTCATATTTTAAAATCATATTTCAATCATATCAAAATCTCTATTTTTACAGTGTATGCAAAATTGATAAAATGCAATAAAATATGTATATATTTGTAAAACAATTATAAACACAACTTAAATCTTTTATTATACTTCTATTATCTTTATTAGGTGATTTTAATAAGATTTATATATTCAAATAAATATAATATCCATTTATTTAAGCATTTACTTATTTTTTATAAAACTTAACTTTTTCTGATTTGTTCTAAAATTCAAATTTATACTTTTTAATTATTAACTATGAGAATAAATAATTTCTCCATTATTATTTATTATATATAACATATTTATTTAAGTTTTTAAACCATTTTAAATCTTAAAATAAAAAAAATATCTCATTTTTGAAGTAGCGAAATTGCGGGTCGTTACATTCTCCTCTACTTAAAAGCATTTCGTCCTTGAAATGAAAGTTAGATAAAGGAATCTATCTCGTACTTGTATCCTCAAATATTTTGACTTATTTATACTGATGATAAAAGAAGAAGATCGATATCATAACAACACTAAAACAAATAATACCGTACATACATATAGAGATTCCCACACTAACCTGAGTACCTATTACGTACTTAAGGTTATACATACATACACCAAGTCAGACTTCTATCCTCCCATCCTTGCGTAACGCACACCCATGATAGTATATAAAACAACCAATCGAGACTATACATCCAAAAACAACCACATTGATACGATATCAACATAAATGAATACATCCTCAAAACTCATACCCTGACCTGAGCATGTACTTTACCTGAGGTCTATACACACAAACACACATATCAAAACATCAGTTCAACCCTTATATCTTAGCGTCTGCTATTTGAGGTAACTATCCAACCACCATGTAGACATACTCAAAACATCATACCATATGTGATATTTGACTCGATATATTATTTGAATCCACAACTTTACTTCCGAACTAGTATCGTTTCTCCGATTTTCTAGTGCATACTTTTACCAGACTTCCTATTCACAAACTCTTGCTTTTCTTGTGTAGCTCTCAGCTATGATAGTAAACTTCAGTACATAATCACAAACCCTTATCAATGTTCACCGTCAAGAATCGAGTAATAAATCCATTTTCGGGCTGGTGTAAACACTTCAAAGTTCTGTACTCAAATCTTAAATCAAAATTTTATATGCCGAAATGATTTACGTATAACTTACATACTTATTCACATTCATTTTAACTTAATAAATTTCTTTCAAATTACTATTAATCCAAGTATATTTCACAACCATTTACTATTTACAAGATCCATTATTACTTATGTGACGACCCGTAAATTTTAATAAATAAATTGGTTAGTTTAATTTAATTTTTGAAATTTAATTTAGGAAGCAATAAAAAAATTATAATTAATATTGAAGCGAATGTTGAAAATGGAATGAAACCATGGAAATTAAAGATAAGTATTAACAGTTGAAATGAAATTACGAATAACTGAAGTAATGTAAATTGTTATACTAGGCTAAGATTTGAATATAAGAAAACAAAGGTAAATAGTGAATTAATTTAATGAATTAATAATATTAAATAGTAAATTGAATTAAATCAATGTCCTGTAGTAATTGAAATATTGTTTGGGAACGAAAACATACATAGGAAAAAAATGTAAGTATTGAATTAATATATGTTATTTATTTAGGGTATTGAATAAATTTGGTATTCCAATTGCAATTAATGGTAATAATGTTGATATAAGCTAATAAATTAAATTTCAATGCAATAACCATTAATGGATGGAATGAAATGGGATTAATGTAAATATATACTAGGTTTTAAATCAAATGGAAGGAAACTAACGTAAATATCGAATTAATTAATGAATAAATATACATAGAATAGTAATTGAAGGTAAATTTAATGGTAATTGGATAAAATCAATATAACTAAAATGAAGCGCAACTGTATAAATGGAAGTAAATTGTTAATAAGTGGATGTAAATATTGAATTAACTAACGGAAATAAAATCTAAATGTATGTTTGGATAGAACATAAGTAAATACAATTAGTAGTATGGAAATAAATGCCAACATTGATTTGTAAATAATAGTGGCTTACTTATGTGACTAAAGAGTAACGATAATGTTTATTGTAGGTTACCTATTCATTTAGATGGTTAATTGGAGATAAATTGTAATAAATGTAAATAAATGTTATATTTGTGTGAAATGTAATAAAATTGTTAGGAGTTGTTAGAATGGATATATTAAAGTAATGAATGGGAAAAACAAGGTAACTATGTTTATATAGTAGTATTGAACTAAATAAAAAGATTTAAATTAAACGAATCAATTGATATATGTTTTATTTCTTTAGTATGTTGCATAAAATTTAGAAATCAAATTGCAATTATAGGAAATTAGGTAGTACGTTATTGGAAATAAAATTAATAAATACATTAAGGAAGTGTAATATATTTCAATGTTAATTATACCTATAAAATGTCAATTTATTTAATAGCAAGATTTTAAATCAATAAACGAATTTATTGAGATTTCATTTTATAATTTATAACATTTAATGGGAAATAAATTATAATTAATTGACTTAATTTGTGCAGATAGGGTAGGCGTAATTTTTCATTGAAAATGGTTAATTTGATAAGATGTAATTAATGCTAATTCTATTTATAATATGATAATTGGCTGTTTTAAAGAATAGAAAGCAAGATTTATTTATTTGATTGAAGAAAAAATTTAATAATTGAATTTATTGCGAATAAATGAAATTTAACAGTTAAATTTTAAGTTGATAGAAATTTAGATGAAATTTGGAGATAGTTATATCATAAAGTATGAACCCAATGTTAGTTTCATCTAATTGTTACTAAGGAACTGAATATTATAATGAAAAGTAAATTTGATAGAATTTTTGGAAATTTAATTTATAATTTTCAAATTTAATGAAATTGGGGTTAATATTGAAATTTATAAATTTATCAACTCTAAATTGACAGCTAAATTGAGTTTAAATCATAGTAAATGATTGGTAAAATGATAAGAATTGGTAATTATCGAATTTAATTAAATTGACTAAATTTTATTTATTAAATTAATATAAAAATAACCATTTTGGCCACTGACTCGGATTTCGACGAAACCAGTTTCATCGGATCCGTATCGGTGAATTTTTGTAGGGTTTCAAGTTTCGTAGCGATTAGGCTTGTCGTTTGATTGTACGAACGCGAAACGCCTTGAAATCGATTTAATTGAAATCAGTTGAAATCAATTTAATTGAAATCAATTGAAATCAATTTGAAAAATATTGATTTGAGCATAACTTCTTCATACGACGGAATTTGGTCTTGGAACTTGTTCCATCGGGTTTAAAATATTTTAAAACACCTATTTTGATATATGGGTTTACCCAATTCTGTTCCAGGGTCAGAACGGGCTTTTTGGGCCACTTTGTCTTTAGCGCATATTCAACCCGATCCATCTATTCTATTCTAGTTTGCCTATAAATATCCCACTATAAACCCTAGCCTCCCTAATTCTCATTTGTCTATACGTAAATTCATTCTATTCCTCCTCTTCCTTGATGGCATACAAAATTATATATTTCCAGATCCAATTGCAAGTCAAATCCAAAGCATAAAATTCAAAGTCCTCAGAAAAATCTGGAAAAAATATATATTGAAGCTCTCAATGAGCGTAATGTTCTGGTGGAATTCTTTTTTCAATCCGATTCATCATTTGCCTAGAATTTCGAGTTGAACCTCAGCCGTCCATGGGCTAGGGTTTAGATCCAATGGTGGATTCGCGATGTTACGACGATCGGAAGGCATGAAATCGAAGAGGGTTGTAACGACCCAGAATTTTTAGAAATTAAAATTTGAATATTTAATTAATTTTAAATATTTATAATTGAATTTATAAGTCAAATAAATTTTTATTTGATTTATTAGATTTAATTAGATAATTAAATCAATAATTTAATATGTTAAATTATGAAAATAATTGAAAATCGAGTTAAATATGATAGAAAATGATTTGTAAAATTTTATTTTATCATATTGGAGTTAGAATGATATTTTAGAACTTTTAAAATCGAATTAAAAGTTAATTTGTGAAAATTGAATATTTTAATATTTAATTATCGACTGTAAAATAGTCAATTTTTGAACAGTCTCAGAATTGAACGAAACCAGTTTCATTAGATCCGTAATAGTTAGTTATTACCGGATTTCAATTTTCGTGTCAATCGGAGCTATCGTTTGATCGTGGCAGCTCGAAACGCATCGAATCGTTTTTAATTTAAATTTGGCGAGTCAAAATAGCCATTTTTCAAAAAGTCTCGGATTTCGACGAAACCAGTTTCATCGGATCCGTAATGTGATATTATTGTAAGGTTTCAAATTTCAAGTCAATTGGATTTACCGTTTGTCCGGTACAAATTAAAACGCCTAGAAATCGACTTAAATCGGTTTAATTTAAATTGAGCGTTTGTTGCCATAACTCGCACATACTTCCGAATTAGCTTCCGAAACCTGTTCCATTGTGTCCGGAACGCGGGATAAACCCTAGGTACGCTGGTTACGGCGTCTAAATCGGAGTTCGGAATTTCCGGGATGAATAGTGTCGCTCGTTCCTTATAAATAGACCCCTTGCCTTCATAATTTGATAAAAATATCATTCCAAACCCTAATTTTATAACCTAGCCGTCACTTATACATGAATGGCCAGAATTCAATCTCCTTTTCCCCTCAATCTCTCCCAATCTACAAAGAATTAGAAGAAGTGTTCAACACGAAAAAGGTAGAGCATGAAGAGAGCTTGAAATCCATACGGATATGATCGGGAATGGAGCAACGATGAGCGAGCAAAGTGGGGCCGACCTTGCTGCCGTGCGCACGAAATTCTAGGCACATGTGCAGGCTGAGCTTCATGGTGGAGGAGGTGGAGATAGCTCGCGTCGAGAGCTTCGCGTTGGCGTTGGTGTGATGAAGTATCGTCGTGTGATTGTGGAGTAAAATGAAACCCTAGCTAGCAAAATGGGTTCGGCCTCTATTCTAATTGCCTGGAGATGGTTACGTGATTTGGGAAGATGAAGGAGAGGCGTAGGATTTGGATCCAAGGGCTAGGAATTGGTGTAGGTTTAAATTATAAAGAAAATGTTGTTTTAAATATAGTTTAAATCGTGTAATCTTGTAAAATTCATAACTTTTTCATACGAGGTCGAAAAAATGCAAACTCAGTTGCGTTGGAATCGTATGGACGAGCACTACGCGATGGAGTTGGTTTGGAGTCGTTTGGAGTTAGTGAGAATTTCGGGTAAAATTAAACGCGCGTTTAATTTTATTCGAAATAAAAGCTAAAACGGAAATTAAAACCAAGGTGAGAACTTCTCACTCAATCGAATAGATTTCGATTTTATTTTAAATAGTTAGATTTAAAATATTTGAATGCATGTTTGAATGATGACTGTAAATTATTGATTGTTAAAATAGACATTATGCGCCGTTAGTAAGCGGATGTTATTTATTAAAAACATATACCGCGAATATTTCATAAACAGTGAAATTGGTATTATATATAATATCAATATATATATATATTGGCATATGTATATATTGCAGTTGTTGATTTCCCGCATTTTTTTTGTTTAGCGGATGAGACCCTATTACGCCGTTATTAAGCGGATAATATTTATTAAGAACATATACCGCGATAATTCCGTACTGGAGCGGAATTGGTATTGTGCTAATGTTTTTGGATGCAGGAAACAGGTTGGAGGGATCCAACTGGATTCCTCAACAGTATTTATTTTATTTCAGATATTTTGATATTTGATGGATTATCATATCGATATATGATATCGTTGTTAGTCGTGATTGACTATTTGGTGTGTAGCATCATTGGACCCAGATTTTGGGATTTTAAAATGATTTTTAAAGTGATTTTTGAAAATATACTTTATTTTTGGAATTGATCCATTTTAAATAATTAAACGCTATAATTTTTAAAGTTATAAAATTATGGGTTTTGTGAAATATAGTTAAAAAGCTGATTTTTAGAAATACAGTTAAAAGCTGATTTTTGGGAAATATGAAATAATGTTTTTATAAAATAGTTTAAACTGGATTTTTGAACTTATTATTAAAAGTTTAAATATAGGATTTATAAAATTTGATCATTTTATAAATCGAAATAGTGATATTATAAAGTAATTTAAAGACGTTTTAAATAATAATATAAATTGATTTATATTAAAAGATTTATAAATGGATATTTATAAATTGAAATATAGACATTATAAAACAAGTTTTATAAGTGTTTGAATGATGTGAGAATGAATTTCATAATAGAATGAAATTTATGGAATTATAAACTGTGAAGTTATAAATGAAATTTATAAATAGTAAGATTTATAAATTTGGTGAAATTATTTGAAGAATAGATTTGGTTAAATAAATGAATCTTATAAGTTATAAGATTTATAATTTGGGAAGATAAAAAGAACGATTTTGTAAAATAATCGTTTTATAAGTAATTAACTTATAATATGAACGTTTAGTTTATAATTTAGTTATAAACTGGAATAGGTTAATAAAGGAATTTATAAAAAGGAAGTTTTTTTATAAATAATTAGAAATGGAATTTATAAACGTTGTTTTATAAATTTGCAAATGATTTATTTTGACGAGAAAATTTGTTGAAACCTATAGATGGAGTTATATTCACATTTTTGAATAGTGAATAATCCTTTAAAATAAATTGAATAAAAGGATGAAATTTGTTAACGAAGTATGTTCACGATTTTTGAATAGTGAATAACACGTTAAAGAAAATGTTTTAGAATGTGATATTTTAAACAGAATTAAAACGATCTAACGATGTTTTAAAGGTGTTGAGATTCGAAACCATAGATTTCAACATTGATTGTTGAAATAGACGATTTCGAGAGATAAAAGGGAATGGTGGACTATAACACTGTTGTTATAGTAAATGATTTCCGAAAGGAAATGTTTTTGTATAGTATTGGAATTTATATATCTATTTTAATTTCGAATCCCTATACTAGTGATTTTGGGTTGTCGTAACGATGTTTTACGCAACATTCGTTTTGGCCCAAATAAATATGTTTAAGTGAATGATTTCCTTAAAGAATAAAATATATACTTAATTCGATTTAAGTATATTGGATATTTTCTAAGCGTTGAAAATAAAAGAGATTTGTGAATTACTTATAAATAAATAAGTATGGAATTGTTTTCCGATATAAAGTGAATATTTTGAGAATTTATCTTTTTGAAGATAAATTGAAAATGAATAATTGAAATCGTATATGCACGAATATTTTGAAATATAAATTCATTATGGAATTTATATGTGAAAGTGGAACTTGTTAAAAATAAATATTGATTTATTTTTGAAGTGTTGAAATTATATATATCTTGTAAAGATATTTTGGAAAATAAATAATTTGGAAATTTTTTTGGAATCTGGTGATGTGTGCATATCCAGTGATAGTTCAATAACCAACTATCAATATTTCCCTTTGAATGGGTATTTGATGTGAATTGATTGAATTTGAATGCACACTTATTTTTGAATAAGCGCTCACTATTCGGGTTAACCGGGAAAGGACCATGGGGTCGTATAACCCATTCCGAATATGTGATACGTCGTTGTGAATCGCATTTGAAGATCGGTGTTGAAGACCGGATATTTGCGAAAGCGATAGGATGAACTATCGATTGACTCTGCACCGAGTTGCTCCGGTATTGAGTTCTCCATATGTGATGGTGAATCCGATCAGGATTGTGGATATCCGGATTGCAAGGACTTCTTTGTAAGTGCCTTCGGTTTTGTTCGAGCCCGGAACAGACTTGTATGGATTGTATGCCTGACATTACAAGTTGAGATATAAAGCCGATTTCTTTCAAATATATTTCTGTTGGTGGCGGAGAATTTATTCTTTGCTTAACACCCTTCTTTGAGACGTACGAGCTCAAAGGTTATATAGTTGAAGTTATCAGCGATATATTCCCAGTTTGGTAATGTGACATGCTGAGTGATGCTGAAATGATCATTGTGTTGATTATTTGTGATAGGATCATTTATTTGATCGTCTATCTTAGTGATCATTGTGTTGATCATTTGTTGACCCAAAGCATGGCTTTTGTATAAAGTATGTTTTTGTGGACGTGAATTCGTCGAGCCTCACACCCCGTGAATGGTCAAAACAGGAAAGAAGCAGCAAGGTTATGAGGGGTAGCACCCTTTAGGATGTGTCCATTTCCTTCTGGAAAAGGGTGGTATCATGGTATGGAGCCCAGATACTTACTCATGTTGAAAACACTTTATGATTGTGTGAATTGATTACGAGCGCTCGGTTGATAAAGGTCCCAAAGGACCGGGGGATGGCATATTCGGTCAGTTGTTACTCAGTTAGGAGTAACCCGGCCTTGTGTTGGTAGAGATCCGGTTTGGTTCTCGGGGATGTCCATCCAGAGGCATTCTCATGTGGCAATGGGAAGTTCCTTGGCCTGACCATTTGTTGGAAATCCAATTCCCAATACGAAACTTGTACGGTATTAGTTGTAGAACCTGCTATTCACTTATGGTGGTCACCACTGTTTGGATAGTAGCTATAATAGGCATACGATAATGGTCGTATGTTGGCTAAGATTTATATTCTACTTTCGAAATGAATTTGTTATACACTATGCACTAATAATAATATCAAATGTTATTTTAAATGCGTATCAAGCATCTTTGGCTATCATAAGGAGAAATCTCCTCCGATTCTGCGTTTGCATGTGTGTGTGTGCGGGAGGCCTTATGGTAGTCTCATTTTTAAAAGCATTGCGAATTAATTTAAAAATATTCCTCTATTTGATTTTAAAGATAAATAAACTGTTTTGAGTTCTCACACCAGTCACATGACTGACTCGGAGTTTATTGTTTTCCTTCCTAAACTCTGGGTGCCCACCAATTTCCACACGGGCAGTTAAGAGTTAGGTTTATCAGGATATTCTGGATATTCTGTAGTTGCTGGAGGCAAGCTGGATGGCATGGCGTATTACTAGTTTATATAGTACTTCTTTTTCCGCTGTATTGTTTGTTGTTGTATGTTGTTGTACACTCTGATGTGATGATATGATGTAATAAAATGTGATGTAATGTAATAACTGATATAGTTCTTTGTTTAAAGATTATTCATTTATTATTATATGTTGTTCCGCTGCGAATTGGGAGATTCTGTTGTTGTTCTGTTGTTCCCTTTCTGTCCCGTTCTATTTTTAAAATTTTCTATCTTCTGTTTTTCTAATTCTCTGTTTTCTAAAAATTGTCTATCTTCTTTCCTCTCTATTTCCTATCTCTTCTCTCTTCTCTCTTTTTCTTTTCTTTTTAAAACCCATAACATCTCGGTTTTCGGCCTTCGATTTCTCGGCAGTCGACGAAGTGAGTGTCGATGTTGAATTTTCGAAGAACGAAAATATCTGGGACGTTACATTTGGTATCAGAGCTGATGGTTAAGCGACAACCATGGTTCTGTTGGGTATTACTCGTTAGAGATAGAGTCAGCAGTACTCTAGAATGAGTTTGAGTGTAATAATAGCTATGAGTGCGTATTTGTTAGTGATATAAAATTGTTTTATATTGTGATGATTGGTTTGTTGAGTGGTATATAGATTCTGGTTAATACGAGTAATTAACGTTGTTGATAGGAATCTATAAACACTTGAATAGAACAATTCGGCACAATATTGATTTTTAATTGGGTAAATGAAATAATTTTACCTTGATTATATTTTCATATATAAAGGAATAATTTTTCAGAATTATTAAAGTATATATAAGTTGATTGTTTGGTTGTCTGAATAATCTAAATAAAAGAATAATTGTATAAACAAATGAATTATAAGAATTGAATTATAATTAAAGTGATTTACAATTGTGAAATAAACTAATATATATATATATAAGAAATGAAACTATATGAATATGAGTTATAAATATAGAAATGAATTTAAAGTTAAATGGAATATAACTTAAGTGTTGTTGAATAAAGTTGATATTGATATCAAACTAAATTAATTAAGTTAAGTGATGAATATGAACTTGAGTATATAAATGAAATTCAACTTTGGACATTGAATTGAATTGAATTAATGGATTGAATATTAATCAATTAAATGTCAATTAAGTTGATATGAAATAATGAATGAAAGTCTTAATTCATTAAATTCTAATGTTATATGATTGTTAGTTGATTGTTGATTGATTGTATATAATTCATTAAGTAGTTAATGAAATTGAAAGCTATGTAATTGAATTCAAATTAAAAGCAAATAAATTTGAATGGAATTGAATGTGAATTGGATTTAAATTAGTAAATGTTAACTAATTGAATTGAGAATGAATGTTGATAAAATCCAATGTTGATAAATCAAATATGATTTAGAGTGAAAACCAATTCATTAAGTATTAATGAGAATATGAATGAATTAGTTGGATGTAGTTGGTTGATGGTTGAATATATATTGCTATTGTTGCACTGCTATGTGACATATATAGTTATTATGTTGCTATATGTTGTATATTGAGATTATTTACATATATGCATATTCTCATGTTGTTTGTTGAGTTTAGTAGGTGCGGATCGCGTTTGCTTCGCATTTGGAGTTCGCTTTAGCACTATATTAGCCGTATATGCTTGCTAATAAAATATAAGGTACATATCTCGGATTAAATATCGTACTTTTACACTTTTTTCCCTTCGGGATGCCTCATTACTTGATGAGATGTATATTTGTGATATATATACTGTTATTTTTTTTTTTCGGATCGAGCCGCGCAAAGGAGACTATGGCGAATTTTTCCGAAAATTTAAGGCGTTAGAAAAAATTTGAGAAAATTGAAAAATTTTGAAAACTTTAAACTTTGTTTTAAAGATTGAAAGTTAAATGATATAGTTGTTTTTGAAAAGATAACTAAGTATGATTTGGAAACTTAGTAAAGATTTGAAAGAAGTTTAATTATAAATTTTGGAAAGTTAATAAATTCTGTAATCTTCTTACTTGTAATTTCGGGGACGAAATTCTTTTAAGGGGGAAAGATTGTAACGACCCAGAATTTTTAGAAATTAAAATTTGAATATTTAATTAATTTTAAATATTTATAATTGAATTTATAAGTCAAATAAATTTTTATTTGATTTATTAGATTTAATTAGATAATTAAATCAATAATTTAATATGTTAAATTATGAAAATAATTGAAAATTGAGTTAAATATGATAGAAAATGATTTGTAAAATTTTATTTTATCATATTGGAGTTAGAATGATATTTTAGAACTTTTAAAATCGAATTAAAAGTTAATTTGTGAAAATTGAATATTTTAATATTTAATTATCGACTGTAAAATAGTCAATTTTTGAACAGTCTCAGAATTGAACGAAACCAGTTTCATTAGATCCGTAATAGTTAGTTATTACCGGATTTCAATTTTCGTGTCAATCGGAGCTATCGTTTGATCGTGGCAGCTCGAAACGCATCGAATCGTTTTTAATTTAAATTTGGCGAGTCAAAATAGCCATTTTTCAAAAAGTCTCGGATTTCGACGAAACTAGTTTCATCGGATCCGTAATGTGATATTATTGTAAGGTTTCAAATTTCAAGTCAATTGGATTTACCGTTTGTCCGGTACAAATTAAAACGCCTAGAAATCGACTTAAATCGGTTTAATTTAAATTGAGCGTTTGTTGCCATAACTCGCACATACTTCCGAATTAGCTTCCGAAACCTGTTCCATTGTGTCCGGAACGCGGGATAAACCCTAGGTACGCTGGTTACGGCGTCTAAATCGGAGTTCGGAATTTCCGGGATGAATAGTGTCGCTCGTTCCTTATAAATAGACCCCTTGCCTTCATAATTTGATAAAAATATCATTCCAAACCCTAATTTTATAACCTAGCCGTCACTTATACATGAATGGCCAGAATTCAATCTCCTTTTCCCCTCAATCTCTCCCAATCTACAAAGAATTAGAAGAAGTGTTCAACACGAAAAAGGTAGAGCATGAAGAGAGCTTGAAATCCATACGGATATGATCGGGAATGGAGCAACGATGAGCGAGCAAAGTGGGGCCGACCTTGCTGCCGTGCGCACGAAATTCTAGGCACATGTGCAGGCCGAGCTTCATGGTGGAGGAGGTGGAGATAGCTCGCGTCGAGAGCTTCGCGTTGGCGTTGGTGTGATGAAGTATCGTCGTGTGATTGTGGAGTAAAATGAAACCCTAGCTAGCAAAATGGGTTCGGCCTCTATTCTAATTGCCTGGAGATGGTTACGTGATTTGGGAAGATGAAGGAGAGGCATAGGATTTGGATCCAAGGGCTAGGAATTGGTGTAGGTTTAAATTATAAAGAAAATGTTGTTTTAAATATAGTTTAAATCGTGTAATCTTGTAAAATTCATAACTTTTTCATACGAGGTCGAAAAAATGCAAAATCAGTTGCGTTGGAATCGTATGGACGAGCACTACGCGATGGAGTTGGTTTGGAGTCGTTTGGAGTTAGTGAGAATTTCGGGTAAAATTAAACGCGCGTTTAATTTTATTCGAAATAAAAGCTAAAACGGAAATTAAAACCAAGGTGAGAACTTCTCACTCAATCGAATAGATTTCGATTTTATTTTAAATAGTTAGATTTAAAATATTTGAATGCATGTTTGAATGATGACTGTAAATTATTGATTGTTAAAATAGACATTATGCGCCGTTAGTAAGCGGATGTTATTTATTAAAAACATATACCGCGAATATTTCATAAACAGTGAAATTGGTATTATATATAATATCAATATATATATATATTGGCATATGTATATATTGCAGTTGTTGATTTCCCGCATTTTTTTGTTTAGCGGATGAGACCCTATTACGCCGTTATTAAGCGGATAATATTTATTAAGAACATATACCGCGATAATTCCGTACTGGAGCGGAATTGGTATTGTGCTAATGTTTTTGGATGCAGGAAACAGGTTGGAGGGATCCAACTGGATTCCTCAACAGTATTTATTTTATTTCAGATATTTTGATATTTGATGGATTATCATATCGATATATGATATCGTTGTTAGTCGTGATTGACTATTTGGTGTGTAGCATCATTGGACCCAGATTTTGGGATTTTAAAATGATTTTTAAAGTGATTTTTGAAAATATACTTTATTTTTGGAATTGATCCATTTTAAATAATTAAACGCTATAATTTTTAAAGTTATAAAATTATGGGTTTTGTGAAATATAGTTAAAAAGCTGATTTTTAGAAATACAGTTAAAAGCTGATTTTTGGGAAATATGAAATAATGTTTTTATAAAATAGTTTAAACTGGATTTTTGAACTTATTATTAAAAGTTTAAATATAGGATTTATAAAATTTGATCATTTTATAAATCGAAATAGTGATATTATAAAGTAATTTAAAGACGTTTTAAATAATAATATAAATTGATTTATATTAAAAGATTTATAAATGGATATTTATAAATTGAAATATAGACATTATAAAACAAGTTTTATAAGTGTTTGAATGATGTGAGAATGAATTTCATAATAGAATGAAATTTATGGAATTATAAACTGTGAAGTTATAAATGAAATTTATAAATAGTAAGATTTATAAATTTGGTGAAATTATTTGAAGAATAGATTTGGTTAAATAAATGAATCTTATAAGTTATAAGATTTATAATTTAGGAAGATAAAAAGAACGATTTTGTAAAATAATCGTTTTATAAGTAATTAACTTATAATATGAACGTTTAGTTTATAATTTAGTTATAAACTGGAATAGGTTAATAAAGGAATTTATAAAAAGGAAGTTTTTTTATAAATAATTAGAAATGGAATTTATAAACGTTGTTTTATAAATTTGCAAATGATTTATTTTGACGAGAAAATTTGTTGAAACCTATAGATGGAGTTATATTCACATTTTTGAATAGTGAATAATCCTTTAAAATAAATTGAATAAAAGGATGAAATTTGTTAACGAAGTATGTTCACGATTTTTGAATAGTGAATAACACGTTAAAGAAAATGTTTTAGAATGTGATATTTTAAACAGAATTAAAACGATCTAACGATGTTTTAAAGGTGTTGAGATTCGAAACCATAGATTTCAACATTGATTGTTGAAATAGACGATTTCGAGAGATAAAAGGGAATGGTGGACTATAACACTATTGTTATAGTAAATGATTTCCGAAAGGAAATGTTTTTGTATAGTATTGGAATTTATATATCTATTTTAATTTCGAATCCCTATACTAGTGATTTTGGGTTGTCGTAACGATGTTTTACGCAACATTCGTTTTGGCCCAAATAAATATGTTTAAGTGAATGATTTCCTTAAAGAATAAAATATATACTTAATTCGATTAAGTATATTGGATATTTTCTAAGCGTTGAAAATAAAAGAGATTTGTGAATTACTTATAAATAAATAAGTATGGAATTGTTTTCCGATATAAAGTGAATATTTTGAGAATTTATCTTTTTGAAGATAAATTGAAAATGAATAATTGAAATCGTATATGCACGAATATTTTGAAATATAAATTCATTATGGAATTTATATGTGAAAGTGGAACTTGTTAAAAATAAATATTGATTTATTTTTGAAGTGTTGAAATTATATATATCTTGTAAAGATATTTTGGAAAATAAATAATTTGGAAATTTTTTTGGAATCTGGTGATGTGTGCATATCCAGTGATAGTTCAATAACCAACTATCAATATTTCCCTTTGAATGGGTATTTGATGTGAATTGATTGAATTTGAATGCACACTTATTTTTGAATAAGCGCTCACTATTCGGGTTAACCGGGAAAGGACCATGGGGTCGTATAACCCATTCCGAATATGTGATACGTCGTTGTGAATCGCATTTGAAGATCGGTGTTGAAGACCGGATATTTGCGAAAGCGATAGGATGAACTATCGATTGACTCTGCACCGAGTTGCTCCGGTATTGAGTTCTCCATATGTGATGGTGAATCCGATCAGGATTGTGGATATCCGGATTGCAAGGACTTCTTTGTAAGTGCCTTCGGTTTTGTTCGAGCCCGGAACAGACTTGTATGGATTGTATGCCTGACATTACAAGTTGAGATATAAAGCCGATTTCTTTCAAATATATTTCTGTTGGTGGCGGAGAATTTATTCTTTGCTTAACACCCTTCTTTGAGACGTACGAGCTCAAAGGTTATATAGTTGAAGTTATCAGCGATATATTCCCAGTTTGGTAATGTGACATGCTGAGTGATGCTGAAATGATCATTGTGTTGATTATTTGTGATAGGATCATTTATTTGATCGTCTATCTTAGTGATCATTGTGTTGATCATTTGTTGACCCAAAGCATGGCTTTTGTATAAAGTATGTTTTTGTGGACGTGAATTCGTCGAGCCTCACACCCCGTGAATGGTCAAAATAGGAAAGAAGCAGCAAGGTTATGAGGGGTAGCACCCTTTAGGATGTGTCCATTTCCTTCTGGAAAAGGGTGGTATCATGGTATGGAGCCCAGATACTTACTCATGTTGAAAACACTTTATGATTGTGTGAATTGATTACGAGCGCTCGGTTGATAAAGGTCCCAAAGGACCGGGGGATGGCATATTCGGTCAGTTGTTACTCAGTTAGGAGTAACCCGGCCTTGTGTTGGTAGAGATCCGGTTTGGTTCTCGGGGATGTCCATCCAGAGGCATTCTCATGTGGCAATGGGAAGTTCCTTGGCCTGACCATTTGTTGGAAATCCAATTCCCAATACGAAACTTGTACGGTATTAGTTGTAGAACCTGCTATTCACTTATGGTGGTCACCACTGTTTGGATAGTAGCTATAGTAGGCATACGATAATGGTCGTATGTTGGCTAAGATTTATATTCTACTTTCGAAATGAATTTGTTATACACTATGCACTAATAATAATATCAAATGTTATTTTAAATGCGTATCAAGCATCTTTGGCTATCATAAGGAGAAATCTCCTCCGATTCTGCGTTTGCATGTGTGTGTGTGCGGGAGGCCTTATGGTAGTCTCATTTTTAAAAGCATTGCGAATTAATTTAAAAATATTCCTCTATTTGATTTTAAAGATAAATAAACTGTTTTGAGTTCTCACACCAGTCACATGACTGACTCGGAGTTTATTGTTTTCCTTCCTAAACTCTGGGTGCCCACCAATTTCCACACGGGCAGTTAAGAGTTAGGTTTATCAGGATATTCTGGATATTCTGTAGTTGCTGGAGGCAAGCTGGATGGCATGGCGTATTACTAGTTTATATAGTACTTCTTTTTCCGCTGTATTGTTTGTTGTTGTATGTTGTTGTACACTCTGATGTGATGATATGATGTAATAAAATGTGATGTAATGTAATAACTGATATAGTTCTTTGTTTAAAGATTATTCATTTATTATTATATGTTGTTCCGCTGCGAATTGGGAGATTCTGTTGTTGTTCTGTTGTTCCCTTTCTGTCCCGTTCTATTTTTAAAATTTTCTATCTTCTGTTTTTCTAATTCTCTGTTTTCTAAAAATTGTCTATCTTCTTTCCTCTCTATTTCCTATCTCTTCTCTCTTCTCTCTTTTTCTTTTCTTTTTAAAACCCATAACATCTCGGTTTTCGGCCTTCGATTTCTCGGCAGTCGACGAAGTGAGTGTCGATGTTGAATTTTCAAAGAACGAAAATATCTGGGACGTTACATGGGTGCTGAAGGGAGGAGATCCTTACGGTTAAGTCGTGTCAATTGTCGCTGGTTTAGCCGTGATTGGCCATAAAGGGGAGCGGCGGCGGTTGTAAAATATGGGGCCGTGGGGGTCACACAACCATCAGTAGAGGCGGCTTGGTCGGAGGGAGGTGGCGCAGGCTTCAGATCGTGCCGATGGGTCGAAGTTTGGGCGGTGTTTGGATAGGAATAGCGGCGGCTCGTTCCTGTTCACGTGTATTGAAAGATAGGTTTTCTGACTTGAACGACGTATAGATGCACGTGGAGAGAGAGTGACGTGGTATTGAGCAAATTTTTTTTATTTCAAATTTCAAACTCGTTCTAACAGTCATAACTTTTATATACGAGATCGGTTTTGGACGCAATTTTCTCCATTAGAATCATATTTGAATCCTGGATATTTTAGCGTAGGTTTGGACGAATTTGGAGTCAGTTCAAATTTTGGGTTTAAATTGGATTTTGATTCAATTTAAATTCAAAAGGTGAGTGTTTTAACCCGCTCACAACTTCTAAAAATTCTTATGTTTGTTAAATTGATATATGATGTGATTTAAAATTTATTTATGGTTGTTTGGCATATTTTTATCATCATCTCAGTTAATTTCATTTATTTAAATTTAATTGCTATTAGTTTATTCATCGCATTTAAACTGCCAGTTAAATTGTTAATTAATTATTCCTTGCATATAAACTGCCATTCAAACAGTTATTTAATTTATTATTGAATATAAACTGTTCGTTGATACCTATTATACTTTATATGCTCTATATTGATGTTTTGTTTAAAGTTGGATGATGATTGTAACAAATGGTTGATGATTGATATTTGGATGAATGGATGCTATTTTTTATATTGTATAAACTTCAAGTTATTATGCATTTCATTTCAATCGGGATTGCGGTTTGAAATGATATAACCGTAAAATTTTATTTTTAAATTACGGATTGAAATGATAAATATCTGTATCACTTGACCGTAGGATAGAAAATTATATACAAGCACCGCGGTCTATATATATAAAAATATTTTAAAGTGATTTTCTATGGTTTGGAAAGAAATATACGGTTTAATAAATATTAATTTTTGATATTATATAAATATGATTTTATATATATAGTTAAATTCTTGAATTTAAGCTATGTATAAATTGGTTTATTTAAAATAAGTTGAATAACAGAGCTTGATTGTTTTATTATTATATGGGTATGTACCTTTTTAGGATATTATATATATAAAGTTTTGATGACTTAAATAAAAATTAAGCTGGGAGATAATTATGAAATTTGCTTGAATTGAAGGATTTAAGAATTTGACTTGAATAAAATGGATGTGAAATTTAAATAAAAGTTGAGATTTTTAAAAGGGTATGAGTTTATAACTTGATATTGGGTTAAAGCGATTTAAATAAATATCGAGTAGATTTATATGAACATATCAAGTTAATAAAATTTAAAGAATATGCAGTTGTTTGAAGTTAAAGGTTTTACTTAAATGATATTGGGTTATTAAGTCAACATTTCAAATCTGGATAATAGTAATGGAATTGATATGTATGAAATTATCAAAGAATTTGTTTTGAAATTGTAGAATATTTAAAGCTTTGAAATATATGAAAATTGAAATGGTTCATTTGGGAATTTAAACCTATATTTAGAATTTATTTGCAAAATTTAAAAAGCTATTTTGTTATGTAAAGCGGTTTAATACTTAAACCATTTAAGTATTAGAAATTTTGTTTCAAAGCTATGGGGTTTAAGATATATATATTTGAAATATTATGATTAGGGAAAAGGGATATTTATAAAATAAAAATGATATCGTATTGATTTGGGGTTTTAAAAAATATAAATGATATCGTATTTATATGGTTTTGAAATGGATATTATATTCTGGTTTTAAAGTATAAATTATTTTGCAAAGGCCGCGGTGTTATAATAGCGTTTGGTTGTTGAAGAGACTGGGATCGGAAGTTGTCATACTCTCTGCCAACTCCGAAAACCACTTTAACAACCGTGTACGCGGTGGAGATTTCAGAATGAAGTAGGATGGTGGTGGCATTTCCTTTAAGGTAAATACGTGGACCCAACTCACGTGAGTTGGCATAAGGTGGTTAAAACAGGAGCGATCGACGGGTTAAGAAGGTAGCACCTTTTATCGGACACATCCCTTCGCTATTGTACTCTGACTTTTGGATTATTCAGTGGCCACTATTGATTTCTTTGATTTGGGGGTGTGGCTCGAGGTGGGCGGTAGCTGCGGCTATGCATTACCTCCGACCCAAAAGCGTAATTGGTATATCTATCCTGGCATTGCTTAGTTGTGCCGTGTCACCTACCCTAGCACGCCTTATACGATTTTGTTTTGTACCATACCTATGGAGTGCCCTCTGACGACGCCCAGTACGGGGGAGATTACGGTACTGTATAGACTATGGGAATATATTTTGTGTTAAGGGCTATATGGGTAACCCCTTAACACTATTTAAAAGTAAGTTTATTTTACAATTAGACACTATTATAATAGCAAAATATACTGCATAGTAAATAGTTAACGGATGCTTAAGCGATGTAAATCCCGAGCATCTCTTGAGTTACTGAACTCATATTTAATTCTGTTGATTTAACTTACATAAGGTCTTTTAGTTCCGACTCGAGTGTTTTGTCTTTCCAATTCGCTCGGGTCAGTCCGAGCATTTCAGGATTGAAGACTTTATTTCTGGAGGACGAAGACGAAGATTTCATTATTATTATTATTATATATGATATGGTTCCACCACACACTGTATTCCGCTGCATTGATATTTATTGGTATGTGAACTCTGATATTTATTGCATAAAGAAGAATCAAATGTTTTGTAAACAGTTTTATGAACTGTATATTGATTATTATATTTTATCCTTCCGCTGTGAGATTCTATTTTGTTTTATTTTCTTTCTTGTTTTTCTTATTTAACCCATAACAATCCGCCCTTCCGTATGGTTTGAATTGGCACGTGTGTCGATTTAAAGCGTGCGAAAAGGCGGGACGTTATATCTGGTATCAGAGCTTTGGTTTAGCGATAAACCTTAGCTTTGTGGATTCTGACTCTTTATTTATAGGGTAGTAATACCCTATGGGAGTCGCTGAGTGTATATATGAGAGGGCGTATTTGTTAGTGTTATAAAAAGGTTTTAATATTGTGTTAATCTGTTTCGTTTTCTATTTATAAATTTTGGTTGATGCATAGGACGCTATAACATCAATAGGGGTTTCTAAACACTTAATAGGACAGACCGACATAATTTTTGTTTTTAATATAGGTGAATGAAATAATTTTGCCTATTATATTTTCTATATATATATAAAATAAATTTTTATAAATGATATATATATGGTTGCAATAAATTTGTTGTTAGGTAATGAAATTTATAGATAATATTTGAAATAAGATTGAAAATAAAATAAATGAAAATTGGGAATTTAGAACTTAAGTTCAGGGTTTTTGAAAATTTCTTTTGAATGATTTTGGAATATAGTAATAACATTGTTTAGAAGTATTTTATGATATAAATATTTCAATATAATTTGAAAGAATTATTTTAAAGAAATTTTGGGAAAAAAATAAGTTCTGTACTTCCCACTCTATCGCTGGAAAATAATTTCGGTGATGAGTGCACGCATCATCGACATTTATTTTCGAGTTTCGAAGTGGGGAGACCATGGTAGTAGTTTTACTACAGATTTATTTTGATAACCAAATATAAATTTTTAATTTTTTTTAAATATAATTGGATATATAAAGTGTAAATATATACATTTATCTATTATTTTAAAATGATTTGAAATCAACCCGGTATTTAATTCTTAAGTTTCTGATTTATTAATAGTTTCCGTTATTGTAGTGAAATGGAATGTAACCGATTAATAGTTGGAGCCTTTAATTAAAATAAGGAATTTAATGCTAGGTTATGAATGAAATTAAAGGTAATTTGAAGCTGTAACCTGTCGAACAAAGAATAATTATTGAACATTGAATAAATTTTAAAAGAAATAAGATAAACTTGTATGATTTTCAATTACATTCTTGAAGGCATATATATAACTTACCAAAAGATATGAAAAGTTGAAATGTTTAATAAGAAATTGTAATAGAATATAATACAGGTAAATCTGAAATAATGAAAGTATTCAATGAAATTCCTTAACAAATAAGAATTTGGTGTTAGAGTTGTTATGAACTTAAGTATAAAAATAAAGGCTATTAATTAAAATAGAAAGGTAAGTATTATAAATGGAATTTAGTAATAAATGAAAGTAAATAAATAAAATTAAGAAGTAATATGAAAGTTAATAAACTTAAGTAAATGATTGAATCTATTTATTAATAAAATAAGCAGAAAGATGAATACTGCAAATAAATGAAGATAAAGAAAAAAAGGGAATAAATTATTATATAAAGGAAATCAAACAATAAATGCTATGAAATTGGAAATTTTAATTTGATTTCTTGTTTGGAAGTGTTGCTTGTTTTGGCCTATGGTTGTTGGGTAAGGATATTTAAAATTGTTGGGATGTATGAATAATCTATTTAGTTTCACCTAAGACCGTTGAGTGAAGGGTACACTTAGTAGTTTATTTTTTCATTCAGTACAATTTAAAGTTTGAACCCGAACAACTACTTGTTTTGTTTGATATAAATGAATGATTGAATTGTGTTGATTTTGTATGATGGTTGTATGCCATGTTGGAATTGATTGTTGTTGTATTGATTGTTGTTGTGGTTGAAACAACCTTAAACATTTCATTTTATATAATGGTTAACCCTTTTTAGATTATATAAGTTAAATACAGGTTATGGAAGCAATTGCACTGCTTTTGGTTCCATAAAATAAGCGTAAATTGCCCGAAAAATAGGTACGTTTTCGGATTACGGTTATAGCGCTATAATATTATTTTTCCCGTATTGGGATATATTATTTTGGAAAATATATGTGATATTTTGTTATATTTGATATTATATTTTATCCCGAGCCTCTTCGTACAAAGGAGACTCTGTCGAAATTTTCCGTAAATTTTGGACTTAGAAATTTTTTAAAATGTTTTCCAACTTTTATTAATTTGAGTATAAAAAGGTTTAATGGCTATAAATTTGTAAATTTTATTTAAAGTAATTAATTTTGTAAATTTAGTTGTTTATAAAGTAAATATTTTGAATAAGATAGGCTGACTTCTTAATAATTATTTTCCCTTCTTTTCCTTTTCGGGGACGAAAAGTTTTGAGTGGGGGAGAGTGTAACGACCCATAAATTTTAATAAATATATTGGTTAGTTTAATTTAATTTTTGAAATTTAATTTAGGAAGAAATAAAAAAAATTATAATTAATATTGAAGTGAATGTTGAAAATGGAATGAAACCATGGAAATTAAAGATAAGTATTAATAGTTGAAATGAAATTACGAATAACTGAAGTAATGTAAATTGTTATACTAGGCTAAGTTTTGAATATAAGAAAACAAAGGTAAATAGTGAATTAATTTAATGAATTAATAATATTAAATAGTAAATTGAATTAAATCAACGTCCTGTAGTAATTGAAATATTGTTTGGGAACGCAAACATACATAGGTAAAAAAATGTAAGTATTGAATTAATATATGTTATTTATTTTGGGTATTGAATAAATTTGGTAATCCAATTGCAATTAATGGTAATAATGTTGATATAAGCTAATAAATTAAATTTCAATGCAATACCCATTAATGGATGGAATGAAATGGGATTAATGTAAATATATACTAGGTTTTAAATCAAATGGAAGGAAACAAACGCAAATATCGAATTAATTAATGAATAAATATACACTGAATTGTAACTTAAGGTAAATTTAATGGTAATTGGATAAAACCAATATAACTAAAATGAATTGCAACTGTATAAATGGAAGTAAATTGTTAATAAGTGGATGTAAATATTGAATTAATTAATGGAAATAAAATCTAAATGTATGTTTGGATAGAACATAAGTGAATACAATTAGTGTAACGACCCGTTGAATTAATAATATTAAATAAATTAAATTAATATGTTTCTAATCTAATTTAGGATAAAATAAAGGTCTTAAGATTTTATTTGAGAAAATGTAGTAATTT
Source organism: Allium cepa (assembly GCA_030765085.1). Taxonomy (NCBI): domain Eukaryota; kingdom Viridiplantae; phylum Streptophyta; class Magnoliopsida; order Asparagales; family Amaryllidaceae; genus Allium; species Allium cepa. The sequence continues at coordinate 28,955,542 of CM060935.1, forward strand.
GTTATAGTAATTGGAATTTAATGTAACAATTTAATAGTTACATGGAAATAGATTTGAACTATGTAAATTTGCACACCTTGTTATAAGTTAAATATAAGAAACCAATATAAATGTGAATCAGTGAATATTAATAAAAATATTTACTAGAATGGAATTCATTTAATATAAAAGTGTCCGTTGGAATAAATCAATGCAATAAGTGTGATAAGTAATTTTATTGAATGTTGTCTCTAATAAATGTACTTGATTTGGTAATTTAGATATTTATACGTAAAGTATATATATAAAGATATATTGATTCCAATAGAATTAATTGGAAATCTAATATTAAATATAATGTTGGTAGCAATTGAAATTTACTGTTTTGCAAAATAAATGAGAAATCAAGTCAAATGTGAATTATACCGTAAAGGATCAATTCATTTAAACAGTAGGATTCTAAATAAATAAACATTCTACGTAGGTTGCAATTGGACAATTTATGTAGTTTAATGGAAAAGCAATTGGAATTAATTACCATAAATTGTGTAGTTAGGGTAGTTTTGATTTGTCACTTAAGATGGAGGATTTTTATAAAATGTAATAAATGCAGTTTAAATTAAGGCATTGACGTTTGGGTATTTAAGAAGTGATAAACTAAAATTTATTTATTTATTTGAAAATTTGAAATCCAATTTGTGGATTTATTGCAAATAAGTGAAATTTGCGTTTAACCATTATATCGATAGGAATAAATTAAATTTAAGGTTATATTAATAAAATTTGGACTAGAGAAATGATATGAATCGGTTTTAGAAGCCTTAAATATAAAATGGGAAGTAGACGAGATTTCACGTTACAACCATTTTTAAAAATCCTGATGTATGTAGAAATATTAATGAAATATAACGTAAACCAATGTTGAATCAAAAGAATAGAGTCAACACTTATTTATTCATTTAATGCGATATAACTACGAGTATGATTTATTGCAAATTACATGGAAATCTAATATATAGACATTACCTAAAAAGGAAGAGTAGATAAAATTTATGATAAACATATTTGTATATGAAGGTTATTGATTTAAGGAGAAATTGGGCAAGTTTTATGTATTTGGGTTAAGTGCAACCTTTAATAGATAAATTTAGTGCAATTAAAAGAAATTGACATTTAATATTTCGATAACTTAAAATTTGATGGGATAAGAACATTTGGGTAATGAAGGGATGACAAATATTAGCTGTGATTCTAGAAGGAATTAAATAGATAATGGGAAGATTAAAATCAGGTTCTAAGCAATAATTATTAAATAACAGGATTTATTAAATTTAACGTTGAATACTACGTTACTGAAATTTAAAATGGACTTTAAGAATAATATTTTGAATCATGAACCAAAGTATGTGGCATCCCTATTTGGATAAAGAATGAGTATATAAAAGTTAAAAATCTAATATATGGGGTTTTGAGCATTTAATTTTATAATTCTTAAAATATAGGAAAGTGCAGAAATTAACACTGCAAATTTATATACTTATAATTTTAATTCACATCCAAGCTTGTTAAATCATTTGAAATTGATTAAATTATATAAGTAATAAAATGTGGACAATTTTAGAATATAATATAAAATTTGGATTTTTGTAATTTATTTTAATTTATTTAATGAATATAAAAATAGCCATTTTTGTCACGGACTCGGATTTCGATGAAACCAGTTTCATCGGATCCGTATCAGTGAATTATTTTAGGGTTTCAAGTTTCGTATCGAACGGACCTGTCATTTGATCGTACGGACGCGAAACGCCTTGAAATCAATTTTATTAAAATCAATTTGGAATCAATTTGAAAATATTGATTTTTGCATAACTTCTTCATACAACACGATTTGGATTTGAAACCTTTTCCATTGCGTTTAAAACATTTTTAAACATATATTTTGATACATAGATTGACCAATTTCCGTTCCGGAATAGAAACGGGCTTTTCGGGTCAATTATCGTTCAAAACCCAAAATCTAATCTAACTCATTCTTTCTATTCTGTTTTGCCTATTTATACGTCGCTATAAACCCTAGCAACAACCTCCACTTCATTTTCTCATCCCTAATCCCGAAATCAACCCTAATTGCATTCTAATGGCAATTAGCAAATCAAATAAAGTGGTTAAAATTCAAACTCTTCAAATCATATCATATAATATACCGTTTCGAAGCTCTCGACGAATGGAGTCAGCGTATGGTGTTCATTTTTGGAAACAACGCTCATATCAACCGGAAATCATGGTCAAAGGCGTCGGCGGCGAAGTCAAAGGGGGTGATTTGGGGGTTTTTGATCGGAGCATCAATTGGCGAAATCGACTTCTGGGTATTGTAGAGCTCGACGAGTGGATTCCAGATCTAGTTTCGATTTGACGATCGGAGCAGCGATGCAGTGAGAATTGACCCCGAAAGGTCACGGTTGCGTCAACTTTGGGGCACAAATTCCGGCGACTGACATCGATTTAGGCAGCGGCGTTGGTTGACGTTAGTGGAGGAGATGATGATCTTTCAATTGCAAGTGGTTGTGCGGCTTAAGGTGGCCTAGGCTTAGAGTGATTTTCAGTCAAAGTTGGTTGCAACGTGAGTAGGTCGTGCATTCTGTTTCCATTTTGCAGCGTGAGTAGGTACCGTGCGCGCATTGTAGGTGAGGGGTAGTTGGTTAAACTGTTCCATTTCCATCTATTTTATTTTTTTGAATTCAAGCGCAATTTTCGCTATATTTTTCACATACGAACTCCGTTTCACGCGCGATTTTTTTTGTTAGGATCGTAATAAAATTTCGGACTTGATGACGCTGGTTTGGACAAATTCTGAGACGGTCAAATTTTTGGGTTTAAATTGAATTTAAATTCAATTTAAATTCAAAAGGTGAGTGTTTTAACCCACTCACAACTACTAGAAGCTTTTATGTTTGTTAAATTAATTTTAGAAATGAATAGAAATTTATTTATGAGTATTTGGCATGTTTATTTTATTCATATCTGTGGAATTGCATTTATTAAATTTAACTGTTAATTTAATTAATTTATTGCGTATAAATTTACAGTTAAAATTTATTTGTTTGGATATGAACTGCTAGTTAACAGTTATATAATTTATTACTGAATATAGACCGTAGATTAATAGCTGTTAAATTTAATTTGAATAAAATTGCCAGTATTACCTGTTATGTAGTACCAAAAATAATATTGTTATTGATTGATATTGATTTATGATTGCGATTTGGATGATGGATGATGTTGATGAATGGATGTTTATTGTATATCATTAAATTGCAAATTATCATGCATATTTCCTTTCATTCGGGATTGTGGTTTGAAATGATATACAACCGCAAAATTTTATATCTTTTAAATTGCGGATTGAAATGATAAATATCCGTATCACTTGACCATATGATAGAAAATTATATACAGGCACCGCGGTCTATGTATAACTATTTTAATGTGATTTCTATGGTTTGGATGGAATACGGTTTATAATAATCTTAAATTTTATATTGTATAAATATTTTTCTTCCATATATATACACATATGAAGTTGAAAATTTTGAAATTAAAAAGTGTATAAATCTCTTTAATAAAAATGGAATTTTTTTTTAAGAAAATGGAATTTGATAATTTATATCATATGTTTAAATGTTAAGTTTGGAAATTTTAAGATATGATATTTATAATTGGATTTTTCCCAAGAGAAATTGAAATGAATATTCCAGTATAATTTGAATTGAAAAAATATATATTTTATTACTAGAAATTGGAGTTTTTATTTATTTATGGATTTTATGTGAATATTCAAGACTAATAAATAGAACATTCGATTTGTTGAAAGAATAAAATCCAACTTTAGTTTGAAATATTAATACTACAAATGGATATACGTATATATATATATAAATTGAAGTGGTTTTGGAACTTGAGAGAGATAATACAAATTTTGGTATAGACTTTAATAAAGAAATGTATTTGTAAAGCCATGAGAACTATTTTCTTTACAAAGTAACATTTAAGTTAAACCTTTTAATTCATATACCGTTGAATATCCAAACCATTCAAGTTTTAAAAGTTATGGTTTTAAATTATGAATTTCGAAATATTATGCTTTGAAAGGATATTTGGCTTTCAGACGTTATAAATTTTAAAGCATTTGGATTTTTGAAAAGCTTTATATTTGGGATAAAGGATATCATATTGTTTTGGGTTTTAAAATGATATCGTATTCATGATTTTAAAATAGAAATGTTTATTCTGGTTTTAAAGTATGAGCTATTTTTAAATGACCGCGGTGTTATAATAACGATGGGTTGGCAAAGAGACCGGGATCGGATATGGACATACTCTCTATCGATACCGAAAACCACTTTGACTAACCTGTACGCGGTGGAGATTCCAGAATGAAGTAGGTGATGGCGACGTTTCCTGTAAGGTAAATACGTGGACCCGACTCCCGTGAGTTGGCATAAGGTGGCTAAAACAGGAGCGATTCTCAGGCCAATGAGGTCATTCCTCTGATCGGACCCTCCTCTTCGATATTATACTTTGACTTGGATTGATTCAGTGGCCACTTCTATATTTTGATTTTGGGGAGTTAGTCCGAGGTGGGCGGTAACTGCGGCTACGCGTTTCCACCAGCCTGGATAGCAATTGGTATATCTACCCTGGCATTGCCTAGTTGTGCCGTGTCACCTACCATACCGAGCCTTTTCTACGAGTTTCTATTTGTATCGTACCTATGGAGTATCCTCTGGTAGCTTCCCGATCAGGAGGTATTACGGTACTGTATAGACTATTGGCATTTTACGTGTTAAGGTGGAAAATGTAAAGCCCTAACGCTATTTAAAAGTAAGTTTATTTTATAAATAGACACTACTATAATAGCGCAATATACTACATAGTAAATAGTTTAACGGATCCTAAGGAGATGTAAATCCCGAGCATCTCTTGAGTTACTGTACTCATATTTATTTCTGTTAATTTAACTCACATAAGATCTTTTAGTTCTGACTCGAGTGTTTTTGTCTTTTCAAATTCGCTCGGGTCAGTCCGAGCGTTTCAGGATCGAAGATTTTAGCGTTGGAGGACGACGACGAAGAATCCGTATTATATTATTTATAGTATTGCACCACACTCTAAATTTCCGCTGCATTGATTGTATTGGTATGTGTAACTCTGATATTTATTGTATAAAGCAAATCAAGTGTTTGTAAACTGTTTGAACTGTATATTTATTATTATATTTTATCCTTCCGCTGTGAGATTCTGTTTTGTTTTATTTCTTCTCTGTTTTTCTTATTTACCCCATAACAATCCGCCCTTGCGTATGCTTTGAATTGACACGTGTGTCGGTTTAAAGTGTGCGAAAAGACGGGATGTTACATCTGGTATCAGAGCTTTGGTTTAGCGATAAACCTTGGCTTTGTGGGGTTTGACTCTTTGTTAATAGGGTAGTAATACCCTATGGGAGTCGCTGAGTGTATATATGAGGGAGCGTACTTGTTAGTGTTATAAAAAGATTTTAATATTGTGTTAATCTGTTCCGCTTTGTATTTATAAATTCTGGTTGATGCATGGGACGCTATGTCATCAATAGGGATTTCTAAACACTTAATAGGACAGACCGACATAATATTTGTTTTTAATATAGGTGAATGAAATAATTTTGCCTATTATATTTTCTATATATAAAAATATTTTTATAAAGATATATATATATATTTGGTTGCTATAGATTGGGTGTTAGGAAATAAAAATATTTATAACAATTGAAGCTAAGTTGAAATTATAATAAATCAAATTGGAGATTTTAGAACTTAAGTCCAGGATTTTGAAAATCTGCTTTCAAAGGATTTATGAAATATAATGATTTGGTTTATAAATATTTTCTTATATAAATATTTAGTATAATTCGAAAGAATTGGTTTAAAGAGGATTTTGGAAAAAATAAATTTTGTACTTTCCCCTCTGTCGTTGGAAAATAATTTCGGTGATGACGGCCGCATCATCGACTTTCATTTTCGAGTTTCGAAGGGAAAGGCCACTGTAGTAAATTCTACTGCAGATTTGTTTTGAAATTATTTAAAAATTTAATTGTTTAAAGGCAATTAGAGATATAAAAGTTGTAAGAAATTAATTATCTATTATTTTAAAGAAATTTTGGAATTTGACTCGGTATTAATTCTTGAATTTCCATTAATTAGTTGTAAAAATTTAGGTTAGTGAATAAAAGAAGTAATCAATGAATTAAAAGAGTTGAGATTAAACTTGCATAAGTTCTTTTGCTTTTTCTTTAACATAAATAACTTACCAAGTATAAAAAGTTGAAATGTAAATTAAGAGTGGAATAGAATATTATGCAAGTAGAATTTTGGAAAAATTGAAGTATTCAATAGATTACTGTTATAAATAAGAATTTAATTGTATTAACTTAAGTGATGATTGGAATTTTACTACAATTAAAGGTTGTATTATTAATAGGTGATTTTAACCTTAAGAAAGAAAAAATGAAATTCCTTAATTTATAAAGTTTGATTGTAGGGTTATTAACTTAAGTATGCTTTAATTCCCCCTATTCTAATATAATAGAAAGTAAGTAATATATAAATGACTGTAAACCCTAAGTAATTAATTAATAAAATTCCTTATTTTTAAGAATGAAGGTTAAAGGGTTAATAATTTAAGTGTAATTAAAAAGGGTTACTGTAATTAAATATTATAGAAGGTGGGTAATTAAACTGTTACTACTATTAAATATAATGGAAACTTCCACATTAAATAAATAAATGAGATTAAAGGTAAGTGGAAATTGTAGATTATAAAACAAATATATATTAATTAAAGGAATGAAAAGAAACTTGTAAATTTTCACTTACATTCTTAAAACATACATAACTTACCATATAATAAAAAGTTGCAATGTTAGTAGGAAAATGTAAGGGGAAATCTTACAAGTGAAGAGTAAGGTAATAAAGGTATTCAATAAATTTGCTGTTATTAATGAGAATTAATTGTATAAACTTAAGTTAAATTGAAAATTTTACTATATAAGAAAGGTAAGAAGTATGAATAGATGATATAAATTTTAATCAATAAATTGGATACGAATATAATGAATTTTGTAATAAATGAAAATGAAAATTGTAAGAAGTAAAGGCATCACTCCATAAATGAAAGAAAGAAAATCAAACCACTGAAGCATGAAAAAATGTATGATAAGTAATTTGGTTGTTGGGTTGAATTATTATTGTTTGATTTATGTTGTTGGGTAAGGAATTTGAATTTGTCAGATGAATAAATAATCTATCTATGTTCCATCTAAGACTGTTGAGAAAAGGATGCACTTGATAGTTAATTTCATCTCATACAAATTTCAAAGTTTGAATCCAAACAACTATTTGTTTGATGGATTAAATGGTTGCTTTGCTTTGTGTATGTATGCTGTTGTAAGGTGGATGGTTGTTGAATTGTTTGGTTGATTAATGATTGAATCCACTTGAATAGTTCACTTTAAAATAAATATTTAACCTTTTAGATTATATAAGTGAATACAGGTGATGGAAGCAACTGCTACTTTTGGTTCCACAATAATTAGCGTAATTGCCCGACAAATAGGTACGTTTCCGGATTACGTTTTAGCGCTATTTTATATAATTTTTCCCGTGTTGGGATAATATTTTGATAATATATGTAATATATTTGTATATTTTGATATTATATTTTCTCCAGAGTCTCTCCGTACAAAGGAGACTCTGCCAAAATTTTCCGTAAATTTTGGACTTAGAATTTTGTGAAAATGTTTTCCAGCTTTAATAATCTAAGTATAAAAGAATATAATGATTATAAACAGGTATATTTTATTTAAGAAAATAAATTTAGTAAATTATTTTTATAAATAATATTTGAAATAAGATGTACTGTTTTATTCTTCCTTCTCCCTTCTTTTTCCTTTTCGGGGACGAAAAGTTTTGAGTGGGGGAGATTGTAACGACCCGTTGAATTAATAATATTAAATGAATTAAATTAATATGTTTCTAATCTAATTTAGGATAAAATAAAGGTCTTAAGATTTTATTTGAGAAAATGTAGTAATTTGTTATAGTAATTGGAATTTAATGTAACAATTTAATAGTTACATGGAAATAGATTTGAACTATGTAAATTTGCACACCTTGTTATAAGTTAAATATAAGAAACCAATATAAATGTGAATCAGTGAATATTAATAGAAATATTTACTAGAATGGAATTCATTTAATATAAAAGTGTCCGTTGGAATAAATCAATGCAATAAGTGTGATAAGTAATTTTATTGAATGTTGTCTCTAATAAATGTACTTGATTTGGTAATTTAGATATTTATACGTAAAGTATATATATATAAAGATATATTGATTCCAATAGAATTAATTGGAAATCTAATATTAAATATAATGTTGGTAGCAATTGAAATTTACTGTTTTGCAAAATAAATGAGAAATCAAGTCAAATGTGAATTATACCGTAAAGGATCAATTCATTTAAACAGTAGGATTCTAAATAAATAAACATTCTACGTAGGTTGCAATTGGACAATTTATGTAGTTTAATGGAAAAGCAATTGGAATTAATTACCATAAATTGTGTAGTTAGGGTAGTTTTGATTTGTCACTTAAGATGGAGGATTTTTATAAAATGTAATAAATGCAGTTTAAATTAAGGCATTGACGTTTGGGTATTTAAGAAGTGATAAACTAAAATTTATTTATTTATTTGAAAATTTGAAATCCAATTTGTGGATTTATTGCAAATAAGTGAAATTTGTGTTTAACCATTACATCGATAGGAATAAATTAAATTTAAGGTTATATTAATAAAATTTGGACTAGAGAAATGATATGAATCGGTTTTAGAAGCCTTAAATATAAAATGGGAAGTAGACGAGATTTCACGTTACAACCATTTTTAAAAATCCTGATGTATGTAGAAATATTAATGAAATATAACGTAAACCAATGTTGAATCAAAAGAATAGAGTCAACACTTATTTATTCATTTAATGCGATATAACTACGAGTACGATTTATTGCAAATTACATGGAAATCTAATATATAGGACATTACCTAAAAAGGAAGAGTAGATAAAATTTATGATAAACATATTTGTATATGAAGGTTATTGATTTAAGGAGAAATTGGGCAAGTTTTATGTATTTGGGTTAAGTGCAACCTTTAATAGATAAATTTAGTGCAATTAAAAGAAATTGACATTTAATATTTCGATAACTTAAAATTTGATAGGATAAGATGATTTGGGTAATGAAGGGATGACAAATATTAGCTGTGATTCTAGAACGAATTAAATAGATAATGGGAAGATTAAAATCAGGTTCTAAGCAATAATTATTAAATAACAGGATTTATTAAATTTAACGTTGAATACTACGTTACTGAAATTTAAAATGGACTTTAAGAATAATATTTTGAATCATGAACCAAAGTACGTGGCATCCCTATTTGGATAAAGAATGAGTATATAAAAGTTAAAAATCTAATATATGGGGTTTTGAGCATTTAATTTTATAATTCTTAAAATATAGGAAAGTGCAGAAATTAACACTGCAAATTTATATACTTATAATTTTAATTCACATCCAAGCTTGTTAAATCATTTGAAATTGATTAAATTATATAAGTAATAAAATTTGGACAATTTTAGAATATAATATAAAATTTGGATTTTTGTAATTTATTTTAATTTAATTAATGAATATAAAAATAGCCATTTTTGTCACGGACTCGGATTTCGATGAAACCAGTTTCATCGAATCCGTATCAGTGAATTATTTTAGGGTTTCAAGTTTCGTATCGATCGGACCTGTCATTTGATCGTACGGACGCGAAACGCCTTGAAATCAATTTTATTAAAATCAATTTGGAATCAATTTGAAAATATTGATTTTTGCATAACTTCTTCATACGACACGATTTGGATTTGAAACCTTTTCCATTACGTTTAAAACATTTTTAAACATATATTTTGAAATATAGATTGACCAATTTCCGTTCCGGAATAGAAACGGGCTTTTCGGGTCAATTATCGTTCAAAACCCAAAATCCAATCTAACTCATTCTTTCTATTCTGTTTTGCCTATTTATACGTCGCTATAAACCCTAGCAACAACCTCCACTTCATTTTCTCATCCCTAATCCCGAAATCAACCCTAATTGCATTCTAATGGCAATTAGCAAATCAAATAAAGTGGTTAAAATTCAAACTCTTCAAATCATATCATATAATATACCGTTTCGAAGCTCTCGACGAATGGAGTCAGCGTATGGTGTTCGATTTTGGAAACAACGCTCGTATCAACCGGAAATCGTGGTCAAAGGCATCGGCGGCGAAGTCAAAGGGGGTGATTTGGGGGGTTTTGATCGGAGCATCAATTGGCGAAATCGACTTCTGGGTATTGTAGAGCTCGACGAGCGGATTCCAGATCTAGTTTCGATTTGACGATCGGAGCAGCGATGCAGTGGGAATTGACCCCGAAAGGTCACGGTTGCGTCAACTTTGGGGCACAAATTCCGGCGACTGACATCGAATTAGGCAGCGGCGTTGGTTGACGTTAGTGGAGGAGATGATGATCTTTCAATTGCAAGTGGTTGTGCGGCTTAAGGTGGCCTAGGCTTAGAGTGATTTGCGGTCAAAGTTGGTTGCAACGTGAGTAGGTCGTGCATTCTGTTTCCATTTTGCAGCGTGAGTAGGTACTGTGCGCGCATTGCAGGTGAGGGGTAGTTGGTTAAACTGTTCCATTTCCGTCTATTTTATTTTTTTGAATTCAAGCGCAATTTTCGCTATATTTTTCACATACGAACTCCGTTTCATGCGCGATTTTTTTTGTTAGGATCGTAATAAAATTCCGGACTTGATGACGCTGGTTTGGACAAATTCTGAGACGGTCAAATTTTTGGGTTTAAATTGAATTTAAATTCAGTTTAAATTTAAAAGGTGTGTGTTTTAACCCACTCACAACTACTAGAAGCTTTTATGTTTGTTAAATTAATTTTAAAAATGAATAGAAATTTATTTATGAGTATTTGGCATGTTTATTTTATTCATATCTGTGGAATTGCATTTATTAAATTTAACAGTTAATTTAATTAATTTATTGCGTATAAGTTTACAGTTAAAATTTATTTGTTTGGATATGAACTGCTAGTTAACAGTTATATAATTTATTACTGAATATACACTGTAGATTAATAGCTGTTAAATTTAATTTGAATAAAATTGCCAGTATTACCTGTTATGTAGTACCAAAAATAATATTGTTATTGATTGATATTGATTTATGATTGCGATTTGGATGATGGATGATGTTGATGAATGGATGTTTATTGTATATCATTAAATTGCAAATTATCATGCATATTTCCTTTCATTCGGGATTGTGGTTTGAAATGATATACAACCGCAAAATTTTATATCTTTTAAATTGCGGATTGAAATGATAAATATCCTATCACTTGACCATAGGATAGAAAATTATATACAGGCACCGCGGTCTATATATAACTATTTTAATGTGATTTCTATGGTTTGGATGGAATACGGTTTATAATAATCTTAAAATTTATATTGTGTAAATATTTTTCTTCCATATATATATACATATGAAGTTGAAAATTTTGAAATTAAAAAGTGTATAAATCTCTTTAATAAAACTGGAAAAAAAAAAGAAAATGGAATTTGATAATTTATATCATATGTTTAAATGTTAAGTTTGGAAATTTTAAGATATGATATTTATAATTGGATTTTTCCCAAGATAAATTGAAATGAATATTCTAGTATAATTTGAATTGAAAAAATATATATTTTATTACTAGAAATCGGAGTTTTTATCTATTTATGGATTTTATGTGAATATTCAAGACTAATAAATAGAACATTCGATTTGTTGAAAGAATAAAATCCAACTTTAGTTTGAAATATTAATACTACAAATGGATATACGTGTATATATATATATAAATTGAAGTGGTTTTGGAACTTGAGAGAGATAATACAAATTTTGGTATAGACTTTAATAAAGAAATGTATTTGTAAAGCCATGAGAACTATTTTCTTTACAAAGTAACATTTAAGTTAAACCTTTTAATTCATATACCGTTGAATATCCAAACCATTCAAGTTTTTAAAGTTATGGTTTTAAATTATGAATTTCGAAATATTATGCTTTGAAAGGATATTTGGCTTTCAGACGTTATAAATTTTAAAGCATTTGGATTTTTGAAAAGGTTTATATTTGGGATAAAGGATATCATATTGTTTTGGGTTTTAAAATGATATCGTATTCATGATTTTAAAATAGAAATGTTTATTCTGGTTTTAAAGTATGAGCTATTTTTAAATGACCGCGGTGTTATAATAACGATGGGTTGGCAAAGAGACCGGGATCGGATATGGACATACTCTCTGTCGATACCGAAAACCACTTTGACTAACCGTGTACGCGGTGGAGATTCCAGAATGAAGTAGGTGGTGGCGACGTTTCCTGTAAGGTAAATACGTGGACCCGACTCCCGTGAGTTGGCATAAGGTGGCTAAAACAGGAGCGATTCTCAGGCCAATGAGGTCATTCCTCTGATCGGACCCTCCTCTTCGATATTATACTTTGACTTGGAATGATTCAGTGGCCACTTCTATATTTTGATTTTGGGGAGTTAGTACGAGGTGGGCGGTAACTGCGGCTACGCGTTTCCACCAGCCTGGATAGCAATTGGTATATCTACCCTGGCATTGCCTAGTTGTGCCGTGTCACCTACCATACCGAGCCTTTACTACGAGTTTCTATTTGTGTCGTACCTATGGAGTATCCTCTGGTAGCTTCCCGATCAGGAGGTATTACGGTACTGTATAGACTATTGGCATTTTACGTGTTAAGGTGGAAAATGTAAAGCCTTAACGCTATTTAAAAGTAAGTTTATTTTATAAATAGACACTACTATAATAGCGCAATATACTACATAGTAAATAGTTTAACGGATCCTTAGGAGATGTAAATCCCGAGCATCTCTTGAGTTACTGTACTCATATTTATTTCTGTTAATTTAACTCACATAAGATCTTTTAGTTCTGACTCGAGTGTTTTTGTCTTTTCAAATTCGCTCGGGTCAGTCCAAGCGTTTCAGGATCGAAGATTTTAGCTTTGGAGGACGAAGACGAAGAATCCGTATTATATTATTTATAGTATTGCACCACACTCTAAATTTCCGCTGCATTGATTGTATTGGTATGTGTAACTCTGATATTTATTGTATAAAGCAAATCAAGTGTTTGTAAACTGTTTGAACTGTATATTTATTATTATATTTTATCCTTCCGCTGTGAGATTCTGTTTTTTTATTTCTTCTCTGTTTTTCTTATTTACCCCATAACAATCCGCCCTTGCGTATGCTTTGAATTGACACGTGTGTCGGTTTAAAGTGTGCGAAAAGGCGGGATGTTACAATTAGTAGTATGGAAATAAATGCCAACATTGATTTGTAAATAATAGAGGCTTACTTATGTGACTAAAGAGTAACGATAATGTTTATTGTAGGTTACCTATTCATTTAGATGGTTAATTGGAGATAAATTGTAATAAATGTAAATAAATGTTATATTTGTGTGAAGTGTAATACAATGGTTAGGAGTTGTTAGAATGGATATATTAAAGTAATGAATGGGAAAAACTAGGTAACTAAGTTTATATAGTAGTATTGAACTAAATAAAAAGATTTAAATTAAACGAATCAATTGATATATGATTTATTTCTTTAGTATGTTGCATAAAATTTGAAAATCAAATTGCAATTAAAGGAAATTAGGTAGTACGTTATTGCAAATAAATTTAATAAATACATTAAGGAAGTGTAATATATTTCACTGTTAATTATACCCATAAAATGTCAATTTATTTAATAGCAAGATTTTAAATCAATAAACAAATTTATTGAGATTTCAATTTATAATTTATAACATTTAATGGGAAATCAATTACAATTAGTTGACCTAATTTGTGCAGATAGGGAAGGTGTGATTTGTCGTTGAAAATGGTTAATCTGATAAGATGTAATTAATGCTAATTCTATTTATAATATGACAATTGGCTGATTTAAAGAATAGAAAGCATGCTTTATTTATTTGATTGAAGAAAAAATTCAATAATTGAATTTATTGCGAATAAATGAAATTTAACAGTTAAATTTTACGTTGATAGAAATTTAGATGAAATTTGGAGATAGTTGTGCAATAAAGTATGAACCCAATGTTAGTTTCATCTAATTTTTACTAAGGAACTGAATATTATAATGAAAAGTAAATTTGATGGAATTTTTGGAAATTTAATTTATAATTTTCAAATTTAATGAAATTGGGGTTAATATTGAAATTTATAAATTTATCAACTCTAAATTGACAGTTAAATTGGGTTTAAATCATTGTAAATGATTGGAAAATTTAAAATGATAAGAATTGGTAATTATCGAATTTAATTAAATTGACTAAATTTTATTTATTAAATTAATATAAAAATAGCCATTTTGTCCACTGACTCGGATTTCGACGAAACCAGTTTCATTGGATCCGTATCGGTGAATTTTTGTAGGGTTTCAAGTTTCGTAGCGATCGGACTTGTCATTTGATCTTACGAACGCGAAACGCCTTGAAATCGATTTAATTGAAATCAATTTGAAAAATATAGATTTGAGCATAACATATTCATATGATGGAATTTGGACTTGGAACTTGTTCCATCGCGTTTAAAATATTTTAAAACATCTATTTTGATATATGGGTTTACCCAATTCCATTCCGGGGTCAGAGTGGGCTTTTTGGGCCACTTTGTCGTTAACGCGTATTCAACCCGATCCATCTATTCTATTCCAGTTTGCCTATAAATATCCCACTATAAACTCTAGCCTCCCTAATTCTCATTTGTCTGTACGTAAATTCATTCTATTCGTCGTCTTCCTCAATGGCAAACAAAATTCTATATTTCCAGATCCAATTGCAAGTCAAATCCAAAGCATAAAATTCAAAGTCCTCATAAAAATCTGGAAAACATATATATATTGAAGCTCTCAATGAGCGTAATGTTCTGGTGGAATTCGTTTTTCAATCCGATTCATCGTTTGCCCAGAATTTCGAGTTGAACCTCAGCCGTCCATGGGCTAAGGTTTAGATCCAACGGTGGATTCGCGATGTTACGACGATCGGAAGGCATGAAATCGAAGAGGGTGCTGAGGTGAGGAGATCCATACGGTCAAGTCGTGTCCATTGTCGCTGGTTTCGCCTTGATTGGCCATAAAGAGGAGTGGCCGCGACTGCAAAATAGGGGGCCATGGGGGTCGCGCAACCATCAGTAGAGGCGGCTTGGTCAAGGGGAGGTGGCGCAGGCTTCAGATCGTGCCGATGGGTCGAAGTTTGGGCGGCGTTTGGATGGGAATAGCGGCGGCTCATTCCTGTTCGCGTGTATTGAAAGATAGGGTTTTTGACTTGAACGACGTATAGAGGCACGTGGAGAGAGAGAGTGACGTGGTATTGAGCATATTATTTTATTTTATTTTATTTATTTCAAATTTCAAACTCGTTCTAACAACCATAACTTTTACATACGAGATCGGTTTTGGACGCAGCTTTCTCCGTTGGAATCGTATTTAAATCTCGAACATTTTGACGCATATTTGGATGAATTTGGAGTCTGTTCAAATTTTGGGTTTAAATTGGATTTGGATTCAATTTAAACTCAAAAGGTGAGTGTTTTAACCCACTCAATGCTTCTAAAAATTCTTATGTTTGTTAAATTGATATATGATGTGATTTAAAATTTATTTATGGTTGTTTGGCATATTTTTATCATCATCTTAGTTAATTTCATTTATTTAAATTTAATTGCTATTAATTTATTCATCGCATTTAAACTGCCAGTTAAATTGTTAATTAATTATTCCTTGCATATAAACTGCCATTCAAACAGTTATTTAATTTATTATTGAATATAAACTGTTCGTTGATACCTATTATACTTTATATGCTCTATATTGATGTTTTGTTTAAATTTGGATGATGATTGTAACAAATGGTTGATGATTGATATTTGGATGAATGGATGCTATTTTTTATATTGTATAAACTGCAAGTTATTATGCATTTCATTTCATTCGGGATGTCGGTTTGAAATGATATAACCGTAATTTTTATTTTTAAATTACAGATTGAAATGATAAATATCTGTATCACTTGACCGTAGGATAAAAAATTATATATAGGCACCACGGCCTATATATATAAAAATATTTTAAAGTGATTTTCTATGGTTTAGAAAGAAATATCCAGTTTAATAAAAATTAATTTTTGATATTAATCAATATTAATTTATATATATATATAGTTAAATTTTTGAATTTACGCTATGTATAAATTGGTTTAATAAAAATAAGTTGAATAACAGAGTTTGATTGTTTTATTATTGTATGGGTAAGTACCTTTTTAGGATATTGTATATATAAAGTTTTGATGACTTAAATAAAAATTAAGCTGGGAGATAATTATGAAATTTGTTTGAATTGAAGGATTTAAGAATTTGACTTGAATAAAATGGATGTGAAATTTAAATAAAAGTTGAGATTTTTAAAAGGGTATGAGTTTATAACTTGATTTTGGGTTAAAGCGATTTAAATAAATATCGAGTAGATTTATATGAATATATCAAGTTAATAAAATTTAAAGAATATCCAGTTGTTTGAAGTTAAAGGTTTTACTTAAATAATATTGGGCTGTTAAGTAAACATTTCAAATCTAGATAATATAATGGAATTGATATATATGAAATTATTAAAGAATTTGTTTTGAAATTGTAGAATATTTAAAGCTTTGAAATATATGAAAATTGAAATGGTTCATTTGGGAATTTAAACCTATATTTAGAATTTATTTGTAAAACTAAAAAGCTATTTTGTTATGTAAAGCGGTTAAATACTTAAACCATTTAAGTATTAGAAATTTTGTTTCAAATCTATGGGTTTTAATATATATATTTGAAATATTATGATTTTGGAAAAAGGGATATTTATAAAATAAAAATGATATCATATTGATTTGGGGTTTTAAAAAATATAAATGATATCGTATTTATATGGTTTTGAAACGGATATTATATTCTGATTTTAAAGTATAAATTATTTTGCAAAGACCGCGGTGTTATAATAACGTTCGGTTGTTGAAGAGTCCGGGATCGGAAGTTGTTGTACTCTCTGCCAACTCCGAAAATCACTTTAACAACCGTGTACGCAGTGGAGATTCCAGAATGAAGTAGGATGGTGGCGGCGTTTCTTTTAGGTAAATACGGGGACCCAGCTCCCGTGAGTTGGCATAAGGTGGCTAAAACAGGAGCGATCGACGGTTTAAGAAGGTAGCACCTTTTATCGGACACATCCCTTCGATATTCTACTCTGACTTTTGGATTATTCGGTGGCCACTATTGATTTCTTTGATTTGGGGGTGAGGCTCGAGGTGGGCGGTAGCTGCGGCTATGCGTTACCATCTACCCGGAAGCGTAATTGGTATATCTACCCTGGCATTGCCTAGTTGTGTCGTGTCACCTACCTTAGCGCGCCTTATACGATTTTGTTTTGTACCATACCTATGGAGTGTCCTCTGACGACGACCAGTATGGGGGAGATTACGGTACTGTATAGACTATGTGAATATATTTTGTGTTAAGGACTATATGGGTAACCCCTTAACGCTATTTAAAAGTAAGTTTATTTTACAATTAGAAACTATTATAATAGGGAAATATACTGCATAGTAAATAGTTTAACAGATGCTTAAGAGATGTAAATCCCGAGCATCTCTTGAGTTACTGCACTCATATTTATTTCTGTTGATTTAACTTACATAAGATCTTTAGTTCTGACTCGAGTGTTTTGTCTTTCCAATTCGCTCGGGTCAGTCTGAGCATTTCAGGATCAAAGACTTCATTTTTGGAGGACAAAAATGAAGATTTCATTATTATTGTTGTTACATATGATATGGTTCCACTACACACTGTATTCCACTACATTGATATTTATTGGTATGTGAACTCTGATATTTATTGCAAAAAGAGGAATCAAATGTTTTGTAAACAGTTTTATGAACTGTATATTGGTTATTATATTTTATCCTTCCGCTGTGAGTTTCTATTTTATTTTATTTCTTTCTTGTTTTTCTTATTTACCCCATATCAATCCGTCCTTCCGTATGGTTTGAATTGGCACGTGTGTCGATTTAAAGCGTGCGGAAAGGCGGGACGTTACAACTTAAGCATACAAATATAACTTAAACTTATATAATATACCTTTACTTTCTAATTGTTTATATACATATTCCAAAACTTCAAGCTATTATGACCTAAATTAGGGAGTTTAAAAAATGTGGAATTCTACTATTACCTCAAATTAGTAAGTTATAAAACTTAATCCTTTGTTTTATTTAACTAAGGTCTTAATTTAGGAAATATTGTTTATCTTATCCCTATATTAGACAACTTTACTAAGTGTACATCTTTTTCTTACTAATTCTATGATTATCTACTTAACTTATTTACCTATCCATTTCTAAATCAAATTTCTTAACCTTAAATCCGTAAAATATCTTATAGTCAAATTGTTAAACTTAATTCACATGGTATCTGTTACTTAAACATTTTCATCCAATAATCAACCTACTAACCACATTATTCAAAACTTCCCATTTTTTTTTTAACTTTTTTCTTAACCTATCCACTTCGAATCTTACTTCATTTTGAATTACAAATGTTACCCTAAATGTTTCACTAATTCAAATCGTGCATTTTACTTCATAGGATATTTGTACTTAGCTTTCAAATCTATTAATTTTGATGATCATTAAATCATTATTTCTTAATAACCAAATATCTAGGGGTATATGATTAAAGTCCTAAATTATAGTTTTCAGCTAATTGATTCTTACCTTTATAGTTAAATTGTGCAATTCAAATCGTAAGATATTCATTTTTAGTTTTACTAAGCAAAATTACAAACAATCCATAATTTCAAACCAGGAAAAATAATATCCCCGTTAATATTTAAAATATAAACCCAAGGTAAAATTATTTCATTTACCAACTTTTTAAAACGAAACCATTTTTTATAAAATTGACAAATACATGCTCATTATATAATTCTCTCAACTCATTCTAGGGTGTTACTAACCCTATCTCTAATGGATTACTCATCCTAGGATATAACTAATGCAATCTATGAAGAGCTTTTATCCTACCAAAGCCAACCTTCTTGCTTAACTTCAGCTCTGATACCAAATGTGATGATCAACGATTCTGTACCCTTTGTGCCGACAATAAACCACACATGTCAGACCCAAATTGCACGGGATTGTGGATTATCATAGGTAATAAAGAAAAATAGACAGAATATAATCTCACTCGAATGGAATAATATACAATGTCGAGCAGGTGTCTTTATAGCGGAAATTTTTAAAATATATATATATATATATATATATATATATATATATATATATATATATATATATATATATATATATATCAGAGTCTAACCTAAATTCAACTTGGATAGTTATAAACATATGTCTTTACAATTGTTGACAAATATCAAACAAAACAACCAGTAGTGGATAACAAAATATGTCCATATGTAGATGAATATCTACAGCTCTCCTCTGGAAACTTCAACCGTCTTCGACCAAACCTGAAACTACTCGGATCTGACACGAGTATTGAAAGTACCTAGATCAGGCTTGAAAAACCAGCATGAGAAAAACTCAATAATAAATGACAGTGTCGTATATCAGCCTTTGAATATAATCCTTTGAAAAGAATAAGTATCTCATAAGACCATGCCACACATAAATACGGATGGGTTTTTACCTTATGATAACTTAAAAAATTTATATCAAAACATTTGATGTTATTTTTAACGACATCTCCTTGAAAACATTTGCAAATAAACTTAATAACCTTTTCCAAAATTGTTACCATTCTTAAATTCCAGCATACTAGGTTCTACAAACTAAACAGTGGGTTCTTATTGGAGAATGGATTTCCATTCAAATGAACAAGTGAAGGGACTACCTTCCAATGGGTACATCTCTAGATGGATGTCCTGAGGCACAAAACATCTGCCCTCTACCAACACAAGACTGGCCTACCTCCTTATCTAGGTATTACCGAATATGTTATCCCTGGTCGTTACCGGCCTTTAAACCGGGCGTCGGAGCGTATAAACCACATTAATTTACATCCCAAATGTCATAGCCGAAAGAATTATATCTAGAAGGGGATGATCATAATCTAATTGGAAATGACCCACTTAGCCTTATTGCATCTAACCCAGTTTCAGTCATTTCCGGCTGATGAGGCTTGAGGCAACGATTACCTTTTCAAATAGCGCATCTTCTTTCACTTTGAATGCCACATTGCCATTCCACATTCACATGAATAACTTTTATAAACAAATAACTTCATGAACTTGTAAGGATCGGGAAAGGGTGTTAAGCTAAGAGAAGGTGTCTTCTCCACCGCCAAACTGATATACTTTTATAGAGATCACTCATTGTGATTTAGAATGCAAGGTCAGACACTCATCCATACAAGTTCATTCTAGGACTGAATGAAACCGAAGGTACGTTCTTTGGCCATTACTAGGCAAGGAATCCTTATGTGTTTGATGTTTTTCATAACAAAGAGGCCACCACTATAATATAGTGAATCGGGAGTTTATCCCCAATTAATCAACAAGTTGTCCCTCGTAATTATTCGTCTCAATATCTCCGTCTTCAAACATCTTCACTTTTCGAACACGTAAACTGGTTCGAAGTGGTTTTCGAATAGGAATCACACAAATGTGATCCAGGTTCCTTCGAAATCCAATTATCGATAAAAAGTGAATATATGTATATGTGATTTATTAACTGTTTTCACTTTAATTCTTCTTGGACGATTTCGAAATCTCTTTCTTTTATCTTGAAGAAATTCTAAGTTAATTCATTCTTTTTCATTGGATAATATTTCAAATTTACTCACTTAATTCTCGATCAAAATTCCTTAACTTTTAGGCAGGTCAAAAATAATGTTACTTAAGACATTGTTTACTGTAAACCCAAAAATAAATCTTAGCAAGCATTATTGAGTAAATAGGATCATAGAAATCATTTTAATTTTAATCAATATCAATTTCTGCATTCAACAAGTGCTATGCGCGGAATAATGGTGAAATCACCTTTTAAATTTGTAACGACCCGCCCTTCTCAACCCTCGAAAATCGACACAAATATGCCACTATATAATATGCTGACAATCGATTGTTGGAAAAGATAGATTGCTGAGGGAAAGAAGAAGGAGGTAGAAGAAGACATAAAAAAAACAACAGAATCTCACAATCGCAGCGGAACAATATATAATAGATAAATGACTGATCTTTAAACAAAAAGAACTATAACCGTTTTATACATTACACCATCAGAGTACAACAAAATTCATAGCACACAATTGGACGGTTATCATAACCTGTCCTCACAAACCGACTACGCACTTAATCATACACAACGAAACATACGTCAAATATGTGCGATACATCTCGCCATCCAGCTCGTCTCCTGAGCTCCATAGCATCCTTTCATGTATTCAATAATACTCCGTTTGACCCAACCATTATAGTGAAATAATAGATGAGTTGGTCTGGAAAACCAGAGTGAGAAAACACACTCAATTGGATTATTAAAGTTTCAAAAATCCTTTGAAATCAAAGGTATCTCGTAAGACCACATCACAAATAAATATGCCGGGTTTTTATCTTCTGATAGCTAAAACATTTTTATCAAATTCGTTTGATATTATAATAGTGTCTATAGAAAATAAAAAAGAATCTAGCTGAAATGCTTGCATCTCAGGTTTCAGCAATAGTTGGGCACAATAAAAACGTACAAGCGCTTATTGGAGATTGGATTGCACACAATGGCAGGGCTACTGGGGTACCGCCCATCACACTACCTGGTCTAGGTCAGCGTACCGAGGATCCACCCTGATCCCTTGCAACACATGACCGAAGCTACCCCTTACTAGATAGTCCGAATAAGATCATCCCGCGGTTGGGATTAGAAACTGCCCATACAGCCGAATAAAAAGGGACATCTACACAGGGATGACCTTAACCTAATTGGTTGCTAGCAACTTAGCCTTGATGCACCTCCCCTGTTTTAGTCATTCCTGGTTGATGAGGCTTGAGGCTACGTGTTATGCGTTACCTTTTTAGCACACATTCACTTAAAATGCTCATCGTCCTCCTGACGATGTTATGATAGTACTCATTCATACAAGTCCGTTCCCGGTCCAAACGGAACCGAAGACACTACTCCTGCTACATCCATTTTGGAATCACCCTCGGGATTAGTAGAGATTAGACCTTGCACTTCACTACGCCATCTTCGACTCCAAGCTCTTGTCTTCCCCACGGAAACATTCTGTGACGGCCACCCATAACTCCTGCACCAAACAAGGAAATAGTGCGCTGTAAAGTGTGCCAGGCAGCCATGGATGATCATCAAGGTAAGGTAAAAACAGCGGAGTCTATCGTATTACTCACAGCGCATGGGTAAAATACAATAGAATATATATATATATATATATATATATATATATATATATATAGTGAAGCTCCACAAAACAGAATCTCCTTAAATAAGCCTCATAGTAGTTTGATGCAAAAATCTGAATAGTCAATACATCAAGCCTCACTACATATCACTCAGAGAATATACAAGCAGCGGAACATCCAGTACATATAGTAAGAAAAATAATATGCAAGCCTCCAGCTCGTCTTCGTCATCAGCATCGTTGGTCACTAAGAACAGCACCTGTCACCTGCTACCTTGTCGAATCACCTAAACACCTTAAAAACAACACACTCCAAATCTAGACACCGAAGGATCTAGCTTGATCCGCCAAAATTCCGCTTCAAACGATGAAATCTCTCTTCAATGGATGGAGATCTTCAATCTATGCTCTTGGATCTTCGATTAGATCTTCAATTTGGATGTAAGAAAGCATTAGATTAAATAAGAGACAAGAAGTGAAGAAGTGTAGTACTCGAGCTCTCAAAATGGCAGAACTTCGTCGCTTCAAAATCCGGATCCCAAAAATGAAACTAACCCGTGTATTTATAGGCCGAAAAACCCCTTAGGTCGTTCGCTCTTAATTCGTTCACGACCTAAAAATCCCAGACCTACGACCTAACGGTTCCCCCGACCTACGGCCTAACGACTCGAGCCAATGCGCGACTTAAAACACGACCTAACGGTTCAAGCCATCACGCAACCTAAAACAAACATGACCTAACACATGCGCGACCTAACATACAAGCCGCGTTCCTACCTAAGTCGTATGGACGACCTAACGACTTAACGAAACCCCACGACCTATGACCTATCAACTTGAGTATATGCGCGACCTAACATTCAATCCTTCACGCGACTCAACGACCTAACACATATACGACCTAACACATGCAGCGACTCAGCGACTTAACGCTACACAACTTAACCACCTTAGGTCGTCTCTCGACCTAACTTAAACAAAAGGCCTCCACGACCTAAACTTCAACGACCTAAGCTATCATCCTTAAGTCGTTCAACCGACCTATCCCCCTTAGGTCGTTAACTCGTTCAATCTCCTAGGTCGCTACTCCTATACCGCTAATCCCTTGGTCGTCAACTTCCTTAGGTCGCTCACCTATGCCGTTAATTCCTAAGTCGTTAACCTCCTTAGGTCGTTTACCTATGCCGCTAGTTCTCTTAGGTCGCTAACTCCCTTAAGTCGCTCCAACCCCCTAAGTCGCTCCACCGACCTAAGCTACTATACGACCCAAGCTATCACACGACCTAAGCTATCACACAATCTAACTCCTTAGGTCGCCTAAACCCTTAAGTCGCCGACTTCCTTGGGTCGCTCTGCCTTATCTTTAGGTCGCTCAACACTCAGGATCTTCTGCGACCTAACCTCTGGACGTCTTAAGCTCTGGTCGACTTAAAACTCTGGACGACTTAACAACACTAACGACCTAATAACAACGGTTTTACGATCTTTCGATATGTAAAATACGGGTCGTTACATTCTCTCCCCCTTAGGAATTTTGCCCCCGAAATTCCAAACAAACAAGAACCAAAAACTATTCTGCATGCCTACCATCCATAGCAACCAACAAACCATGCATCCAATTACTAGCCTACCATGCAGAATTCTAAGACTAGAACAAGTTACAATGTCATGAGATGACACGACACCTTATGGTCATACCTCGAAGAGTTCAGGATAAGCTACCTTTATCCTCTCTTCCACCTCCCATGTACAGTCGTTAACATCATCACTCCATTGTATCTTGAGCAACCTAACTACCTTCCTCTTAAGCTGTTTCGTGTCAGTTTCCACAACACGAAGCGGCTTACGAGGTCTCTTATCAACTGGATTAACCTCAAAATCTTTACAGCTATCAGCAGAAACCACTGTATTCGATTCGTGCACATACTTCCGCTGATACGATACATGAAAAACATTGTGCACACCCGACATCTTTTTTGGTAACTCCAATTTATAGGCAAGCTTTCCAATTCGCTCGATGATCGAGAATGGTCCAACAAATATCGGAGTCAATTTTCCTTTCCTCCCGAATCAAATAACATTCTTCAGTGGAGAAGTCTTCACAAAAACCATATCACCTAAGTCGAATTCCAAATCCCTACGACGCTTATGGGCATAACTTTTCTGACGGTCTTGGGCTGCCTTCATTCGTTGCCGAATGATCTCTATGCAATCCGAAGTCTGTTGAATCAATTCTGGCCCAAGTATCAACTTTTCTCCCGTTTTCAACCAACATGTCGGGGAGTTACACGGTCTTCCATACAATGCTTCATACGGCGCCATACCAATGCTTGACTGGTAACTATTATTATACGAAAATTCCACCAAATGTAGATGATCTTCCCATGATCCTCCGAAGTCCAAAACACATGCTCTGAGGGGATCTTCCAAAACTCGGTTGACTCTCTCAGTCTGACCATCTGTTTGGGGGTGATAAGCTGTACTCAAACACAGCTCAGTTCCCAAAACTTCCTGGAAGCTCTTCCAAAATCCACTAGTGAACAATGGGTCTCGATCGCTCACTATACTTTTCGGAATACCATGGAATCGAACTATCCACTTAACACACAACTCAGCCAACTTCGATGCAGTCCTAGTTGATCGAACAGGAATAAATCTTGTACTCTTAGTCAAACGATCTATGATGACCCAAATCCCTTCATTTCCCGCTCTTGTTCTAGGTAACCCATCGATAAAATCCATCGATATTTGCTCCCACTTCTATGTAGGAACTTCTAATGGCTAAAGCAATCCACTTGGCTTCTTCTGCTCGGCTTTTACCAACTGGCAGTTCATACACTTGGAAATAAAATTTCCAAGATCCTTCTTCATACCTTCCGAGTAATAGGTTCTCTTCATATCCCGATACATCTTAGTTCCACCTGGATGAATTGTCAGCTTCGAGTGATGACTTTCCTTCAGAACTTCATCTCTCAATTCATCTATATCGGGAACAACTAGTCGTCCTTGCTTCCGAAGCCAACCCTCTCGATCGACCTCGAATCCTTTATCCTTCTCTGGGTCCAACCCAAATTCCAAATCATGGATAATCTTGACAAGCTTATTGTCTCGCTTTTGGCCCTCACCAATTCTTTCCACAAGAGTAGGTCTTATCGATAAGTTTGCCAACATCTCGGGTTCCAATTCACAACTGGTCCTGAAGTCAAATCCTGCCAAATTCTCAAGACTCTTCCATTCTGAAAACATGGCCCCCAATCCTGCATGTCTTCGACTTAACGCATCTGCCACTGCGTTACCCTTTCCCGGAGTATAGGCTATACCAAAATCATATGATGCCAAAAACTCTAGCCACCGTTGCTGCCGAAGGTTCAAATCCTTTTGGGAGAAAAGATACTTCAATGACTTATGATCTGTAAACAACTCGAATCGAACTCCTAATAGGTAATGTATCCATATCATCAGAGCAAATACAATCGCCGCTAACTCCAAATCATGAGTCGGATAATTCCTTTCATGAGGCTTCAGTTGTCGACTTATATATGCAACAACTTTACCCTTCTGCATCAGCACTGCTCCAAGTCCAGTACCACATGCATCGGTGTAAACCACCATCTCATCATTTCCACTTGGAATAGTCAAAACAGGAGCACTTGTTAGTCGCTCTTCCAGGATTCTGAAAGCATGCTCACACTTAGCATCCCGTATGAATACTTGGTTCTTTTTCGTCAATCCTGTTAATGGTTCAGCTACCTTGGAAAAGTCTTTGATAAATCGACGATAGTATCCTGCTAATCCAAGAAAACTTCTCACATCAGATGCATTCTTGGGTCAAACCCAATCTTGGATTGCTGCCACCTTGGCGGGATCAATCGCTATTCCACTTCCAAGGATAATATGGCCTAAGAACCTCACTTCGCTCTTCCATAATTGACACTTCGAAAACTTAGCCTTTAGCTGATGTTTCCATAGGGTTTCCAAAATAATACGCAAGTGCGTCGTGTGCTCTTCTTCATTACTGGAATAAATCAAAATATCATCCACGAACACTAGTACGAACTTGTTCAACTGATCCCTGAACACTCTATTCATAAGATCCACAAAATATGCTGGTGCATTGGTCAATCCAAACGACATTACCATCCACTCAAAGAAACCAAACGGTGTCCTGAAAGTAGTCTTCGGCACACTATCCTTTGCCACTCTTAATTGGTGAAATCCCATTGCCAAATCCATCTGAGAAAACACCTTGGCTTCGTGAAGCTGATCAAACAAGTCATCTATTCTCGGCAATGGATACTTGTTCTTCTTAGTCACTTTATTCAGCTCACGATAATCCACACACAACCTCAATGATCCATCCGCTTTGGTTGCAAACACAACTGGTGCAACCCATTCAGACATACTACGCCGAATGAATCCTTTCTGTAAAAGATCATCAACTTGCACCTTCAACTCTTGCTGTTCCCTAGGCGCCATCCGCCTAAGAGGCATCATAACAGGTATGGCTCCTTCAACTAGATCGATGCGAAACTCGATCTCTCTATGCGATGGTAACCCTTTGACCTCATCAAAGACATCCTCAAATCCATTTGCGATCGGCACCGATGACAGTCCATCCTGTGGAACAACCAGCGAATACATGAAGCTCATGAAGACGCCTTCCTCATGCTTACATCGTATCACAACCTTTCGCCCTTCCACATTCTCGACTGTCACCTCTAGCCTTTTACAATCAACCTTTGTCGCGTACTTCGTAAGCCAGTCCATACCCAAAATAATTCCAAACCCCGCAAAGTTTAGAACAAAACAATCACAAACAAAAGAGCAATCATGACTCGATACAACCAGATCATGACATATCATAAACAGACAGGACGAACCCCCAACTAGATTAGTCACAACCAATGATCTATCAACAATATCCGGTTCTAAACCCAACCGGCATACAAGTTCATTACAAACAAAAGAATGCGACGCCCCAGTATCAAATAACACTCTAACTGGAACACCACAAATGGAAAGGGTACCTTGTACCACCACACTCTTTCCTTTCTCTTCTGCAGTAGGAGCTTTTGAAGATGATGGCACAGCCCCTAAAGCATAAGCTTGCACAATCTGCCTGTCCTTCCTTGGTTCTGGACAATTCTTCTTGATATGCCCCGGCTTGTCACAGTTATGGCACTTCACCGACACCTTTGGATTCTTGCAATCTTTGGAGAAATGGCCCTTCTGCTGACAATTATAGCAGGTCACTTCGCCCTTCGGCTTCTTCTGGCCATCCTTACCCTTCTGCTGCTGCTGCTTCCTCTTCTTGTTTCCACCTTGCTGTGGTTTAGACTCCTCCTTGGTCACAGCAACAACAAATCCTTCTTTAGGAAACAAATTCTCGTGCCTGAGAGCCTTCTCCACAAGCTTCTCAAATGGATCGTCCAGATGATCCACCAACTGCCTCCCTAGATAAATGTCCAAGCCTGTCACAAACTTCTCGTTCTTCTGATATGGAGATTCAATATACGACCGAGCATACTTGGACAAGGCTTCAAACTCAGAAACATACTCAAGAACTGGTCTTCCTCCTTGCTTGAGCTCCATAAACTTCTTGAACAGGACAGATTTCTGAGCTGTAGAAATGAACTTAGCTTCAAATCTGGCTTGGAATTGCTCCCAAGTAATTTCTTCCTCTGGAGTATCAATGGTGATAGAGTTCCACCAGTCAGAAGCTCTCCCTTGAAGCTGTCTTGATGCGAGCTTCCTCTTGGTTGCATCCTCGATTCCCAAATCACCAAAGATTCTTCTACAAGCATCTATCCATCTCTGGACTTCAATGGTTGACTCTGTTCCCAAGAAAACCTTCCCTCCAAGAGCAGTATAGTCTTTACACAACTTAGCAAAATCCACCGGTCTTGGAGCTTGAACTTGAAACCCAACATCTACTGCTGTCCCCGGAGCTGGCATCCTCCTCATGATCGAAGTCATCATAGCCTCGAACATAGCATCATACTCAGCAGGCCCCTCAGCAGCATGGCCTTCCCTAGCAGCTGGTCTCCCTCTTCGACTCATTCTTAATATCTATAAAAAAAAATATTAGTGCACCTTGAGAACCAACTGCATAAGAGGTTCAAATCCTTCTAAGCCACTATATTATATATAGTAATCATCCATAAAAATACAATTACGTCTCTCATACGTAGTTACGTTAGCGAGCGTTGGCTAATATCGATTAACCAAAGCTCTGATACCAAATGTGACGACCGCCCATGACTCCTGCACCAAACAAGGAAATAGTGCGCTATAAAGTGTGCCAGGCAGCCATGGATGATCATCAAGGTAAGGTAAAAACAGCGGAGTCTATCGTATTACTCACAGCGCATGGGTAAAATACAATAGAAAAAATATATATATATATATATATATATATATATATATAGTGAAGCTCCACAAAACAGAATCTCGTCAAATAAGGCTCATAGTAGTTTGATACAAAAATCTGAATAGTCAATACATCAAGCCTCACTACATATCCCTCAGAGAATATACAAGCAGCGGAACTTCCAGTACATATAGTAAGAAAAATAATATGCAAGCCTCCAGCTCGTCTTCGTCATCAGCATCGTTGGTCACTAAGAACAGCACCTGTCACCTGCTACCTTGTCGAATCACCTAAACACCTTAAAAGCAACACACTCCAAATCTGGACAACGAAGGATCTAGCTTGATCCGCCAAAATTCCGCTTCAAACGATGAAATCTCTCTTCAATGGATGGAGATCTTCAATCTAAGCTCTTGGATCTTCGATTAGATCTTCAATTTGGATGGAAGGAAGCATTAGATTAAATAAGAGATAAAAAGTGAAGAAGTGTAGTACTCGAGCTCTCAAAATGGCAGAACTTCGTCGCTTCAAAATGCGGATCCCAAAAATGAAACTAACTCGTGTACTTATAGGCCGAAAAACTTCTTAGGTCGTTCGCTCTTAAGTCGTTCACGACCTAAAAATCCCAGACCTACGACCTAACGGTTCCCCCGACCTACGACCTAACGACTCGAGCCTATGCGCGACTTAAAACACGACCTAACGGTTCAAGCCATCACGCAACCTAACACAAACACGACCTAACACATGCTCGACCTAACATACAAGCCGCGTTCCTACCTAAGTCGTCTGGACGACCTAACGACTTAACGAAACCCCACGACCTACGACCTATCAACTTGAGTATATGCGCGACCTAACATTCAAGCCTTCACGCGATTCAACGACCTAACACATATACGACCTAACACATGCAACGACTCAACGACTTAACGCTACAAAACTTAACCACCTTAGGTCGTCTCTCGACCTAACTTAAACAAAAGGCCTCCACGACCTAAAATTCAACGACCTAAGCTATCATCCTTAAGTCGTTCAACCGACCTATCCCCCTTAGGTCGTTAACTCGTTCAATCTCCTAGGTCGCTACTCCTATACCGCTAATCCCTAGGTCGTCAACTTCCTTAGGTCGCTCACCTATGCCGTTAATTCCTAAGTCGCTAACCTCCTTAGGTCGTTTACCTATGCCGCTAGTTCTCTTAGGTCGCTAACTCCTTTAAGTCGCTCCAACCCCCTAAGTCGCTCCACCGACCTAAGCTACTATACGATCCAAGCTATCACACGACCTAAGCTATCACACAATCTAACTCCTTAGGTCGCCTAAACCCTTAAGTCGCCGACTTCCTTGAGTCGCTCTGCCTTATCTTTAGGTCGCTCAACACTCAAGATCTTCTACGACCTAACCTCTGGACGACTTAAGCTCTGGTCGACTTAAAACTCTGGACGACTTAACAACACTAACGACCTAATAACAACGGTTTTACGATCTTTCGATACGTAAAATACGGGTCGTTACACACTCAAATCAGATCGAAGTGGTTTTCGAGAAATTAATCCCGATCCCGGTCTCTTTGAAACGATCAGCACATTGGCCAATATTGATAGTCGGTTATTTAACTATCAAATAACATCCACAAACAACCATCAGACCTTAATAATTTCCCAAAAAAAATTTCAAATTTTTTTTGCAAGATAATTTCCACACTTCACTCCTCCGAAAATAGTTTTCAAATCACTTTTCTCTCACGGAATAAATTTCCACGCAATTGTTTTATCTCCACTGAAAATCACCAAGTCTTGATACTTCAGATTTAAAAAAAAAATTAAATCACTTTATCCAAAAATATATACTTTAAAACATTTAAAATAAAAACTACTTAAACATTTTATTTAAATATTAGTTATGAAATTTTATAATAATTTCTCATGTAAAACTAAAGCCAAAACTAAATTTAAAATAAAAGTTATTTTAAAAGGTATAAATATTAAATAATTATCCTTTAAATCATAATACTAGTTAAACCTTTAAAATAATTTACTTATATAATTAACTTTATAAATATTTACTTTTAAAAATTTTAGAACCACTAAATAACAATTCTTTCTAAAGTATTTTTTTTGAAACCCCTTTAAACCTCTAACTTATACTTGGAAATCTTTCTTTGAAAATATATACTTGGTTTTTTAGAGAAATACACTTCCCTTTCCACACCTTTAAAATAACCCACTATTTATTTTTAAACAAATCACCATTTCCTTATAAATTCCCATCCTGAATTTATACTTCCAAATTATCCTTTGATAAATATTTCTCTTTATTTATAAGCCCCGTTTATAAATTCCATAATCTCATTCTCCTTTAGTCCTAGTTTCAACACTTCGTAAGTTTTCAAATCGATTTTCAAAATTAACTTCATTTTAAAATAAATTCCTTAATTTACCCAAATTTATTTCAAAACCCATTAATTTCATATTCACTTCTATATTTATGATTTAAAATCTTATTTTAAACTAAAACATCCATTTCATACTTCATTCAAAAATTCTTCCCTTTTTATTTCCTCTCAAACATTTTAAATATTAAATTCTTAAAATAAAATCCTTTAGTTTTTAGACAGTATCACTTAAGTCTCCAAAACTATTTATTTTCATTTATTTAAAATCTCTATTTTCTTTTCCATACTCAGAATTTATTTAATAGAATATAAAAATCAAACTTTTATATTTTTTCCAAATTCAATCTTTAATTTACCCAAATTCACTACAATTATTTTACTTAGAAATTTCCCTTTTTATTCCCTTTAAAAAATCCAAACTTATGTATTTTTCATTTTCTCGAAATACCAATATATATATATATGTATATATGTATATGTATTTATATATATATATATGTATATGTATACATATATATTCAACCAAGCCATGACATTCAATAATTTCAATTACCAATATAATCAATATAATCCATCATAGATTATCACATAAATCATATTACTGAATATAAAATAAATCAACATTTTGAGGAATCCGGTTGGATCCCTCCAACCTGTTTCCCTGCATCTACAGACGTTAGCACAATATAAAATACCAATCCCATTTCGAGGTGGAATATCGCGGTGTATGGGGTCATCCGCTATTATGTCGGACGTATAAGGTCTTATCCCCTATATAATGCGGGAAATCAATCACCCCAATATATATACTACATAAAATATAACACATCCAAACTGATAATAAATCATCAATTCTAGCAATCGATCCAATAATTTGAATTTTAACTATATAAATTTAATGGAAATCTAAATGAGTGAGATTAACTCACCTTTGACTTTTAATTTGCAATTCGATCCACAATGACATGATTCACCACGATTTAGACCTTGTACAGACATTAGATGATTTTATTAATATTCGAACAAATCAAACAATCAAATTTCTGTTTGATAATTTTAATTAACCAATGATTTCATTTTAAACTAATAATTTGGTTTTTAAGCTAACTTCTTTTTAAATAATCTTTGGTAACTAAAATAATTTAATAAGTTAATAAAACAAGTTAATCGCCAATATATATATATATATATATATATATATATATGTAAACACACATAGTTGATTTAATTTTTAAATAAACAGTTTTTAAACCTTACTGCAATTTCTAATAAGTGAAATAATGATCTCTAAGTAAATTTGAAGATTCAAACTTGAATAAAGTTGTACTAAAAACGTTTTAAGAATTAAATTACCTTAATCTGCACTGAAAAACATCTCATGACCCAACCCCCGACAAAAACAGCTACCCACCGAGATCATCGCGACGTCGCCGATCCTAACCCTCTCAAAAAAAACCGTAGCTTTGCGAGCTTCTAGCACCACCTTCCACCAGCGACGCTTCACTACTCTTTGATTCGAGAATCCCCACCAAGGCTCCTGCACGCTGCATCAACGCAAGCGCGATTCGCGATGCACCGCGACTTCACTGCTTACCCAAACACCTACACGCGCTCCTCCTATCATCGACCATGCCGACGTCAAAACCATGGTGATGCTGCTGAATCCCCATAGTGCACCTGCGAAGGTGACTTTTCCTTCCCAAGCTCCGCTCTGTTGCAAATCGAATGTTTCCGTCGAGTCGAGGATTCTTATCGTCTTCGATTCGATCTGCGTCATACCCTATTTTTTCTTAAAAGGGGAAATCGTGAATTTAATCTGCGAATGAATTTCGAAAGGAGGATAAAAGATATGATTTTTCTGCCGTTAAAATTTTCTACTGAGATATTTGATTTTCTTTTAAACGAGAACAGAAGAAAGTAATTCATATTGGTCGTTTTAAAATTTCAGCGCGAGCTTCCTCTTTTTATTATTTTTATTTTTGAGATGTCACGTGTTATTAGGGAGGACAAGTGTTGTAATGGAGGGAACGTGTTAAATCATGAAACATTATTCAAAATATAAAATATATATCAAATTTAAATTTTAAATTGTCTTGAATTCGCAACTCAAAATCTCAACCTCCCATCGAGGTGTGTCGTACAGCATTTATAATGTTATATCCCTATTACGAACACGATGGAAAAGGTTTCGAGGCTTAACTCGGTCGTATGGAGAAGATAGCTTTTTGGAACCAGATATTATTTTGAATTTCCGATATAAATTTTAGCGTGTTAATCTACCGTACGATCACACAACAACAATAATTACTACGAAATTTAAAATCCGATAATAAAACATTATTATGGGTCCAACGGAACTAGTTTCGTCGAATTCCGAGAGAGTGCCTCGGAAGGCTATTTTTAAGTATCGATTTAAGCGATATATCTTTAAAACTGAACAAAACACTTTTAAATTCAATTTTAACACTTCTATTATCTTCGATATTATTAACATAGATTCTATAAGCCTTCGAATTATTTTTAACTAGCTTAAACTGAAGATTCAATATTTTACCCAACTTTCAATAATCAAATTCAATAATTTAATTGCTAAATAAATAGTGATATTTGAAATTCAAGTTAAACTAACTTTCAAATATTTAAATCAATTAAATATTCCAATTTCAAATATCCAAAAATTCTAGGTCATCACATTCCTCTCCCTTAAAAGAATTTCGTCCCCGAAATTACTAGTAAAGAAGAATGATCCACAACCCGTTAACTATTTCCCTAATCCAAATAGTTTTTTAACAACTTCTCAAAACAATCTTTTCGTTAAAGACACACTATTACTCTTATTAACTTTCCAAACTATTCCATAAATTCCAAACAATATTATTTACTCAACAATTCAAATTCTAATTTAAATTTAAAACCAAAATTTAAATTATCAAAATTTTCTCAAAATTTTTTTAAGTCCCTAAATTTTCGAAAAAATTCGCCTGGGTCTCCTCTGCGGTTAGATCAGTACAACTACAAAATGCCTTTACGGGCCCCCAAATTCAAAAGAAAACAAAAAACCAAGTGGCTAGATTAGAAAACTATCAAATTTCATGTGACAATTAAATATATACCTTTTAGTCGGGTAATTCATATTTATCTTCTGAAATCGAAGACATCATTTTATCCTTTGCCTTTAAATAGCTGTATACTGCTTAGCAATAATATCCAATCATAGCATTCAAAATCATTTTGTACCTTTCTTTATAAAGTTTTAATATCTATCTCATTCAAGCCCGTACGATGCATATATATCATCCGTACGCAATACCAAATCCGATCGCTGACTCGATCACACAATTTCACTTCCAAACTAGTATCGTCCACCCGACTCTCTAATGCGGACTCAGATCTGGTTTCTTGATCAGAAACTGTCATTCTCCTTGCATTGTCCTGAACTATGATAGAGAATTTTCAGAATCAATAAAAAATCCATATCCAGGGTTTGCTGTCGAAAATCGAGTGAAAATTCCCAACTCGGTTCAATATAACTATCTCGAAATTTTATGCTCGAATCTGGATGAAAATTGTTATGCAAATAAAATAATATACGTACATCTTACGTATTTATCTTATGTGATTATTTGTTATATCGAATCTCTTCTCATTCACATTTATTTTGATTTCTATTTACGTATCCATACTTATCATTTCACACACTTTATTAAATCTTCATTCAAATATTAACTTAATATATTTTTCCCAATATCAAATTTTACTTTAAGAACTTCACCATTTCCTCTCAAGTTCAATATATTTATTTTAAACACTTTAGTATTCATTTTTACTTCATCACTGAAGTTTATCTATTTTTATTCAAAATTTTAAATTTTAAATTTCAATTTAAACTCAATTTATCTCCAAATTTAAAATATTGAATTCTATTAACCACATCTCAACCCATATTTACTTTCCTGGTTATTGTAATTATTTCCATCCACTAATTTGTTTCCAATCCAATTCAATTTCAAATCTCAAATAAAAGTTTATTTCCAAATTTTTACTTCTTTTAGTTCCTTCGAATAATTTTTCAACTTTACTTTACTTAACCCAATTCAAATTGAATTCCAATACTCGGTTTCAACTCTATTTACTTACTCATTTCACTTAATTGGTTTATTTCACTCATTTATTTTGACATAATTCAAATTTAAACATTATTCAAATGTTCAGTTCCAATTTCATTGACTTACAAATTCAGATTAACTTGTTGCTTCACAAATTTATTTCCAACTTAATAAATTTTATTTCCATGGCTATTTCATTTAACCAACTTAGAGACTTTCCTTAAATTTATTTTTATTTACTTACTTCAGTTAAATCCCAATTCAATTCAAAAATTAAACTTCTATAAGTTTCCTAACTTATTTACTTTCATTCACTAATCTTCTTAATTTATTTCATTTAATTGATTTACCTACCATTTTATTTTATGTTCATACTTACTTTTATTTACTTTTACAAGTTAATTTCATCTCAGAAAATTTCCAAACTTTATACGTTTCCAAACCCGTTTATGATCCATAAACATTTTTTGTTAAACTTCCAGAGTTTAAATCATTACTTAAACATTCAAAAATCAATTTTGAAAACTTATATATCTAAATCAAACTATTCTTTGAATTTCAAAACCAACCCAGTTTTGCAAACAACCCCAATTTAAAACATTTTGGTAGCAATCCCTTTCCTGGAAATTCGAAGATGAACATCGATGATGTTGCAGTCATCATCGAAGTTATTTTCCAACGACCGAAAAGAGTTTAGGGTTTTTACTTCCTTTAAAA
Source organism: Allium cepa (assembly GCA_030765085.1). NCBI lineage: Eukaryota > Viridiplantae > Streptophyta > Magnoliopsida > Asparagales > Amaryllidaceae > Allium > Allium cepa. The sequence goes on from CM060935.1 coordinate 28,991,807, forward strand.
ATATTTAAATATTTTTAATTTCGAACCTCACCAGATTTCATATCCAATTCAAAAATATTTCTCAAATAATATCACCATTATTACTCCAAACCTTTGAAAATCATTTTCAAACACAAAGGAATTTAATTTCCAAAATTTCGAATTCCAAATCCTTTCAATTCATATTCAAATATTACTCTGGAATTTTTATTCCATTTTCAATTAGAAATCACATTTATAATTCACATTTGCGAATCCCAATTTTGTTATATAAATTTATTCCTTAACCTTTGCTTATAATTTTAATCCCTAGTTCAATTTCCACACAACAATGATGATAATTTAATATTATCACTTCTTAACAACCATGCAACCATATATAACTATAATAAATTACCAAAAATTATTTCTTTTATATACAAAAATATTTTGGGTAAAATTATTTCATTTACCTTATTTTAAAACAATACTGTGTCGGTTTATCCCATTTAAGAATTTAGAAAACCCTATAGATGGCATGGTGTCCCACATATCGACCAGAATCCATATACACTCAACAGATAAGTCAACATAATATAAAAAAAATTCTTATATTCACTAAAAAATACGCGCTCATATCTATTAATACACTCAGACTCATTCTAGAGTACTACGGACTCTATTCCCAATGAGTAATTCCCACCAGAGCCAAGGTTCTCGCATAACTTTCTGCTCTAATACCAAGTGTAACTACTCGCCCTTCTCGATACTAGAAAATAAACACAAATACGCCACTGTATAATATGCCGATAATCGAGTGTTGGAAAAGACAGATTGTTGAGGAAAAGAAGAAAGAGGTAGAAGAAGAAATAGAAAACAACATTAGAATCTCACAATCGCAGTGGAAAAATATATAATAGATAAATTCTGATCTTTAAAAAAAAGAACTATATCTGGTTTATACATTACATCATTAAAGTACAACCAAATTCATAGCACATAAGTGGATGGTTATCATAACCCGTCCTCACAAAAACTGACTACGCGGTTAATCATACACAACAGAATGTACATCAAATATGTGTGATACGTCTCGCCAGCTCGTCTCCTGGGCTCTACGGCATCCTTTCATGTATCCTATAATACTCGGTCTGACCCGAGCATTATAGTAAAATAACACCCGAGTCGGTCTGGAAAACCAGAGTGAGAAAACACTCAATTGTATTATTAAAGTTTCAAAAATCCTTTGAAGTCAAAGGTATCTCGTAAGATCACGTGACAAATAAACATGCCAGGTTTTTACCTTACGATAACCAAAATATTTTTATCAAATTCGTCTGATATTATAATAGTGCCTATAGAAAGTAAAATAGAATCTAGCTGAAATGCTTGCATATCACATTTCAACAATAGTTGGGCACAATCAAAACCGCATAGGCGCTTATTGGTGATTGGATTTTGTAACAACCCGATATTTTCAGTCATTCGCATCCACACATGTCGGACTTGAATTGCTCAAAATACCGCATTGTAATAAAATTTGGAGCAAACAAAATACAATCACAGAATCATAGCCATAGAAATATCAGATTAACTCGCAGCGGAAATTAAAAATACCATAGTAGTTTATGAAGCTACTATAACTAAAATCTCAAAACAAATACATAATATAAGTCTAAAAAATATGTACAATAGAAATCCCAAATACATAGAAGTTTATAAATACCAGAGTTGAAATAGAACAACTGAAACTGAAATGGAGAGATAACTAGATAAGCAAAATCTCCAGCAATACCTTGCTACAGAAAAAGAAATCTAAAGCTAAGCTATAAATACTCAGGCTGACCCTAGCGTAAAGTAAAACACAAAACATTCGAGTCAGGACATACATACTTATATAATGTAGACCAACTCAAGTGAACCATAGTAGTAATGCACAATAACTTAAAGGATGCTTAGGATCGCCCTCCTCTAAGGATCCTTTAAACCCTAAATTAAATTCATTCCATGGTTAAATTTCAAAAATGGTATTTTATACTTCTAAATCAAATATCATTTCAAAATTCAATATCATTTCAAATTCATTTAAAATATTAAAATATCATATCCTTCCAAAACCTCATTCATTTTATTTATTTAAATACCATTCCAAATCACATTTAAAAATGGTTTATATTTCAAATCAAATATCCATTTAAAACCAATTAAAGTGAAGTTATTATATTTAAAAACAAATATTCAAATTCCAAAAAAATTAGCCTTTTCACAATTCATTTATTCTCTTAAATTGATCAAAACAGTGAAATTTCAATTTTCGTTGCATTTGGAAAATGCTACGGTAAGTTACATTTGAAAACAATTCAATTTAACAAAGATAACATTTAAAACTGCCGTAATAGGTTTTAGTTTAATTTCTGCGACAACAACACTTACAAAGTGTTGTAATAGCCCTTAATTCATTTTAGCCTTATAGTTCATTTGTATCAACTACATCACTTAGAAATGCTGTAATATCCTTTACTTCAGAAATGATAGCATTTCTGAAATACTGTTAATTAAATTCCAAATTTTCAATACAATTTCACTAACAATTAAACTTTAATTTAAACCATTTTTAACTTATAAAAATTATATTTTCTCACTTTAAAACAATCATTTAAATACCCATTAATTTATGATTTTTATAAAGTGAGATTTCCATAAAAAATCAAATTTTAATAATTTACTTATTAAATTAATGTACAATTTTATAGCATTTCATTTACTTTACATTTTAATTAAATTTATCATTTCATAAATTAAATTTAAATTCTATTTTATTTTCTTAACTTTTATTTTTAAAACACATTTCACATTTTCCAAGTTATGTTATATTCAAATTTCAATTTTAAACATTTATTTATTTAAATATTTTCTTAATTTATGGAAAAAATCAATAACACTTCATAAAATCATTTTTAAATTTAAATTAAATCAAATTATCATATTTTCTTACTTAACTTAAACTTAAACATAATTTATAAACAAAATCATAAATTCCAAAATTAACTTATATTTCAAAATTCTACTTTAACATTTATTTATTTCACTTATTTAACTTATAGAAAATTACTAATATTTTATAAAAATCGTTTTTAAATTTAAATTTAAATCAAAATATCATAATATTTACATTTTTATAGTATTTTATAAATTCAATAAAATATATGTTAACCACGGTCTGTATATAAAATTTTCTAACCTAAGTCAAGTGATACAGATAATATATCATTTCAAACCGTAATTTATAATGAAAATCTGGGTTTTATCATTTCAAATACGCAATCCCAAGTAAAATGAAATAAATAAAAATCGTTCACGCCTATCATTTCAGCCCATAACGATTTTTCCTATTCTAAAGTCCTTTCGAGTATGTATCATTTCAACTAGTGATTCTATTCAACATGGAACCTGTAGTGTGATAAATAGATGCAGTGTGATAAACAAATATAAATAACAATAGAGAATTATATAACAGTAACAGATGATATGACAGGTATATAAATAGAGTGAACGTCATATAAATCATATCACAGATTGGTAAAATATGATAATATAAACTACAGATTCACATGGTGTCAATTTACTTATTATATAAGTACATATGTCTTGGGTGAATTACTCACCTCTACAAGCTGGAGATAACAGATTCAAACACACAAACAAAGACCCGAAAAGCACGAAAGCACGACTACAGATTCAAGTGAGGGGAGAGCCAAAGTGGTTATCTTGTACATATCAAACAAAACAATATATTGAAACATGAAGTTCAACATAAAATATAACCTTGAACAACTTGAAATATGAACATAACAAAGAACTAGACAACTTGCCCAAGCTTTCACCCATCATATACTCGGCCATATGGTTATAATGCTCGGCCATGGTGGTGTGAATGGGTTGGGAATGGTCCATAGGGTCGTCCTAGCTTGGATATGAAGAGTTGGTGGCTTATGGCATGAAGCAAAAACAAATCAAGGAAAAAGTGATTTTTGTCACAATTACAAGGCACGGCTATGGCTCCAAGTGGCTCGGCCATGCTTGGTGGAGGTCAAATGATGGTGTAGCAGTGGCCTAGGATTAGGTAGAGGCTGGAGAAGGTAGTGCAAGTGGTGGCCAAGAGGGGTATATGGAGTGGTGATGCATGTAGAGGTCGGCAATGCTAGATTTCAAGTGTTGCATGCATTTTTTTGTGAATTTTTGCAACTTTGGGGCGCACGGCCATGACTGGTCAGTGGAGTTGGAAGGGTTTGCAGCCTAGTATGTGGTGGTGGAGGAGCTATGGTGATGGAGGAGCTCAAGGCCGAGCCGCATAGGTGAAAGCATGACATGAAAAATAAACAAAACAAAGAAAAAAAAAGTAAAAAAAGAGAAAGAAACCATTACCAAAAAATTTCATAAATCGATGGCCGAACTTGAGATGAAGTGAAGTTTTCTTTTACATGAAAGAAAATGAAAATGTTCAGCTGAAGGAAGAAAATAGGGTCGGCTAAAATCAATGCAAGTGACAAATGAAATGAACAGGTAAAAGAATATGAAAAGGTTAGGGTAAATGAAAGGTTATAAACTCTTCATATTTCTCATTTTCTTTTTACATTTCTAAACCAATGAAAATGTGTATAAATAAAATAGAAAAACCAAAAAAATAAAGTGAACATGAAATAAATAAATTTTAGAAAAATACAAGAAAATAGTTATTTATATGAAAACTAATATTAAAATTGAAAACAAAATATAACTAGTTTTGGAAAAATAACAACTACACTTTAAAAATGTTTTAAAAATAAAAAATGTATATACATATAACATGACATATTACACACATATATACAAATTATAACAAGATATGACAAACAAAATATTATTTATATAAAGTAAAATAAACAATATTGTTAAATATATCAATTTACACACAATATTGTAAAAAGCATAACTTTCACAATATTAATCATATTTCAATGAAACGAAAAGTAGTATACTTAAAATTTAATCTATTTTCATAATAAAATATAAAATTCAAATATTTAAATTTTAAATTTAAAAGCCAAAGTTTGACCAAATTGACCAAAAATCCACTTTTCTGGAAAATATTCTATCTATTCATGTTTGGAATTATAATTCACAGAAAAATCAAAATTTATAATTAAAATAAAAAAATTTATCCATTTTAATTAATATAATAAAGTATTTTTAAAATCAAGAGTTTCAATTTAAATAATAAAGTGTACAATTAAAATTACTACAAATACCGGGTTGTCACAGATTTCATACAATGGCAGGGCTATTGGTGTACTGCCCATCACAGTACCTGGTCTAGATCACCGGACTGTGGATCCACCCTGATCCCCTGCAAGACAAGACCGGAGATACCCCTTATTGGATAGTCCGAATAAGATCACCCCATGGTTGGGATCAGCAACTGCCCACACAGCTGAATAAAAAGGGACATCCTGATAAGGATGACCTTACCCTTATTGGTTGCTGGCCACTTAGCCTTACTGCACCTCCCCTGTTTTAGCAATTATCGATTGATGAGGCTTAAGGCTATGCGTTACCTTTTTAGCACACATTCACTTAGAATGCTCATCGTCCTCCTGACGATGTTCTGATAGCATTCATCCATACAAGTCCGTTCCCGGTCCGAATGGAACCAAAAGTACTAGTCCGACTATATCCATTTTGGAATCACCCTTATGATTAGTAACAATTAGCCCTTACACTTCACTGCTCCATCTTCGACTCCAAGCTCTTGTCTTCCTCACAAAAACGTTCAAACCGGATTGAAGTGGTTTTCGAGAAATTAATCCCGATCCTGGTCTCTTCGAAACGATCAGCGCATTGGCAAGTATTGATAGTCGGTTATTTAACTATCAAATAACATCCACAAACAACCATCAGGCCTTAATAACTTTCTTTTTTTATTCAAAATATTTTTGCAAGATAATTTCCACACTCCACTGCTTTGAAAATAGTTTTCAAATCACTTTTCTCTCACGGAATAAATTTCCACCCAATCGTTTTATCTCCACTGAAAATCACCAAGTTTTGATACTTTAGATTTTTAAATAATTTAAATCACTTTATCTAAAAATATATACTTTAAAACATTTAAAATAAAAACTACTTAAACATTTTATTTAAAATATTAGTTATGAAATTTTACAATAATTTCTCATGTAAAACTTAAGCCAAAACTAAATTTAAAATAAAAGTTATTTTATAAGGTATAAATGTTGAATAATTATCCTTTAAATCATAATACTAGTTAAACCTTTAAAATAATTTACTTATATAATTAAATTTATAAATATTTACTTTTAAAAATTTTAGAACCACTAAATAATAACTCATTCTAAAATATTAGTTTTTAAACCACTTTAAAATCTCTAACTTATACTTGGAAATCTTTCTTTGAAAATATATACTTGGTTTTTCAGGGAAATACATTTCCCTCTCCACACCTTTAAAATAACCCATTATTTATTTTTAAACAAATCTCCCTTTCCTTATAAATTCCCATCCCGAATTTATACTTCCAAATTATCCTCTGATAAATATTTCGCTTTATTTATAAACCCCATTTATAAATTCCATAATCTCATTCTCCTTTAATCCCAGTTTCAACACTTAGTCGGTTTTCAAATCGATTTTCAAAACTAACTTCATTTTTAATAAATTCCTTTATTTACCCAAATTTATTTCAAAACCCATTAATTTCTTGTTCACTTCTATATTTATGATTTCAAATTTTATTTTAAACTGAAACATCCATTTCATACTTCATTGAAAAATTCTTCCCTTTTTATTTCTTCCCAAACATTTTAAATCTTAAATTCTAAAAATAAAATCCTTTAATTTTAGACAATATCACTTAAATCTCCAAAACTCTTCATTTTCATTTATTTAAAATCTCTATTTTCTTTTCCATACTCAGAATTTATTTAATAGACTTTAAAAATCAAACTTTTATATTTTTTCCAAATTCAATCATTAATTTACCCAAATTCACTATAATTATTTTACTTATAAATTTCCCTTTTACTCCCTTTAAAAATCCAAACTTATGTATTTTTTATTTTCTCGAAATGCCGATATATATATATGTGTGTGTTTGTGTGTGTGTGTGTGTGTATTCAACCAAGCCATAGCATTCAATAATTTTAATTCCCAATATAATCCATCATAGATTATCACATAAATCATATTACTGATTATAAAAAAAATTCAACATTTTGAGCAATCCAGTTGGATCCCTCCAACCTATTTCCCTGCATCCATAGATGTTAGCACAATATAAAATACCAGTCCCACTTCGAGGTGGAATATCATGGCATATGAGGTCATCCGCTATTATGAGGGGGCGCATAGGGTCTCATCCGCGATATAATGCGAGAAATCAATCACTCCAATATATATACTATATAAAATTTACCACATCCAGACTGATAATGAATCATCAATTCAAGCAATCAAACCAATAATTTAAATTTTAACTATTTAAATTTAATGGAAATCCAAATGAGTGAGATTAACCCACCTTTGACTTTTAATTTGCAACCTGATCCACACCGGCTTAGTTCACCACAATTTAGACCTTGTAAGAAATTAGATGATTTTATTTATTCGAACCAATCGAACAACTAAATTTCCATTTAATAATTTTAGTTAACCAATGATTTTATTTTAAACTAATAATTTTATTTTTAAACTAACTTCCATTTTAAAAAAAATTGGTAACTAAAATAATTCAATAAGTTAATAAAACATGTTAATCACCAATATATATATATACGTAGCCGATTTAATTTTTAAACAAACAGCTTTTAACACTTGCTGTAAGTTCTAATAAGTGAAATAATGATCTCTAATTAAATTTGAAGATTCAAACTTGAATAACATTGTATTTAAGATGTTTTAAGAATTAAATTACCTTAATCTGCACGGAAAAACATCTTACGACTCGACCCACAAAAAAAACAGGTTCCCACCCAGATCATCGCGACGTCGCCAATCCTAACACTCTCAAAAAAACCCTAGCTTTGCTAGCTTCCAGCTCCACCTTCCACTAACGATGCTTCGCTACTCCTTGACTCAAGAATCCCCACCAAGGCTCCTGCATGTTGCCTCCATACAAGCGCGATTCGCGATGCACCGTGACTTCACTGCTTATCCAAACACCCAAACGTGCTCCTTCTAACATCGACCACACCGACGTCCAAACCATGGTGATGCTACTGATGTCCCACAATGCGCCTGCGTATGTGAATTCGCCTCTCCAAGCTCCGCTCTGCCTCGCAAATCGAACGTCGCCGTCGAGTCAAGGATTTTAATAGGCTTCGATTCGATCTGCGTCATGCCTTATTTTTTTTAAAAGTGGATACTGCGAATTTAATCTGTGAATGAATTTCGAAAGGAGAATGAAAGACAAGACTTTTTGGCCATTAAAATTTTCGGCTGAGATATTTGATTTTCTTTTGAACAAGAACAGAAGAAATGAATTCATATCGGCCATAAAATTTCCAGAGCGAGCTTCTTCTTTTTGTTATTTTTATTTTAAAGATGCCGCGTGTTAATTAGGAGGACAAGTGTGGTAAGGGAGGGAACGTGTTAAATCGTGAAAACATTATTCAGAATATAAAATATATATCAAATTTAAATTTAAATTTTAAATCGTCTTGAATTCGCAACTCAAAATGTCAACCTCCTATCGAGGCGTGCCGCCAGGTGTTTATAATGTTATACCCCTATTACGAAAACGATGGAAAAGGTTTCGATGCCTAACTCCGTTGTATGGAGAAGATAGCTTTTTGGAACCAGTTATTAAATTGTATTTGCGATATAAATTTCGACGTGTTTATCTACCGTACGATCACACGACAACTCCAATTACTAAGAAATTTGAAATCTGATAATAAAACATTAATACACATCCAAGAAAACTAGTTTCATCGAATTTCAAGACTGTGCCTCGGAAGGCTATTTTTAATTATCGATTTTAACGATATAACTTTAAAACTGAACAAAACACTTTTAAATTCAATTTTACCACTTCTATTATCTTCGGTATTATCAATATAGAATTTATAAGCCTTCAAGTTATTTTTAACTAGCTTAAAACCGAAGATTCAATATTTTATCCAACGTTCAATAATTAAATACTTTAATTTAATTACCAAATAAATTATGATATTTGAAATTCAAGTTAAACTAACTTTTAAATATTTAAATCAATTAAATATTCCTATTTCAAATATCCAAAAATTCTGGGTCGTCACAAATTCCACGAATAGGACGTGTCCCCTCTTCGAATTTTAATTTCAAATATAAGAAGATTATCTCTATGCAATCCAAGTTGTAGTTTATTCATTTTGAAGATTGCTTAAAATTTGGATAATACTAATTTTCTTTTATTTTGGAAAACTTAATATAATCTTTTTCGAGCATCCGGGCTTTCCTTTCGATTTGTTCCACCCCTCGCCTAAGAAAAGAAAACTAAATTAAATATTATTTTATTTCTACTATTTTAATATTATTTTATTCCTACTATTTTAATTTTAAATTTTATATTTCCATTTCAATTCAATTTCAATTCTAACTTTAAATTAAACTCAATTTAAACTTAGATTTCAAATCTAATTTCCATTTTAATTTAAGTTTTAAACTTAATCTCACTTTCAATTTTCAAGATCGATTTCAATTTCAATTTAACTATCCTTTTCAAATTCTCTTTTATTTCCATTTCATTTCAATTCCACTTAAAAATATACTTATTTTTCCAAAGTACATCACATCACCAAAATTGGTCTTATTTAATAAAAGGGATACGTAATCAAATAATGAGCATAATTGGGCTAACATTTATCACTAACACAATTATGGTCCATACACAAGTTAATATGATAAATAATCACAACCATAAACACTTGCAACAATTCAAACACAATAAAAACATATCCAAACATCCATAACAACATTTCAAAGGGGTGTATACTTGCATGTAATAAGATGATTATAATAAGAAAATCAAAATACGATCATTTTAAAAGTGATGAGAATTTCTCACCTGCAACCATAATTTCCACCAACATTCATATCAATCAAATATTCACTAAACCACCACCTAAACACTCTTCCATCTTTTTCAAGTGCTCGATCACCACACCACATCCCTTCTTGCTCTTAGACATAGCCTTCCCCTTGCATATTCCTCACGTCTTCCCCTTATTAACTCCCAAACTCATGGCCTAAGGCCATTTTTAAGAAGAGAAGAAGAAGAAGTGAATTAAGAAGAGGTTAGAGAGTAATTAACGGATTGGTGCTTAATCACTCCACTATTCTTAACCTTCCTACCTCTATTAAAGAGAGAAGCCATTAAAATAGCTCCAAGGAAGAAGAAGAGAATGATTTGTGTGAAAATGATTGATGTATGCATGACAATCTATCGGAAAAGGTTTGGAATAAAATATTATTATGTAAAATGACCAAAATACCCTTTACTTACTTTCTTAAAAAACCTTACTTTTTTCAACACTTAACATCACATTTCAAATCATGCTTTATGTCACTTTTACTTACGGAGTAAGAGAAGTAAAGTAATAGTTATGTTTGGTTTGATTTGACATGTTTTGGAATTTTGTGCTTACTTTTTCTTAATGAAATTCTAGAATTTTCTAAGTATGTTCAGAAAAAGTAAACTTGACTAGTGAATTAATTAGTACTTATACTATTTGACTATATGTTTCCATATAAGAAAATAAAAGTGCAACAACATTATGACAACTTTTAATCAACAAAACGTTGATTTTCGACAAAATGTTTTACGGTCACATTTTGGCGTTGTAGTTAAACTATTTATTTTTGTAAATCAAATTTAAAATAAACTTTTTTCTTATTTTAAATAATTTAAAAAATTTCGATTCTTATTTTAAAATCATATTTCAATAATATAAAATTCTCTATTTTGCAGTGCATGTAAATATGACAAAATGTTACAAAATTTGGATATTTTTGTAAAACGATTGTAAATATATTTTTACATCTTTTAATATACTTCTATTATCATTATTAGGTATTTTAATAAGATTTGTATTTTAAAATAAATATTTAAATCCATTTATTTAAGCATTTACTTATTTTTAACCAAAAATAACTTTTACTGATTTGTTCTAAAATTCAAATTCATACTTTTTAATTATTAAAAAATAATTTATCCATTATTATTTATTATGTATAACATATTTATTTCAGTTTTTAAACCTTTATATGTATAATATATATATATATATATAATATATGTATGTATGTATGTACGTATATTCTTCGTTTTCTTGTTTAATTCTGTAACTCCTTCGTTCAAGCTTGGATTTTGACAATCTATACATGGAAATTGACCATAAAATTACCACGGACACAATGGTGCAACTCCCCTGGCTCGATTCTCAAAATTTCACAAATTTATTTTATTTTTTTATTTTTTTGTTAATTAATTACTATAGCTTAAATTTTGGATTGTTACAGATTGGTGATAATCCACAGCCCTTGAATCGCATTGCTTGCTCTTATTTTTGGACTTTAACTAGTTTTAATGAGGTCTAATTCTGACTAATCTTCTTGGATGGGTATCAATATGAGTGGCTTAAATCAGTACTGATCCAAGACTTAGTCTTGGATCTTGGGATTTTGAGTTTGCATATTCCATTCTTTTGATGAGTAAATGATTTTCAAGGGATTTGGCAAGTTCATTGTCGCACATTTAAGCTTTAATTGGAATTTTGATTTCTGGAGTTAGTGTTCCAAACTTTTGGTTTACTATTTGATCGTTTGATCATTTTGACCCATTCAAACATGACTTGGTTAAAAAAGCTAGATAACATTATGTATAATATAAAATGGTTAAAATTAAATTTTAAACTCTTCTTGTTGCTAAGCAAGCATCAAATTTACTTAATTTGAAAGGTTAACTTGGTTAAGTATTTAAATCAAATAATATCTTGTTATATCAAATAATAAAAAAATATTTATAAAATTCAAAATAAATAATTCAATATTAATTATACTAAATGCATTAAATTTGTATAATTACTATATCAAATTCAATTTCAACCTGAAATAGTTTAGTAGACTAAGCATGTGCATTCATATCTAGTTTTATATTATGAAACAACACAAACAACAATTTTTTATATATGAAATTGCATTTAAATCATATCTAAATTAAATAATTTATTATTAAATATATAATTTGATATTAAATAAAACATAATCTATATAACCGGATCAGTAATAATAAAATGATTAACATAAATGCATATAACAGATTCTATTGCATACATATCACCTTGAATTATTTATGAAGTAACACTTATAACAACTTTGAATACCTCAAAAGAAAATAAGATACATCACATACATTAACATGGATTATAGGTGAGCATACATAATATGTAATGTAAAATAAGAATTGTACCTAATTAGATCCAGTCCTTCATGATATGTCGATTTGAGAACATACTCATAGATTCCTTGAATTACCACTTGATGTCGCAATGGTCAATTGAACCATTATATTGATCTATTTGATGATATTTTTCGAAAATTTAGTCCTAGGGGAAGTAAGGCATGGAAGTGGTAGCCTTGAAAGAAAAGGAGCAAAAGAAGAAAAGAGTTAAAAATTAACATTAAAGCTTAGATATTTAAGGAGGGAAGAGAGACCTTTCACCACCATCACTTTAAAACCTTATTTCTTTAATTCTATTTATGTTCAGAACTAAATTTAAACCACCTTATCTCCAAATCGCTAGCCATGCATGACCTCTTCATGGACCAAAGATTTCAAAGCATATTAAGCATATAAAATATATTTAAAGCTTTTGTATTTATATACTATATATGTACACATACCCCGATGCGTGCATATATAACTTTTATATACACATTCAAACAATTACTAATGACTCCCAGAGTATTTCTATAAGCTACCCATTTTCTTATAATAATCCGAACATCATATACCCAGATAATTATAATTTCTTAAATACTAATTAATTTATAACACTTTAAAAACTAACTAAATTGCATGGTCTTTCAAAGAATTCACGAATATGGCTGTATGATTCAAAGGTGTGAATTCGGTCACATACTAATATTGAAGAATTCAAATATTAAGATTCACACATCACATTTGTTAGTTGTGTGGCAGTTTGGCCAAATTCACCAATTATAAATCTTTTTGGTAAAATCATATTTCATAGTACTTTAAACAAAATCAATAGTGATAATAATTTGCGTACGTCCTCTTCGCTATCAATACATCAGTTTAAGATATACGGAATTTGGTATTGGCCAAAACTCTTATATTATGCACATTCACTTGATTATTCCATAAATAAAGCTCTTGGTTCAATAATAACATTTATTATTTACCTTACTACTCTATCTAGATATTTTTATTTTGAGTTGACTACAATTGACTATAATGCTAACCTCATATAACTGAGTAGACGTATTCCCTATTAAATGGTGCTTAAATGAATTTTCTATTAAACAATACTTCGCTTCCATTGCTTTAAGTTAGACGCAGTTATAGTCGCTCGATGAATCTCCATGCTATGATGTAACTATAGTCAAAGTGGAGTAATCACATTATAGTTCCATGGTATTCTTAAATCAAAGGAACTCGAAGATTTTTAGTTTGACCTAGTTGTTAGGAAATTCTTGGATAAAGAATCATCATATGTTTAGCCATAAAATATAGGGAAGTATGCCGATCATAACTAATTACTTTTAGAGTAGTACATGACAACTACATAACAAAATCAACCATGACACAATAGAACCCATTAACACCAATGAATGCAATTTTCTGCACAAATATAATAAAGTAACACATAGTTTCCATAACCATGCAACTAATACTAAAGCATGTAAAAATAACACTCTATCAACAAAGAGTGAAACATCTCAGTCATAGATCATACCTGCCATTAGTCATATCACGCATTTAAACAGTCCAACCACAATAGCCCATAAAACAAGTTCATAAGAAATTCAAATTGGTTCAAACATGTACACATAAATGTATAAACCAACTACCTGTATAATTCTTTAAAATAAACCGAACATACTCAAAAATGGAAACATACCATAACAACAAATAACATATGCGTGCTAATCCCTTATTGATTGCACATCCATCATGATATATGTCACCGTAAAACTATTGATGAACTTCCTCATAGTCTCATCTTCAAAATAATTGGTGTATCATCTCATATTTACACCCTCTGAATTATCATATGGACCCACTCATGGTTACTCTCTCAAAATGATATATGTGCGTACTCATGGCTACATCCTGAAATAATATGTACTCACTCATGGCTACATCCTTAAAATAAAATGGCAACCTACTCATGCTCCAACTGCACCGGTCTTGTACTAAAAACGTTTGGATATGCGATGAAACGAATGACCACCATCATAAGATCAACGAATACTTAGCATTGTAAGAGCATCACGGCTACATGCACCCCTGAATCCTTGCCACTCAAATGGCCAACACCTAGATGATCCTTATAAGGCCCACGTCGGATCTTGTCGTAAACTTTATGGTGATCGTTCCTACCTACCCTTTCCTTAAGAGAAAACATCAAATCTTGGGCCATCAACAATCCCTTGGTATGCATCCATATTGGAACCCCTCCTGTCCTAACTTTAGATCATGTCGAAAATCTAATTCGATAATCTTTTTATCATTATTCCTTCATTTGATGATAAGGATGACTCGACCAAAAGATCAAAGAGGAATCTACTAGCCGTTGCTATCAACAAGAGTTTAATACATCTTCAAATCAAAACATTTGTGTCAAAATACTTTTATTTTCAAATCAAATCTTCTATATGTTCTTTGATGTGTATGTAAAAGTGTATATTTATACTCTCATATTTAATCTCTTTTGTTAAAATAAAAGGAATATTAGGGTGGTTTTACATGTCTAAACTAAAAATACAAAGGGATTTTGGAATCATCATTCATACATTAACATTTGCGAAAAATGGTAAGTTTATGTAAATTAATTTTTAAAAAAATTTACTTGCACATATTTATTTAGTTTAGAGGAATTTTGGCCTCAAAATGGAAGACGCTTATGCATGCATGGGAAATAAAAAGAATGATAAGTGGATGGAAACAATGCAACATGGAGAAGCCTACACGCCGACTTAGTTGTGGACCACAATTAGTGTAACGGCCTGCTATTTCGAACCATTCGCATCTGCATATGTGAGACTTGAATTGCTCAAAACAACATACTGTTAATTTATATTTGGCAAAACTCGGTATATACAGTAAATAAATCAATCATAGAATCAGAGACACAGAGTAATATAACAATAAGCAGTGGAATAGATAAATAGTAGTTCACGAAGCTATTATAAAACATTAGAGTCTGAAACAAAATACAGCAGAATCTCAAATACACCGACGAGTCTGAAAATAAATGACTGGAATATACTGGAATAACTGAAGGCGGAATAGATAGATCTTCAAACAAAGCTCCAATATCCAAAGGTGAGTCTTAAATGTTGTGTCACTCGACCTGACTCGAGTATAAAGCAAAACACAATAAACTCGAGTCGAGATTAACATTCTTATATAATAAATTCAACTCAAGTGAAATGTCAACTGAAATACAAGTAACTTAAAGGATAGTTGAGATTTCCATCCTTTAAGGATCCGTGGAACTATCTAATATGTAGTAATATACGCTATTATAATATGTCTATAATAAAGCAAACTATTGCAATAGCATTAAGGCGCTACCCATATCCCCGCTAACACATTTTATATAATGTCATGTCTATACGATACTGTAAACTCCACTCGCAAGTAGGATATCGAGGAGCACTCCATAGGAATGACACAAAACAAACTCGTAGAAGGCGTGATAGGGCATGTGACATGGCACGCAAGGCAATGCCAACGTAGGTATACCGTTTGTGTATCCGGACTGGTGGTAACGCATAGAAGCTACTACCACCCACCTCATGACACACTCCGAAATCAAAGGTGCACCCAATCAAATCACAAAGTAATAGAGTGGAATCAAAGAAGTGTGCACAATCGGAGGAATGACCTCACTTGGCTCAGCATGACTCCTGTTTTAGCCACATCAAGCTGACTCACGGGCGTCAGGGCTATGTAAATACCATATATAATCACCCCCAAACCATTCTACTTTGTTCTGGAATCTCCACCACATACATGGTTGTTAAAGTGGTTTTCGGTATTGGTAGAGAGTATGACAATATCCAATCCCGGTCTCTTTAACAACCAAGCGCTTATTTCACACCGTGGTCATTTCATTTCAAATAGTTCGTACTTCATATCAAAATATCATTTTAATTTAAAAACCATATCGATTAAATATCATTATTCACTTTAAAATAATATACATTTCTAGAATCGTAACACTTTAAAATTTATAGCACTTTCGAAGTCATAACACTTTTAATTTTAAAGGGTTATGGTTCAATTCAAATTCAAAATAAACTATTTCAATCTTTATCAATTTCAAATCCAGTTTTGAACTATCTCTTCGATTCCGATAAGATTCAAAGTTTAGATATTCAAACATTTCAATATAAGTTTCATTTACATTTCAACATTTAACTTTACTATTATTTAGTTTTGAAATATTCACTTCATCAATTTAGTAACAATTAAATAAAATCTCAATCTATAAATTTAAATCAATATTAAATATTCTGTCTCAATTTTATTTAAAGTTGAGAACATTCATTTAATCACTTTTCATCAAATCAAGTTATAAATCATACCTTTCAATTCTCAAAATTAATAAGTTCAAATAAATTCTTAATTAAATTCAATTATTAACCAATTTAAATTTCAAGTCAATTTTACTTATTTTCCAACCTTTATTTATTTAAAGTCATCACAAAAATCTATTTAAAATGTTAATGTAAAATTTTAAATAAATATTTAAACATATTATATATATTCTAATTTAATTGAATTTTATTTAAATAATTTATATTAAATTAAATCCTATTAATAAATCTATTTTAAATCTTATTTTATATATTTTAAAAATAATAAATTTTTATAAGTAAAATTTTTAAAAGTTACATTTTCATACTAACTTGTAAATTTAAAATTTCCAAACATATAATTTAAAAATCTAATCTTACAAAATAAAATATCTTTCTATTATATTTAAAAGTCAATATTTAAAAAAATCCATATATTTCCTTCCAAAGTTATAAAATTATTTTTCAAAATAGACCAACTATGTCCGTATAAAATTTTTTATCCTATGGTCAACTTATACATATATTTATCATTTCAATTCGCAATTTAATATTTTACGGTACATACCATTTCAACCCGCAATCCCAAAATTTCAAAATCAACAAAAATTGCTTGGGTTTATCAACTCAACCCATAACAATTTTCCTTTAATCTATAATATCGTTTGGCTATGTATCATTTTAACCCATATGGAATTCTAAACTAACAGGGAACTTGTAGAGTGAGAACAAATATGATAATAATATAACATATCAACAATAGGCATATATCATCAGTGACAAATTTAACTATAATATAAATAACAGATTATGGTGCCTGATGTCAAAGGTGAATAATTATAGATAATAGCATATCATATATAGGAATAATTAACAGTTCAAATTTACAGCATATTTCAATTTTCATTTCAAGTGAAATCAAATTTACTAAATATAAAAATATTAATCGTGAGTGATCGCTCACGATTCGAGGCTAGAGAAGATAGACAACACAACAAACTACGATTTGAGTCGCAAAATCGACCGATCCAAACGATGATTTCCAAAGCAAAGTAAGGTGAATACGAATTTGACGGAAGAAGGTGACAAAAAGGAATCAATGAGAAAAATCAACTAGCTGGATATAAACCGAACAAAATATATGTTTATATATATATAAATAAATTTTCTCTAAAACCAATTTTAAAAACATATATTTAAAATAAAATATACATTTTCAAATCAATATATTAGTTAAACACATATAAATAAAATTTTCCATATGTGTGTATATATATATGTAATATTAATATTTCTTATCAATCAGTATTCTTTCTATGCATATATATGTGTAAGCTACTCAAAATCATATACAACCCAATATATATATATATATATAACCAAACATATGTAGGCTTCTTCAAACAAACATATGCAGACAACTATATACATATGCAAACAAATATATATATGTAGGCTAATACATGCAAGACACTATATAAAATATCGAACTAAATATTTATGTTTAAGATATAAGATAATATATACAAACCCTATATAGACTTAATATATATAAGCAACAATATATATGTAGGCTGATACAATAGGTATATGCAGGCTATGAACTTATGCGGATCTTACGTACTTAAATAGCTTATATACATATGTATACAAAAGATTATACACACATATACATAACTTATATATCATAACAACTATTTATATATTTATAAATTCATATATATATGTATATATATATATATAGTAAAAATATTTAGTAAACAAATGGGTTTATATAACATGTATAAATTTATATTTTTTAACAACGCTGTATTTTGTGATTTATTTAATTATTTATTTTGATTATTTTAATTGAATTTCTTGATTTTAAAACTCTATTTTATTTATTTAAAATGAAAATTTTGTTATTTAAATATAAATTTTGATTTTTATGTGAACTATAATTCCAAACATGAATAAATTGAATATTTTCCATAAATTATGGATTTTGGTCAATGTGGTCAAACTTTGACTTTTAAATTTAAAATTTAAGTATTTGAATTTTGAATTTTATCTTTTATTATGAAAATAAATCAAATTTCAAGAATACTGCTTTTCGTTTCGTTGAAATCCGATTTATATTGTGAAAGTTATGCTTTGTACAATATTGTATGTAAATTGATCGATTTAACAAAATTGTTTGTTTTATATTTTCGTTTCTTCTAATTTGTGCATATATGTAATATGATATGTTATGTATATATTTTTTATTTTTTATTTTTTTTAAAAGTGTTGTTATGATTTTCAAATGGTTATTTTATTTTTGTTTACAATTTTTAATTCTAGTTTAAATTGTTAAGCTATTTTCATTATTTACTTTTATTTTTCTTAAAAATAATTATTTATTTTCTTTTTCACATTATATTTTGTTTAAATTTTATTTTTATTTACTGAAGTTTATTCGTTTATTTTGTTTTAAAAGAAATGGAAATTCAAAGAGAAGAAAGACCTTTCATTTTCTGGTGACCTTTCATGTACTTGTCTATTCAAATTCTTTTGGCCTTTCATTTTATCTTTGGCCGTACATCTCCCTAGCTTTTTCCATGTATTTCTCTTCAATATTCACCTGAGAAATTTTCTTCTCATTTCAAAACTCACGGCCAAAGAATCTGTGTTAATGGCTTCTTTCATTTTTATCTCATTTTCCTTTTATTTCTTTCATTGATTTGCTTCCTCCTCTTCAAGCTTTGCTCGGCCACCTATCCCTTCACCACCACATCACCTCCACACAATCACCTTACACAGCAGCATCACCTCTCCTCCTCTGACCAAATCCAAACCGTGGCCTCCATTTGAGTTAACATCACTAAAATTTGCAAAGCTCCTCTTGAAAACATCCTATTTGACCTATGTTTGCATCCACCCCTTCACTTTCCACTTCGGCCACCCCTAGAATCACCACCACCGGCAACTACATCACCTTTGGCCGCTGCTGCACCATCTCCAGATCTGACCTAGCCTGGGCCGAGGCCAATTGACCTAAGGCCGAGCCTTGTTTGCCCAAAAAAATCCACTTATTTTGCCTTGTCCTTTCCATTCTTCACTTTGCAACTTCCACCACCTTCACATACCTTGTTGCCATGCTATATGATGCCAAACCCGAACTTTGACATATGATGGCTGAGCATAGAGTCCCCTAGGCCAAGCATTTGGATGGTAAAGGCAAGGTCTTGTCTTTGCTACTTTTTATTCCATTTGTTTCTATGTATTTTGTGTTATAAATATTCATGTGTTTCTTTGTCTTGTTTATGGGTTGAATACAAGACAATCATCTCGACCCTCTCCACTTACTTGAAACCATTGTTATGATATCTCATGCTATGTCGTGCTATCGTGCTTTCTGGATTTATTCGGTGTGTTTTGATTTGCTATCTCTAGCGTAAAAAGGTGAGTCTTCACTCACGACATTTATACTTATATAATTGTGAATGACAACATGTGAATCTGTAGAAATTATTACATCATGTTATATCTTCCTGTGATGTGAATTATATGATGTTAACCCTGTTTATAAACCTGTTATATCATCTGTTACCGCTATATGTTGTTATACTGTTTGTTTATATCTATTTCTCACACTACAAGTTCCCTGTCGAAAAGAATCACTATGTGTTGAAATGATACATACCCGAACGGACTTTAGAATAAGGAAAAATCGTCATGGGCTAAAATGATAGGCCTGAGTGATTTTTATTTATTTTATTTTAGTTGGGATTGCGGGTTTGAAACGATAGAACCTGGATTTTTTTTGTAAATTATGGGTTGAAATGATATATTATCCATATCACTTGACCTAGGTTAGAAAATATTATACTGACTCGTGGTTATTTTATATATTTTTTAGACTTTTTTAAATTATTTTAAATTCGTGTTATGATAATTTTGATTTAAATTTGATTTAAAATGATTTTTATAAAGTGTTAGAGATTTTTCTATAAGTTAAATATGTTATGTAAATGAATGGTTAAGTTGAATTTGAAATATAACTAAATTTTGAAATTTGTGATTTTGTATAAAAATAGAGTTATGATAAGTAAATAAAATATGATAATTTGATTTGAATTTGAATTTAAAATGACTTAATAAAGTGTATTTGATTTTTCCTTTGAATTAAAATGGTTAAATAAATAAATGAATGTTTGAAAGTGTAATTTGAAATATAACTTGACTTGGAAATGTGAAATTTGGTTTAAGAATAAAAGTTAAGTAAACAAAAATGGAAATTAAGTTTTTATTTTAAATGGTAATTAAATTTAAGTGTTAAGTTAATATTTTTAAAAAAATATGTAAAGGATAGAAAATTGTGCACTTGAATTTAATAAGTGAATTATTAAGAAAAAATTTGATTTTATGTATAAATTTAACGTTATAAAAATCATAAGTCAAAGGGTATTTAAATGAACATTTATGAGTGGGAAAATATGATTTTTTATAAGTTAAAATGGTTCAAATTGAAGTTTAATTGTTGTTGAAATTGTATTGAAAAGCTGGAAATTGAATTAGCAGCACTTCAGAAATGCTATCATTTCTGAAGTTAACTTAAAATCTGTTGTAAAGGATATTACAGCACTTTGTAAGTGCTGTGGTTGATACAAATGAACTAAAGGCCAAATATAACAAAGAGCTACTTTAGCACTTGGTAAGTACTGTAGTTGCAGAAACTGAAAATAAAATCTGAAATTAATAAAAGAGCTACAGTAGCACTTTGTAAGTGCTGCAGTTTGTTGAATATGCGCTTGGTGCTTATATGATTTTTGTTTGATGATACCAAACATATATACATTCATTTAAATGTATTTGTTAATGTAATATTTTATGTTTCATAGATTAAATAAATATTTGTTGAATTAAATAAAGTACACAGAATTTGAATTTAAACAGAAATTTTATTCAAACAAATATTTATTACAATCTTGAATAGTACAAATTCATGCTCTCACTATACATATACATTTTTGAATACATCACGATTTCATATTTACATTAATAACCTCACTACATACCACTCACACTCATATTTTGTCTTCAACTGCATTCCAGTTTGAATCCAGCATCTGAGCAATCTGCAAAAATATTCACTAACGCAGTAAAATTGGAAAAGAAATATTTTTGCAATATAAAATAAAATATGATTTTTGAAAATATGATTTGCCTCAGTAATTTGGGTTGTTCGTCATAATTTACATTTGAATTCATCACACACGAACAATGTGGCATGCACAGTGTATCACTGTACATGCCACAAGGCAATGCATATCGATATACACTTGATCGATTTACAGGGACAGGTGAGCACAGGTCAAACCTAAATGAAAAACCGGGTTCAACGCAGCGCAATATATTCAAAATCACGACACGAGCACAAGGTCAAACCTGAGTTTTGAAACTGGAATCAACGCAAGTGAAATTTTGAAAATCAACATGAATGGATGCAAAGACAACGACTCAGTTTAACACAATGAAAACTACAGTGATCTCAATAGAACAAGCCAGCAAATACATGAATACTGGACCAACCAGAATGGAATAAGGCATAGCAACTGCATAGAAGCTACACAACAACAAGATGAAATAAACAGGTCAAGTAATATATGCAGACATAAACACCATCATGCAAGCCATCAAGAATCAGTACATAATGACAAGTATGGCAGTGAAACTCAAGCAAGTGCACAAGCAACATCAATAAACCAAAGTGCAGACCAAACAAAGACCAACTCCAAATGCATTAGTGATCAACACAAATGCTCAATGACACAGCAATGCTCAAGGCCAAAGTTTAGTGAAGCTCAAATCGGTGCACAACATCAGTATACATGAATGCAAGTTCATATGTGCAGAAAGTTACAAGGATCAACGAATTGGATAAACAAAACTCGAGTGCAACAGTGAAGCCAGAAGAAATGGGTATGCAAGCACTACAAACATCAGCAGGTACATGATGCCCAACTCAAATGAATATCAATGCAAATCAGCAGGTACAAATGCACAAATATGATCAATGGTACACATGCAAGCTTGATTAACAGTGTTTCAGTAATGCACAAAGACAAAGCTACATCACTAGGCCGAAGCAGTGCAATGACTTAACAGTATCAATATAAAGATCCGTACCAAATCAAAACAATATCAAGCATCAAATTTTCCAAAAGAAGCAACAGGAAAATCAAGCAACAGTCGACAGGCCAGAGGTTCAAGTGTTAACACCACTCAGTGCAACGGAGAGTATGCAACATGACTAGTGCTCAATGATCAAACATGAAAACAACATGTACAGTAATATGCAGCAAGGTAAAAGAAGTTGAATTCACAATTCAAAGTCAGAGCCTTGGCAATAAAGGAATCGAACCAAGTCAAGATCAACAACGTGATGACCAAGGAGTCGAAATCAATACTGTGGGATTCAAGCAACAAAAAATGTACGTTTTTGAACAAGTCGCAATCATCTCAAACGTCCAAGCATGATCAAGCAGCCAGAGAAATCAATTGACAAATTCAAACATGTTTATACGAACGAAAATAAAGGAGATCGAACGCATATAAAACCCACAATCGTCAACGGCAATTAGCGTATGAGTTCAAGTACAAATACACAAAAACACAAAAGCATAAAATTACATACCGAAGCAAGGAGACGAACTCGATCCAAATTGAAGAACCGTGAGCAAATCAAAGAGCATCGAAGTCTACTATTGAAAAAGGTCGGCGCTTCAATTTGCAAGAACCCTAGTTTGAATCGAAAGGACGAAAAGCCCTAATTTAGCTTCAAAGAGGAACAACCACCATCTCCAAATAAACGAACAAAGAAAATAAAAGAGACGGGCTAAAATATAAAAGGGGCCAACATTTTTAATTAGGGTTTAATTTTTTAATAGGGTTTAAATTTTTAAAGGGGGTTTTTTAAGTTTTATTTGAGCAAAAGTTAGGGATTCAAGTTTATATTTTAATTTTTGCTCCTGCTTGTATTTTTGAAGTTGTTTTTACTTTTCAAGTCAAAGAATTTGTAAATCACCACCTAGGTTGTAGGTAGTGTCAGATTGTCTAGTTAGAATTAACTCAGTGAGCAGGGTGTGCGAGTTTGCAAAACTCTATAGGCGGGAGCAGAGTTTGCGAGTAAACGAAACTCTATAGGCGGAGCAGGGTGTGCGAGTCTAGTAGAGTGTTTGTGAGCGGGAACAAAGGTTTGCGAGTCTAGTAGAGTGTTTGTAAGCGGGATACTGTTTAATTCTAATAGAAATCTGGGAATGCAGCAGTAGGCAGGGGTTGCCGAAGCTGGGTAAATTTTGTGTGTGATTTACTTTTCACCATATTTATTTCTGCAGTTTGTTTTTACGTTTAAATCGAGAAAATTTGCTATAACCCTATTCACCCCCCCTCTAGGGTTAATCTAGATCCTACAAGTGGTATCAAAGCCCAGAATTTTTTATTTAACTCTAGAGTCATGAATCCACCAAATAATGCTTTTTCTGAGGGGCAATCTATTGCTAGGCCACCCATGTTTAATGGGAACGACTATGCTTATTGGAAAGCTAGGATGGGTATTTATCTTAGTTCTATTGATTATGATGTTTGGGATATTATTGAAACTGGCTATAAACCTCCCACTATAACTATTGGTGGTACTGAGATTCCTAAACCTAAGGATAAGTGGGATGCTAACGATAAGAAATTAAAAACTACAAATGCCAAAGCAATGAACGCTTTGATCTGTGCTCTTGATAAAAATGAATTTAATAGAATTTCTCATTGTACAACAGCACAGGAAATTTGGCACACTTTGGAGGTGACACACGAAGGAACTTCTCAAGTTAAGGAGTCTCGTCTAGCCCTATTCAGCAATGAATACGAAAACTTTGTGATGGACAAAGGCGAGAGCATAAAGGATATGTTTGGACGTTTTTCAACTTTGGTGTACAATGCTGGAGCGCTTGGGAAGGTCTTCACTGAGGTAGAGCTTGTGCGGAAGACACTACGAGTCTTACCGATGAACTTTGAGGCAAAAGTCACGGCAATACAAGAATCGAAAGATTTGAGTAAACTAAGCATGGAGGAGTTGATTGGCAATTTGATGACATATGAGCTTGAGCTAAAAGCAAAGGAGGAACGCAACAACTCTGAATCAAAGAAGAAGACGATTGCCTTAAAGAGCAAAGATGAGAACGATGAAGATGAAGAAGATCCAATCGAAGAGCTTGCAATGGCTGTCAATAATCTTAGAAAATGGTCAAGATTCAAGCCACACAAGAAGAAAACAAAGGGAAATAGGTCAAAAGATTCTGACAATTCTGATAATGAATTAACGTGCTTTAACTGCAAGAAGCCTGGACACTTCATACAAAAATGCCCACTTCTCAAAACCAACAAAGGAAAGAAAAAGAAGATGAAGGCCTTTGCAGCGACTTGGGATGATGAAGAAGGAGAGGAAGTTTCGAATAGCAGCTCAGAAGAGGCTAACTTGTGTCTTGTGGCAAAATCAGATTCAGAAGCAAGCTCTGAGGAATCAAGTGAGTCAGGTGAGTATTCCTATAGAGATCTTGTTTTTATGTGTCTTGATCTTACTAAGGTAGTGGATACTCTTGAATCTAAAATTGAAAAACTGAAATCTGATAGGAGAGAATTTGCTCGTGAAAATTTTAGGTTAAAATCTGAACTTGAAAATATTCAAAACCTAGAATGTAAAAAATGTAAAACTTTAGATTCAGAATTATCAAGATTTAAGAATAGCTTTGAGAATCTTGAAAAAGAAAACTTGAGTCTTAAGGAAAACATTGACACTAGGAAAAAGGATTTTATAAATAGATGCACCTCATTTGTAACTGAAAACACAACATTAAAAACCAAAGTCCAAAATCTTGAGAAATCTCTGAATAACTTTTCAAAAGGAGAAAAATCATTTAACATGTTATTGGGAAATCGACTCTTTGCTAACAACAGAAAAGGACTAGGTTTTGGGAAAACACAAGTTGATGATAATGCAAAAGGTAGGAGTATCTTTGCTGGATGTGAAATAATTGGACATCGTGTTAATAACTGTAGTCATAGGAAAAAGAACACAAAATTTAATCAAGTCAATTCAATGTGCACAATTTGTAGAAAATTTGGACACAATCAAAATAATTGTTGGTATAGATCCAAACACGTGAAAACTATACCAATTTGGGTTCCAAAAGGCACAAATATAAAATCTTTGAAGGTCAAACAAATTTGGGTGCCAAAAGGAACATATATAAATAGTTTTGGGTATCCACAAACATATTTTTCATACTCTGCCGCTAACAACCATGGACCTATAAAAACAAATAGGTCATAAAAATCTTTTATCATGTAGGTGTGGTGGCAGGCTAAGGAACAACAACAGTGTTCTCTGGATTTTGGCTGTTCCAGAAACACAACGGGCAACAAAGCAAAGTTCCTTAGCCTAGTATAAAGGTGACAGAATCACAATGGACAACAATGAAAAATTATCGTAAAGGTAAAACAGGTAAATTTGTTTTGAACGATATATTAAATGTGATAATCTGCACCGTAATCTTAATCAGCCAGTAATATGATGATGAAATGAATGATGTCTTTAATTCTGACTTATTCTTAATTGATATGGTTTCTTTTGACTTGTTCTTATTTATGACCTTGATTTGTGCTTAAATGATGACCAATCAGATTTTCAACTTTGAACTAATCCATATAAATTTGTTCGGTCAAATGATGGTATTTTATTGATCTTTGATTACTCATGCTACACGTAGATATATTTGTTTTGACATTTTGGTCACTGCTTGTAAATTTGCACGATTTTAAATTTCATGTGAAAGCTGTTAAAAAGGATTTTAAGAAATTGTTGAAACTTCAAGAAATTGTTTTTGAAATAATTATGATGTTGATTGACTGTTGATTACTTATGAATATAACTGTTTATCCTACGGTTTCTGAAATTAACACTATGATATTTGTTTGAGTGTTAACATGGCTTCATTTCAAATTTCATTCTGAGATAGTTTGTTGAAATTTCACAATCTGGTATTTGACATCCAACGAGTGAATATTAAGTGAAATTTAAATTCAGATGAAGATTACACTGGTAATATAGTTGATAGAAAAATTATTAGTGTAATGTGATTAATTTTTGAAACATTCATTTGCTGCAACGTTTTTTCAAAGAAAATATCTGCATATATTTCACTTGAAATAATTTTTCAAATAGCAGAATTTTTTTTATTAGCCCTTCGAGAAAATCATTTTTGACCATATTTTCAGATTAGCCATTTTTTGATTTTAAATGACAAATTTTGAATAATCTAACTCCCTAATGATTATCGAAAAGATCAATAGTGATTGAAAAAGTGATGAGTTTCGACATTTGTCATACATTACTCAAGACAATATATTTAGAAAAATTTCTTTAGAATTTCATAACAAGAGTTATAAAAACTTTTTTTTGGGTAAAAATTCCATGATCATTTCTTTTTCTATCATCTTTCTATCGACCATCACTCATCAAAATCATATATAGTATGTAAATTTGTGGTAGTTTACAAAGGAAATTATTCGTTCTTCAATTAATTATTATAAAGGAAATTATCTGTGCTTCAATTTATTTCTTCAATAAAAATAAATATCCAAAGTATTCACTCTCATTTAAAAGTCCTCACAGTTATGCATGGTGAATTACTTGGATTTTTGAATATGTGCTTCCATGCTCATTTAAAAGTCCTTACGGTTATGCATGTATGGAACGCATATCAAAATTAATTGATTAAATAGACAAGTTGATTCTAAACCCATTTAAAAGTCCTCATGGTCATGCGTGGTTAGAAGATACTTGATTTCATTTTTTAAAATTAAATTGGAATACTACTAATCTCATTTAAAAGTCCTAACGGTTATGCATGATTAGTAGATATTCAAATTCCTGATAAAAATGTACCACAAGTAGATACATCTGTATGATTTTATATGAGAATATCATTACTATTCTTTCTAAAAGTGGAATATGCGCCTAACAAGGGTAGTTATGATTTTTGTTTGATTCTTATTGAAGTTTAATATTTATATTCAATTTGAGTTTAATGTTGGATTAATATCGATCACTCTATCTCTATATTCTCTAACACAATGATTCTTTTGCTGATAACAAAAAGGGGAGAGAAAAGTTAAGATTTTGTCAAATAGAATCAAGCAAAGGTCAAATAATTTTCCATTTGCATCTAGGTTCGTTTATATATTTCTATTTGTATGCATATATGTAGGGGGAGCATCATGTAGAGAGGGAGCATTTAAATAGGGGGAGCAATTAGAGTATATCATTGATTAAATACATTTAACATGGCCAAAATCTTAAATATATGTTTGTTATCATCAAAAGGGGGAGAATGTTGAATATGCGCTTGGCGCTTATACGATTTTTGTTTGATGATACCAAACATACATACATTCATTTAAATATATTTTTTAATGTACTATTTTATGTTTCATAGATTAAATAAATATTTGTTGAATTAAATAAAGTACACAGAATTTGAATTTAAACAGAAATTCTATTCAAACAAATATTTATTACAATCTTGAATAGTACAAATTCATGCTCTCACTATACATATACATTTTTGAATACATCATGATTTCATATTTACATTAATAACCTCACTACATATCACTCACACTCATATTTTGTCTTCAACTGCATTCCAGTTTGAATCCAGCATCTGAGCAATCTGCAAAAATATTCACTAACGCAGTAAAATTGAAAAAGAAATATTTTTGCAATATAAAATAAAATATGATTTTTGAAAATATGATTTGCCTCAGTTATTTGGCTTGTTCGTCATAATTTACATTTGAATTCATCACACATGAACAATGTGACATGCACAGTGTATCACCGTACATGCCACAAGGCCATGCACATCGATATACACTTGATCGATTTACAGGGACATGTGAGCACAGGTCAAACCCAAATGAAAAACCGGGTTCAACGCACGCGCAATATATTCAAAATCACGACACGAGCACAAGGTCAAACCCGAGTTTTGAAACTGGATTCAACGCAAGTGAAATTTCGAAAATCAACATGAATGGATGCAAAGACAACGGCTCAGTTTAACACAATGAAAACTACAGTGATCTCAATAGAACAAGCCAGCAAATACATGAATACTGCACCAACTAGAATGGAACAAGACATAGCAACTGCATAGCAGCTACACAACAACAAGATGAAATAAACAGGTCAAGTAATAGATGCAGACATAAACACCATCATGCAAGCCATCAAGAATCAGTACATACTGACAAGTATGGCAGTGAAACTCAAGCAAGTGCACAAGCAACATCAATAAACCAAAGTGCAGACCAAACAAAGACCAACTCCAAATGCATCAGTGATCAACACAAATGCTCAATGACACAGCAATGCTCAAGGCCAAAGTTCAGTGAAGCTCAAATCAGTGCACAACATCAGTATACATGAATGCAAGTTCATATGTGCAGAAAGTTACAAGGATCAACGAATTGGATGAACAAAACTCGAGTGCAACAGTGAAGCCAGAAGTAATGGGTATGCAAGCACTATAAACATCAGCTGGTACAAGATGCCCAACTCAAATGAATATCAATGCAAATCAGCAGGTACAAATGCACAAGTATGATCAATGGTACACATGCAAGCTTGATTAACAGTGTTTCAGTAATGCACAAAGACAGAGCTACATCACTAAGCCGAAGCAGTGCAATGACTTAATAGTATCAATATCAAGATTCGTACCAAATCAAAACAATATCGAGCAGCAAATTTTCCAAAAGAAGCAACAGGAAAATCAAGCAACAGTCGACAGGCCAGAGGTTCAAGTGTTAACACGACTCAGTGCAACGGAGAGTATGCAACATGACTAGTGCTCAATGATCAAACATGAAAACAACATGTACAGTAATATGCAGCAAGGTAAAAGAAGTTGAATTCACGATTCAAAGTCAGAGCCTTGGCAATAAAGGAATCGAACCAAGTCAAGATCAACAACGTTATGACCAAGGAGTTGAGATCAATACCGTGGGATTCAAGCAACAAAAAATATACGTTTTTGAACAAGTCGCAATCATCTCAAACGTCCAAGCATGATCAAGCGGCCAGAGAAATCAATTGACAAATTCAAACATGTTTATACGAATGAAAATAAAGGAGATCGAACGCATATAAAACCCACAATCATCATCGGCAATTAGAGTATCGAGTTCAAGTACAAATACACAAAAGCACAAAAGCATAAAATTACATACCGAAGCAAGGAGACGAACTCGATCCAAATTGAAGAACCATGAGAAAATCAAAGAGCATCGAAGTCTACTATTGAACAGTATCAAAGGTCGGCGCTTCAATTTGCAAGAACCCTAGTTTGAATCGAAAGGACGAAAAGCCCTAATTTAGCTTCAAAGAGGAACGGCCGCCATCTCCGAATAAACGAACGAAGAAAATAAAAGAGACGGGCTAAAATATAAAAGGGGCCGGCATTTTTAATTAGGGTTTAATTTTTTAATAGGGTTTAATTTTTTGAAAGGGGTTTTTTTAAGTTTTATTTGAGCAAAAATTAGGGATTCAAGTTTATATTTTAATTTTTGCTCCTGCTTGTATTTTTGAAGTTGTTTTTACTTTTCAAGTCAAAGAATTTGTAAATCACCACCTAGGTTGTAGGTAGTGTCAGATTGTCTAGTTAAAATTAGTTCGGTGAGCAGGGTGTGCGAGTTTGCAAAACTCTATAGGCGGGAGCAGAGTTTGCGAGTAAACGAAACTCTATAGGCGGAGCAGGGTGTGCGAGTTTAGTAGAGCGTTTGTGAGCGGGAGCAAAGGTTTGCGAGTCTAGTAGAGTGTTTGTAAGCGGGATACTGTTTAATTCTAATAGAAATCTGGGAATGCAGCAGTAGGAAGGGGTTGCCGAAGCTGGGTAAATTTTGTGTGTGATTTACTTTTCAGCATATTTATTTCTGCAGTTTGTTTTTACGTTTAAATCGAGAAAATTTGCTATAACCCTATTCAACCCCCCTCTAGGTTTAATCTAGATCCTACACAGTTGGATGAAATGAGACTTTTGAATATAATGAACTATTAGAGTAGTTTTAAATGTTGTCTTTGTTGAATTGAATTGTTTCCAAATGTAACTTACCGCAGCATTTTCTAAGTGCTGTGGAAAGTTGAAATTTCACTGTTTTAATGTATTTAAGTGAATAAATAAACTCCAAAAAAAGGCTAAAATTTTGGGAATGTAATATTCGATTTGAATGTATAATGACTCCACCTTTTTATGGTTTAAATAAATGATTTTAATTCGAAATTATAAACCATTTTTGGAATTTTAACCACGGGTACATTTCTCGCTATGCCTTGTGATTTTGGATGTACACCTTAAATTTGAGAGTGTGACTAGAGGTGAGCGATTGCTGTAGCTCTACTCTACCCTAGCCACATTAGCACTGTTATTTGCATAATTTACTTTAATATAGGCATTTCTATGCTAACATTTATTACTGTTTAATTGATAGTTTAACGGATCCTTAGAGGATAGGCGATTCGAAGCATCCTTCAAGTTATTATGCATTACTACTACAGTTCACTTGAGTTGGTTTACATTGTATAAGTATGTATGTTCTGACTCGAGTGTTTTGAGTTTTACTTTACGCTCGGGTCAGCCTGAGTATTCACAGCTTTGGATTTCTCTTTCTGGAGCTAGGAATCGCTGGAGATTCTACTTATCTAGTTATTCATCTATTGCCGTTTCAGTTCATCTATTTCAGCTCTTGTATTAGTGAAGTTATATGTATTTGGGATTTCTATTATGTTTGTTTTCAGACTGATATTATGTATTTTGTTTTGAGACTTTGTTATAGTAGCTTTATGAACTACTATAGTATTTTTATTTCCAGTGCGAGTTATTCTGATATTTCTACGTCTATGATTCTGTTAATGGTTTTATTTGCTCTAAATTCCATTACAATCTGTTATTTTGAATTATTCAAGTCTGACATGCGTGGATTTTTGTCGATTTGAATGGTCCAAAAATAGTGGGTCGTTACATATATAAACAAAGAGATTGCGTTTCTCATATAAACAGGTAAATAAACCCAACAGATCTAATTATAACACGTATAACTATACATTGAAAACACTTTATATTATATAAAACAAATTTAAAAATCAGTATTTTAAAAAAACAAATTTATTACCCTTTCAAAATTAATATATACACCTATGCGTATGTATATAATTTCAAATCAATATATGTTTTAAAAATCATTACAAAATCTATTTCAACATCTAAAATTTAACAAATTAATTGTTACATATATGTATGTCAGCAAATATATAAAATTTGAAAGATACACACACATACCAAGATAAACGCCAACTATATACCTAAGCACGCATGGTAGAAAGAGAGAGCAGGGGATGGCAATGGTGTTTCTGCATGAGTCGATGGGGAAGGATTCTTATCGATTTGGATTCCTTAAACTTTGGAACGCTCGCACTTGTTCTGAAATCCAGCCTTCCTTCCCTATTTTTATCCTTTCGATTTTGGGGCATTCCATAACTCCACTTTGAATGGCATCTATAAAGATCGACCATTCCGCAAATCTTTGAATGATCGTAAAGGGGGTGAAACTCTCTTAAAATTGGCATTGATTCACTGGAGATTTCTGTATCCTCGGATATCGATGCTATCTTTCTCCTGCTCAACCTGGATTCTATCTCTGGCGATCGAATGTCGATTTGTCTTAGATTTCTGCATTGATTATATACCTGAAGCCATGGTTGACCGGTTAAGGTCGCCAGCGATTTATAAAGGCTTATCCATCTTCTATTTGGTAATTAAATTATCTCATCTTCGCTCAGCTTATCTTCGAATCAGAATTCTATTTGATTAGAGTTCTTTTAAAGTTGAATCTCTGTTTGTTTGAAATCCATCCCTGAATCATTCCTTAGAAATTTGTGTTTGGTTGTATTTTGAAATTGTGCATACATCGAAATTATTATTTTGATAAGGATGACCACATTTTATATATAAAAGTGAAATGTTTTCTATAAGGATTATATACCTTTTAAAAATGAAAATTTGAAGCTTCAAAAGGATTTGAAATTTTGAAAATTTTATAAGAAATTTGATTTATACAAAATGATTTATACCTAGAGGGTATTGAATTTGAATTTCGAGGAATCAAACTCCAGTGTTTTGAAATCATTTTAAGATTTTGGAAAATATATAATAATAATAATATGTTTTAAAGATATTTTCGAATAAGAAATGTTTCAAATGTACTCGAATGAATTCCAATGATTTCGAAGAGATTTCAAAGAAGTTTCAGGAAAATAGAAGTCTAGAACTCACTTGTGTCGCTGGAAAATAATTTCAGTGATGAGTGCACGCATCATCGACATTGATTTTCGAGTTTCAGAGTGGGGGAGAAGCCACTCTTGTAGCTTTACTATGCGAGTGATGTTAGGAAACAAATTTTGATTTCAGATTTCGAAGCATGGTTTGATGGGATAACCTGGATTTTTGGACATCTGAAACGTGGATAATTAACTGATTTATTCTGTTGAACAGATAAAATTATGATATCTGGGAGTATAAATAAATTAGAATCTGTAATAAATTTTGAAATATAAATATCTTAAAGAAAATTGGATTTTAATAACTGGATAAATATTGGTGATCTCCTAATATAATTACTTAAAATTTATATATTGAATCTATGTTTCTTTAATATATATTTTTGAGTGATTGTAAATTTGAATTAGTATTGATTTATATAAATAAATGGATTGTAATTCAAATTTAAATTTAAATTTGAGTCTGAATTAGAAACTTGAATTTAAAATCTAAATGAATACCTTAGTAAAATAATTTGGATTTTAAAATAATATATATATATATATAGGTAATTTATTTAATGTATATTGGGTGTAAAACATTTTCTTTAAAATTAGAAAATATAATTTAAAAATTGTATAAAAACAAAGGTAATGAGTGTAATCCATGAGACAAGAATTTTAACAAATAAATTTGATATTATTCATATATATATATATATATATATATATTTGTGTCAAATTTGAATTTAAAATTTATATATAAATTTGGAAAAGGATTTATTAATTTACAATCATATTCATTAATTAGGAAAATTAATTTTAAAAGCTTTTAGAAATCTTTTAAAATAAATGAAATAATAATAATATAAGTGTTTAATTATGAAGCAATTGTTAACATGTGAAAGAAAATTAATAATTTATTGAAAAGTGGTGTTAAATTGTACAGGTGTCATTTTAATTTTATCTTTAAGAAAATTTATAAAAAAATAAATTCTAAACAGATATAATATTCCATCCCTGCTTTCTCTCATTCTTTGTTCTTCATTTTCAATCTACAAGCCTAAGAAAATCAGATCTAAGGAGAAATAAATTTGAACAAACTTGAAAATTTCAAAAAAAAGAAAACTGCAACATAATTTCATCTCCAATATACAAACCTGCAGCACAATCAAGTTTCAGTTTTATCAAGTAAGATTCAAATCAGTAAAACAAGGTGCAGAAATCAAAATAAGAAAGGGTCAGAGCAAAACAAACAGCAATCAACTAATTAGCGAACATTCATCTAGACCCAAGATCAATTACTTTCCAGATTTTTGTTCAACCTCTCTGTCTTCTTCTTATAAAGGTGAGTAAACAGTTTTATTTAAAGAATTAAACCTGTTAAATCTAGATGCATGTAGCATTTACTTAAAGTGAAGTATAATATGCGATTGCTCGATTGATTAAACCAGATTGCTTGTGTATTTGTATGTGAAAGTTGTTGTGCATGTATTGAACAAAATGTTTGCTCTGTTCTTTATTCTTAGGTTCTAAAAGTTTAAAAGAAATCTACTACTCTTCCTCTGATTTGTTATGTGTTTTGACATTTGAACAAATATTGTTAGAAATGACAGGATTTAAGGTGTAAAAATATATTAAGCAGCAATTGATGATAGTTGAACTGGAATGGGAATATTACAGTAAAAATCTTAATTTTTTTCAAAATTTCAACCCTAAAGATATGCTATTTCGAGATAAAAATCTGAATGGTTATCGAAAACTAAGATTTTAAAAAGGTAGATCATGATTTTTAAGGCTGTTAATCGCGAGTAATTGAGAGTTAGAAGGTAAATGGGTTTTAAGCATTTGCAGTTGATCGAGATGGAGGGGAAGGTCGAAATCGATATCGGAGGGAGGGAAATGGTTGTCGAAGCAGGGAAAATTGTCCGATGATTTTATCATCCATCGAGACATCATCGAGGCTTCGATTTACGGTTTTAGGTCGATGATGTAATCTTGGCCAATGCGGCCTCGCTAGTGTGTCGAGTTGAATCAGAGCCGTGGGAAAAGAAGTGGATGAGCATGGCAAGGGGCTGAATGGAGTTGGGGGTTCTCTGATGGTCAAAGATGAAGGTACGGCGAGGATTTCTTGTGATTGTTTTTGTTTCAGGTGGGGTCGTTAGTTCGATTTTGATTTTCGTGGTGGCTTGTATTTCTTGGTGGCTGATAGGATAGAGAGGGTCGTAGTTGACAGGATGATGATCGGTGTGATGGTCGGTACTGAAGGGGTTGTTGTGCACAAGAATTTGTGGTGTCAGGTTGATTATGTGATGAGGGAATGGTGGTGGCTGAAAGCCAATCACGAGAGTTTTGGGTCATTGGCTCGTGCTAGAGGTCGGGTGGGTTTATGTGTTATGTCTGTTTATAACTTGAACAAAAAAATAGAGAGAAGAAGAGTAAAGTCTAGGGGTTGAGTGTAGATTTCTCGGGATTTACTCGAGTCAAATGATACGAGATTATCAAGTTAATGGTTAACCAAAAATCAAGTTTAAATTTCCTCAACTATTATTCTAAATAGTAACCATTTAAAATCGGGTAATTTATTTTAACTTAATTAATAAAGTTCATTTTTAAGTTGTTTTAAACCTTAATTAATTATGTAAGTAAGAAGTAATTAAGGAAATAAAATGTTTTATCATTAGTTAAACATAAGATCATGAATAAATTGAAGTTAACTAATCAAAAGTAATTAAGTAAGGATAAAGTTGATAAGTTATTAAAGAGGAATTAATTAATTAATGATTGAGAATTAATTAATTAAGGGAATATAAATTAATTAAAGGTTAATTACTTGGTAATTAGAGATTAGTTAATTATTTGAATGATAAATTACTCAATGGAAGTAGTTGAGAATTAATTACTTTGAGTAATTAATTGGAGTATGGATCAAATAAGAAGATTTGTTTAAAGGGTTAATAAATAAATAAGTGTGATTAATTAAAAGATAATTAATCAATGTAAGGGATCCGAGGATAACTTAATTGAGTAATTAATTAAGGATTAATGTGAATGGGTGAAGGTTAACTAATTTTTTTAATTAATTGAGAGTTAATTATTTATTATAATTAAAGGATAATTACTCAAGGGTGATTAATTTAGATAGGAATTAATTAAGGAATAGTTAATTAATTTGTGCTATTAATTAAGGGGAATTACTTAATGTAATTAAAGAATGATAAATCAAGGATGATTAATCAAGATGAATAATTAAAGGATTCATTAATTAATTAAGGGGTTAAATAATTAATGCTAGTAATTGAGAATAATTACTCAAGGTTGATTAATGAATGTGTCAAATTAATTAAAGGCTAATTGCTGAATAGAAAGGATAATTAGGAAATGATTAATTAATGTATTGTGATTAATTATTGTTAAGTAAGCAAGATTAAAAGTAATTAATTTGATTTAATTAGAAATGGGGTGACTAATTAATCTTGCTTATGAAAGATTGGCTGAAATTTCTGACATGAATGTTTGAGATATGATATGTTTGTCTTGAACAATGATTATGTGGCTATCTGTCGATGATAAATTGTTGTATAAAAAGTGACACCTTGTATTTAAAGGTTGAATTGTGTTTTAATTAAATAATTTGGGTTAGGATGACATGGAATTCGAAGTGACCGGAGTCGAATATTTACTAATACCCGAAACCACTTCGATTTGTAATATATACAAATTCTGTACAGATTTGATATGTGAAATCAGTAGGTTGGAATGGAATGATTTAAGTGGTTGAACCCTTTAATCTAAGTTTGTTACTTAAAAATTGATATGTGAAAATAAGAGATGTCTATAACAACTTATGAAGTTGTAAATTGATACCAGATGCCCCGGGTTTATATAAATTGTATGTTTTTGTATTCCATGTTAGATGGATTTACCCACGCTGGTTTCCAGCCTGACCCGGGTGTTACTTTGATGTAATGCTTGGGTCAGACTGAGTATTACAGATTTTCAGGTAAGGACGTTCTGGAGCTCAGGAGGCGAGCTGGAGGGCAGGGATGTATGGAGAGTTTTCTGCTGTGATATATTATTGTATAACTAGGACATGTTGTTTTAAACTGTCCAGTGATGGGTAATGGTTGTAACTCTGATGTATAAAAAAATAAGTGTACTGATACAGTTCTTCTTTGTAAAACTGTTATTTATGTGATATTATACTTTGATCCGCTGCGAATGTGAGGTTTCTGTGACTTGTTACTGTTTCTTCTTCTTTCTCTTTTCTTCTTTTCATTACTATCTGGAATTTTCTGAATCGAAAATTTCGGGTCGTTACGTTTGGTATCAGAGCCTAAGGTTAAGCGAGAACCTTGGCTCTGATGGGGATTACGCATTAAATGGAGTCCGTAGTACTCTAGAATAAGTTGAGTGTGTGCGTGTGTGTGTGTGCGTGTGTGTATGAGAGAGTAATTGTTATTTTCTTATATAAAGATTTTAAATGATTTTATATAAGAATATATTTTGATACATAAGGCATTATTTCTTTCTAATAAATATTAAGGTAAATTGGTTGTTAAAATATTGGAATTAAATAGAATACAACCAAATTGAAATTAAATAAAGATAAGTTTGAAATGGATTCAAACTGGAATTTAAATCTTGAATTTGGGAAGGAGTTTCAGAATAAGATGAATTAGAATTGGCTT
Organism: Allium cepa; assembly: GCA_030765085.1. Taxonomy (NCBI): domain Eukaryota; kingdom Viridiplantae; phylum Streptophyta; class Magnoliopsida; order Asparagales; family Amaryllidaceae; genus Allium; species Allium cepa. The sequence continues at coordinate 29,029,715 of CM060935.1, forward strand.
CAAACTAGAAAATAGAATGGTTATTATGTTTAATAATGGGATGATTGTTTTCCAACAAATAATAAAATGTTTTAAGGAAGTAACCATTTGATGAAAATAACTTGTAAATTAGAAAAGATGTAAATTAAAGTGGGTTTCAAATTGTGAAGTTCTGAATTTTAAATTTAAACATTTGAAATTGTTTTCAAAATGTTAAAGGAAATAATACTATTCAAACTATTTTCAACGTAATCTTATTTTAGAATAAGAAGTTGTCTATAAACTTTAAAAGAATTTGTTTGAGTTAAAACCAAGGGTGGTTTAAATTTTAAAATTTGGCTTGGTAGGCCAAGAAGTAAATGTGTATATATGTGTGGATATACATAATATCAAAGATGGTTTGAAATAAACTCTAAATATTGAGTTTTAAATTTGGAATGAGATGTGATACCCAAAGTGATAAGTTTTTGAACTTATATGTGGGAAGATTATTAATGTGAAGTTTAAAATTGGAAATGGGATTTCAAATTGGGTAAGGTTGGCTGGATTAAGTAAATTGAATTTAACTTTGGGAAAGTTAAATTATTTATCAAGTAACCTAAATTGGAAATTTCAAGATGAAATTGAAATTTAACTTGGGAAGTTAAAAGGCTAATTTGAATTGGAAATTTGTGTGATCTCAAAATGGGTTTGGGATCTAGAAATTGAAAATGGATGGAGGTTTTAACATAATTGGATAATATTACCCTATTGTTATTAATAATCTTTAAGCTGAAATTAGATTTATTTAAATGAATGAAGTAATGGGGTGTGGTAATATATTCATTATTAAGATAAAATGGAATTTGGATTCAGAATTAAATAATTTAAAGATATAAGTTGATTTGAATTGATTTAAAGGATTAAATCAACATTTAAAAATTTAACTCGAATTTATATAATTCAGATAGTTTAAATTTGAAATTTGAATTGGATTGGTTGGACATGATTTCAAATTTGAACTGGGTTAAATTTGAAATTAGTCCAAATTGATTTGAATAATTTGGAATTGTAATTAAAGTTGAATAGGTTTAAAATTCAAATGGAATTCGATTTGAAGTTGAATAGAAATTGAGAATTAATTCAATTTGGATAGGGGACAAATCAAGTCCAATGGAAATTCGAGTTATTTAAATTGGAATTGGGTAAATTTAAATGGAAGTGGAAATTTAAATTGAATTGATAAGAATGGAGATTGGGAATTGAACAGTTTGACTCTGGACTATTTTCAAAATAAATTGTTTTAATATAAATCTATTTCCAAACTATTTACTATACAACCTTTCTTTTTAAAGACTAAAACTATCATATACTTGTTTTACAATTATTTTTGGAACTATTAAGCAATTTTTCAACTGATTTATAAAAAAATTATTGTTTTTCAACTACTTTATAACAAATTACTATTTTATAGTTATTTAAAATTATTTAAAATTCCTATAACTATTCGACTATTTTCCAACTATTTTACAATTACTTAATTATTTTACAGCTATTTTACAAATTAATAATTATTTTTCAACTACTTATCTATTTTAAAAAATTTCAAGCTATTTTCAAAATATAAACTGGTTAGAGTGCAAACTGTTTATGATTAAATACCCAATTGAGATAAAGATAGAGGTGTTAATCCAAATCGGATTGAAATAAATGTGAATAAGTGGATAGAAATTAAAGTGAATATGAATAGAAAAGGAGATTGATTTGGCTAATAATCAATAAAGGTAAATACATAAGATGTACGTATATCACTCTATCCGCATAGTGATTTGATCCAGATTCGAGCACAGAATTTCGAGATAGTATATCGATCCAAGTTGGGATTTTTCACTCGATTTTCAATGGCGAACCTGGATATGGATTATTGATTGGCTCTAGATATTCTCTATCATAGTTAGGCTATGCAAGGAGAATGACGGTTTTTGATCAAGAAACCAGATCTGAGTCCACACTAGGAAGTCGGGTGGACGATACTAGTTCGGAAGTGGAATTGTGTGATCGAGTAAGCGATCAGATCGGTATAGCGTACAGATGATATGTGTTCATCGTACGGATTTGAATGAAATTGACACTAGGAATTTGTGGATATGAAATGTGAAATGGTTTTTTAAATTAAGGGTATATTTTGTAAAATATATGATGAAGTAAAAGTGGAAATTGGATATTTCTATGGTAGAAATTTACTTTACGGAAGTAAATAAGTGACTTTATAGAGCAATCAAATTTGAATATTTGATTTCGAATAAACAAAGTTATATATCTTTGTCATATAAGATAAATCTCCCCTTGTTGAATCTATAGCCAGAAGAGAAAGAATTTTGAAAGTGCTTGAAGTATAAAAGGGGTTTTATACAAGTTTGAAATGATCCAAAGATTTTTAAAGTTATATATATATATATATATATATATATATATATATAAAGGATCTTATGAGAATGATTTTGGAAGAGGTTTTTGGGAACCTATGAATTTGGAAAAGGCTTTTTATTTTTGGGTAAAATCAATATTGGAATTTGGAAAAGCCTAATTTGAGAATTATCGATTTTGGGGTAATTGATTTTGAGAAAGGAGATTTATTTGAGATTCATACTAGGTGTATGATTTGGAAAATACTATATGTGTATAATATAAAGTGTTTTGAAAATGGCTCTGGAGAAAAAGGCGCTCCCTTGAAATGAACTTCTCAGGAGTGCCACTGGGTGGTGCTGCCTTGAGCCCCAAGGGAGGGTTCTAAATTTGATCTTGTGAGGAGTCCGGAAAAAACTAGTTCCCGAGGATTATGAGTAGAGTATACCATAGCGAAAGTGGTGGGTGCCGCTGAGAGCCAACATTCTGTGTTTGATTTTATATCGGTAGACTGCGACCTATAGCAACATAGCGAAAGTCGAGTGTGCCGCTATGAGCCAACAGTCTGCGTTTGATTTTACATCGGTAGACTGCGACCTATGTAGGAGTAGAGAAGTTTTATTTTGACAGCGAAAGTCGTGTGTGCCGCTGAGAGCCAACAGTTACATGGACTTTTGCTGTGATGGCAACGTAACCCTGGAATGTAACTGCGATCTGTTGTGGGTTCGATGGCGTAATTGAGGGGCACAGAGTGCCTACAGTTATATGGACTTTTTCTGCGATGGCAACGTAACCTTGGATTGTAACTGTGACCTGTTGTGGGTTCCATGGCGTAATCGAGGGGCGCAGAGTGCCTACAGTTACATGGACTTTTGCTGCGATGGCAACGTAACCCAGGATGTAAACGCGACCATAGATGGGGGTGAAGATTTCCAGAGCATTCTCACCAATGATATATTCACTATTTTCAAAAATTGTTTTCTATATTTTCAATAAAATTATTTTCCCAAGTATTTACACTGGGTGTTGAAAACGGGTTTACCAAGTACTTGTAGATTTTCAGTCTTACGCCTGATCAACATGTGACCGAATTTGTAACAACCCAATATTTTCAGCCATTCACGTCCACACATGTCAGACTTGAATTGCTCAAAATACCGCATTGTAAATAAATTTGGAGCACATGAAATACAATCACAGAATCACAGAAACGGAAATATCAGAATAACTTGTAGTGGAATATAAAATACATAGTAGTTCATGAAGCTACTACGGCAGAGTCTCAAACCAAATACATAATACAGTCTGAAAACAACATAATAGAAATCCCAAATACATAGAAGTTCACTAATACATGAGATAAACTAGAACATCCGAAACAGAAAGTAGATATAAATGTAGATAAGGAGAAACTCCAACAAAGACCAGCTCCAGAAAGAGAATCCAAAGCTGTGAATACTTAGGCTGACCCAAGCGTAAAGTAAAACACAAAACACTCGAGTCAAGATAATATATACTTATATAATGTAAACCAACTCAAGTGAAATGTAGTAGAAATGCCCAATAACTTAAAGGATGCTTGGGATCGCCCATCCTTTAAGAATCGGTTAAACTATAAATTAAATACATCCCGTGGTTAAAATTTAAAAATGGTATTTTTTATTTCAAAATCAAATATCATTTCAAAATTCAAAATCATTCAAAATCCATTTCAAAATATCATATCTTCCAAACCACATTCATTCTTATTTAATTTAAATACCATTTCAAAATACATTTCAAAATAGTTTATATTTCAAAACAGATTACTTCATTTTAAATCATAAAATGAAGTTATTATATTTAATAATTAAATTATTAAATTTCCAAAATTTTAGTCTTTCAAAATTCAATTATTCACTTAATTTATTAAAAATAGATGAAAATTCAACTTTCGCAGCATTTAGAAATTGCTACAGAAAGTTACATTCAAAACAATTCAATTTAACAAAAGATAGCATTTAAAAATGCTGTAATAGGGTTACATTACTTTCAAATAAAACTTAGTTAAATTCAACAATTATAACATTTACAAAAATGCTATAATAGCCTTTAATTAAACTTAGCCATTTGGTTCATTATTATCAACTACATCATTTACAAATGCTGTATTATCATTTACATTAGAATTAATAGCAATTCAGAAATGCAGTTAATTAACTTCAAATATTCAGTATAATTTCACAAATAATTTTATTTTTATTTAAATCAATTTTAACTTATAAAATCATATAATTTTACTTTTAAAACAATCATTCAAATGCATGAATTTATAAAGTTAAATCTCATTTCAAAAATTAAAATTTAATAATAATAATTCACTTATTAAATTCCAACATTAAATTTTAATTTCATTAAATTAAATTTAAGTTAACACTTAAGTTTAAAATTTTCAAATATAAATTAATTTCATTTTTATTTACTTAACTTAAAATTCACTTTTAAGCCAAATTCACAAATTTCCAATTTTAGTTATATTTCAAAATTTCAACTTAAATATTCATTCATTTCACATTTTAAGTTTATTCAAAAAACATTAATATATTATAAAATCATTTTTAATTCATTTAACTCAAAATATCATAAATTTATCATATTTTCCTATTTAATTTAAATTCCATTTATCACCAAATTATAATTTCCAAAATAACTTACATTTCAGATTTTCTAACTTTACCATTTATTTATTTCACTTATAAATTTTTGAAAAATCAATAATTCTTTACAAAAATCATTTTTAATCAATTTTAAATAGAAATATTATAATATTTACATTTCTAAAATATTTTACAGAAAACATATTTTAACAACGGGTCTGTATTTCATTTTCTAGCCTAGGTAAAGTGACAAGGGTAATATATCATTTCAACCCGTAATTTACAAAGAAAATCCGGGTTTGATCATTTCAAAACCGCAATCCCAAGTAAATGAAAATAATTGAAAATCATTCAGGCCTATCATTTCAGCTCATAATGATTTTCTCCTAATCTAAAGTCCGTTCGGGTATGTACCATTTCAACCCATAGTGATTCTAATCTAAAGGGAACTTGCAGTGTGATAAACTGATAAAAATAACAGAACAACATAATATAACAGTAACAGATGTTTTAATAGGCGTTTAAGCATGGGTGAACATCATATAATCATAATATAGCAGGTGTAACATGATAACGCATTTTACAGATTTAAAAGGGGTCAATTTACTAGTTATATATGTACATATTGTCTGGTGAGAGTAACTCACCTGTTTAAGTTGGAGATGGAAAACACCTACACCCAATAGAGACCCATAAAAGTATGAGAGCACAATAATGATTTGAGTGTGAGAGAGACAAGACTAAATGCCTTGAATACATAAGACAAAACAATTCAAATAAAATGAATAACACTTCACAAAAATTTAAACAACACATAAATTCATGCACAAAACATCTCCAAACCACTTGCACTTTCCTTCAACCTCATATGCTTCATCAATGGGCTGTAAAAGAACCGTAATGGGAGGGTTTTGGATCAGGTTTGGATCAGGTTTTGGGTTCAACAAGTTGGCCATAGATAGGAAAAGATGATGCAAAGGTATATGCGCATGGAACTACAACTACAAGGCAACACAAGTGGATTCAAGGCAACATAAGTCACGGCCACAAGCAAATATGGGCATGTCCAGGTCTGGTGGGGTCAGCTATAGGTGTGGCAGAGGTGTATGGGTCAACTTTGGCAGGTGGTGGTGGTGTATAGTTCGGCCAATGAGAAGTTTGAGGTGGTGAAGGCAAAGAAGCTAGGCTATGCGCATTTTCAAGGTGGATATTGCAATTTTTGTGGAGTTTGATCAACTAGTGGTGCATGGCCATGGATGGGCATTGGGCTGGAGGTGGTGAAAGCCTGATGTGGTGGTGGTGGAGGTGGCCATGGTGAAGGAGGAGCAAGGGGCCGAGCATAAAAGAGGAAGAAACAAGTGCAAATCAATATAAAACAATGAAAAAGGTGAAATAGAAAAAAAACATTTACCAAAGTTTTTGAACAAGGAGTGGCCAAAATTTTTCTTAGGAGAGAAGAAAAATGTTTTATGTGAAATTAAAAGTGATGGTCGGCTGAATAGAAGAGGTTAAGGCAGCCTATTGAATGAAAAGTTAAGTTAGAATGTGAAAAGGTGTAATATAAAAGGCCTTAGGAAAATAAAAAGCCACAAACCTTTTCAAATTTCTCATATATATTTATATACATTTAAATAACTAAAAATACTTATAATTTCAGTTAAAATTCGAAAATATAACAGATAAACAAAATATTAAAAATTAGATATTAATTAGATATGATTAAAATAAGAAAATAACACAAAAAATGAAAACTAGTCTAGAAAATTTGAAATTAAATGGAACAAACTTTGAAAAATTTATATGTACATGAAAAATATTTTTAAATAAATATAATAACTTAAATTAAAAATTCATTCACAAAAATGAATAAATAAATCTTAATTAAATATAATTTAATTGAAGAAAATAGAAGAAAAATAGAAACGAGCCTTTAAAAATAGAAAATAATTCAATAAGCTTTTGAAAAATCTTATCACCACTTTAAAAATATTTAAAAGACAAAAATATATGTAAAATAACATACAAAACAAATTTGGATAAGATATGACAAATAAAAATATTATTAATATAATTTAAAATGAAGAATATTGTTAAATAACTCAATACACAATATTATAAAGGGTATAACTTTCACAATTTAAATCCAATTTCAACGAAACAAAAAGTAATATTCATGATATTAAATCTATTTTCGTAATAAAAGATAAAATTCAAGAATTCAAATATTTAAATTTAAAAGTCAAAGTTTGACCAGATTGACCAAAATCCACATTTTTGGAAAATATACAATTTATTCAGGTTTGAAATTATCATTCACACAAAATTAAAATATATATTTAAAATAACAAATTTATTCATTTTAATAAATATAATAAAGTTTTCAAATAAAATAACCAAAATAAATAATTAAAATAAATCAAAAAATTCAGGGTTGTTACACTCTCCCCCACTCAAATCTTTTCGTCCTCGAAAATAACGAACAAGGAAAATAAAGAAAAGTAAGATAGAAAAATTTAATAGTGCTTGAAAAAACAATTCCGGATTCGAAGCACGAGTTCACTCCTTCGTCTCCCAGGAACATTCTCGATCATCAATACCCCATCGTACTTTGATCAGACTAATAGGTTTCCTTCTTAGCTGCTTCGTACCTTTGTCGAAAATACGAAGTGGCTTACTCTCGACAGTCAGATTTAGGCTAAATATCCAAACTATCAAGAGCATAAGGCTGAACAATAAGAGATGAATCATGAAGATACCAGAGAAGATGTGAGATGTGGAATACATCATGCACTCCAGACAGCTTCTCGGCAAATCCATACGATAAGCCAAAGAACCAACTCTTTCCATAATGCAGAAAGAACCCTCGAAGAGGAAAAAGGTAGGAATATCTAGGAGGAAAAGTAGGTTGGAACACAAGGATGGACCATTATTTTTAAACCATATACATTTCAATTTAATTTTTTTTACAACATTTTAAACATTTTATAATATGATGAATAGTCATTTGATTCAATTTTGATAGTTTGAGGTAAAAAATATTTAAAACATTTGTAAACATTTTTATATTATATTAATAAAATATCCTTTATATGATAATTTATCAAAATACTTTTATAACTCGATGTCTTAACAAGTTTACTTTCGTTCCTGCAGACTATGGCCATGCGTTGATCAGGCGCAAAGCTAGAATTCTTCAGGTACTTGATAGACTTGTTTCAACACCCAGTGAAAATACTAGAAAACCAATTTTGATAAAAACAGATATGGAAAGTACAATCCAAACAAATCAACCAAACCAAAACAGTTGTCTAACCATGGATCGCAGATACACAATGGTTACGCCTGGATCACCTAGGAAACAATCTGTATCCGTAAGCTTTCTCAACCCTGTGAGTTACATCATGATGACTAGTAGAGTGCAGGATACACAATGGTTACGCCTGGATCCCCCAGGAAACAATCTGTACCCCTACGCCCTCTCGACCAGGCAGTTTTGCTACTAATGCGACCTACATAGAGTGCAGGATACACAATGGTTATGCCTGGATCCCCCAGGAAACAATCGGTACCCCTAGGTCAGCTCAGCCAGTCTGTTGTGCTATGCATTCGCGCTCGTAAGACCATGGAGATCACCATGGAATTCGATGGACACTCGAGTATCATATCCGGAAAACCCAAATCAGAGAGAATAATATCGATAGAATGAATCCACAGTGTGGCCACAAAGCGGATATCAAGCAGAAGACACTTTCTATATCTTTACCTCGAAAATATGTATCGTATAGTACCTTTCAAAATCACTTTCAAATGTCATACTTATATAAAGTCCATTATATATAAGATTTCATTTCAAATCGAATACTTTCCAAAACCAATAGTATATCAAATCATACTTATATAGACTTCGATTATATAAGATTTCAATTTACAAATTAAGTACTTTTCCAAATCAACAGTTTTCAAATCAATTTTATACTTGTACAAATCTATTTTATATAAGTTTGACAACCCCAAATCAAGTATTTAGTAAATCAAGGTTCTCAATTTCAAATCATCCAATATCAATTCAGTTTCAAAATCATATATGATTTCACCAATCATTTCTTCCAAATTACATATATTCAGTTTCAAAGTTTCTTAAAACAATAGATTTAGAAAATAATCCAAATTTCCAGATCAACAAAATTTAGGTCAAAAAACTTCATTTCCATTTCAAACATATATTCACTTTCAAAAATCATAAAACTTTCAAAGTTATAAATTTTTCGAAACCAAAATACTTGAAATCATTACACTTTGAAAAATCATAACATTTCGAAATCATACATTTGAAATCATAAAACATTCCTTTAGTTCTTTACATTTCACAAATTTATTCAATTAAACCCAAATCTAAAATTTCCAATTTTAATTCAATTCAAACCATCAGTTCCAATTCAATTTAGTTTTCCAACAAAACCATGTCAAATATTATAAAATTTCCAATAAAGATTTGATCCACAAAATAAACTATTCAATCTTTAATATATTTCAAAGCTTAAATATACCATATTTCAAAACTAAATTTTATAATTTCATAGATCTCAAATTTTACTTCATTATTACCTAGTTTTGAAATATTCATTTCATAAATCCATCATTTTTAAATAAACTCAAGTTACCGGTAAAACAAATATCCTTTCATAACAATATAAACTACAAATATTCATTTATCAAATACCTTGTACCTTTCAAAATTTCTTAGCTTTGAAAAGTTAACCTTGATTTGGAAGTGCTCGAACCTTAAAAATAGTCGAAGAAATCATATTTTCAACCCTAGAGTTGGAAATCACCAACAAATCAGTAAACCAATTCTAATAGATAAGGTTATACAAAAACAAATCTAAATCTCTAGGAATGAGCACCGGCTTACTTTAAATCATTTCAAATATACATATATCTTTCGAATATCAAACCATACTTCAAAATCTGAAATCAAAATTTGGTTTCACAAAATCACTCGCGTAGCAGTGCTACTAGAGTGGCCTCTCCCCCACTCAGAAACTTGAAAATCAATGTCGATGATGCATGCATTGATCACCGAAATTATTTTCCCGCGACATAAGTGGGTTCTGGACTTCTATTTTCTTGAAACTTCTTAGAAATCACTTTGAAATCATTGGAATTCATTCGAATACATTTGAAACATTTCTTATTCAGAAAATATCTTCAAATCATATTATTATATTTTTCCAAATCTTAAAACCGATTTCAAAACACCGGAGTTCGATTCCTCGAAATTAAAATTCAAAACCTTCCAGTTATAAATCATTTTATATAAATTTAAATTTCCCACAAATTTTCAAAATTTCAAATCCTTTCACAGCTTCAAATTTTCATTTTAAAAAGGCATATAATCCTTATTGAAAACATTTCACTTTTATACACAAAATACGGTCATCCTTATCAAAATAATAATTTCATTGTATGCACAAATTCAAAACAATCAAACACAAATTTTCAAGGGATGATTCGAGGATGGATTTCAAACAAACAGAGATTCAAATTTAGAGGACTCTAATCAAATGAATTCCGGTTCGAAGATAAGCTCGAACGAAGATGAGAAAATTTGATTACCAAATAGAAGATGGATAAGCCTATATAAGTCGTGGGCGACCTTAACCGGTCAACTGTGACTTCAGGAATATAATCAATTTGAAAATCTAAGGCAAATCGACATTTGATCACCAGAGAAGAAATCCAAATATAGCAGAAGGTAGATAGCATCGTAAACCGAGGATACAGAAATTTCTGGTTAATCAATGCCAATTGTAAAGGAGTTTCACCCCTTTACAAATCATTCAAAGAATGGCGGAATCACCGATCTTTAGAGAGGTCATTCCAAAGTGGAGCTACGGAATGCCCCAAAATCAAAAGGATAAACTAGGAAAGACAAGACTAGATTTCAGAACAAGAGGAAGCGTTCCAAAGTTCAAGGAATCCTAATCAATAAGAATCCTAACCAAGAGATTTCTAACAAGGTGGATACAGAAGGAATGAAGTTTAGAAAATCTTGGTTTCAAAATAAGAAAAAAAATTATACCAAAATAATCTTTGAAACTCCTTTAAAAATCATTTGGAAATCATTTATACTTTGAAATATGTTCTCTCACAAAGAAAGGTTTCTGAGATTGATTTCACGCATTCTAGGGTATTTCTACCCTATCTCTAATGAGTTTTTGCTCCGCTGGCTAAGGTTTGCCTAAAACCAAAGCTCTGATACCAACTGTAACAACCCAATATTTTCAGCCATTCACATCCACACATGTCGGACTTGAATTGCTCAAAATATCGCATTGTAAATAAATTTGGAGCACATGAAATACTATCACAGAATCACAGACACAGAAATATCAGAAAACTCGCAGCGGAATATAAAATACAAAGTAGTTCATGAAGCTACTACGGCAGAGTCTCAAACCAAATACATAATACAGTTCTAAAACAACATAATAGAAATCCCAAATACATAGAAGTTCACTAATACATGAGATAAACTAGAACAGCTAAAACAGAAAGTAGATATAAATGTAGATAAGCAGAAACTCCAGCAAAGACCAGCTCCAGAAAGAGAATCCAAAGTTGTGAATACTCTGGCTGACCCGAGCGTAAAGTAAAACACAAAACACTCGAGTCAAGACAATATATACTTATATAATGTAAACCAACTCAAGCGAACTGTAGTAGAAATGCCCAATAACTTAAAGGATGCTTGGGATTACCCATCCTTTAAGAATCAGTTAAACTATAAATTAAATACATCCCGTGGTTAAAATTTAAAAATGGTATTTTATACTTCAAAATCAAATATCATTTCAAAGTTCAAAATCATTCAAAATCCATTTCAAAATATCAAAATATCATATCTTCCAAACCACATTCATTCTTATTTAATTTAAATACCATTTCAAAACACATTTCAAAATAGTTTATATTTCGAAACAAATTACTTCATTTTAAATCATAAAATGAAGTTATATATATATTAATTAAATTATTAAATTTCTAGAATTTTAGTCTTTCAAAATTCCTTTATTCACTTAATTTATTAAAACAGATGAAAATTCAACTTTCGCAGCATTTAGAAATTGCTATAGAAAGTTGCATTCAAAACAGTTCAATTTAACAAAAGATAGCATTTGAAAATGCTGCAATAGGGTTACATTACTTTCAAATAAAACTTAGTTAAATTCAACAATTATAACATTTACAAAAATGCTATAATAGCCTTTAATTAAACTTAGCCATTTGGTTCATTATTATCAACTACATCATTTACAAATGCTGTATTATCATTTACATTAGAATTAATAGCAATTCAGAAATGCAGTTAATTAACTTCAAATATTCGGTATAATTTCACAAATAATTATATTTTTATTTAAATCATTTTTAACTTATAAAATCATATAATTTTACTTTAAAACAATCATTCAAATACATGATTTTATAAAGTTAAATCTCATTTCAAAAATCAAAATTTAATAATAATCCACTTATTAAATTGCAACATTAAATTTTAAATTCATTAAATTAAATTTAACTTAACACTTAAGTTTAAAATTTTCAAATATAAATTAATTTCATTTTTATTTACTTAACTTAAAATTCACTTTTAAGCCAAATTCACAAATTTTCAATTTTAGTTATATTTCAAAATTTCAACTTAAATATTCATTCATTTCACATTTCAACTTTATTCAAAAAACATTAACATATTATAAAATCATTTTTAATTCATTTAACTAAAAATATCATAAATTTATCATATTTTCATATTTAATTTAAATTCCATTTATCACCAAATTATAATTTCCAAAATAACTTACATTTCAGATTTTCTAACTTTACCATTTATTTATTTCACTTATAAATTTTTGAAAAATCAATAATTCTTTACAAAAATCATTTTTAATCAATTTTAAATAGAAATATTATAATATTTACATTTCTAAAATATTTTATAGAAAAACATATTTTAACAACGGGTCTGTATTTCATTTTCTAGCCTAGGTAAAGTGATACGAGTAATATATCATTTCAACCCGTAATTTACAAAGAAAACCCGGGTTAGATCATTTCAAAACCGCAATCCCAAGTAAATGAAAATAATTGAAAATCATTCAGGCCTATCATTTCGGCCCATAATGATTTTCTCCCATTCTAAAGTCCGTTCGGTTATGTATCATTTCAACCCATAGTGATTCTAATCTAAAGGGAACTTGCAGTGTGATAAACTGATAAAAATAACAGAACAACATAATATAACAGTAACAGATGTTATAACAGCTGTTTAAGCATGGGTGAACATCATATAATCATAATATAGCAGGTGTAACATGATAATGCATTTTACAGATTCAAAAGGGGTCAATTTATTAGTTATATATGTACATATTGTCTGGTGAGAATAACTCACATGTTTAAGCTAGAGATGGCAAACACCTACACCCAATAGAGATCCATAAAAGTATGAGAGCACGATAATGATTTGAGTGTGAGAGAGACAAGACTAAATGCCTTGAATACATAAGACAAAACAATTCAAATAAAATGAATAACACTTCACAAAAATTTAAACAACACATAAATTGATGCACAAAACATCTCCAAACCACTTGCACTTGCCTTCAACCTCATATGCTTCATCAATGGGCTGTAAAAGAACTGTAATGGGATGGTTTTGGATCCGGTTTTGGGTTTAACTAGTCGGCCGTACATAGGAAAGGATGACGCAAAGTTATGTGTGCATGGAACTACAACTACAAGGAAACACAAGTGGATTCAAGGCAACATAAGTCACGGCCACAAGCAAATATGGGCATGGCCAGGTCTGGTGGGGTCAGTTACAGGTGTGGAAGAGGTGTATGGGTCAACTTTGGTAGGTGGTGGTGGTGTATGGGTCGGCCAAGGAGGAGTTTGAGGTGGTGAAGGCAAAGAAGCTAGGCTATGTGCATTTTCAAGGTGGATGTTGGAATTTTTGTGGAGTTTGATCACCTAGTGGTGCATGGCCATGGATGGGCAGTGGGCTGGAGGTGGTGGCAGCCTAATGTGGTGGTGGTGGAGGTGGCCATGGTGAAGGAGGAGCAAGGGGCCGAGCATAAAAGAGGAAGGAACAAGTGCAAATCAATATACAACAATGAAAAAGGTGAAATAAAAAAAACATTTACCAAAGTTTTTTGAACAAGGAGAGGCCGAAATTTTTTCTCAGGAGAGAAGAAAAATGTTTTACGTGAAATGAAAAGTGATGGTCGGCTGAATAGAAGAGGTTAAGGCAGCCTATTGAATGAAAAGTTAAGTTACAATGTGAAAAGGTGGAATATAAAAGGCCTTAGGAAAATAAAAAGCCACAAACGTTTTCAAATTTATCTTATATATTTATATACATTTAAATAATTGAAAATACTTATAGTTTTAGTTAAAATTACAAAATATAACATGTAAACAAAATATTAAAAATTAAATATTAATTAGATATGATTAAAATAAGAAAATAGCATAGAAAATGAAATCTAGTCTAGAAAATTTGAAATTAAATGGAACAAACTTTGAAAATTTTATATGTACATGAAAAATATTTATAAATAAAGATAAGAATTTAAATTAAAAATGCATTCATAAAAATGAATATATAAATTTTAACTAAATATAATTAAATTGAAGAAAATAGCAGAAAAATAGAAGCTGGCCTTTAAACATAGAAAATAAATTCAATAAGCTTTTGAAAAATCATATCATCACTTTAAAAGTATTTAAAAGACAAAAATATATGTAAAATAACATATAATACAAATTAGGATGGGATATGACAAATAAAAATACTATTTATATAATTTAAAATGAAGAATATTATTAAATAACTCAATATACACAAAATATTGTAAAGTGTATAACTTTCACAATTTAAATCCAACTTCAATGAAACAAAAAGCAGTATTCATGGTATTAAATCTATTTTCATAATAAAAGATAAAATTTAAGAATTCAAATATTTAAATTTCAAATTTAAAAGTCAAAGTTTGACCAGATTGACTAAAATCCACATTTTTGAAAAATATACAATTTATTCAGGTTTGATATTATCATTCACACAAAATTAAAATTTATATTTAGAATAGCAAATTTATTCATTTTAATAAATATAATAAAGTTTTCAAATAAAATAATCAAAATAAACAATTAAAATAAATCAAAAAATTCAGGGTTGTTACAGAATTTCTGTGAGAGCAAGGATGGATGTGACGCCCCACCTCTATACCCACGCTAGCCAAGGACACTACAGGGTAATGCCGTCAACTAACACGGAGAATAAGGCTGGTTAGGAGCGACCATCTATGGCCTTGCTCTAACTATCTATTGATTATCAACAATAGTAATACCTAAGCAGGTCGACATATCCAATGAATACTTAAAACAAAACCATAGGTGGTTGGAGGATCCATCAGAACAGAATATAACAACTCACATGTAATATACATCACAGAACAGTAGATCATCATAGATATACATATACTTGTACATAACAGAGTATACAAACTGAAACACGTCAAGTGGTATAGCAAACCACAATATACAGACGAATCCAAAAGAATACATATATCAGAGTTACACCAAAAAGGACTACACAAAAAGCTTTAACAAAAAGGAGCAAGCTGAATAGACCATGCGGAAGCAAAATAGGCTAAGTCCAAAAGTACCTAACCTGAAACATCTCGGTCTGACCCGAGTATAAATACACGGGTCAGTCTAGCTAAACAAATCAGTTAGATAAACTGAACAACAATAACCTGCAAGGTCACAAAGTAAAACAAATATCTCTAAAAGAGATAACACAATCATCTAAAAGAAGATGAATCATAACAAGACAAGCCTCATCTCATTGGCAATTCAAATAAACAAAGGATATGAATATCCCAAAACAAGCCAAAAACGCAATAACAAATACCAATGAAGGTAACACAAGTTCCACAAGGTAATCGTAATAGATCGTGCGGCTCGAAAAGACTAACACCGAAAAGCGATACGTAGGGAATATACATATCAATGAAAACAAAAGATTGCTCGAGCTCAGTACTGTATAAACAAGGATCCATAAGCCCAAAGGCTCCAAACCCAAATATCACTTGAGCGGCTCATAAAGACCAACTCCGAAAGCGATACAATAGGGCAACAAACCCGAAGGCACAAACCCGTAGGGAACATACTCGAAGGCAACATAGCCGAAGGCAACAAACCTGAAGGAGAATTCGAAGACACTATCCCAAAGGAAACAAACCGTAGTGGTGAAGGTCCAAAGGCCCAGTACTAGACACCACTAACTGGAAGAATGTGTCATAACTCTTGAAAAGGAATCCGAAAGTGGTAACGTGAGTCCCATAACACCCATTCGCACTAAACGGTTTACTATTCGTTAGTTAATTTCACACTCAAAGCAGTACAAAGTTTACCTCATCTCATCGGTAGACTAGACCAAAGGTCAAAACAATCAATCGAATAGGTCGGGGATTAGTCGGAAAGATAAACGCACGGATTCATGGTCCGTGTTTTACGTAACCATTTAATCTCCTTTCCACTCCGCTCGAAGTGCGAAATTATGTGTGTGCGTTTTAAATAGAATTTATAAATTGGAGAAGCGAGCTTTTAATGCAATTTAGAAGACTATTTTATAAAAACCCATGGTAAAGTCAAAAATGAATCATCAAGGTCAAATATGCATAAAGAACTAATTGGAATCTATTTAAATCGATCAAAGTTGGAATCACAAACAAATAGGCATAGTAGGAAAAATGAAGCAGGTCAGTCGACCGGTCTACTGCAGTCAGTCGACTGAACCATAACCCGAGAGTTTTTAAACTCTGCAGTCAGTCGACTGACTGCAGGGGTTTAGTCGACTGGTTGTAGCTGGAAATGTTTTCCAGCCTAGCAAATGGAGGAGCAAACTCTCACCATTTGCAACCGGTGGAGCAATGGACTTAAGGGGCTTTTGCCAATCGATAACCCAGCACCATTGACACTCTGATTCACCACCAAAAACATGATCAAACATCAAAGTTATGATTTTTAAAGATTTGACTCCAAAACACCAAAAATTGGAATGTTCACCAATTCAATTCAAACCAAAGGCAAATGCACATGAATAAGTGTTCGGAATTCATACCTAACAATCCAACGTAGTTGTAAACATAGATGTGAGATAAAAATCTAACCTTTTAACTCAAAAACAAGGATGGAAAGCTCAATGCAAAGAAAAGACCAACCACTCTCCACTTCAACTCTACTAGCTTCAATCTAAGATCAAAAAAAGTATTTTCCTAAGTTAGGTTTAGGAACTTTTCTGAAATTGAAGGAGAAAGAGTTGGAGAAGATGAAGAGGAGGCTTACCTATAGCTTCACTTTGATTTTGGAGCAAGAATTCAAGTTTGCAAGAAGAACCAAGGCTTGGAATTTCTAATTCCTCTTCCTTTCCCCCATTTTCAGTTTTAGGTTGAGTTTTATGAAATGAAATAAGTGAGTGGAGAGGAGAGGGGGCTGAGTTGAGGTATAGGATGAGTTGGTTGAACCCAAACCCAAAAGCCCACTTAGCAAATAGAAAAATTCAACTTACTCCAAACATATCAAATTTATACTCAAAAAGATCGCGAACGCCATTTTGGACTCAATGGAAGTGGTATCGAGTCCTAATTCAGCCATTTGCAAAAAGTAACATTTCAGACCTAAAATCCGACTAACGACGCTATATTTAAACATTTAAATATATAATCGTTAAATATGTGGGTTGTTACAATGGACCTGTTAAGAAATCAAGTTGTAAAGGTATTTTTTATAAAAAATATTTTGGCAATATTACATAGATTTTAAAAGTGTTTGAAAAATGGTCAAAGAATATTTTAACTGGTTTTAAAATATTTAATAAATTCTGCTTTCGTTCCTTTTCGAGGACGAAAAGATTCAAAGGAGGGAGGAATGTGATAACCTGGATTTTTGGACATCTGATAAGTGGATAATGAACTGATTTATTCTGTTCAACAGATAACATTCTGATATCTGGGAGTATAAATAAATTTGAATCTATAATAAATTTTGAAATATAAATATCTTAAAGAAATTTGGATTTTAATAACTGGATAAATATTGGTAATCTCCTAATATAATTACTTAAAATTTATATATTGATTCTTTGTTTGTTTAATATATATTTTTGAGTGACTTTAAATTTGAGTTAGTATTGATTTATATAAATAAATGGATTGTAATTCAAATTTGAATTTGAATTTGAGTCTGAATTAGAAACTTGAATTTAAAATCTAAATGAATACCTTAGTAAAATAATTTGGATTTTAAAATTATATATATATATAGGTAATTTATTTAATGTATATTGGGTGTAAAACATTTTCTTTAAAATTAGAAAATATAATTTAAAAATTGTATAAAAACATAAGTTAATGAGTGTAATCCATGAGACAAGAATTTTAACAAATAAATTTGATATTATTCATATCTATATGTTAAATTTGAATTTAAAATTTATATATAAATAGAAAACGATTTATTAATTTACAATCATATTCACTAATTAGGAAAATTAATTAAAAAGCTTTTAAAAATCTTTTAAAATAAATGAAATAAAAATAATACAAGTGTTTAATTATGAAGCAATTGTTAACATGTGATCTTAGTAATGTATTGACAAACGGTGTTAAATTGTACAAGTGTCATTTTGATTTTATCTTTGAGAAAATTTATAAAAAAATAAAATTTAAATCTATATAATGTTCCATCCCCACTTTCTCTCATTCTTTGTTCTTCATTTTCAATCTACAATCCTAAGAAAATCAGATCTAAGGAGAAATAAATTTGAACAAACTGGAAAATTTCAAAATAAAAAAAAACCTGCAACACAATTTCATGTCCAATATACAAACCTGCAGCACAATCAAGTTTCAGTTTTATCAAGTAAGATTCAACTCGGTAAAACAAGGTGCAAAAATCAAAATTAGGAAGGGTCAGAGCAAAACAAACAGCAATCAACTAATTAGTGAACATTCAGTCTTCTTCTTATAAAGGTGAGTAAACAGTTTTATTTAAAGAATTAAACCTATTAAATTTAGATGCATGTAGCATTTACTTAAAGTGAATTATGATATGTGATTGCTCGATTGATTAAACCAGATTGCAGGTGTATTTGTATGTGAAAGTTGATGTGCATGTTTGGAACAAATTGTTTGCCTTGTTCTTTATTATTAGGTTCTAAAAATTTAATAGAAATCTAATACTCTTTCTCTGATTTGTTATGTGTTTTGATATTTGAACAAATATTGTTAGAAATGACAGGATTTAAGTTGTAAAAATATATTAAGCAGGAATTGATGATAGTCTAACTGGAATGGGAATATTACAGTAAAAATCTTATTTTTTTTCAAAATTTCAACCTTAAATATTTGTTATTTCGAGATAAAAATCTGAATGGTTATCGAAAACTAAGATTTTCAAAAGGTAGATCATGATTTTTAAGGCTGTTAATCGCGAGTAATCGAGAGTTAGAAGGTAAATGGGTTTTAAGCATTTGCAGTTGATCGAGATGGAGGGGAAGGACGAAATCAATATCGGAGGGAGGGAAAAGGTTGTCGAAGCGGGGAAAATTATCCGATGATTTTATCATCCATTGAGACATCGTCGAAGCTTCGATTTAGGGTTTTAGGTCGATGATGTATTCTTGGCCAGTGCGGCCTCGCCAGTGTGTCGAGTTGAATCAGAGCTGTGGGAAAAGAAGTGGATGAGCATGACAAGGGGCTGGATGGAGTTGAGGGTTCTCCGATGGTCAGAGATGAAGGTACGACGAGGAATTCTGGTGATTGTTTTCGTTTCAGGTGGGGTCGTTAGTTCGATTTTGATTTTCGTGGTGGCTTGTATTTCTGGGTAGCTGATAGGTTTGAGAGGGTCTTAGTTGATAGGATGATGATCGGAGTGATGGTCGGTAGCGAAGGGATTGTTGTGCATGGTGCACGAGAATCTATGGTGTCAGGTTGATTATGTGATGAGGGAATGGTGGTGGCTCGAAGCCAGTCACGAGTATGGGTCATTGGCTCGTGCTAGAGCTCGGGTAGGTTTATATGATATGTCTGTTTATAACTTGAACAAAAAAAGAGAGAAGAAGAGTAAAGTCTCAGGGTTGAGTGTGGATTTCTCGGGATTTACTCGAGTCAGATGATAAGAAATTGTCAAGTTAATGGCTAACCAAAAATCAAGTTTAAATTTCCTCAACTATTATTCTAAATAGTAAGTGTTTAAAATCAGGTAATTTATTTTAACTTAATAACATTCATTTTGAAGTTGTTTTAAACCTTAATTTATTATGTAAGTAAGAAGTAATTAAGGAAATAAAATGTTTTATCATTAGTTAAACTTAAGATCTTGAATAAATTGAAGTTAACTAATCCAAAGTAATTAAGTAAGGATAAAGTTGATAAGTTATTAAATAGGAATTAATTAATTAATGATTGAGAATTAATTAATTAAGGGAATATAAATTAATTAAAGGTTAATTACTTGGTAATTAGAGATTAGTTAATTATTTAAATGATAAATTACTCAATGGAAGTAGTTGAGAATTAATTACTTTGAGTAATTAATTTGAGTATGGATCAAATAAGAAGATTTTTTTAAAGGGTTAATAAATTAATAAGTGTGATTAATTAAAAGATAATTAATCAATGTAAGGGATCAGAGGATAATTCAATTGAATAATTAATTAAGGATTAATGTGAATGGGTGAAGGTTAATTATTATTTTTAATTAATTGGGAGTTAATTATTTATTATAATTAAAGGATAATTAGTCAAGGGTGATTAATTTAGATGGGAATTAACTAAGGAATAGTTAATTAATTTGTGTTATTAATTAAGGGGAAATACTTAATGTAATTAAAGAATGATAAATCAAGGATGATTAATCGAGATGAATAATTAAAGGATTCATTAATTAATTAAGGGGTTAATTAATTAATGCTAGAAATTGAGAATAATTACTCAAGGTTGATTAATGAATGTGTCAAATTAATTAAAGGCTAATTACTGAATGTTATTAGAAAGGATAATTAGGAAATGATTAATTAATGGATTGTAATTAATTATTGTTAAGTTAACAAGATTAAAAGTAACTAACTTAATTTAATTAGAAATTGGGTGACTAATTAATCTTGCTTATGAAAGATTTGCTGAAATTTCTGATATGAATGTTTGAGATATATATGTTTGTCTTGAACAATGATTATGTGGCTATCTATCGATGATGAATTGCTATATAAAAAGTGACACCTTGTATTTTATGTTTGAATTGTGTTTTAATTAAATAATTTGGGTTAGGATGACATGGGATTTGAAGAGACCGGAGTCGGGTATTTACTAATACCCGAAACCACTTCGATTTGTAATATATACAAATTCTGTACAGATTTGATATTTGAAATCAATAGGTTGGAATGGAATGATTTAAGTGATTTGAACCCTTTAATCTAAGTTTGGTACTTTAAAATTGATATGTGAAAATAAGAAATGTCTATAACAACTTATGAAGTTG
This sequence comes from Allium cepa, assembly GCA_030765085.1. Lineage (NCBI taxonomy): Eukaryota > Viridiplantae > Streptophyta > Magnoliopsida > Asparagales > Amaryllidaceae > Allium > Allium cepa. The sequence goes on from CM060935.1 coordinate 29,051,332, forward strand.
TAAATTGATACCAGATACCCCGGGTTTATATAAATTGTATTTTTTTGAATTCCATGATAGATAGATTTACTCACGCTGGTTTCCAGCCTGATCCGGGTGTTACTTTGATGTAATGCTCGGGTCAGACCGAGTATTACAGATTTTCAGGTAAGGACGTTCTGGTGCTGAGGAGACGAGATGGAGGGCAGGAACGTTTGGAGTGTTTTCCGCTGTGATATATTATTGTATAACTAGGACATGTTGTTTTAAATTGTCCAGTGATGGGTAATGGTTGTAACTCTGATGTATAAAAAAATAAGTGTACTGATACAGTTCTTCTTTGTAAAACTGTTATTTATGTGATATTATATTTTGATCCGCTGCGAATGTGAGGTTTCTATGACTTGTTACTGCTTCTTCTTCTTTCTCTTTTCTTCTTTTCCTAACTATCTGGAATTTTCTGGATCGAAAATTTCAGGTCATTACATGTGATATTCGAAAGATATGTGTGTGTGTGTGTATTTGGAATGATTTAAAGTAAGCCAGTGTTTAGTCCTTGAGATTCAGATTTGTTTTGGTATAACCTTATCTATTGAAATTGATTTACTGATTTGTTGCTACTTTCTAACTCTTGGATTGGAAAATTTGGTTTCTTCGGCTATTTTTAAAGTTCGAGCACTTCCAAATCAAGGTTAATTTAATTTAGTTTTGTATGTAAGTTTGATAGCGTATAAGAGTTTAGTTTTGTATGTTTTAATATAATTTAAATAAGTTTGAAACTGTTTTGTTAAGTTAATGAATAAAACTATTTTGAGTTATACTGTTATGAAATTTAGTTTTGAAATGTTTTGAATAAAAATTTAGTTTTCAAAATATTTTGAATAAAATTTAGTTTAAATGTTTTAACTTAGTAACCTCTTTTACAAAACTATATATAATAATAATAATAATTTTCAAAGGTAAAGAAGATCTTTCAAATAAAAAAATAATAAGAACAAATAAAAAGGATTTAAGGGAAGGGTTATAGTATTTGTAATCATTTTGGAGATAAGTGATTCTTGAGGAAAAGATTTGGTTTTGAAAATAGATTGAAATTTAAACCCATCATTTATGTGATGACTTTAGAAATGGATTTGTTTGACAAGAATTTTGTTGATTTGGAAATTTGGATTATTTTATAAATCTATTGTTGTAAGAAACTTGAAACTCAATATATATAATTTGGAAGAAATGATTTAGCGAAATCATATATGATTTTGAAACTGAAATGTTATTGAAAGGAATTGAAATTGAGAATCTTGTTTTATTAAATACTTAATTTGGGAGTTATCAAACTTATATAAAGATGATTTGTATAAGTATGAAATTGATTTGAAAACTATCATTTTGGAATGGTACTCAATTTGGAAAGAGAAATATTATATAATCGAAGTCTATATAAATGTGATTTGATATACTGCTGATTTTGGAAAGTATTCGATTTGAAAATGAAATTGTATATATGATGGACTTTGTATAAGTATGATAATTGAAAATGATTTAAAAGGTACTACATGATACATATTTTTGAAGTAAAGATATGGAAAGTGCCTTCTACTTGATATCCGCTTTGTGGCCACATCGTGGATTCATTCTATCGATATTATTTTCTCTGATTTGGTTTTCCGGATATGATACTCGAGTGTCCATCGAATTCCATGGCGATCTCCATTGTCTTACGAGCGCGTCTGCATAGCGTGATTCGCCTAGCTGAGATGGCTTGTGGGTATAGATGTTTCCTGGGGGATCCAGGCGTAACAATTGTGTATCTGCGGTTTATGTAGGTCGTTTTTAGTAGCAAAATCCGCAGGCTGAGGTAGCTTACAGGTACGGATGTTACCTGGGGGATCCAGGCGTAACCATTGCGCATCTGCGGTCTACTAGTCATCATGGCGTAATTCCAGGGCCGAGATAGCTTACGGATACAGATGTTTCCTGAAGGATCCAGACGTAACCATTGTGTATCTGCGATCCATGTTTAGATAATGTTTTGGTTCGGTTGTTTTTGTTTGGATTGTACTTTCCATATTTGTTTTTAAAAGTTCTCCAATATTTTCACTGGGTGTTGAAACAAGTCTACTAAGTACCTGGAGAATTCTAGCTTTGCGCCAGATAACCGCACGGCCAAAGTCTACAGGAACGAGAGTAAACTTGTTAAAACATCCAGTTATAAAAGTAATTTGATAAAGTATTATATAAAGGATATTTTGATCATTTATTTTCCTTCCTAAATAATTTAAAATGTTTTAAATATTGTTTACTTCGAACTAACAAATTTGAATCAAATGACAATTCATCATATTATAAATGTTTAAAATGTTATAAATATTAAAAAAATTCAAATTGAAATTTATAGTTTTAAAATAATGGTTCATTCTTGTCTTTCAATCTATTTTCCCTTCTAGCTATTTCTATTCTCCTACCATCTTCCTCTTCGAGGGTCCTTTCCGCATTGTGGAAAGAGTTGGTTCTTTGGCTTATCATTTTGATTTGCCCGGAAAGCTTTCTGGATTGCATGATGTATTCCACGTCTCACATCTTCGTCGGTATCTTCATGACCCATCTCCTTTTGTTCAGCCTTATGCTCTTGATAGTTTGGATATTGATCCTAATCCGACTGTCGAGAGGAAGCCACTTCGTATTATCGACAGAGGTACGAAGCTGTTAAAAAGGAAATCTATTAGTCTGGTCAAAGTACTGTGGAGTACTGATGATCGAGATTGTACCTGGAAGATGGAGGAGAGCATTCATGCTTCGAATCTGGAATTGTTTTTTCAGATACCATTTGCTTTTTCTATCTTGCTTTTCCTTTTTTTCCTTGCTCGTTCCTTTTCGGGGACGAAAAGTTTTGAGTATGGGAGAGTGTAACAACCATGTATTTTGCGATTTATTTTAATTGTTTATTTTGATTATTTTAATTGAATTTTCTGATTTAAAAACTTTATTTTATTTATTTAAAATGAAAATTTTGTTATTTTAAATATAAATTTTGATTTTTATGTGAATTATAATTCCAAACATGAATAAATTGGATATTTTCCAGAAATTATAGATTTTGGTCAAAGTGGCCAAACTTTGACTTTTAAATCAAAATTTAAATATTTTAATTTTGAATTTTATCTTTTGTTATGAAAATAAATTAAATTTTGAGACTACTCGTTGAAATCTGATATATATTGTGAAAGTTATGCTTTTTACAATATTGTATGTAAATTGATTTATTTAACAAAATTGTTTATTTTAATTTACATAAATAATATTTTTGTTTGTTCTAATTTGCGCATATATGTAATATGATATGTTATGTATATATTTTATTTTAAAAAAAACATTTTTTAGAAGTGTAGTTATAATTTTCAAATGGTTATTTTTTTTTGTTTACAATTACTAATTCTAGTTTAAATTATTAAGCTATTTTCTTTATTTACTTTTATTTTTCTTAAAAATAATTATTTATTTTCTTTTTCACATTACATTTTTTTAGCCATTTATTTTTATTTATTAAAGTTTATCAGTTTATTTTGATTTAAAAGAAATCGAAATTCAAAGAGACAAAAGGCTTTTCATTTTCTAGTGACTTTTGATGTACTTGTCTATTCAAATTCTTTTGGCTTTTCTTTTCATCTTTGGCCGTACATCTCCCTAGCATTGCCGTGTATTTCTCTTCAATATTCACGTGAGAAATTTTCTTCTCGTTTCAAAACTCACGGCCAAAGAATTTGTGTTAATGGCTTCTTCCATTTTTATCTCATTTTCCTTTCATTTCTTTCATTGATTTGCTTCCTCCTCTTCCATTGATTTCAAAAAGGTGTGTATTCACTCACGGCATTTATACTTATATAATTGTGAATTGACAACATGTGAATATGTGGAAATTATTATATCGTGTTATACCTGCCTGTGATATGAAATATATGATGTTAACCCTGTTTATAAACCTGTCATATCATCTGTTACTGCTATATGCTGCTATACAGTTTGTTTATATCTATTTCTCATACTGCAAGTTCCTTGTAGAATAGAATCACTATGGGTTGAAATGATACATACCCGAGTGTAATTTAGAATAAGGAAAAATCGTTATGGGCTAAAATGATATGCCTGAGCGATTTTTATTTATTTTATTTTACTTGGGATTGCGGGTTTGAAATGATAGAACCCGGATTTTTTTGTAAATTACGGGTTGAAATGATATATTATCCGTATCAGTTGACCTAGGTTAGAAAATATTATACAGACCCGTGGTTATTACATATATTTTATGGAATTTTTTTAAATTATTTTAAATCTGTATATTATGATTTTTTTATTTAAATTTGATTTAAAATGATTTTTATGAAGTGTTAGAGATTTTTCTATAAGTTAAATATGTTATACAAATGAATGGTTAAGTTGAATTTGAAATTTGTGATTTTGTTTGAAAATGGAATTAAGATAAGTAAATAAAATATGAGAATTTGATTTAAATTTGAATTTAAAATGAGTTAATAAAGATTATTTGATCTTTCTATGAATTAAAAATGGTTCAATAAATAAATAAATGTTTGAAAGTGTAATTTGAAATATAACTTAACTTGGAAATGTGAAATTTGGTTTAAGAATAAAAGTTAAGTAAATAAAAATGGAAATTAAGTTTATATTTTAAATGGTAATTAAATTTAAGTGTTAAGTTAATTTATTTTAAAAAAAATGTAAAGAATAGAAAATTGTGCAATTGAATTTAATAAGTGAATTATTAAGAAGAAATTTAATTTTATGTATAAATTTTACGTTATAAAAATCATAAGTTAATGGGTATTTAAATGAACATTTTTGAGTGCGAAAATATGATTTTTATATGTTAAAGTAGTTTAAATTGAAGTTTAATTGTTGCTGAAATTGTATTGAAAAGCTGGAAATTGAATTAATAACACTTCAGAAATGCTATCATTTCTGAAGTTAACTTAAAATCTGTTGTGAAGGATATTACAACACTTTCTAAGTGTTGTGGTTGATACAAATAAACTAAAGGCTAAAATTAACTAAGAGCTACTATAGCACTTGGTAAGTGTTGTAGTTGCAGAAACTAAAACTAAAATCTGAAAGTAATAAAAGAACTACAGTAGCACTTTGTAAGTGCTGCAGTTGGCTGAAATGAGATTTTTTAATATAACTGAATTATTACAGCAGTTTTAAATGCTGTTTTTGTTGAATTGAATTGTTTTCAAATGTAACTTATCGCAGCATTTTCTAAGTGCTGTGGAAAGCTAAAATTTCACTGTTTTAGTGTATTTAAGTGAATAAATGAACTCCGAAAAAGGCTAAAATTTTGGGAATTTAATATTTGATTTGAAGGTATAATGACTCCACCTTTTATGGTTTAAATGAATGAATTTAATTCGAAATTATAAACCATTTTTGAAATTTTAACCACGGGTACATTTCTCTGTATGCCTTGTGATTTTGGATGTACACCTTAAATTTGAGAGTGTGACTAGAGGTGAGCGATTGCTGCAGCTCTGCGCTACCCTAGCGACATTAGCATTGTTATTTGCATAATTTACTTTAATATAGGCATTTCTATGATAACATTTATTACTGTTTAATTGATAGTTTAATGGATCCTTAGAGGATGGGCGATCCCAAGCATCCTTTAAGTTATTATGTGTTACTACTACAGTTCACTTGAGTTGGTTTACATTGTTTAAGTATGTATGTCCTGAATCGAGGTATTTTGTGTTTTACTTTACGCTCGGGTCAGCCTGAGTATCCACAGCTTTGGATTTCTCTTTCTGGAGCTAGGAATCGCTGGAGATTCTACTTATCTAGTTATTCATCAATTGCTGTTTCGGTTCATCTATTTCAGCTCTTGTATTAGTGAAGTTATATGTATTTGGGATTTCTATTATGTTTGTTTTCAGACTGATATTATGTATTTTGTTTTGAGACTTTGTTATAGTAGCTTTATGAACTACTATAGTATTTTTATTTCCAGTGCGAGTTATTCTGATATTTCTACGTCTATGATTCTGTTAATGGTTTTATTTGCTCTAAATTCCATTACAATCTGTTATTTTGAATTATTCAAGTCTGACATGCGTGGATTTTTGTCGATTTGAATGGTCCAAAAATAGTGGGTCGTTACATATATAAACAAAGAGATTGCGTTTCTCATATAAACAGGTAAATAAACCCAACAGATCTAATTATAACACGTATAACTATACATTGAAAACACTTTATATTATATAAAACAAATTTAAAAATCAGTATTTTAAAAAAACAAATTTATTACCCTTTCAAAATTAATATATACACCTATGCGTATGTATATAATTTCAAATCAATATATGTTTTAAAAATCATTACAAAATCTATTTCAACATCTAAAATTTAACAAATTAATTGTTACATATATGTATGTCAGCAAATATATAAAATTTGAAAGATACACACACATACCAAGATAAACGCCAACTATATACCTAAGCACGCATGGTAGAAAGAGAGAGCAGGGGATGGCAATGGTGTTTCTGCATGAGTCGATGGGGAAGGAGATGGAGTTCGGCTTACTTGGGGTCGGAGGGTTGTTGTTCCGAGTTAGGGCAGGAGGCAGCCCAGTTTCGCTGTGGGTTTGGGCGAAAAGTGAAGTAGATGATAAGATTTAGAGGCGACCGTGGTTTCTTCGGGTCTGGCATGGTGAAGACGCGGGTCGACTTCAAGTTTGAGGGGATGGCGCTTGGGTTTGTAAGGTGAAGTCACTGGTGGTTGTTGATGGGTTGCTTGGTCACGGCTGTCGCTTGCATGGGGTGTCAAGTTGCGGAGGGTTAGAGCAGTAGAGGGAGGCCAATGACATGGCTAGAGGGGAGAGGTCGACGGGAGGTCGTGGGCAAGGTTATAAAGTGGGGAGAGAAGTTGTGGTGGTTGCTCACTTGTGTGGTTACGGGGAAGCATTTGGATTTGGAGGAGGTTGAGGGAGGGATAGTGCTTGGCTACGGCTGTCACCAAGGTTGGAGGAAGGAGATGCACAGTTGGAGATGGGAAGAGAGGACGTGTAGGCTGTTTGGTAATGAGGTGGTTCGAGTGGCTGAGGTGGATAGGGACGTGGCCGTCTTCGGTAGTGGGGGTGTACGGGTTTGCATGGATTTGAGGCGGAGGTTCGGAGGGGAGGATGCGGTGATGGGTTCAGCAATGTAAGTGGCGGAGGCGAGTAAAGAGGGGGTGGAGAAGTGGAAGGCTAGGCAATAACAAATAAAAATAAAATAAAAAAGGGTGAAGATTTCCAAAACAAGAATGCAGACGGTAAAAGGAATAGCATATATTATATAATTTCTCGGAAGGACATAACATATGAAAGAAGAAGGGACCGAAAAAACACAAGCAATGTTAGATTCAAATAGGCATGAAGATAAAAAGGAATAATCGAAATTATAAATTGAATAGACGGGATAGTAAAATTCCAACCCATGAATTCAGAGAAAAATACTGATAGCAAAATGGTTGTTTGTTTTTCAACCATTAGACAATTTGAATGGACACGAGAATCAAAAGTTAAAACGGATACCGATATAGCTATCTGATTTCACAGATATTGAAGTGTACCGAACGCCAAAATGCATAGATGAATATACTACGAAGTTCAATATGACACGACGAGCAGAATGGTATACAAATATTAGCGATATGATCAAGTTATAAAAACTTGATCTTTCCGCTGCCAAAAATGCTGCTAAAATGCCAAAAATAAGATAAATGGAGCTAAAGAATCCAAATTTGGCGAAAGGAAATTTGACGACTTACTCAGAAAATGCTTTACAAATTTATCATATAAAAATATTTAGATTTGAAAAATATTTTATTTCCAACAAATATTAACTGATTTAAATTTAAATTGAAAATTACACAATAAAATAAACTTCCATATTGTCTGATGAAAATCTTACATTTTCTACATTTAAATAGATACATGGAAAATATTAAATTTTTACAAATTCAATTATTTAAAATTTCATAAAAAATCAGCTAATTACGTTATTAAAACCGTTAAAATTTATGAGTCGTTACGCTCTCCCTCACTCAAAACTTTTCGTCCTCGGAAAGGAACGAGATCGAAGAATATGACCAGGAAGGAAAATAGATTGAAATTGTTAACCCGCCTTTTGGAAAGGCCATGGGTATGCGGATTTAACTTAATTGACTACGCGTGCGTCAAGGCTGATGTACGATGGATTCAGTCGACTGGATGGATGGATGACGCAGCGTGCTTGGAAAATGGAAACATGTTTGGATAAAAATGAACTGACTATAATTTTGGTCTAGGAAACATGGTTCGGCATTAAACATGGTTCAGCATGGTGGAGGTTCGGCATAAATCTCGTTCGGCATTGGATGGGTCGTTCGGCATACCTCCATACCTCGGTGATCCATATCTCCATACCTCGGTAGATCCTTACCTCGGTAGATCCATACCTCCATACCTTGGTAGATCCATACCTCGGTAGATCCATACCCCCATGCCTACGTAGATCCATACCTCGGTAGATCCACACCTCGGTAGATCCATACCTCGGTAGATCCATACCTCCATGCCTCGGTAGATCCATGCCTCGGTAGATCCATACCTCGGTAGATCCACACCTCGGTAGATCCATACCTCGGTAGATCCATACCTCGGTAGATCCATGCCTCCATACCTCGGTAGATCCATACTTCGATAGATCCATACCTCGATAGATCCATACCTCGGTAGATCCATGCCTCCATACCTCGGTAGATCCATGCCTCCATAGATCCACACCTTGGTAGATCCATACCTCGGTAGATCCATACCTCCATACCTCGGTAGATCGATACCTCGGTAGCTCCATACCTCGACACCTCGATACCTCGGTACCCTTGGTGGGCCCAAACTACTCATGAGGCCCAACAACCTGGTTTTGCCTTTAAATACATCATGTGGGTCTCCATATGGGAGGACGACTGCTTCTTCTTCTTTCCGCTCTCTTACTTTTTACTTTCTAAGACTAAGACAAGTCTACCACATTGTAACTGTAATGGATTATTACATCAATAAAAAGAAAACTTCTGGAGTGGACGTAGGCCGGAGTTAGCCGAACCACTATAAAATCTATTGTTCTTTACTGCTTTCATTTTAATTTTAACTGTTCTTCATATTATTACTCTCTACACACATCCTATCTGTGAGCTGTGATTGAGATTTGGTGCTTTCATCTGGATTTGAGTGTTAGTGACTAATTTTGGCGCTAACAGAAATGAAAATTACAAAATAAATTTAAAATCCTATAAATTTCAATTTATATTAATTAATATTTAACAATTTGGTTTAATCAGTTTAATTTAATCAATAATACTCATTCACATTTATATTTTGTTGATTTTCAATTCAAGCTATTTCCATTCAATTCGATTTGTTTCAATTTATTAATATTTGTTACAAAATTCCTTTCATAACAAATTTATTTGATTTAACTCATTTATTAAATATATTTATCTTCAATTGAGTTAATTCCATTAAAAATTCAATTTCCACTATTCTTAAGTCCATATTTATTCACTTAAATAATATTTTTCTTTTATTATTTCATTCAAATTTCTTATAACATCGACTAAATGTATAAAATAATTATAGCAATCAATTTTTTTATTTTTTATTTGTTTTAAATTTTTCTTAAAAAATCTCACTTTTGGGGATTTTATTTCATATATTATATATAATTCAATTACATTCAACTTTTACCAGTTAAGTTTTATTAGTATTTTCTGAATGAAATTGAATACTATATAAATTTGTCTTTTATTTACAATATTTTATTAAGACAGAATTTAGTTTGAACATTTCTATTACTTAAGTTTTTCTTGTATAACCTTCAATTATATATTCACCCTAACATTTAACTTTTTGAATATTTCAGGTAAGTTATGTATATTAGAGTGCAGTTGATCATTATAAACTAAATTTTATATCATTTCAACTGTTTTTAGTTGTTTAAATTCCAATTTCAATTTTTAAGCACATCAAATGTTTCAAAATTTCTTTGATTCGTTTCAATAATTTAAAATCCTAACTTAACATAGAATTTAAGAATTTAAATTTTCGGTTTCACTTCCCACCATTTTAAAATAAATATATGCATATACCTATATATCTAATAAATTAAATCATAATCAAGAAATTTAAATCAAATCAATTTTTGAAAATAAAGTGTAACAAAGCTATTAAGTAGTTTCTTCACTTCGAAACTCGAAAATAAATGTCGACGATGCTGCAGTCATCACCGTAATTATTTTCTAGCGGCAACAAGGGAGAGTACTAACTTACTTCTTTCAAAAAAACTGGAAACAATTTCTACTCAAAAATTCTTCAAATAATATAATTTTCAAAACTTGGGAGACTAAATTTTTGAAAAGCACCGAAAATTTAATTCTCAAAATCTTAATTTAAATTCATTTCATTTATAAATCAAATTTATAAACCATATTTTAGAGTTTCATTCCCTTATAATATACAATAATAGTTAATGATTTATGGATGATAACAAAACAATAAATGATAACCTAGTATTATCATTTCTAACAACCAATTCACTTAGCTATTTAATTCAGAAAATTATACTTATAAAATATAACCATACATAAAATTATATCATTTACCAGTTTCGAAAACAATATTGTGTCAGTTTTCTTTGTTCAAGTGTTTTGGAATTCCTATCGATAGCGTTAGCCAGACGAATCAACCGAAACCTAAAATTCAAACTTAACAACTTAAACAACACAATATAGAACATTTTATATTAATTATAAATACGCTTCCTCATAAGATGATTCAATAATGGATTTCAAAACAAGGATAAGATTCAAATTTAGATGAACCCTAGCCAAATAAATTTTAACAACAAAGATAAAGTTGAAAGGAGATAAGATAATTAAATTACAAAAGAGAAAAGATGGATAGACTTATATAAATCGTGGCAACCATAACCGGTCAACCGAGATTCTAGGAATAAGATCGATGCGGATTTCAGTTTCCCTCTTGAAAGGAAGAGAAGTGACTTCACCAAATATCAGGATAATCCTTGACTATGAGGTGGAGTCAAGATTACAAGGAAATTACCTAGGTCGTCTACCGGAGAAATAATTCGGCTTTAAGAAATAACGACATCATAACCTAGGACGTAGAAATCTCCGGTGAATCAACGCTTGTTATAAAGGAGTTTCACCCTTTTTCAAACCAGCCCAAGGTTGGATGGAAAAGAAATGGAGTTATGGGATGCTCTAGTATCAAAAGAACGCGAACCGGCGATGACAAGAATGAATTTTCAGAACGAAGGGGAAAGTTCCTAAATTTCAAAGGAATCTGGGTTAAAGAGGAAGGAAATCAAATTCAAGCGAAGGTGATTCTATAGTTTAATTTACTCTACATGCTAAGTTTTACCTAAACTAGAGCTCTGATACCAACTGTAACGATATGCTATTTCGAACCATTCGCATCCGCACATGTCAGACTTGAATTGCTCAAAACAACAAACTGTTAATTTATATTTGGCAAAAATCAGCATATGCAGTAAATAAATCAATCACTGAATCACAGACACAGAGTAATATAACAATAAGCAATGGAATAGATAAATAGTAGTTCACAAAGCTACTATAAAACATCAGAGTTTGAAAAAAAATACAACAGAATCTCAAATACAAATGAATCTCAAATACATAAGCAACTGACGAGTCTGAACATAATTTGACTACTAGAATAACTGAAAGAGGGTTAGATAGATCTTCAAACAAAGCTCCAATTGAGTCTCAAATGCTGTGTCACTCTATCTGAACCGAGTATAAAGCAAAACACAAAACATTCAAGTTAGGATTAACATTCTTACACAGTAAATTCAACTCAAGTGAAATGTCAACTGAAATACAAGTAATTTAAAGGATAGTTGGGATTTCCATCCTCTAAGGATCCATGGAACTATCCACTATGCAGTAATATACGCTATTATAATATGTTTATAGTAAAGCAAACTATTAAAATAGGTTATTGTGTTACTTATATCCCCCTTAACACATTTTATATAATGTGCGCCCCATACGAGATTCACATTAACAAAGAGTATTACTAGGTAATAGTTTATGCTAATGTAGAGAATCGGTCTAGATAGGAGCGACCATCTATAGCCTTGTCTTAAACATCTATTGAATACATCGACAATTGCCATATTTTTTTCTATCTCAAGTGGATTGACATATCCAATAAGTATTCAATATAAAGCCATAGGTGGCTATAGGATCTATCAAAAATAAATACAATAACTCAATTCAAAACACATCATAGAACAACAGATAATACCATATATACACAGATATATATATATATATATATATATATATACACACACACACACATCACAGAGTTTACAAAATGATACATCATATATGTGGTATGACGACCATAATACAAACACAAGTCAAAATAATATACATATCAGAGTAACAAACCAAAAAGGACTACACAAAAAGCAATAACAAAAAGAACTAGCAGAAAAGAGTGCATGCGAAAGCAGAATAGACTAAGTCCAAATGTACCTAACCTGAAACACCTCGGTCTAACCCGAGTCTAAAATACATAGGTCAATCTAGCTAAACAAATCAGTAAACGGAGATAAGCGTTAATATGAGCATAAAGATAATGTGATAATATTCTCGAGTGAGATGGGACAACTAAAATGTATGATTATTCAAGTGATAATATGGTATCATTACAGAAACATATAATCTCAAAAGAGATAAAATAACCCATAAAACGCTAAAAGTAGCGAGCCCCATATCATCGGCATTCATAAAACATCAAATATGGTATAGGGAAAATCCTAAACCCGCCATCTTGGCAAACCCAAAACATGCATAAGGAGATCCCATCTCAAACAAGCCATAAGGCAAATATATCTCCAAAGAGGAGAATAAAATCTCAAGTAAACGCCAAAGGCAAATGTCATATAACGCCAGTGTAGGCAATTCAAATCTAAAAAATAGAACTTCCAAGAGTTTTAATTCCCAAAAGGTAATCGCCACAAATGTATATCGAATGGTTCAAAGGACCAATTTCGGAAAGGGAGATACACTAGGGAAAATAGTCAAAGAATCATCTCAAAAGTGTTTGCACGTGCATGTGGCCAAAGCCTTGCCAAGTACTGTTATCTTAAATAGGTACCTCGTCCAAAGGCAAAACGTCACAATGAAAAATATGCCGCAATGGCAAATACGCTGTAATGGTGAATACGCTGCAATGGCAAACATCTCGAAGACAAATGCGCCGCAATGGTAAATACGCCGCAATGGCAACGAACCGAAGGTCCAGTAGTGGCACGCCGCAATGGAAAAATGCATCACAAACTCTCGAATAGGAACCCGAATAGTGTTAATGTGTGTCCCATACCAACGTTCACACTGAATGGTTTACTAATCACTAGTAAATTTCACACTCAAAGTAGTAAAAAGTTTACCTCATCTCATCGACAAACTCGACCTGAAGGTCAAAACAATCAAACGGACAAGTCAGGAATTAATTGATAAGATAAATGCACGTGTCCCATACCACATGTTTTACCAAAACCATTTAATTCTCCTTCTCATTCGCTTGAATGGTGCAAAAACGTGTATTTTATATATAAAATATATTTTTTCAGAAAGCTAGCTTTTAAAACCATTTTCCGAAATCAATCTTGAAGACAATACTTTAAAATTCCCTTATTACAAAGAATAAATAGATTTTATAGCTTAAAATAATTTAAAAATATTACATAATAATTATTTAAATGCCAACTTATTTCAAAAATTATTTCAAAATAGTTTGGAAAAATCTGCGCTCGAAATCAAAGAAATCACTCAAAACTGTCATTCAAATTCAATTCAAATTTGAATTTCAACTTCATCAAAACTTGGCTAGCCTATTGATAGGCATCATATCCTTCAAAACATTTCTAAAAGATCACAAAACATGAAGTAAAAGTCAAAAATCGGTCGGAAAATGAACATAAAAACACTTGGGCAAAATAATACCAAGGTATGCAATCTTCTCTGGATTCAACTTTTGGACATAAAACAGATGGTCGAACGACCTTTGATTAAACTAAAATTTGGTTTTCATAAAATAGAAAACTTCGTCTTTCAAACAAAAAAAGAATCAATGAATTCCAAAAGAAAGTGAAAACGTTATGCTATCTCAAACATGGACTCAGACCATGTCTGTAGCAGCTCAACAAGAATGTGCCTAGGCCTAAAAATCCATTATGGGTTCAACTTCCAAGCATAAAACAGAGCAGCAAACTGTAACGGATTGAGCTTAAAATTTGTGAGCTTACAGTAGAATACTTTATCTTTCATAAAAATAGAATCATGAAATTTGGATAAAGTATGAGGAAGTTATGATGTCTCAAAGTTGAACCCAGGCAGTGTTTTCATTGTAAAAATCTGGGCGAAGACATGCTACGAGTCAAAGTTCGAGAGCATATTTCTATAAGCTCTATAGGTCGAAAACATATGAATTTTGGTATGATTATAGGTGAAAACTTTATCTTTCAAACAAAAAAAATCATGCAATTTGAATAAGAAATGAAAGAGTTATGCTATCTCAAACATGAACTCAGGTCACGTTTGCAGCAACTCAGAAAACACAATTTCCACAGGCAAAAAAACTATGTTTTGTTGATTCTGAAGCAACTGTTTGGACACTTAAATGACAATTGTAACGACCCGTAAATTTTCGATAATTAAAATAGCTAATTTAATAAGATTTCGTGATTTAGTGTTAGAAAAAAATTGTAAGTCGTTTGGAATAATAATAAATGTTGAATCCATTGGGTATAATAGAGTAATTGATTGATAAGTAAAATCTATTTAAATCAAATATTGAATATTGAAAAGGTAAATTGTTTAAATTAAATATTTAAAACTTATTGAATAATTGAATAACTGTAAAATGAAAATAGTGTTCTAAATTGTGATTTGGTTTTAAAAGTTGAATCTTATAAGTTCAATTTCAATATTTCAAAAGATAATGAATTATTGGATAATCGAAGTTGTTTAAATTTAATATTGGGAATTTATTGAATAATTTAATAATGGAAATTAGATAACTGATTAATGGAAATGGTTGTTCTATAATTTGAATTAGTTTTAAAGGTTAAATCTTATAAGTTCGTTATGAATATTTCAAAATATAGTGATTTAAGAATAATCAAATTTGTTATAATTTAATATTACAAATGTTTGAATAATTAAATTCCGAATTTGATATGATTAAGTTGATATTGAAATTTAGTATATGAAATAGAGTGAAAAATTGAAATTTGATTTAATATGATTCAAATTGGTTTCCAAAGTGAATGTAAGTTATATCGGGATTATAATAGAGTTCATAAGAATTTAATATTTGGAATTTATTGAATAATTGAATAACGGGTTTAATATGATTAAAAATGATTTGTAAAATTTTATTTTGTCATTTTAAAGTTAGAATGATGTTGTAGAACTTTTAAAATCGAATTAAAAGTAAATTTGTGAAAATTGAATATTTTAATATTTAATTGAGGAGTTAAAATAGCCATTTTTCAAACAATCTCAGATTTCGACGAAACGAGTTTCATCGGATCCGTAATATGATATTATTGTAAGATTTCAAATTTCAAGTCAATCGGATTTATCGTTTGTCCGGGGCGAGCCAAAACGCATAGAAATTCGTTTAATCGGTTTAATTTAAATTTGATCGTTTATTTCCGTAACTCGCGCATATGATCGAATTAGCTTTCTAAACCTGTTTCATTGTGTCTGGAACGCGGGGTAAACCCTAGAAACGCTGGTCACCACATGTAAATCGGAGTTTGAAAAATCCGGAATGAATAGTGTTCGTCGGAATTTCTATATAAGCACGATATTCACAATTTGCAAAGGAAAAATAACCTAACCCTAACCAATGCTTCAGCCGCCATTATCATTTCGTATGGCCATAAATTAGTTTCATCCTTCCCTCGATCACTTCCAATCCGTGAACATTTAGCAAATGTCATCAACTGCAAACTCAAAGAGGGCAAGGAGATCTAGCTAATCAACGGTGGAGATTGGATTTGGAGCAGTGTGGTGGTCGCTAGGAGGCCGCGTGGGCCTGCCGTTCGTGCACGAATTCCCATGACTTGGGGAGGCCGAGTTCAAGAATGCTCTGGCCGAGCATGGAGTGGTGGGTGGCACTTCAAATGGTGGTGCCTGATCTACGTGGAGATGCTCGTAGGGTGGTGCGTGACTTAAGGTTAGGGCCGGCTATTTGGGTTGGGTCGCGTGCGTATAACCTATGGAGAAAATGTGAGGGAGGAAGATGGATGTTGCGGCCCTGATCTCATGTGGCTGGAATCAACGGCCAGGATTAGTTTAGGGTAAAATAATAAAAAGAATTGTATAATTATTTATATAAAAATTAGTGTAAACTTTAAGTTAACGTATCTTTTTCATACGAGGCCGAAAATGCATGAAACTTTTTGCGTTGGAATCATTTCGACGAGCACTACGCTATGGAATTTGATTGGAGTCGTTTGAAGCAAGTGAAAATTTTGGGTAAAATTAAACGCTCGTTTAATTTTATTCGAAATAAAACGCTGGAACTGCATTGAAATCAAGGTGAGTGTTTTATAACGCTTACAACGTACTAAATATCTTTATGCTAGTTAAATTTGACATTATGAAGTGTTATGATTTTATTTGTCGTTGTTTGATAAAATTTAGTTATCATATAGATTGTCATTTGAATTAACCATTGAAAATTAAATTGACAGTTAAATTGAAATTAAAATTGAATTGCGATTAAATTACCTGACGTTGATAACTATGAAATTGCCATGAATTGTATTGTCTATGGGATGATGTATTTTGATGTATGTTATTGGTTGATATTTAAATGTTTGGATGTTTATTTGCTTATATATATCCAGTTATGCATACATATGAAACTATGATTTGATTAAGTGATATATATTCATCCCTGACATTTAATTGAAATAAATAATTACTTAGCCATAGGATAGAAAATTATACACGGACACCGAATTGGCTAAATTAATAATTTTTAAAATCGTCGATTTGAAATTCATTTAAATGTTTTGATTTAAAAGTTATAAATAGAAATCAATTTATAGAAATCGAATTTATCGAAAATTGAGTTTGGAATGTTGAAATAAAGTTTGGTTAAAAGAAATTGTTAAATAATTAAAGTGGAGACTTTGTAATTTAAAATCGGGATATGATTGGATTTCGAAAATTGATTTGTTTAAAGATTTAACATTATTTCGAACTTTGAGTATTACTACGTAAAAGCGATATAAAATGATATTTTGAAATGAGCTTGGAATTGAATCATATTTGAAATTGGGTTTTAAATTTTAATATTGAAAGACAATTTTGTTAAGTATGATAAATTAATATTTTGAAAAATCAAGCTCTGAATCGATATAAATTGAAATTGAATTAATTGAAGGTGAATGTAGAATTGAATTGATTTGAAGTCATAGTTGACACTGTTTTGAATTGAAATCGAAATTGAATCAGTAGAATGGAAATTGAAATTGATTTGAATTGGGAAGCTATAATTGAAATGGTTCGGTTTTAAAGCTGTTTTATTTGTTTTCCAAATTACTTAGTTATATAAACCATTTTTGAATACTTAAATTATTTTAATCTATTTTACATCTACTTAACCCAATTTAAATTATTTTAAACTAATTTATCTATTTTAAATCCATTTTTAAGATTTTAACTATTTTTAACTATTTTAATTATTTAAAAACTACTTTTAAACTACTTAAAACTATTTTCTTAAGATTTTCAAGCTGGTTAATAAGGTGAAATGTAATGTTTAAATCTTGAATTTGAATACGAGTTGGGTTAAATGAAGTTGCAACCTAAACTGAAATTGGAAATGATTTGGAAATCGAAATGAGATATTGAGGCGAAAATTGTTTTTGAAACGGAATCTTACATTTGAAAAGATACGATGATATTTGAAATGGATTTGATTTTTTGAAGCGAATATAATATTTTGATATCAATTATGAATCGATTTGAAATGTAAAAGAGCCAACGGTGTAATAATACGTAGTTATTAAAGAGACCGGGATCGGATATGGACATACTCTATGTCGATACCGAAAACCACTTTAATAACTATTATACGTGGAGTGTTGATCCAGAATGAAGTGGATGGTTTGGTGAACGCGTTGACTGAAGAAAGAGAATGATATTGGATGACCCCTGACGTGACTAAAACAGGAGCCGCACCGGGCCATTGAGGTTCGCCATCTCTAGCGGACACACTTCTTCGATATGATATCTATTACATTTGTGATTCGATTTGGGTGCACCCCTTGATTTGGGAGTGTTGTTTCGCGGTGTTGGGGTAGCTGCTGGCTATGCTCAACATCAGTCCGGATCACGCAACTACTAGTATCCTAGTTGGTATCGCCTCATGTACCTTGTCATACTGATTATCCTATTCGCGACCACTACCTTTTGTTTTGTGTTATACCTATGGGGTACCCTCTGATAACCACCAGTTTACGGTGGGGCTTACGGTGCTGTATAGACTATGGCATTATAAAAATGTGTTAAGGGAGATTATGGTAACGCCTTAATGCTATTTTGATACTTTATATTACTGATAGGCATTATCTACTTAGCGTACATTACTACATAGTAGATAGTTTAACGGATCCTTAAGAGATGGAAAATCCCATAACAACTCTTGAGTTATTGCACGCACGTTGACACTGGATATGAGATGTCAACCCCGTAAACATCTCTGACGCTGTTACACTCATATTTATTCATGATTGATTTAACTTTCATAAGGATATCTTAGTCCTGACTCGAGTGTTTTGTCTTTTCATTACGCTCGGGTCAGTCCTGAGTTTTTTCAGATTTTTGAAGAACCATTCTGGAGGATGAAGACGAAGATTTGGTATACGATTACTATTATTACCCCTGCATCATGCTATCTGCTGCATTATATTAATTGTTCTGTTGTATATGTATAACTCTGATAAATGTTGTATAAATAATTGTCAAAGTATAGTAAACAGCTTCATGAACTGTTTATTTGACTATTATGTTTTATCGTTCCGCTGCGAGATTCTGTGTTGTTTCATTTTCTTTATTTCTCCTTCCCTCTCTTTTCTTAATTACCCCAATAACCATCAGCCCTTTTGAATGGTTTGGAACCGGCATGTGTATTTGATCGTCGGTTTAAACTGTCCAAAAAAGGCGGGTCGTTACAACAATATTTTTCAACCTAATTTCTTAGGAACAAATTTCAACATATAAACTTGACTTTGATAAAGATCCGGCAGCATTTTGTTGCTGGAGATGAAAGTTATTGACAACCAAAGTTGGCACTTGAGGCCAGAAACGAAAACAAGAACAGCAATGAACAAAAACTTGTACAACCAATGAATTTAGCTACTGATTCAAAAAAATTGGCCAGTAGATGTGAGATTTTAGTCTCACCTTGCTGATTTGTTACAAAAGCTTGGATATTGGCAAAAAGTTTGAAGCTTGGAGGTGAATATAGACCTCTAAGAACCTATAGAGGAGGTAAACAATGCATGCAAGAACAAACAGACAACAAATTAGAAAAATATTCACTATAACAAGAAATTATTTGATGAAATTGGATGATTTGGAGTTCATTACCTTAGATTTATCTCTAGATTACAAAAATACTTTAGTTTGTGAATTTTAATTGAGAATTTGATTGGATTTTGCAATTTGGAGGAAGGGTTTCTATCTTTTTTTTGTTTGCTGGTGGAAAAGGGAGATAAGTTGAGGAAAAAAAAAGAACGTACTCCTGATTTGTTTCTCACTTCTTACCAGGTTAAGGTTTAATGGGCCAAATGGGTTTAAGAATAAAAGAAAATAAGCAGGCCTAAGGTTTTATTAATCACCACTTAACAATATATGTGCATATATCACATATATACAAACAAAATGCATTTTCTACATATTTACACATAACAAGATTATGAAAACTTGTTTACATACAAAATAAAACATTTCTACCATATAAAAAGATTAGTTTGTATTTTTTTTTAATATTTTTATTATTAAATTCCTTCATTTTGCAATAATACACAAATTTTCATAATTAAATGAATAAAACCTTGTTTTTAACTTCTAAAATTCAAAAAAATATTATTCTTTTACTTAGAAAAATACAATAACCATTTTAAACTCAAATTTATAATTAAAACGCATTTTTTTAACCAATTTTTGCCTTTTTATTTGATTAAACAATTTTTAAAAATCACATACTTCTTTCAAAAATTATTAGAAGAAGTAATTGGCAATATTTAATAAAATTATTACATTTTTTCTAAATAAAAAAATCATTTTCCATTCATTATTAACCCAACAAACAAAATAAAGTTTCCAAACTTTATTTTCATATTTTGTTTTCAAAAATTCACTGTTTATTCCAAATAAAAAATTTAAATCTCCAATTTTAATTTTAGTTCACAATATTAAATCATAACTACCATTATAATTTAATTTTTACAGGTAATCTCCAAAACCAGGGTTGTTACAGACTCTCGACTTAACAAAATTGCATCCTCGCAATTCCTAGTGAAGAATTTGTATTCAACTATTAAATTTCATCACTCAAAAAAAGAAAAGAAAATAAGCTTGAGATAAAGAGACATTCTCACCATGGCTGTGCGAAGATAGAAAACCGGGATAGGATCGCTCGATAAACTCTCTGGTTTCCTAAGTGCAGTCATTGGGATTAACAGACCATTGAACTTTAATGAGCGACACGTCCTTGTTTTGAAGTCATTTCACCTCCGAAGCAAGTACGTGAGTAGGATGCTGCACAACAGACAGGTCTAGTGAGATCTCAAGCTCTAGCAACTCAAGAGAATCGATAATCGAATCCGACTCTCAAAGACACTTCCGAACCTGAGAGACGTGAAACACGTCATGAATGCAAGATAGATGAGCTGGAAGTGAAACTCTATAAGCCATAGGGCAAATACGTTCAGTAATGGGAAATGGTCCTATAAAACGAGGAGCCAATTTCCTGGTGTATTGAAGCGCATAACCCATTTCATAGGAGAAATACGAATAAAGACGAAATCACCAACCAAGAACTCGAGAGGCTTCCTACGATTATCCGTATAGGATTTTTGGCGGCTTTGTGCCTCTTTCATTCTATGACGAGTAAGATCAATCTTCTCAGAAGAATCATATACAGAATGTGGGCCAAGAATAAGTTTTCACCGGACTCCTACCAATAAGAAGGTAATCAACATGGTCTTCCGTATAAGGCTTCGAAAGGAGCCATACAGATACTGGACTGAAAACTATTATTATAGGAGAATTCCACAAGAGGTAGGTGAACCTCCCAGCTACCACCGAAATCTAGAATGCAAGCAAAGAGAAGATCCTCGAAAATATGTTTCACCCATTCATTCTGTCCGTGAGACCATGGATGATATGATGTGCTGAAATTAAGCTTTGTTCCCAAAGCTTGTTGAAGACTCTGCCAGAAATGACTTATGAATAACGGGTCACAGTCACAAACAATCGAATTAGGAACACCATGAAGTCATACGATTTCCTTGATATATAACTTGGCCAAACGAGAAGTACTCCTATTAGACTTAATAGGAATGAAATGAGCTAATTTGGTGAGGCGATCAACAATAACCCAATGCTAGAATGGCCCGATCTTGAATGGGGTAGGCCATCAATGAAATCCATCAAAATGTGATCACATTTCCACAATGGAATCTCTAGAGGCTGAAGGAGACCAGAAGAGCGCTGATGTTCGGCTTTGATACGTTGAAAAGTCATGCAATTACTTACATAACTCGCCACATCGTGCTTCATGCCTTCCCAATAATAAAGGCGATGCATATCGGCATACATATGAGTACTGCCAGGATGAATGGTATACTTAGAACGATGACAGTCATCGTGAATGTCATGCCTAAGTGCAGAATAAGTAGGCACAACAAGACGGTTTTTCTTGCGAAGACACCCACGAGGATCAATGCTGAAATCCCTTAACTCCTCGTCACGGGACACGTACTCACAAATTTGGATAAAGTGCAGAAGATCGGGATCACGCCGCTGAGCATCGGCAATCCAATCCAATAAGCTGGGTAGAGCTTCCAAACTGAATATAGGCGAATCAGAGGATGGAGCTCGATCACGAATAACATAAAGGGATAAGGTCTCTAGAACATCCCACTCGGCTAGAATCATAGAAATAACTACTGAATGTTTATGACTAAGCACATTAGCAACAATATTACCCTTACCAGGGGTGTACTGGATATCGAAGTCATAGGGGGCAAGGAACTCAAGCCAACGATGTTGCCTCATATGGAGCTCCTTCTGAGTGAACAGATACTTCAAGGAATTGTGATCAATATATAGAATGAAGTGCTTTCCTAAGAGATAATGGCGCCAAATCTTCAAGGCGAAGACAATGGCTGCTAACTCAAGGTCATGAGTGGCATAGCTTACTTCTTTCAGTCGCAGTTGCCTAGAAGCATAAGAAACTACCTGATCCTTCTGCATAAGCATGGCACCGAAGCCACATCTACCAGCATCAGTGTAGGCAACAAGATCTTGATTCCCTTCCGGAACCACTAGAATAGGAGCATTAGTGAGAAGCTCCTTCAATTGCTGAAAAGAAGCTTCACACTTGTGGACCAAATAAATTGAATGCCTTTTCGAGTAAGACTAGTGAGAGGAAGCACAATATGAGGGAAATCCTTAATGAATCACCGATAATAACCCGCCAATTCAAGGAAGCTACGAATCTCATGAACTTTCTCAGGCATCTTTCAATTCTGGATGAATTCGTTCTTCGAAGATCGGAATGCCTTCGGAAGAAACAACGTGGCCTAAGAACTTAACCTTATTCTCCCAGAAATGGCACTTGGAGAATTTGGCTTTAAGTTGATGGTGACGAAGAGAACTCAAGACAAATCTCAAGTGATTAGCATGCTCGGCTTTAGACTTCGAATAAACAAGAATGTCGTCGATGAACACAAGGATGAACTTATCTAGATATTCCCAAAATACTCAACTCATAAGATCGACAAAGAAAGTAGGAGCATTCGTCAAACCAAAAGGCATAATGAGCCACTCGTAAGATCCATATCAAGTGCGAAAAGCTGTAAGAGGTATGTTATCTTCCGTGACTCGGAGCTGATAAAAACCAGTGGCAAGGTTAAGTTGAGAGAAGACCTTAGCGCCACTCAATTGATCGAACATATAGTCGATCCTTGAAAATGGATATCAATTCTTGATGGTCAACTCGTTAAGCTTGCGATAGTCAATGCAAACCATCGGACTTCTTCACGAAGACGACTGCGGCACCCCACAGTGAAAAGATGGACTGAATCAAATTCTTGGACTCAAGCTCTAAAAGATGCTTTTCGAGTTCCTCGTTTTCTTTTGTAGACATCCTCATGGGAGGCGACTAACTAGCTGCGCGTCTAAAATGAGATCAATGTGGAACTCAATGACCCGCTTGGGTGGCAAACCCGAAACGGGCTCAAATACGTTAGAGAAGTAACAAACAATAGGATTACGAGATATATCATCAACATCTCGTGAGTCTAGAGAATATAAAGCCACTTCGGAATCATCCACATTCCGAAGAATAAATGATGGCTGAGTAGATGAATCTGGATGTCAAAGATATAAGATTCTCTTAGAACAAATAATCCTGGCATCGTATTGCATTAGCCAGTTCATACCCAAAATTATATCAAATCCCAAATTAGAAATAACATGCAGATTTGCACAAAAAGAAAATCCATATAAAACAATCTCAACATCATCACAAAGCATGCTAAGGGTTGCAGATCCCCCAATAGGATTCGTAGTCCTCAATGAAGTAACCATACAAGAAACATCCAAAGACAAATCATCGACAAGCTTCTTCGATATGTATGAATGCGACGTACCTGTATCAAAGGGGACTCGAATAGAACGACCACGAAACAACAATGAACCTTTAAGAATAGAAGGAGAAGTGCCTCTACACTGAGAAGAACCTCTAGAAGCATCTTCTACATTCAGCTTGCCAGATTTAGAATTATTTGGAATAGTAGGACAAGTGTAAATATGATGGGCTTCCTTCTTGCAATAGCCACAGAAGAGAGGCTTAGGACTGTTTGCGCCAAAATTGGCCACAAACACCCAATATCGTGAAAGCACCCGTTTATGAACACAAATCAGCAACAATCAATATAGAGCTCAGATCTAAGCAATAACAATCACAATAATTCACAAATAACAATCACAAACACAGGATTTATAGTGGTTCGGCGATCTTGCCTACGTCCACTCTGAAGTTTATGTCTTTATTGATTCACTTGATGATGTTAATCGGTTACAGCGGATTACAGTTGATGATTGCTTTGAAATCTGAATACAACAGCGATAATGAAGAGTAGAATTGAATCCGGCAGAGTCTGGACGTTGAATGGCCAAAAGATCCCCTTTTCTGAAGGCTTCAGGGCGCTATTTATAGGCGTAGGAGGCCCAGATCTTGCTCAAACTTCGGGAGACTTTTTCTGGCACGTGAGTGGGCCCACGTGACCGACCCCACCAAGTTTCGACTCGATCTGAGATCGATTCGAACTCCATTCGAATTGATCAAAAAATGACCCAATCGAGTTGAAACTTGGCAGGAACAAACTTTACCTTGTATGGAAGCTTCTGTGAAAATTTCGTGGCATTTGGACCAGTGGTTCATGAGATATGATCGATGCAAGCTTGAAATTCCATAGAGGCCGCTCTGTTTGAATCCATCCCTTTGTGTCGATGGTTTCGAATTGATCAACGCGCGTGCCTAAGTGATGACATAGCACGTGCTTTAGGAATCGATCCACTTTTATCGCCGAATTGTCCGTTTCGTAGTCGTAAGTTTCGCCTCGTTCGTATCAATGGCCGTTACAAAGTTTGAATCGATCAACTACGTAAGTCTCGCATTGACTTGCATCTGCATAGTTCGAATCGAGGGGAGGGGCTTAGTTCGCATCGATGGTAATTTTGTATCGATATCTGGGATGGATACGAACTGAAGCTCCCCGATGGGTTCGAATGAATGCCTCCTTCATGGATGCGAACTAGGCGTTGGTTGATCGATACGAAATGCATCATTGGTACAAGGTTGATCGATACGAAACAGTAGCCTGAGCGCGAAGTTTACCGATACGAAGTAGGGTCCATCGGTGGATGCGAATGGTCTGATCGATTCGAAATCGCTCGCCTCTGATGGATTCGAACAAAGCTAAACTTGATGGATTCGAAAAGAGCCGAGGCGAGGCCTGTCTGATCGATTCGAAACCAATCGGTTCGAATGGAACGATATCATGTTATTGGTCGATTCGAACTCGATCGATTTGAAGTACACAGATCCTGATGGATTCGAACTTGATGGATTCGAAGGACATACTTTGGCTAACTTGCATCGATCATATCTCGTTTATAAGAACTCTGATTAACCTGAAATTTGAAACACTGGCTTTCATGGTTTTGCTTGCCGATCTTTATCAATTGTAGCCTGATCCGGGCTCGGACAAAATTCATCGATATCCATGGTGAAGCAAAGTACAACCAATCTTTGAGAGGAACTGTCTTTGGTTTTCGACCGATCTTTTCGTATCACAGCTTTGCCAAAAAGCGGGATAACAAGGACAATCTCGAATCATATGGTAAGGAGAATCACAATTGAAACACCCCTTCTGAGTAGGAGGTGCTCCACTAGGCTTGGAATTAGGACTAGATCCAATGGGCTTCTTCTTGTTGAAAGGGAAAAACATCTGCTTATGAAATGGGAACTTCTTCTTATTAGGGTTCTTATGAACGTCAACCTCATCACCACTCTCGCACTCCTTCTCGACCGCTTCGAGATGAAGCGCCGAGTCAACCAACTCCTTGAAAGAAAGCTTGAGCTGGAGCATCAAAGACTTCTTCAAATACTTCTTAAGACCAGAGACAAACTTCAGATTCTACTTATAAGAAGTGCTATTGTATTCAAGATGATACTTAGATAAGGCCTCGAATGATGAAACATAATCATAAACTGAGGACTTCCCTTGCTTCAACTCAAGGAAGCGATGGGCCAATAAAGCTTTCTCAGATTCAGGAATGAATTTGAGCTCGAATCGTTCCCGAAACTGAGTCCAAGAAAGAGTAGACTCATCGAGCTCGGCTATGAGAAGCTCATACCAGTGAAGAGCATGCTCTTGCAATAGGCTGGATGCTATAAGAACTCTGTTGTGGTCAGAAAGATCCATGTGAGAGAAGATGCGCTCGCACATACGAATCCAAGCCTGGACCTCAAGAACGGACTCGGAGCCTTTGAATGGCTTTCCTCCAAGATGAGAGAAATCACTACATAGGCATGCAAAGACAGACTTGCATGGAGGAGATGCTCGAGTAGGAGCTAGAAGCTGAGCGCTCCTAAATAACTCCATAAACTGATCAACAGATATATAAACGCCGTCCGGATGTGAGCCGTTGGAATGCCTAGCATCCGAGCGTCATCCTCTGCCTCTTCCAGCCATTAGCTGAAAATTAAGATAAGATAAAGATTATTCACATGGTAGAGATCATTAATTCAAATATGAAATACTACGGAGTTAAAATGCATTCCTGGACATATTCCCAAATTTCTATCTACCCAAAAGGACACGAAAAGAACAAAGGCACGATGAGTCAGGGATTCATAACATTTGTATTAATCTTTGATGTACCATAATATGTGTTTCTATTCTATGTTTATCACATTTTATTCTTAACTCAGCTTTGATACCAAGTCGTGACGCTCCACCCAAGACCCACATTAATAAAGATTATTACTAGGTAATATTGTCTGCTAATGTAGAGAACAGGGCTAGATAGGAGCGACCATCTATAGCCTTATCTTAAATTTCTATTGAATACATCGACAATAGCCATTTTTTTATCTCAAGTGGATCAACCTATCCAATAAATATTCAATACAAAGCCATAGGTGGCTATAGGATCTATCAGAAGAAAATAAAATAACTCAATGCAAAACACATCATAGAACAGCAGATAATCCCATATATACACACATATATAGATACATCACAGAGTTTATAAAATGATACATCACATATGTGGTATGACGACCACAATATAAACACGAGTAAAAATAATATACATATCATAGTAACAAACCAAAATGAAATACACAAAAAGCTACAACAAAAAGAGCTAGCAGAAATGAGTCCATGCGGAAGTAGAATATGCTAAGTCCAAATGTACCTAACCTGAAACACCTCGGTCTGATGCGAGTATAAAATACACGGATTAGTCCAGCTCAACAAATCAGTTAACAGAGATAAGCGATAATATGAGCATAAGGATAATGTGATAATATTCTCGAGTGAGAAGGGACAACTAAAATGTATGATTATATCAAGTGATAAGATGGTATCACCATAGAAATAGGTAATCTCAAAAGAGATAAACTAACCCATGAAATGCTAAAAGAAGCGAGCCTCATATCATCGGCACTCATAAAACATAAAATATGGTTTAGAGAAAAATCTAAACCCGCCATCTTAGAAAAGCCGAAACATTCATAAAGAGATCTCATCTCAAACACGCCATAAGGCAAATATATCTCCAAAGAGGAGAATAAAATCTCAAGTAAACGCCAAAGGCAAATGTCATATAACGCCAGTGTAGGAAATTAAAATTAAAAAAATAGAACTTCCAAGATTTTAAATTCCCAAAACGTAATCGCCACAAATATATATCGAATGGTTCAAAGGACCAATTCCAGAAAAGGCAATACACTAGAGAAAAAAGTCAAAGAAACCATCTCAAAAGTGTTTGCACGTGCATGTAGCCAAAGCCTTGCCAAATACTACTATCTCAAATAGGTACCTCGCCCGAAGGAAAAATGTCACAATGAAAAATACGCCGCAATGGAAAATACGCCGCAATGGAGATTATGCCGCAATGGAAAACGTCTCAAAGACAAATGCGCCGCAGTGGCAAATACGCCGCAATGGCAATGACCCGAAGGTCTAGTACTGGCATGCCGCAATGGCAAATATGTCATAGACTCTTGAATAGGGACCTGAATAGTGTTATCGTGTGTCCCATACCACACATTTGAACTAAATACCAATCGCCAGTAAATTTCACACTCAAAGCAGTAAAAAGTTTACCTCAACTTTTCGGTAAACTTGACCCGAAGGTCAAAACAATCAAATGGACAAGTCAGGAATTAACGGATAAAATAAACGCACGTGTCCCATACCACATGTTTTACCAGACTTTTTAATTCTCATTCTCATTTTCTTGAAAAGTGAAAAAACGTGTATTTTTTATATAAATAATTTTTTTGAGAAAACAAGCTTTTAAAACCATTTTCGGAAAACAATCTTAAAGACAATATTTGAAAATTCCCTTATAATAGAGAATAAATTAATTTTATAGCTTAAAATGATTTAAAAATATTACATAATAATTATTTTAAATGCCAACTTATTTTAAAAAATATTTCAAAATTGTTTGGAAAAATCTGTGCTTGAAATCAAAGAAATCACTCAAAACTGTCATTCAAATCCAATTAAAATTCAATTCAAATTTGAATTTCAAATTCATCAAAACTTGGCTAACCTATTGATAGGCATCATAGCCCTCAAAACATTTCTGAAATATCACAAAACGTGAAGTAAAAGTCAAAAATTGGTCGAAAAATTAACATAAAAACACTTGGGCAAAATAATACCCAGGTCTGAAATCATATCTAGGT
The DNA here is from genome assembly GCA_030765085.1 of Allium cepa. Lineage (NCBI taxonomy): Eukaryota > Viridiplantae > Streptophyta > Magnoliopsida > Asparagales > Amaryllidaceae > Allium > Allium cepa. The sequence goes on from CM060935.1 coordinate 29,080,205, forward strand.
TCAACTTTCGAACATAAAACAAACACCCATCAAGCTTTGATTGAACTAAAAATTGGTGTGCATAAAATAGAAAACTTCATGTTTAAAACAAAAAAGAATCAATGAATTCCAAAAGAAAATGAAAAAGTTATGATGTCTCAAACATGGACTCAGACCATGTTTGTAACAGTTCAACAAGAATGTGCCCAGGCCTAAAATTCCATTCTGGGTTCAACTTGCAGGCATAAAAACGAGCAACAAACAGTATCAGATTGAGCTCAAAATTGGTGAGAATATAGTAGAAGACTTTATCTTTCGAAAAAAAGAATCATGTAATTTGGATAAATTATGTGGAAGTTACGATGTCTCAAAGTTGAACCCAGGCAGTGTTTTCACTGTAAAGATCTGGACAAAGACATGCTCCGAGTCAAAGTTTAGAAGCATATTTCTATAAGCTCTATAGGTTGAAATCACTTAAAACTTGGTATGCTTATAGTACAAAAATTTATCTTTCAAATAAAAAAAGAATCATGCAATTTCAGTAAAAAATGAAAGAGTTAAGCTATCTCAAATTTTGACTCAGGCCATGTTTGTAGCAACTCAGAAAACACAATTTCTACAGGTAGAAAAACTGTGTTTTGTAGATTTTGAAGTAATGGTTTGGACACTCAAATGACAATATTTTTTAACCAAATTTTGCGAAAACAAATTTCAACGTATATACTTGACTCACGAAAAAGGTTCGACAGCATTTCTTTGTCGGAGATGAAAGTTATGGACAACCAAAGCTTGCGCTTGAGACCAGAAACGAAAACAAGAACAACAATGAACAAAAACTGTACAACCAACGAATTTAACAACTGATTTAATATTTTGGACAGTGGATGTGAGATTTTAGTCTCATCTTGCTGATTTGTTACAAAAACTCGGATATTGGCAGAAAGTTTGAAGCTTGGAGGTGAATATAGACCTCTAAGAACCTGTAGAGGAGGTAAACAATGCATGCAAGAACAACAAACAACAAATTAGAAAAATATTCACTATAACAAGAAATTATTTGATGAAACTGGGTGAATTGGAGTGCATTACCTTTTATTTATCTCTAGATAACAAAAAAACTTTAGTTTGGTGAATTTTGTTTGAGAATTTGGTTGGATTTTGCAATTTGAGGGAGGGTTTCTATCTTTTTTTTGTTTATTGGTTGAAGAGGAAGATGAGTTGAGAAAAAAAAAAAGAACGTACTACTGATTAGTTTCTAACTTCTTACTAGGTTAAGGGATAATGGGTCAAATGATTTTAAGAATAAAATAAAATAAATTGGCCTAAGCTTTAATTAATCACCACTTTACAATACATGTGCATATATCACATATATGCAAACAAAATGCATTTTATCCATATTTACCCATAAGAAAAATATGAAAACTTATTTGCATACAAAATAAAACATTTCGTATCATTCAAAAAGATTAATTTGTATTTTTAAAATATTTTTATTATTAAATTCCTTTATTTTATAATAATACACAAATTTTCACAATTAAATGAATAAAACCTTGTTTTTAACTTCTAAAATTCAACAAAAATTATTCTTTTACTTAGAAAAATAAAATGAACCATTCAAATTCAAATTCATAATTAAAAATTATTTTTTTCAAACAATTTTAACTTTTTTATTTGATTAAACAATCTTTAAAAATCACATACTTCTTTCAAAAATTATTAGAAGAAGTAATTGGCAATATTTAATAAAATTATTGCATTTTTTCTAAATAAAAATCATTTTCCATTCATTGTTAACCCAACAAACAAAATAAAGTTTTCAAACATTTTTTCACATTTTATTTTCAAAAATTCATTGTTTATTCCAAATAACAATTTAAAATCTCCAATTTTAATTTAGTTCACAATATTAAATCATAACTACCATTATAATTTAGTTTTTACGGGTAATCTTCAAAACCAGGATTGTTACATATAATGTCGTAGTCTATACAGATATTGTAAACTCAACTGCTAGTGGGTTATTAGGGAGCACTCCATAGGTACGATACTAAATAAACATGTAGAAGGCGCGATAGGGCATGTGACAAACGCGAGGCAATGCCAGGGTAGATATATCATTTGCGGATCTGGGCTGGTGGCAACGCATAGCAACTACTACCTTCCACCTCATGACATAATCCGAAATCAAAGGTGCACCCAATCAAATCACAAAGCAATAGAATGGTAACGAAGAAGTGTGTCTGATCGGAGGAATGACCTCACTTAGCCCGACATGGCTCCTATTTTAGCCACATCAAGCTGAATCACGGTAGTCAGGGCAACGTAAATACCATACAGAATCGCCACTAAACCATCCAACTATGTTCTGGAATCTCCAACACATACACAATTGTTAAAGTGTTTTTGGGTATTGGCAAAGAGTATGAAAATATCTGATCTCGGTCTCTTTAACAACCAAACTCTTATTTCACACCGTGGTCATTTCATTTCAAATAGTTCGTACTTCATATCAAATTATCATATTCATTTCAAAACCATATCAATTAAATATCATTATTCACTTTAAAATAACATTCATTTCTAGAATCATAACACTTTAAAATTTATAGCATTTTCGAAATCATAACATTTTTAATTTAGAGGGTTAAGGTTCAATTCAAATTCTAAATAAACTATTTCAATCTTTATCAATTTCAAATCTAGTTTTAAACTATCTCTTCAATTCCATTAAGATTCAAAGATTAAACATTTAAACATTTCAATTTAAGTTTCATTTATATTTCGATATTTAACTTTACTATTATTAAGTTTTTAAATATTCGCATAATCAATTTAGTAATAATTATATGAAATCTCAATCCATAAATTTTAATCAAAATTAAATATTCGGTCTTAATTTTATTTGAAGTTGAGAATATTCATTTAATCACTTTCATCAAATCATGTTAATCATACCTTTCAAATCTCAAAATTAACAAGTTCAAACAAATTCTTAATTAAATTCAATTATTAACCAATTTAAATTTCAAGTCAACTTTACTTATTTTCCAACCTCTATTTATTTAAAGTCATTACAAAAATCTATTTAAAATATTAATGAAAATTTTTAAATTTTTTTTAAACATATTATATATATACTAATAAAATTAAATTTTATTTAAATAATTTATATTAAATTAAATCTTATTACTAAATCTATTTTAAATATTATTTTATATATTTTAAAAATAATAAATTTTTATAAGTAAATTTTTTTAAAAGTTATATTTTCAAACTAACTTGTAAATTTAAAATTTCCAAACCTATATTTAAAAAATCTAATCTTACAAAATAAAATATCTTTCCATTATATTTAAAAGTCAATATTTGATAAAATCCATATATTTCCTTCCAAGGTTATAAAATTCATTTTTTAAAATAGACCAATGGTGTCCGTATATAATTTTCTATCCTATGGTTAAGTGATACAGATATTTATAATTTCAATCCGCAATTTAATATTTTATGGGTACATATCATTTCAACCTTCAATCCCAAAATTTAAAAATCAATGAAAATCACTTGGGTTTATCATTTCAACCCATAATAATTTTCCCCTAATCTATAATATCGTTCGGGTATGTATCATTTCAACCCATAGGGAATTCTAAGCTAACAGGGAACTTGCAGAATGAGAACAAATATGATAATAATATAACATATCAACAATAGGCATATATCATGAGTAACAAATTTAATTGTAATATAAATAATAGATTATGGTGCCTAATGCCACAGGTGAATAATTATAGGTAATAGCATATCATATATAGAAATAATTAACGGTTCAAATTTTACAGCATATTTCAACTGTCTTTCAAGTGAAATCAAATTTACTAAATATAAGAATGTTAATCGTGAGTGATCAATCACCTTTCGAAGCTAGAGAAAACAGACAACACAACAAGCTACAATTTGGATTGTGGAATCGACCGATCCAAACAACGATTTCCAAAGCAAAGTAAGGTAAACACGAATTTGACGGACGAAGCTGACAGATAAGAATCGGTGAGAAAATATCAACTATCTAGATACAAACCGAACAGAATATATGTTTATATATATATATATATATATATATTGTCTAAAACCAATTTTTAAAACATATATTTTATTTGTACCAAAATTGGGCACAACACTTTTTGGAAGTATTTAAAGAGAAAAAAATAAAGAATAGAAATGTAAAACGATGATTGTCTAACAAACACTTCAAAAACAAATATGAAAACACACAGAAACATAGCAATTTAGAGTGGTTCAGCGTATGGCCTACGTCCACTATGAAGTTGGTGACTTTACTGACATTCACTTGCCGATTACAACTGATTACAAAGGATTACAGCAGATTATAGTTCTGAAATTCGAGTACAACAGCGGCTATGGAGTACAAAGTTGAATTCAACAGAGTCTGGACGTCAAAGAGCCAAAACGTCCTTTTTCTATAGGCTCTGGGGCTCTATTTATATGCGTAGGAGGCAAATATCTCGCTCAGATCCTGGGAGACTCATTCTAGCATGTGGGTGGGCCCACATGATCGATCCTAGGCGATTTTGACTCGATCTGTGATTGATAAGAATGAATTTTGTATCGATCAAGATTTGGTCCAATCGAGTAGAAATTTGGCAGGAACATTCTTTAGGTTGTACGTAAGCTTCTGTGAAAATTTCGTAGCATTTGGATTTGTAGATTATGAGTTATGATTGATGAAAACTTGGGTTTAATGCAGGCTGTCGCGTTCGAATCGATGTCTTCGTATCGATCAATTCGAATCACTCTAGGACACGTGCCTGTGAGTCGACGTGGCGCCTGATCTTCGGATCGATCCACTTTCGATGCCAAGCTGACCGAGTCGTTCCAAGACTTTCGCCTCATTGGTATCGAAGATCGTTAACTCATTCAAATCGATGGATGTTGTACAATTCGTATCGATGGAAATGACTCTGTTCGTATCGATCCACGTGCATAGCACGTATCGGTTGTATGTTCTTGTTCGCATCGATAGACTTGGTCTTGTTCGTATCAATCAGAATCGACTCCATTTGATCGATATGAAGTTGAAGCAGTGGGATGGATACGAATAAGCGGTAGTTCGATGGATTTGAATTGTGGCAACATGATGGATATGAATAGTGGTTACATGATGGATATGAATTAATGGAGCTTGATGGATTCGAACAAGGCCCTTCAGTTGATGGATACGAAGTGGCACATCCCTGATGGATACGAAAAGATGTTCGCCGATGGATGCGATGTAGGCGATAGGTGATCGATATGAAGTGATACTATCTGTCGATGGATATGAAATTGACCGATGTGAAATATGGGTAGCAACTTAGATTGATTAGATATGATGGGCATGAATGAGTTGGCCTTCTTGACTCGTATCAATCATATCTTGAGAATATGAAACTTGAAATTTGGAACGTTGGCTTTCACAGCATTGCTTGTCATGTCTTGTCAATTATATCCTGATCCGGACTCAGACAAAATTAATTGACATCCATAAAAAACTTGTGCATACTTGACATTTGGGATGAGCGATCCTTGCTTTTCAGTAAATTCCTAGTATCACGGCCTTGCCAAAAGGCGGAATAACATTTGCCCCCCAATGTACGTCTTGTGAAAACATGACGTTCTTTGAAAAGCTCAAACTTCATTCTGAATGGTCCCATCTAACTTGCTACACAGTTATCGTCTTCTCACTGGAAATTGCAATCCTTAACGGATTTTACAGTAATATGAATTGTCGACTGCCAGCTTCTGCACCCTACTCTGTTGTAACTGATTGTTGTATGATAGCGATTAGCTGTTTGTTGTTGTAATTGTCATTAGGTGAATATTCAATCCCTGTGGATATTGAAAATTGAATATTAGTCCGACATAGATGCATATATGTTAATCTGACTTTCGTAACATCGCATGTTCATGGGTCGTTGTCAGTTTTCTTGCGTCGAATTCCGTATCGATCTTCCCCTGAATCGATGTGAAATTCAAGTTATAACAAAGCTTGATGGCCGTTTTTGAATGTCCCTTTGTATCGATCCTCTCCTGGATTGATGTGAAAGGTCGAAAGATGGTTTTCTTATCGATGTATTTCGCATTTATGGATTCGAGATAAATACTTCACATTAATGGATACAAATAGTGCAATTCTTATCGATGCATTTTGAATGGCATCGGGAACAGTGGATACGAATAAGTGCTTCGTGACTTATGAGGGATTCGAATAAAGTAGTTGGTTCTTTATGCATTATTCGTATCGATAGATACGAGCCTTCATGGGTCGTGTGTTGATGGATATGAATAGGACAATTCATATTGATGGAGTCACATGGTTCTAATGCAATCTGGTTGTTTCTTTCGTATTAATGAGGCTTAAGTCGAGGGACACGAATAATTGACTCGCATGGATGGATATGAGGTTTTGTAGGCTACATATTGATGGATTCGAACAGTGCAGTTCGTATCGATTTTCCTTGGAAGGAGTTGAAAATAGTGGATACGAATAGTGCGGTTCGTATCGGTGAGATAGAGAACCGGTTGGGATCGGTTGCAAGTTAAAATAACTTGAAAAAAAAGCTGTCTTCGTCCCCAAGTTAAAATAACTCACCAACCTTTCAAGCCGATCCTTGAAACTAGGTAATTGACCAATTAAATTAACTCTAAAACGATGAGACTTGGGCTTTAACGCGAATTCGTCCAAAGTCAAAGTCGATTTCGACGCGGTTGATGCCGGATTTGGGTTAGAGTGAGGTTAATAAAACGGCAATGGCATTTTAGGACGCTTAGGGGAAGAAGAGGCGTGAAAGGACACACGAATTTAACTTTGTATCGATGAGAGAATAAGGGGCTCAGCCTCGAATCGACCCTGAACATGAGACTTGTGTTGGTGAACAATCGTCCGATGAAATTAACGAACTGTGTCGATCTGGAGTGATAGTAGTTCATATCGACCAGAGTCGATTGACACATAATCAAATGGCCTCCAATGGGAAAAACCCCGCAAAGAGTGATCGACATGAATTTCATGGTTATAGATCGGTACGAATTTTGTGGTTTGAGATTGATACGAAACCAACAAATATTTGATCGATACAAAATGAAAACTTCAGACCGATACAAACTTCGTTGCAACTCAATCTATATAAAGCTAGTGCGAAGTGATCGATACAAAACCAAAAGCGTACTAATCAACACGAAGTTAAGGCTTTGATCGATATGAACCAAATGGTTTGACACCGATACGAAATTAAGGTTTTTGCAATGAATGATCTGAATTTTGGCTTCGATGGATATGAACTTCATGCAAATTTGAACACTTGACTCCAACGAGCTTCGGCCTGGCATAATTAGAGTTAATTGTCGAACAACATATCTGACTGCCCATCGAAGCTCGTCGATGGAACTGGAATTTAACCAAACTTTATTGAACTTTAACTCGGATCAGTCTCTAAAGTTTGGATGGCGTGGTTGTGACGATCAACGATGACGGTCACTCCAGTTGAATTTCAAAGTCTCGTCGTTTGCAAGTTTTCTCATATTCTGTTGATTTTTTCAAGTAATATGTAGCACTGCACTACACAACACACCCACACACTTCACATTGGGGATGCAAGGGCTTATTATCATCTAATGATGATTTCTAAAAAGTTAGTTAGTTATGGAACCTTCAAGCTCACAACATCATGAAGTTCAGAGTTTCCCTCACTAATAATCGAGATACCGGCCATTGCAGCTGATGTTATAGATCCGACTCCAGATGAGCTACCAGGCGCCTCTTTCATCGGTAATCCGCCAGAATCCGTTCCATCCAATGTTTCTGAAGAAATGTTGGGCCAAATATGTTTAAGGCACGGCCTATCGTTGGACGATGTGCTATTGCCGGGTCCGAATGATATACCACACTACACCCTAGAGGGGTTTACCGCTTTTAGCCGTCATGCATGCGCAGCTGGACGCTTCCTCTGTTCAACCAATACATTAGGGACGTATTATCTTACTCAGGAATCGCTTCATCCCAACTACACCCCAATGGCTATGCCTTGCTGAATAGCTTATTCATCGTATTTATGGAGCATCTCTTTCGACCCTTGACACCAATCGAGATTAGATATTTATTCAACATCAAGAGCCGGGCAGATAGCCCTTCTTTCACATTTCTGGAAGCGGTTAGGAACTGTCAAGTGGTAATAGGGACCTAGACCAGGCTGAGTTACTTTAAATCAGAGTGGTTTGATGTTAAATTCCCCCTAGCGTTCGCCAGTCGATGGCTATTCAGACGTAAGTACCGCAGTCTTCTTAGGTAGTTAACAAGATGATCATAACTGATGTTAAACTAACATCTCGTTTTTTTACAGCTATAATTCTGCGATCCAAAGGTGCACATATCAAAGAGATAGTTCGGGTTCTCTAAGAAGTTCTAGTGAAGAGAGGGATGTTGACTCGGTTCTGACAGATAGAAACTTGAGAACCATTGGATTGTTCGAGCGTAGCCAAAGTATAAGGCTTGAGGGAACGCTAAGGATGTCTTGAAGAAATGAGCCAAGCGTAGGACGCCTGGAGTCATTATAACTGAGGGGGTTGATCAAGAACACCCACTGACGATGACCTTGTAGCCGGGCCTTCTTATTCTTTCCAAGATTCCGAAGAAAAAAGAAAAGGAAAGGCGGCTGCTTTCAAACGCTTTAAATCCGGGAGATGGAAATTTATGGTCATGTCTTTGCCTGTTCCCGAGATTAAAATTTCAGAGGCTCCTCCTTCGTAGTAGGAAAACCTTTTTGATGGGATCGCCGATATTTCGATTCCTAATTATGTGTCATTCCAACATGATGCTGGATTAGAGGAGCTTCATCATGCTTTAGACTTGAGTGAGTCTCTTCTCACTAGTGTGGCTGACATTTTCGGTTGGTTGGGGGGTCGCAAACAGATGCACACTTCACAGCACTACACGATTACCGACCATAAGCTGTTTACCCTAGGATATTACTAACTCTATTCCTCTTTTACTTTGCAGATACGATGACTAAGCGGGGTTATATGCTTGGAAAACTCCATTCAGCGCGTCAGTCATCGAGTTTAAATTATGAGCCCCGTAGAAGGGATGATGATAGAAACCGTGACCACGGTTATTCTATTCAGGAACGATACAATAGAGATAGGGACAGGGACTATAGGCATCGATCCCGATCCTGTTCTCCACCTCCTAGAATCTCTACACCACTCAAACTATGGAAAATAAGTGGTAGAGCCACCTCGTTAGAAATCGTCTTCTCAAGTCTCTAGGCCTGAATCTCACCACCATAGAACCGAAACAATAGCTCCTATGATTGTAGAGTAAGTCCCTACCGAGCCTACAGGGGAAGGAGCGATTAAAATCGCCTAATTAAAGCAGGATTTTCCGGATATCTGCTTCGACGGTTATAATTTTTCCCCGCACTTAAAGAGAATTCAAGCAAAAGCCGAGAACACAATGCACGATTACATCCATGACATTTACACTCAATACAAGGAGTGGGGGAAAGCCGTGAAAAAAGCACCGAATCTGGCCTTTGAGCGGGCGGCCACCATAGAGAAGTTAGAGAATGAGTTCGATCAGAAGGACCGTATTATCCAAGTGCTTAATACCGAAGCTAAGTCCTTTCGAAAGTCAGAAATGGAGGCCGTATATAAGGCTGATGAGGCCAACTCAACCATGGAGAGGATGAGGCAATCGCACTACTCCCTGGTGGAGAAGATGGGCCATCGGAACACCACCGTTACTACCGAGCGGGACACAGCCCTCAAAGAGCTTAACGAGCTTAAGTCCAAACTTTCTAAAATCATTAAAGAGAGGGAAGATACCAACACCACGGCACAGGAGGCATGTGATCAAGCCGTGGTGCTTCAAGGTAAACGGAATGCGAAAGTGGAGAAAGCCCGTGCGGTGGAGACTGAGGTTGAGGAGAGGATCCGTACGCTGGAGTCTAAGCTAGAGGATGACATCGAAGTTCTCCTCATCACTTATAATGCCAATGTGCTGAAGCACAGAAACTTAGCCTGGCTCGAAAACTACTCGGTGTATCTACACAACACTTGGAGCCAATTGGTCGAGGAGGAGAAAGGCAGTGCATCTAGGTGAATCAATTGACGAGTCTGAGCTCGAGAATCACGTGCTGACTGAAGAAGAAAGGAAGATTCTCCACGAGTCGATGATTTTGCATGAAAAGGAAAAGTTCGATGCCCAATGCTCAGAAGTAGGGAAAGGTTCAGATATTGAGCATTACGACACAAGTCTTGAGATTCCTGCTCCAACTCAATCTGAACCTACACCAGTGGTTGAACCCCAATCCGCCCCTACTTCTAATCCGAAAAAGCTATAGCTATCTCCTGTTGATGAGCACACCTGAAGCCGCTCAGTCATCCGCGAGAAAAAATGAGGAAGGTACTCTGAACATTTCTCATGTGCGTTCAAAATAGGGAACTTGTATTGAAGCGTTTACTAATAGTCTTTCTTTTTCCCTGTCCAATGACTGGAGTTACACTGATAGCACTTCCTGCAACCCAAGAATCACATCAAACGCAGGAGGCCACTATTACTGAGGCGATCACCACAACGACGACTGCATCGATTGATGGGACGTAGGGGAGCACGCTCTATTTTGATGAGAAAATGATAGACGAACTCCTTAATCGCTATAGTGACCCTTTTACGGACTTGCCATTTGTTATAAGTGGAATCGTGCCGCCACTAGCTCTTCGATGCCGACCACTGATGACCCCGCGAGGCTCAAGCAACTCGTGAAGAAGAGATATTAGCCGAAATCAATGCTGAAATGGAGGCAGCGACTCATGGTGGTAGTTTTGGAGGTCGAATGGTGGCACCTGGTCCAGCTCCGCTGAGAATGATATCATCTCGAGGTACAGTTGTTGACGCCAGTGCGCCTATTCCGCCCCCTATAGTAGATCCGACCCCTCCGACTCCACATGCAGAAAGCATTCACGTACACTCGAGTTCGGAGGAGGACGTTGAAATGATGCTCCCGCTAGAGACCGTCTGCCAAAAGGAAAGAGCTCAAAGAGGAAAATTACGGACAGATCCGTTGGGTCCATGCCGAAGAGGAAGCCGAAAAAGAAGAGAGAGAGTAGATAGGCCCCTTCGACATGTTTTTGAGTAGATAAGAATTTTCTTTTGGCCTTTGTAGGCTGTGTATAGATGCGGGTTTGGCCCCCGCTAGTAGGAATTTTGGAAATAACTTGTACATGAACTTCATTCACAATTAGTTGAAATGAAATTTTGCTTTGACTTCAACTCTATTACTATCTCTTATTATTAAGTGTTCCAATATTTGAATTTCAGTCCAGTGCACTTGCGGTGTTTCAACCTTTGAGTCGAGTTTGTTTTTTTTTGTCAAGTCCGAAAATCATAGACACGAGTTGTGACCGGAGATAAAGTTGAACTTCGAAGTTGCACGACTTCAGTCGATGGTTGACACTTAAGCTCTGTCACCCAATTTTGGGGATGAGTTGTAAAGATTGGCCAGCAATTACACTTCGCCTTCATATCTTCGGGCTTTACATCGTTAAATCGATACTAAAACAAGTGAGAGTTGAGTGGTCGAATCACACTCGCTCACTTAATAATGATTACGTCCACACACCGGGGACCTGCATTCGTATGTCGACGGTCGATCACGCCTTTTTAATTTTTAAGTATGTGTCCACACCCTGGGGACTTAAGTTAGTTTGTGAGTGGTTATTCACACCCGAGTTATGTTTATACTCTGACCACACTTAGGGGACTCAGAGTTATTTGCGGTCGATGCTCTGGTTCACACTATGGGAATTCAGAGATAATCGACATTTGTACTTTGGTTCACACTCTGGGAACCTGAAGTTAGCGTTTATATTCCAACTCGCACTCTGAGAACTTGGAGTTGATGCAAATACTCGAGTCCACGCTCTGGGGACTTAGAGTTAGTGATGTTTTATACTTTAGTCCATATTATGGGAACTTGAAGTTGATGTTTATACTCCAATTAGCACTCTGGGAATTAGGAGTTGACCGACAGATGGTCAGTCATGTCTGTTTAGGCGTTTGAATTTCGTTCGCACTCCAGGAACGATGGATTTGTCAGGATCGCGGTTGGTCGATTCACATCCACCCCAAGTTAACAAGTGAGGTCATTAGATGGACGGATCCATCCTCCTCGAACTTGGTTAGGATACGGTCGAAGTCGTTAGGTGGATGGATCTACCCTCTTAGGAACCGTATTTATGAGTTTATACTCCAACTCGCACTCTTGGAGTTTGGAGTTAGTTAAAGGATTATCGTGTATCAATCCTTCTTTGGCTTTAGTGTAGTGATTGCCCCCGAGCTCGGGTTTCGCTTAGCGAGTGGCCGGTCGTATCACAGTCACTCCCTATTTGAATAAATTCCACTGTATGATGGAACTTAGCTCTTCGTGCGTCGTGATGGTTGTAAGTCACATTCAATAAATTACAACTCTATCTCGAAGAGATGGCATTTTGTTGCTGAAATGAGAAAATAGAGAAAAGTTAGTTACCTTATTATAAATTCAAATTTTGAAATGCAGAAACAAACTGCTAATGAAAAATAGACTAAAATAAATAAAGCCTATCATGTGTAGTAGCGACGAAGACTCTCGTTGTTCCAGGATCTGAGCAAAGTAAGACCGTCAACGGTCGATACTTGAATGTGCCATCTCCGAGCTTTTGTTCAATCACATATGGTCCTTCCCATATTGGTTTCACGTGTGAAGGAACTAGATAGATTCTTTTTCGGACGAGATCACTGATTTTAAAGGTTCGTGGTCAGAACTTGGCATTGTATAATCTGGCGACTCGACTTTGGTATGCGACTACCCTCAAATCGGCCTCTTCATGCTTCTCATCCAATAAATCCAAGGATTCAGCAAGTAGTATAGCATTCCTCTTTGGATCATAATAAGTCACACGATGAGAAGGTACTTCAATCTCGACTGGGATAACGGCTTCTGAACCATAGGATAGAGAAAATGGAGTATGTCCTGTCGTGGACTTATAGGTCATTTGGTCAGCCCATAAAGCCATAGGAAGTTCATCAACGCACTTGCCCTCGTCCTTTCCTAGTCTTCTCTTTAGAATAGACTTAATAACCTTATTAACAGCTTCAACCTGGCGATTTGCTTGAGGGTGTGCAACTGCAGAGAATTTCTTGTGGATGTGGAATCATTGGCAGAAATCCTTGAATTCAACACATCGAACCAGGTTTCGTTATCAGTGATGATGGTATGTGGAAGACCAAATTGGCATGTAATGTTGTGAACTACAAAGTTGATCACCTTCTTCATCGTAATTGTAGCAAGAGGTTCAGCTTCGACCTATTTGGTAAAGTAATCAACTGTGACGATGGCGTACTTCGCACCACCTTTGGCCAGAGGTAGAGAGCCAATGATATCAATGCTCCATACTGCAAACAACCATGGACTGACCATTTGGGTTATCTCAGTAGGTGGGGCTCTAAGAATTCAGCATGCTTTTGACATTTATCATATTTCCTGGCGTAGTCTGTTGCATCACGATTTACAATTGGCCAATAATACTAGTATTGGAGTACTTTCTTAGCGAGAGCTTGCCCCCTGGTGTGACCGCCATATTCTCCATTGCGTACATCATGTAACACTCATTTAATTTCATCGTGGGAGGTACATCGGAGGAGAGGAACAGAATATCCTCTTCTATACATGACTCCACTCTGAATGGTGAACCGCGAAGCTTTTCGAAGAATCTTTCTCTTCTCACTTCTGCACTCAGGCAGCATTCCATGCTCAACGTGATTTCGGTACGGAGTCACCCACGACTCCTTGTGGGGAGTGATTTCAAATACAAAGTCTGTCTCCATCTGATCAATGCTTGGGGAAGATAACGCCTCTATAGGAACAAGCCCCATTTGCTGCGCTTCGCCCATACTAGCTAACTTTGCCAATGAATCAGCCTTTTGGTAGCACTCATGGGGTATGTAGAAGATAGCATAACAATCAAACTGATTAAGTATTTCTTGGACTTGAGCTAGATAAGCAGCCAATCTTCGATCTTTGGCCTGATATTCACTCCGAACTTAGCATAAGACTAATTGTGAATCACAATAAATTTCCATAGCAATAATTCTCAAATCATGGGCGAGTTTCAATCCAGCAAGCAAGGCTTCATATTCAGCTTCGTTATTTGTCGCACGAAAGTCAAACTTCACAGCATAGCATATGGACCGACCTTCGGGGTTTTCAAGTACTACTCTAGCACCTGAGCACTGTTCGTTCGATGCACCATCGGTATGCAGCTTCCAAACATATTCGGGAGATTCACTGGTTTCGGTCAAGTCCTTTGGAATGGTGAATTCTGCTATGTAATCCACTATGACTTGTCCTTGAATAGCTCGCCTTAGAGTATAAGTGATATCAAACTGGATCACTTCAATGTTCCACTTGAGTAACTTACCAGACGTCTCAGGCCGCGTAAGGACCTATCGTAATGGCTGATCGTTGTAAACAGTGATATGATGAGCTTGGAAATATGGACGGAGCTTCCTTGAGGCAATAACGAGGCAATAAGCCAATTTCTCTAGCTTCGAATAATTTATCTCAGCTCCGGTTAACCGTTTACTAACATAGTAGACCGGTTTCTGTACTCGATCTTCCTCCCGAATTAATGCAGCACTGATTTGCATTTTCTGATACCTCCAAGTAAAGGTATAATTGATTATGATCGATGGGCTTTGACAAAATCAGCGGAGTGGAGAGATGTTGAATTAGTGCTCGGAATGCGCCTTCACACTCCATGGTCCATTCAAAGTCTCGTCTCCCTTTTCGGATCAGATCGAAGAAGGGAATGCACTTGTCGGTGGATTTTGAAATGAACCTGCTCAATGATGCTACCTTCTCGTTGAGGCTCTAGACTTGCTTTATGTTTCTCGGAGTTTCAAGGTTTCTGATTGCCTAGATCTTTTCGAGATTTTCTTCGACTCCTCGAGCGTTGACGATGAACCCAAGGAATTTTCTGGATGCGACTCCAAAGTGACATTTCAGTGGATTGAGCATCATCGTGTATTCTCGAAAGATGCTAAACATTGATTCCATTTCTCTAACATGATCAATGGAGAATCATGGCTTTACCAACATGTCATCCACATATACTTCCATGGTCTTTCCGATCTGGTTGGCAAACATTCGATTGACTAGTCATTGGTGCGTTGCCCAAGCGTTCTTGAGTCCGAAGGGCATGACTTTGAAGCAGTAGAGCCCAAGATCGATCACGAAGCTGGTGTGCCCTTGGTCGGGTAAGTGCATAGGTATCTAATTGTAACGGGAATAAGCATCCATAAAAGATAATAATTCATGCCCAGTCGTTGAGTCTACGAGCTTATCAACTCGGGAAAGTGGAAAACTGTCTTTCAGGCAAGCTTTGTTCAAGTCAGAATAATCAACACACGTCCTCAATTTCCCATTCAGACAAGTACGGGAATAAGGTACCTTGGCTAAACCCATTCAATTTCAACTTATCGACCTCTTCTTTAAGGGCGACAAATCTCTCTAGATCCATACCATGCCTTTTCTTCTTGACCGAGATACACCGCGGGTCAATAATCAAAGTGCGGCTCATGATGTCCGAAGAGATCCTACACATGTAGGAATGCGTCCAAGAGAATACGTTAAGATTCGCCCGGAGAAATTCAACCAATTCCTAATACATCTGTTCGCTTAACTGAGATCTAATCTTTATCATCTTTGAATCATCATCACCGTCGATTGGGACATCGATTGTCGGTTGGACTAGAAAAGCTTGACTGTCTTTAGTTTCTTATTTACTTTCAGTGTCTCTCAGGTCAAGATCCCTCTGCAATTGGTTAGGGTGCCTGGGCCAAGACACTAAGTGTCAATTATCAACAAAATGGGCGCAGAGAGATTCCTCTACGCCCTTCCCTTTCTTCTTTCGCTGCGCCCGTAGCTCACAACATAGCAGGCTCGTCCATGAGCCTGATCTCCTTGAAGACTCCAACCCCTCGATCGGTAGGGAACTTTAGAGTCAAGCACCATGGGGCAATGGTTGTCCTGAATTCAGCAAGCACCGGTCGGCCCAAGAAAGCATTGTAAGGGATTCTATATCTAAAACAACAAATTATAGTATCTGAACTCTCCGGCATCCTCCAACTCCCAACTCCACTGGTAGTTCCATCACTCCAGTGGGTATGGTAGCACTCCCATTGAAGCCGTGGATCCGAGACTGGCAGGGTTTCAAATCTTTGGCTTCCCTCTTTATTTGATCGTATGCTCGCTTAAAAAAAATATTCATAGAGCTTCCACTGTCAACTAGGATCCTCTTCATCCAAGGAGGACCTACCTGAGCAGATATGACAAGTGGATCGATAGTGGGGCTTCAAGCTTATCAGCGTTTCTGTTTCGAAACACGATGTCATTGGTCATCGTCTTCTATTGCTTGGCCGGAGCCCTATCATCACAACTACTACAACACTCAAAGTCTGCATGCCTGATAGAGCTGGCATACGACTCCATTTTCCTCCAACTTCGGTCAACTGGATGAGGACCACGACTTATTGTATTTATCACTAACCACCCACCGGTACGAGCGGGTTCCTTTTATCTTTCCTGGTTTGGTACACGATTCTGAGTTGATGGGCATGTACCTCCTGATTGCGGCGCCTGCACAAATTGATCCAACTTCCGTTCACATTTCATCTTTTCAATGATATCTTGTAAATGACGACACTCGTTTGTATTATGGCCATAGCTTTCATGAAATCTGCAAAAAAAATCTTTTTGGATTTGCCTCTCTGACGATGGCTTCGGAGTAGGCTTCTTGTACTGCATAGTATTGCAGGTTTGTAGATATACATTCTCTAGCGACATACTTAATGTAGTGTAATTATCATACATTGGAGCTCTATGTCATGGACCACGGTTCTGATCTCATTTTTTGTTTCGATTTCCATTATCCCTCTGCTGATTTTGCTTGTTTTGAATGTTCAACTGAACCTTTCCGGAGCTCTCCCCGGACTGCTTTACTGCAACAATACTTTGAATTCCTTCACCACTAGGCCATGCGTCATCCTTCTTCCTAGACTATTTTGCATCCTCCCTTCTCAAGAATTGGGCTGCCTTGGAGTGAAAACGGTCCAATGACGCGGGAGGCTTCCCAACCAACCAATTTTCGAACTTGGATTCAAGATCAATTCCCTTAGTCAAAGCCATCAAAATAGAGTTGTCATTGGGATTGCTTATCTCTGCACACGCAGCATGAAAGCTCCTAAGTACAGTCTGAGTGTCTCTCTAGGAGCTTGAGTGACACTAGATAGAGTGTTAACATCCTTTGGCCTTGCAACATGCGTTCGAAACTGCTCAAAAAACTTGGTTGCTAGTTGATCAAAGAAAGAAATAGATTGGAGAGGCAAACGAGTGAACCACATAGTGGCTATGCCCCCGAAAGAAATGGAAAAACTATGGCATTTAACTGCATCATTAGCTCTCACAGCATTCATCGGCCATTTGTATTTCAGGATATGTTGATTCGGATTAGAACTTCCTTCATAGACTGGTAGAGCCGGCATTCTGAATCGCCGAGGGGGATCAACATAGAGTATTTCGTCTATGGAAGGGTTATGACTCTGGGAGATTCCTCATTCGCCATTACTAAGACCCTGACTCTCATGGATCATCTGACGAATCATAGTTCGTATATCCAACATCTGGACATTCTGTACGTGTAGAGCCAAGGTGTGGTCGGGTTCCACAATGCGAGGCTGGACCGGACGCGGTTGATAGTCCACGTCTCACGTCCTTGGTTCCAAGTCTTCAAGGTCCTATGGTTTGGGAGTACGTCCATGCTGATGATGGTTCAGATCTTGCTGATTCTGGGCATAAACCCATGGTTCAACAGTGGCGGTGGTAGCATGGTTATCTGTGGTGTAGTGAGGAATAGTACCTCCCCGGGAGGAGGGTCCAGTCTAGAAGCTAGTTGATGGTCCAACTCTCAATTGTCCAATGTTCAGAGTAGGTTGATGTCTGGTGGCTTAAGTGTACCTTGCGTCCAGTCGTTAGCGTGTAGATCTGTGATGGTAGTCAGATGAGGCTGAACTCTTGGTGGATGCGTAAGAGGCGTGATCCCTCTTGGATCTCCTATGCCTTTTGCGGTTTAGCTGGTTGGTCAACTCTCTGTTGGCGTGCAGTTGTTTAGTCAGTTATTACCGACTCTAGATCAACTCTTGAAGTAGCGTCTGAAATGACTCTGGGCCAACTCTTGAAGTAGCATCTGAAACTCTTCCTCTTGGATTTTGTAATCCGGTATCGATAGTAGATCCAAAGAGCAGGAGAAAATTGTGTTTTCTTAGTGAAAGCACCAAAATGTTTGTACCAAAATTAGGCACAACACTCTTCGGAAGTATTTGAAGAGATAAAAATAAAGAATAGAAATATAAAACGAGGATTATCAAACAAACACTTCAAAAACAAATATGAAAGCACGCAGAAATACAGCAAGTTAGAGTGGTTCGGCGTATAGCCTACGTCCACTATGAAGTTGGTGACTTTATTGATATTCACTTGTCGATTACAACTAATTACAAAGGATTACAACGGATTATAGTTCTGAAATTTGAGTACAACAGCAGCTATGGAGTGCAAAGTTGAATTCGATAGAGTCTGGACGTCAAAGAACCAAAATATCCTTTTTCTATAGGCCCTTAGGCTCTATTTATAGTCGCATGAGGCAAATATCTTGCTCAAATCTCGGGAGACTCCTTCTAGAATGTGGGTGGGCCCACTCGATCGATCCCAAGCGATTTCGACTTGATCCTTGATCGATACGAATGAATTTCATATCGATCAAGATTTGATATAATCGAGTCAAAATTTGGCAGGAACGTTCTTTAGGTTGTACGTAAGCTTCTATGAAAATTTCGTAGCATTTAGACTTGCAGATTATGAGTTATGATCGATGCAAACTTGGGCTTTATGTAGGCTGTCGCGTTCGAATTGATGTCTTCGTATCAATTAGTTCAAATCGCTCCTGGACACGTGCATGTGAGTCGAAATGGTGCCTGATCCACGGATCGATCCACGTTCGATGCCGAGTTGACCGAGTTATTCCAAGGCATTTGCCTCGTTCGTATCAAAGACCGTTGACTCATTCGAATAGATGTAAGTTGTATAATTCACATCGACGGAAACGACTCTATTTGTATCGGTCCAAGTGCATAGCACGTGTCGGTAGTATATTCTTGTTCGCATCGATAGACTTGGTCTTGTTTGTATCGATCAAAATCGGCTCCAGTTGATCGATACGAAGTTGAAGCGGCAGGATGGATACGAACAAGTGATAGTTCGATGAATTCGAATATTGGCAACATGATGGATACAAACAGTCGTTTCGTGATGGATACGAGGTAATGGGGCCTGATGGATTCGAACAAGGCCCTTCAACTGATGGATACGAAGTGGTGCATCCCTGATGGATACGAACAGATGTTCGCCGACGGATGCAAAGTAGGTGATATGTGATCGATACAAAGTGAGACTATCTGCCGATGGATACGAAATTGACCGATGCAAAATAGTGGGCAGAAACTTCGATCGATTCGAAATGATGGGCACGAATGAGTTGGCCTTCTTGACTCACATCGATCATATTTTGAGCATATAGACTCCGATTGACTTGAAACTTGGAACATTGGCTTTCACAGCTTTGCTTGTCATTTCCTATCATTTGTAGCCTAATCTGAACTCGAACAAAATTTATCGACATCCATAGCAAACTTGTGCATACTAGACATTCGGGATGAGTGATCCTTGGTTTTCAGTAAATTCTGGTATCGTGGCCTTGCCAAAAGGCGGGATAACATATTTAAAATAAAATATACACTTTCAAGTCAATATTTTAGTCAAACGCATATAAATAAAAATTTTCCATATATATATATAATATTAATATTTCTTATAAATCAGTATTCTTCCCATGTATATATATGTGTAAGCTACTAAAAATCAAACACAACCCATATATACATATATAACCAAACATATGTGGGCTTCTTCAAACAAACTTATGCAGACCACTATATACATATCCAAACAAATATATATATATATATATGTGTGTGTGTGTGTGTGTGTGTGTAGGCTAATATATGCAAGATACTATATAAAATATCTAACTAAATATGTATATTCAAGCAATAAGATAATATATACAGACCCTATACAGACTAAATATATATAAGCAACAGTATATATGTAGGCTGATCCAATAGATATATGTAGGCTATGAACTTATGTAGATCTTACGTAACATAAATAACTTAAATACATATGTATACAATGGATTATACACACACACACACACACATATATATAACTTATGTATCACAACAACTATATACATACATACACATGTATAAATTCATATATATACATTAAAATATTTAGTAAATAAACAGCTTTATATAACGTGTATAAATTTATATATAGACAAAGAGATTGTGTTTCTTATATAAATAAATAGATATATGAAACCAGCAGACCTGATTATAACAAGTATAACTGTACATTGCAAACACTTTATATTAGATAAAACAAATTTAAAAATCTATATTTTATAAAACAAATATTACCCTTTCAAAATTCAGGTATACACGTATACATATATATAAAATTTCAAATCAATGTATGTTTTAAAATAATTACAAAATCTATTTAAACATCTAAAATTTAAAATGAATTACTTGTTAGATACACACACACACACGTCAGCAATTATATAAAATTTGAAAGATATATATACCAAGATAAACGCAACGTATATACTTGAGCACGCATGGTAGAAAAAGACAGTGGGGGACAGAAATGGTGTTGTCGCATGGGTCGGCGGGGAAGGTAACAGAGTTCGGCTTGCTTGGGGTCGAAGAGTCGTTGCTCCGCTTCAGGGCAGGAGGCAGCCCGGTTTTGCTCTGGGTTTGGGAGAAAAGTAAAGTAGATGATAATATTTAGAGGCGGCTATGGGTTTCTTCGGGTCTGGCATGGTGAAGACGTGGGTCGGCTTCGGGTTTGAGGGGGTGGCGCTTGGGTTAGCAAGGTGGAGCGGCTGGTGGTTGTTGATGGGTTTCTTGGTCTCGGCTGCAGCTTGCATAGGGTGTCAGGCTGCAGAGGGTTAAAGCTATAGAGGGAGGTCGATGAGTGGCTAGAGAGGAGAGGTCGATGGGAAGGTCATGGGCGAGGTTATAAAGTGAAGAGAGAGGTTCTGGTGGTCCCTCATATGTGTGGTTGCGGGGAAGCATGTGGAAGTGGACAAGGTTGAGGGAGGGACAGTGCTTGGCTGCGGCTGTCACCACGGTCAGAGGAAGGAGATGCACGGTTGGAGATGGGAAGAGAGGACATGCAGACTGTTTGGTAATGTGGTGATTCAAGTGGCTTCAGTGGATGGGGAAGTGGCTGGCTTCGGTAGAGGGGGTGGTGTTGTGCGGTTTGCGTGGATCTGAGACGGAGGTTCGGAGGGGAGGGTGTGGTGATGGGTTCGGCAATGGAAGTGAAGGAGGCAAGTAAAGAGGGGGAGGATAAGTGGAAGGCTAGGCAATAAGAAAAAAGGGTGCAGGTTTCCAAAATGAGAATGCAAATGGTAATAGGAATAGCATATATTATATAATTTCTCTGAAGGACATAACACATGAAAGAAGAAAGGACAGAAAAACAGAAGCAATGTTAGATTCAAAAAGGCATGAAGATAAAATGCAATAAACGAAATTATAAATCGAATTGATGGGATAGTAAAAGTCTAACCTGTGAATTCAGGGAAAAATAATGATAGCAAAACGGCCGTTTGTTTTTCAACCGTTGGAAATTTAAATGGACACGGGAATCCAAAAGTTAAAACGGATACCGATATGGCTATCTTTTTCACAGATATCGCCGTGTATCGAACGCCACTACATAGATGAATATACTACAAAGATCAGCACGACATGGCGAACAGAATGGTATACAGATATCAACGATATGATCAAGTTATAAAAACTCGAATTTTTCGCTGCCAAAAATGCTGCTAAAATGCCGAAAATAAGATAAATGGAACTATAGGAGTCCAAATTTAGCGAAACAAAATATGACATCTTACTCCGAAAATGCTTTACAAATTTATTATATAAATATATTTAGATTTAAAAAATATTTTATTTCCTTCAAATATTAACTAATTTAAATTTAAATTGAAAATTACACAACAAAATAAACTTCCATATTATCTGATGAAAATTTTACATCTGCTATGTTTAAATAGATGCATGCCAAATATCAAATTTTTATTACCAAATTCAATTTCTTAAATTTCACAAAAATTCAATTAATTACGTTATTAAAACCGTTAAAATTTATGCGTCGTTACACTCTCCCCCACTCAAAACTTTTCATCCCTAAAAAGGAACGATATAGGAGAATGGAAGCAACCAGAAAGGAAAATAGATTGAAATGCAAAATGAAAAATAAATTCAAACCATATAAATTTCAGTTTATACTAATTAATATTCAACAATTTGGTTTAATTATTTTATTTAATCAATAATACTCATTCATATTTATATTTTGTTGATTTTCAATTCGAGCCATTTCCATTCAATTCGATTTGTTTCAGTTTATCAATATTTGTTACAAAATTCCTTTCAGAAACAAAATTTATTTGATTTAACTCATTTATTAAATCTGTTTATCTTCAATTGAGTTAATTCCACTAAAAATTCAATTTCCGCTATTTTTCAGTCCATATTTATTCACTTGAATGGCATTTTTCTTTTTTTATCTAATTTATTTCACTTACATTACTTATAAAATCGACTAAATATAGAAAAATCAATATAGCAATCAATTTTTTTTATGTTTTTATAAATTTTTCGTAACAAAATCTCACTTTTGGGCATTTTTTCATACATTTCATATTAATATTATTCGATTACATTAAGCTTTTCCCAGTTAAGTTTTATTAATATTTTCTGAATGAAATTGAATACTATACAAATTTGTCTTTTATTTACAATATTTTGTTAAGCAAGAATTTAGTTTGAACATTTCTATTACTTAAGTTTTTCTTGTATAACCTTCAATTATACATTCACGCTAACATTTAACATTTTGAATATTTTAGGTAAGTTATGCATATTAGAGTGCAATTGATCATTATAAAAATAAATTTTATCCCATTTCAACTATTTTAAGTTTTTTAAATTCCTATTTCAATTTTTAAGCACTTTAAATATTTCAAAATTTCTTTGATTCCTTTCAAATATTGAAAATCCTAACTAACTTAACATAGAATTTAACAATTTAAAATTTCGGTTTTCACTTCCTACCATTTTGAAACAAATATATGCATACACCTATATATTTAATAAATTAAATCATAATCAAGAAATTTAAATCAAATCAATTTTAAAAAATAAAGTGTTGTAAAGCTACTAAGTGGTCTCTCCACTTCGAGACTCGAAAATGAATGTCGATGATGCTGCAGTCATCATCCATATTGTTTTCCATCGACATTAGAGGAGAGTACTGACTTCTTTTAAAAATTCTTTTGGAAACAATTTCTACTCGAAAATACTTCAAATAATATAATTTTCATAACTTGGAAGACTAAATTTTGAAAAGCACCGAAAAATTAAATCCAAAAATCTTAATTTAAATTCGTTTCATTTACAAATCTAATTTATAAACCATATTTTAGAGTTTCATTCCCTTATAACATACGATAATAGTTAATGATTTATGGATGGTAACAAAACAATAAATGATAACCTAGTATTATCATTTCTAACAACCAATTCATTTAACTATTTAATTTCAGAAAATTATACTTATAAAATATAACCATACATAAAATCATATCATTTACCAGTTTCGAAAACAATATTATATTAGTTTGCTCTGTTCAATTGTTTTGGAATTCCTTTCGATAGCGTTAGCCATACGAATTGATCGAAACCCAAAATTAAAATTAAAAACCCAAACAACACAATATAAAACATTTTATTGTAATTACAAATACATTCCCTCATAGGATGATTCAATGATGGATTTCTAAACAAGGATAGAGATTCAAATTGAGATGAACCCTAGCCAAAGTAATTTTAATTAACGAAGATAGAGTCGAAAGGAGATAAGATAATTAAATTACAGAAGAGAAAAGATGGATAGACGTATATAAATCGTGGCGACCTTAATCGGTCAACCGAGATTCTAGAAATAAGATCGATGCAGAATTCAATTTCCCACTTGGAAGGAAAAGAAGTGACTTTACCAAATATCAGGATAATCCCTGACTATCGGGTAGAGTCAAGATTACAAGAAAATTACCTGATTCATCTACTAGAGAAACAATTCGGCTTTAAGAAATAACAGCATCATAACCTAGGACGTAGAAATCTCCGGTGAATCAACGCTTGTTATAAAGGAGTGTCACCCTTTCTCAAACAAAACCAAGGTTGGATGGAATAGAAATGGAGTTATGGGATGCTCCAGTATCAAAAGAATGCAAACAGGCGAAGGCAAGAATAAATTTTCAGAACGAAGAGGAAAGTTCCAAAATTTCAAAGGAAATCGGGTCAAAGAGGAAGGAACTCAAGCTCAATCGAAGGTGAGTCTGTAGTTAAATTTACTCTATATGCTAAGTTTTGCCTAAACTAGAGCTCTGATACAAACTGTAGCGACCTGCTATTTCGAACAATTCGCATGCGCACATGTTAGACTTGAATTGCTCAAAACAATAGACTGTTAATTTATATTTGGAAAAACATAACATGTAGAGTAAACAAATCAATCAGAGCATCACAAACACAGTGTAATATAATAATAAGCAGCGGAATATATAAATAGTAGTTCATGAAGCTACTATAAAACATCAGAGTCTGAAATAAAATAAAACAGAATCTCAAATACAAACAAATCTCAAATACATAAGAAACTAATGAGTTTGAACATAAACGAATGGAATAAATTGGAATAACTTAAAGTGGGATAGATAGATCTTCAAACAAATCTCCAATCTCCAAAGGTGAGTTTCAAATGTTGTGTCACTCAGTCTGACCCGAGTATAAAGCAAAACACAATGCACTCGAGTCAGGATTAACATTCTTATATAGTAAATTCAACTCAAGTGAAATGTCAATTGAAATACAAGTAACTTAAAGGATAGTTGGGATTTCCATCCTCTAAGGATTCATGGAACTATCTACTATGTAGTAATATATGCTATTATAATATGTCTATAGTAAAGTAAACTATTAAAATCGCATTAAGGCGTTACCCATATCCCCCATAACACATTTTATATAATGTCGTGGTCTATACGGATACTGTAAACTCCACTCGCAAGTGGGCTATCAGAGAGCACTCCATTGGTACGACACAAAACTAACTCGTAGAAGGCGTGAAAGGGAATGTAACAAGGCACGCGAGGCAATGCTAGGGTAGATATACCATTTGCGGATCCGGACTGGTGGTAAGGCATAGCAGCTACTATTGCCCACCTCATGACAACTCCGAAATCAAAGGTGCACCAAATCAAATCACCAAGTAATATAATGGTATCGAAAAAGTGTGCCCGATCGGAGGATTGA
Organism: Allium cepa; assembly: GCA_030765085.1. Lineage (NCBI taxonomy): Eukaryota > Viridiplantae > Streptophyta > Magnoliopsida > Asparagales > Amaryllidaceae > Allium > Allium cepa. The sequence continues at coordinate 29,105,865 of CM060935.1, forward strand.
CCTCACTTGTCCTGAAATGGCTCTTATTTTAGCCACATCAAGTTGACTTACGGGAGTCAGGGCAACGTAAATACCATATAGAATCATCATCAAAACATCCTACTTTGTTCTGGAATTTCTACCACATACCACATACATATCCGTTCCTGGTCTTGTTAACAAACAAACGCTTATTTCACACTGTGGTCATTTCATTTCAGATATTTCATTCTTCATATCAAAATATCATATTCATTTCAAAACCATATCAATTAAATATTATTATTCACTTTAAAATAATACTCATTTCCAGAATCATAACACTTTAAAATTTGTAGCACTTTCGAAATCATAACACTTATAATTTTAAAGGGTTAAGGTTCAATTCAAAAATCCGAGGTAAAGAAGGCGCTAAAACGGATGAAAGTAGGCTAGCATTGGGGCATGATAGCATTCCCATTGAGGTGTTGAGATCCCTTGGAGATGCAGGGATAGCCTGGCTAACTAAGCTGTTCAGTAATATTTTCAAATCAAACAAGATGCCAGATGAGTGGAGGAGAAGCTTATTAGTTCCAATTTTTAAGAATAAAGGAGACATACAACATTGAACAAACTACAGAGGAATTAAGCTTATGAGCCATACGATGAAGCTATGGGAGAGAGTCATTGAACATCGATTAAGAAGAATGATAAGCGTTTCAAAAAATCAATTTGTTTTCATGCCTGGGAGGTCGACCAGGAGGCTATTTTCTTCATAAGACAAATTATGGAGAGGTTTAAGGAGCAAAAATAGGATTTACACATGGTTTTTATCGATTTGGATAAAGCTTATGACAAAGTGCTACGAAAGGTGATCTGGTGGGCTCTGGAAATGAAGAGAGTCCTAACAAAGTACATTACCCTTACCAAGGATATGTACGACGATGTTGTGACTAATGTCAGAGCATGCGACGGTGTAACCAGGTACTTCCCCGTTAACATCGGATTACATCAAAGTTCAGCTTTGAGCCCATACATTTTTTCCCTAATGATGGCTGAGGTTACGAAGAGTATACAAGGGGATATTTCTTGGTGTATGCTATTTGCTGATGATGTTGTGTAATTGATGATATTAGGATTGGGGTTGATAGACAACTCGAGCTGTAGAGACAGACTTTAGAATCTAAGGGATTTAGACTTAATAGGACTAAAACAGATTATATGAAGTGCGAGTTCAGCGGTGTCAGGTCATAGGATGGAGATGTTATTCTGGCCAAACAAATAGTTCCTAAAAAGGAATCCTTTCGATATTTAGGATCAATGTTGCAATGTAATGGTGAGATTGATGAAGATGTTATTATTCGAATTCGAGGGGGATGGGTGAAGTGGCGACTGGCATTATCTGTGATAAGAAAGTCCCACAGAAGTTTAAAGGAAAGTCCTATAGAGCGGTAATTAGGCCTGCGATGTTGTACGGTGTAGAATGTTAGCCTACTAAAGACCAACATGTCCAGAAGATAAGTGTAGCATAGATGCGTATGCTGCGATGGAGTTGCGGTCATACTAGAAGAGACCGAATTAGAAATGATGATATACGTGAGAAACTTGGAGTAGCACCAATTGAGAGGAAACTAATTCAACATCGCTTAAGATGGTTTGGACATCTCCAACGAAGGCCGCCCGAGGCACCTGTGCACGTTGGAATTATAGACCGTGTCGTTTTCTCAAAGAGATGTAGAGGTTGACCAAAGTTGACATGGGAGGAAGTTGTTAAAAGGGACATGAAGTGTTGGAATATAGCCAAAGAGCTGGTGACGGATATGAGCGCGTGGAAGTTAGCGATACACGTACCAGAACCATGAGCGATGAGTCTTCTAAGTTTTAAATTATATTTGATTAAGGGAAAAAGAGCCTAAGATGTAGCGTTTGGTCTTTGATCAATGTTACTATCAGCACCATTATTACTATTTGTACTGTTATCATCATTTTTATTTTATTTTATTTGTTTCATTTTTTTACATTTGTATTTCTATCTTTATTTGACTTAGTTACTATTATTATTAATTTTCCTCTTTGACTTAATTTTATTATTGTTATTGTTATAACCTTTAAATTACTTATGTCATTTAGTTTTGGGTTCCATCTCTAGCCAACCCTAACTTGTTTGGAAATAATGGCTATGTTGCTGTGTTGTTGTAAGGTTGAATTCAAATTCAAAATAAATATTTCAATCTTTATCAATTTCAAATCCAGCTTTGAACTATCTCTTCAATTCAAATAAGATTCAAAGTTTAAATTTTCAATCATTTTAATATGAGTTTCATTCACATTTCAACATTTAACATTACTATTATTAAGTTTTGAAATATTCACTTAATCAATTTAGTAACAATTAAATAAAATCTCAATCTACAAATTTAAATCAATATTATATATTCAATCTCAATTTTATTAAAAGTTGAGAATATTCATTTAATCACTTTCCATCAAATCAAATTATAAATAATACCTTTCAAATCTCAAATTTAATAAGTTCAGACAAATTCTTATTTAAATTCAACTATTAACCAATTTAAATTTCAAGTCAATTTTACTTATTTTCCAACATCTATTTATTTAAAGTCATTACAAAAATCTATTTAAAATATTAATGTAAAGTTTTAAATAAGTATTTAAACATATTATGTATATACTAATTAAATCAAATTTTATTTAAATAATTTATATTAAATTAAATCTTATTAATAAATCTATTTTAAATCTTGTTTTACTTATTTTAAAAATAATTAATTTTTATATGTAAAATATTTTAAAATTCATATTTTCAAACTAACCTGTAAATTTAAAATTTCTAAACTTATAATTTAAATATCTAATCTTACAAAATATAATATCATTCTATTATATTTAAAATTCAATATTTAATAAAATCAATATATTTCCTTCCAAAGTTATGAAAATTATTTTTCAAAATAGACCAAAGGTGTACATATATAATTTTCTATCCTATGGTCAAGTAATACGTATATTTATCATTTCAATCCACAATTTAATACTTTACGGGTATATATCATTTAAACCTGCAATCTCAAAATTTCAAAATCAATGAAAATCGCTTGAGTTTATCATTTCAACCCATAACGATTTTTTCCTAATCTATAATATCGTTCAGGTAGTATCATTTTAACCCATAGGGAATTCTAAGCTAATAGGGAACTTACAGAGTGAGAATAAATATGGTAATAATATAACATATCAACAATAGGCATATATCGTCAGTAAGAAAATTTAATTATAATATAAATGACAGATTATGGTGCTTGATGTCACAGGTGAATAATTACAGGTAACAGCATATTTTATATACGAATGATTATCAGTTCAAATTTTACAGTATATTTCTATTGTCGTTTCAAGTGAAATCAAATTTACTAAATATAAGAATGTTAATCGTGAGTAATCGCTTTATTTTTTAGGCTAGAGAAAATAGAAAAGACAATAAGCTACAATTTGAATCGCGAAATTGGCCGATCCAAACGATGATTTCCAAAGCAAAGTAAGGTGAACACGAATTTGACGGACGAAGCGGACAATAAGGAATCGATGAGAACAAATCAACTATGTGGATATAAACCGAACAAAATATATGTTTATATATATAAAAAAATTTCACTAAAACCAATTTTACAAACACATATTTCAAATAAAATATACATTTTCAAATCAATATTTTAGTCAAACACGTATAAATAAAATTTTCCATTTATATATAATATTAATATTTCTTATAAATCAGTATTCCTTCTATGCATATATATGTGTAAGCTACTCAAAATCATATACAACCCATATATATATATATATATATATATATATATATATATATATATATATATATATATTAACCGAACATATGTGGACTTCTTCAAACAAACTAATGCAGACCACTATATGCATACGCAAACAAAAATATATATATGTAGGTTAATATATGCAAGACACTATATAAAATATCTAACTAAATATGTATATTCAAGCTATAAGATAATATATATAGACCCTATATGGACTAAATATATATACACAACAATATATATGTAGGCTGATCCAATAGGTATATGCAGGCTATGAATTTATGCAGATCTTACGTAACTTAAATAACTTATAGTCATATGTATACCATAGATTATACAAATATATATAACTTATATATCACAACAACTATATATATATGTATGTATATATTTATAAATTCATATATATACAGTAAAAATATTTAGTAAACAAACGGTTTATATAACGTGTATAAATTTTTATATAAACAAAGAGATTGCGTTTCTCATATAAACAGGTATATAAGCCCAACAGACCTGATTATAACAAGTATAACTATACATTGCAAACACTTTATATATTATATAATTTTTTTTTTAAAATCAGTATTTTATAAAACAAATATATTACCCTTTCAAAATCCATATATACACACTAGTACAAAAAGTGCATATTGCTTCGTCTCATTTGCATCGGTTGAAGTAAAAACTGATGCAAATAGTACTATTTGCATCAGTTCTATCTTAATAACCGATGCAATTGGTACATGGAAAGCAATAGGCAATAAAAAATCAAATTTTCATCAGTTGTCACCAACAACCAATGCAAATACATCGATGCAAATAGTTTTAGTCGCATCTGTTTTAAAGTCAACCGATGCAACTGCATGTTGATGGCAAAGGCATGAAATTTAGGTAGGAAATATTGAAAAATTGGCTCCAAAGTTACTACTTTGGACAAATATACTCCTTCCTCCTCAATGACCAACTCCCAAAAAAAAGATAATTATGTTGGTCAGCAGCGATAACAAATCTTTCAAAATTGAAGAATCAGTGGCGAAGTTGTCCAAAACAATCGCTGACCTAATCGAAGAAGGCGTTGATACTGACAAGGGCATCCCAATTTCGGTTGTACATAGTGCTGCTTTGGCGAGAGTAATCGAGTACTGCAATAAACATTCGGAAGAGGCAAATAAGAAGAAGGAAAAGGCTGCTAAGAATGATGCTTTCGCTGATTGTGAGAAGGAATTCCTGGGTACTGATTTTGATGACCTCGGTGCAATTCTTACGGTAAGTTTTGTTTCTGAATTCTTTTTGTTGATGTTATCAATTTTTTTCTTTGAAATGTTTCTTTTCTTTTGCTGATAATCAAGATTTATTATACGTGTTTCTTTAGTGCCTTAAAAAAAAGGAAAAGAAGCATGTTTTCTTTGAACAAATTGTCGAAATTCCATGCCAGTTTCATGTTTGTCCAAATTACAACAATAGATAAAGATCGATGCATACCAAGTTCATTACTTGAAGGTATATAACTTGATTATTATTTTCTTTCTGCTAGGCTGCAAATTATATGAATATAAAGAGTTTATTGACAATAGCTTCAGCTGCGGAAGATGAGACATTAATATTTTGGAATGTTTTCGGAACACCTTAAGTTGCAAAACGTGCTCCTAAAGCCACTAGTGGACCATTCAGCAGTATCAACCTTATTAGGTAATTAAATTACCAAGAGCAAATATGACACCGGAGATGCAATGCGAGACTTACCACAATCTTCCACATTTGTGTACTAAGGTATTTTTGTCATTTTTAAACATCTTTCATCATTTGCTTACTTATATATGTTCTTATGCATGATGATATACTTTGCTTCGTTGATATGCAGGCTGATGATGCGTTCGAGTAGGCTTAAAAATCTAAGTATTCCAACATTATTTATCTTTGATTCTATCTTATGTTATAATTAGTATTTATATTATAGTTTGAATATCTGGTTTATTTACTTTAGTTACATCTCTCGTAGTTGTTCTATGTTTAGATTTTATTTGCCATTTTTTGCATTTTTGTCTGATAGTTGTTTTAAGTTCATATGTCTAGGTAAGAAGTTATGCAACGTTATGAATGCATACGAGCATATTTAATGCAAATTTATCTTTTTTTTCAGGGGTATCCTTCATCTTTTCCACTTGGTCATTTAACTATGGTTTTCAGGGAGCAGCAGTACACGGAGGGATTGCCTTATCAGATTTTGGTTTCAGTTTCCAAGGTAATTTGTGAAAACTTTTTTTATGTGTTCAAACTTTTCAACTTTTGAGTCGAACGAAAGATTGTACTATAGGTTTAATACATGTAAATAAGTTATATTTCTTGGCTTGTTAGCAACTGTTCAAAATTATAGTCTTGGTTTAATTTAATGGAGTTTCTGTTTATTTCTTTGTAGATGGATGCTTATCTTGTATTCATTGTGTAGGCTTAAAAATACATATTGTATATACTGAAATTGCTTGGTTTAATAAAAGAATGTTTGGTATTTTTGTCTCTATTCCTCTGTTACTGTGCTATTTGATTTTTTGTTCCAAATTTGAAGACTAGTAAGAAACAAAAGGTGTAAGATAAAACACTTGAAAACACTATCTATGTTTCAAGTGTCATATAGTTTTTCTCTTCCTATATTCAAGATGTATTTAATTTTTTTATTTACACAATAAACAAAAAATATATTACTTTAGTTGAACCTATATAGTCATCACTATTAAAACACACAAGACTGTACCTCGCTTGCATTCCATTAGTATTATATTTAGTGCAGCAAATGCTTAATTAAGACATAATATTTAGGATTAAGCAAAGAGAAGCAAGTGTAGGTATGGATATACTTGTTTTTGAAATGCATAAAGCTTTCTTTTACTCTCTTTTAACATTAAAATTCATTTATCATTGTCACTATCATTGCATACTTTTCATTACTTTTAGATGCAATAATTTCTTTTTCTTCCTTGCTGTTGCAACTGTTATAGTATAAATTCTTGGATTAGGATAATAATTGTTTCAAAAAGTAGATTAAAATGGGTAAGTCGTACAACTTTGTTTAAACATGCTCTAAAATAGTAAAGTGGTATTTCTAAACTGAATTACCTCATTTACAATTATATGTAGTACACTGTATTTGATTCAACCAATTGTTAATAGTATGACATTATATTTTAGTTTGATAGTGTTTAGAGAACACATTGTGTGAATTTATGCAATGAAATTGCAATTATAGGATGCAAATTGTGTTGTAACTGGGTAAACTACCTCTCCCCTACTCATAAACGGTTATTTTGATCCATGTTGTGCATCAATTATCAGACATTTTGTTTTGTAAATGCCATCTATAGATGTTTTTAAGGTACTTGAGCATGATGTTATCGTCCAATTATTGAACTGTAATGCCACAGCTATTGAAAATACTAAGTTTCATCAAATGGAGACTTAGCTGCAGCACTCTTTATTGTTCCTGTCTTTTTCATTCGTCATTCTTCATAAGAAAATTTGTATGTTATAACTGTCTTAGGTTTAGTGTATTTATTGAAAGCTCCTTTTATTTTTCTACTCATCTCCTTAATGCCGAATCTTTTGTGGTGAATATTTAAAGACAACATTAGACTTTCAGTTAGATTGTAATCCTGCATAAGCTTGTGGTAAGCTTCAAAATTCTTGTTTTTGCTATCAACGAACCTCTTTTTGGTTCTAAATTAGTTTTACTTGAATTTTTTATGGGTATAAAGTTAATTAAGAAACATTGAAATGTATAGGTGCAAATAATATTAAGGTTAGATTTTTGTTCTTTTTGACTATACAGTGTTAATTTATATATCTGATTATAGTTTATATACTTCTTCATGCACAGGAACTTACATCAATAAGAAATGCCCTTTCACTGGTCATGTCTCCATTAGAGGTCGTATCATTGCAGGAACATGCCACAGTGCAAAGATGAACAGAACTATTATTGTTAGAAGAAATTATCTTCATTATGTGAAAAAATATCAAAGGCAAGCTCCGTCAATCGAAGTTCTAGCCTTCATTTGTCCACTGCATTAAGCATCTAATATCCTTTTTATTATTATTCCAGGTATGAGAAGAGGCACTCAAACATACCAGCACACGTTTCTCCCTGTTTCCACGTTAAGGAAGGTGACCATGTGATCATTGGCCAGTGCAGGTGATGTGTTGATTTTGTGCTTATTTCACTTGCTATCTTACCTTCTATTTTTACTTGGTATATACTTAAAGTTTGGGTTAATTGTTCGTTAGAGCATGTTTGGCAACTCTTTATAAGTAGTGAAAACTATTTTCTAAGCAACTTATTTCAATCTTGATGGTTGGGAACTTCATATAAGCAGCTTGCAAAAGTAGGCGAATGAGTAGAAGTAATATTATCCAAACACTTCTACTTTCAAGTAATATAAAACTTCCTAGAAGTTACTGTTCAAAACTCAATTTTAAAATTTTCAAAATATGCTTTTTCCTTTTTCTCTTTTATGGCTTGTTTGGATCGACTCATTTAAGTGGTTTTTTGCATTTTGGAAATCAAAACCAATTCATTTTGGCTTTCAAAAAGCCAAAAATGACTTATTTAAGTCGATCAAAATAAGAGCTTAACATGGGCTATCCAAGATATATGTTTTTCCTTCTGATTCCTAACAGCCATACTTGTGCATTTCCATATCCGGTAGTGTTAAGTTTGTTAATTCATTCTGGTTAACATTAGAACATCAAGTAGTAGCAAAGAAAAATAAGCTTCAGCTCTCTACAGCCAGTAAAAATAAGCATTTGCTGCTACCATATTCATGTTAGTGTGCAAAACATTATTTTCCAAATAATTTTGAACTAGTCAAAATTTTAATGGCCTCATGAGATGTCATGACAAGGATGGATGAGCTATTGTTAAAATTTTATAATTTCGTTATTTCATTTTTAATTAAAAGAATATACAAAGATTAACCCTTCAACCTTGAAATATATATTAACCTATTTACATTCACTTGTTTTAAATTTCATTCAGGCCACTGTCGAAAACAGTGAGGTTCAACGTGTTGAGGGTTCTTCCAGCTGGATCTACTGGTGGTGGAAAGAAGGCTTTTGTAGCAGCTTAAGTTTTCATTTAAAGCCAATGATAGATGATATTTGCATCTCTTGTTTAGATGTATGTTTGATATAAGTGCTTGGTGGTGGTTACTGACTGAAGTGAAGGATTGGTGTAGGAATGGTTTCAGCAAGTATGGGGTTTTGGTTGTAAGTAATGTGTTGACAGTTGTTGACTGTGAGTTTGCGACGTTGTTATGTAGAGGGGAGAGTTGTGTTTGGTGATTATGTATAGATGACAGTGGTGTATGTTATTCAGTTTAATTTGGTATTATGTTATTCAGTTTAGTTTGGTGATGATATATAGATTATTAACACTTTAATTGATATATATTTATTTTGGTATTATGTTATTCAGTTTGTATTTGCCATCAAATTTAGTTTTGAATGATTATAATATTGCATGTAATAATTTTTTCTTATAATCAATATAAAGGGATTAGTTTGCATCTATTCCCAATAACAACCTATGTAAAAGTTCTTTTGTTGCATTGGTTTTCATTACAACCGATGCAACATGTTCCTTTGTTGCAGCCGTATTTTGCATCAGTTGTTAGTAACAACCGATGAAAAAAGGACTGTTTTGCATCGGCTTTAGAACTGATGCAAAACTGTTAAGACTGTTGCATCGGTTGCATGTGCATTGGTTGTAGAACTGATGCAACATGGGGGTGAACAACCGATGCAAATGGCCTGTTTTGTAGTAGTGACACGTATGTGTATGTATATATATAATTTCAAATCAATATATGTTTTAAAAATCAGTACAAAATCTATTTCAACATCAAAAATTTAAAATGAATTACTTGTTACAAATATATACGTTAGTAAATATATGAAATTTGAAATATATATATATATATATATATAGACACACACACACCAAGACAAACGCAACTTATATACCTGAGCACGCATGGTAGAAAGAGAGAGGGGGGATGGCAATGGTGCCGCCGCATGGATCGGTGGGGAAGGTGATGGAGTTCGGCTTGCTTGGGGTTGGAGGGTCGTTGCTCCACGTCAGGGCAGGAGGCAACTTGATTTTGCTTTGGGTTTTGGCAAAAAGTGAAGTAGATGGTAAGATTTAGAAGCGGTTGTGGGTTTCTTCGGGTCTCGCATGGTGAAGGCGCGGATCTACTTCAGGTTTGAGGGGGTGGCGCTTGGGTTAGCAAGGTGGAGCGGTTGGTGGTTGTTAATGGGTTGCTTAGTCTGGCCTGCTGCTTGCATGGGATGTCAAGTTGCAGAGGGTTGGAGCAGTAGAGGGAGGTCGATGACGTGGCTAGAGGGGAGAGGTTAATGAGGAGGTCGTGGGTGAGGTTATAAAGTGGGGAGATAGGTTTTGGTGGTTTCTCACGTGTGTGATTGAGGAGAAGCATGTGGAAGTGGACGAGGGTGAGGGAGGGATAGTGCTTGGCTACGACAGACACCACGGGTTGGAGGAAGGAGATGCATGGTTGGAGATAGGAAGAGAGGACGTGAGGGCTGTTTAGAAGTGAGGTGGTTCGAGTGGCTTCGGTGAATGGGGACATGGCAGGCTACGGTAGAGGTGGTGGTGTTGTGTGGGTTTGCATGGATCCGAGGCGGAGTTTCGAAGGGGAGGATGCGGTGATGGATTCGGCAATGGAAGTGGAGGAGGAGAGTAAAAAGGGGGAGGAGAAGTGGAAGGCTAGGCAATAAAAAAAAGGTGCATGTTTCCAAAATGAGAATGCAGATGATGATACGAATATCACATTTTATATAATTTCTCTGAAGAACATAACACATGAAAGAAGAAAGGACGGAAAAAGAAGAAGCAACGTTAGATTCAAATAGGCATGAAGATAAAATGGAATAACCGAAATTATAAATTGAATTGATGGGATAGTAAAAGTCTAACCCGTGAATTCAGGGAAAATGATGATAGCAAAACGGCTGTTTGTTTTTCAACCTTTCGAAAATTTGAATGGACATAGGAATCAAAAAGTTAAAACGGATACCGATATGGCTATCTGTTTCACAGATATCGCCACGTACTGGACGCCAAAATGCATAGATGAATACATTACGAAGATCAACATGACGCGACGAATAGAACGATACACAGATTTCAGCGATATGATCAAGTCATAAAAACTCGATTTTTCCGCTACCGAAAATGCTGCTAAAATGCTGAAAATAAGATAAAGGGAGCTATAGAAGTCCAAATTTAGAGAAATAAAGTATGACGTGTAACTCAGAAAATGCTTTGCAAATTTATTATGTAAAAATATTTAGATTTAAAAAATATTTTATTTCCATCAAATATTAACTGATTTAAATTTAAATTGAAATTACACAACAAAATAAACTTCCATATTATCTGAAGAAAATCTGACATTTCTACGTTTAAATAAATGCATGCCAAATATCAAATTTTTATTTTCAAATTCAATTTTTTAAAATTTCACAAAAACTCAGTTAATTGCGTTATTAAAATCGTTAAAATTCATGGGTCGTTACAATTAAAATCAAATGCATATGTTAATGGAGATTAAAGGCAAAAGAACATGTTAACAGGGATTAATTAATTCTTTAATGATTACTTGGAGGCTACATAAATTAAAAGGTATTTTGGGTAGCTTCCTAAAAATGGAATTTGGATTTTAGGCATGTATAAATACCCCTTTATGTTTCATGTAACGTTCTTTTTCTTATGCAAGTTGTACAATAAAATCACTGTTAAATAAAATGTTTCTTTAATGGCTTCTTAACCTTGTTCTTTTTAATGCTACCCTCTTTTATGCTCTTTCACTTTATGTTATACTATGCTCTCTTTTAATTCCTGCAGTTAGTTTAGATTTATTTTAAGCAAGCAGTTAACTCTCTTTTCTTTGGATTAGCTCTATTTTCCTTATTTTTTTAATGCTTAAATCATTTTGTGCTGACATGAATTCAATTATAAGAAGAAAACTCTCTCAAACTAAGGGTAATGAAGCTCTCATGGATCATACTAAATCAAAATAGAATGGTTTCATTTGTAGTCACTTGTTTGGTTCTTAATATAAATTAATAATGATGGTAGCTTATGTTCTTTAGATAGCCTACGTTGATATCTCAAATAGGCTATACTCAATCCAATATAAACATAAACTATTTGACCGTTTGGCTAAGTGATTTTGATAATGAAATTAGAAGTAGAATCAAAATTTGATGTTTTATGTTACTAATCTCAAAATAGTAAATAGAACATACTTAAATTAGATTTTATTTTTAATTACATGTTTATTTTCATGAGATTTTAGAAGTGGGTTTGAATGGTGTGTTATAGTATGATGGTTTTAGTTATGCTAATTAATAGCCCAAATATGCCATGCATATAATAAAAACATGTAACGACCCGTATTTTACGTGTCGATAGATCGTAGAATTTGCAGGTCGATAGTGTTGTTTGTGTTGCCTCTAGCTTGAGTCGTTTAGAAGTTAACCCGGGTGGAGTATGAGTTGTGACCGACTCATGAGCATTGCCGAGCTAAGGGATGAGTCGTGACCGACTCATAGGGGACCGACTCAAGGAGGGGTTACGGGTTGGAGTGTTGGCCGAGATAAGGAAGCAACCGACTTAAGTTAGGTAAGTCGTTTGGACGAGTTAGTGGGTCAGGTGATGAGTCATAGCCGAGTTAAGGCTTGAGTCGTTACCGACTCATGGTGTTAGGGATCCAGTAGTTTAGACCGACCTAAGGAAGTGACCGACTTAGGGAGTTGGGTCGGTAGATGTTGAGTCGGCTAAGGCTTAGGTCGGTGGGCCGACTTAGTGGATAAGTCGTTAGGGACTTAGGCTTTTGAGTCGTTAGGTCTCTGAGTCGGTGAGGCTGTAGGTCGTGAGTCGTGTGGCAAATAGGACCTTAGTACGACTTAGTGTGGGTCGGCTGCCTGGTGAGTCGGTTGTGTAGATGAGTCGGTAGGGTGTTGGGTCGTGTGTGTCGTTAGGTCGGCTATAAGGTTAAGTCAGAACCCTTGTTTTGAGTTAGGTCGGCACCGCGGTTGAGTCGTTACCGACTTATGTTGAGTCGGCTAGGGGTTAGGACGGCCGCAAGGCTAAGTCGTTAGGTCGCATATAGGAATAAGTCGTGTGACCTTCTTGCTTTGTTGAGTCGTGTGGCAGTTGGGTCGGTAGTACGTTGAGTCGCGAGTCGGCCGTGTGTTAACTCGTGAGGTCCCTGTTGTTGATAGGTCGGCAGGAATTAGGTCGCGTGAGTACTGTAGAGGCTTAGGTTGCAAGGTTAGGTCGGCATGGCAATGAGTCGTGAACGACTCATGGTAAGTCGGCATTGTGATAAGTCGGGGGCGACTCAAGTGTTGGGTCGGCGACGACCTAAGGGACAGCCGAGCTATGGTTGTTTCAGCCTATAAATAGAGGGGTTTGGCTCACTTTTTGGCACCGGTTTTTGAAGCGACGAAGTGCTGTCATTTTGAAGACTCGTCTACAACATTTCTTCATCTTCTTTTCTCCATTTCAATCTAGATCTAACATCCATCCAAGATCGAAGATCGAGATCGAAGATCCAAGTGTTCAAGTTGAAGATCTTCATCCGTTTGAGCTAGAATTCATCGTTTCAAGTGAGATTTCGCCGGATCAAGTCGTGATCTTCACTGTCCAGATCTGAAGTGTTGTGATTTTGAGGTGTTTGGGTGATTTGGTGAGTGGTAGTTATCTCTCACGCGGATCCAAAGGAGTATATGGGATTGGTGATATGTTTATGTGTTAAAGTTAGCGTTTTCTCGCATTTTCCCTAAGTCTGCATGTAGATCCATCATATTTGAAGATGTTTGCTTATGAAAGTTATTTATAAAGTATTAGAGACAAAACCCATGTTTTAGATTTGATAGATCTATGCTAAAAACCATGATTTCACATATGTTGGACTTTTGCACACTTAATTACGAAATTGCCATTATAGTTAATATTGTTTGATAGATCTTGTTTGAATGCTTGAATGTTTGAATGTATGTTAGATGTGATTGCTCCAAGTTAGCTTGTGGTTGATTTGGACAAGATGGTTGAAGGTGATTCAAAAGCTAAGTGGAAAGGCTCTTGAATGTTGAAAGCTGCCGATGGCATATGAAGTGAATGTGGAAGCTCATATGGACGGATTCGATGATGAGGGACTTTGCCATGATGCGAAGAGGCGAAGTATGAGAGCGAGATGGGACTTTGCCATGATGCGAGAAGGCAAGCCATGATGTTGAGATGAGACTTTGCTATGATGCAATGAAGCAAAGTGTGATGTTGAGATGGAACGGGTCATGATGACGTTCCAAGCACGGGCTGCGACGACGTGCAAAGTTATGTTGATACTCGGTGATGCGATCCGAGTTGGTGATAATGGTTAGCTTGAGAGGCGCTTGAGCTAGTATGGATGGTCGTCGAGGAGGATGACTTGGAGGCTTAGATCTCATCGTTGTTGAAGGTTCTAGCATGCTCAAAGCAAGGGTACGTTGGAACGGGCTGCGACGACGTTCCAGGCACGGGCTGCGACGACGTGCTAGTACTCTGGGTAGTTGCGAAAATTCCTAGGCACGGGCTGCGACGACGTGCGGAGTTATGGCTAGAACCGGGGTTACCATTAGCCCTTGACGGATGGTCATTCAACTAACGGTGAAATCAAGGCAACGATGCAGTGATAGCCAGAGTCATGGATGTTTGGTTGTATTATCATTCGGCTTCAAGAGCGGTGTTTTCTGGGTGCTTATCTGATCTTGGTTTAGGCCTTGGGGGTTTGTATTTGGAAAACATTGCCCTTGACTCGAGTGGTTATTGCTTTACCTTATTTGTCTATATTGTTATGCTTGCTTCTCCTTAGTGTGTCTGGGGGCTATCACTGTGAGAAGAGGTGGAGTGGGATGGTTTGATTCCTATTCCTTTTATCCTTTATGCTCTTTTGGTATGCTTGATTGTTAATTTACTGCTCACTAAGACTTTGTCTGACTCAAGGTTTTATGTCTCCTCTTATTACCTTGGGCTGTTCATCCATGTTGGGATGGGCAGACTAGGTAAGCAGGTGACAGGTGCTGTGCTTGGAGTTTCTACGTTGAAGATGACGAAGACGAGCAGGAGGCTATGCATATTATTTTCCTATATGTACTGGGTATCCGCTGCTGTATTTGGTTGAGTGATTTGTAGTGAGGCTTTCATGTATGGATTTGAGTAGATGATTGTATGAAACTACTGTGATGCTTATATGATGATGTTCTGTTCTATGGAGCTTCACTATATATTTCTCTATTGTATTTTATCCATGCGCTGTGAGTTACGATAGAGATTCTGCGATTTTATTTTACCCTGACTATCATCCATGGTTGCCTTGCACACCTTTCAGCGCACTATTCCCTTGTTTTGGTGCGGGAGTCATGGGTGGTCGTCACATTTGGTATCAGAGCTTTGGTTAATCGATTTTAGCCAACGCTCGCTGACGTAATTACGTAAGAGAGACGTAATTGTATTTTGATGGATGATTACTATATATAATATAGTAGCTTAGAAGGATTTGAACTCCTTATGCAGTTGTTTCTTAAGGTGTTCTAATCATTCTTATTTACAGATATTAAGGATGAGCAGAAGTGAGAGACAAGCTGCGAGGGATAGCCGTGCTGCTAGGGAGGCTGTTGATTATGCTCCTATGTTTGAGGCCATGATGACTTCAATCATGAGGAGGATGCCCGTTCCAGGGCCTACTGTTGATGTTGGGGTTCAAGTCCAAGCTCCGAGACCGGTGGATTTCGCCAAGCTTTGCAAGGATTATACTTCTCTTGGGGGAAAAGCTTTCTTAGGGACGGAGTCGACTATTGAAGTGCAGAGATGGATGGATGCTTGCCGAAGGATTTTTGGTGATCTAGGGATTGAGGATGCAACCAAGAGAAAGCTTGCATCGAGACAGCTTCAAGGGAGAGCTGCGGATTGGTGGAATTCTATCACTATAGATACACCAGAGGAGGAGATTACTTGGGAGCAATTCCAAGTTAGATTTGAAGGCAAGTTCATCTCTACTGCTCAGAGGTCTGTTTTGTTCAAGAGATTTGTGGAGCTCAAACAAGGCGGGAGGCCTGTTCTTGAGTATATTTCTGAGTTCGAGGCTCTATCCAAGTATGCCAGATCGTATATTGATTCTCCCTACCAGAAGAACGAGAAGTTTGTGACTGGTCTGGATGCTTATCTTGGAAGGCAGTTAGTGGATCATCTGGACGATCCATTTGAGAAGCTTGTGGAGAAAGCCTTGAGACATGAGAGTTTGTTCCCTAAGGAAAGTTCTGTTGTTGCTGTAACCAGGGAAGGATCTAAACCACAGCAGAGTGGGAATAGGAAGAGGAAGCAGCAGCAGCAGCAGAAGGGTAAGGATGGTCAGAAGAAGCCTAAGGGCGAAGTGACTTGCTATAATTGCCAGAAGAAGGGCCATCTCTCTAAGGATTGTAGGAATCCAAAGGCGCCGGCGAAGTGCCATAACTGTGATAAGCCAGGGCATTTCAGGAAGGACTGTCCAGAGCCGAGAAAGGATAGGCAGGTTGTGCAAGCTTATGCTCTGGAAGCTGTGCCGTCGTCTACAAGAGCTCCTACTGCTGAGGAGAAGGGGAAGAGTGTGGTGGTCCAAGGTACTCTTTCCATTTGTGGTGTTCCAGTTAGGGTGTTGTTTGATACTGGAGCGTCGCATTCTTTTGTTTGTGATGATTTGGTAGGCCAGTTAGGTTTGAAACCGGATATTGTTGATAGGCCATTGGTTGTGACTAATCCGGTTGGGGGTTCGTCATGTTTGTGTATGATATGCCGTGGTCTAGTTGTTTCGAGTCATGATTGCTCGTTTGTTTGTGATTGCTTTGTTCTGAACTTTGCGGGGTTCGGAATTATTTTGGGTATGGACTGGCTTAGGAAGTATGCGGCTAGGATTGATTGTGAGAGGCTGGAGGTGACAGTCGGGAATGTGGATGGGCGAAAGGTTGTGATACGATGTAAGCATGAAGAAGGCGTCTTCATGAGCTTCATGTATTCGCTGGTTGTTCCACGGGATGGACTGTCATCGGTGCCTATTGTGAATGAGTTTGAGAATGTCTTTGAGGAAGTCAAAGGGTTGCCGCCGCATAGGGAGATCGAGTTTCGTATCGATCTAGTTGAGGGAGCCAGACCTGTTGTGATGCCTCTTAGGCGGATGGCACCGAGGGAGCAGCAAGAGCTGAAGGTGCAAGTTGATGACCTTTTACGGAAAGGATTCATTCGGAGAAGTGTGTCCGAATGGGGTGCGCCCGTTGTGTTCGCAACCAAAGCGGATGGATCGTTGAGGTTGTGTGTTGATTATCGTGAGCTGAATAAGGTGACTAAGAAGAACAAGTATCCATTGCCGAGAATAGATGACTTGTTTGATCAGCTTCACGAGGCTAAGGTGTTTTCTCAGATGGATTTGGCAACGGGATTTCACCAATTGAGAGTGGCGAAGGATAGTGTGCCGAAGACTGCTTTCAGGACACCATCCGGGTTTTATGAGTGGCTGGTGATGCCGTTTGGATTGACTAACGCACCAGCATATTTTGTGGATCTTATGAATAGAGTATTCAGAGATCAGTTGAATAAGTTCGTGCTTGTGTTCGTGGATGATATTTTGGTTTATTCCAGAACCGAGGAAGAGCACAAGACGCACTTGAGGATTGTTTTGGATATACTGCGGAAACATCAGCTGAAGGCTAAGTTTTCGAAGTGTCACTTCTGGAAGAGTGAAGTGAGGTTCTTAGGCCATGTTATCTCTAGAAGTGGAATAGCGGTTGATCCCGCTAAGGTGGCAGCAATCCAGGATTGGGTTAGACCTAAGAATGCATCTGATGTGAGAAGTTTTCTTGGATTAGCCGGGTATTATCGTCGGTTTATTAAAGACTTTTCCAAGATAGCTGCACCGTTGACAGGATTGACGAAGAAGAACCAAGTGTTCAGATGGGATGACAAGTGTGAGCAAGCTTTCGTAATCCTGAAAGAGCGATTGACGAGTGCTCCTGTATTGACTATTCCGAGTGGGAATGATGAGATGGTGGTTTACACCGATGCATGTGGCACTGGACTGGGAGCGGTGCTAATGCAGAAGGATAAAGTTGTTGCGTATGCTAGTCGACAACTGAAGCCGCATGAAAGGAACTATCCAACTCATGATTTGGAGTTAGCGGCGATTGTGTTTGCTTTGAAGATGTGGAGACACTACCTATTGGGAGTTAGATTCGAGTTGTTTACAGATCATAAGTCGTTGAAGTATCTGTTTTCCCAAAAGGATTTGAATCTTCGACAGCAACGGTGGTTAGAGTTTCTAGCATCTTATGATTTTGGTATAGCCTATACTCCGGGAAAAGGAAACGCAGTGGCTGATGCGTTAAGTCGAAGACATGCAGGTTTGGGAGCCATGTTTTCGGAGTGGAAGAGTCTCGAGTATTTGGCTGGATTTGATTTCAGGCCTAGATGCGAGTTGGAACCTGAGATGTTGGCAAACTTATCGATAAGGCCTACTCTAGTGGAAAGAATTGGCGAGAGCCAAAAGAAAGATGATAAGCTTGTCAAGATTATCCGTGATTTGGAATCTGAATTGGAACCAGAGAAGGATAAGGGATTCGAGGTCGATCGAGAGGGTTGGCTTCGAAAGCAAGGACGATTGGTTGTTCCCGATATTGATGGATTGAGAGATGAAGTTCTGAGGGAAAGTCATCACTCGAAGTTGACAATTCATCCAGGTGGAAATAAGATGTATCGGGATATGAAGAGAGCTTACTACTGGGAAGGTATGAAGAAAGATGTTGGAAATTTTATTTCCAAGTGTATGAATTGTCAGTTGGTGAAAGCTGAGCAGAAGAAGCCCAGTGGATTACTTCAGCCATTAGAAGTTCCTACGTGGAAGTGGGAGCAAGTGTCGATGGATTTTATTGATGGTCTACCTAGAACCAGGACAGGGAATGAAGGGATTTGGGTCATCGTAGATCGTTTGACTAAAAGTGCAAGGTTCATTCCTGTTCGATCGACTAGGACTGCATCGAAGTTGGCTGAATTGTATGTGAAGTGGATTGTTCGATTCCATGGTGTTCCGAAGAGTATAGTGAGCGATCGAGATCCGTTGTTCACTAGTGGATTTTGGAAGAGCTTCCAGGAGGTTTTGGGAACTGAGTTGTGTTTGAGTACAGCTTATCACCCTCAAACAGATGGTCAGACTGAGAGAGTCAACCGGGTTTTGGAAGATCTTCTTAGAGCTTGTGTTTTGGACTTCGGGGGATCATGGGAGGATCACCTTCATTTGGTGGAATTTGCATATAATAACAGTTATCAGTCGAGTATTGGTATGGCACCATATGAAGCGTTATATGGAAGACCGTGTAACTCTCCGACATGTTGGTTGGAAGCTGGAGAAAAACTGATACTTGGGCCAGAGATGATTCGACAGACTTCGGATTGTATAGAGATCATTCGGCAAAGAATGAAGGCAGCCCAGGATCGTCAGAAAAGTTATGCAGATAATCGTCGAAAGGATTTGGAATTCAACGTAGGTGATATGGTTTTTGTGAAGATTTCTCCATTTAAGAATGTTATAAGATTCGGGAACAAAGGAAAGTTAACTCCAAGATTCGTTGGACCATTCCCGATTATCGAGCGAATTGGAAAGCTCGCTTATAGATTGGAGTTACCGGAAAAGATGGCGGGTGTGCACAATGTTTTTCATGTATCTTGTCTACGGAAGTATGTGCACGACCCAAGTATGGTGGTTTCTGCTGATAGCTGTGAAGACTTGGAGGTTGATCCAGTTGTTTCGAGACCTCGTAAGCCGCTTCGTATTGTTGAAACCGATACGAAACAGCTTAGGAGGAAGACGATTACGTTGCTCAAGGTGCAATGGAGTGACGATGTTAACGACTGTACGTGGGAGGAGGAAGAGAGGATGAAGGCAGCTCATCCCGGACTCTTCGAGGTATGGCCCTAAAGTGTCGTGACATCTCATGAATTTGTAGCTTGTTCTAAGTCTTAGAATTCTGCATGCTAGGCTAGAATTGGATGCATGGTTTGTTGATTGCTATGGATGGTAGGCATGCGGAATATCTTTGATTTCTGTTGTTTGCTTGGAATTTCGGGGGCGAAATTCCTAAGGGGGAGAGAATGTAACGACCCGTATTTTACGTGTCGATAGATCGTAGAATTTGCAGGTCGATAGTGTTGTTTGTGTTGCCTCTAGCTTGAGTCGTTTAGAAGTTAACCCGGGTGGAGTATGAGTTGTGACCGACTCATGAGCATTGCCGAGCTAAGGGATGAGTCGTGACCGACTCATAGGGGACCGACTCAAGGAGGGGTTACGGGTTGGAGTGTTGGCCGAGATAAGGAAGCAACCGACTTAAGTTAGGTAAGTCGTTTGGACGAGTTAGTGGGTCAGGTGATGAGTCATAGCCGAGTTAAGGCTTGAGTCGTTACCGACTCATGGTGTTAGGGATCCAGTAGTTTAGACCGACCTAAGGAAGTGACCGACTTAGGGAGTTGGGTCGGTAGATGTTGAGTCGGCTAAGGCTTAGGTCGGTGGGCCGACTTAGTGGATAAGTCGTTAGGGACTTAGGCTTTTGAGTCGTTAGGTCTCTGAGTCGGTGAGGCTGTAGGTCGTGAGTCGTGTGGCAAATAGGACCTTAGTACGACTTAGTGTGGGTCGGCTGCCTGGTGAGTCGGTTGTGTAGATGAGTCGGTAGGGTGTTGGGTCGTGTGTGTCGTTAGGTCGGCTATAAGGTTAAGTCAGAACCCTTGTTTTGAGTTAGGTCGGCACCGCGGTTGAGTCGTTACCGACTTATGTTGAGTCGGCTAGGGGTTAGGACGGCCGCAAGGCTAAGTCGTTAGGTCGCATATAGGAATAAGTCGTGTGACCTTCTTGCTTTGTTGAGTCGTGTGGCAGTTGGGTCGGTAGTACGTTGAGTCGCGAGTCGGCCGTGTGTTAACTCGTGAGGTCCCTGTTGTTGATAGGTCGGCAGGAATTAGGTCGCGTGAGTACTGTAGAGGCTTAGGTTGCAAGGTTAGGTCGGCATGGCAATGAGTCGTGAACGACTCATGGTAAGTCGGCATTGTGATAAGTCGGGGGCGACTCAAGTGTTGGGTCGGCGACGACCTAAGGGACAGCCGAGCTATGGTTGTTTCAGCCTATAAATAGAGGGGTTTGGCTCACTTTTTGGCACCGGTTTTTGAAGCGACGAAGTGCTGTCATTTTGAAGACTCGTCTACAACATTTCTTCATCTTCTTTTCTCCATTTCAATCTAGATCTAACATCCATCCAAGATCGAAGATCGAGATCGAAGATCCAAGTGTTCAAGTTGAAGATCTTCATCCGTTTGAGCTAGAATTCATCGTTTCAAGTGAGATTTCGCCGGATCAAGTCGTGATCTTCACTGTCCAGATCTGAAGTGTTGTGATTTTGAGGTGTTTGGGTGATTTGGTGAGTGGTAGTTATCTCTCACGCGGATCCAAAGGAGTATATGGGATTGGTGATATGTTTATGTGTTAAAGTTAGCGTTTTCTCGCATTTTCCCTAAGTCTGCATGTAGATCCATCATATTTGAAGATGTTTGCTTATGAAAGTTATTTATAAAGTATTAGAGACAAAACCCATGTTTTAGATTTGATAGATCTATGCTAAAAACCATGATTTCACATATGTTGGACTTTTGCACACTTAATTACGAAATTGCCATTATAGTTAATATTGTTTGATAGATCTTGTTTGAATGCTTGAATGTTTGAATGTATGTTAGATGTGATTGCTCCAAGTTAGCTTGTGGTTGATTTGGACAAGATGGTTGAAGGTGATTCAAAAGCTAAGTGGAAAGGCTCTTGAATGTTGAAAGCTGCCGATGGCATATGAAGTGAATGTGGAAGCTCATATGGACGGATTCGATGATGAGGGACTTTGCCATGATGCGAAGAGGCGAAGTATGAGAGCGAGATGGGACTTTGCCATGATGCGAGAAGGCAAGCCATGATGTTGAGATGAGACTTTGCTATGATGCAATGAAGCAAAGTGTGATGTTGAGATGGAACGGGTCATGATGACGTTCCAAGCACGGGCTGCGACGACGTGCAAAGTTATGTTGATACTCGGTGATGCGATCCGAGTTGGTGATAATGGTTAGCTTGAGAGGCGCTTGAGCTAGTATGGATGGTCGTCGAGGAGGATGACTTGGAGGCTTAGATCTCATCGTTGTTGAAGGTTCTAGCATGCTCAAAGCAAGGGTACGTTGGAACGGGCTGCGACGACGTTCCAGGCACGGGCTGCGACGACGTGCTAGTACTCTGGGTAGTTGCGAAAATTCCTAGGCACGGGCTGCGACGACGTGCGGAGTTATGGCTAGAACCGGGGTTACCATTAGCCCTTGACGGATGGTCATTCAACTAACGGTGAAATCAAGGCAACGATGCAGTGATAGCCAGAGTCATGGATGTTTGGTTGTATTATCATTCGGCTTCAAGAGCGGTGTTTTCTGGGTGCTTATCTGATCTTGGTTTAGGCCTTGGGGGTTTGTATTTGGAAAACATTGCCCTTGACTCGAGTGGTTATTGCTTTACCTTATTTGTCTATATTGTTATGCTTGCTTCTCCTTAGTGTGTCTGGGGGCTATCACTGTGAGAAGAGGTGGAGTGGGATGGTTTGATTCCTATTCCTTTTATCCTTTATGCTCTTTTGGTATGCTTGATTGTTAATTTACTGCTCACTAAGACTTTGTCTGACTCAAGGTTTTATGTCTCCTCTTATTACCTTGGGCTGTTCATCCATGTTGGGATGGGCAGACTAGGTAAGCAGGTGACAGGTGCTGTGCTTGGAGTTTCTACGTTGAAGATGACGAAGACGAGCAGGAGGCTATGCATATTATTTTCCTATATGTACTGGGTATCCGCTGCTGTATTTGGTTGAGTGATTTGTAGTGAGGCTTTCATGTATGGATTTGAGTAGATGATTGTATGAAACTACTGTGATGCTTATATGATGATGTTCTGTTCTATGGAGCTTCACTATATATTTCTCTATTGTATTTTATCCATGCGCTGTGAGTTACGATAGAGATTCTGCGATTTTATTTTACCCTGACTATCATCCATGGTTGCCTTGCACACCTTTCAGCGCACTATTCCCTTGTTTTGGTGCGGGAGTCATGGGTGGTCGTCACAAAACATAAATAATTTCTACTTAAAATTAAAAATGAGAGATTATAGATTAATGTGTTGATTTATATGAATAATTGGAGTGGATTTACCTCTAAATTTCTCCTTAATCTCGTAGGTTTATTCTCATTTTTATTCTAAATCTTACTCCCATTTTTCTAAATTTTCTTTAATTGACAACCTCTTTTCAATTTTGGGCTAATTTGATTGGGTAATCTTAGAATTAGTGCTTTCCATGTGGATTGACCCATACTTGCATACATACTACTATTGTACGCTGTGCTCTTGCGGTTATTATTACATTTCAGCGGTTTTCTAATCGATAGAATTTTCCATCGTGACCAAGTATTTGTCACCATTGCCGAGGAGAACAACTTAGTTTTACTTTACTCTTCGAATTAATTTTATTTTTTTATTTTGTGTTACTAAAAAAAGATATTGAATTTTGTGCTTTTTTTGTGCATTTGTGTCCCTTTGTTTCATTGATCTGTTTTTATTGAAAAGAAAATTAAAAAACGAAAAAAAACTATCATTCTCTGTTGTTCACATTCCATTACTGCTCATTTTGTGTTGTTATATTCTCAGTCCAACTTATAATAATAAAAATTGCATTTGCATTTCTGTCATTACCCTTCTTAGTTGTTTTTCAAGAAGTTGTCCATTTTTCTTCTGTTCATTACATCCGTATTTCATTCTATTTTCACTTTGCTATAATTGTGTGCATTTGTTTTTAGTTTTCTTATTTGCGGTACATACTTTATTCTTAATTGTTCATTTTTGTTGTGCATTACGTTTTCGTTCTCACATTGCTTCTAATACATTACACTGTATAAAAATAAAAGTTGCATTCCATTTCCAAAACTTTGTTTTTACATTTCAAAGCCTATTCAATATTACATTTATTGTTACCTTGCATATTTTCAACCTTTGCCTTTTCTCTATTCCCTTCTCTCTTTATATTACATTGATTTCTTTACATTATTCTCTATTGCACCATCTTTACATTGCCTTCTTCTCCCATTACAGTTCACCAATCAAACAAAACTTCTTACTTCTATTGCACTGTCTTTATAACACAGTTCACTTCTGTTAAATATAACTTTCTTACTTCACCAACCATAGCAACTCAGATCTCATCCCCTTGAGTCAATCGCCATTCAAATAACAATCCAATAATGACATCATCAGCAAGCATCCATTGCCTTACCTCTATGCTATCAAGGCCACAACAGCAACCACCTCCCAAAAACCAAAACTCAAATCAAGCTCCTCTACCGACCCCTCACTTCTACGTCAAAATTGTGCATCAAATCGCTTTCTTCTCCACAAACTAATTTATAACCATACAACATCTCAAGTCCTTATCCAAACCAGAAACTTCATCCACCTTGGACTACCAAACCGATCACCTTGGCAAATAAAAAATTCAAGCACGACCTGCGTCCATTTTCAACCTGCGACGAACCCCTCCCACCTTAAACAATTGTTATTCGTAACTACGCAAAAGTGTCCCGAATCTTGTAGTTACTTCAATTATGTTACTAAACTAGTCGTCCGAGTTCAGAAAATATCTGTTTTCGTGAAATAGTATTCCCCCTTTATATGCACAGGAGGATACGAGCAATTTGTCTTCCAGGATGAAACGGACCATCCCTGATAAGTTGTGCATGCAGACGGAGCGACGACGAACGGAAGGAATTATAAAACTGAGAACAGAGTTTTAGAAAGAGGAACAGAATGAAGATGAAGTATTTCTAAGTGAGCAATCTCGTTCTGCAGGCCCTTATATATAGGCTGGAGGAGGTGCCTATTCGGAGCGGTCGTGGCTGTTGGAAAGGTTGCGACCCTTTAACCGACAGACGTGCACACACATGCACAACGTTCTAATTTTGAAGTTCAAAATAGTTGTTTTAGCGCAGCAGGCCCATCTAATCATGAGACCTCAAGAGCCCCAAGGCCCAAGGCCTAATCTTTGATATTTTAATATTAATATGAAGGCCCAAGGCCCACATCTCAAGTCTCATGTCTCCTTCATCTTTTCTTTTGATTTAGTATATTGGATTGTAGTATATGTGGTAGTATTGAAAAAAATGTTCCACTATGTGGGACTTTGTTTCAATACACACATTACCCAAAATCTCTCTTTCTTCCCTAACCACTTCCTCATTCATTTTTCCTAACAATCCCCCATATGAATAAGTAGTTGTTCATAGTTTCACGAGACATTTATCGGATCGGTTTAAAGTAGCACATGTGCCTTGAACTTTTCTAGTGATTACCTATTTGAATTACGGGCGAATTTGTAGACTTAGAATGTCCTTGAATTGTAAGCCTTTTGTGTAATTCTAAAATAGATATCACATTATAAATGTTTCTTATAATCCTTTGTTCTTTGTTTGTGTTTATTTCTTCCTTGAACACTTGCCTGGTTTCACAAGTGCTTAGATAATTTCGCCTTATAATTCTCTTTGAAGCGGCGCCTTCGCACTTCCGTTGGTGATTCTGTAAGGGGTATTCGTAATTCCTCAAGTACACACATCATTAAAAATATCAATACTTATCCTATTTTCCACTAAATAATGCACCGACTTTATCGTAGGAATGATTTGTGTAACAGTGCTGCCAAGTTTCTCTTAAACTTAGTTGTCCCTTTGAACCTAGACCTTGGGATCTCCAGTCAACTAGGTGGGGTTTCCATTAAAAAAACTTTTATTCTATGGGCCTTAACCCCATTTCCATCGATAAGGTTTGAATTTTCTCTCTTGGCAAGCCTTTTTCTAGTGGATCCGCTATGTTATCTTTAGACCTTACGTATTCTATAGTAATAACTCCATTAGAGAGAAGTTGTCTTATTGTTTTATGTCGACAACGAAATGCATAGATTTACCATTGTATAGTGTACTATTAGCTCTTCCAATTGCTGATTGACTATCACAATGTATACATATTGGAGGCACATGTTTGCTCCAATTTGGAGTATCTTCCAAGAAACTTAGAAGCTAGTATGCTTCTTCTACGGTCTTATCTAGTGCAATAAACTCTAATTCCATCAACGATCTAGCCATACAAGTCTGTTTGAATGATTTCCATGATATTGCTCAATTTCCAAATGTGAACACATATCCACTTGTAGACTTTGTATCTTGTGATCCATTTATCCAATTGGCATCACTGTATCCTTCCACTGTTGAAGGATAGTTTGTATAGTGTAGACCATAGTTCTGCGTATACTTTAGGTATCCTAGAACTCTGATTAATGCTTTCCAATGATGTTTACCAGGATTATTGGTAAATCTACTCAGCTTACTTACAGCATATGCGATATCTGGCCTAGTGCAGTTCATAACATACATGATACTTCTTAGTATATGAGAGTATTCAAGCTGGTAGATACCATCGCCAGTGTTCTTTACCCAATTTTGGTTAATATCTACTAGTGATTTTGCAATAGTTATATTATATTGCTTGAATTTTTCAAGTATCTTACTGATGTAATGTAATTGGGATAATGCATATCCCTGTAGTGTTCTCAAAATTTTAACACCCAATATCACATCAGCCAGTCCTAGGTCTTTCATATCGAATCTAGAGGATAACATATTCATTGTAGATGTTATTATGGCCTTGTTATTGCCTAGGATTAGTAAATCATCAACATAAAGACAAACAATGACATATCCAACATGTGTGTGTTTTATGTAAACACATTTATATGATTCATTTATTGTGAATCCATTTGATAACATAGTTTCATCAAATTTCTCATGTCATTGTTTTGGAGCTTGTTTAAGGACATAAAGCCACTTTACTAATTTTCATAATTTATTCTCATTTCCAGAGCTAAGAAATCCTTCAGGTTGCTTCATATATATTTCTTCCTCTAGTTCACCATTCAAAAATGCAGTTTTTACATCCATTTGACGTATTTCTAACTCAAATATGGATTCTACTGCAATAAGCATCCTAATTGATGTTATCCTCATCACTGGTGAATATGTATCAAAATAGTCAATGTCTTCCTTTTGTATGAATCCTTGGACTACAAGACGAGCTTTGTACTTGTCTACTGAACCATCGGGTTTCAATTTCTTTTTAAATATCCATTTATTACCTAAGGTCTTGCATCCTTAAGGTAAATCAACTAACTCCAAGATATGGTTAGCCATAATGGATTCAGTCTCACTGTTAATAGCCTCTTTCCAATAAGGGGCACACTGGAGGACATAGCTTGTTTGTATGTCAATGGATCGTCTTCCAACATAAAAGTGTAGAAGTCTGGTCTCCAAGAGGTCCTTGACCTTTTTATCCTTCTTGTTTCCTCCACTTGTTGATTAACACTAGTTTGCTGAAGTTTATTTTTTTCAGTATTCTCTAGAGAATCGGTACATTCATCTTCTCTTGGTCTCTTTTGAGTATCATTGCCAATACCCTGTTTTAAAGGGAATATATGTTTGAAAAATCTTGCATTTCTCAATTCGATGATGGTATTTTTATGAATATCATCAATTTCAGATTTGTGTACAAGAAATCGATAAGCGGCACTGTTTTGTGCATATCCAATGAATACACAATCGATTGTTTTTGGTCCAATTTTGACCTTCTTTGGTTTAGGTATCTTTACTTTGGCAATACACCCCCACACTTATAAGTATTTGTAGGATGGTGTCTATTTTTCCGAAGTTCGTGAGGAGACTTGGATGTTTTTTTCATGGTACTTTATTTAAAATATGGTTTGCCGAAAGAATAGCTTCTCCCCAAAAGTTATCTGGCAAGCCAGAACTGATTAATAAAGCATTCATCGTTTCTTTTAGAGTTCTATTTTTCCATTCGGCTATACCGTTGGATTGAGGTGAATATTGTGACGACCCGCAAATCCGTACCCTTTGAATCGACAATAATCCACACATGTACGATCCAAAAAGTAAAGACTAACAGAAAGTCAAGAGAAAGAAAAGAAGAGAGAAGAAGAGAAAAGAATAAAGAGAGAAGATAGAACCAAACAGAACAATACAGAATCTCACATCGCAGCGGAAAACATATAATATCGTATCAATGATCTTTAGAAAACAGAAATTGTATATATACATACATCAATCAGAGTCAACAATCAATCAATAGTTATCAGCCTGAACAGTTATATTAACCTGTCCTCACAAATGCTGATAATATACAACAACAAACAAAGCAACAATGCAGCGGATAATAAAGCAAATACGGATGTATGAAAATGAAGATCTCCAGCTCTCCTGCTGAAGCTCCAATAGCACCAAATCTAAACATGTAAATATACTCGGTCTGACCCGAGCATTGAAAGGGAAGAACGTCCGGATCAGTTTGGTAAACCAGCATGAGAAACACATTCAACTGAAGTTATTAAATTACCAAACTTTTCCTTAGTTTTCAAAACAAAAGTATCTCGTAAGACAAGTCCACACATAAACACGGACATGTTTTTACCTTACGATAACTAAAACATATCATATCAAATCTCATGTTATATTATAGTAGTGTCTACTATATACAAATAATATTAATCATAGCCGAAATTGTTACATTGATTAAATTCCAGCATATAGCCCAATTGGGTAATACAATCAAAATGGCAGGTACGTAGTGGAGTTTGGATTTCCATACAAATGACCAGGTGAAGGGACTACCTTCCGAAGGGGTACACCTCTAGATGGATGTCCCAAGGCACATAACATCAGCCCTCTACCAACACAAGACCAGCCCACCTCTATAACTAGATGGTACCGAATATGTCATCCTCCGGTTGTTACCGACCTTTACCGAGGGCCCTCATAGCATACGAACAACAATAATCAGATACACGACGTCATAGCGTGTAAAGATATATCTATAAGAGGAATATCATATCCTAATTGGGAATGACCCACTTAGCCCTGCTGCATCTAACCCTGTTTTGGTCATTTCCGGTTGATGAGGCTAGAGGTAACGATTACCTTTCACAATCACATATCACATCACTTTGAATGCCAAACGGTCATTTCCGTTGACTACTAATTGCCTTCCATAAAAATATAACCCTTAAGCACATACGTCTCAATGAGGGTGTTAAGCTAAGAGAAGTTGCCTTCTCCGCCACCACTGATGTACGTTTGTAAAAACCAATGTTCGTGATCCGTAGAAATGCAATGTCAGACAAACATCCATACAAGTTGTCCAGAAACAGGACAAACCAAAGGTACTTTCCTACACATCCTGTCGGAAAATCCCTAGGATTAGTAGCGAATAGTCATCGCATTGGATATTTCATAATGATAAGACCACTGTTACTGGATGTATATTGGGATTTTAACTCCAAACGATCAACAAGCAGTGCCCCACTATGAAAATCCGAAATATCAATATCATCGCAAGCAACCTGCACAATCGTCGCATATACGTTGGTCTGAAGTGGTTTTCAGATAAATCTGATCCCGGTCTCTTCGCACCAACAACGCAAAAGCGTCTTTCAACCTCACACAGAAACTAAGTCTCATAGACTTATCACGTTTCCAACTTTCAACTTGCTATCCTTCGGGCCAAGAAGGAAGCTCGATAGATTGGAGTAATACTCCGCACTATACAAAACAACATCCTCAACACAAATGATAATCAATCCTACAAAGAAGGCTACGTACTAAGTGTATGACTAAATAGTTCCCACATCAAGTCAAGGAACTAAAATTTTTTTGGGCAATTTGATAGTCGGTTATTTAACTATCAAAGAAAACAAACAAATATTGAAAACCATAAACAATCACTAGGCCCTTTAATTAATCTTTTATTAATTAAATCAATTGCCAAATATTCACTTCAAATTTTCTTTAAAAAGATATATTCTCAAACATTTCACTTCTATATTGGAAAACATTTCCAAATACTTATTTAATAATAAGTAATTCACAATTCAATTTATTTTCAACACTTAGAAAATATTCTATATACTTAAATCAGGATTAAGTATATATTTTATTCTTTAAGGAAAATATTCTCTTTAAACACATTTATTTGGATCAAAACGAATGTTGCATAAAACATCATTACGACAACCAAAAATCAATAGTATAGGGATTCGAAAGTTAAACAGATATATGAATCCCAATACTATACAAAAACATTTTCTTTTGAAAATCATTTACTATAACAACAGTATCATAGCCCATCATTTCCTTATTTCTCGAAAACATTTATTTCAACAATGAATGTTGAAATCTATGGTTTCGATCCTTGACACATTTTAAAATATCTTTTAATCATTCAACTCCATTTAAAAGATCACTTCCCAAAACATTTATTTGATATATTATTCACTGTCCAAAATCGTGAATATAATTCGTTTACCAAATTAAAGCTTCTACACATTTAATTCAGAATTATCCACTGTCCAAAATCGTGGACATAAATCTCTAACCAAATTCAACACTTCTACATATTTAATTAAAGGATTATCCACTGTCCAAAATCGTGGATATATCTCCTTTAATAATTTCTATACTTACTTATCAAATTTATTTGATTTCGGATTTATAAAACAATGTTTATAAATTCCATTTTCATTTTATAATAACTACCATATATATAATCCCTTTATTAACCAATTCCATTTATAACTCAATTTTATACCCAAAAACTAAAATTATAAGTTAATTACTTATAATTCATTTATTTACAAAATTCATTCGTTTAATAATTTCATAAATTATAAATCTTATTCACTTATAAAAATCCATTTATAACTCAAATTCAACACTTATAAAACTCCTTTATAATTCCTTCATTCTGATTTATAAATATTCAATTTTATAAATCTTATATATAAAACCATTTATAATAAATCAAAAATCTCAATTTATACTATTTTACAAAATCATTAACTCCATATTTCAAAAATTCACCTTTCAATTATATTTCTCAATTATCATCATTTTTATAACATAAAAATTATAACTTTTATTTATTTAAAATAAATCAATTTCCTTAACGATTTAAAAATCAATAAAACATTTACTTTCAAAATCACTTAAAAATTCTTTTAAATTTGAAATCATTACTATAACATTTTTAATTTTCCAAAAATAGGCCCAATGCTGCAACAATGCCAAATACATCAACCACGACATCCAAACATCATATATCAATATGATAACAGAATATATCGCAAATATTTGTAAATAAACCAATACGGGTGAGGAATCCAGTTGGATCCCTCCAACCTATCACCTGCAACAAATATACATATTAGAATATATGTACAATGTCCGCTTCAAGGCAAACGCGCATACAAAAGGTCATCCGCTCATACACGGGAACGTATAGGGTCTCATCTGCTCCAATAGGTAGGTATATATCCAAATATCAACCAATATATCATATATCATCCAAACAATCATCAATCATTATAAATAATATTTATTCTCACTTATATAAAAATATCAGTGAGTCAGAAAGAGTGAGTTGTACTCACTTTGCTTGTAGTTGTCGCGTTAGCAATTTATTCCGAGTAAAATTAAACGAGCGTTTAGTTTCAATCAAAATTTTCACTAGCTCAAATAAATCCCAATCCAGTTCCATAATGTGGTGCTCGTCAATACGAACCGAATGTAATTCGTTTCGTGCGAAACAAACCTCGTATGACAAAGTTATGCTATTTTAAAGTTTGCACAAATTTAATATTATATAATTTACAAAACTTTTTTATTTTAAAACCCTACTTCCTCTCTGCCGGTCGATCTAGCTTGATGAAATCTCAGCCACCCATGTTTTCTTCTCCATCATTCACGGTTCCAGGAAGAAAAACGAACCCACAAGCCGTTCGAAAATTTTACAAGCCGCACCCACCAACGACAACGAGAAGATGATCGGAGAGTACCACTTCGAAGACCTATACGAACTCCACCTTTGGCCTGAGACCGGTCACGCTCGGCCCTTGCACAGCCTCGAAAAACGTGAACGAACGTGGAAGCATTACACGCGATTTCCCATCGATCTACTCAACCATTTTTGATCGTAGCCGTTGAATTGAACGATCTCGTGATGATCTTCGATGTAGTATGAAATGACCCAATAAATCCGTACGCCTTGAGTTAACACTATTCTAAAACCATCAACCCAAGTTGTACAGAAATACGAACCATTTCGGTTAAAGAAGAAGAGGTAGAAGACGAAAATAGAAAACAACAACATAATCTAACCATCGCAGCAGAATAAAATATAATGGATAATAAATAATCTTTACTCAACATCAAATATTTCTGTTTATATATTACATCATCAGAGTACATCAATCACAGCTCAATATCAATATCATACAATGGATTCACAACAACTCAACACAGCGGAATATATATATAAAACAAGTACGAATGTACGTATCGTCATCTAGCTCGTCTCCTGAGCTCCACATCATCATATCCTGTATCCTATAATACTCGGTATGACCCGAGCATTACAGTTAAATAACACCCGAGTCAGTCTGGAATACCAGCGTGAGAAAATCACAACCAATTGATTATTAAAGTTTCAAAAATCCTTTGAAAACAAAAGCATCTCGTAAGACCATGCCACAAATAAACATGTCGGGTTTTTACCTTACGATAGCTAAAACAATTTTTATAGAAATCCTCTGATATTATAATAGGGTCTATATACAAATACTTATAAAATAGCCGAAATTGTTACATCTATTAAATTCCAGCTACTAGCCACAGAGTGGGTAATACAGACAAAACTCGTACAAGGCTCGTAGGGAGAATGGACTTCCAACTAATGATTAGGCACTGGGGTACCACCAGTCACAGTACGGGGCCTAGATCAACGTATCGAGGAGTACGCCCGCTCCTCTGAAACACAAGACCGGGACTACCCCTTACTGGATAATCCCGAGTGAGATCACCCCGCGGTTGGGATCAGCAACCGCCCACTAAGCCGAAATAATAAGGGACATCTAGACAGGGATGACCTCACCCAGCTTGGGTGCTACCCACCTAGCCTTGCTGCATATCCCCTGATTTTCAGTCATTCCCATTTGATGAGGCTTGAGGCTAAGCATTACCTTTTTAGAATATATCCCTTAGAATGCCCATCGTCCACCTGACGATGTTTACGAAAGCATTCGTCCATACAAGTCCGTCCCGGGTTCTAATGGAACCGAAGGCACTATTCTTACTACATCCATTTTGGAAATATCCTCAGGATTAGTAGCGACTAGCCCTTGCACTTTACTGCTCCATCTTCGAATCCAAAATCATTTTCCATGAAACGTACATACCGGATCGAATTGGTTTTCGAGAAATAAATCTCGATCCCGTTCTCTTCGAAACGATCAACGCATTGTCCAATATTGATAGTCGGTTATTTAACTATCAATTAATATTCACAACATCCATCACACAATAAATAATTTCCCAAATTATTTATTAACTTCAAACATATCTTCACAAGATATATTTTCACTTTTCAAACTCCTTGAAAACCATTTTCAAAACTATCTGCCTTCTCAGAATAAATTTTAAGCATTTTTATTTCTTCTGGAATCACCAAGCAAAACTAGATTTTTCTAAATTAATTTAAAACACTTTACTTTTAAAAATATATTTTAAAACATTCAAGTTAAAATTACTGTAATAATTTGTTAAAAATACATACTATATGAATATTTGAAAATAAGGTTGCTTAATAAAATATAAACCAGATTTCTACTTTTAAAAACAAAATACTAAGTTACTTCTTAATAATTATTGCTAGAATAGATTAAAGGAAATACTTACTTTAGACTTTAAAGAATAGAAATAATAAATTTTACGAAATTTGCTTTCTTTAAAAAAAAACAACTATAAAACATTTAATTTATATTTACAAATTTACTTTAAAAAAATGTACTTGGTTATCCGAGAAAAATTCCAAACTTCAATCACTTAAATAAATTTTCCAAATTGATTTCCAATTCATTCCATTTGAAATAAATTTCTTTACTTACTCTGTTCATTTCAAAATTCATTAATTAAGGATTTTACTATTATTGTTATTATCTTCCGTTTGATTTTAAATCCTTTAATGGAATATACCAATTTCAGATTTTTTTTTCCCATTTCTTCTTTATTCTTCTTAAATAATTTAAACCTTGAATTTTTAAATAAATGTTTTAATTATACTAAAGTTTAAAAATTCATTAATCTTCTGTTTATTCAAAATTTCCCTTCCATATACAGAATTTATTTAATAGAATTTAAAATTATTAATATTCCTATCCAATTCATTCCTAATTTATTTAAATTCTCTATAATTATTTCACTTACAAATTCTCTTCAGTTTATTTCCAAAATCCAATTCTATATATCTTG
This sequence comes from Allium cepa, assembly GCA_030765085.1. NCBI lineage: Eukaryota > Viridiplantae > Streptophyta > Magnoliopsida > Asparagales > Amaryllidaceae > Allium > Allium cepa. The sequence goes on from CM060935.1 coordinate 29,140,278, forward strand.
ATAAATTAGTGCACCGGAACATATCCAGGTAAACCATAACATCCAATATTCCAATTGTCAATAATATTCATCATAGAATATAAAATAATCACAACGGAGGGTATTAAATAATTTAAATAAATGTTGAGGGATCCAGATGGATCCCTCCAACCTAATTTTCCCTGCATCCACAGACGTTAGCACAATATAATACACCAATTCCAAAATATCGTACTATATCACATCAATCAATTCAATCATTCAAACAATTATTTAAATTTAATCATTTAAGTTTAAGTTTAACTGAGTAAGATTAACTCACCTTTGGCCTGAGATTGCCATTTACCTCAAACTCGTCTTGTTTCCGCGATTTTAACCTTGTATAAACCAATTTACCATTCATTACTATTTGAATTAAACAATCAATTAATTGTCATTTATTAATTTAGTTAACTAAGAATTTTATCTAAACTAATCTTCCTTAAAATAAAAAAAATATTTTTGGTGTCTAAATAATTTAAACTATTAGACAATTTTATCTCTATTATTTAAAATTTAACTTAATGAGTGAAAATATGTATATATTTATTAAAACAAATTTTCTTTATATGTCTATTTTTTTAAAAACCAACTTGAGTTACATTTATTATTATTCTGTCTTAACCCTTATAAATTTAAAACCTGACCTAACTGCAATATAAACTATTTTTAAAATAGTGGGCGTATATATATAAATTTTAAATCCCGCAAACAATTAAAAATCCCTGTATTTCCAAGCTCTTTCTTTTCTTTTGAAATCATATACATATACATATATTTATAAAATATATTCAGATTTAAAAATATGATTTTATACAAACTTTTCAAACTTAAAATAAAACACCTATCTTTATTCCCATTTTCTACCTAAAATCTTTTCCATATAAAATTCCTATAGTTCAAAAACTTCTCTTATACGTATATTGAAATAAAATAAAATAAAATGTAAACTGTAAACATACACCTTACTGTATATTCAAATTTATTGAATCAAAATTTAATTAGAAAAGATGAGTTAGAATACCTCACTGCTTATAGCTTCCCACGTCTACGGTGGGTCGACCACACTCTAATCGAATCGCAACCACCTATCACGAATCTATGCTCGCATCGCACAACCCACCCTAGCCAGCTTCGTCCCTAATTCAGCCAAATACCCACGTCACAACTCATCTCGTCTTCCCCCTCCATCGGTCGCTCGCCACATTGCCTCTTCGCGAACTCGATCGTGACCCCATCTACAGTATTCGACTCCACTAGACCTTCGCCGCCCTCTCTTTCTCGCAAATCAAATGAATTCGATTTCAACTTCTTGAATCGATTTCCTTCTGCTGCCGATTCGTCCGCCATTCTATTATTATTAGCATTATTTATTTTTATTGGAAAGAGGAGGAAGGGGTTGGCGATTTAAAAGAAATGAGGCAGAGAAGCATTCGTCCGCCATTTCCCTTTTGAACGAACTCGCTCTTTTTTTTTATGAAATCGAATGAACGGCTCGGCTAAAATCGTAAAGAGGAAGATGCGTGAGAATTCTGCAAAGCTACAGTGATTTGAGATGAAACGAAAAAGTATTGATGGGATGCAATTACGGCTGAAAGAAAATTTGAGTAGACCAATATTATTTTATTTAAATTCAATTTGTCTCTATATAAATTTCAACGCGTTTATATGTCGTACGCTCACACAACAACCCCAAACACTACGAAATTTGAAATCCAATAATAATACAATATTACGGATCCAATGGAACTGGTTTCGTCGAAATCCAAGACTATGCCTCGGAAGGCTATTTTTAAATATCGATTTAAACGATTTATTTTTTTTAAAACCGAACAAAGTACTTCCAAATTCAATTTTAACACTTCTACTATCTTCAGTACTATCAATATAAATTTTATAAGCCTTCAAATTAATTTTTAACAGGCTTATAACTGAAGATTCAACATTTTATCCAACTTCAACTTATTAAATTTAATATTAATTATCCAATAAATAGAAATATTTGAAATGTAAGTTAAAATTATCCCTTTTAAATATTTAAAATCAATTAAATATTCCAATTTCAAATATCTAAAAATTCCGGGTGGTCACATCCTCCCCCCTTAAAAAGAATTTCGTCCCCGAAATTGCTAGTTAGGAAGAATGGTCCATAACCCAATAACTATTTCCTCAATCCAAATAGCTTTTAACAATTTGCCCAAATAAATCTTTTTATCAAAGACATACTAGTTCTCTTTCCAACTTTTCAGACTTATCCATAAATCCCAAACAATACCATTACTTATGAGTTCAAATTTAAATTTGAATTATCAAAATTTCTCCAAAAATTTTCTAACTCCTTAAATTTCCGAAATTTTTTGCCAGCGTCTCCTTTGCGCGGCTAGCTCGGTACTACTACAAAATGGCTCTACGGTCCCCCAAATCCAAAAAGAAAACAAAAATCCAAGTGGCTAGATCAAAACCCAATCAAATTCACATAGAAATCTTAAATACATTCCTTTTTGTCTGGCCATTTATTTTTATCTTCTAGAATCAAAACCAATTTTCTGTTTCCTTTATAATACCTGTGAAACCTATTTAGCAATAATATCCGATCACAACATTCAAAATTATTTTATTGACTTCTTTTACAAAATTTCAATATCTATTCATTCAAGCCCGTACGATATACCTATATCATTCGTACGCAATATCAAATCGATCGCTTCCTCGATCACACAATTTCACTTTCGAACTAGTATTGTCCACTCGACTTCCTAGTGCGGACTCAGATCTGGTTTCTTAATCAAAAACCGTCATTCTCCTTGCATAGTCACCAACTATGATAGAGAATTTCCAGAATCAATCAAAATTCCATATCCAGGGTTCACCGTCGAAAATCGAGTGAAAAATCCTAACTCGGATCGATAAAATTATCTCGAAATTCTGTGCTCGAATCTGGATCAAATAGCTATGCGAATAAAATAATATACGTACATCCTACGTATTTTCCCCAATTGATTATTAACTATATCAATTTCCTTTTTATTCACATCTATTTTGATTGTTATTCCCTTATCCACAATTTACCCATTATTCACTTAGAATAGTTTTCCTCAATACCAAATTACTTAAGAATTCCATCCTTTATTTCTTAAGTTCAATACAATTATTTGATATGTTTCTTATATTGTTACTTTACTTTACTACTGAAGTTTATGTCTATTTCTATTCACCTTCCCTTTACAATTCCCTTTGAATTTAATTTGCTTCAATTTACTATACTTTCAAATCTAAGTCCCTTTTTTTTAGTTTTACTTCCTAATTTATTTAAAATTTCAAGTAAAAATATATTTGCAAACTTAAATTCCTTTAGTTCCTTCGACTTCACTTTACCTTACACTCACACTTCAAGTAGATTTCCATATTCAGTTCAATTCTTTATGCTTATCAATTTTTAAATCATTTATCGTTAATAAAAAATTTCAAAAAATTCAAAAAATTTCTAACTCTCAAAATTTTCGAAATTTTTTGGCAGAGTCTCCTTTGTACGAAGGAGCTTTTGCAATTTGACAAGAGATATAAACATATATACATCGACCCACACGGTCGAAAAACAGAAAAACAGTTCATATTTCCTATTTGTATTGCGTAGGCGTACCTTATTTAGCATTTTAAAGCAAGCAGCTATTTATTTAAGCAATTAGCGCAGTCAAAACCAATCAAACGGCTTCCAAAAACCTGTACTTACTCAATTTAAACATGTCAGTGTCAAATATACAAAGTTTATTAACATTTCACTTTATTTCAATAGCTAAACACATGCATATCATAAGCAATATCTGCCAAACAACACTTATAAGTAATTAATAAAGTTTCGACAACCAATTTAATTGCTCTCACTCACTTCCAATCAACTTTGATGCCATTTCATTCAATCCCAATGATTTACAATTCAAGTTCTTACATTCAATTCATCTTTAATCCAAACAAGCTTATATTCAATTCAATTGATTTCAGAATCAGTCTTTATTTCACTTCTATTAATTCAGAGAATTTATTTAATCTCGTTTTCGTCAAATGACAATTTACTTCTACGAAATTTGACCATATGCAAGTGAATAAATAACTACGTAAGCCTGTAATCACTTTGATTTGATTTCAACTCAATTAATAGCCAATTTTTTCCAATCTAATTCACTTGCAATCATTTCAATTTTAATTTTATTCACTTGAATTTTATTTACCACTTAAACCATCACTATTTCAACTCTATTTGGATTAACTTGAGTTCGTTGCCAGCTCCATTCGTTTAAATTAAATTAGTATATTTCATTGAATCAATATAAATTCTAATTCACATTCAATAATTTATTTCTGAATTCCTTTCATTTTATAAGGAGACCATTTCCAATTTATCTCTACTTAGATTTTTATTTGCAATATAAATCATTTTTATGTTAATTCAATTCCATTTAACTTCAACTAAAATTTAATTCACTTACAATCTTATGTTGGATTTCTATTAATAACTCAAGCTTCACTTTCAAATTTTATCATTTATTTACAACTCAAACTTTTATTAACCAATTCGAGTTCCATTTCCATATTCCTTTAATTAATTATTAATTTGTTTATCCAAGGTTTATTCCCAATATTTTATTTTTTTATCTCAAACCCCTTTAACTATTTTACTGGAGGTCAATCTATTTTATAATTTAAGTTTTGGATTTTATTCATTATCACTATAAACAATTTTACTTGGCCTATTTATTCCACCTTTAAATTTTATGAGTCACAAACTTATTCGCATCCATTCTTTTATCTATTTATAATCAACTTCATTCACATTTTACTTTTAACTCCTAATTTTACATTTTATTTAGCCAATATATTTTTATGATTCCATAAGCATTTAAAATAATATTCCAGAGTTTTAACAATTTCCCAAAATTTCAAAATCACTTTTGAAATCAACTACTTCCAAGATCCTTCGGCCAACTGAATTATTCCTTTGAATTTCAAACCAAACCCAGTTCTCAAACAGTTCCAATTTAAAACAACTTGGTAGCAATTTCTCTTCTAGAAACTCGAAAATGAACTTCGATGATGCTGCAGTCATCACCGAAATTATTTTCCAGCGACCGAAAGAGTTTAGTGTTTTTTTAAAAAAAACATTTCAAATATTTTTAAATCCCAAATCTCTCCATATTCAATTTCAGTTCAAAAATATTCCCGAAATAACACCACTATTATTTCCCCAAACCTTTGAAAACCACTTTTAAATCCAAGGAATTTAATTTTTCCCAAAAATTCCAAATTGCAATTCCTTTTAAATTTATATTCAAACATTCTCTGGAATTTCATCTCATTTTTAATTTCACATGATTCTCTGGAATTCTATTTTCAAAAATTATAATCACCTTTACAGTTTACATTTACAAATCTCATTTGTATATGATGTTCATTTCAATTTATAAATTACATATATAATCTATATTTCAGATTTCATTTTGTTATACAAATTTATTCTTCAACTTTGTTTATAAGATTTCAATTTTTTTTATTCAATTTCTACGCAATGGTGTTAATAATTTAATATTATCATTCCTTAACAATCAAGCAACCAAATACAAATACTTTACAAAATTTATATCTTTTATATACAAAAATAATTTGGATAAAATTATTTCATTTACCCTACTTTAAAACAATACTGTGTCGAATTATTCTATTCAAGTGTTTAGAGATCCCTATCAATAACATTAATTACTCGTATTGACCAGAATCCATAAACTACTCAATAAACCAATCAACACAATATAAAATCATTTTATATTCACTAACAAATACGTGCGCATATCTATTAATATGCTCAAACTCATTCTAAAGTACTATTGACTCTACTTTAATGAGTAATTCCCACCAGAGCCAAGCTTATCACCAACCTAAGCTCTGATACCAAGTGAAACGACCCAATAGCTCTGTACCACTTGAGTTAAAACTATTCTAAAACAATCAACCCAAGTTGTACCGAAATACGAACCATTTGGGTTAAAGAAGAAGAGGTAGAAGACGAAAATAGAAAACAACAACAGAATCTAACCATCGTAGCGGAATAAAATATAATAGATAATAAATAATCTTTACTCAACATCAAATATTTCTGTTTATATATTACATCATCAGAGTACATCAATCACAGCTCAATATCAATATCATACAATGGATTCACAACAACTCAACACAGCGGAATATATATAAAACAAATACGAATGTACGTATCGTCATCCAGCTCGTCTCTTGAGCTCCACAGCATCATATCCTGTATCCTATAATACTCGGTCTGACCCGAGCATTACATTTAAATAACACCCGAGTCAGTCTGGAATACCAGCGTGAGAAAATCACACCCAATTGATTATTAAAGTTTCAAAAATCCTTTGAAAACAAAAGCATCTCGTAAGACCACGCCACAAATAAACATGTCGGGTTTTTACCTTATGATAGCTAAAACAATTTTTATAGAAATCCTCTGATATTATAATAGGGTCGATATACAAATACTTATAAAATAGCCGAAATTGTTACATCTATTAAATTCTAGCTACTAGCCATAGAGTGGGTAATACAAACAAAACTCGTACAAGGCTCGCAGGGAGAATGGATTTCCAACTATTGAATAGGCACTGGGTACCACCTGTCACTACACGGGGCCTAGATCACTGTACCGAGGAGTACGCCCGCTCCCCTGCAACACAAGACCGGGACTACCCCTTACTGGATAATCCTGAGTGAGATCACCCCGCGGTTGGGATCAGCAACCGCCCACTAAGCCGAAATAATAAGGGACATCTAGAGAGGGATGACCTCACCCTGCTTGGGTGCTACCCACCTAGCCTTACTGCATATCCCCTGATTTTCAGTCAATCCCATTTGATGAGGCTTGAGGCTAAGCATTACCTTTTTAGAATATATCCCTTAGAATGCTCATAGTCCACCTGACGATGTTTACAAAAGCATCCGTCCATACAAGTCCGTCCCGGGTTCGAACGAAACCGAAGGCACTATTCCTACTACATCCGTTTTGGAAATATCCTCAGGATTAGTAGCGACTAGCCCTTGCACTTCACTGCTCCATCTTCGAATCCAAAATCGTTTTCCACGAAACGTACAAAACGGATCGAAGTAGTTTTCGAGAAGTAAATCTCGATCCCGGTCTCTTCGAGACGATCAACGCATTGTCCAATATTGATAGTCGGTTATTTAACTATTAATTAATATTCACAACATCCATCACACAATAAATAATTTCCCAAATTATTTATTAAATTCAAAAATATCTTCACAGGATATATTTTCACTTTTCAAACTCCTTGAAAACCATTTTCAAAACTATCTGCCTTCTAGAATAAATTTCAAGCATTTTTATTTCTTCTGGAATCACCAAGCAAAACTAGATTTTTCTAAATTAATTTAAAACACTTTACTTTTAAAAATATATTTTAAAACATTCAAGTTAAAATTACTTTAATAATTTGTTAAAAATACATACTATATGAATATTTGAAAATAAAGTTACTTAATAAAATATAAACCAGATTTCTACTTTTAAAAACAAAATACTAAGTTACTTCTTAATAATTATTGCTAGAATAGATTAAAGGAAATACTTACTTTAGACTTTAAATAATAGAAATAATAAATTTTACAAAATTTGCTTTCTTTAAAAAAACAACTATAAAACATTTAATTTATATTTAAAAATTTACTTTAAAGAAACGTACTTGGTTATCTAGAGAAAAATTCCAAACTTCAATCACTTAAATCCATTTTCCAAATTGATTTCCAATTCATTCCATTTGAAATAAATTTCTTTACTTACTCTGTTCATTTCAAAATTCATTAATTAAGGATTTTACTATTATTGTTATTATCTTCCGTTTGATTTTAAATCCTTTAATGGAATATACCAATTTCAGATTTTTTTTCCCCATTTATTCTTCTTAAATAATTTAAACCTTGAATTTTTAAATAAATGTTTTAATTATACCGAAGTTTAAAAATTCATTAATCTTCTGTTTATTCAAAATTTCCCTTCCATATACGGAATTTATTTATTAGAATTTAAAACTATTAATATTCTTATCCAATTCATTCCTAATTTATTTAAATTCTCTATAATTATTTCACTTACAAATTCTCTTCAGTTTATTTCCAAAATCCAATTCTATATATCTTGATAAATTAGCGCACCGGAACATATCCAGGTAAACCATAACATCCAATATTCCAATTGTCAATAATATTCATCACAGAATATAAAATAAGCACAACGGAGGGTATTAAATAATTTAAATAAATGTTGAGGGATCCAGTTGGATCCCTCCAACCTGTTTTTCCCTGCATCCACAGACGTTAGCACAATATAATACACCAATTCCAAAATATTATACTATATCACAACAATCAATTCAATCATTCAAACAATTATTTAAATTTAATCATTTAAATTTAAGTTTAACGGAGTGAGATTAAATCACCTTTGGGCTGAGATTGCCATTCACCTCAAACTCGTCTTGTTTCCGCGATTTTAACCTTGTATAAACCAATTTACGATTCATTACTATTTGAATTAAACAATCAATTAATTGTCATTTATTAATTTAGTTAACTAAGAATTTTATCTAAACTAATCTTCCTTAAAATAAAAAAATATTTTTGGTGTCTAAATAATTTAAACTATTAAACAATTTTATCTCTATTATTTAAAATTTAACTTAATGAGTGAAAATATGTATATATTTATTAAAACAAATTTTCTTTATATGCCTATTTTTTAAAAAACCAAACTTAGTTACATTTATTATTATTGTCTTAACCCTTATAAATTTAAAACCTGGCCTAACTGCAATATAAACTATTTTTAAAATAGTGGGCGTATATATATATAAATTTTAAATCCCGCAAACAATTAAAAATCCCTGTATTTCCAAGCTCTTTCTTTTCTTTTGAAATCATATACATATACATGTATTTATAAAATATATTCAGATTTAAAAATTTGATTTTATACAAACTTTTCAAACTTAAAATAAAACTTCTATCTTTATTCCCATTTTCTACCTAAAATCTTTTCCATATGAAATTCCTATAGTTCAAAAACTTCTCTGTATACGTATATTTAAATAAAATAAAATAAAATAAAATGTAAACTGTAAACATATACCTTACTGTATATTCAAATTTAGTGAATCAAAATTTAATTAGAAAAGATGAGTTCGAATACCTCACTGCCTATAGCTTCCCACGTCTACGGCGGGTCGACCACACTCTAATCGAATCGCAACCACCTATCGCGAATCCCTGCTCGCATCGCACAACCCACCCTAGCCAGCTTCGTCCCTAATTCAGCCAAATACCCACGTCGCAACTCATCTCGTCTTCCCCCTCCATCGGTCGCTCGCCACATCGCCTCTTCGCGAACTTGATCGTGACCCCATCTACTGTATTCGACTCCACTAGAACTTCGCTGCCCTTTCTTTCTCGCAAATCGAACGAATTCGATTTCAATTTCTTGAATCGATCGCCATTCTATTATTATTATTAGCATTATTTATTTTTATTGGAAAGAGGAGGAAGGGGTTGGCGATTTAAAATAAATGAGGCAGAGAAGCATTCGTCTGCCATTTCCCTTTTGAACGAACTCGCACTCTTTTTTTTTTTTAATGAAATCGAATGAACGGCTCGGCTAAAACCGTAAAGAGGAAGATGCGTCAGAATTCTGCAAAGCTACAGTGATTTGAGATGAAACGAAAAAGTATTGATGGGATGCAATTACGGCTGAAAGAAAATTTGAGTAGACCAATATTATTTTATTTAAATTCAATTTGTCTCTATATAAATTTCAACGCGTTTATATATCGTATGCTCGCACAACAACCCCAAACACTACGAAATTTGAAATCCAATAATAATACAATATTACGGATCCAATGGAACTGGTTTCGTCGAAATCCGAGACTGTGCCTCGGAAGGCTATTTTTAAATATCGATTTAAACGATTTTTTTTTTTAAAACTGAACAAAGTACTTCCAAATTCAATTTTAACACTTCTACTATCTTCAGTACTATCAATATAAACTTTATAAGCCTTCAAATTATTTTTAACAGGCTTAAAACTGAAGATTCAACATTTTATCCAACTTCAACTTATTTAATTTAATATTAATTATCCAATAAATAGAGATATTTGAAATGTAAGTTAAAATTAACCCTTTTAAATATTTAAAATCAATAAAATATTCCAATTTCAAATATCTAAAAATTCCGGGTCGTCACATAGTAGTTGGAAGTTTTCTCTAATTATTCACGGATTGGAAGAAATTATAGGAAGAAGATCGGTGTTTCTCGGCCATTAAAATGCTTGCTGGCGGCTAGCCCTAGCATGGATTAGGGTTTAGTGAAATGAGAAAATCCAGGGGCTTTTATAGAAAATTTATCAACACTATTCATCCGGAAATTTTCTGAACTCGAAACGAAGCGTGCCGCCTGGCGTTTATAATGTTTTACCCCTATTCCGAACGCAATGGAATATATATCGAGAGCCAATTCGATCGTATTTGGAAGATAGCTTTTCAAATCGAATTATTTAAATTTAAAATTTACTTAAACGAATTTCTACGCGTTTTAGCTTGCCCCGGACAAACCGTAAGTCCAATTGACACGAAATTTGAAATCATACAATAATATAAAATTATGGATCTAATGAAACTAGTTTCGTTGTGATCCAAGACTGTTTGAAAAATGGTTATTTTTGCACGCCAATTAAATATTAAAATATTCAATTTCTGCAAATTAACTTTTAATTCGATTTTAAAAGTTCTCTAACATCATTCTAATTCAAATATGATTTAATTCAACTTTATAAATAATTTTAATTCATATTAAATCCAAATTTCAATTATTTACACAATTTCAAATATTAAATTAATAATTTAATTATCCAATTAAATCAAGATATTCGAAATAAAATTTATTCATCTTATTAAATTTACTCGTGAATATTTAGAATCAAATAAATATACGAATTCCAAATGACTAAAATTCTGGGTCGTTACATTCTCCCTTACTTAAAAGAATTTCGTACTCGAAATTACAAAGTAAGAAAAAGTCACTAAATCCATTTACTTTTCAAAAACAATTCATTCAAATTAGATTTACCAAATCTATTTAACCTTTTAACTTTTCATTAGTTAAATTATTACAAAAACTTTTCTAAGTTTTCAAACCTACTTAGTTATCTTTTCAAAACCAACTATATCGTTTCAATTTTTAACTCAAAAACCAAAACTTAGTTATCAAAGTTTTCCAATTTTCCCAAAAAATTTCTAACGCCTCAAATTTTCAAAAAATTTCGCCATAGTCTCCTTTGCGTGGTTCGATCCGGAAAAAAATGGCAATATATATATATATATATATATCACAAATATACATCTCATCAAGTAATGAGGCATCCCGTAGGGAAGAAAGTGTAAAAGTACGATATGTAGTCCGAGATATGTACCTTATATATTATTAGCGAGCATATACGGCTAATATAGCGCGAAAGCGAACTCCAAATGCGAAGCAAGCGCCATCCGCACCTACTAAACACTCAACAAACAAATGAGAAACATGTATATATGAAAATAATATCAATATACAACATATACCACTACAACAACTATATATGCCAATATAGAAAGTGCAACAAAACAACAAATCCAACCATCAAACATCTATCATCCAACAAACCATATTTATCCAATCTATCCATAACCATATCAATATAAATTCACTTCTCATTAACATTCATTGAATTAATTTTCAATTTTATCCACATTTGATTTATTAACATTGGATTTAACTAACATTCATTCATTCATATTCAATTAGTTTACATTCACTAATTCATATTCAAGTTTGTTTACTTCCAGTTCAAATCAAATAGAATTCAATTCTATTTACTTCCACTTCCAATTTGGATTCAATGATTTATAGCTTTCATTTTCATTTATTCAATTTCATATGAATTTTCTATAAAATCAATTAACAATCATCCAACAAACAATGCATAACCAACATTGCCAAATTTATTTACTTTGCTTTCATTCAATTTGGTTTAACACATTTAATTCCAATTGGTTTAACATTAAATTTAGATTGAATTCTAGTATTCTCTATAATCACATTATTTTATACAACACTTTCAATATTATTATTAATTGATAACTTCTTAACAACAACATTTTTAATGCTAATTCATTATACATTTCATGTTGAATTTCTTAATTCACTTTTACAATGAAAGTTGAATTTCATAATATAGCTCAAGTTCATATTCATCACTTTACTTTATTAATTCACTTTATTAATTTACTTTACTTTGGTACCAAAATCGACTTCATTCAACATTAATCAAGCTATATTTCATTTTATCTCTAAAATCATTTTATTTAACTTAAGTCAAAATCATATCACCATTCAAATTCATATTTTGTTTTACTTAAAAAAATAGTTTAACCATTTTAACTTCTATATTGGTTTTACTTACCTTATCTCATTTTATAAGTTGTACAACTTATTTATTTATAATTCCATGAACATCTACCTAAGTTCTCTTCCATTCACTAAACTCATTTTTTATAATTTCAAATCATAATTATATAATTACTTTACACTTAGGTCAACTTTCATTTCAATAATTTATCAAATCCAGTTAACATTCAATTCAACTTATTTAACTTTCCTTTAGTTAAATTTCAAATCATATACTATTATACTAACTCCAATTTATTTAACTTTACCAAAGCTAAATCTTTATTATTTCATATTAGAAATACAAAACTCATTGTACTTATTTTTATCAATTTGTAACTTGGATTTTAAATCAAATTTGTTTATCAAAACAAAATTTCAATTTCAATTTACTATTGGTAGCAAATCCCTCACACAGAAACTTGAAAATAATACTGATGATGCTGCAGTCATCACCCTTATTATTTCCCAGCAATAGTAGTGAATTCAGTGCTTATATTCTTTTAAATTTTTTTTTCATTTATAAATTACATTTATAAAATCTTCTACTTATATAATTTCACTATTTTACTTTTAAAAAACAATTTTCAAAATAAACGGGATTCAAATTTCACAAATAATTAGTCTAAATCCATTTTTTATTTATAACTCACTTTTATAAATATATTCATATGGTTTCACTTCTTATATATAAGATTATTTCACAATTGTAAATCATATTAATTATAATTCCATACTTATAATTCATTTTCTTATACAATTTATTATCTTACAATTGTTTTTTTATTTAGATTATTCAAACATCTTTATTGACTTATATATATTTACATTTTTAAACAAAAAAACAATTAATTTATATACACTTTAAAAATTCTGAAAAATTATTCCTTTATATACAAAATATAATCGAGGTATAATTATTTCATTTACCCAATTTAAAATGATACCATATCGACTTGCCTCGTTTAAGTGTTTGGAAATCTCTATCGATAATATAGCATCCCACATCACGACCAGAATTCACAAACAGCTCAACTGATAAGCAAACACAATATCAAACATTTTATATTCACTAACAAATACGCGCTCATATATATAATACACTCAAACTCAATCTAGGGTGCTACTGTCCCTATCTATACTGAGTACACATCAAAGCTTAGGAATATACAAAATCTAAGCTCTGATACCACGTGTGACGACCCGCAAATCCGTACCCTTTGAATCGACAATAATCCACACATGTGCGATCCAAAAAGTAAAGACTAACAGAAAGTCAAGAGAAAGAAAAGAAGAGAGAAGAAGAGAAAAGAAGAAAGAGAGAAGATAGAACCAAACAGAACAATACAGAATCACACATCGCAGCGGAAAACATATAATATCATATCAATGATCTTTAGAAAACAGAAATTTTATATATACATACATCAATCAGAGTCAACAATCAATCAATAGTTATCAGCCTGAACCGTTATAATAACCTATCCTCACAAATGCTGATAATATACAACAACAAACAAACAACAATGCAGCGGATAATAAAGCAAATACGGATGTACGAAAATGAAGATCTCCAGCTCTCCTGCTGAAGCTCCAATAGCACCAAATCTAAACATGTAAATATACTCGGTCTGACCCGAGCATTGAAAGGGAAGAACTGTGGTGATCCCTTTAATTTTTACACATAGATTTTTTTTTAACAAAATGAATATATAATTAAATCCCATAATGTTAAGTTTGAATATTTAGAAAATTCATAGATTCTTTTCCCAAGATCTTGGATGACCAATATAATTATATCAGTTCATGATTCACCTTAAAATAGCTCTACATATTTGATGATATGTTTGCTTCTTTTGTTTTGTATGAGATGAAAATTTACAATAAGCACAATGCATAAGTGATTGAAATACACAGTGCACCTTTGTATATTTTTTATTTATTTATTATTTACTAAACTTCCTGCCTATACATGTATATGCCTGTAATCACCTAAAGTAATGTTTAAGTATTAATCTAAAAGTTTAACAGAGTTTTGGGGTGAAGACACTTTGAAAATACTTAGTTGCAGGCTTAAGCAAACAAAACTGATTTTTATATCAAGGTTGAACCACTTATAGTTTTCACTACATCTCAAGACAGGCTGGAATGCAAACTGGTGTGCTTGGAGTTTGTATTTCAAAAACTTGGAGATTTTCTATCTTTTTCTTTGAACTGGAAGCACTTGCACAACCTGGATTTGTAGGGAAGTGATTCCAGGCTTATAAGGGTTTGACCCTTAACCATCTAGGCCGGTCATGATCCCATACTTACCACTTTCAAAACCATATCTTTTATGTAAACAAAATTTCTACAAATGTTTTTCCTATCACAAGTTTGCTTCTACCATATCAAAGTTTTTCTGAGAATTTACTTTCTCAGGCTTTCAACACAAAACAAAAATATTTCCAAGTCCATTTCTTTTTAAAACCCTTTTTATTTTGAAATCAAATGCATAAATATGAGTCATGCATTTTCTCAGAGATTATGCATCAAGCAATATCTATTACAGGCCATGCATAATCCATTTTATTCAAAATTTACAAGCTCATTTTATTTTCTGGAAATCAGATATACTTGACTGTTTTTAATTGCCATCATTAAATCACAAAATAATTTCAAACCAAAGAAAACAGGGGCTAACATGCACACATATCATACTGATATGTTATACCAGTTTTCTCAGTTCCAAAAAAAGATGACCAGACATTTATAAGAACATCAACTAGTTACTTGCCATCAGAAATCATTCAACAAAGGTTTAGCTAAATACATGTCATAATCCAAGCACTCAGAAAAATCTCCTTACAGTTTACTTTAACTACTAATGATAACCAGATCATTCACTACAAGCATCTGCAAATACAAAGCAAAGTTTCTCTTATTTATACTAGCAGCTAATGCTTCCTTCATCCGTCAAGTCAACCTTAATTACCTACATGCAATTCACTAAGCTGCCCCATTTAATTGAGACACCCAGATGATTGCAAAAGCAACCAAAAGGGTCAGTTTACACTGGTATGAACATTAATAAATTTTATACACATGTTTACATTTTTTTTTTTTGAACTTATAACACTTACATAATCAAGCAGTTTGTGAATTATGCACATCAGTAAAAATTGCCAGATAACTTCAAGAATACAACCATTCATTCAACAAATGTTCAACAAGCAATTCATTATTCATAACTTCATAAATAAACCCAGGTTTTCTTCTCCCAATTTCTCCCAGTTTTTTTTTCAATCAGGGCATCATATTAAAACATATTTAATTCAAATCCCTGTCCAGATGTATATAGCTCAGAGATTTAAATCTCATACCCCATTTTATTTTATGGTCTAAATCCCCCTGTCAAATGAACACAAGTATGCATTGTGAAGGAATCACCCAGATTTTTTTATTTATTCCAACACACAAAGGCCTCAGGGTGCACTTGCACCATGCATATACTTCCTCCCACCTAAAGCAAGCAGATCATTGACTAACCCCAAATGACCAATTTAATTTTCTTTCATTTATTCATAGGGTTTATTAATTTAATAAGTTCCCCCTCCAGTTCTCTGCTTAATTCATTAAGCACCTGTTTATGAGTTTACTCATAAAATCTCCAACCCATTCATGTTTTAGAAAAACATAAATACTTTCTAGTACAATCCTTTGTTATCCATTTAATTTTCTTACTACAGAGATTTACAACAGGTTTGTGGGCTTTCCAAAATAATTTAAGCATCATGATCCTACTATATTATTGTAAAAATATGGACAGAGGTGTTTGTTAAGAAAATTCACCAAAAACTCAGAAATCCTCCTGCCTTATTATTTAGAAAATAAACATGAGCCAGATTTCTATCTTGCTGCCTATGTCCTAAATAATTTAAATCCATACTTGACAATAATAAGAATAGAATAAAAAAAATGCTCAAACTATTTTAACTTGGAAAAACTGTCATACAAAACTCCAAACAGAAATGCACAACAAACATCCATTTCATCCATATCAAACCATTTCAAAGATTTAAATAATTCTTATAATACTTTAGGCTGCCTACCAGAGGACTTAATGCCATTGCATAAAATGGATTAATGCTCACCTTGTATTTTCTTTTACTATCTTGCTCCTCCACACAGCAACACAGCAAATCCCTTCAGAGCTGCTTACCCATATTTCTTCTATTTTATTTTTGTTTTATCTTTTTTTCTTCTGAGATGATGATGGTCATGATGGTGTACAGGTTTTATAAAGCTATTTTAGGGTTTAAGGAAATGGGTAATTCCTTTGATACCCCTTTATTTTTCATGCACAGATCATACTTATGTATGGTCCTCAATTGGAATTACACTCATCTGATTTCCTTTAGTAGTTATTTCGGGATTCCAGCACTTTAATTACTGCATGCTATTTCCATGATCTCATTCTATTCATGCCATATGCATGTGACCTTTTCTTATTTTATTTTCTGCTTAGTTTTTAAAGAAACTTTAATCTTTTTGCACTTTCTACTTAGCCTCCTTTTCTTATACAATTCAGGTACACTGACATATATATTTAGGTCGTGTAAAAATTATTCATACTATATTGTTTTTATTCCTCCCTTTAAAACAGCAACTCCTTTTTACATATCTATGTGATAAAAATTATACACACACAAGATTCAAACAACAAGGCATTAACACCCTCATCAGAAATATTAACATTACTACAACCAGTACCAATACTTACATCAATATTCAAACAACTTTCCAAGACTCTACAATCCATCAAAGTTTCCTGCACATTTATTTGTATCACTACATCACAATATACAAAATGGAGTAACTGAACAAGATTCCAAACCCTTATTTCCTCGACTGATACATTCAGAACCTTTGTATTTACTGCCATATCTTCAATCCTATCCCATAAAACATGTATAGCCTCCTCGCCATGTAAAGTGATTACCAGTACACAATCGTACACACGGTCATGCATGTTGCCTGTACACAGTCGTACACACAGTCATGCATACGTAAATACAAGCATGCACGCACTTTTCACAATTTACATTCAAGACTTATCACATGCAAAATAGATATATCAAGTTTTAAGAATTTATAAGGGTGGTTTTCTCACCTGGATAGTTTGACAGAGATGAAAGAGAACCTGAAAAAGATTTCAAAATCTGGAAATTGAGGCTTGATCAAATTTGCTTTATCCTAACCGTTGTTTGCTTTGAATTGCTTTGCATTATTTGATTTTCTCTTTGCTTGGGTTCTACTTTGTTTTAATTTGTTTCAGATTTTTTGAATCAGGTAGATGCTGTTTGTTTTTGAACTGGAATATTCTTTCCAAATTTATGAAGTTGAACTGCCTCTGAATTAAATCTTCGAGTTGCGCATGAACCAGGTTGAACATTGAAGTCTGAAAACTGGAATGCTTTGCCCTTATGATTTTATTTTCTTCTCAGGTGAAAGACTTTTTAGCTTGCAAAACAATGTAGTGTAATTAATGAAATCTTTGTACTGTAGTGATAATAAACAATGCAGTGTACTAAGTATGATATTCCGGCACGGCAGCATTCTGTTTGCAAAACAATGAGCGTAATTATAAGTTTGATAATTTTATATGTATGGTATATGTGCAATATGTTTATAGTGCTTGTGTACCAATATTTTGATATTCTGGCATATTTTGATATATATTGATATTCTGGTATGTATACTGAGATATGCGTGTAACGCAGTAGTGAGTTACAGAGCAGGAGCAAACATTATGTGCAACGGGTGTTAACCGTTGCTTTATGTGTGACGTTGGTCATAAAGCAACGGTTTTTAACCGTTGTTTACTTGGCAGAACGCAACGGTTTATGTCCGTTGATATTTTGCCCATTAAGCAACGGTTTGTAACCGTTGCTTAATGTACAGTAAGCAACGGTTTACACCCGTTGCCTATTGAAAATAAAACAACGGTTAAAACCCGTTGCTTTATGACCAACGTTTGTCTCTGTTTGCAACGGTTTTTAACCGTTGTCTTTGTTCAAGTTTGCAACGGTTACTACCCGTTGCCTTTCCTTCATTTGTAACGGTTTTTACCCGTTGCCTTTTGGACATAAAGCAACGGTTTTTTCCCGTCGCGTAATTCAACCACTCCTCTTTTGAAGACGGTTTTTACCCGTTGCTTTTTTCCTTAACAACGGGTTTTACCCGTTGTTAATAGCTTATAATGGTGTAGTGTATGTATGGTCCTCAATTGGAATTACACTCATCTGATTTCCTTTAGTAGTTATTTCGGGATTCCAGCACTTTAATTACTGCATGCTATTTCCATGATCTCATTCTATTCATGCCATATGCATGTGACCTTTGCTTATTTTATTTTCTGCTTAGTTTTTAAAGAAACTTTAATCTTTTTGCACTTTCTACTTAGCCTCCTTTTCTTATACAATTCAGGTACACAGTCATATATATTTAGGTGGTTAAAAATTATTCATACTATATTGTTTTTATTCCTCCCTTTAAAACAGCAACTCCTTTTTACATATCTATGTGATAAAAATTATACACACACAAGATTATTTATTTTCTTTTCTGGCAGCATGATTATATAAGTCATTTGAAACTTCATAAAACTCCATTGTATTTTGCTTTTTAAATTAAATGGAAAATTTCCCTATATATTAAATACATGTGCTTATATAATTGTTTAGACATGGAACTATATTTGTTTTAAGTCCAAATTTTTGATCACCTTAACTCCTTGCATCTTTATCAAACAGAAACTCCTATGCACATTTTTATTTACTAACAAGCTTTTCTGTTTTGATGCATCTTTTATTTTATTTTTATTTTAGGGTCATTACATACCCTCCCCCTTAAAGGAATTATGTCCCTATAATTTCTTTTAATTTTTCCAAATAAAAATACTAATCCATAGTCTGTTTTAATTCCATAACCCCATACTCACATTTTATGAAAGCAAGCAATCAATAAGAATATTCAGAAAATCATCACAAACTACTTAAACATACCTCTCCATCAGTAAACAAATTGGGGTATTTAGCCCTCATTTTGTCCTCCACCTCCCATGTACAATCATTGGTGTCCAAGCTCCATTGAATTTTTACTAGTTTGATCACCTTGTTCCTCAACTTTTTCTCCTCCTAGGCAATTATGCCTACTGGTTCATTTGCATAGACCAAATTCTTTTGGATTTGAATTTGAGTAGGTGACTCCAGAATTGCTCCTTCATCATGCACCCATTTTCTCAATTGAGAAACATGAAACACTGGATGCACACCACTCAACTCCTCAGGCAACTTAAGTTTGTAGGCCATAGCACCAATTCTCTGGATAATTTCATATGGTCCTACAAATCTTGGTGATAGCTTACCAGATTTCCCAAACCTGAACACCTTTCTCATTGGTGATACCTTCAGAAAAACATACTCTCCTACCTTAAACTCCATTGGCTTTCTCCTTTTATCTGCATAAGACTTTTGTCTTGATTGTGCTGTCTTCATCCTATGTCTAATTAACTCAATCATGTTGGAAGTTTCTTTAACATGATCTGGTCCTAGTAGTATACCCTCTCCTATATCCAACCAACAGGCAGGAGATATGCAGGGTCTCCCATTCAAGGCTTCAAAGGGAGCCATTCCTATTGTTGACTGGTAGCTATTGTTATATGTGAACTCTGCTAAATGAATGTGATCCTCCCAATTACCCCCAAAGTCAAGCACACATGCTCTCAACAGATCCTCCAATATTTTGTTTACTATCTCTGTCTGTCCATCACTTTGAGGATGGTAGGCAGTGCTTAAGCATAGTTGAGTTCCCATTGCTTCTTGGAAGCTTTCCCAAAATCTTGAGGTGAACAAAGTGTCTCTATCACTTATAATGGTCTTGGGTATACCATGTAGCCTTACCACTTCCTTAATAAATAATTGTGCAAGCCTAGTTGCATTTCTATCTGACTTTACAGGGACAAAGTGAGCTGATTTGGTTAGTCTATCAACAATTACCCATATACTATCATTGCCTTTCTTAGTTCTAGGCAAACCATCCACAAAATCCATGGAAATACTTTCCCATTTCCACTGAGGTACCTCCAAAGGTTGCAACATGCCAGAAGGCTTTTGGTGATCTGCTTTAATTTGTTGACAGGTGAAACACTTTGCCACATATCTTGCCACTGCTTGTTTCATTCCTGGCCACCAGTAGCTTCTTTTTAAATCATGATACATTTTAGTACCACCAGGATGTATAGTGTACTTGGTTTTGTGATGCTCATTCATGATTTCTTCCTTCAATTCTGCAATGTCTGGTACACACAACTTCTCATTCTTCCTCAAATACCCCTTGTGATCTATTTTAAAATTTTCCAACTCGATGTTGCTAAGTAACATTTCCTTCTTCTCCTTCAAATTTTTATCTTGGTCTTGCATGCCACCAATTTTCTCCACTAGATTAGATTTTACTGTAATCAATCCTAGTGTACCATATTCTACCATGTCATCATGCTCTCTAGAATTCTTTTCATTCTTGCTATATATGTCTGCCTCCCCAAGCATTACAAGGTTTTTAAATTCATCAATTATTAGACTTGCTAACCTAACTTGATGCCTACTCAAGGCATCTGCCACCCTATTGGCTTTTCCAGGGGTGTACAAAATATCTAGATCATATGCAGCTAGAAATTCCATCCACCTTGCTTGTCTCATATTCAAATCTTTTTGAGAAAATAAATACTTCAATGCTTGGTGGTCTGTAAATAATTCAAATTTTGCTCCAAGCAAATAATGCCTCCAAAGTTTTAATGCAAACACTATTGCAGCTAATTCTAGATCATGAGTTGCATATTTGGTTTCATTGGGTTTAAGCTGTCTTGATGCATATGCCACCACCTTGCCATGTTGCATGAGCACTGCACCTAACCCAGACCCACTAGCATCAGTGTATACAACCATTCCTTCATTTTCCTCTGGGATTTGTAAGACAGGGGCCTCCACCAATGCTTGCTTCAATTTCTCAAAGGCTTGGTCACACAGCTCAGTCCACACATATGGTTGGTTTTTCTTTGTTAGCTTGGTCATTGGTGTGGCTATTCTTGAAAAATCCTTGATGAACCTTCTATAATACCCCGCCAATCCTAAGAATGATCTCACTTCAGTCACTGTTTTGGGTCTACTCCATGATTGAACTGCAATGACCTTGCTTGGATCCACACTCACCCCTTGCTGTGACACTATGTGTCCCAAAAATTTCACTTCATGTTGCCAAAATGTACACTTTGAATACTTGGCTTTTAATTCATGTTCTCTAAGCCTGGATAATACTAAGTGTAGGTGCATAGCATGTTCATTTTCTGATTTTGAATAAATTAATATGTCATCAATAAATACCAAAACAAATTTATCCAAAAAGTCTCTAAAAATTCTATTCATCAAATCTACAAAATAGGAGGGAGCGTTTGTTAAACCAAATAGCATTACTAGAAATTCATAAAGGCCATATCTTGTATTAAAAGCTGTGTACTCAATGCTTTCCTCTGCAACCTTTATTTGGTGAAATCCAGAGGGTAAATCTAGCCTTGAAAATATTTTAGCTCCATGCAATTGATCAAATAGATCATCTATTCTAGGCAGTGGGTACTTATTTTTAATGGTTACCTTGTTTAAATCCCTATAGTCTACACATAACCTCATTGTTCCATCATGCTTCTTAACAAAGAGCACTGGAGAACCCCAATTGGAACTACTTGATCTTATGAATCCTTTCTCTTCTAATTCCTCTAGTTGATGTTTTAATTCTACTAACTCTTTTGGACCCATCCTATAAGGCTTCTTAATGATTGGATTTGTTCCTGGCATTAACTTAATTTTGAATTCAACTGGTCTATTCTGAGGAATTCCTCTCATCTCTCCAAACACATCTATGTATTTATTAACTACTGGAATTTCCTCTATTTTTAATTCCTTTTGAATTTCGTTTATACTCCAAATTTTACTAAAACATGTGTTCTTTGCTATTTCACTTAGAACTGTAATTCTTTTGCCTTCATTTGTCTCCAAAGAAATAGTAAGGTTTTCTAAATTTAAAATTGCTTTATTTTTCATTAACCAATCTACCCTCAAAATAATCCCAATACCAGGATAATTAAAAGTATATAGATCTGAATCAAAGCCATAACCCCCTATGATTAATTTCAGACCCATACACTTCATCCCTAATATACAATGACTCCCTATGGGCTGTGTACAGTTAAGGGTTGTTCAATAGAAACACAAGCAAGTGCTAACTTCTTTACAATTTCCAAAGATATTAGTGAATGTGAGGCACCAGTTTCATATACTACCGATATTGGTTGGGTATTGATTAGAATTATACCCTCAAGTTGCCCAACATTTCCAGTGGTGTTTGTTGCCAAAGCTCCTACCCTTGCTGTTTTCTTATGAGTCTCTGGGCAGTCCTTTAAATGTCCTATTTTGCCACAGTTATAGCAGCTTCCTTTAGGTATTTTAGGGTCAGGGCATTGGTTACTATAATGTCCAGCTTTTCCACAATTAAAACAATGAGTAAATTTCTTGCTTTCAGGTGCTATTGCTCCTTCCCCTTTCTTAACTCCTTTACTTGCATTTCTCTTGTCATAAGGTTGCACTTTGTTCTGACCTCCCCTCTTCTTATTGAGCTTCATGTTCCTGAATTTCTCTCTTGTGGTATCATGTTGCTCAAAGGAGAGAGTTAGATCAATCACTTGATCAAAGGTTTTGTCTTTGTATGGCAACATTGCCCTGGATAGATTGGGGTTCAAGCCTTGAATGTATCTTGCATTCTTTGCTTCTGCATTCCCTATCAACACCATTCCATATTTGGACAATGCTTCAAACTTCTGAGTGTACTCATTTACACTCATGCCTCCTTGCCTTAACCTAATAAAGTCTTCAAGCAGTGTGGCTTTGGCAGATGCTGGGATAAATCTAGCCTCAAGCATGTCCTTGAAATCATTCCAAGTAATGTTATTCTCTGGCCTTCCTACTATCACAACCTCCCACCAATCCAGTGCAACCCCCTTCAATTTCCTTGAAGCTATTTGTCTTTTCCTTTGGTCACTGATTTTCATATCTGTAAAGACTCTCTCCATAGTTCTTATCCAAGTTTGAACACCCATAGCTCCTTCAGTACCTTCAAAATCCTTCCTCCCAAATTGGTGCATGTCTTAAGCAGTTTGGAGAGCTCCTCATGAGGATTGTCTTGCCTTGGTGCCATTCCATCCCTCAAAGCCCTCACAAAATCCTCCATGCTTATCACAGGTGGCTCACGTGATGGTCCTGCACCTGTGTGATGTCTTGGTCCTAACATAATGTATAGATATAATTTTTAAGTTAGTTTATTTACCCCTATTATTTTTAGTATCTTTACTTTGCTTATTTATTTTATTTAGGTGTACTCTGTACATGTATCTCAAGCATACATTTCATTCAGTCATACAAAAGCATCCAACCCCAAGAATTCAATCAATGCATTCAATCATCCATATGCATACAATAATGTTTACTATGTTATTTTAAAACATAGCTCTGATACCAACTTTGGTGACCCCTTTAATTTTTACACATAGTTTTTTTTTTTACAAAATGAATATATAATTAAATCCCATAATGTTAAGTTTGAATATTAAGAAAATTCATAGATTCTTTTCCCAAGATCCTGGATGACCAATATAATTATACCAGTTCATGATTCACCTTAAAACAGCTCTACATATTTGATGATATGTATGCTTCTTTTGTTTTGTATGAGATGAAAATTTACAACAAGCACAATGCATAAGTGATTGAAATACACAGTGCACCTTTGTATATATTTTTTATTTATTATTTACTAAACTTCCTGCCTATACATGTATACGCCTGTAATCACCTAAAGTAATGTTTAAGTATTAATCTAAAAGTTTAACAGAGTTTTGGGGTGAAGACACTATGAAAATACTTAGTTGCAGGCTTAAGCAGACAAAACTGATTTTTATTTCCAGGTTGAACCACTTATAGTTTTCACTACATTTCAAGACAGGCTGGAATGCAAACTGGTGTGCTTGGAGTTTGTATTTCAAAAACTTGGAGTTTTTCTATCTTTTTCTTTGAACTGGAAGCACTTGCACAACCTGGATTTGTAGGGAAGTGATTCCAGGCTTATAAGGGTTTGACCCTTAACCATCTAGGCCGGTCATGATCCCATACTTACCACTTTCAAAACCATATATTTTATGTAAACAAAAATTCTACAAATGTTTTTCCTATCACAAGTTTGCTTCTACCATATCAAAGTTTTTCTGAGAATTTACTTTCTCAGGCTTTCAACACAAAACAAAAATATTTCCAAGTCCATTTCTTTTAAAACCCTTTTTATTTTGAAATCAAATGCATAAATATGAGTCATGCATTTTCTCAGAGATTATGCATCAATCAATATCTATTACAGGCCATGCATAATCCATTTTATTCAAAATTTACAAGCTCATTTTATTTTCTGGAAATCAGATATACTTGACTGTTTTTAATTGCCATCATTAAATCACAAAATAATTTCAAACCAAAGAAAACAGAGGCTAACATGCACACATATCATACTGATATGTTATACCAGTTTTCTCAGTTCCAAAAAAAAAGATGACCAGACATTTATAAGAACATCAACTAATTACTTGCCATCAGAAATCATTCAACAAAGGTTTAGCTAAATACATGTCATAATCCAAGCACTCAGAAAAATCTCCTTACAGTTTACTTTAACTACTAATGATAACCAGATCATTCACTACAAGCATCTGCAAATACAAAGCAAAGTTTCTCTTATTTATACTAGCAGCTAATGCTTCCTTCATCCATCAAGTCAACCTTAATTACATGCATGCAATTCACTGAGCTGCCCCATTTAATTGAGACACCCAGATGATTGCAAAAGCAACCAAAAGGGTCAGTTTACACTGGTATGAACATTAATAAATTTTATACACATGTTTACAGTTTTTTTTTTGAACTTATAACACTTGCATAATCTAGCAGTTTGTGAATTATGCACATCGGTAAAAATTGCCCGATAACTTCAAGTATACAACCATTCATTCAACAAATGTTCAACAAGCAATGCATTATTCATAACTTCATAAATAAACCCAGGTTTTGTTCTCCTAATTTCTCCCAGTTTTTTTTTTAATCAGGGCATCATATTAAAACATATTTAATTCAAATCCCTGTCCAGATGTATATAGCTCAGAGATTTAAATCTCATACCCCATTTTATTTTATGGTCTAAATCCCCCTGTCAAATGAACACAAGTATGCATTGTGAAGGAATCATCCAGATTGTTTTATTTATTCCAACACACAAAGGCCTCAAGGTGCACTTGCACCATGCATATACTTCCTGCCACCTGAAGCAGGCAGATCATTGACTAACCCCAAATGACCAATTTAATTTTCTTTCATTTATTCATAGGGTTTATTAATTTAATAAGTTCCCCCCTCCAGTTCTCTGCTTATTCATTAAGCACCTGTTTATGAGTTTACTCATAAATTCTCCAACCCATTCATGTTTCAGAAAAACATAAATACTTTCTAGTACAATCCTTTGTTATCCATTTAATTTTCTTACTACAGAGATTTACAACAGGTTTGTGGGCTTTCCAAAATAATTTAAGCATAGGATCCTACTATATTATTGTAAAAATATGGACAGAGGTGTTTGTTAAGAAAATTCACCAAAAACTCAGAAATCCTCCTGCCTTATTATTTAGAAAATAAACATGAGCCAGATTTCTATCTTGCTGCCTATGTCCTAAATAATTTAAATCCATACTTGACAATAATAAGAATAGAATAAAAACAAAATGCTCAAACCATTTTAACTTGGAAAAACTGTTATACAAAACTCCAAACAGAAATGCACAACAAACATCCATTTCATCCATATCAAACCATTTCAAAGATTTAAATAATTCTTATAATACTTTAGGCTGCCTACCAGAGGACTTAATGCCATTGCATAAAATGGATTAATGCTCACGTAGTATTTTCTTTTACTATCTTGCTCCTCCACACAGCAAATCCCTTCAGAGCTGCTTACCCATATTTCTCCTATTTTATTTTTGTTTTATCTTTTTTTTTCTTCTGAGATGATGATGGTCATGATGGTGTATAGGTTTTATAAAGCTATTTTAGGGTTTAAGGAAATGGGTAATTCCTTTGATACCCCTTTATTTTTCATGCACAGATCATACTTATGTATGGTCCTCAATTGGAATTACACTCATCTGATTTCCTTTAGTAGTTATTTCGGGATTCCAGCACTTTAATTACTGCATGCTATTTCCATGATCTCATTCTATTCATGCCATATGCATGTGACCTTTTCTTATTTTATTTTCTGCTTAGTTTTTAAAGAAAATTTAATCTTTTTGCACTTTCTACTTAGCCTCCTTTTCTTATACAATTCAGGTACACTGACATATATATTTAGGTGGTGTAAAAATTATTCATACTATATTGTTTTTATTCCTCCCTTTAAAACAGCAACTCCTTTTTACATATCTATGTGATAAAAATTATACACACACAAGATTATTTATTTTCTTTTCTGGCAGCATGATTATATAAGTCATTTGAAACTTCATAAAACTCCATTGTATTTTGCTTTTTAAATTAAATGGAAAATTTCCCTGCATATTAAATACATGTGCTTATATAATTGTTTAGACATGGAACTATATTTGTTTTAAGTCCCAATTTTTGATCACCTTAACTCCTTGCATCTTTATCAAACAGAAACTCCTATGCACATTTTTATTTACTAACAAGCTTTTCTGTTTTGATGCATCTTTTATTTTATTTTTATTTTAGGGTCATTACAAGAACGCCCGGATCAGTTTGGTAAACCAGCGTGAGAAACACACCAACTGAATTTATTAAATTACCAAACTTTTCCATAGTTTTCAAAACAAAAGTATCTCGTAAGACAAGTCCACAAATAAACACGGACATGTTTTTAACTTATGATAACTAAAACATATCATATCAAATCTCATGTTATATTATAGTAGTGTCTACTATATACAAATAATATTAATCATAGCCGAAATTGTTACATTGATTAAATTCCAGCATATATCCCAATTGGGTAATACAATCAAGATGGCGGGTACGTAGTGGTGTTTGGATTTCCATACAAATGACCAAGTGAAGGGACTACCTTCCGAAGGGGTACACCTCTAGATGGATGTCCCGAGGCACAGAACATCTGCCCTCTACCAACACAAGACCGACCCACCTCTATAACTAGATGGTACCAAATATGTCATCCTCCGGTCGTTACCGACCTTTACCGAGGGCCCTCATAGCATACAAACCACAATAATCAGATACAGGACGTCATAACGTTTAAAGATATACCTAGAAGAGGATGATCATATCCTAGTTGGGAATGACCCACTTAGCCCTGCTGCATCTAACCCTGTTTTGGTCATTTCCGGTTGATGAAGCTAGAGGTAACGATTACCTTTCACAATCACATATCACATCACTTTGAATGCCACACGGCCATTTCCGTTGACTACTAATTGCCTTCCGCAAAAATACAACCCTTAAGCACATAGTCTCAAGGAGGGTGTTAAGCTAAGAGAAGTTGCCTTCTCCGCCATCACTGATGTACGTTTGTAAAAAGCAATGTTCGTAATCTGTAGAAATGCAATGTCAGACAAACATCCGTACAAGTTGTCCAGGAACAGGACAAACCGAAGGTACTTTTCTACCACATCCTGTCGGGAAATCCCTAGGATTAGTAGCGAGTAGTCCTCGCTTTGGATATTTCATAATGAAGAGACCACTGCTACTGGATGTATATTGGGATTTTAACCCCAAACGATCAACAAGTAGCCCCCTACTATGAAAATCCAGAATATCAATATCATCACAAGGAACCTGCACAATCGTCGCATATACGTTGGTCCGAAGTGGTTTTCAGATAAATCTGATCCCGGTCTCTTCGCACCAACAACGCAAAAGCGTTTCTCAACCTCACACAGAAACTAAGTTTCATAGACTTATCACGTTTCCAACTTTCAACTTGCTATCCTTCCGGCCAAGAAGGAAGCTCGATAGATTGGAATAATGCTCCGCACTATACAAAACAAAATCCTCAACACAAATGACAATCAAGCCTACACAGAAGGCTACGAACTAAGTGTACGACTAAATAGTTCCCCCATCAAGTCGAGGAACTAAATTTTTTTGGGGCAATTTGATAGTCGGTTATTTAACTATCAAAGCAAACAAACAAATATTGAGCACCATAAACAATCACTAGGCTCTTTAATTAATCTTTTATTAATTAAATCAATTGCCAAATATTCACTTCAGATTATCTTTAAAAAGATATATTCTCAAACATTTCACTTCTATATTGGAAAACATTTCCAAATACTTATTTAATAATAAGTAATTCACAATTCAATTTATTTTCGACACTTAGAAAATATTCTATATACTTAAATCAGGATTAAGTATATATTTTATTCTTTAAGGAACATATTCTCTTTAAACACATTTATTTGGGTCAAAACGAATGTTGCATAAAACATCGTTACGACAACCAAAAATCAATAGTATAGGGATTCGAAAGTTAGACAGATATATGAATCCCAATACTATACAAAAGCATTTCCTTTCGAAAATCATTTACTATAACAACAGTGTTATAGTCCATCATTTCCTTATTTCTCGAAAATGTTTATTTCAACAATGAATGTTGAAATCTACGGTTTCGATCCTTGACACATTTTAAAACATCTTTTAATCATTCAACTCCATTTAAAAGATCACTTCCCAAAACATTTATTTAATATATTATTCACTGTCCAAAATCGTGAATATAATTCATTTACCAAATTAAAGCTTCTACACATTTAATTCAGAATTATCCACTGTCCAAAATCGTGGATATAAATCTCTAACCAAATTCAGCACTTCTACGTATTTAATTAAAGGATTATCCGCTGTCCAAAATCGTGGATATATCTCCTTTAATAATTTCTATACTTACTTATCAAATTTATTTGATTTCGGATTTATAAAACAATGTTTATAAATTCCATTTTCATTTTATAATAACTACTATACATATAATCCCTTATTAACCAATTCCATTTATAACTCAATTTTACACCCAAAAACCAAAATTATAAGTTAATTACTTATAATTCATTTATTAGCAAAATTCATTCATTTCATAACTTCACAAATTATAAATCTTATTCACTTATAAAAATCCATTTATAACTCCAATTCAACACTTATAAAATTCCTTTATAATTCCTTCATTCTGATTTATAAAAATTCAATTTCATAAATCTTATATATAAAACCATTTATAATAAATCGAAAATCTCAGTTTATACTATTTCACAAAATCATTAACTCCATATTTCAAAAATTCACCTTTCAATTATATTTCTCAATTATCATCATTTTTATAACTTAAAAATTATAACTTTTATTTATTTAGAATAAATCAATTTCCTTAACGATTTAAAAATCAATAAAATGTTTATTTTCAAAATCTCTTAAAACTCCTTTTAAATTTGAAATCATTACTATAACATTTTTAATTTTCCAAAAATAGGCCCAATGCTGCAACAATGCCAAATACATCCCCCACGGCATCCAAACATCATATATCAATATGATAACAGAATATATCGCAAATATGTGTAAATAAACCAATACAGGTGAGGAATCCAGTTGGATCCCTCTAACCTGTCACCTGCAACAACTATACATATTGGAATATGTGTACAATGTCCGCTTCAAGGCAAACGCGCATACAAAAGGTCATCCGCTCATACACAGGAACGTATAGGGTCTCATCTGCTCCAATAGGCAGGTATATATCCAAATATCAACCAATATATCATATATCATCCAAACAACCAACAATCATCATAAATTATATTTATTCTCAGTTATATAAAAATATCAGTGAGTCAGAAAGAGTGAGTTGTACTCACTTTGCTTGTAGTCGTCGCGTTAGCGATTTATTCCGATTAA
Organism: Allium cepa; assembly: GCA_030765085.1. Lineage (NCBI taxonomy): Eukaryota > Viridiplantae > Streptophyta > Magnoliopsida > Asparagales > Amaryllidaceae > Allium > Allium cepa. The sequence goes on from CM060935.1 coordinate 29,170,967, forward strand.
AATTAAAGGAGCGTTTAATTTCAATCAAAATTTTTACTAGCTTAAATAAATCCCAATCCAGCTCTATAATGTAGTGCTCTTCAATACAAACCCAATGCAATTCATTTCGTGCGAAACGGACCTCGTATGACAAAGTTATGCTATTTTAAAGTTTGCACGAATTTAATATTATATAATTTACAAAACTTATTTATTTTAAAACCCTACTTTTTTCTCTTCCGCTCGATCTAGCTTGGTGAAATCTCGGCCATCCGTGTTTTCTTCTCCATCATTCACGGTTCCAGGAAGAAAAACGAACCCACAAGCCGTTCGAAAATTTTACAAGCCACACCCACCAACGACGACGAGAAGATGATCGTAGAGTACCACTTCGAAGACCTATGCGAACTCCACCTTTGCCCTGAGACCGGTCACGCTCGGCCCTTGCACAGCCTCGAAAAACATGAACGAACGTGGGGGCTTTACGCGCGATTTCCCATCGATCTACTCAACCATTTTTGATCGTAGCCGTTGAATTGAACGATCTCGTGATGATCTTCGATGTTGTAGTTGGAAGTTTTCTCTAATTATTCATGGATTGGAAGAAATTATAGGAAGAAGATCGGTGTTTCTCGGCCATTAAAGTGCTTGCTGGCGGCTAGCCCTAGCATGGATTAGGGTTTAGTAAAATGAGAAAATCCAGGGGCTTTTACAAAAAATTTATGGACACTATTCATCCGAAAATTTTCCGAACTTGAAACGAAGCGAGCCGCCTGGCGTTTATAATGTTTTACCCCTATACCGAACGCAATGGAATATATATAGAGAGCCAATTCGATTGTATTTGGAAGATAGTTTTCAAATCGAATTATTTAAATTTAAAATTTACTTAAACAAATTTCTACGCGTTTTAGCTCTCCCCGGACAAACCGTGAGTCCGATTGACACGAAATTTGAAATCTTACAATAATATAACATTACGGATCTAATGAAACTGGTTTCGTCGAAATCCGAGACTGTTTGAAAATCGGCTATTTTTACACGCCAATTAAATATTAAAATATTCAATTTCTGCAAATTAACTTTTAATTCGATTTTAAAAGTTCTCTAACATCATTCTAATTCAAATATGATTTAATTCAACTTTATAAATAATTTTTATTCATATTAAATCCAGATTTCAATTATATACACAATTTCAAATATTAAATTAACAATTTAATTATCCAACTAAATCAAGATATTCGAATTAAAATTTATTCAGCTTGTTAAATTTACTCGTGAATATTTAGAATCAAATAAATTTACGAATTCCAAATGACTAAAATTCTGGGTCGTTACAAATATAGTGCCATAGTTTGGTGTATAATGCCGTACTCAGCGTAAAATTCCTCAAAAGGAAATTCATATTCTCCTCCTCTATCACTTCTTAAAGCTTTAATTTTCTTGTTGAGTTGATTCTCAAATTATGCTTTATAATGTTTAAACATGTCAAATGCTTCATCCTTGCTTCTATGGAAATACACATAGCAGTACCTAGTACAATCATTAATAAACGTAATGAAATACCTTTTTCCACCTCTAGTTTGACACATTTTCAAATCACATACATTAGTATGTATAAGGTCTAGAGGTTCAGTTCCTCGTTCAACATGATGAAACAAGGTTCTTGTCAATTTTGCTTCTGCACAAATTTGACATTTATAGTTGGAGTCTATGTTACATTTTGGTATACATTCTAGATTAATCATTTTTCGTAGTATATCAAAATTCACATGCCTTAATCTAGAATTCCATATGTTAGAAGAGTCAATAATATAAGCAAAAGATTCTCTTTTATTCATATCAATGTATGGTACAACAGTTGTTACATTTGCTTTGAATAAACCATCACATACATATCCTCTTCCTACATACACTATATTCTTTGATAATACAAACTTATCGGCTACAAAGGTTAATTTGAAACCATGCTGGCTAAGCAAGGACGCTGATATCAAATTCATGCGGATTTCTGGAACGTGAAGAACATCACTCAGAGTAAGCTCTTTTCCAGAAGTTAGCTTCAGCATAACTTTTCCTTTGCCTTCTACCTTTGATGCAGATGAGTTGCCTATGAAAAGTTGTTCGTCATCAGTTGCAATTTTATAAGTTGTAAACATCCACTTATTTGCACATATGTGTTGTATGGCATCTGCGTCTACAAATCATTCCTTTGAATTACCAATAAGGTTGCATAATGATATTACTGCACATAATCCATATCAGAAATGCCATCTGTAACTTCAGCCGTATTAGCTTCTGATTTCTTCTTTTTGGGAGCGCGACATTCGGCTGCTTTATGCCCCTTCTTTCCACAGTTATGGCAAGAACCTTGAAATTTCTTGTTTGATTTCTAAGGCGCATTCTCACGTTTTCTCTTGTTAGGTTTGTCTGACTCAACAAAATTTGCTTTGGCAGCCATATTCTAAGAGATCTTTTTCTCAGAATTTCTATTATCATCCTCAATTCGCGGACGAACTATGAGTTCTTCCATTATCATTTCCTTACGCTTATGATTAAGGTAATTTTTGAAGTCCTTCCATGATGGAGGAAGTTTCTCAATGGCGGCGGCAACCTGGAATGATTCGCTAAGCGTCATCCCATCATCTTGCAGGTGACGGATGATCAGTTGTAGTTCTTGAGTCTGGTTGATCACAGTCTTTGCATCTACCATTTTGAAGTCGAGAAATTTACCAGCGATGAATTTTTTCATGCCTGCATCTTCAGTTTTGTACTTCTATCCGAGGCCACCCAGAGTTCCTTGGATGTTGCAACAGTACAATAGACATTGTAGAGGCTATTATCCAGACCATTCAGAATATAGTTTTTACACGTAAAGTCTAAATTTTTACAGACATTTGCGGCCTCCACTTTGATTGCATCGGGTTCGAGTTCGCAAACTTCAAGAGCATCTTCGGTTAGAAACTTGGCGAGGCATAATGTTGTTAGATAAAACATCTTCTATTGCCAACACTTAAAGTCCATCCCATTCGAATTTTCTGGCCTTTCTCCATGAGATAGTGCCATTGTCGAAAGCAGAGGCGCTGGCTGAGCGTTTGTCACTGTCTGCATTGGTGCGGCGTTGTTGTTGTTGTTGCTATTTTTAAACATCGTCGTCTACAACAATCAATATTGTTTCAAGAATGTTATTCGTAACCACACAAAAGTGTCACGAATCTTGTAGCAACTTCAATAATGTTACTAAACTAGTCGTCCGAGTCCAGAAAATATCTATTTCCTTGAAACAATATCGCCCCCCCTTTATATGCACCAGAGGATATGAGCAATTTGTCTCCCAGGATGAAACGGACCGGCCCCGATATGCTGTGCATGCAGACGGAGCGATGACGAACGGAAGGAATTATAGAACTGAGAACAGAGTTCTAGGAAGAGGAACGGAATGAAGAAGAAGTATTTCTAAGTGAGTAATCTCGTTCTACAGGCCCCTATATATAGGCTGGAGGAGGTGCCTATTCGGAGCGGTCGTGACTGTTGGAAAGGTTGCTACCCTTTAACTGAAAAACGCATGCGCACAGGTGCAATGTTCTAATTTTGAAGTTCAAAATTAGCCGTTTCAGCGTAGCAGGCCCAAGTAGCAGACGGAGGCCCATCTAATCACGAAACCCCAAGAGCCAACCTAAGTGGAAGATGGAGGCCCATCTAATAACGTGACCCCAAGAGCCCCAAGGCCTAAGGCATAATCCTTGACATTTTAATATTAATATGATGGCCCAAAGCCCGCATCTAAAGTCTTCATGTCTCCTTCTTCTTTTCTTTTGATTTAGTATATTGGGTTGTAGTATATGTATATGGTAGTATTGAAACAAATATTCCACTATTTGGGACTCTGTTTCAATACACACAATACCCAAAATCTCTCTTTTTTCCCTAAACACTTCCTCATTCATATTTTAACAATAATCACCTTTACGCAAACCACTAAAACATCATGCTACCTTGCTCATCTCCTTCCTCTACATCACAATCACCGACTAATACATCAGCCATTATAACTATGTCCTTCCAACCCCTTCACTGCATCACGCTACCTCCGCCTGCCAAATCTGACAACCATCATGTTCACTATCCAATCAAAAACCACCAAACTCTAAAAATCTACCAAATTCAACCACCTCCGTCACCACTTCGACCCCTATTCAAACCACAACAGCTACTTCAACCATCAAAAATAGCCACTCAAACACTCTTCCATCCCTCCACCAAACCTTCCTCTGCCTAATCGCAAAAACCCAACGCAACCATCCATAGTCATCAATATACCTGAGCAAATATTCCTCATCAGTGCAAAGAACACATGCTACCTCATCATTGCCTAAACTAGCCTCGCCTCAATCACATCTCACCAATTGAACCACACAACAATTTCCTTTACCTAATTCGACCAGAAAGTCGAAATCCAGAACCACTCGGAACACCAATCTGCCTTTACAACCTAACTCCAACAAAATCGCGACCCCTCGACGACTTGAAACCAATCATCGCGTGGCCGCAAACTCCACTGCTCCCTGCAATTTTATGCTAAATCGAATTCACAAAACCAACAAACAACAGCTTTTTTTAAAACTAACAAAAGCAAACTATTTTGTTTGAAGATTTTTTGCAAAACAAACTAAAGCAAACTATTTTTTGAAACAAACAAAAGCTTTTTTATAGGAGAAGAGTTCCTTTTTTGTTGAAAAAAGAAAAACGAATTTATATAAAAAAAATTTAAGTTGAGCCCAACAAACGAAAACCCCACAAGTCCAAATCCAAAGCAATCATTTTCAATCCCTTTTTGGATTGCAAAAGGATCTACTTGCCAAATAATTGCGTTGTACTGCTTGCTTGTTTAAGAAAATTATAACTTTTATATAAATTGCTAATAATTCTACACGTTCTAGTATTCTTTTCTTATCTCTTGGTTTTGTTTTTTTGCATTGTTGGTTGCTTGTATTTTAAAAAAACCAAAAAAAAAATCTCATTTGTAATAGCATTGTTAATATATTTTTAATTTGATTTCATCTTATTTTCTTTCCTATGGGCAATACCCAACTTCACATAAGATAAGGGATTTCATCACCTTTTGCTTAGCCCACAAATTACATATCATCTTAGAAGTTGACTAATAATAATGGTTAGATGTTGGACTTAAGAGAGTCACGAGTCCATCTAAGGCAAAATTGTATACTAACAAGTGGATTTCTTGGCGTTTAATGTATCGACCCGGTGTTTCGAACCATTCGCATCCACACATGTCGGACTTGAATTGCCCAAAATAACAGATTGTTAATTTGTATTTGGCAAAGCTCAACATATACAATAAATAAATCAATCACAAAATCACAGACATAGAGTAGTATAACAATATGCAGCGAAAAGATAAATAGTAGTTGTGAAGCTACTACATAAACAACAGAGTTTGAAATAAAATACAATAGAATATCTCAAATACAATGTAGTCTCGAATACAAACAGATGACAAGTCCAAACTTCACCTAGTTGAATACAATAGAATATCTCAAATAAAATTGTATACTGACAAGTGGATTTCTTGGTGTTTAATGTATCGACCTGGTGTTTCGAACCATTCGCATCCACATATGTCGGACTTGAATTTCCCAAAATAATAGATTGTTAATTTATATTTGGCAAAACTCAGGATATACAGTAAATAAATCAATCACAGAATCACAAACACGGAGTAGTATAACAATAGGCAGCGAAAAGATAAATAGTAGTTGTGAAGCTACTATATAAACAACATAGTTTGAAATAAAATACAATAGAATATCTTAAATACAATGTAGTGACGAATACAAACAGATAACAAGTCAACACCACATGCATAGTTGTTAAAGTTGTTTTCAGTATTGGCAGAGAGTATGACAATATCCGATCCCGGTCTCTTTAACAACCAAGCGGTTATTTCACATCGTGCTCATTTCATTTCAAATAGTCCATACTTCATATCAAAATATCGTATTCATTTCAAACCGTATCAATTTGATACCATTGTTCACTTTAAACAATATTCATTTTCAAAATGTAATACTTTAAAAATTTATAAGACTTTCAAAGTCACAACACTTCAAAATCATTACGCTTTAAAATCATAACGCTTTGAAATCACAGTTTAGATATTGAAAATGTTATATAAAATAAATAGTTATAAATTAAAATAGTTTATATGATAAAATAATTTGTACATTAAAATAATTTATATGCTAAAAATACCTTATATAATAAAAATAGTTTCCTCCAATTTTGCAGATCGATTTAAATCATCTTGAATCCTAAAATTCAGTTTAAATCAATTCTAGTTTAACCATTTCAATTTGAAGTTCAAAGGTTCAAGTTTTAAATATTCAAAAATTTACAAGATAAATTTCATTTATATTTAACATTTTAACTTTAAATTTATCCAAATTGGAAATTATTACCTTAACCATTTTTATAAAAGTTTATATAAATTCTAGTTTATATATTTAAATTAATATTAAAAATTTAATCTCTATTTTATTCAAAATTGAGAATATTCATTTAATCACTTTTTATCAAATCAAGTTACAAAACAAGTTTTAATCATATCATTTCAAAATTTCAAAAACTAATAAGTTTAAATCAATTCTTATTAAATTCAATTATTATCCAATTTAAATTCCAAGTCAACGTTAATTTATCTTCTCAACCTTTATTATGAAAGTTGAAAAATCCATTTATAAATTTTAATAAATATTTAAACATATTATATACAAATTAAATTAAATTATTCTAAATTAAATCTTATTATTAAATTTATTTTATATTAAATCTATTTCTATATATTTTAAAATAGTAAAATTATAAGTAAAATCTTTAAAATTATATTTTCAAAATTAACTTATAAATTTAAATTTTTCAAAACAAGCAAATTTTAAAATCTAAATTTTAGACATATATAAAATAACATTTATATATTATATTATAAAATCAATATTTAATAAAACCATATATTCCTTTCAAAACTTTAGAAATCATTTTCAAAATATTGACCAACAGTGTCCGTATATAATTTTCTGTCCTATGGTCAGGTAATACGGATTTTTATCATTTGAACCGGCAATTTAAATATTACGGGTATATATAATTTCGACCGCACTCCCAAAAATTTAAAAATAAATGAAAATCGCTTGGGTTTATGATTTCAACCCATATCGATTTTCTTTAATTCTGCAAAATCGTTCAGGTGTGTATCATTTCAACGCATAAGGAATTCTAAAGTAACACGTTGCAAAGTGAGAACAAATGTGATAATAGTAATAATGTCAACAGCAGACATATATCATCAGTAACAAATTAAATATATACAATAGGATATAGTGTCATACATCATAGGTGAATAATTGCAGATAATGGAATATCATATTTAAAATTTAAATTACTGGCAATTCAAATTTAATAGCATATTTCAATTTTCGTTTCTAGTGAAATTAAATTTAGTGACTATAAGAATGTTAAACGTGAGTGATTGCTCATATTTCGAGGCTAGAGAGAGAACATGATAAGCACATGGAACAAATTCGACAATCGACCAATGCAAACAATAAATCTCAAAGCAATGTAGTTGAACCCAGATTTGACGAACAAAGTTGATAAATAGGAATCAATGCAAACAAATTAAATCAGTTTGATATAAACATAATATATATATATTATTGTTATCATTATTTTCTTTTTTAGAATTTAAGTCAAATATTAAAATAAAACATATATAAAATTAAAGATCATTATCCTTACAACACATATATAATAAAATAAAATAAAATATTCTTAGGGATATTCAAAAATCGTTATTTATTAAACACATCAAATCAAATCAAATTATATATATATATATTATATTTCAAAATCTATATACACTTTAAAATCTATTATCTATATATATATAGTATTTAAATCAAATATCTATATACATAATATATAATGAAACATATATATGTATATATAGGCAAACTTATTTTCTAGCAAATTTCTATTAGCATACAACATACTATATATACACCCTTCTCTTACCTTAAATCTAAGAATAGAACGATAAGCCACAACTTTAAAAATATAATATATATATATATATATATATATATATATGTGTATGTATGTATATAAATATATAATATTTTCCACTTTACTGTATACATATGTAACACGCAACAGCTAAACGCTATTGCAATAAAAAAACAACTATAAAAGAAGAATAAATATAAAACAAAATAGCAACTCGTATACATACATACACACACACACACACACACACACACACATAAACCAGCTGTATACTACTTTTACAAACTCATATAGAATAAAGGAATTTGAACTTTATAATATATATATATATTATAATTTAAAACTTTATGTATATTTTAAATAAACTGTCACTATATATATTATATAACAAACACATAAACCCAGATATTGAAACAAATAATATTTTAAAATGTAAACATATATATATATATATATATATATATATAATATAAGAGAAATAAGGTGGTTGAGCTTCTTGTTGAAGAGGCATTGGGGCAAGTATATGATGGAAGGCGGCACAGGCGATGGAGTGTGTTAGTCGGTTTACGGGGAGTGAGGGGATGAGGAAGAGCAGTTTTGGTCAGTTAAAGGTGGAGTGAAGAGTGGGTAGCTGCTGTGGCTATGGCACGGAGGTAGGGAGGTGGAACGGTTGCTGGAGTTGGCTGCGGTGCATGAGGCGGGTCTGAAGGTTGGGTCGAAGGCAGTGATTAGGTTGTAGGCTTTGGGTTTTGGCGAGGAGGTGGTGGCAGTTTCGTTGAGGGTAGTTGTTGCTATCATAGGTTGGTAGTAGTCCGGTCGTGGAGGGCACGGAGTCGATGGAGAAGGTTGGCGTGCGGAGGTGGTGCTCGCATGAAAGGTGGAGGTGATGAAGGAGGTAGTATTAAATGCAATGGCCATGAAAAAAAGAGGCTCGAGACACAAAAAAACTGGAAGAAAGAAGAAGACGCACCTAATTTCAATCCAAATCCAACTATGTAAACCTTTATATTTTTATTTTATAAGAAGTGTGCATGAAAGAAGAAGATAGGTGAGATGAGAAGGCAAAAGAAGAAGGTATGTGAGGACGTGCAGTCCAAGCAGGAGTGAATAAATTCAAACCTGTGTACTTTTCTCAAAGGGACATATAACAAAAAATGAGAGGGTGAACACGAAAAGGAACAAACCATTAAATATATTAAACTACAATGGGAATAGTAAAAGGCCGAAATAAATTTAGGAATATAAAAAGGTTACTGCTGTTACATTGTTGGATAATGGAAAGACACACGGCCGAATGGTTCAACGGAGTACTGATACAATCAATCATTTCGTTGATTTTTGTCACGTATCAGATGTCGAATTATAGAAATGAATATACTACGGAGATCAGCACGACGTGACAAATAGAATGGTACATAGAAATTAGTGATAAGATCATCCTATCAAAAGTCAATATTTGTTTCCAAATTGCTGCAATTTAGCCGAAAATAAGATATACGGAGCTAGAGAATTTAAATATGACAAAACGAAATATGACGTCTCACTCAGAAAATGATTTACAAATTTATTGTATAAAATATTCAAATTTTGAAAACAATGTATTTTCATCAATTTAACTGATTATAAATTGAAAACTACACAAAAAATTTACTTTCATATTTTCCAATAAAAATTTGCTAGTTACTATGTCGAAATAGACATTTTTTGTGACGCCCCACCTCTATACTCACGCTAGCCAAGGACACTACAGAGTAATGTAGTCAACTAGCACGAAGAATAAGGCTGTTGAGGGGCGACCATCCGTGTAATTACTTTGTGCAAGCGCCGATATGACAGATAGTATAACATGCATTTCATTTCAAGAGGAAATTCGACATACCGATGCAAACACAAAGCTATTACACGGTCGCTATATGATCTTCGGAAACAAATCTAGAAATAATCATAACAAAATCAGGCACAGATATCCATATCACAAAGGCGGAAATAGATATGAACATAACACATAAAAGTGTTCATCGGAGTAGTGGTCAAACAAGATCCATAATATCATAAAAGAATAGACATAAGTGTTAGACAAAAGAATATGTATACATCAAGTAGTCTCTATCTCAAATGTATAACAACTATATAATGTTCCCAGAAGATGAGTCAAGCAGAAGCTCCTGTAACATCTTGGTCTGAACTGAGTATTTTTTAATAAAAAAATAATAAATGGATCAGTCTAGCTATAAAAATCAGATAAAATGAGATAGGAGAAGAGATGTGAAAAAAAGTACGATAACAATAATGCCATACTATGAAAAGTATACATTAGACAACACAAAAATCATACAATATCTCAAGAATCTCAAAGCACTAAAAGGAATGTCATATTCTTTATTTTATTCACCAAACCACGAATATTGATAAATATATCAATGCCAATCACAAAATTGATAAATCACAAATTCTAGAAATCATCAACTAGAAATCCAGAAATCACAAAATGGGGGAGGCCTATCACAAAACGGGAGCATGAAGGCTCTCCAACACGTGTATCACAAACGGGATGCTATCCCATGGTCGCTAGCCATAAAGCCGGCGCAACGACGTAGTACAATATCGATACGCTCGAGGAACATGAAACTCAAATAATTCGGCACAAAGACGTAGTACAACGGTACGCCCGATGAACCTGATAAGGCAGACAATGACGTAGTACGTCCGATGAACCGAACTCTATAAATGAGCATGGGTCGCTAGCCTACAAAAATGAGTCGAAACTCCAAAGAACCAATAGGTCATTAGCCTATAAACGAAATGAGATAAAACTCAATAAAACGAGCTATAGTCCCTACGTGGACAAAGAGACATCGCATATCGCAAGTCTAAATCACAAAATGATCATCATTGATCAATAAAAATTGTGAATTACACTAAGCTAGTAAATAAATGAGTTCTGCTTCATGTCCCATAACCACTTGCTTAACTTAAGTATTTACGAACAAATTGTAGATCTCCACTCGAAAATTGTCACAAGTATTTCAATCGAACAAGTCCAAAAATTAACCGATGAAGTAAACGCAAGCGTTTCATACCACTTGTTTTGCTAAGCCATTTAATTAGATTTTCTCACACGAGCGAGGTAAAGGTTTGTATATGCTAAAAGGTTGGAAAACGGTTTTATAAAGAGCTTTGTATTAAATATAGAGTTGAAATCATCTTTGTAAAAGAGTTTGAATATTTACTACTAGTATAGAAACCATTTTATTTTGAAGTGACAAATCACAAAAAATGATTGTAGGAACAATCAATCACCAAAAATTCAAATACGAAGACGTGTATCAAATCCATAGAAATCGATACCGAATCCAACAAGATGGATATTCCCAAAAGTCTCGAAGTAGAAGTCATCAAAGTCGATAATAAATGATAACAAAAATTTGGATAATCATGAATTGATTAAAATTGGAATCTCAAGCAAAACAGGCAAATTGGGCTGAAGCAAGCAGGTCAGTCAACGGGACCAGATGGTCAATCAACGGACACAGAACCTGGAAACTTTCAGGTTTCCAGGTCAATCGACTGGACCATCAGGTCAGTCGACTAATACGGGGATAGAGAATTCTCTGCCCCTTGGTTCAGTCGACTAACCCACTGGTTCAGTCGACTGACCCACTGGTTCAGTCGATTGAACCTACTTCATCAACAGTTTCAACCTTGCCCCATTGTGGGGGCAAAACCCATAACACGGAGCGGAAGTGAATGAGCGAGCGACGACGACTAGGGATTTATGCCTAGCGACAACCCGGCCTTGTATGGCTCTTCGAAACACCTCACTAACGTGTTCGAACATCAATGCTTGGATTTTTAAAGATTTGGCCTCAAAATACCAAAAATTGGAATATTCACCAATTCAATCCAAATCCAATGCAAATGAACATAAATAAGTGTTAGGAGTTCATACCTAACATCAATGATAGCTATAGAATAGATGTGAGTTCAAAAACTCACCTTTTACACAAAAACAAGGAATGTGAAGCTTGAAAACAAAGGAAGATCAACCACTCTTCAATCTCAACTCTAAAAGCTCTAATCTAAGATCATAAGCAAAAATATTTCAAATTACATTATAGGAAAATTTTGAAATTGGAGAGAGATTGAGATGGAGAAGAAGAAGGAAATGCGTACCTAAGCTTCTCTTTGATTTTTGGAGCTAAAACTTGGATTTGCAAATGAAGCTAGGGCTTAGGAATTCCTAATCTCTTTTCTCTTCCCCTTTTTTTCTTAAAGCTTGAAGGTTAGGAAATAAGAATGGATGAAGAGGAGAGGGGGTGGAGATAGGGTCTTATATTAGGTTATTAGGCTGAAACCCAAACCCAAAGCCCTAAGGGAAAATGTCAAAATTCAAGCTAACTCCAAACATATCGATGTTTATACTCAAAAAGGTCGCAAACGCCAATTTGAACTCAATGCAAGTGGTCTCGAGTCCCAATTCATCTATTTGCAAAAAGTAGCTTTTTGGACATAAATCCGACTAACGATGTTATATTTAAATATACAATCGTAAAATATGCGGGTTGTTACAGACTCCCTCCTTAAATAAATTGCGTCCTCGCAATATTTAAGAAGGAAATAAAGAGTAACAACCATAAAATCATATCAACACAAAAGAAAATTTAAGTAAGAAGTCCACCTCTAATGAGCACGAGAGAATAAGTCTGAATGTGATCGCTCGATGAATTCTCTGGATTCCCAAGAGCAATCCTTAAGATTTGAGGACCATTGGAGTTTCACAAGCGGGGCATCTTTATTTCAAAGGTGTTTAACCTCCATAGAAATGATACGAACATGATGTTGCTCATAAGTCAAATTAGGCAAAACTTCAACTTCTTCCACAACACCGGACTCAAGAATAGAATCGGAATCTCGAAGGCATTTCCGTAACTGAGAAACGTGAAACACATCATGAATAGCAGAAAATTGAGCCGGCAATAAAAGGCGATAAGCCACGGAACCAATGAATTCGGTGATGGGAAACAGACCAACATATCGAGGCGCTAACTTTCCCGATTGACTGAAACGCACAACACCCTTCATAGGTGAAACACGAATAAACACCAAATCTCTCACAGAAAATTCTAATTTTCTTCTTCAGTTATCGGCGTAGGATTTTTGTCTACTCTGAGCTTCTTTCATCCTATGGAAAATAAGGTCAATCTTTTCTGTGGAATCACAAATAAAGTCTGGACCTAAAACCAGCTTCTCACCATCCTCAAGCCAACAAGAAGGAGATCGACATGGCCTTCCATAGAGTGCCTCAAAAGGTTCCACACCAATACTAGATTGGAAGCTATTATTATAGGAAAACTCAATGAAAGAAATATGATCTTCCCAACTTCCACCATAATCAAGAACACATACACGAAGAAGATTTTCAAGAGTTTGATTCACATGCTCGGTTTGTCCATCGGACTGAAGATGATAAGCGGTGCTAAAATTAAGCTTCGTTCCCAAAGCTTTTTGAAGACTCTTCCAAAATCCACTAGTAAACAATGGATCACGATCGCTAACAATAGAAGTAGGAACCCCATGCAATTTAACAATTTCTTTAACAAAGAGCTTAGCCAAAAGAGGTATGGTCCGATTGGACCGACGGGAATAAAATGGGCGGATTTTGTAAGTCTATCAACTATCACCCATAGGCTATCATGACCCGAACGAGAATGGGGACGACCTTCAATAAAATCCATTGAAATTTGATCCCACTTCCTAATTGGAATGTCCAAAGGTTGCAATAACCCTCCGGGCTTTGATTCTCGGCATTAACAAGTTGGCAAGTCATACAACGCTTAATGAAGTTAGCAATATCAAATTTCATTCAATTCTAATAATAAAGTCGCTTCATATCCGTGTACATTTTACTACTATCGGGATGAATGGTAAATTTAGAACGATGAGAATCTTTTAAAATGTCTTTACGAAGATCACTAATATATAGCACGATAAATCTACCAAATTTTAGAATACCGCCACAAGCATTAACATCAAAGTCTTTCAAACCTTCAATATCAATTTTGTCCCTACGACATTGGCTAAGAAGAGCCAATTTGGGATCTAGCTTTTGAGCATCAAGAATGCGGTCTAAAAAAGAAGGATGAGCCACAAGGCTACATGGAATAATAGATGAACATAAATGGATTCACGATCTCGAATCTCGCAAGTGGACAAAATCCTGACATCATTCCATTCGGATATCATCATAGAAACAACCGGTTGTTGCTTACGACCAAGTGCATCGACAACATGATTCCCCTTTCCGAGAGTATAAAGAATATCAAGATCATAAGATGCAAGAAACTCGAGCCAATATTGTTGACGCAAATTAAGTTCCTTTTGAGAAAATAAATATTTCAAAGATTTATGATCGGTATAGAGAGCAAATTTCTCTCCCAAAAGATAATGACGCCAAATTTTAAGGGCAAAAACAATAGCCGTGAGCTCTAACTCATGAGTGGCATATCTAGTCTCGGCTGGCTTTAATTGCCTAGAAGCATAAGCAATAACACGTTCCCTTTGCATGAGAACGGCTCCCAAACCAACACGACTAGCATCGGTATAAACAACAAAATCTTGGTTCTCTTCGGGAATCACAAGAATAGGAGCATCAGAAAGGAGTTCTTTTAATTTCTGAAAAGAAGCTTCACATTTGTCTGACCAAATATATTTAACTCCCTTCTTTTTCAAACCAGTAAGAGGCACGGAAATTCTTGAAAAGTGCTTTATGAAACGATGGTAATAACCCGCCAATCCGAGAAAACTACGGATTTCCGTCACACTCTCCGGTTTCTTCCAATTTTGAATCGCTTCAATCTTTGAAGGATCCATGGAAATTCCAGATTCGAAAATAATATGACCGAGAAACTTCACACTAGATTGCCAAAAGTAGCACTTAAATTTATTTGCTTTTAATTGGTTGCTCCTAAGAGTTTCCTACACAATCCGAAGATGCTTTTCATGCTCTTCCTTGGTTTTAGAATAAACAAGAATATCATCTATAAAGATGAGAACAAATCGATCGAGGAAGCCTTTGAAAACTCGATTCATAAGGTCAACAAAATAGGCCGGAGCATTCGTCAAACCAAATGGCATAACAAGCCATTCATAAAATCCATAACGAGACAGAACTACATCAAAGGCATGCTATCCTCTGCAATACAAAGCTGATGAAAATTGGTTGCTAAGTCTAACTGTAAAAAGACTCTAGCACTACTTAGTTGATTGAACAGATCATCAATCCGAGGTAAAGGATATTTATTCTTAATGGTTAGATCATTAAGCTTGTGGTAGTCAATGCAAAGTCTAAGTGTACCATCAGATTTCTTCACAAAAATAGCTGAAGCTCCCCATGGATAGGAACTAGAGCGAATAAACTGCTTCGCTTCCAATTCGGATAATTGTTTATGCATCTCCTCATTTTCCTTATTAGACATAGGATAAGGAGGACGAGTGATAGGTAGAGCTCCATAGATTAGATTAATTCGGAACTCAATTGCTCGCTTAGGTGGTAATCCCAAAACGGGCTCAAACACGTCGGAAAATTCATGAACAACGTGAATGAGAAAAAGACATCTCCTCGTCATTATTATCGTCATCATGACGGTTTAGAGAATACAAGGATGCTGCCAATTTAGAATCCGAATCTTTAAGAACAACAGAAATCTGCTTAACAGATTGAGGATGTCGAAGATGAATAGTCCGCTCAAGACATAGGATATGGGCTTAATAACGATTAAGCCAATCCATTCCCAAATTCATTCCAAAGCTTAAGTAACGCATAACATGCAAATCGGCTTGGAATTCATAATCACATAAAACAATCTCGACATCTTTACAAAGTAAACTGAGTGTTGCAGATCCACCAACCGGATTCGCAATTCTCAAAGAAGTCATCAAAGCCATAACACTCAAAGAAAAAGTATCAACAAGTTCTTTTGATATAAAAGAATGGGATGCATCCGTATCAAAAAAAATCGAATAGAATGATCACGAAACATAATAATGCCATCAAGGATAGAATGAGAAATACCTTGACCATGAGAAGTGTTACTAGGGGCTTGCACATCATTTAGCTTTCCCTCGCTCTTGCTTTGAAGTTTGGGGAAAGAAGACAAAAGATGACCCAAACTTTTGCAATAACGACAAAAGAGAGGTTTTAGATATCTATTAGCAAAATGGTACTTAGAACCACAATTGTAGCATTGCCCATGACTAGGCGTAGAAGCGTTTGCTACCGAAGTTGCTTGCTTCCCTTTCTTATTAGGATAAGGGCCTTTGAACTAAATAGGCCTCTTCTTGTTGTTGTTGAAGTTCGGTTTGGCACTTCCAACTTCAACATCATCTTCTTTATCAGCCTCTTTGAGTTGAAGAGCGATATCAATAAGCTGATCGAAAGAAACTTCTGATTTTAGAAGTAATGGCTTTTTTGAGATTCTTATTCAAGCCATAGACAAACCTCTGATTTTTCTTCAATGGGGTATTAATGTACTCGACCCCATATTTAGAGAGGGATTCAAAGGATGCGACATAATCCATCACAGAGGATTCACCTTGAACAAGGTCAATAAAAGGGCCGAGCTAAAGTTACTTGCTCAGCTTTCGGCACAAACTTTAATTCGAATCATTCTCGAAATTGCTCCCAAGTAAGATCCGCTTCAATAATTTCAGAAATCAAAAGCTCATACCAATCTAATGCTCTTTCTTGGAGGATGCTAGAAGCCACTTGGAATCGATACAGATCAATGAGATTCATGGGAGAAAAGATGCGATCGCATGTTCTAAGCCAAGCTTGGACTTCGATAATGTCCTCGGAACCCCTGAATGGCTTTCCACCCAGCTTTGTATAATCACTACACAGGCATGCAAATCTAGATTTTGTATGAGTAGGCTCTGGAATGGATTCGACAGCTTGAGCATTCTGATCTAGAAGCTATTGGGCAGACATAAATACTCTATCCTTAGGAGTAGCATTGGATTGACCAGCGTTGGGACGGCCTGGTCTAACCATTTCTCTTCTTTAAGAAAGAAAGAAAGAAGAAGAAAATGTTATTCACAAAATGGATGTCAAACAATCATGATTGATAAAACAAGACATCATAAAAGAAAATAGGATAGAAAGGGTCCAATGACTCGGACAAATCCTAAAGCACGATTCCTAAGAAGGACTTAGGAAAATGATCTTTGCTAGATTATTCTACATTGTTCTGAAGTTTGGCTCTGATACCAAGTTGTGACGCCCTACCTCTATGCTCACACTAGCTAAGGACACTGCGGAGTAATTCCATCAACTAGCATGAAGAATAAGGCTGTCGAGGAGCGACCATCCGTGTAAGTACTTTGTGCGAGCGCCAATATGTCAGATAGTATAACATGCATTTTATTTCAAGGGGAAATCCGACATACCGATACAAACTCAAAGCTACTACACAACGGCTATATGATCTTCGGAAACAAATATAGAAATAAGCATAGCATAAATCAGTCACAGATATCCATATCACAAAGGCTGAAACATATATGAATATAACACATAAAAGTGTTCATAAGAGTAGTGGTCAAACAAGATCCACAATATCACGAAAGAATAGATACAAGTGCTAGACGAAAGAATATGTATACATCAAGGAGTCTCTATCTCAAATGCATAACAACAAAAACTACCAATCTAGAGTATCCAGTCAAAATCAGATAATGTTCCCAGAAGATAAGTCAAACAGACGCACCTGTAACATCTCGTTCTAACGCGAGTATAATTTAATAGGAAAATAATAAATGGATCAATCTAACTATAAATATCAGATAAAATGAGATAGGAGAAGAGATATGAAAAAAACTTATGATAACAATAATGCCATACTATGAAAAGTATACATTAGACAACACAAAAATCATACAATATCTCAAGAATCTCAAAGCACTAAAAAGAATTTCACATTCTTTACTTTATTCACCAAACCACGAATATTGACAAATATATCAATACCAATCACAAAATTGATGAATCACAAATTCTAGAAATCATTAACTAGAAATCTAGAAATCACAAAAAGGGGGAGGCCTATCACAAAACAGGAGCATGAAGGCTCTCCAACACGTGTATCACAAATGGGATGCTATCCCATGGTCGCTAACCATAGAGTCGTGCAACGATGTAGTACAATATTGGTACGCCCGAGGAACCTGAAACTCAAATAATTTGAAACAACGACGTAGTACAACGGTACGCCCGATGAACCTGATAACCCGGATAACGACGTAGTACAACGGTACGTCCGATGAACCGAACTCCATAAACGAGCATGGGTCGCTAGCCTACAAAAATGAGTCGAAACTCCAAAGAACCAATAGGTTGTTAGCCTATAAAAAAAAGTAGGCGAAACTCAATAAAACGAGGTATAGTCCCCTACGTGGACAAAGAGACATCGCATATCGCAAGTCTAAATCACAAAATGATCATCATTGATCAATAAAAAGTGTAAATTACACTAAGCTAGTAAGTAAATGAGTTCAGCTTCATGTCTAATAACCACTGGCTTAACTTAAATATTTACGGACAAATTGTAGATCTCCACTCGAAAATTGTCACAAGAGTTTCAATCGAATAAGTCCAAAAATTAACCGAAGAAGTAAACGCAAGCATTTCATACCACTTGTTTTTCTAAGCCGTTTAATAAGATTTTCTCATGCAAACGAGGTAAAGGTTTGTATATACTAATAAGTTGGAAAACGGTTTTATAAAGAGCTTTGTATTAAATATAGAGTTGAAAACATCTTTGTAAAAGAGTTTGAATATTTACTACTAGTACAGAAACCTTTGTATTTTAAAGTAACAAATCACAAAAAATGATTGTAGGAACAATCAATCACCAAAAATTCATATACGAAGACGTGAATCAAATCCATAGAAACCGATAGCGAATCCAACAAGATGAATATTCCCAAGAATCTCAAAGTAGAAGTCATCAAAGTCGATAATAAATGATAACAACAATTTGGATAATCACGAATCGATTAAAATTGTAATCTCAAGAAAAATAAGAAAATTGGGCTGAAGCAAGCAGGTCAGTTGACTGGACCAGATGGTCAGTCGAATGACACAGAGCCTGGAAACTTTTGGGTTTCCAGGTCAGTCGACTGGACCATCAGGTCAGTCGACTGGACCATCAGGTCAGTCAACTAATACGGGGACAGAGAATTTTTTGCCCCCTAGTTCGGTCGACTGACCCCCTGATTCGGTCGACTGACCCTTTGGTTCGGTCGACATTTTAGCCTAGCCTCCTTGTGGGGCAAAACCAATAACACGGAATGGAAGTGAATGAGCGAGCGATGACGACTAGGGATTTATGCCTAGCGACAACCCAGACTTGTATGGCTCTTTGAAATACCTCACTAACGTGTTCGAACATCAAAGGTTGGGTTCTTAAAGATTTGATCTCAAAACACCAAAAATTGGAATATTCACCAATTCAATCCAAATCCAAAGCAAATGAACAGAAATAAGTGTTAGGAATTCATACCTAACATCAATGATAACTATAGAAATAGATGTGAGTTCAAAAACTCACCTTTTACACAAAAACAAGGAAGGAGAAGCTTGAAAACAAAGGAAGATCAACCACTCTTCAATCTCAACTCTAAAAGCTCTGATCTAAGATCATAAGCAACAATTTCCCAAATTAGGTTATAGGAAATTTTGGAAATTGGAGAGAGATTGAGATGGAGAAGAAGAAGGAGATGCTTACCTAAGCTTCTCTTTGATTTTTGGAGCTAAAACTTGGATTTGCAAATGAAGCTAGGGATTAGGAATTCCTAATCTCTTTTCTCTTCCCCCATTTTTGCTTAAAGCTTGAAGTGTTAGGAAATGAGAATGAATGAAGAGGAGAGGGGGTGGAGCAGGGTCTTATGTTAGGTTATTGGGCTGAAACCCAAACCCAAAGCCCTAAGTGAAAATGTCAAAATTCAACCAAACTCCAAACATATCGATGTTTATACTCAAAAAGGTCACAAACGCCAATTTGAACTCAATGGAAGTGATCTTGAGTCCTACTTCGGTTGTTTGCAAAAAGTAGCTTTTCGTACTTAAATCCTACTAACGATGCTATATTTAAATAAAATATTTAAATATACAATCGAAAATATGTGGGTTGTTACATATTTCATATATCAAATTTTCATTTCCAAACTCAATTATTTAATTTCAAGCAAAAACTTTAGTTAATTACATTATAAAAATCGTTTAAAATTTGCGGGTCATTACACTCTCCCCACTCAAAAATTTCGTCCCCGAAAAGGAACAAGATAGGAAAATATGAACAGTCGGAAAGAAAAGAAAGATTGAATTACAAATTATCAAATACGCAAAAAATTCAAAACCATATAAATTTTATGTTATCCCACCTTTTGGCAAGGTCGTGATATCATGGTATTGACTGGACACCAAAGATAGCCCGTCCCAAAGATCGGTTAATGCAAGTTCACTATGGATGTTGGTAAATTTTATCCGAGTCTGGATCAGGCTACAATTGATATGGAGAGACAAGCAAAGCTATGAAAGCCAACTTTCCAAATTTCAAGTCAATCCGAGTTCATATGCTCAAGATATGATCGATACAAGTCAAGCAATTCTCTTATTCGCATCCATCAAGCAACCAGAGAAATTCCTTCTTCATATCATTTAGTTCGAATCCATCAGATGCACTCGTCTTCATATCGATCAAGATTACTGCACTATTCGTATCCATCAGCTGAAAGGCATTGTTCTCATCGATCAAGCTTCGGCTGTTCGTATCCAGCGGCTATGTTGGTTCGTATCCATCAAGTGGTCGTCATTTCGTATCCATTGGGTGACTACTGAACTACATCCCTGAAAAAGCATCGCACTTCACATCCATTGATTGAAACATCAGTGTCCATCTCATATCGATCAAATACCAAATACACTTCGTATCGATCGACCATGGATCAATATGAAACTAACTCCTCACATCGATACGAAGTGGCATACAAAAGATCAATACAAAGTAAAATGCAGTCGATCGATATGAACAGTGCAATAACGATCGATACGAACAAGATAGTTCTAATTGATACGAACTAGACGCATGCATAGGAAAGACTTGATCGTTTGGTATAAAATGTGGATCGATCCGAAGATTTAGCGCCGCTACAACTTGCAGGCACGTGCCTAAATTGATTTGAACAGATCGATATGAACAGTATCGATATGAAGAGAATAGCGGTCGAAAAACCTAAACTTGCATCGATCTTAACTCACAATCTGCAAGTTCAAATACCACCAAATTTTCACAGGAGTTACATACAACCTGAAGAATGTTCATGCCCAATTTCGACTCGATTGGACCAAATATTGATCGACATGAAATTCGTTCATATCGATCACGGACTGAGCAAAAGTAACATGGGATCGATCGCGTGGGCCTACCCATATGCCAAAAGAGGTCTCCCGAGATTTGAGCAAGATATTTGCAGCCTACGCCTATAAATAGCATCCCAAAGCCTACAGAAAAGGGACTTTGAGCTCTCCTACGTCCAGACTCTGCCGAAACTATTTTTGCACCCCAAGATCACCGTTCACTCGAAATTTACTACTGTAATCTGGTGTAATCGGTTGTAATCAGCAAGCGAACATTAATAAAATCATCAATTTCATAGTGTACGTAGGCCATACGCTGAACCACTCTAAATCTCTGTGTTTCTATGTGTTTTTCTTATCTGCTTTTGAAGTGTTTATTAGATAATCCACTTTTTACATTTACTTTCTTTATTTTATCTCTTCAAATACTTCCAAAGAGTGTTGTGCCCAATTTTGGTACAAACTCTTTGGTGCTTTCATTGAGAAAACCTAGTTTTTCTCCTGCTCTTTGTATCTACTATCGATATCAAATTGCATAAATCTAAGAAGAAGATCTAGATTTCAAAGTTCAAAGTTCTTCCATCCTATTCATATTTGCATCAAATCTAGGAAGAACTTCGCCATCCACCATGGTTAGCACAAGGACCACTTCTACAGCTGCAGATCCAGAAGGGCGAGATTGACAGAATCCCCGCACCTCCCTCCAACTAATCAGAATGTTGCCGGACCATCAGATCCATCAGGCCCTCTCACCAGGGAAGACTTTTAGATGCTACTACAAGAGTTGACACAGAGTCAACAATAGCTTATTGAACAACAGCGCGTCAACATAGAATTGACCAACCAGTTGAATCGCCAAAGGCATAGGAGATCCAGGAGGGATCATGCTACTTATTCATCTACTGAGAGTTCAGCTTCTTTGGACTATCACCATAGATCCACACACCCACGACTGGATGGGAGTTATACTCAAACTACTGGACATAAGCACGCACTTAGCCTTGGGCAACCAAGAGTTGGCCTGTCCACCAGCCATTAGACTGGACCCTCCTTCCAAGGAGGTACTATTCCATATCATGTTAAAAACAACCCTGCTACCGCCACTATTGCTGAACCGAGAGTTGATGCCCAAAACTGGATAGATCTGATCAACGTCTATGTACATCCAAACCTTACATCCCTAAAGACCTAGAACCAAGGATGCGACACCTGGACAGTCGACCACGTCCAGCCCAGCATCGTGTTGTGGAACCCGACCACACCTTGGTCTAGCGCGCTCAAAATGTCCAGATGCCAGATATACTGACGATGATAAGTCAAATGATCCGTGAAAGTCAGGGTCCTACTAACGATGACTAGGGAATCTCTCGAAGTCATACCCCTTTCACAATTGACATACTTTATGCTGAACCACCTCGGTGATTCAGGATGCCAACTCTACTCGCCTATGAAGGAAGCTCGGATCCTAATCAGCATATTCTGAAATACAAATGGTTGATGAATGCTGCATGAGCTGACGATGCAGCTAAATACTGAAGTTATCCGATCTCTCTTGGGGACATAGCTACCATGTGGTTTACCCTTCTGCCACCTCGATCTATCTTGTGTTTTGATCAATTTACGATGAATTTTGTTGAGCAATTCCGGATGCATGTAACGAGAATGAAAGATGTTAACACTCTGTCTAGTGTCACTCAAGCTCCTGGAGAGACACTTAGGCATTATCTGGAAAGATTTCATGTCGCATGTGCTGAGATTAGCAATCCCAAAGATAATTCTATTCCGATGGCACTAACTAAGGGGATTGATGCTGATTATGAATTCGGCAACTGGTTGGCCGAAAAGCCTCCTGTGTCGTTGGATTGTTTCTACTCCCAAGTAGCCCAATTCTTAGGAAGGTAGGATGCGAAACAGTCCAGAAGAAGGATGACGTAGTGCCCAATGTCGAAGGAATCCAGAGTAATGTTGCTATGAAACAGTCCGGGGAAAGTTTAGGGAAAGTGCAATTGAATATTCAAAATAAACAGAATCAGCTGAGAGGCAATAGAGATCGAAATAAGAAACGAGTTCAGACTCATGGTCCACAACATAGGGCTCCCATGTTTGATAACTATACTCCTTTAAATACGTCGCTGGAGAATGTGTACTTACAGACTTGTAATACCATTCAATATAGGAAACCTACCCTAAGACCATCATCAGAGAAGCAAATCCAGACGGTAAATTTTTATAGATTCCACGATAGCTAAGGCCATAACATGAATGAGTGCCGTCACTTGCAAGATCTCATTGAAAAGTTGATAAGAGAAAGGAAGTTAGAGCAGTATGTTCGGGCACCGCAGTCTAGAGGTGTGGGCCATCGAATTAAAATCATGTACCGAATCAGGCAAGATAGAAGGAACCCGCTCGTACCGGCGGGAGGCTAGTGATAAATACTATTAGTGGCGGTCCTCATCTAACGGACCGAAGCTAAAAGGAAATGGAGTCATATCCCAGTTCTATTAGCCATGCGGACTTCGAGTGTTGTAGTAGTTTTGATGATGAGGCTCTGGTCAAACAACAAAAGACGATAACTGATGACATCGTGTTCTGAGATAGAGATGCTGACAAGGTCGAAGCCCTCACTATTGATCCACTTGTCATATCAGCTCAAGTAGGTCCATCTTGGATGAAAATGATCCTAGTTGACAGTGGAAGTTCTGTTAATATACCATTTAAGCGAGCCTACGATCAGATGAAGATGGAGGCAAAAGATTTGAACCTTGCCATTCGCGTATTCACGGCTTCAACGGGAGTGCAACCACACCCACTAAAGTGGTGGAATTGCCAGTGGAGTTAGGAACCGAAGAACGCCGAAGAGTCCGGATACTACCATTTGTTGTGCTAGATATAGACACATCGTACAATGCTTTCTTGGGCTGATCGGCCCTAGCTGAGTTCAGAGCTACCATTTCCCCATGGCGTTGGACTCTAAAATTCCCCACCGATTGTGGAGTTGGAGTCCTTCGAGGAGATCAGGCTGCTGGACGAGCCTGTTATGTTGTTGAACTGCGAGATGCACAGTGAAGAGAAAAAGGAAAGGGCGTTGAGGAATCTCTCTGCGTTCATTTTGTTGAAAATTGACAATTAATGCCTGGGCCTAGGCTCGAGCACCCCAACCAATTCCAAAGAGATCTTGACCCGAGAGATAACGGAAGCTCGGAGATGGCACATTTAAATTATCGACCGTTGGTGGTCTTACTCTGCCAAGAGCTTGGGACAACGAGAGTCTTCGTTGCTACTACACATGACGGACTTTATTTATTTAGTCTACTTTTCATTTGCAATTTGTTTCTGCATTTCAAAATTTGAATTTGAAATAAGGCAACTGACTTTTCTGTATTTTCTTATTTCAGCAATAAACTGCAATCTCTTCAAGCCAGAGCTGTGATTTATTGAATACGTCATACAACTATCACTATGCACGAATGGCTAAGTTCCATCATATGGTGGGATTTATTAAAATAGGGAATGACTGTGATACGACTGGTGACTCGCTAAGTGAAGCCTGAGCTTGGGGGTAAGCCATCACATCGAACCTAAAGAAGGATTGACACACGACAATCCTTTTACTAACTCCAGTCTCCCAGAGTGCGAGCTAGAGTATAAACTTATAAATGCGGTTTCGAGGAGGGTGGATCTGTCCACCTAATGACCTCGACCATAACTGAACCAAGTTCGAGGAGGATGGATCCATCCATTTAATGACCTCACTTGTTAACTCAGGGTGGATGTGAATCGGCCATCCATAATCTCGATAAATCTATCATTCCTCGAGTGTGAACGAAATCCAAATGCCTAAACAGACGTGATTGACCATCTGTCGGCCAACTCCAATTCCCAGAGTGCGAATCAGAGTATAAACATCAATTCCAAATTCCCAGTGCGAACAG
The DNA here is from genome assembly GCA_030765085.1 of Allium cepa. Lineage (NCBI taxonomy): Eukaryota > Viridiplantae > Streptophyta > Magnoliopsida > Asparagales > Amaryllidaceae > Allium > Allium cepa. The sequence goes on from CM060935.1 coordinate 29,196,377, forward strand.
GAGTATAAACATCAAACTCGAATTCCTAGAGTGCGAATCGGAGTATAAACATCAACTACAAATTCCGAAAGTACGAACCGGAGTATAAACATCAACGTCCCTCCAGTAGATCTGGTCCCTCCGACTCCACTTTCAGGGAGCATAGCCATACATGTGAGTTCAGAGGAGTAAGTGGATATAATGCCCCCGTATGGAGCTCGGCCGCCGAAAGGCAAGGGCTCGAAGAGAAAACCAAGTGAAAGCTCCAACGGGTCCATACCAAAGGGGAAACCGAAGAAGTAAAAATAAAGATGCTTCTCCTCGGCTCATTTTTGAGTAGATAGGAATTTTTTTGTAGCTCTTGTAGGCCGTGTATAGGTGCGGGTTTGGCCCCTGCTAGTAGGATTTTTGAAAATAACTTGTACATAAATTCCTTCCACAAATAGTTGAAATGAAATTCTATTTTGCCTTAAACTCAATTATTGTTTATTCGCTTAAGTCTTCCAGCATTTGAATTCTTGTTCAGTAAACTAGTGAAGTTTCGACCAGTGGATCGGGTTTTGAGTTTATTTGTAAAGTCTCAGAATCATGGCTACAAGTTGTGACTGGACATTGAGCTGAACTTGATGCTGCACTAATCCAGTCAGTGATCTACACTTAATTTCGCCCCTAGTTTTGGGGATGAGTTGTAAAGATCGGCTAGCGATGGAATTTCGCCTTTAATTCGTCGAGCTTATCGTCGTTGAACTGATACTGAAATAAGTGAGGGTTGAGTGGTTCAATCACACCCGCTCACTAATTAATGATCACATCCACACTCCGGGGATTTGCATTTGTGCGTCAGCGGTCGGTCACGCCTGTTTAAGTATATGTCCACACTCAGGGGACTTAAGTTAGTTTATGAGTGATCATTCACACCCGAGTTATGTTTATACTCTGACCATACTCTGGGGACTCAGAGTTATGTTACGGATGATCAATTTGTATCCGGTTTGTTTTTAAACACTAATCCACTCTCTAGGGATTTAGATCTAGTCGATGTTTATTCTCCAATCCGCGCTCTGGAGACTTAGAGTTAATTGCGTTGGATACTCCTGTTCGCACTCTGAGAATCCAGAGTTAGTCGACATTTGTACTCTAGTTCTCACTCCGGGAACCTGAAGGTGGTTGATGTTGATGTTTATACTCTAGTTAGTCGACACTTTGGGAATCTGTGGTTAGTTGATGTTTATACTCTAGTTCGCACTCTGTGAACTTTGAGTTGATGCTTATACTACAATTCGCACTCTAGGTGTTAAATACCGTACTATCGGGAGATATAATCCTTAACGGAGACGAACCGGGTCCTGCCATTCCACCTCCAAAGCTGTTGGTTTGGGCTACTGCTTCCATCTCAGCTATAATCTCCTCCTCGTGAAGTGTCTGCACATCACCAGGAATGCCTATTGTTGGACCTGAAGAACTAGTCGCGGGTGCGTTTTCGCTCATGACGAATGAAAGATCCGCAAAGGGTCAATATGATGACCAAGAAGTTTCTCCATCATCTGTTCATCATAGAAAAGTGTGCACCCCTGTGTTCCCTCAACAGGCGCAGTAGTTGTTGTAACAACCGCTTCGGTTACGATAGCCTCCAGCGCATGATGTGATTCTTGAGTGGCAGGAGGCGCGACTGATGTGGCTCCAGCCACTGGAAAGAAACAAAGGAAATTGTTATTAAATATTCTAAGTAGAGCTCCTGATCATAAACAAGCATACGAAATGTTTAGAGTACCTTCCTCAGTTTGACTTGTTGGTGGTTGAACGACCGTAGAAAGTTGTTCACTAGCTTGAGATATCTACGGTTGATCTGGTTTGTAAGTAGAAACAAATTGAGAACCAACCGTAGAAGTCAGTTCAGGCTGAGTCGATACAAGAGTTTCAGGACTTGTGTCACAGTGCTCGACACCAGAACCTTCTCCGACCACTGAGTGCTGAGCGTCAAGTTTCTCCTTCTCATAGAACCATAGCATCATGGTGAATTTTCCTTTCATCTTCGTTTAGCACTCGGCTTTTAAGCTCGAATTCATTGACCGATTCACCCTGGTGGGCAGCTTTCTTATCCTCTACCAAACAGCCCCAGGCGTTGTATTAGTGTGTCGGGTAGTTATCGAGCCAGGCTAGGTTCCTATGCCTCAAGACGTTAGCATTATAGGTAATGAGGAGATCTTCAATGTCAGCCTCTAGCCTAGACTTCGCCATGTGGACCTTTTCCTCGACCTCAGTCTCCACCTCTCAGACCTTAGCCGTGGCCGCATCCCGTTCTCCCCCAAGCACTACGGCCTGTTCACATGCCTCCTGGGCTACGCTATTGGCATCATCCCTTCCTTTAATGAATTTTAAAAGTTTGGCTTTGAGCTCGTTAAGTTCTTTAAGGGCCGCATCTGGTTTGGCTGTGATAGTGGTGTTTCGGTGGCCCATCTCCTCCACCGAGAAAAATGTGTCTGCCGCATCCTCCCCATTGCCAAGTTCGCCTCATCGGCCTTTTGAGTGGACTCTATTTCTGATTTTCAAGAGGACTCGGCTTCGTCGTTAAGCACTTGATTCGGTCCTTTTAAGCGGGCTCAGCTTCTAATTTCTTTATGGTATTCGCCTGCTCAAAGGCCGCCTTCGATGCTTTCTCTGCAGCTTTCCCCCAATCCTTGTACTGAGTGTAGATATCATGAATATAATCATGCATTGTATGCTCTGCTTTTGATGGAGTTCTCTTTAAGTGAGGAGGGAAGATGAAGTCGTCAAAACATAAATTTGGAAAATCTTTCTTCAGCTGAGAAATTCTAATAGACCATTCCCCGATGGGCTCAGTAATAGCCTATTCAGCGACAGTGGAGGTTTCCGCCTCATGTCTACGGCATTGTGATTCAATCTTAGAGGTTCAAGAAGATGATTTTGGATAGGGAGGCTCTACTGGATGTTTTCCATAGGTAGAAGGTTGTGTAGGGATTCGAGGAGGCGGAGAACGCGATCGGGATCGGTACCTTTGTCCTATGTCCCTATCTCTATCCCTACCTCTCTCATGATATTCTTGGCTAGAGTACCTGCGATCAAGGTCTCTTTCTGTATCCCTCTTATATGACTCATAGTATGAAGAAGATCGACGAGCTGAGCGAAGGCTCTCCAACATCGACCCTCGTCTGGACATTGTATCTACAAAGTAAAAGAAGAACAAAGTTAGTAATCTCCTGAAGTAAACAACATGTGATCAGAAAATGTGTAGTACCATGAAGTGTGTATATATGTGCAATCTCCCGACCAACTGGAAATGTCGTCCACACTTGTGGGAAGAGACTCGCTTAAGTCTAGAGCACTCTGAAGCTCCTCCCCCATGTCTTGTTGAAGTGACACATAATCCGGAATTTGGATATTGGCAAGCCCTTCGAAGAGGTCCTCCACTTATGAGGGAGGAGCCTCTAAAATTCTAATAGAAGGAGCAGGCAAAGACACGAATACAGATTTCCGTCTCAATGATTTGTGGCACTTATGCGCTACAGCCTTGCCTTTTCTCCTTTCCTCGTAATCTTGAAAGGCGTCAGAAGGCACAACTATGGGTTCATCATTGGTGGTTATATTTTCTTCCTCAACCTCTTTGGTTATTACGATATTGGGCGCTCTACATTTAGCCTGTTTCACCGGAACTGCCCTTAGTGCTCCTTCGAATCTTATGCTTTGGCACCGCTCGATTAGCCCGACGGTTCTCAAATTTCTATCTGTTAGAACCGAATTGATGTCCCTCATTTCACTTGGTGCTTCTTGAAGGACCCGTACTATTTCTTTAAAGTGCGCGCCTTCAGGTCGTGGAATTGCGGCTGTAAAGAAAAGAAGATATTAGTTTTGACATTAATTACGATTATCTTGGTAACTACCGGAAAAGATTGCATCACTTACGTATGACTAACCATCGGCTAGAAAATCCTTGAGGGCCTCGGACATAGAACCGTTCCATTTTAAAGTGACACAGCTTGGTCCAAGATCCCGTTACCACTTGACAATTCCTAACCGACTCCAGGAATGTAAAGGAGGGCTATCTCCCCAACTCTTGACATTAAATAAATATCTGATTTCGATTAGAGTGGGGTCGGAAAAGATGGTCCTTGAATACAATGAATAGACTTTTGAGCAATGCATATCCGTTTGGGTGCAGTTGCGACGGGGCAATCCAAAGAAGGCTAGCACTTCTCTAATGCATTAATTAAAGGGAGGAAGCATCCTGGCTATACATGAATGCTTGTTGAAAGTAGTAAACCCTTCCAGGGGAGCATACGGTCTATCACTTGCTACTGGTAATAATACGTCATCCAATGACAAACCATGCCTTAGGCATATCCGTCCTAACATGTCTTCAAAGGCATTGGATGACATAGAGTCTTGTGGATGCATAAACAAAGTTGCTCCGGGTAGCTCATCCGGAGCTGGGTCAATTACTTCGGCTGCGATGGTCGGCACCACAATTATTGGGGTAGATGGATTCTGAGACTCTTTCTGCTGAGAACTTATGGATTCCATAGCTAATCAACTTATCAAACACCATCATTAGATGATAATAAACCCGTGAGTTCTCCAGTGTAAAGTGTGTGTGAATGTGTCATGCAGTGCAGTGCTAAGTAGCACTCAAGAGAATTCTACAGAGTTTGAGAAAATATTCAAATGATGAGACTTCAAAATTCAATCAGAGTGACCATCATCACTGACCGTCACAACCGTGCCATTCAGACTTTAGAGAACGATCCGAGTTAAAATTTGTTAAAATTGTGTTAAGTTACAGTTCCATTAACGAGCTTTGAAGGGTAGTCAAATATGTAGTGAAACGGTCAAAGTCCATTTGTGCAAGATTGAAGCCCGTTGGAATCAGGTGTTCAAATGTGCAAGAGTTTTTCAAATTCATCAAGGTTCAACTCGTAATCGATCACCAAAGTTCAAGTTCGTATCAGTCAAGGAAGCTATGCATATCCATTGAGATACAAATTCCTATCGATCACCTAAGTCGCCTTTATATTGATCCCCTGGCACATAGTTCATATCGATCAGGAACATTGGGTTTCGTATCGATCAAATGAAACCTCTTCGCATCGATCAGCAAGTCTGAAGCCTTCGTATCGATCATCATGAATCGATATAAAACTCCATCATCAGTCCATACAAAGATCTTCACTTGACCATTTTGAAGTATTATTATCTAGATCGATTCGAAAAAAACCATCGTCTCTCCATCATCGATATAAGAGAAGGACTTAGCCATTCCCACACCGATTCCTTCGTATCCCTCCTTACTCCTTCTTCCCTAAGCAACTAACACGCCATTGCTCCTTCTCGACTTCACTCCACCCAAATTTTGGCATCAACGATGTTAGGATCGGCAACGACTTTGGACAAGCCAGCATTAAAACTCAAGTCTTATCATTTTAAAGTAGTTTTGATTGGTTAATTACCTGGCTTAAATAATCAGGTCGAAGGATTAATGAGATATTCGATTTGGAGTCGAAAACAGTTCTTCTTTCTAGCGCTTTCTATCGATACGTAGGCAAAAAGGGAAATAAGGGCAAATGAGAAATTTGGCTAAGTGCAAATGGTATATATATGGGTCTGTATCCAAACAAAAAATGATTCGTATCCCAGTTGTTCGAACTGGTAAAAACCGAATTCTCTTCGGATCGATACGAAATGAGCTACTCATAACCATGAACCACCTATCTAAGGGGGCACTTATTCGTAACCATCTATCTACCGATGCGAAATACCAATTTTGTATCCATCAACTTCGAGACCCAGAAACTCGCATACATCGATACGAAGAACATTGAGACTCCAACCAAAATTTTGCCCATCGATGCGAAATATTCAAAAAAGGATAATGAATTCGTATCGATCACCTTCGATACGAATGCAAATTTTCAAATCCTCAAATCGATCCCAAAGAGAATCGATACGTAGGAAAATTCTCAAACAACCACTAAACGTTGTTACAGATCAAACTTCACATTGATTCAGGAGAGGGTTGATATGAAATTTGATCTAAAGCAGGGACTAAAAACTTGACAATGACTCGTGAACGAATTGAATGCTCACCTAATGACAGTTACCGCAACCAACAACAATTTACTATCATACAACGCACAATTACAACAGTGTACAGTACAACAATTGGCAGTCAACCATTCATGGTTTATGTTTCTAAAGATCAATCAAAAATTACAACTTTCGACGAGAAGACAACAATCGTTTGACAATTCAGACATAACTGTTCAGAATAAAAGATGCAACTATTCAAAGCACACTATGTTCTCACAAGACGTACTTTGTGGGGCAAATGTTATCCTGTCTTTTGGCAAGGTCGTGATATCAAGGAATTGACTGGATATCAAAGATAGCCCGTCCTGAAGATCGGTTATACGTACGTTCACTATGGATGTCGGTGAATTTTATCCGAGTCCGGATAATGCTATAATTGATATGGTAAGACAAGCAAAGCTATTAAAGCCAACGTTTCAAATTTCAAGTCAATCCAAGTTCGTATGCTCAAGATATGATCGATACAAATCAAGCAATCCTCTTGTTTGCATCCATCAAGTAACCAGAGAAGGTCCTTCTTCATATCGTTCTAGTTCGAATCCATCAGATGCACTCGTCTTCGTATCGACCAGGAGAACTACACTTTTCATATCCATCAACTGAAAGGCATTATTCTCATCCATCAATCTTCGGCTATTCGTATCCAGCGGCTATGTTGGTTCGTATCCATCAGGTGGTCATCATTTCGTACCCATTAGGTGACTACTGAACTACATCCCTGAAAAAGCATCGCACGTCGTATCCATTGATTGAAACATCAGTTTCTATTTCATATCGATCAATTACCAAACACACTTCGTATCGATCGACCATGGATCGATACGAAACCAACTCCTCACATCGATACGAAGTGGCATACAAAAGACCAATACGAAGTAAAATGCAGTCGATTGATACGAACAGTGCAATAATGATCGATACGAACAAGATAGTTCTGATCGATATGAACAAGGCGCATGCATAGGGAAGACTCGATAGTGCGGCATAAAAAGTGGATCGATCCAAAGAGTTAGCGCCACGTCGACTTGGAGGCATGTGCCTGAATTGATTCGAACATATCGATACGAACACCACCGATACGAAGAGAACAGCGGCCAAAACGCCCAAACTTGCATCGATCATAACTCACAATCTACAAGTCCAAATACCATCAAGTTTTCACAGAAGTTTACATACAACCTAAAGAATGTCATGCCCAATTTTGACTCGATTGGACCAAATCTTGATCGATACGAAATTCGTTCCTATCAATCGCGGAACGAGTACAAGTCACATGGGATCGATCGCTTGGGCCCACCCACATGCTAGAAGAAATCTCCCGAGATCTGAAACGAGATATTTGCAGCCTACGCCTATAAATAACATCCTAATGTCTACAGAAAAGGGACTTTGAGCTCTCCTACATCCAGACGTTGTCGAAACCACTTTTGCACTCCAAGATCACTATTGTACTCGAAATTTACTACAGCAATCTACTGTACTTAGTTGTAATCAGCAAGCAAACATCAATAAAATCATCAATTTCATAGTGGACGTAGGCCATACGCCGAACCACTCTAAATCTCTGTGTTTTCTGCATGTTTGTCTTATTTGTTTTGAAGTGTTTGTTAGATAATCCTTTTTTCACATTTACTTTCTTCATTTTATCTCTTCAGATACTTCCGAAGAGTGTTGTGCTCAGTTTTAGTACAAACATTTTATTACTTTAAATTGATTAATATTCAGCAATTTTGGTTTCAATCTATTTTATTAAATCAATAACTATTCATTGTATTTGAAACTTGTTGATTACAATTAACTGTATTTTCATTAAATTGATTTTCTTTCTAGTTTGGTTATAACTCATCAACATTTATTACAAAGTTTCCTTTCAAAACAAGATTTATTTTTTTCAGCTCATTTATTTATTCCATTTGATTTCACTTAAGTAAATTCCTCGTATAGTCTGATTTCAACTATTCTTTATAATTTACCATTTATTTATAAAGATATGAATTCTTTTATTACCTGTTTAGTTTCTTAAGTTTACATTTTCATTTATGCATTCTCTATTTATTATTAAATTTGTTTCAATTTACATCTCTTATGACATAAATTAAATGTATAACATTCATTATAACAACACATTCTTATTTATAAATTCCCTTATCAGAATTTATTTTTTCTCGTTTTATTTCTTGCATTTTATATTATATAATATTCAACAAATTATTCTTATTACATTTTAAAATTTTGAATATTTTTCAGGCACGTTTTATTAATGTTTCTTATGTAATTGAGCACTATACCAATTTACTTGTTATTTATAATATTCTTATTAAGCAAAATTAATATGAACAATTTGTTGCCTGAGTCTTCTCTTATATAACTTTCAATTACAAATTCATCTTAACATTTCAACTTTTAAATAATTCAGGTAAGTTATACATGTTATTAGAATGCAATTGAATATTATACAAATAAATTTTATCCTAGTTCAACTGTTTCAAGTTATTTTCAATTATTCAAAACTTTGCTTTATTTAAATAATTAAAAACCATCATTTATCACAGAATTTAAAAATTAAATTTCCGGTTCACTTTAATCCATTTTGAAATGAATACACACACATATACTTTGTACATCAACTCATACTCAAGGAGTTTATAATCAAGTTCACATATATATATATATATATACATATATATTTTTTATACATTGAATCATATTTAAGAAATTCATGTCAAAAATTCATTTTTCAAAACAAAAGTGTAGCAAAGTTGCGGCGTGGTCTCTCCACTTTTAGACTCAAAAACGAATGTCCATGATGTTGTAGTCATCACCGAAATTATTCTCCAGCGACAAAAGAGGAGGGTACTAATTTATTTCTTTTAAATTTATTATTTCTGCAACAATTTCCATTCGAAAATACTTTTGAAATAATATATTCCAAAACTTTAAAACAAAATTTATATTTTATTGAAAATATCGAAAATTGAATTTTCAAATTCTCAATTTAAATTCATTCCAATTCAAAATCAGTTTATAAACCATGTTTTATAATTTCATCTCCTTATAACATATAATAATGGAAAATGATTTAAAAGTGTTGAAAAAATAATAAATGATAATCTAGTATTATCATTCGTAACAACCAATTTAAGAAACTATCCAATTTAATAAAATTATACCTTTACATATAAAATATGACGATACATAAATTTATTCATTTATCAATTTTGAAAATTATATTGTGTCAGGTTCGCTCTATTCAAGTGCTTTGCAATTTCTATAGATAGCGCTGGCCAGACGAATCGATTGAAACCCAAAATTCAAACTTAACAACTCAAACACTACTGTATAAAACATATTTATATTAATAACAAACACACTCCCTCACACGATGATTCAATAATAGATTTCAAAACAAGGATGAAGATTTAAATTTAGAGACCCTAATCAAAGAGAATTTTAACAACGAAGATAGCTCGAAGGGATAAAATGATAATTAAGTTACCAAAAGAGGAATGATGGGTAGACATACATTAATCACGGCGACCTTAACCGGGTCAACGAAGATTCCAGGAATAAGATCGATTCGGAATTCAATTTCCCGCCTTAGAGGGAGAAAAATGACTTCACCGAAATCATCAGGCAATCCCTCACTTACGATGTGGAGTCGAGATTACTAGGCTGAGAATCATGCGAAGGATAAAAGTGCCCGCAAAATTCTGAGGCATTCGATATTCAATCCGGGTCGTCTACTAGGGAAACGGTTCGGACTTTATAAGAAATAAAAACATCAAAACCGAGGAAATAGAAATCTTCAGTGAATCGATGCCCTTTGTAAAGGAGTTTCACCCCTTTACAAATCGTACAAAGGTTCGGAAACCGCCGATGGAATTAATCACACAAAGGGATGAAGTTGCTAACTAAGGTGGCAAGATAAGCCCAAATTATAACAGAGATCAACGAAAATTGAGCTATGGGATGCTCCAGTATCACGAAGATCACAAAAAGAATGACAAGAATGGATTTCAAAACAAAGGGAAGAGTCTCAATGTTCAAAGGAATTCTGAAACAAAGAGGAAGAAATTCAAGCTCAAACGTAGGCGATTCTGTAATTAAATTTTACTCTATATGCCAAGTTTTGCCTAAACCCGAACTCCGATACCAACTGTAACGACCCGTTGTTTCAAACCATTCGCATCCGCACATGTCGGACTTGAATTGCCCAAAACAACATATTGTTAATTTATATTTGGCAAAACTCAGCATGTACAGTAAATAAATCAATCACAAAATCACAGACGTAGTATATTATAATAAGCAGTGGAAAAGATAAATAGTAGTTATGAAGATACTATATAAATTACAGAGTTTGAAATAAAATACAACATAATATCTAAAACACAACCTAGTCTCGAATACAAACAGGTGACAAGTCTGAACAAAACCACTGGATAGCTGAAAGCGGAATAGAATAGATGGATCTCCAAATGAAGCTTCCACTCCAAAGGCGACTCTCAAATGTTGTGACACTCAGTCTGACCCGAGCATAAAGAAAAATACAAAACACTCGAGTTAGGATTAACATTCTTATATTAATAAATTCAACTGAAGTTAAATGTCAACTGAAATACAAGTAACTTAAAGAATGCTTGGGATTCCCATCCTCTAAGGATCCGTGGAACTATCTACTATGTAGTAATATACGTTATTATAATATGTCTATAGTAAAGTAAACTATTAAAATAGCATTAAGGCATTAACCATATTCCCCTTAACACATTTTATATAATGTCATAGTCTATATAGATACTGTAAACTCTACTAACAAGTGGGCTATCATGGAGCACTCCATAGGTAAGACATAAAACAAACTTGTAGAAGGCGCGATAAGGCATGTGACAAGGCACATAAGGCAATGTCAGGGTAGACATACCGTTTGCACTCTCGGGTTGGAGGTAACGCATAACAACTACTACCGGCCACCTTGTGACACACTCCTAAATCAAAGGTGCACCCAATCAAATCACAAAAGCAATAGAATGATATCGAAGAATTATGCCCGATCGGAGGAATGACCTAACTTGGCCCGATATAGCTCCTGTTTTAGCCACATCAAGCTGACACCCATGAGTCAGGGCTACGTAAATACCATATAGAATTGTCGCCAAATCATCCTACTTCGTTCTGGAATCTCCACTACGTACACAGTTGTTAAACTGGTTTTTGGTATTGGTAGAGAGTGTGAAAATATCCGATCTCGGTCTCTTTAACAACCAAACGCTTTTTTCACACCGTGGTCATTTCATTTCAAGTAGTTCATACTTCATATCAAAATATCATATTCTTTTCAAAACCATATCGATTCAACACCATTATTCACTTTAAATAATATTCATTTTCAGAATGTAACACTTTCAAAATTTATAACACTTTCGAAGTCATCACACTTTGAAATCATAACACTTTGAAATCACAGTTTAGATATTGAAAATAGTATATCAAATAAATAGTTATAAAGTAAAATAGTTTATATACTAAAATAATATATGTATTAAAATAATTTATATACTAAAAATATTTTATATAATAATAATAGTTTCCTCCAATTTCGCAGATCGATTTAAATCATCTTAAATCCCAAAATTTAATTTAAATCAATTCTAATTTAACCATTTCAATTTAAAGTTCTAAGATTCAAGTTTTAAATATTCAAACATTTGCAAGATAAATTTCATTTATGTTTCAACATTTTGACTTTAAATTTATCCAAATTGGAAATTATTCCCTTAACCATTTTTATAACAATTTATTTAAATCCCAATTTATATATTTAAATCGATATTAAATATTCAATCTATATTTTATTCAAAATTGAGAATATCCATTTTATCACTTTTTGTCAAATCAAGTTATAAACCAAGTTATAGTCATATCATTTCAAAATCTTAAAAACTAATAATTTTAAATCAATTCTTATTTAATTCAAGTATTAACCAATTTAAATTCCCAGTCAACATTAATTTATCTTCCCAACCTTTATTATTAAAGTTGAAAAATTCATCTATTAATTTTAGTAAATATTTAAACGTGTTATATACTAATTTAATTTAATTTAATTTAATTTAATCAGATCTTACTATTAAATTTATTTTATATTAAATCTATTTTTATATATTTTAAAATAGTAAAATTATAAGTGAAATCTTAAAAATTATATTTTCAAAACTAACTTATAAATTTGAAATTTTCAGAACGTATAAATTATAAAATATTAATTTTAGACATAAATAAAATAATATTTGTATATTATATTCTAAAAATCAATATTTAATAAAACCAAATATTTTCTTTCAAAACTTTGGAAATCGTTTTCAAAATGTAGACCAACGATGTCCGTATATAATTTTCTATCCTATGGTCAAGTGATACAGATATTTATCATTTCAATCCGCAATTTAAATATCTTGGGTATGTATTATTTCAACCCGCAATCCCAAAAGTTTAAAAATAAATAAAAATCACTTGGGTTTATCATTTCAACCCATAACAATTTTCTCCTATTCTGTAAAATCGTTCGGGTATGGATCATTTCAACCCATTAGGAATTCTAAATTAAAAGGGAACATACAGAGTGAGAACAAATGCGATAATAATAATAATATCAACAACATGCATATATCATCAGTAACAAATTAAATATATACAACATGATATGGTGACATACATCACCGGTGAACAATTGCAGATAATGGCATATCATATTTTAAATAACTAGCAATTCGAATTTAATAGCATACTTCAATTGTTGTTTCAAGTGAAATCAAAATTTCTAACTATCGGAATTTAAACCATTAGTCATTGTTCACCTTTCAAGGCAAGAGAGAAAAGGACAAGCACACGGAACAAATTCCACAATCGGCTAATCCAAACAATAAATCTTAAAGCGAAGTAGTTGAACCAGGATTTGATGAATGAAGCTAATAAATAGGAATTGATGCGAATAATTTAAATCAGTTTGATAAAAACAAAAAAAATATTATTGTTAATTTTTCTTTTTTTCAATTTCAGAAAAATATTAAAATTAAACATATGTAAAATTAAAAATCATTATCCTTACAACACATATATAATAAAATCAAAAATCTTTTTTAAGGGATATTCAAAAATCATTATTTCTTAAACACATCAAATCGAAATATCTATATATATTTTTAATTTAAAAATCTATATACACTTTAAAATCTATTATCTATCTATGTATAGTATTTAAATCAAATATATATACATAATATATAATGAAACACACATATATAGGTAAACATATTTTCTAGCAAATATCGATTAGCATGCATACTATATATATATACACCTTCTCTTACCTTAAATCTAAGAATAGAACGATAGGTCACAACTTTAAAAATATAATATATACATACATATATACATACATATATATATAATATTTTCCACTTTGTTGTATACATATGTAACACTCAACAGCTAACACCTATTGCAATAAAAAAACAACTGTAAAGAAGAATAAATATAAAACAAAATAGCAACTCATATATACATATACATAAACCAGCTGTATGCTACTTTTACAAACTCATATAGAATAAAGGAATTTGAACTTTATAATCTATATATATTACAATTTTAAAACTTTATGTATATTTTAAATAAATTATCACTAAATATATTATATAACAAACACATAAACCCATACATTGAAACACGTTATATTTTAAAACGTAAGCATATGTATATATATAATATAAGAGAAATAAAGTGGTTGAGCGTCTTGTTGAAGCGGTAGTAAGGCGAGTATATGGTGGAAGGCGGCACAGGTGATGGAGTGTGTTCGTCGGTTTACGGGAAGTGAGAGGATGAGGAAGAGCAATTTTGGTCGGTTGAAGGTGGAGTGGAGAGCAGGCGGCTTTTGTGGCTATGGTGTGGAGATAGGGAGGTAGACTGGCTGTTGGAGTCGGGTGCAGAGCATGGGGCGGGTCTAAAGGTTGGGTCGAAGGTAGTGTCTAGGTTGTAGGCTTTGGGTTTCGGCGAGGAGGTGATGGCAGTTTCATTGTGGGTAGCTGTTGCAGTCATTGGTTGGTGGTAGTCTGGTCATGGAGGGCACGGATGTTGGTGGAGAAGGTTGGCATGGCGGAGGTGGTGCTTGCATGAAGGGTGGAGGTGATGAAGGAGGTAGGATTAAATGCAATGGCCATTAAAGAAACATGCTCGAGACACACAAAAAAATGGATGAAAGAAGATGACACACCTTATTTCAACCAAAATCCAATTATGTATACCTTTATATTTTTATTTTGTAAGAAACATGCATGAAAGAAGAAGAGAGGTGAGATGCAAAGGCAAAAGAAGCAGGTATGTGAGGACGTGCAGACCAAGAAAGAGTAAAACAAATTCAAATTTGTATATTTTTCTCAAAGGGACGGAACAAAAAAAATAAGAGAGATGGAGAGAGCATGAAAAGGAATGAAACATTAAATATATTAAATTGCAATGGGAATATTAAAAGGAAGAAATAAATTGGGAATATAAAAAGGCTACTGGTGTTACATTGTTGGATAATGGAAAGACACGGCCGAACAGTTCAACCGAGTCCCGATACATTCAATCGTTTCATCGATTTTCACCGTGTACCGGGCGTCAAATTATAAAAATGAAAATATATTGTGGAGATCAGCACGATGAGATAAATAGAATGGTAGATAGATATCAGTGATAAGATCATGCTATCGAAAGTCGATATTCATTGCGAAATTGCTGCAATTTCGCCGAAAATAAGATATACAAAGTTAGGGAAGTCCAAATTTGATGAAATGAAATATGACATCTCATTTAGAAAATGATTTACAAATTTATCATATAAAAATATTCAGATTTCGAAAACAATTTATTTTCATCAATTTAACTTATTATAAATTGAAAACTACACAACAAAATTTACTTTCATATTTCCCAACAAAAATTTACCAGTTGTTATGTCAAAATAGACATATTTCAAATATCAAACTTTCATTTCCAAATATAATTATTTAATTTCAAGAAAAAATTTCAGTTAATTACGTTATAGAAATCGTTTAAAATTTATAGGTCATTACATTTAGGCTATGGTAGAGCAATAATCATTTATATATATTATGATGATTTATAAATATTATAGTGATTGTTTTTCTAAAGGCACTTAAACCTTCGGCTGCATTGCTACGGTGATTCGTGGTGCACCAATAACTCCTATCCATTACCTAACTAAGAACTATTTTATTGAATTAAGTCGGCGTGTGATTATACAGTTTCGGGTTCAGAGCTACTAAGGACAGAAAATTTTAGTTAAGTCCTTACATTCATTTAGCCGTATTAGTTCATGCATATATAAAAAAACAAAAAAAGTCCAAAACTAAAAAAATTACACTTTCTTAACTTAGTTTTAAACAAAAATCCAAAACATATTTTCAAAAAAAAAAAAACACAAGAACATTTTAAAAAGGAAATTTTTTTAAAATCCAAGAAACAGAACAAAATTAAATCTTCCTTTGAAAATAGTTTCTTTTTGTTAAATATTTCAAAAAAAGAAAATATTTTTTTGATTCATTTCATTCTCTAAATCTTGTTTCATTCTCTTAACCTTGATTTTTATATCTTTCTCTTTTTGATCTTTTCACCTATGCATGAGGGGACATGTGATACAACGACGAATCGTTTAACCCGAACGAACCTCCAACGATGGCTAATGAAAACCCTCCACGAACTCTCACAGATAGAATCTTCCCCGACAGAGTTTCTACTCTTTTTTGTATCACCTTACCAGCCCCAATAGGTAATCACTTCAAAATTCATTCAAATCATATTGCCACGGTCCTGAAATTTGGCAGTTTTGAACACAATGACACATACATCTTCTTAACAAAATTCAAACAAGTCCATGCAACCATTAAACTTCAACCATTATGTGATGATGGAATCAAATTTAGGTTAATTCCATCCGCTTTTACCAATTATGCAGAAAAATGGTTGTACAGCTTGCCTTCTAATTCAATCAAAACTTCGGACGAATTCGTTAGTTTTCTCAAAAAAGTTCCACCCCTTGGAAAAAATGATCTAAATATTAAACAAAATTGCAAACTTTCATTAAATCAGAAGTGAACTTTTCAGAAAATACTTTGAATGTTTTAACAAACTTTTGATAAAATTTCCACACCATAATTTTGTAAAATGGCTACTTGCCAAATCTTATACGATGGACTTGAAAATAGTTCACGAACCATGCATGTGTCGATATGCCAAGACATTACCCAACATCACGACGATGATTGCAATTCCTTGAGAAATTGGTCAAAAAATCATCCCAATAGAAATATTCTACTGAGAAATCAATCTATTCACGATTGAACACACACAAAATCGATGCGATGATCAATAAATTCGACAACATTTTCCTATCTAATCAAAGAATCGGGCTTCCCAAACATTGTGTCATAAATGTAATAATCTGAATCACATCGCTAATTAATGCCCTCGGTCGTTAGAATAACTCAACGCTTTTATCAAAGTTAAGAATGACCTGTTTTCTCGAACGTACAATCTTAGTTGGAGAAATCATCATAACTTTGCATGGAACCCAAATAATTCTAACATGAATTTGGTTCGACCCAATTTTCAAGCATTTCTAAACAATGCATTGAATTCTCCTTTTTGACCCAACCACTTTAAGAAAAATTTTGCCCCTCCGCCTCAAAATCAATCGAACAATCTTTCACTCCGCAAAATGATAAACGAATGACTTCACTTGTGAAAAGTCTTAAAACTTTGGTTAAAGCGACCATTCAGAAGTTCCAATCAAATAGCAATTTACAAAAAATTTAACCTCATACGTGAAAAATATAAGTCAATCAATTGTTAAACTCAAAATGCAAATGAGTCAATTATCCACTTTTGTGGGTGATGGTGAATGAGGCACGTTTCCAAGTCAACCAGTTACGAACCATAGAAATCATAATACGAACTTGAATCAAGCTCATGTCGTTCAAGATGCAATGTGAACCAAATGAATTCTATAATGAATTTGCATTCTGGTAAACAAATTGATGACCAAGTCGTCAATCTAATCAATTTACAGAAAGATCCTTTTGACACTTCAAAAACGATAAGCGATTCTGAACAAAACATCGAGTCAAATATCGAATCAAATTCCAATCCAAATTCTTCTTCACTCAAGTAGACCGACCTATTGAGTATCGAACTCCATTTCCACGTCGACTTTGACCTAAGAAACATTCTAATCAAATGAAAAGGATGTTGGAAATTTTAAAACAACTCAAAGCGAACATCCCTCTCCTTGATATCATTCAACAAGTCCCAACATATGTTATGTTTCTAAAGGACTTGTATACTCAAAAAAAACATATTCATGTACTTAAGAAAGTTTTCTTAGCTGCCGATCTTAGTAAATTCTTGTCTCAATCGATTCCCGTAAAATACAAAGATCCTAGATGCCTAACGATCTTGTTCACAATAGGAGACAAAACGAATAATAAATGCTTATTATACTTAGGTGTAAGTGTCAATTTGATTCCGTATTCAATTTACCAGCAACTTGGCTTTAGTGAACTAAACCGACAAAAGTAACTCTTCACCTTGCCGACCGTTCGATAAAGAAATCTATAGGAGAAATCGAAGATGTACTCATAAAATCAGTCAGTTCATATTCCTCGTTGATTTCATTGTCCAAGAGACACAACATATAAAAAATCCGATGAGTCAAATTCCACTTATTCTAGGACGTTCTTTCTTAGCCACTTCGAATGCCCAAATCAATTGTCAAAATGGTTCGATGAAAATTTCTTTTGGTAACATGACTTTGGATCTTAACATCTTCAATCTCGCAAATCAATCAAATGAACCACATGACCAAACGTTGGAAGTTAGCTCCATTTAAGAAAATTTTAGCAAGGAAAAAGTTGACCTTAACAACAAAAATGAGACCAAATACGAATAACTATTGACGAACCTCACGAGATCGAAAAGACGCATCCATCTGAACCCCTCACGGTTGAGTCAGATCTTCAACCAAATTCTTTGATTGAGCAACCTCCTAGGTTAGAACTCAAACCTCTCCTGACCACCATATGTACACATACTTAGGTGACAATGAAATGTTTCCTATCATAAAATCTTCAAATCTTTCTCTTGATCAAGAAGCCTCCCTTCTTTTAATTCTATCAAAAAACAAAGAGGTAATTGGATGGTCAATTACCGAAACAAATGTTATTGGTCCCACTCTTGTTCAACATTGCATCCACATAGTTGACAAAGCCAAGCCCAACAACGAAGGCTTAACCCAAAAATGAAGGATGCAGTTTGAGACAAAATTCTTAAGCTCCTTGATAATGGAATTATATATCCCATCTCCGATAGTTCGTGCGTTAGCACAATTCATGTCGCGTTTAAAAATTGTAGACTTACCGTTGTCATGAACGACGCTAACGAAATCATTCCAACTCATACTCAATCAGGTTGGCATTTTTGCATTGATTATCAAAAATTAAATGTTGCAACATGTAAAGATCACTTTTCTCTTCCTTTCATTGACCAAATGCTCGAATGTTTAGCCGGCCATGAATTCTATTGCTTTCTTGATGGTTATTCTGGTTATAACAAAATTCTGTTCACTCCTGAAGATCAAGATAAAGCGATTTTCACGTGTCCCTTTGGCACCTTTGTATATTGACGTATGCCATTTGGCCTTTGCAACGTCGCTAGTACTTTCCGAAGATGCATGATCAACATTTTTTCTGACATGATCGAACACTTTCTAGAAGCGTTTATGGATGAATTTTCCATCTTTGAAAACTCTTTTACTGAGTGCTTACACCATCTCTAGATGGTTCTAAGTCGATGCAAAGAAGAAAAAACTTAACGTTAACTTGGAAAAATATTCATTTTATAGTCAAACATGGCATTGTCCTTGAAGGCGTCACTTCAAACAAAGGCTTGGATAAAATGAAAGTTGCGTAATTGCAAACCTACCCATTTCTAAATTTGTTAAGGGCGTTCGTTTATTTCTTAGGCATGCTGGCTTCTATCGACATTTTATAAAGGATTTCAGTAAAATCACTTGACCTCTAACTGCTCTTCTTAGAAAATATGTTCCACTTGAATTTAAGTTTTACTGTGTTTCTGCTTTCGAACGTCTCAAAAATGAACTCATTTCCACTCCCATCATTTGCCTAACCAACTAGGATCTTCCTATTGAAATAATATGTGATGCCTCTAACTTCACAATTGATTCTTTCTTAGGACAATGCATGAACAAAAAATTTCAT
Source organism: Allium cepa (assembly GCA_030765085.1). Lineage (NCBI taxonomy): Eukaryota > Viridiplantae > Streptophyta > Magnoliopsida > Asparagales > Amaryllidaceae > Allium > Allium cepa. The sequence goes on from CM060935.1 coordinate 29,215,795, forward strand.
GTCACCTACTACGCTACCATGACTTTAAACGATGCTCAACTCAATAACACAACCACTGAAAAAAGGCTTCTAGCGGTAGTCTTTGCGCTTAAAAGTTCTAACCTTATTTAATTGGCTCACACATTACAGTTTACACTGACCACTCGGCTCTTAGGCACCTTTTCGCTAAATTTTTTGCTAAGTTTCATTTGATTCATTGGATTCTTTTACTCCAAGAATTTGACCTTATGATCAAAGATAAAAAAGGATCCAACAACATCATTGTTGATCATCTATCACGTCTTCCAAATGCACCATCTTCTTTACCAATCAACAAGAACTTTCCTAGTGAACAACTCCTTTCCATTTCCATCGACCAATGATATGCTAATATACTGAACTATTTAGTCACAAAGGAAACTACTTCATTTTGGTCGAAATAAGATAAATACAAATTTCTTTCTCAAGTGAAATATTTCTATTGGGACGATCCATATATGTTTAAATATTGTTCCAACCAAATCGTTCGGCATTGGATCCTAAATTGCGAAATTAAGAGTGTCCTTTCATTTTATCATGACCATGCTTGTGATAGTCATTTCAATCTTATGAAAACAGTGGAAAAGGTGCTCCAATTTGGTTTTTACTGACCTACACTTTTGAAAGATGCATTTGTGTCCTGTAAAACTTGTGATTACTGCAAAATATTAGGAAAAATCTCTCGATGAAACATGATACCTTTGAACCCCATTCTTCCAGTGGAAATCTTTGACGTTTGGGGTATTGATTGGATGGGACTATTCCCTAAATCTTCCACAAATTTACATATTCTTCTTGCTGTTGGCTACGTCTCTAAATGGGTCAAAAATTATTCCATGTAAAACAAATGACCATAAAGTTGTTGTGAAATTCATAAAAGAAAACATCTTTTCGTGGTTTGGAACACCTTGCAAAATAATAATTGATAATGGAACTCATTTATGTAATTGATCATTTGAAACTCTAATGAAGAAATACTCAATAACCCACAAGTTATCCACTCCTTATCATCCTCAGCTTGTGGTCAAGTAAAGTTTTAAATCGCCAAATCAAGCAAATTAGGAAGAAAACTATAAATAAAATTCTAAAAGATTGGTTATAAAAATTGATAGATGCGCTTTGGGCTTATAGAACTACATATAAAACTAAGCTAGAGATGTCTCCTTTTAGGTTAGCATATGGTAAAGCGTGTCATTTACCTACCAAAATTGAACATAAAGCATTGGGGGTGATTAATAACATAAAATTTGATCTTGAAAAAGCTGGTGAATGTAGGAAATTACAAATCAACGAGTTAGAGGAAATTAGGTTCCATGCGTATAAAAATGAGAAAATTTACAAAGAAAAAACAAAAGTTTTACATGACAAGTCAATCCTAAGAGAGAAAAAATTCATCAAACTAAAGAGTTCGTTTGTATGACTCTCGATTTCATTTGTTCCCTAGGAAATTAAAATCAAGATGGATAGGACCAAACGTGGTACGTATTGTTTTTCCATACGGTGCCATAGAAATAGAAAACCCTAGAGACGGGTTGGTTTAAAGACAATGGTCATTATTTAAATCCTTACTTGGAGTTAGTGAGTGATTGAGAGTAGGAGCTCATGATTCTTTATGAGTCACACTACGTCTAGTAAGAAAGTTTAGCCCTCTCTTGTGAATACGCACATATTTTTCTCCGTTACATGCATTATATCATGCATTAACTGGGCGACACATTCAAAATCAAATATGGGGGCTCTCATGTTTTTTTTTTATTTTTCACGGTTTATTTTTTTCATTTTCTTTCCAAAAAGAAAAAAGAAAGAAAAACCAGAACAAAATTTATTTTTAGCAAATTGATTTACTTTTGAAGAAACATGATAGAATAAGCATATGTTTTTAGTTATTAAATTAAAAAATTTGAAAAATTACTTGTCTCAACAAAAATAAAAATAAAAGTTTGATTACAAGTAACTATGGTGTAACTACTATATAGAAAGGTTCATAGACGATAATTATAAAGTATATCCTAATTGTAATATTTGTTTAAAAGAGTGGTTGATTTAAAGTAATGGTGATAACAATTTTGATTTTCTAAGTTAAGTGGTGCTAAGATGATTCTGCATTACCTTCTCGAGAGAAAAATATCATAATAATAAGAAATACCTAGAGTCATGTGTTCACACGCAAGTAAGTACACTCGCCACGTTTTGTACTCTTCTCACATAAGTCTGAAAGGCGGTGCATGGCTAGTATATCTTGCATCGATATATCCAAGTTAGTTGTATGTAAATAAAATTAAAATAATAATAATAAACACCTAGAGTCATGTATTCGTACGCAAGTGTGTACAATCACTGTGCTCTGTACTATTCGCATGTAAGCCCGAAAGGCAGTGCATGATCGGTATATTCGGTCTCAGTATATTTGAGTTAAGTGTATAAATAATAGTTATATTTTTCAAAATAGAGAGAGCAAGCAATTGAAACCCAAACACTATCTTCACCTAATTGATTTTACTTGTTATTCAAAAGAAATAAAAATGCCACTTTGCAAAACTTTGATAATCAACTATAGGATTATTTCATAGTTGCACTATGTTATCAACTGTAAAAACTAGCCAAACTAAAGTCCAATTATGATGATAACTTAATTGTTGCTGGAAGTTTTGATGAGTAAAAAAAACTGAAATTTCTTGATAATAACCAAAACTTATATCTAACTTACTTTTGTCAATTTAAAAGAAAATTCCTCATTTGTAAATATTTTCAAAAACTTGCATTATGTAGCTGCATTAGAATTTGCAAATCGTATTTGGATTTTATGGGTAATAACTGCTAAAAACCCTCACGAGACGACACTCATCCTACCAGGGATGCATAAAGGTTTAAGTGTTTGTTGCATACGCTCAATGCAATCGTGTTTCTGATGAAAACATATTTATCCTAATTTTAGTCTGTTCGAGGATGAATAGAAAGATAAGGTAGGGTTATTGATGTGCAAAGTGTATATTTATACTCTCATATTTAATCTTCTTTTGTTAAAATAAAAAAGCATAAAAGGGTGATTTCACATATCTAAACCCAAAATACAATGGGATTTTAAAACCATCATCCACACATTAACATGTGGGCATAATTATAACTTTTATGTAAATTAATTTGAAGAAATTTGTTTGCACATTTTAATTTTGTTTAATAGGAATTTTGAACTCAAAATGGAAGAGGCTTATGCATGCATGGGAAATCAAAAGAATGAGAAGAGGATGGAAATAATGCAACATGGAGGAGCCCACATGCCTGTTGACTTATGGTCCACAATTAAAAGCAAATGCACATGTTAGTGGAGATTAAAAGCTAAAGCACAAGTTATTGGGGATTAATTAATTTCTTAATGATTACTTGAAGGCTACACAAACTAATGGTTATTTCAGGTAGCACCCTAAAAATGGAATTAAGGTTTTAAGCATGTATAAGTACCCATTTATGTTTCATGTAATGTTCTTCTTCTTAAGCAATTTGTAACCAAAAATCAATGTTAAATAAAATACCTCTTTAATGGCTTCTTAGCCTTGTTTTTTTAATGCAACTCTCTTTTATGCTCTTTTACTTTATGTTATATTATGCTCTCTTTTATTTCATGTGTTAGTTTAGATTATTTTAGGCAAGTGGTTAGCTCTCTTTCCTTTTGATTAGATCTCATTCTCCTTGTTTGTTTACACTTAAATCATTTTGTGTTGACATGAATTCAATTATGAAAAACTAAATGCGTTCAATTTAAAGATAATGAAGATCATGAATCATACTAAATCAACATAGAATGGTTTCATTTGTAGTCTCTTGTTAGTGCTTAATATTAATTAATAATGATGGTAGCTTATATTTTTAGTAAATTCGATAGACTAAGTTGACATCTCAAATAGGCCATGCTTAATCCAATAAAACATAAACTATTTGATCATTTGGCTAAGGGATTTTGATCATGAAATTAGTGGTAGAATCAAATTTGATGTTCTATGTTACTACTCTCAAAATAGTAAATAGAATGCTTAAATTAAATTTATTTTTAATTACATGTTCATTTTCATGAGATTTTAGAAGTGGGTTTGAATGGTATGTTATAGTTTGATGGTATGACATGCTTATAATAAACATGTCGATCATTTCTATTTAAAATTAAAAATGAGAGATTATAGATTAATTTTGTGTTAGTCTATATGAATGATTGTAAATGGACTTTCCTCTAAATATCTCCCTAATCTCATAGTTTATTCTCATTTTTATTATAGATTTTACTCTCAATTTTCTAAATTTCTTCAGTTTGCAATCTCTTTTCAAATTTGGGCTAATTTTATTTAGTAATCTTAGAATTAGTGTTTTCTCTATGGATCGACCCATACTCGCGTACGTACTACGATTGTACGCCATGCGCTTGTGGTTATTTTACGTTTCTTGTGGCTTTCTAACCGATAGAATTTTCCATTACGATAATCATTCAAACCAAAATGTATTTATTCATAATATTATTATCATTTCCTTAAAATCAACTCGAAATAATTTTTGAGAAAAAATATTTTATAAAAATTTCAAACTATATAAACCACTTTTAAAAATCTAAATAGAAATCTGTACAGTAAAACACATACTGAAGCAGGAAATGAGTTATATAAAAATAGATTTTGAACATTCATACGTTAAAACTGTGTATTATAGTAAAGATATAACAACACTCCAGCTAGTCATTTTGATTCCTAGGTAGTACCAACTAAGCTTTTGGTCATCAAAACTCTTTTGACATTATTCCTCATCCTCAAGGAACATCATTATATCTCGTAATCAATCTGAATGCCTAGTATTTCTTAGCTTAAGGAACAATGTCATCCCACTATGACTAAAACAAGTATATTCCTTAATATCCCACTAGTTTCTCCAATTTACATCCCGTTAAAAATCAACATTGGATGACCACCCCATCATGCGATTACCATTCATAATAAGTAATACAACCTAACATGTAAGAAATAATCACAACAACGCAAATAAACAAATAAACAAAACTAGAACATAGCTAAACAAGCAAGAAGCAACAATACAATACAAACATAAGAAATTAATTCAAATAATATATCATAAATAATAATAAAAAAGAAATCAAACAAAGTAATTCAATTTTCATAACATAACTAATCATTTGATAAACATAAAAATGTTTCAATCAATTCAATCAAACTAAGAAAATAAAACTAAAGTAAAATGGCTTTATCTATACATTGAAATGGGCAACGACAACATTATAGCCCAATCTTTGAAAGACAATAATTAAGCATCCCTACAAATCATTAGGGAAAGTCACACATAATAGACACAAATATTACATCATTATAATGGATGTTAGGAAAAACTCAAAACTTATATCATCCAATCGTCTCATATCTCATGCCACTTTGTCCAGTCCAATATTTTCCAAGATGTTTTCCAACAAAAATTTTCAAAAAATAAAATATATTTTTATTAAAAAATTTTTAACAAACATCTCTAAAGTTTGTTTGTCAAATCAAATATTTATCCCTTCCAACTATATATTTCTAAAGTAAATATTCTCATTTTTGTAAAATACTTTTCAAAGTATTTTAAATACAGATAGTTTATATGCTCTACTCATCTATAGACCTAACCAGGAGGCTATGGGTCCGTCCTTCATCGAAGCTTCGTTGACTGGAGAGATAGCAGCCAGAGAAGAAGCAAAGAATTAAGTATTACCAGGTATATATTCGATGAGATACCGGTAGAATGGCACTTGAGAAGGCCAGCCACTAAGATTATTAAGCAAAGAGCATTGTTGGAGTTGGAGGAATATGCGATGCCAGAATGGCAATTTCTTTAAGGGCTAGTAGAAAGATCCAACACTCGATGAAAGAACCAAAGTCAAATAGCACTCTTTAATGGTGGAACTCTTCTTTCTTGGATCATATGCATTGGATTCGTAGGAAGAGAGAAAAGAGACTCACGAAGGAAAGCTATGGCCAAGTGGTTCGAAATAGCATAAATAGAACCAAGTTCAAGTGCAAGTCCCAAGAAAACATCTACTAGTTAATGCCCAGCCTCCCAATTAATATACTAGTCGTTCGGCTCCATTACATTCTCGACTAGACTTCACTAATCAGTCACATTCACTGGATGAGCCGCCCAATTAATATACTAGACTTTCCGAATGAGTATCCGGGGCTCCTATTAGAGACAAGTCTATAATAAACTAGTTTTATTTAGTACGATTTTCGAAATAATCATGGTATTAAAAGCATTGGTCTCCTAAGAGAGAAAATATGAAAGACATCTCATACGAGACTAGTATCTCTGTTTCCATCATCCAATTGAATGTCAAATCGAGGGAACATAGATGACCAACTATAGGCGTACAATTGAGATCCATGGAAGAAGGCAAACAAGGGCCGCTATGCACCTCTCGAAATCTTCTAGGTCCTAATGTGAGAAGAGTTTCTTATTTTAATCCCTAGGGTAATAACTCTATATGGACATAGTATACCTGTAGACCATATTTAGCCATAGGCATTCCTTTTTTGGAAGCCTTCATATTTGACTTCATCGGATGCTTACTACATGTAAGAATCCTATCGACACATCCGCTATTCCCCTTGGTCAAAAAGAATGATTCTTCCAAGTCGAGTGACAAGGCTTGCCCTTATCTATTCATTGATCCATTAGCTCCCTCCCTTTTCAAGAATGAATGAGCAGCTCGCCTTCCATTTTCATTAATTAACCCGGCCTCCCCTGGCTCTTCCACCGTCCAAGAATAGTTTGGATCGCTCATCCCGGTTGTCCCTGAACTCTCACTTTGGTCATGTCACTAGAGCTTGCCTCCCTATTCTCCCTGGTGCAAGCATACCACGCTTCGCGCCTGTGGCGTTTCTAACCGACGATCTTTGCCAATAGTTCCATCCTCCACGCTGGCTGTCCGTATGGGTGGGTTATCCCTTGTTGCTATGTTCTATTAGGTGCTATGGATTACAGGAAATAAAGCGCCTGACTTGGATAGCAGGCGGGTTACATGGTCTGCTATGCCGAGATATGAGGTGCATGTGGTGATGATCACCCCTGGGGTTACGTCCTAAATGCTGAGCTATTGACCTTAATTGTTCGGATGGGTGTTCACCTCAAAGTGTTCTCGGACTGCATGCATACATCCGTAAGTAACATAGTGCAACACGGTAAATTTCATTGAGAGGAATCAGCAAAGAAAAGAAAAATGGGCCTAATTATTTATCACATTAAAGCGTATCCATTATGGAATAACTTCGTCAGCATATTCTGATTCCCAGTAGTGAATGTTCTGATTTAATACATAACGTAAAAGTCATTTTTCCCAATTCCTAAGGCAGGTCGGTCATGGCAGGAGGTACTGGTGATCTGATTGTTTGTTCTCAAATCAATGATCGGGACCGGGGTAGGAAAGACTGGAGTTTTGATTAAGAGATACCATGTCTCAAGAATTTTTTACTTCAAACTTCCTTTTATTGTTTGATCTTCTAGCTCTCCGTTGCAACAGATACTAGCAGCGTTCCACAATCCGCTATTCTTCTAAGCGCTGTTTTATAGAAGGTTAGAGTATAAGAAGCCCTCCTTCCTTGGCAGACCATGTTCCAAGCCATGCAGCCTTAGAGATCCCAACTGCACCATGCCAAGGAAAGGTTTGAGGATCTGGTCAATAATCTTACACACTTCCTCCGGCAAAATGAAAATGCTACTCCAATGGACCTGTTCACCATTCAAGAATTCTTGTTTTGGTAGTTCATATCATCCATACATAGTGTTTGATCTAAGATTTCAATTCTTCCATGCTTCAGCAGTAGCATATTGCTCCATGGAGCTAAGGTCCAAAATATGGAATAAACAAGTGTTTCCACGACTTTACCACCCGGCCATCGAATCCCCTATGGAAAAATGCATAGGCCATTAGAGGCAAGTGAAGTTAGAACCACCCACTATTAATGCCATGTAAGCTCCTACCTATGCTAGCCTTAGAACAGAGAAAGTAGAACCTTAATAACAACCCCTTGTTGCTCCTACTGACTTTAGTGGAATCCCTATGGTAGCTTTTAAAGAAGGTAGGTAGAAAGACCATAAAAAAATGCCTTGGACTTCGCCTGAGAAGCGTATCTCCCCTCTCACTTAGTTGGGTAAGTCCTTTGGCTTAGAGAAATTGGCTAGAAGCTAAAAGAGGGTATACTGAGAAATTGCAAAAATTGGGTTCATTGTTATTCCTAGTATAGTAGATGCTATCACACATACAGTCATACTCCATTCGCTCGGTATAGGCGATGGAATCCCTTTATTTTTAAAGAGGGCCTAGGCACTTTATGAATGAAAGAACATTCTGTTCTAAAGGGTCAAAAAAGGATCTAGTGTATTAATTACACATTACAATCGAAGTTAGCGACTGAGTTAGCCTCTCTAGTTCAGTGACCCCTTTCCTTGCAATGAATCCTCTTTTGCTCATGACCTAGCTCGTTTGAGAAACAGTTATGGGTAGGCCATTCAATACTCTCGGTTGTCGAAGTACTCCTAGTGCTCAGTTGCAGCGGATACCAGTAGCGGCCTCCTTATCGGTAGCTGCAGTTCAGGAAGGACCGAAGGAAGGCCCAGTTCATATGGGGCAACCATTGGCGCAATTAATACATCGAGCCCGATAATAGCCCGACATTTGAGTTTGATAGGGCAATGGCACTTACTCATTATGGGAGGGCAGCACACAAGGACTTAGCATCAACCACATCCCGGTAAGGCACTCACTCTATCCCGTTATTTTCATGCATTAGAGGAAGCCGAGCAACATAATCTATATTAGATCTTCGCTTCCCTAAGATTCTAGGGAATATATTTATTCAGGTCATGCGCATCACAAGTAGAAATAATAGAATCTCTTAGTTGCCTTTTCGACGGGGACTCTCTTAGGTCCTAGTTTTCTAGGTATCTCCTTTGATCATTGGATGAATAAGTTGGTCCAGCATCAACATCATCCTAGGCTAACTTGATCCTTTTCCCCAAGGATCCTAGATGATGGAACCCTAGGAGAGCTGCCGACTCAAACAATCATCCGTGTACGATCCATACTAGATCTGACTAACTCCCCATCCTACCTCCTCTATAAAACCTATGCACTATTTTCGTACATAATGTGAAATGCCATTTGTTATCCATTTCCTATATGTGTACGAAATAAATAGGAATATTCATTTCGTATATAATGTGCGATGGAACCTCATGATCAATCTAGGTGGTGGTAAGTAGGAATGGAAAAAATTATTTTTCTAAGTAGAGTGATTTCCAACCAAAGCATTTTACACCAAAAATTGTTCTACTTCCTAGACATTGTTTGTCAAAACGTATCATTTAAGTTAAAATACTCAAAACTAAATTAACTTCCAAACAAAAAGTTTTCCAAACTCAAATATACTTTTTGAATATAAGATACTGTTTAAATATAAATGTTCCTTGCATGGATTACCTAGAAAGATATTACCCTAATCAAAATATTTTCAAATATTTTCTTCATAAAATAATTCCTTAATTTTTTTTCCAATATCATATATCTTTCTATGAAAATAGCGTAACAACCCATAATTTTTCTTATGAAGCAATTGTAATTAATTATTTAAATTAAAGACTAAATAAACTACTGGTCTAAAAGAAGATTTTTAAAGACCCAAGACCTATTCTGTTGTGTTCGTATTATTATTTACATAATAAAACATATAAAGTTTGTTAAAATGGAATAAATTTTGTAGAATAATAAGAAAAGTGGCTTAAAGAAAAATGGTCGTTTGGCCATAACCCTCTATACTTTCTAAATTGAATCATCCCGTTCATTAGTTTCATCTTCGACTTCTGCTTCATTATTTCTACGTAATAAAAACATTTTTTACTTCAAATCCACATAACACTTTCGTGGCTTCACCAAAAATTCCATATAAAATATATAAATTTAATTAAGGTGATTCTCTACAAATATGCACCGTTAAATTTTTGTAGTTTGGGAAGATTAGAGCTAGATCTTAGGAATTAAAGGAAGGCTTCAAATTATGTTTTAATTAATCTTGGATTTCTAAAGAGTTTGGTGAGTGGGATCTCTTCTCTAAGTTATATGATCATTTGATATGCTGAAATCATGGTTTGATGCTAATGTTGGTTATAAGTTGAGTAACTAACTTGACGTTGGATTTTAGAGATCAGGATCTTGTTAAATGAATAATTTAAAGCATAACCAATATAATAAGATGTGTTAGGAATTAGTAGGAGTTGAGTGATATTGTCTATAAATGTTGGATTGATTATTGTTTGAGTTGTTAGTAGACATGTTAGGATTGTATTTAATGATAATTAGAGTTATCATTAGAGGATTAAACTTGTAAGCAAAGTTGTATTTGTTGATCAAGTAGTTAAACATGGGTTGTTAATAAACTAATTCATTGCCTCGTAATTGACCGTCAAGCGCTAAATTGTGCTTGTTTAAATATCAAACAATTTATAGCAAAGATGTGAATTCATGTCAAATGGTGTTCGAGCGGTGTATCTGGATGATTCCACATTATACACCAATGAAACTTAGGAAATTAACCATGTGCGAAGTGTATGAATATGAGTGTTGAGGTCTCTAAATGCAAAAGGGCATTGTTAAGGTCATAATAAAGGAAACGACATGTCAGTCGAAGTTGTTGATTAAGAATTATGGATGTTTAAAGTTAGTCCTACTATGAAAGGCATTCAAATACCTAAAATTTCATTTCAGACATTTGGGGAAAGATATATAGACATTTAGAATTGAAGTTTAGACATCTGGACAGGGGACGAAGGAAATAAAGTTTTCATGGATGGCAACTCATGAAGTTTTAGTAGGTGTTGGATTATTTTGATTTTAAGGCCCATGTGGAACCAACTTCGATATATATTACTAAACATGGATTTTATGATAAATCAAAAGGTGTGTAGAAGATAATGAATGACAAAAAATTCATAGATGACATTGTGGACAATTTTTGATTTGTATGATAATTTTATGGAGTGGTCCAATGATTTTTGAGATGCGACGATTAGGATATTACAGTATCAATTCCATATAATATTGCATATATGTAGTAAATCTATACCTCTTGGCTTCAGACTTGGGACTATATATTTATGTACTATTTATAGCATGAGTGAGTGTTGTATCGGGGTGCTCTTTTAGGCAGACAGACACATGTATATCGTTCGGGTTGAATATAATTGTAAGTGGTGGATGACTGTGTTAAAAGGTCATAAGTATGGTTCTTTTATTGGTGACTAAATTTGGTGGGTTCTTACCTTAACAGAAGACCCTTGGCCTACTAGCGTAGTGTGTGATGGTTGAGTCATGATTTGGTGTCATAGTGTCTTGTATGATAGTTTTACCGTGTATAATAGCACGACAGTAGAATTTTGCTAACTTTTTGGACACAGGTAAAGATGCATGTGGAGGTATGGTACCATTAACATGAGTACTACAATTTGCTATTATTAATGTATTAGCCTATTGGAAATCATGCAGATTAGTGATATTTCCTTTTTAGTGGATTTTACGTCTAACCCTCTCTTTGTTGTTTCTTTGTTATTTATTGTTTGAGTAGTTAGACTTAAAGATGGGGTTCTTAGTTAGCAAAAGCTATTCATAGAGTCGTATATATTACTAATACAATTATACCTATCCAATATTTTGGTGTATTAACATAAAGACTTGTGTGTTATTTTAAAGCATGTTTATTATCGTATTTGATGTATCATCTACTATTTGTATTATGACGTTGGATCCTTTTCTATTGATTTGATATGTATTTAGTATTCTACATGTTTATGCTAACACTTTATTAATATTACTCCACTATAAGAATTAGTTAGTTGTGATAAATATGCTCTATGGTGATTATTATTGTTTACATAATTTACCCTTAATGGAACATCATTCGTGACACTATTGGGTAATGTGGTTGCTTGTATGCATGGATTCTGGTTATTATAGGAGGTAGATCATTAGATTTGATATCGGAGTTTAGATTACCCAATCATCGTAAATTTGGATAAATTAAGAGAGCCAATTGTATTTATGATACTTCTGCATATAACATCTAGGCACTTGCTTTTGTTTCTAACATCCTATACTATCTAGTAGGAAAAGTTTTTAATAATTTCCATCGATATATAGGCATTGTGAGTCATGCACTTGTGAAATGGCCACTAGCAATAATGTTGAATTTCCAGATGTTCATATTCCAGCTTAGTTCTGGAGATACCTTTAGGCTACAACATACAGTATTCCTTATATATCAAAAGTGGTTGGGGTGATGCCTATTCCTCTACCATACATTTTTTATTTCCCCTAACTTTATTGAGGTTACCTTTGTATGGGAGGCAAGCCTTGTTTATGGACAGACTCATTTACTGAGACATGTTGCGGCTCCATACTAGTAAGTCAGTATAGCAATTGATACTTTTTTAAAGAGCTGCCTCACTTTTAGGAAACTCCAAGAGGAAACTTTATGATAGTGGGATGTTGTAATTGGAGAACTGGATGAGCATGCTACAACTTGGGAAGAATTCTTAAGGAGGTTTAGGGCATAATTTATTTCTTAGGTCGAGAGGGGATTACAAGATGAGAAGTTCTTAGATTTCCAACAATGTGATAAGGCTGTGAAGGAGTACTTCAATGATTTTACACTATTTTCTCATTTTAAGTTGGGAATGATTAACAGTCCCACTAAGAAGGTCATGAAATTGCCATGTGACTCAATTGATCTCTTAAGGAACTTGCTCTTGCCCATATTCGTATGGGTGCCACTTTTGAGAGTCTTGTGGAAGTAGCCTGGCTAAACTCTATATCTCTAGGTGATTCTAAATAGCTAGAAGCTAAAATGGAAGTCAAGCCAAACTTCTAAGGAAAACGGAATGAGAATGACTAAGTCCAAACATAGAAGGGAGGGGTGACTTCTCATAGGTGCTACTTGAAAGGGCATGTTGCAAATGATTGTAGATAACCTTCAAGATAAGAAATGTTTCAATCATGATCAACCGAAGAATTTCAAGAAGGATTGTCCGTCTCTTTAAAAGAGTTGGAAAACGGTCAAAGGATATGCTATTCAAGCAACTCCTAGTAAGAGTTCTCTGGTAAAGCTCGATAAGGAGAAGTACATCATTATGGAACTTTATTTATGACTTTCTCATCTTTACTTTATTTGAAACAGGAGCTTCACATTCTTTTATTTCTATTCATCTTGTATACATCTATTGCCTTATGTTATTGACGACTGTCTTATTATGTCGAATCATGTTGAGAGGAGGTCGACACATCTTTCTACGATATGTAGAGACATTAAATTATCCAGAGGTGAGTTTGGGTTTTCTTATGATGCTTTTTGATTAGGTTTTCTGGCTATAGACTTATATTAAGAATGTATTAGATGAAACACATGGTTATTATTGATTAAGGTAGTCATGTAGTCCATATAAAGGATAATGGTCGTAGGGGGTTAATGTTTATTGTGAGTATGGGAGTTCCACAATGTTGAGTTTCTTTAGTACTCCTTGGATCTCTTCCTTGATGAATTAATGCAAGTTCCCATTATTTGGAATTGTGAGGATGTGTTTAAAGAGTTTTCGAGTTTACCTCCTTAATGGGAAATTGAATTCCACACTGATTTAGAATGAGATGCGAAACCAGTTGTCTTACCTATTAGAAACATGGATTTAGGAGATTGAAGAGGATAAGAAACTCAAATTTCTGAGCTTTCAAAAAAGGGTTTTATTCGGAGAAATACATCGAAGTGGGGAGCAGCCGTCACATTCACTGCTAAAGCGCATGGATCCATTGGACTATGTGTTGACTACAGAGAGTTGAATAAGTTAACAAAAAATAACAAATATTCTCTTCCCTTTATTTATGAATTAATCGACTAACTTGGAGGAGCAAAGATTTTCTCTCTACTCGATCTTGCTAAGGGTTATCATCAATTTAGGATGGCTAAAGATTGCATTCTGAAGACCACATTTTGAACTCCCGATGCATATTATGAATCATCGGTAATGTCATTCTCCAAAAGTGAGGTAGATCCTAAATTACACTTGAAGAGAGAGTTGGAGGTGTCAAGGAAAAAATGCTTAAAGGAAAAGTTGTACAAATGTCATTTTCGGAGTAGGGAAATTAGATTCTTTTTTCATGTCGCATCTGAGCATGGGATTTTAGTTGATCCAAGCAAGGTTTCTAAAGTGAAAGTTTGGAAATTGTCGAGTAGTTTAGCTAAAGTTCATAATTTTCTTAGTTGGCGGGATATAATCAAAAGTTCATTAAGGACTTTGCAAAGGTTGCTATACCTTTGACCCATCTAAGTAGGAAGAACCAAGTTATGGGATGTAAGTAGTAAGGAATCTATCATCAAGATGAAGCAATTATTGACTAGTGCGCTGTTTTTTTAATATGAAGGGAGCTAAACCATTTATTCTATACAGTGATGCTTGTAGTGCGGGACTCTTTGAGGTTCTTAGGCAAGTGGTCAAAATGGTTTCATATTCTAGTCGAAAAAATAAATCCACGAAAAAGAATTATCCAATGAACAATTTGGAATTAGCGGCCATTGTTTAATGACATAGAGTTATTATTTGTTGGATGAGAAGTTTGAGTTTTTCATCAATCATAAATCTTTAAAGTGTTTATTCTCTCATAGAGATCTCTATATTTGGAAACAAAGATGGTTGAAATTCCTAGCATAATATGATTTTTGATCCTATATTCTCTGATAAGGGAATGTTGTGGTGGATGCATTGAGGAAAAGGCATGCTATGTTGGCTTTTATGATTATTGAATGGAAGATTTTAGACCTTACTGTAGAATTTGATTTCCAACCTTCCTATGATGTGTTGCCCGTTTTGTTGGTAATATCAGAAGTTAGACCACACTTGTTGATTTGACCAGTTCTAGCAAAAGACTTGATGTGAACATTTTACAGATCATAAACCGAATCGGGAAAGGGCGAAGTCCAATCATACTAGCGATATTCCATTAATGCGAGGGGTTGGCTTCGTAAGGATAAATGGTTGTGTGTTCCTGAAGTGGAGAGTTTGATAGACGAAGTGCTTTGAAAGTTACATCATTCTAGAATGATCATTCTACCTAATGGAAACAAAATGTATAATGGTGTGAAGTATACTTATTATTGGGAGCTTATAAAAAGGTGTGTTTTCAAAATTCAATTGGAGAAGTGCATGACTTTTCAATGAGTCAATGCCAACCAAAAGAAGCACGATTGTTTATTAATGCCTTTTGAAGTTCCAAATTAGAAATGGAAGCATATTTCCATGAATTTCATAAATAGATTGCTATGGAGTCGAAGAGGAAATAAGGGCATATGGATCATTTTAGACCCTTTGACAAAGAGCATTCATTTTGTTTGCGTAAAGGTTTAAGAATCACTCCATATATATATGTATGTATACACACACACACACACACACACACACACACACACACACGAGAGAGAGATAGTGAGGTAACATGGTCTTCCCTTTAGTATTGTGAATGATCGAGATACTCTCCTAATGGGTGAATTTTGGAAGAGCTTGCAACGAGCATTAGGCACAAAATTAGACTTGAGTATGACCTATCATCCTAAACCAATGGTCATCGTGCGTTAAAATATTGGTCGTCGCTTACGAAATGGAGGTCATCTTGCTCAAACGCATTTGGAGTCGTCAAGTATTAAAAATGAAGGCTGTCACAACATAATGCCTTCATAGGCCGTCCGTATTTTTAAATATTTTAATTTATTGAATTTAATATGATTATTGAATAAAAATGGTTAGAAATATAAATTTATGTTTTATTTATGTAATTTACTTAATATGAACTTGGATAAAAAAAAATAACCAGTTTCGAAGATTTAGGCAATAACAAGTATTGAAATGAAATTTAATTTATTGAATGTATTTCTAATCAATAGTTGGAACTAAATAATAAATGTTGAATTATTGTAAAATGGAAGTGGTTGTTTTATTTTTGAATTCGTTTTAAAAGTAAATTTTATAAGTTAAATAACCTATATTTTAAATATAGCAATTTATTGAATAATTAAAATTATTTAAATTTAATATTGCAATTATTTCAATAATTGAAACCTGAATTTAATATGAATGAAAAATGATTTCAAAAAATTGATTTAAATGTTATTTAAACAAGAAAAAGATTCTTTACTTTTAAAATTGAATTTAGAAGTGATTAAATTGATTTTGGAAATTTCTTGTTTTAATTAACGTGTCAAAATAGTCTTTTTGGGCACTATTTCGGATTTCGATTAAACCAGTTTCATTTGATCCGTAATAGTGAACTTTTATACGATTTTATGTTTCGCAGCGACCAGACTTATCGTTTGGCTGTGAGATTGAAACAGGTGGAAATCAATTAAAGGAATACAATTAAAATAAATTGATTTTAAAAACTATCTTCTAAATATGGTGGAATTGGCTCCCAAGACTAGTTCCACTGTGTTCAGAATAGAGGTATAACATACAGAACGCCAGGCATTACGCTTTGTTTGGAGTTTGGAAAATTTATGTATGAATCGGGTCGGAAATTTATATATATGGTTGTTTCCTTTCGTTTTTTTCACGAACGGAACTCTGGAAAAAATGTAGTCGCTCTCGTTCATATTAATGGTCAAAAATTGTTCTTTTTCTTCCTTGATTTCTCCAAATCCACTCAACGAAATCAAATGCCACCAAAAGGGAAGATGTAGAGCACAGCGAGCTCTACAAATTGGATGATCGACCATCAAATTGAACGATGTGGTGGTCAGTATCTTCTCATGTTCGTTGTGTCAATGTTGAGTTTCGTGCTTTCTTTTGTGCGTGTGGGTAGACGTGAAGGCAGCGATGCTGCTGGCGTGAGCGAGATGGCGGTCAATGGCTGTAGGCGTCAGGCGATCACTCATAAAAATAAAGTCGCGTCTGGAGAAGTAGAAGCGAGCACAGCCTGCAGCATTGCGTGAGAAGGAATAGTGTAAGGTTTCTTGTTATTAGTTTAATTATTTAGTTGATTAAGGTTTGTTAACTATGTTAATTATTACATCATTATGCTAAATTATTAATAATTTTCTCGTACGAGGTCCGTTTCGAGTGAAACGAGTTGCATTGGATTCGTATCGACGAAGGCTACGGCATGGAATCGTATTAGAATTTATTTGAAGTTGAAAAGTTTTTAGTTTCAAATATAGGTGATTGATTAAACCCATTCACAAAAAATAAAATATGTCTTATGTTAATTAAATCGAAATCATGAAGTGATTAAATTTTATTGATTGATGTTTAGTAAATGGATTGACATTTAATTGTGACATAAAAATTTACCTGTTTGAAATTTTAAATTAACAGTTAAGTTGAAATTGGAAATAAACTTCTAGTTAAATTTTCGATTATTGATAACTGGTTAACTATCATGATTTATTGACCGATTTGGATGTTGATTGTGGTGGATGGCTATTGGTTGATATTTTTGATGTTTGGATGTTTATTTATTACACACAAACACACCCATTTATTACCTTGTAAATTATTTGATAGCATATGAACTGTTATTTGAATTATTTCGAATAAATTAAGAAATGGATTGAAATTATATATACCTACGACACTTTGATTTGGATTGAAATGATATATATCCATCCTTTAAATTAAAATTAAAATAACTAAAACTCGGCCATAGGATAGAAAATTATATACGGACACCGGATTGGTTAAATTTAACGATTTTAAATTCTTTGGATTTGGATTTATTCAAATGATCTATTTTATTAAAATAAAATTGAATTGAAATATGGAAATTGAATTATTTTCAAACTCATGTTTGAAATTGGAATTAGTTAAAAGAAATCGTTTAATGAATTGAATCTGGAAGTTTGAAGTTATAATCGAAATATGATTCGAAGTGTGGATATTGATTTGTTTTAAAAGATTTGAACTTCTATTCAAATTTTGAACTATTACCGAGTAAAAGTAATTTAAATTGATGTAGCAGACCCGATATTTTTCAACCATTGGCATCCGCACGTGTCAGACTTGAATTGCTCAAAATACCGCGTTGTAAGTGAATTTTGGCAAATCTCAGAATATACAATAACTAAATAATCACTGATCACAAACACAGAGTAAATAATAATGCAGCGGAAGTAAAAGAGATAGTAATTCATGAAGCTACTATATATATATAAATACATCAGAGCTAAACAAGATACAATAGAAGAGTGACAAGATACATCAGGGACAAATCAGAATACATCACCGAAATCACTGGATACTGAAAGCAAAATAGATGGTTGGATCTTCAAGTAAATCTCCAACTTCGAAGACGAGTCTTGAATTCTGAATCACTCAGTCGGACTCGAGCGTAAAGCAAAACACAAAACACTCGAGTCGGGACATAAATACTTATGAACTGTAAATCAACTTAAGTGAACAGTAACAAAAATGCATCAATAACTTAAAGGATGCTTGGGATAGCCCATCCTTTAAGGATACGTTAAATTATTTACTATGCAGTAATATTCGCTATTATAATAACGTCTACAGTAAAATAAACTAACTTTAAAATAGAGTTAAGCGGTTACCCATATAGCCCCTAACACGTAATAGTGCTAGTAGTCTATACAGTACCTGCATATCTCCTGATCAGGAGACTGCGAGAAGATACTCCATAGGTATGACACAAATCAAACTCGTAGTAAAGCTCACTATGGTAGGTGACACCGCACACAAAGTAATGCCAGAGTAGATATACCAATTACGCACACGGGCTGGTGGTAATGTAGCGGCCACTATGCTCACCTCGTAACACACTCCCAATCAAAATCGGAGGATGGCCATCAATTCAATCACAAGTAAGAGTATAATATCGAAGAAATGTGTCCGATAGGAGGAATGACCTCACTTGGCCCGAGATTGCTCCTGTTTTAGCCACCTTATGCCAACTCACGGGAGTCGGGTCCATGTTCATACCTCAATAGGATCGTCGCCGCCATCCTACTTCATTCTGGAAACTCCACCGCGTACACAGTTGTTAAAGTGGTTTTCGTAGTTGGCAGAGAGTATGACAACCTCCGATCCCGGTCTCTTTAACAACCAATCGTTATTATAACGCCGTGGTCATTTCAAAATAGTTTATACTTCAAAAATCAAATCATTTCATTTCAAAACTATATTCCTTTCAAAATAGTTTATATTTCGAAACCAAACCCATTTTTATTTCAAAACTATATTCAAATCAAAATAGTTTATACTTTGAAACCAAAACCATTTTTATTTCAAAATTACATTCAAATCAATGCGGTATCATTTCCATAACAAACATATATTCACCTTTCAAAAATTATAATACTTTCAAATTTATAATTCTTTCGAAACTAAAATACTTGAAATCATTATACTTTGAAAATCATAACATATCAAAATCATACACATGAAATCACAGTACCTTCCTTTAATTCCTTACATTTTAAAATTTTATTCGATTAAACCAAAATTTTCAAATTTCCCATTTAACTCAATTTAAACCATCAATTTCAGTTCAATTCAGTTTCCTAACAAACCATTTCAAATCTTATCAATTTCAAATACAGATTTGATCCACAAAATAAACTATTCAATTTTTAGTATATTTCCAAGATTTAATATCCCCATTTAAAAACTAAATTTTATAATTTCATATATCTCAAATTTAACTTCATTATTACTAAGTTTTGAAATATTCATTTCATAAATCCAATATCATTTAAATAAACTCAAGTTACAAGTAAACCAAATATCCTTTCATACTAATATAAACTTCAAATATTCATCTATCGAATAAATCAAATAAATCAAAATCAAATATCATTCCAAATTCACATTCTTTATCAAAATAAAGATCAAGTCATTCAAAACCATTTCAATCATTAGAATATCGTATCCTTTCAAAACCTCATTGTCAGATCATTATTTTAATTCAAAATCAAATATTCAAATTTAAATACCTTTTAAAAAAATCAATTATTTCGTTCATTTATTATATCAAATATCATTGCAAAAACACATTTCAAAATTCCATTCAAAAATTCATTTATCTCATTACATTTCATTCCATTTAACAAATAACCAAGTAAACCTTAGTTAAATTCAAATTCAATTTAAATTCCTTGAAATTCAAATTTAAATATTAAAATATTTTCAAAACTCCTAAAATTCACAAATAATCAACTCGAAAAGTTAAATCATTTAACACTTTAAAGTATAACTCAAATAGTGTTAAAATCTATAATATTTCAAAACATTGTCAAACTATAGCAACGACAGCATTTATAAAGTGTTATCAAAGCTTATCGTTTCCAAAATAGCTTAGTTCAGGAACAACGGCATTTATAAAATGCCGTAATAGATATTTAGTTATTTCAAACATAGTTAGACTCAATAAATGATAGCACTTAACAAATGCCATCGTAAAACCACAGCATTTTTGGAAATGCTATCAATAAAAATCTATATTTTACTATAACTTTTCAGAACATTAAAACTTCAATTTTTGTTATTTTAAACTTACAAATAATATTTTTGGGCTTCAAAACTTCACATTTAAGTAAATTTAACATATGATTTATCATAACAAAATTTATAATTAAATATCCAATTTAAAACTTAATTCATTTGTTAAGTCAAAATTTCACTATTTTCTTAACTTGTAAATTTAACAAAACTTAACATTTTACTTCAACTATCATTTCAAAACTTTAAATTTAATTTCCATTATTTATTTACATTTTAAAAATACAATTTAAAGACAAAAATCACATTTACTTCAAATTTGCATACATAAATTCATGATTCAAATCTTAATATTTAAGTTTCTTAAAACCATAATATATATATATATTTTAAATCAAAATTTCGTACTTTTAAAAATACATATGTTAAGTAAAACCATTTAAAAATATACCACGGGGTCTGTATACTTTTAAAAATTTACCACGTATATGTATCATTTCAATCCGCAGTTTAAAAAGAAAACTCGGGTTCTATCATTTCAAACCCGCGATCCGAAGCCAAATAAAATACAATAAAAATCACTTGAGCCTATCATTTCAGCTCAT
This sequence comes from Allium cepa, assembly GCA_030765085.1. Lineage (NCBI taxonomy): Eukaryota > Viridiplantae > Streptophyta > Magnoliopsida > Asparagales > Amaryllidaceae > Allium > Allium cepa. Next base: position 29,236,977 of record CM060935.1, read on the forward strand.
AACGATTTTTCCCTATTTTAATGTCCGTTCGGGTATGTATGATTTCAACCCACAGTGATTCTATTCTAACATGGAACTTACAGTGTGAACATATGCATAAACAATATAAACAAATGCACTAACATGTCAATGTCACAATATACTGTCATATATCATATGTCAGGTGATAATTAACAAAGTCGACATGGTAATAACATGAAATAACATATCATATAATCATCATTAACTTGCATAAACATTTTAATTACTAATCACTTGTCATCCATTTACCATTTCATAAGTAATAATGTCAGAGTGAGAAGGACTCACCTTTTTCCAAGGCAAGAGACTAAAACAACACACAAGAACGGTTCCAAAGGCACAACAAGCACGATTAGATTTGAATGGTTGGAGAGCCTTTATATTGATCTTGTATACAACAATTAAAACAAAGTAATATAAATATATTTTCAACACAATATTCATTGAAACAAATGGCTTGACCATGCTGTTTATGCAAAAGTGCTTGACCATGACTCCAGTGTACTTGATCTCATCACACCTAGGCTCGGCCAAGGGTTTGTGTGTTCGGCCATGATGGTTTAAATGCAAGTTAGGCTCGGACAAAGAGGAAGATGGCAAGGCAAAACAAGTGGATGGTGAAGGCAAGCAAGTGGAAGGGTTTGGGTCAAGGAATGGAAGGTTTTGGTGCACCTATGCTCGGCCTATGGTGCTAACATGGCTCGGCCATGTTTATTTCAGGTCAGGTTATAGGTGGAGCTGATGGTTAGAGGTCATGGCAGCAAGTGGTGGTGGTGTTAGAGGTGGTGGCCAAGGCTAAACATGAAGGTGATGGTGGAAATGGCTTGGCTAGGCATTTTTTTGGAATTTTGCAATGTTTTTGTGGTGGAAGCTCATCTAGAAGGTCATGGCTAGATCTGCTCAAAGGAGAGGGGTGGTTTGCTGTGTACGATGAGGAGAAGGAGATGGTGGTGGTGGTCAGTGAAGATGGTGGTGGTTGTGGCCGAGCAAAGCTAGAGAAAGCAAGGCAAAAATCAAAGAAAAAGTGAAGAAGAACATGAGAAAGAGGAAGCCATTACTTACATTTTTTTCTCAGAAATGGAATGGGCGTGAATGGTGAAGAGATGAGAAGTTTTTCATGTGAAAAACAATAGGAAATTCATGGCTAAACAATAGGGAATGAACGGCCAAGGCAATGAAGAGACAAGGATAAGGAAAAGTCACAAGTAAATGAAAAGACTTTGTCTCTTTGCATTTCCAATTTTAATAATTCACTTTAAACAAACAAAAAAAATCAAGTAAATAAAATAAAAGCTAAACAAAATAAAGTGGAAATGAAAATAAAATAATGTCTTTGGAAAAGTTGAAAATAAATAAGAAAATAGTTAATTTAATTGAAACTAGAATTTAAAATTGTAAACAAAATACAACTAACATTGGATAATTTCAACTACACTTTTAAAATGTTTTAAAATAAAATATATATACATAATATGTCATATTACACATGTAAACATAAAGTAGAATATGAAAAAACAAACAAAAATATTATTTATATAAAAAAATAAACAATTTTGTTAAATAAAACAATTTACACACAATGGTTTAAAAAGCATAACTTTCACAATATTAATCAGATTTCAACGAAACGAAAAGTAGTATACTTCAAATTTTATTTATTTTCATAATAAAAGATAAAATTCAAAAATCAAATTTTTAAATTTAAAAGTCAAAGTTTGACCATGTTGACCAAAATTCAAATTTCTGGAAAATATTCTATTTATTCATGTTTGGAATTCCAATTTACATCAAAATCAAAATTTATAAATAAAATAACAAAATTTATCCATTTTAATAAATAAAATAAAGTTTTTTAAATTAGAATTCCAACTAAAATAATCAAAATATACAATTAAAATAATCAAAAAATACAGGGTTGTTACACTCTCCATCACTCAAAACTTTTCATCCTCGAAAAGGAATAAGGTACGGGAAAACACAGAAAAAGATAGGATGAAATAGGATTAAGAGAAGATGTTTCCGCTTGATCGACGATCTTTGGATGGCAAGTTGTGCTCAGATTCAAAATGGATACCAAAGATTATTAAAGGTTTCCAAACAGACTGGTATAAGTAATAGCCTCCCCATTCTGTAGCAAGATAAGGGAAATAAGGACAACTAAAAGATAGTTTGAAAAACAAAATAAGATAATAAATTTGAAACCATGAAACTTTCAACTTAAATCGATAATTAATTTTACATAAGTTAAATAAATCTTAACTATCTCTAATTTCATTATCTTATCATCCAATTATCTTAAATTAACAATCTCTAAAATCATGGATTTGAAAAAAAAATCATCTATTATACTCATAATGTATTCAATAAAATTAATTCTTCTTTATTCCTAATTAAAATTAAATTTATTCCTCTCAATGTATTTTATCACCTATGTTAAATATATTTACACTTATTATAACTACTTTAAATTTATTCTTAGCTCCTTTATCATCATTTTATACTGTAAATTATTCCATTACCCTTCTCTATTTACCACCGTTAATCATTTTATAGCTAAAATTAAAGTGCATAAACTTTATTATAACCACTCAAATTTTATTTATAAAATCTTTTCATACTACATATTATCCAATTACATATTCAACTTCTGTATAATTTAGGTAAGTTATATTGGAATGAAATTGTGTATTATATAAATAAAACCTTCTAATTTAATCATTTCAAACATGAATATTTATCCAAGTCTTGAAATTATACCTGAAATTATCCTTCAAGACAAAATTTAGAAATTAATTTTTCGATAAATTCCAAACTATTTAGAGATAAATAAATGCACATATGCTATGTATATATATCCATTCAAATTTAAATCATATATCAGCATATGTTATAAATCCAGTCTTATTTTAGAAATTCAAATCAATTAAATTCCCAAAAAAAACTGTACCAAGACTACAGAACGGTCTCTTCACTTCGAAACTCGAAAATGAATGTCGATGATGCTGCAATCATCGCCGAAGTTATTTTCCAACGACAACAAGAAGAGCAGTAAATTTAAACTTCAAAATTATTTGGAAACAAATTTCTATTAGAAAATACTATAAATAGTATATCCTTTAAAACTTTAAACACAAGGTTTGAAACCATCGGAAAATAAATTCTCAAATTCTTGTTTAAATTCATTTTAAATTTCCAAATATATTTATAACCATGTTTATAGTTCAACTATTTATATATGAAACAAGAGATAATGATATATAAAATCAATTATTATTTATTAACAACCAATTCAATAAAATCCAGAAAAAGATTTATAATATTGTTAAAAAATTTATTTCATTACTAAATTTGAATAACATATTGTGTCAGTTTGCTCTGTTCAAGTGTTTTGGAAATCTTATTGATAGCGTTGATCAGATGAATCGATCAGAAACCCAAATCAACATCAACAACTCAAACAACACAATATATAAAACATTAAATATAGATTTACAAGTACAATTCAAATTTTTTTGAAGGTAAGTTGGAAACAAAGATGAGATCATTAAATAAAAGAATAGGAAGATGGATAAGCTTACATAAATCACGGGCAACCTTGCCGGGTCAACTGTGACTTAAAGAATAAGATCGATGTGGATTTCTTGGGTAACTACATTCGGTCTCAAGGGATAGAGTTTGGGATAATAAGAGATACTAGCATCTAAATCGAGGATATAAAATCTCTCGGTGAATTGATGCTGTTGTAAAGGAGTTTCACCCCTTTTACAAATCAATTTGAGATTGACAAGACCGCTGACTCATTATAAAGATCATTCGAAGTGGAGTTACGGGATACTCCAGAATCAAAAGAAGACGAATAATGAGGGACATGGTTGGATTTTGGAACCGCAGGAAATATTCCGAAATTCAAAAAATCGAGTCAAAAAGGAAGAGATTCAAACTTGAATGAATGTGATTCTATAAATACATTGACCATATATACTAAGTTTTGCCTAAAACCAAAGCTCTAATACCACCTGTAACAGACCCGATATTTTTCAACCATTCGCATCCGCACGTGTCAGACTTGAATTGCTCAAAATACCGCATTGTAAATAAAATTTGGCAAATCTCAGAGTATGTAGTAAATAAATAATCACAGATAAAAAGACACAGTGTAAATAATAATGCATAGGAAGTAAAAGAGATAGTAGTTCATGAAGCTACTATATATATAAGATACATCGGAGCTAAACAAGATACAACAGAAGAGTAACAAGATACATCGGGTACAAAACAGAATACATCACTGAAATCACTGGATACTGAAAGCAAAATAGATGGCTGGATCTTCAAGAAAAGCTCCAACTGCGAAGGCGAGTCTTGAATGCTGAATCACTCAGTCTGACTCAAGCGTAAAGCAAAACACAAAACACTCGAGTTAGGGCATAAATACTTATGAATTGTATATCAACTCAAGTGAATAGTAAAAAAATTCATCCGTCACTTAAAGGATGCTTGGGATAGCCTATCCTTTAAGGATCCGTTAAACTATTTACTATGTAGTAATATTCGCTATTATAATAATGTCTACAGTAAAATAAACTTACTTTAAAATAGCATTAAGGGGTTACCCACATAGCCCTTAACACGAAATAGTGCCAGTAGTCTATACAGTACCAGCATATCTCCCGATTGGGAGACTACGAGAAGATACTCCATAGGTACGACACAAATCAAACTCATAGTAAAGCTCGCTATGGTAGGTAACAACACACACAAGGCAATGCCAGGGTAGATATACCAATTACGCACACGGATTGGTAGTAACGTAGCAGCCACTACGCCCACCTCGGAACACACTCCCAATCAAAATTGAAAGATGGCCATCAAATCAATCATAAGTAAGAGTATAGTATCAAAGAAATGTGTTCGATAGGAGGAATGACCTCACTTGGCCCGATATCGCTCCTGTTTTAGCCACCTTATGTCAACTCATGGGAGTCGGGTCCACGTTCATACCTCAATTGGATCGTCACCACCATCCTACTTCATTCTGGAAACTCCACCGCGCACACAATTGTTAAAGTGGTTTTCGGAGTTGACAGAGAGTATGACAATTTCCGATCCCGGTCTCTTTAACAAACAACCATTATTATAACGCCGTCGTCATATGAAAATAGTTTATACTTGAAAAATCAAATCATTTCATTTCAAAACTATATTCCTTTCAAAATAGTTTATACTTTAAAACCAAAACCATTTTTATTTCAAAAATATATTGAAATAAATATATTTATACTTCGAAACCAAATCCATTTTTATTTCAAGAATATATTCAAATCAATATGATATCTTTTCCACTTCAAACATATATTCACCTTTCAAAAATCATAATACTTTCGAAGTTATAACTCTTTCGAAACCAAAATACTTGAAATCATTACACTTTGAAAATCATAACATTTCGAAATCGTACACTTGAAATCATGGTACCTTCCTTTAATTCTTTACATTTTACAAATTTATTCAATTAAACCCAAATTTTAAAATTACCCATTTAACTCAATTTAAACCATCAGTTTCAATTCAATTCAGTTTTCCAACAAACCATTTCAAATCTTATCAATTTCAAATACAGATTTGATCCACAAAATAAACTATTCAATTTTTAGTATATTTCTAAGCTTTAATATCCCACATTTCAAAATTAAATTTTAAAATTTCATATATCTCAAATTTAATGTAACAACCCTAGTTTTGGTGATTGCATGTAAATATTAAATTATAATGGCAGTTATAATTCAATATTGTGAATTAAAAATAAATTAGATATTTAAATTGTTTATTTGGAATAAACAACGGATTTTGGAAATAAAATATGAAAATAAAGTTTTGAAAACCTTATCTTTGGTGTTTGTGAGAATAATGAGTGAAATATGATTTTATTTAGTGAAAAAGCAATAATTCTTGTATTTACTGCCAATTGCCACTTTTAATAATTTTAAAGGAAGTATTTGATTTTATAATGTGTTTGTTCAAAATAAAAGGTGAAATTTGATTTGAAAATAGGTTTTGATAATAAAATTGATAAAGAATGGTTTGTTGTATTTTATTACACAAGGAAATTATTTTTGTGCAATAGTGTTATATGTAAATATTTGTGTCAAGTTGGTTGTTTAATTAAAATAAGAGTCGTTAATAATGAAAATAATTTTTAGAGCTAAATTATCTTTTATTTTGTTGAAAAAATGTTTCTTAAAACATAGGAATGTAGTTGTGAGATTTTATTATGTTGAAATCTTGTAAATATAAGATGTTTGGATTTAAATAAAAGAGCTTTAGTTTAATTGGTGATAATTAGTATCTTAGGCAAATTAATTGTTATTGGGTCTAAGCCCATTTTTATCTCTAATCTGAAGTAAAGAGGAAGCTTCTCTTCCTCAAACAAAGTACGTACAATACAAACTTGAGCTAACCAGAAACAATGTAGAAAATTAAGAAAACCCATTCCCTCTTCAAACCCTAGGCCAAATCTTTAAATTATTCAACTCCTTGGCTGAAGTTAATCAAATTAAAGACAATAAAATTAGGTAATCACTCTAAAATCAAAGATGTTTTCATCAATTCTTGATTTTGTGAATTTGAATCGGCTGTAACTTATGTTTTCTCTACGCATGTCTGTAAACTATCAATTTCTATGTTCTTATAGCGTATACAAGGCCAAAGCTCAAACTTTCTGAAGATTTTCTCAAGTCTGATCTACATTTTGTTATGGTGAGTTGAAAACTCACATTTTCTAGCATAGATTGACATTTCAAGGTTTGAAATCTCAATTTTATTTTTATTGCATGTTCATTTGTAAACCGCTATAGGTAAATTGGGCATAACTTTTTCTTTTTAAATCGGAATTTGATTTTGTTTGAAGTTATGGAAAGCATGAAGAGAGCGTGATAACTTTGATGTTAAACACTTTCGCAAATTCAGAGCATAGCAGGTAGAAAAACACAATACAAACTCGTTGTCCTGTCACGGTAAAATTATCAATTTCTATGCTTAATGTCTTTGATAATTTGAGCATATCTTTCTCAGTTGATGTCCAAATTTAACGATTCTTAATTTTCCGAAAATCTTAGATTGTCTTCCGTAACTTTCATGTTTTAGGTTTTATTAAATTTTGTGGTTTGGATGGTCGAAAATTACTTCTAGTGACACTGTCTTGAGACTAAAACGACAGCAGAGGTGAATTTCTAATCTGAAAATTGTTTTTGTCGTAACATTTTCATTGTTCAATGGAATTTGATAATTTTTAATGTTTTAGAAATCTTATTTTAAATATGAAAACTTTCATGTTGAACATATTTGCAAATTTTGAGCATAGGTTTATTGAAATTCTATCACAAATTTCCAGCTCCGTCACTTTAATAAATACACTAAACTAAATATAGTTAGCAAATTAAGCGTATCTTTCATGTTTCTGGTCAGATTTAGATAATTATTGATGTTTTGGAAAGATTAGACTATTATCTAAATCTTTCTTGTTTTAGTTTATGCAAAATTTTGAGGTTAAGACAGTCGAAACGTTATTTCTTTGCTGCTGCCCGGTGAATAAACGAGGGCGACGGTGAATTTAAAATCTGAGAATTATATTGACCATATCTTTCACGTTTCTAATCCAAATTCAATAATTTTAGATATTTCGAAAAGAATAGACTTTGTGCTTAAAGTTTCATGTTTTATTTTTTTGAAATTTCAAAGTTAGCTTGGTCAAAACTATGTTTTTTGTCGCTGTCCCAAGAGCAAAACGACAACAATAACAATCATTGACTTGAGAATTGTATTAGCTTATTTTGCTCTCATTCTTGTTCGAATTTGATGTTGTTTTTAAGATGTTTTGAGAGCTATGATGTCTATCAATAGGCTAGCTTTATCTGAAGAATTTGAAATTCAAATTTAAATAGAATTTGAATTGATTTTTGGGTTAAATTTGAATTGAATTCGTACTGAACTCAAATTATCGGTCTTGAGTTATCTTTCTTGTTTTTCTTCATTTTCGAGAACAGTTTTCACTAAACCATTTTGAAGTGTTTTTTTTGAAATAAATGGAAGTTTAAATCATTATTATACAGTATTGTAAAATTATTTTCTAATACAAAATCTATTTATTTCTTATAATAAAGGAATTTCAAATATTGGATTTATTAATCTTTTCGGGAAAATGTTTTAAAAGCTTGTTTTCTCTAGTAAACTATTTTAAATATAAAACACACACTTTTCCACTATTCGAACATATGAGAAAGAAAATTAAACGACTTAGTAAAACATGTGGTATGGGACATGTGCGCTTACTATTTTGGTTAATTCCGGACTTGTACGATCGAAACTATCCGGGTTATGATTTATGAGTTATTTTGCCAATTTATGGTAGGTATTTGAGATTAAAATTCCTATATGTAGGAATCATCTAGGAAGGCCAATATTTGGCAAGTTTTATCTTTTGAGATTTGTACGTTGAGATTTATGGTTTATGTGGAGCCATCACGATGTTTTCACTTGTCGATGAGATGAGACGAGTTACGATGTCATTTAATACTTGCCGATGAGATGAGACGAGTATGGTGTCTCTTTATTACTCGCCAATGAGACGACGCGAGATATGATTTTCGAAGTTTCATGACGTTCCTATTGTGGCATCGACTAGCGGTTAGTACATCGCCAAGTGCGAACGTGTGGTATGGGACAGACGTTAACACTTTTTGGGTTCCTATCCGTGAGTTTGTGACACGTTCATGATGTTTACCTAACAGAACTGCTTTGAGAGGTGTTAGCGACCTTTTCATAAGGACGAACTGCTTTGGGAGGTGTTAACAACCTTGTTAGGGATGAAAAAATGGCTTGGAGAGGTGTCAGCGACCTTGTCATGAGGATGCACTGCTTTGGGAGGTGTTAGCGACCTTCTTTGAGGCTTCGACCGTCTGAGTTTAGCACTTACAGCATTGCTTCGGCATTGCAATCGGGTATTTGGCCAATTCGGGTTTTCTGGGTTTTCTGTTTTATTATGATTTCACCATTTTATGATGTTTTATTTCATCGATAGCCTAGTGCTATATAAGATGTTATATAAATGTTGATTTCATTTATGATGTCTTGAACTCTTATTGAGTTCCTTAAGTCATGAGTTAGGATGATTTCATGATTTTATAGGATATTCTGGGTTTTGCCATTTTGGCGAGTTGAGATTGAGATTTATATATATTTATACGAATGAGATGAGGTATAATTGAATTTGGAGATTCTTCTATATTTGAGTTTTGGATCATCCTATTTGAGAATGTTTTATGTTTTCCATTTTGGCGAGAGTTTGTATTAATGTTTCTCCTTTTGTGGAGATATGGATCATGGAAACCATGTAGACATTTTGGGAAGTCGTTGATGATATGAGGCGAACGTTTATATTATTTGAGTATTATTATTGAATTTACCCCTTTGGAGGTCTTTGTATACTTAAGTGACATTAGTTCACTTAAGTCATGGGTTGTATTCTTTCTGCTGCCTTTTCTCATTCGAAAACAATTATCACCTTATGTCTTATGCTTCATATTATCGTCTCTCCTCATTAACTGATTGTTTTAGCTAGACTGACCCATGTATTTTGTACTCGGGTCAGACCGAGTTGTTTCAGGTTAGCTATTAATTATGGGACTTAGCTTTGATGCATCTGCTTGGATATCAGCCTAGCACTTTTGTGTAGTTTATATTTCTTTCCGCTTGACTCTGATATGTATTTGATTAGATGTATATAGTGTGGTCTCTTTACCACATTTATGTATCAATTTGTATCATACTAGGATGTATCTGTCTATATGTATTTATATATACGATGATTATTGTTCTATGATGTGATATGCATTATGTTATTGTATTTTTCTGATAGATCCACTAGCCACCTATAGTTTTTTATTAAGAATTTATTGTATATGTCGATTCAATTAAATAGGAAAAAAATATAGAGCATTAATCGACGTATGCAGTAGATGTTTAAGACAAGATTATAGATGGTCGCCCTTAACCAGCCCTATTCTCCATATTAGCAGATAGAATTACCCAGTAATTCTCTTTGTTAATGTGGATCTCAGGGTGGGGAATCACAGCTTGGTATAAGAGCCTGATGCCGAAAAAAATAGGATAAACACAGAACATTAGCATATATTACGGTATATCCAAGTATAGTACACAATGTTACCAATACCTTAATCATTGTGTCCTTTACCTTATCGTGTCTTTTGGAATAGATAATTTTGGATATGTGTAGGAATATATTTTATTCCGTAATTTTCCTAAATTCAATTGATGACATCTTATCTTAGGAGTGATCCTATCATGATTGTTTTATTCGAGTCCTCTTTAATACGGGGGCTTGACACCCATCCGTATCGAAGGAGTTTGTTGATGATCTTTAATGTTCTTATCTTGTGATTTCTTTGAGGATTGCGAATCCTATTGAGGGGGTTCGCAATATTTTTCATGATGTTTGAGGATTTTGGGATTTTTCCTTGCAGCTTATCTTTTCATGCAAACTAGCATGCTTTTTCTATCTAGATTTTGGAATTATTTGAGATAGGCTGGCCTGGGTATTTTCTAGTTGCATTGTGTGATCCGAAGGATCCTATACTTAGGTATCCTAATTTTGGCTGATTTGTTGTTTCTTGCTCTTCGGAATGTTAATGATGATTCTGAAGTATCTGTATTCACTCTTGAGTTTCGAGATGTTGATGATATATCTCTAATTCTGTCATTGTAACTCCATTGATTTTTGTGAGTCCGCTTCGAGTATGTCACCTAAGTTGGTATTCGAATATTGTATTGACTTCATTCCTAGCTCTTAGCCTTTCGGTTATCCTTCCACGAGGATGTTCACTAGGGAAATGAGATGATTCGTTGAATTTATTTGTTATTTCCATTCTTACTTCTTTTTGAGTAATCCTCTTTGGATACTCAATTCTAGATATACTTGTGAGATTACTTCAGTCGAAGTAATGATATATTGTTAGTGTTCTTCTTCTATTCGAGAAGATATCATAACCTCACTCTTATATCTCGTTGATCTCCTTTTAATCGCTAAGTGGTGCTAGGATCATTCCTCGGCTTGACCTTACACCGATTTTTCATGAGCTACGGGTCGCGGAGGATAGCGTTACTCTTACCGCATTTCGCACTCATTATTAGTCTTGTGAGTGGTTCATTATACCATTCGGAAAAATGGACACACTAATCAATTCCATCAATCTTGAGGATCGAGTATTTTGGGAATACCTCATGAGTTCTTCTTATATTTTCGATTTTGAGAATAAGTAATAAGTTGTGTTTTCAAATTTTAAAAAAAAAACCAAAGATATGTTTCTGAGAGAAATTGAACTATGTTTTTGGGAAAAATAAAGAATATTTTAAGTATTATATATAAGATATTTATTTTTAAAGAAGACAAATTTTTATGTTGGGTTGTCCATCTAGTGCTTTAAGAATTCTGGTCGATGCGTTTGGCCAACGTTATCGATAGGGATTTCCGAAACACTGTGATGAGGCAATCAGACACGGTAAATTGAGTTTCAATAAGTAAAGTTTGAAAATAAATGATATGGCGGAGAACTAATTTTATTTTTAATGTTTAATGAAAGCATTGAACCGTAGTGAGTGTTGGAGGAGTGGAGAGGCAGTTTTTATCATTCGATCAACTCTACAGACAATCGATGGTGTCATTCACTATAAATCAATAGTGAGACAATACCCTTAAATTATTTTAAATTTATGAAATTGAATATGGTAATTTAGACGAGTAAAATATATAATTCTAATTAAGGGGATGTATTAATTAGAAGAAAAATATCATTTGATGCTTTGATTAATAAAATGATGTATTTAAGGTAAAAGAATACTTTGGTTTAAAAATTAAAATATTAATTGAATATTTTAGCGCAAGTAATTATTGATGACTACAAAAATATTTTGATGAATAATTAATAATCAAAGCTTTATAATGGAAGAAATTAGTTATCTCTTCCAAAATGAGCTTTCATAATTAATTGTTTTTAAAGCTAGATTTAGGAAAGTAATGAAAATATTTCCACTTAATAAAATGTTTTATGATGATTAAATAAGGTTAATAATAATTTTATATGTCTTTGCTTTCTAGTAAAAAGGAGAATTGTGTAGTAAATGATTTAGAAAAAAACTAGTTTGGATTTGTAGTTTGAAATTAATATGATTTGGGAGAATTTCAAATTTCAAATTAATTTTAAAAGCTGAAATTTCATTTAGAAAAGTGTTGCACTAAAACAACGATAACTAGAGATTTATAACTCCAAACGAGTTCAATCTTTTTGCAAATGAAAGAGCTTTTAGTAAGCTATTAAGTTTCTCATTACCAATTTTAAATATTCTGCTATTTACTGAGTCTAAAATGGGTTTGAATGGGGATAGGCAATTCTGCCTTATTACAAAGATTAAGCTGAAAGTAAATTTAACATAACTTTCAAACCGTAAATCCGATTTTGATGATCTTGATATTGCCGGAAATTCCAGACTGATTAGAATAACTTTCATATTATAAAGTTCTTCAGATTTTGTGGTCTTCCCGGCCAAAATAGGTCTTTGTTAAGCAGGTCTGAAATGAAATTGATTTATTTCCCCTCAATAGTAAAGTGTAGCATTTCTTTTTTATGGTCATGAATTAATATCATCTATTTGAGTTAATTACAGGAGAAAAGAGGATAGATGAGATATATTTTGAGCAAAAAGATTATAGATATAAGTTTGTGCAAAACCGCTTTAAGATGCTAATAGGGAAAGGTATGTTTTTGGATTAATTTTAAGAGTTAAATGATGATATATATTGTGTTTCTGACCTAATGGTCGATGCATATCATATAAATCATTTTTATAATATTGTATATGGCCCTCTGTACAAAGGAGACTCCATCTATTTTCCTTAAACTTCTGATACTTAGAAAATTTGAGAAACAAATTGAAAAATATATATGTTGCAAACCATAGAATACATATGGAAGGATTAGAGAATAAACCACCTTTTGGTAGATCTACCTTGTCTCTTTTGTTTCTATCTTGTTTCAGTGTCGTTCCTTCCGTAGTGTCATATGGAAATCATATCGATAATCATTTTGTTGGTTAGAGTTCGGGTTAGAGTAGTGCTAAATCCCAACTCTACTCAAGGAGATTTTGAGAAATCAGTTTCATTTGAGTAATCTTTTATGTGTATCATCTTGTTGAGTTTCAATTTTGAAGGTGAGATGCCTTCGAAATTTTATGTGTTGCTCGAAAAATTCAATGGTTTTCTAGTCTCAATATTAGCGCTTTAAAAACCATAGAATTAATGGAGCAATCTTATCTTGGTCTTCTTTCATCTTCAGTTGAAATGTGGAATTTGGATATCATGCTTCTCTATCCTTCTTTGATTGATGAAATAATTGTGTTGAATACAAACTCTTCTCTAGAAATTTCGAGGACGCAATTTTGATAAGGGGAGGAGTCTGTAACAACTCTGGTTTTGGTGATTACCTGTAAATATTAAATTATAACGGTAGTTATAATTTAATATTGTGAACTAAAACTAAATTAGATATTTAAATTGTTTATTTGGAATAAACAATGGATTTTGGAAATAAAATGTGAAAATAAAGTTTTGAAAACATTATCTTGGTTGTTTGTGAGAATAATGAGTGAAATATGATTTTATTTAGTGAAAATGCAATAATTCTCGCATTTACTGCCAGTTGCCACTTTTAATAATTTTTAAAGGAAGTATTTGATTTTGTGTTTATTTTAAATAAAAATGTGAAATTTGATTTAAAAATAAGTTTTGATCATAAAATTGATAGAGAATGGTTTGTTGTATTTTATTACACAAGGAAATTATTTTTGTGCAGTTTTTGGAATAAAAAAACAATAGTGTTATATATAAATATTTGTGTCAAGTTGGGTATTTAATTAAATAAGAGTTACTAATAATGAAAATAATTTTTAAAGCTAAATTATCTTTTATTTTGTTGAAAAAATGTTTGTTAAAACGTGGGAATATATTTGTGAGATTTTATTGTTTTGAAATCGTGTAAATATAAGTTGTTTTGATTTAAATAAAAGAGCTTTAGTTTAATCGGTGATAATTAGTGTCTTAGGCAAATAATTGTTATTGGGTCTAAGCCCATTTTTATCTCTAACTGAAGTAAAGGGGAAGCTTCTCTTCCTCAAACAAAGTACGTACAGTACAAACTTGGGCTAACCAGAAACAATGAAGAAAATTAAGAAAACCCTTCCCTCTTCAAACCCTAAGCCAAAATCTTTAAATCATTCAACTCCTTGGCTGAAATTAATATAATTAAAGACAATAATATCAGGTAATAGCTCTAAAATCAAAGATGTTTTCATCAATTCTTGATTTTGTGATTTTGAATCGGCTGTAACTTATGTTTTCTCTATGCATGTCTGTAACTATCAATTTCTAGGTTCTTAAAGCATATACAAGGCCAAAGCTCAAACATTCTTAGGATTTCCTCATGTTTGATCTGCATTTTGTTAAGGGAAGTTGAAAACTCATATTTTCTAGCATAGATGTAGATTTGAAGGTAAGAAATCCCAATTTTATTTTTATTGCATGTTAATTTATAAACCGCTGTTAGTAAATAGGGCATAACTTTTTCGTTTTAAATCAAAATTTGATTTTGTTTTTGAAGTTATGGAAACCTTGAGGAGAGTGTGATAACATCATGTTAAACAATTTTGCAAATTCTGAGCATAGACGGTCGAAAAACACAATACAAACTCGCTATCCTGTCATTGTAAAATTATCAATTTCTGTGCTTAATGTCGTTGATAATTTGAGCATATATTTCTCATTTGATGTCCAAATTTAACAGTTCTTAATGTTCTGAAAAGCTTAGATTGTCTTCCATAAATTTCTTCTTTTGGGTTTTATTAAATTTTGTGGTTTGTTTGGTCTAAAATTACTTCTAGTGACGTGTCTTAAGACTAAAACAACAGCAGAAGTGAATTTCAAATCGGATAATTGTTTTAGTCGTAACTTTTTCATTATTTAACGAAATTTGATAATTTTTAATGTTTTGGAAAGCATACTTTAAATATGAAAAATTTCATGTGGAACATTATTCGCAAATTTTGAGCATAGGTTGATTGAAATTCTATCACAAACTTCTAGCTCTGTCACTTTAATAATTACACTATCTAAACTAAATATAGATAGTAAATTAGGCGTATCTTTCATGTTTCTGGTCAGATTAAGATAATTATTGACGTTTTTGAAAGATTAGACTATTACCTAGAACTTTCTTGTTTTGAGTTTTGCAAAATTTTGAAGTTAAGATAGTCGAAACATTATTTCTTTGCTGTTGCCCTGTGAATAAACGGCAGTGACAGTGAATTTAAAATCTAAGAATTATATTGACCGTATTTTTCACGTTTCTAATCCAAATTAAATAATTTTAGATGCTTCGGAAAGCATAAACTTTGTGCTTAAAGTTTTATGTTTTATTTTTCTAAAATTTCGAAGTTAGCTTGGTCAAAACTACATTTGTTTGTTGCTGTCCCGAGAGCAAAACGACGACAATAACAATCATTGACTTGAGAATTGTATTAGCTTATTTTGCTCTCATTCTTGTTCGAGTTTGATGTTGTTTTTGAGATGTTTTGAGAGCTATGATGCCTATAAATATGCTAGCTATATCTGAAGAAGATGAAATTCAAATTTAAATAGAATATGAATTGACTTTTGGGCTAAATTTGAATTGAATACGTATTGAGTTCAAATTATCGGTCTTGAGTTATCTTTCTTGTTTTTCATTATTTTCGAAAACAGTTTCCACTAAATCATTTTGAATTATTTTTTTGAAATAAAAGGTAATTTCAAATTATTATTATATAGTATTTAAAATTAAATTTTAACACAAAATCTATTTATTTCCTATAGTAAAGGAATTTCAAAATTGGATTTATTAATCTGTTCGGGAAAAAGTTTTAAAAGCTTGTTTTCTCTAGTAAACTATTTTAAATATAAAACACACACTTTTCCACTATTCGAATGTATGAGAAAGAGGATTAAACGACTTAGTAAAACACGTGGTATGGGACATGTGCACTTACTGTTTCGGTTAATTCCGGACATGTACAATGGAAACTATTCGGGATATTATTTATGAGTTATTTATCCAATTTATGGTGGGTTTTTGAGATTAAAATTCCTATATTTATGAATTATCTGGAAAGGCCAATATTTGGCGAGTTTTACCATTTGAGATTTCTACGTTGAGAATTATGGTTTATGTGGAATCATCATGATGTTTCGCTTGTCGATGAGATGAGACGAGTTACGATGCCATTTAATACTTGTCGATGAGATGAGACAAGTATGGTGTCTCTTTATTACTCGCCAATGAGACGAGGCGAGATATGATTTTCTAAGTTTCATGATGTTCCTAGTGTAGCATCGACTAGCGGTTAGTAAATCGCCAAGTGTGAACGTGTGGTATGGGACACACGTTAACACTTTTTGGGTTGCTATCCATGAGTTTGTGACACATTCATGATGTTTACCTAACAGAACTGCTTTGAAAGGTGTTAGCGACCTTGTCATGAGAATGAACTGCTTTGGGAGGTGTTAGCAACCTTGTTAGGGCTGACAAAATGACTTGGAGAGGTGTCAGCGACCTTTTCATGAGGACGAACTGCTTTGGGAGATGTTAGCGACCTTCTCTGAAGCTTCGGCCGTTTGAGTTTAGCAGTTGTAGCATTGCTTCGGTATTGCAATCGAGAATTTGTCCAATTCGGGTTTTCTGGGTTTTCTGTTTTATTGTGATTTCACCATTTTAAGATGTTTTATTACGTCAATAGCCTAGTGTTATATAAGATGTTGTATATTTGTTGATTTCATTTATGATGTCTTGAACTCTTATTGAGTTCCTTAAGTCATGAGTTAGGATGATTTCATGATTTTATAGGATATTCTGGGTTTTCCCATTTTGGCGGGTTGAGATTGAGATTTATATACATTTATACCAATGAGATGAGGTATAATTGAATTTGAAGATTCTTCTATATTTGAGTTTTGGATCGTCCTATTTGAGAATGTTTTGTGTTTGCCATTTTGGCGAGAGTTTTGGATCATCCTATTTATTAAAGTAATTAATTAAGGTTAATATAATTAATTAAGAAGTTAATTAATTAAGATGAGTAATTACAAATTGTTAATTACTGTTTATGATTAATGAGATGATTAATTACAAGTTAATTATTTAATTAATTAAAGGATTATTAATTAATAAAGATTATTAATTAATATAATTAATGAAGTAATTAATTTAAATATGATTAATTAATTGTAATTAATTGAGGATTAATGTAATTAATTATAGTTAACTAATTAATGAAGGATCATTAATTATGTAATTAATGATAGTAATTAAAGGTTAATTACTGAATATGGTTAAGAATAATTACTTGAATGTAATTAAGAGATAATTAATCAAGGAAGATTAATTAAAGAAGATCATTAAGAAATGATAAATGAATTTGATTTGTAATCAATCAATGAAGCAGGATTAGGATAATCCAAGTAATTGAAGGATAGTGATTAATTTAAATATAGGTTAATTAAATTGATTAAGAGTTAATCATTTCTGCGATGGGTGATTGATTAATATTGAATGATTGATATTGGTTATGGAATGATATTGGATTATTGATATTGGGTGATTGGTTGATATTGGATGATTTGGATATCTATGTTGTGATATGCTGCTTTGTAAGATGAATGGTTTATATGAATTATCTATTGTGATAATGTTATTCATCTATATGTTTAGATATCATCCTGAATATAAGTTAAATTGTTAAATCCCTTAAATACAACTTGGGCATTAAAATGGCGTTTGGTTTCGATGAGACGAGGATCAGGTTTCCATATTTGGATATCCGAAAATCACATCGATTCCAATTAAACGTTAGGTCGTGAATCCAAGTGGAGCAAGTGAAGACTCGAGGTGTAAGGGCTATACGTCAGTACAACTCTGTGGGTGATTCCGTAATGAGTTTGACGGAATAGTACTTATAGGTTCGAGATGGAGATTAGAGTGCAAGGGCTATGGTCGTTGACTCTGAGGGTGATTCCAAAATGAGTGCAACGAGATAGTGCCTTCGGTTTCGTTCAAACCCGGAACGAACTTGTATGGATTGAATGCTTTCAGCACATCGTCAGGCGGACGATGAGCATTCTAAGAGATGTGTTCTATAAAGGTAATCCCAGCCTCAAGCCTCATCAACCGGGAATGGCTAAAACAGGGGAGGTGCAGCAAGGCTTCGTGGGTAGCTCCCACTGGAGAGCAAGATTTACTCCTGTAAAAGTCCCTTTTTATTCGGCTGTGTGGGGCGGTTGAATTCCGGACAACCGTTGGGGTTGTCTTGTTCGGGACTGTTCAATAAGGAATGGTCCCGGCCTTGTTTTGCAGGGGAGTTAGGGTGGCTCCTCGGTACGGTGATCTAGGCCACGTACTCTGACGGGCGGTACCCCAGTAGCCCTGCCATTGATGGAAACCCATTCTTCCTACGAGACCCTACGGTTTTGTTTGTATTACCCACTTTTGTGGCTAGTAGATAGAATTTAATGAATGTAACAATTTCGGCTATTTCTTATTTACTTGAAAACCCTAGACACTATTATAATATCGCTGGATTTCCTATCAAATGTTTTGGTTAGCGTAAGGTAAAAACTTTTCCATGTTTATGTGTGGGAAGTCTTACGTGATACCTTTTATTTTCAAAGGTTTTCTAAAGTTAAGCAACTTTAAACCGTTTACTCACACCAGACCCCTGTCTGACCTGAGTGTTTATTTTCTGTTTTATTAAACTCTTGGGTACTCATATTATGTATGAGTAGTCAAGTGATTCAGGTTTGCTTGACGAATTCTGGAGGAGATATGGAGCAGGAGGCTTCCACGTGTAGATATATTATGTTTCCGCTGTGTTTGGTTGGTATCTGTATCTTATATACTTGAGTTGTATGAATTAGTCAGATGTTTATAACTGTCTAATATGTGTTGTATAATTTGTGTAACTCTAATGTATTATGATACCGTGTAATATTTTATGTGTTATATTATATTTTATTCGTTCCGCTGTGAGTTCTCTGATGTTGTTGTCTTTCTTCTTTCTCTTTCTTTTCTTCTTCTATCCCTTTCTTTCTTCAAGATGATGCGATTTCCTGGAGTTAGGAAGTCGGGTCGTCACATTTGGTATCAAAGCATTAGGGCTCTGTAGTGGTGTCTTTCTTGAGAGAGGGTATTTTTAATTTTTATATATAACTATATATATATATATATATCTACCTGATCTGTTAGGTTATCTGTTCGGATTTTCCAACAAATTTTAGAGGTAGAGAGTGGAATAGTAGTGGTGGTTGTGTGTAACATGACTACCGCTAATGATGAGGTCCATTTGTTTGAGGTTGGAAGAGTATTTGGCGAGACTGTAGACCTAATACCATCTCGAGTAAGATGTGTAGTTTGGAGTAAGGAATTCTTTGATATCCGAAGGAAATCTTTTAACAAGATTTAGAATCCAACCATGAAGTGTAAGTTTGGATCTGTCGGAAGTGAAGAAGTAAGTGATAATATCTTGATAACTGCATGATGAGATGCAGTATCCATGGATATTTTCAGAAGATGTTTTCTCTTGAAGCAGTTTTAAAGGTGGTTGAGGAGCAGTCTTTACCTGCCTCAGGGAGGACTCGTCTGTGTAGTAGTTATCTGGATCTTCAGCAAGGAGATTTGCTATTCTGGAATATGAGACTAAGGTCTATAAGTTGTTTCACTTGGGCATGGTCTTATTTGTCATCCTTTAAGGAGAGTGAGGTGTTGATGCTTGGTTTGGAGCCCGAGTTTCTTTTGGGTTGTCTGCCATCTCAGAGGTCTTTTGTGTGGGTTGTAGATGGTTTTGGTTTTGGGGGAAGCCTTTGAATTAGAAGTCTTTGGTTAGCTGTGGTAGCAGTTTCAGCTCGAAGAGTTTGGTGTGCTGACAAGAAGGTCTTTTAGCCTTTGCAGTATCATCAAGTAGAGTTGGAAGCAGCAGTTTTGGTTGTTTCTCGGATGGTTCTGGAATCTTTGTGGTTCTTCTTTTAGCAGTCCGAGCAGATGGTGGAAGTTATCTTGAAGAATTAACTTTGTTTGGAAAAGCTTTAACCTGTTCCAATTGGTAAAGAAAGGACAATTTCTTTGGAATCCGAATTAGGTTGGATCGCAAAAGTGACTTGCGATTGGTTTGGAATTTTCTTGAGCATTCTTTTGTTTGAGACTGAAGATTCTCAAGAGCAAGTAGGAGCTACTGATGTAATCAGAAGGTTGTCTACATCTGGAGTTGAGTTTCATTTTGTTTGGTTCTAGAAGTGATTTGATAATTAGCCTGGTAGTAGATGGTTCTTGGAGAAGTAGAGATTGGTGTAGCAGCTCAAGAATTTATTTTTGGAATTTGGATTTGGTTAGATCTAGCTTTTGAATTGGATTCTGTATAAGGTTGTGTGACTGAGTCAGATGAGTCACTCAGATTTTTATGGATTTGATGAACAAAGTTTTCCGGATATTGGATAAATTATACTTGTGTTCATCAATAGTATTTTATCTATTTTCGAATCAGAGTTGTGCAGCGGAAGCGAGGTAGCAGCTGTGCAAGGAAGGATGCAAGTTCTTTTGCTATTGCTTGAATAGTAGAGTTGTGTTCTGGATTTCGATGGATTTTGGAAGACTTTTCTGTTGAATAGGATCCAGAAACTAGTTTGCTTTGGTCTAGTTGTTTATGGAAGTATCAGCATAGGTTGAGTTGATCAGGAAGAGATTGGCAGCCTGGATTGTCTGTCGAGTTATACAGATATGAGATAAGGAGTTTGGAATTCGAAGTTAGAGATTCATTGTTGTTTAAATTTCTCTGGTTAAGAGAGCAGAAATTGAGTAAGATTGGTTGGTTAATGCTATGGCATCTGAGATTTCTTATCTGTGTTCTGATAAGATAAGATTTGTTGCCAATGAGATTGAATTTCCAGTTTGGATAGCTGGAATTCATTTTATTTCATGTACTTCTGTGGGAGTATTTGTATGATTCATCGTTGCTTGTTGAATCTGTAGTTCAGTCGGAGTTGTATGTTGAGCTGGATTTGAGAGTAATCTGATGTTTTGTTCAGATTGGTGGATCTAGAGAAGAGAGGAGCTCTGGATTTTGGTAGTGTAGTTTGTTAGTTTAGCTTTATAGAGCGAGTCTCCCAGTGATTTATACTTGGGAAACTCGAGTTAGTATTAGATTTTTATTCTGACGTATGTCAGGATAATTAGTTATGTTTGTTAGTGTGATTGATTGCTATGGTTGTTAGTAATTGGATGATAGGTATGCTTTGCTGTTTGGAATTAAAATCTTTGTTGGGTTATTAAATTACCTTTGCTTTTAAGTTTCGGGGACGAAATTCTTTTAAGGGGGGAGGATTGTAACGACCCGGAATTTTGGGCAATATCGATTTTATAATCTGTAATAACAATTAAATTGGTTTGATAAATTTTCTTTATAATTTTAATTTAAATTGGTGAAATTAATCTTATTAAGGATAATAAATATTTAATTTGGTAAGTATGATCAATATCTTTTAACAATTTAAAAATTGGTTAGAATTGTTTTTCAAAAGCTAATGAAATTTTATTTTGTTTATAATATACATAATTCATATATATTGTGAATAGAAAATATCATTTGTTTTAAATAAAGTTAAATTTGCAAATTGTAATATATATATAAGTATATGTTATAATTTGGATTGTTTTGAAATTTAAATCTATTGATAATTTGAATATGTATGAAATTATAATTTAAAGCTTTGCTTAAAAATTAATCTAAAGACTAATTCATTTATTTTTAAAATATAAGATTGTTATTTATTTTTAATAGGATAGTTTAAAGGGGTTTTAAACAAAGTTTTGTTTTGTTTTTCTTTTAAAGTATTTAAAATGAGAATAGTTTCAAAGGAATTTAAACAAGCTTTGTTTTGTTTTCTTTTAAAATGTTTACATTAAAAATGAATGTTTAAGATTTAAAATAAGATGTATAAGATGTATATTATAACTAGCTTTAGAGTATTTCTTTAATAAAGTAAATTAAAGTTGTAAGTTTATATCTACATTTAAACTAAATAAAGGATTATTAAAATATAAATGAGTATGTGTTATCATCTTAAGTTACATTAATAACACTTGTAAGCTTTTAAAAATAGGTTAGTGACATTTGTTCAAATTATTAACAAGTGGCAACATATAATTTTAATTTTTAATAAATGTCTTTTAAGAAAACAATCTTCTTTCAAAACATTTTCTTTCTTTCAAATGTTAATGGAAAAAATCAGAAAAACAAATTTCTAAAAATCTGAGAATAAAATCCAAAAGTTAATCTGAAATTCTTCACAACAATTAGATCTGCAATCTTCAACCTGTTTTGAAGATCAATCTGCAAAATCAATTCTGCAACCTTTCAAATCTGCAACTAAATGAAATTTTAACCTGCAAATGTAAAGCCTGCAATTCAAATAATGTTCAAACCTGCAACATAAAATTTCAACCTGCATTTTCTAAATGAAGATCTGTTTCAATCCTTTAAAGCATCAAATAAAAGGCATTTACAATAGCATGCAAAGGATTTTCTTCAGCAAATGCATTTTCTAAATTACAGTTCAAGCCTAGAAGTTAAAAGCTTGCTCTGCGTTGTGCTTTGCAATTTATCAGGTGAGTAAATGTTTTAAAAAAAAACAGTTGACTTAAAATTTACTGCTATGCATGTGTTGATTGTCTTGGATTAAAATACTATAGTTTTAAATTTATATGAATTGTTATGTTCATGATGGATGAGTTTGTCTGTCCATATACATGCTTGAATTTACTCTGATAGATTACTGCGAAGGTTCTGTTGAAAGAAATATTCAATACCAATAAAAAAAATTAATATTTGATTTCAAAACTTAAATATAAAGTTGTTTGTTAGTAGATGATGATGGTTTTAAAAATAATTCTAGGATTTTAACTTTAGCAAATAAGTTAAAAATAGGAAAACACAGTAGAATACTGTTATTCATGATAAATCAAAAATCTTGATTTATAATTTGGATTACATGAATAAATTAGGGGGTAAGAATCATGATTTTTAATACATGTTTCATGAATTTTAGTTTTAAAAATTATGAGAAATTTGGGTTTGTGTGTTTTTGGGGGTTTTGATGATTGCCATTGATCGGCACATTGATTGAAACTAAATTTTTGGTGAAAGCTCGCTTAGATGTGGAGGATATTGGGAAAAATGCTTATGGATTTTTCCAGTGACCAATTTGCTTGGAATCGAATGAACTAGGGTTTAGGATTGTATTATAGTTCGGTCTGAAGGTTGTGACATTGTGACTTGGGTGGTGGACCGAGTTCGTCCGCGTTTGGGAGTGATGATATTCTTGGATGTGACGTCTCGATGGTGGTGTCGGGGTGATTTATTGGCGTCGTAATGATCGGTCGTGAGCGATTTTGGGATTGAGGCAGCTGCAGTTTTTCATGCTTGATGCTGGAATTCGACTCGAGTGATTGTTTGATCGAACTGGGTTTGTTTTTGAGTTCGCACGTGAACGTGGAGATGTTGGAGATGGTCGCGCCGATCAACGTTGGCCGGCGTTGTTGGTGCATGTGCACCGTGATTGTTGTGTGCACTGGGAAGAAGGAGTTGGGGAAGACGAGAGTTTACTCGGGTAGGTGTTCGAGTTGTACTCGGGAATGACTCGAAGAAGATGAGGGCCAAGTTGCTTCGGGATAGACGCGAGTAGTGCCTGGGTTGTACCCGGGTTGTTTTGATTTTGGTCCTGTAGTGTTTAATGGCAGTAAATACTTGGGTTCGATTAAAAGAAATTAAGTTGTTGAAACTTGTTTTGTGTAAGTAGGAAGTTAATCAACTTTTAAAAGAGAAAAATATTAATTGAATTCAATTTCAAATTTGAATTGTTGAGAAGTTGTAATTTGAAATTAATTATTTAAGTGGATTTTGAATTTCAATTTTAAAAAAAAATGTGTGTTTTGAAATTTGATTTAAAGGAATGTTTTCATTTTAAAATATTAAATCAAGTTATTAAGTAATGATTTAAAAACTAAGTTTAAATTTCTATTGGAGATTTATAAGTTTAAATTAGATGTTTTAAGTTTTAAATTTTATTTCCAAATGTTGTTTTTTCCAATTAAGTTATTGATATGAATTTTGTAAACCTATAGAAAAGGTTTATTTTTAAGTTATTAAAAATTTGGATTAATTTCAAATAATTTATCTATGTAGATAATTATGAATAATTTATTTTGATATGATCTTAAAGGTACTTAATTAAATTATGATTCATTAATAAGTAAAATTTTAATTAAGAATGATGTTTTCTTAATTAATTAAAGATTTTGAAATATATTAGAAGTAATTAATTAATTGTTTAATTAATTTTAAATACTTAGTTAATGGTTTATTTAATTTTAAATAATCACTTAATTATGGATTAATTAAGTGTGATTACTTAATGAAGTAATCAATGGTTAATTTTTGAATAAAATTTAGAATGGTAATTACCTAGGGAAGTAATTAGAGAAGTTACTCATTGGGGTAATTAATTGAAGTGACTAATGGATAATCACTTAATGTTATCAATTGAAGAATTGATCAAGTTAATTGTTTTGAAGTTAATTAATTATGAAGTAATTAATTTATTTAAAGAATGAAAGATTATTTAATAATAGAATTAATTATTTGTTAAGTAATTAATTAAGAAAGTAATTAAGATTTATTAAAGGAAATAATTAGAGATAATTACTTATGTAAGTAATTAAGAGTTAATTACTTAATTATGTTAGTTAGTTAATTAATGTGATTTATTAATGAACGAGATTAATTTAAGATTAATTACAAAGAGTAATTAATTAAAATATAATTAATTAATAAGGTAATTAATTAAGGATTAATTGTTAATTTAATTGTTTAATAATTACTTAATGAAGTAATTAAGATTTATTAAAGTAATTAATTAAGGTTAATATAATTAATTAAGAAGTTAATTAATTAAGATGAGTAATTACAAATTGTTATTTACTGTTTATAATTAATGAGATGATTAGCTACAAGTTAATTATTTAATTAATTAAAGGATTATTAATTAATAAAGATTATTAATTAATATAATTAATGAAGTAATTAATTTAAATATGATTAATTAATTGTAATTAATTGAGGGTTAATGTAATTAATTATAGTTAATTAATTAATGAAGGATCATTAATTATTGTAATTAATGATAGTAATTAAAGGTTAATTGTTGAATATGGTTAAGAATAATTACTTGAATGTAATTAAGAGATAATTACTCAAGGAAGATTAATTAACGAAGACCATTAACAAATGATAAATGAATTTGATTTGTAATCAATCAATGAAGCAGGATTAGGATAATCCAAGTAATTGAAGGATAGTAATTAATTTAAATATAGGTTAATTAAATTGATTAAGAGTTAATCAATTCTGCTATGGGTGATTGATTAATATTGAATGATTGATATTGGTTATTGAATGATATTGGATGATTGATATTGGGTGATTGGTTGATATTGGATGATTTGGATATCTATGTTGTGATATGCTGCTTTGTAAGATGAATGGTTTATATGAATTATCTATTGTGATAATGTTATTCATCTATATGTTTAGATATCATCCTGAATATAAGTTAAATTGTTAAATCCCTTAAATACAACTTGGGCATTAAAATGGCGTTTGGTTTCGATGAGACCGGGATCGGGTTTCCATATTTGGATATCCGAAAACCACATCGATTCCAATTAAACGTTAGGTCGTGAATCCAAGTGGAGCAAGTGAAGACTCGAGGTGTAAGAGCTATACGTCAGTATAACTCAGTGGGTGATTCCGTAATGAGTTTGACGGAATAGTACTTATAGGTTCGAGATGGAGATTAGAGTGCATGGGCCATGGTCGTTGACTCTGAGGGTGATTCCAAAATGAGTGCAACGAGATAGTGCCTTCGGTTTCGTTCGAACTCGGAACGAACTTGTATGGATTGAATGCTTTCAGCACATCGTCAGGCGGACGATGAGCATTCTAAGAGATGTGTTCTATAAAGGTAATCGTGGCCTCAAGCCTCATCAACCGGCAATGGCTAAAACGGGGGAGGTGCAGCAAGGCTTCGTGGGTAGCTCCCACTGGAGAGCAAGATTTACTCCTGTCTAGAAGTCCCTTTTTATTCGGCTGTGTGGGGCGGTTGAATTCCGGACAACCGCTGGGGTTGTCTTGTTCGAGACTGTTCAGTAAGGAATGTTCCTGGCCTTGTTTTGCAAGGGAGTTAGGGTGGCTCCTCGGTATGGTGATCTAGGCCACGTACTGTGACGGGCGGTACCCAGTAGCCCTGCCATTGATGGAAACCCATCTTCCTACGAGACCCTACGTTTTTGTTTGTATTACCCACTTTTGTGGCTAGTAGCTGGAATTTAATGAATGTAACAATTTCGGCTATTTCTTATTTACTTGAAAACCCTAGACACTATTATAATATCACTGGATTTCCTATCAAATGTTTTGGTTAGCGTAAGGTAAAAACTTTTCCATGTTTATGTGTAGGAAGTCTTACGTGATACCTTTTCTTTTCAAAGGTTTTCTAAAGTTAAGCATCTTTAAACCGTTTACTCACACCAGACCCCTGTCTGACCCGCGTGTTTATTTTTGTTTTATTAAACTCTTGGGTACTCATATTATGTATGAATAGTCAAGTGATTCAGGTTTGCTTGACGAATTCTGGAGGAGATATGGAGCAGGAGGCTTCCACGTGTAGATATATTATGTTTCCGCTGTGTTTGGTTGGTATCTGTATCTTATATACTTGAGTTGTATGAATTAGACAAATGTTTATAACTGTCTAATATGTGTTTTATAAGTTGTGTAACTCTGATGTATTATGATACCGTGTAATATTTTATGTGTTATATTATATTTTATTCGTTCCGCTGTGAATTCTCTGATGTTGTTGTCTTTCTTCTTTCTCTTTCTTTTCTTCTTCTATCCCTTTCATTCTTCAAGATGATGCGATTTCCTGGAGTTAGGAAGTCGGGTCGTCAAAGTAAATGAAATAATTTTTCCTAAATTATATTTTATATATAAAAAGAAACAATCTTTCTGTAACGACTCCTAAATTTTAATTGTTTTAATAATGTGATTAATTGAATTTTCGTGAAATTTTAAAATAAATTTTGAAATAAAAAATTAATATTTGAAATGCATCTAGTTAAACATAGAAACTGGTAAATTTTCATCCGAAAATATGAAAGTTTATTTTTGTGCGTAAATTTATTTCAATATAATCAGTTAAGAATTGTTGAAAATAAAGTTTTTTCAAGACCTAAATATTTTTACATTGAAATATTTTAAATCATCTTCTGAGCAAGTCATCATTTTTCGTTTTTCCAAATACAGACTTCTTTAGCTCCGTTGATCTTAATTTCAACGTTTTTGCTGCATTTTCCCTGGTAGAAAATTTGAATTTTTATAATTCAATCGTACCACTGATACCAATACACCGTTTTGATTGCGTCGTCGTGCTGATCTAAGCGGTATAATCCTTTCTGTTTTTCGAACCCCGGTACGCCGTGAAACCGGTAAACGGATGGTCTTTGCGATTCGTTGTTTGAGTCTTTTGGGTTTACACCATGTACAAAACCAACGGCCATTGGCAATTAATATTTTCTGGAAGACAACAAGTTACTTTCACTATATCCTAGCCAGCTCAATATTTTCCCAGACCTGACACGTCCATTCTCCTCCCTACTCTTCTCCTTCCCCACTTTGTTGCCATTTTCTTCCTTTCTATAAAAAAGAAAACAAAGTGATAATAAAACTTAAAATCCTCTCCCACTTCTTCAGCAAACGCTACTCCGCCCCATGGCAATGGCCACGTCAACCATGAACCACCCGAGCAGCCGTGCTTTCCGCCATTCACCACAACCACCTCCTACCAGTCACCGAAGCAGTCTCGTCAACATCACCCAAGCTACCTCTCACACAGCCGTTCCATGTCCTTCCCTATGCGAGCAACCTCCGTGACAAGAAACCGCACGCAATACCCACCACTACAACCGTATCCACTTTTCCTCTTCTCCTCCTCCGCGAGTTCGCCAGGTGCCCTTCATCTCTATCGCGTACATCAACTACACGTGTTTTCCCCTCCGCCTCTCCTCAGTCCGCCGCCTACACTCCCCGCCACCGCTCCTTCCCTTGGTCAACCTTCCACCTCGTCGAACCACGCCCCAACAGCCCACAGCTCCTCCGCATCCCCTGCCATTGCTCAATCCGCATCTCCATGGCCGCATGGCCTTGTTTCCTTTACTTTTCCTTCCACCGTTGGTAGTCTCCTCTCCTCTATAGTTATATTTATATCAACCGAACCCATGCTCTCCCTCCCCTCGCCTACTTTCACCCAAACACGTAAGTTTCCATCTTTATATATAGTTCGGTTATATATAATACATGTTAGCAGTATAGAGTTTACATTGTATATGTTATTTGTTTATATAAGTTTTACATGGGTTTAATATGTTAGTACTTACTTTATACAAGCTGCTGTGCAATATAGACTCAGAAGTACATTATTTTAGTAAGTATTATATGTTAATATATGGTATGGGAAGGTAGCATAGCTTTTGTTAAATACTGACTTCAATTTGTGCGTGACTATATGTGTTCATTCAAAGTATGGGTTTAAAAAAAAATTAAGTATATAATTATTATAATTTGCACTTATTTTATTTTGTTTTGTATTAGTGATGTATTATATATATGCTATATTTATCCAAGTTTCAGGTCGGTTTCTTAGGAAATTTGTTATGTAAGTCACAGCTGTGAGCTCGTGTATATTTGTAGTTTATTTATATACATACATATACTCTTACTGATAATATAAATTTACCTACGTACTAGATTTTTAAAACAAATGTTGTAGTCTGCACATTTCCTTAACGTGCATTTACATTGTTTTGTATATAAGTTGTATAAGTTGTTTCCATTTTTTTTTTTGAAAATGTACTTTGTATGTTAATACTTGGTTATATGTGTTTTAAAGGTAAACAATATTTTTATAATATAAAAATATGTGTATACATTTTTTGTCTTAATTCAAGTGTCGACTTTTATAAAATAATAATGGTGTGAGTGTGTATATGTATATTCCGTTCATATCAAGCTAATTCGATTTGTTCATCAATTCTTTGTTATCAGCTTCGTCATCAAAATTCGTACCAATCTTGCTTTGTTTGAAATTCGTGCTTGGATTCGAAACTTATTCCATCGTCGAATGTCTCTAGCCTCGAGGTGAGCAATCACTCACGATTAATGTTCTTTTATTTATTCAATTTGATTTCAATTGAAACGACAAGTGAAATACGCTGCCGTTAGTTATTTACACTATTATATATGCTATTACCTGTATCAGTTCACCTGTGACATCTGACACCATTATCTGTTATACATACAATGATAATCCAGTTTGGTTGATAAATAGTTGATTGTTTGATGTTGACATTGGACGTTAAATTGTTAAGGTTGTAAGTGATAAATAATTTGAAATTGAAATTGACGTAGGATAGTTAGATTTGATATATGTGTTAAATTTGATTAGATGACATTTGCATAATATGAACCCTTTAAATGTTTAAATAAATTGACATGTAGAAATATGGTTAATTACACCTTGAACCATTTAAACGTATGTTGTTTAAATCGATGTAGTATGAAATCGAATAATAGATTTCAATTGAAGAACCTTACAAATATTAGTGTAATAATCTTTAATCTACATGAAATGATAGTGTAGATTCTAGAAATAATTATATTATTTGCACAAAAAACAACGTAAATTAATACGATTATTTCAGGATTATTTGAATTAATTATTGAATTATTATTATTGTTTTCTATTGCTTGTTTATTTACTTTGCCACCATCCCAGTTATCACACTGTAAGTTCCTTTGCTATGCTTTGTTTTTTGAATTGAAATGGAATCGGGTTGAAATGATAAATATCCAAATAAAATTTGACTTATGATAGAGAATTGAATAAAAACCGATCGGTCAATAATTTGATTTAAAAATAAAAATAAATATTTTATTTGAATAAAATAATAAAGGTTTTAATTGAAGTTGGAATTTGAATTCTAGTGAAATTTAAATGTTAATATTTAATAATCTGAAACAAAATATTAACAATGTAATGGATGAAAGAACGTTGTTTAATTTAAGAAATGATTGAATTAAGTTTTGAAATTATTTAATAATTAAGTTTTGAAATTATTTAATAATAGGATTGAATTATTTAATAATTAAATAAAAATTGAATTCTTTGATAAGTGAAATTGAACTTCTTAAATAAGTGAAATTGAGTTCTGTAATAATTAAGTTTCGGAAATTTATTTAAAATTGATTTGACGAATTTAATTTAATTAAATTTGGAAGTTTGATATGATATAGTAAAACTTAAATTGATTCAATGAAATGGAAATTAAATAGAAATTGTTTTGAATGATAAATTAACTTAACGAATGTTGAATGAAATCAATCAATGAATTTAAATTGATTTGAATGTTAAATTTAATTAATTTAAATGATTTCGGAATGAAATTAATTTTTGAATTTAAAAAATATTTGAATTGTTTTAAAGAATATTAAAATTAATAAAAAAATTATTAGTATTTATTAATTAGTATTAAGTAGTATTTTTAATTAAGTAGTATTTTGAATTTGAAATTGAATTATAAGATTTTGAAATGGTAATTTGGAAGTTTTGAAACGTAAATTATGGAAATTGATATAGAAAGACAAATGGAATGTTGGTTTACAAATTCTAATTGAAATTGAAATTGATTTGGTTTTTTATAATTTATTAAACGACCAATCGGTGTAATAATTACGAAAGTTATTAAAGAAACCGGAATCGGTTATGGACATACTCTCTGTCTAAATCGAAAACCACTTTAATAACTATACGCGGAGTGTGATCCAGAATGAAGTGGTTGGAATGATGTACGTGACGACTTAAGAAAGAGAACGATAATGGATAGCCTTGACATTTGTGTCAAATTGGAAATGACTAAAACAGGAGCCATGCCGAGCCAATTGGGGTTAGCCACCTCGAGCGAACACACTTCTTCGTAAACCACTCATTACTTGTTATTGATTGGTGTGCACCCTCGAAATTTTAGGAGTGTTGTTTCGCGGTGTTGCGGTCGTTGCGGCGATGCGTTCCCATTAGTCCGGATCAGGAAAACGGCAGTTTCACTACCTTAGGTATTGCATCATGTGCCTTGTCATACTTGTATCCCTATATACGCGACCACTACGAATTTGTTTTGTGTTATACCTATGGAGTACTCCCTGATATCCCACTAGTTTACGGTGGAGTTTACAGCGCTGTATAGACTATGACACTTATATAAAATGTGTTAAGGGGGATAATGGTAACGCCTTAACACTATTTTGATACTTTATATTACTGATAGGCATTATCTATTTAGCGTATATTACAACATAGTAGATAGTTTAATGGATCCTTAGAGGATGGTTATTCCAACGTCCTTTGAGTTACTTGTATTTCAGTTGTTATTTCACTTGAGTTGGATTTATTAATATAAAAATGTTAATCCTGACTCGAGTGTTTTGTGTTTTGCTTTACGCTCAGGTCAGACTGAGTGTACTAGTATTCGAGACCCACCTTTGGAGTTGGAGCTTCGCTTGGAGATCCGACTATCTATCCATCTTTTAGATATTCAGTTGATTCTATAAATGCATTCTGATATTGTATTCGACTATTGTATTCGAGACTTCTGTTGTAACTTATTTAACTCTGTTATATATATAGTAGCTTCATGAACTACTATCTTTTGTTTCCGCTGCATTTATTACTTTGTGTCTGTGATCTATGATTATTTATTTATTGTGTATGTTCAGTTTTGCCAAATTTAAATTAACAATTCGGTATTTTGAATTATTTAAGTCTGACATGTGCGGATGCAAATAGTTCAAAATAGCGAGTCGTTATAGTTGGTATCAGAGCTTTGGTAGCTCTAGGCAAAACTTAGCATATATGGTAAATGTATTAACAGAATCACTTTCATTCGAGTTTGAATCGCTTCCTTTTTGACTCGATTCCTTTGAATTTTGGAACGTTCCCTCGGTTTCGAAATTCATTCTTTCCCCTCACTATTCATATTCGTCTGAATTCTGGAGTATTCCATAATTCCACTTTGAATGATCTTATTAATGGATTGGTGGCCTTGCCAACGTTCAAATGAATTGTAAAGGGATAAAACTCATTTACAATAGCATCGATTCACCGGAGAGTTATATATATCCTCGGTTTAGATGCTAACATCTCTAGATATCCCGAATTTTATCTCTTGAGATCATATGTGGATTTGCCTTAGAATTCCACATCGATCTAATTCTTGAAGTCACGGTCGACCCGGTTAAGGTTGCCCGCGATCTATATAAACTTATCCATCTCCCTATTTTGTTATTTAATCATCTTATCTTTGTTTCAAACCTATTTTCGGATAAAAAATTCTCTTTGATTTGGTTTCCATCAAATTTGAATCTCTATCCTTGCTTTGAAATCCATTCTTGTATCATCGAATGAGGAAGTGTATTTGTAAATTAATATTTAATATTTAACATGATTTATATATTGTGTTGTTTGAGTTGTTGATGTTGATTTGGGTTTTTGATCGATTCTTCTGATCAAGGCTATCGATAGGATTTCCAAAACACTTGAACATAACAAACTGACACAATATTGTTTTCAAATTTGGTAAACAAAATAGTTTTGTATGATTATATTATATATAAGTACAAATTTCTCTGAAATTAAATTGTTAACGAATTTGTTGTCAGAAATGATAGTATTTGATTTCCATTTATTGTTTTGTAAACCATTGACTATTGCAATATAAATAAATGAATTTATAAAACTTGGGTATAATTTGATTGAAATTTGAAGTGAATTTAAATTAGAATTTGAGAATTTAATTTTCGATAATTTTGAACTATGGTCTTAAAGTTTTAAAATGTACATAATACAAAATATCTTCGAATGTAAATGGTTTCCAAGGAATTTAAATGATTAAATTAGAGCTCTTCTCTTTGTCGCTGGAAAATAATTTCGGTGATGACGGCCGCATCATCGACATTCATTTTTGAGTTTCGAAATGGAGAGACTATTCTGTAGCCCTGCCACATTTTTGATTGAAAAAAATTTAATTGAAATTCTAAAATATGACTTGATCTATAATATATTTATGTATATGATTATAAACTTGATTTGATATAATATATATATAATTTGTTTGAATTTAATCGGAAATTTAATTCTTAATTTTTTATAAGGAGGATTTCAATTATAAAATGAAGTCAAATTTTTTTGAATAAATATTTAAAGTTAAATAATTGAATTAGAAATTTTACTTGTATAATACTAAATTGCATTCCAAAATATATAACTGACCTAAATTTATTCAGAAGTTAACCTTGTAATTGAATAATATACAATATAAAATGATGTTATAAGAAATTTTAAATAATTTGAGTTGTTATAATAAGTGTAAATATACTTAATAAATTTAATAATAATTTAGAATAAAGAAGAATTAAATTTGGTTGAATAAAATATGATTAGTAATTTTAGAAAATTATTAATAGAGGATAATTGGATAATAAGAAAATGAATAAATGTGATAAATTAAATAAAATTTTGTTTTGAAGAAATCTTTTGATATCAAACATTAATAAATTGAAATTAAATCAACTTATTGAAATACCTTGAATTTTAAATCAAATATTGAGTATTAATTTGGGTAAATTGAAATGTACATGGTTTGAACTGATTGTTTATGTTGTCTTTCAATCTATCTTTCTTTCTGGTTGTTTCTATTTTCCTACCTCCTTCCTTTTCGGGATCGAAAAGTTTTGAGTGGGGGAGAGTGTAATGACCCGTAAATTTTAACTGTTTTAATAATGTGATTAATTGAATTTTCGTGAAATTTTAAAATAAACTTTTGAAATAAAAATTTAATTTTTGAAATGCGTCTAGTTAAACATAGCAACTGGTAAATTTTCATCCGAAAATATGAAAGTTTATTTTCGTGCGTAAATTTATTTCAATTTAATCAGTTAAGAATTGTTGAAAATAAAATGTTTTCGAAACCTAAATATTTTTACATAGATAAATTCTAAATCATCTTCTGAGAAAGATGTCATTTTTCATTTTTCCAAATTCGGACTTCTTTAACTCCGTCGATCTTATTTTTTAGCGTTTTTGCTGCATTTTCCCCTGGTAGAAAATTTGAATTTTATAATTCAATCGTACCACTGATATTCGTATATCGTTTTAATTGCCTCGTCGTGCTAATCTAAGAGGTATATTTCTTTCTATTTTTCGAACCCCGGTACGCCGCGAAACCGGTAAACAGATGGTCTTTGCGGTTCGTTATTTAAGTCTTTTGGGTTTACACCATGAACAAAACCAACGGCCATTGGCAATTAATATTTTCAAGAAGTCAACAAGTTACTTTCACTATTTCCTAGCCAGCTCAATATTTTCCCAAACTGACACGTCCATTCTCCTCCCTACTCTTCTCCTTCCCCACTTTGTTGCCATTTTCTTCCTTGCTATAAAAAAGAAAATAAAGTGATAATAAAACTTGAAATCCTCTCCCACTTCTTCAACAAACGCTCCTCCGCCCCATGGCAATGGCCACGTCAACCATGAACTACCCAAGCAGCCGTGCTTTCCGCCATTCACCGCACCCTCCTCCTACCAATCACCGAAGCAGTCTCGTCAACATCACCCAAGCTACCTCTCGCACAGCCGTTCCACGTCCTTCCCCATGCGAGCAACCTCCATGACAGGCAACTACATGTAAGACCCACCACTACAACCGTATCCACTTTTCCTCTTCTCCTCCTCCGCGAGTTCGCCAGGTGCCCTTCATCTCTGTTGCGTACATCAACTACCCGTGCTTTCCCCTCCGCCTCTCCCTAGTCCGCCGCCTACACTCCCTGCCACCGCTCCTTCCCTTGGCCAACCTTCCACCTCGTCGAACCACGCCCCAACAGCCCACAGCTCCTCCGCATCCCCTGCCATTGCTCGACCTGCATCTCCATGGCCGCATGGCCTTGTTTACTTCACTTTTCCTTCCATCGTGGGTAGTCTCATCTCCTCTGTTGTTATATTTATATCAACCGAACCCATGCTCTCCCTCCCCTCGCCTACTTTCACCCAAGCACCTAAGTTGCCATCTTTATATATAGTTTGATTATATACATTACATGTTAGCAGTATAGAGTTTACATTGCATATGCTATTTGTTTATATAAGTTTTACATGGGTTTAATATGTTAGTACATACTTTATACAAGCTGCTGTGCAATATAGACTCAGAAGTACATTATTTTAGTAAGTATTATATGTAAATATATGGTATGGGAAGGTAGCATAGTTTTTGTTAAATACTGACTTTAATTTGTGCGTGAGTATATGTGTTCATTTAGAGTATGGGTATGAAAAAAATTTAGGTATATAATTATTATAATTTGCAATTATTTTATTTTGTTTTGTATTAGCGATGTATTATATATATGCTATATTTATCCAAGTTTCGGGTCGGTTGCTTAGGAAATTTGTTACGTAAGTGGCAGTTGTGAGCTCGTTTATATTTGAAGTTTATTTATATACATACATATACTTTTACTGATAATATAAATTTTCCTACATACTAGATTTTTAAAACAAATGTTGTAGTCTGCACATTTCCTTCGCGTGCATTTGCATTGTTTTGTATATAAGTTGTATAAGTTGTTTCCATTTTTTTTTTTTTGAAAATGTACTTTGTATGTTAAACTTGGTATATGTGTTTTAAAGGTAAACAATAGTTTTATAATATAAAAATATGTGTATACATTTTTTGTCTTAATTCAAATGTCGACTTTTATAAAATAATAATGGTGTGAGTGTGTATATATATATTCCGTTCATATCAAGCTAATTCGATTTGTTCATCAATTCTTTGTTATCAGCTTCGTCATCAAAATTCGTACCAATCTTGCTTTGTTTGAAATTCGTGCTTGGATTCGAAACTCATTCCATCGTCGAATGTCTCTATCCTCGAAAGGTGATCAATCACTTACGATTAATGTTCTTTTATTTATTAAATTTGATTTCAATTGAAACGATAAGTGAAATACGCTGTTGTTAGTTATTCACACTGTTATATATGCTATTACCTGTATCAGTTCACCTGTGACATATGACACCATTATCTGTTATTCGTACAATGATAATCCAGTTCGGTTGATAAACGATTGATTGTTTGAGTTGACATTGGACGTTAAATTGTTAAGGTTGTAAGTGATAAATAATTTGAAATTGAAATAGACGTAGGATAGTTAGATTTGATATGTGTGTTAAATTTGATTAGATGACATTTGCATAATATGAACCCTTTAAATGTTTAAATAAATTAACATGTAGAAAAATGGTCAATTACACCTCGAACCATTTAAATGTATGTTGTTTAAATCGATGTAATATGAAACTGAATAATAGATTTTAATTGAAGAACTGTATAAATATTAGTGTAATAATCTTTAATCTATATGAAATGATAGTGTAGATTCTAGAAATAATTATATTAATTTGCACAAACAACAATGTTGTAATAACCTGAATTTTCTGGACACCTGTAATTGATAGTAATTGGGTTAATTATAGAAATACTGAATTATAGATTGATTTTAAATATAATAACTATTTAAATTGAGTTATTTCATAAATTTAATTTTAAATAGACTAATTATTTTCAATTTAATAGAATTGTTTAAATGAATGACTTTAAAGTTAGAATTTAATATTTCCAAATTCAATAATATGTTTGTTCAAATTAATATATATATTTAGTTGGATTGATTTGCAAGTTGGATTTAAAGGAAATAATAATTTGTGCATGTGATTTTTTTAGTTTATGATTGATTTTATATCGTTATTTTAAAAAAAGGTTTTATAAATATAGGTAATTATAAGAGAAGTTCAAATACTAAACATTTAAGACATTTATAAATATATAACTAAATTAAAAAAATTAATATAAATATATTTAAATGCCATATTAGTTAATGAAATTACAAATGTAAGGTTATATATACATGTATAATTACAAATGTAAGCTAAAAGATGTGTTTTGTGACAAGTGTCAACTTTTATTTTAACTTTCTTTTATTTTTAACAAAATCTAATTTAAACCTATATTAATTTCTACCTTTCATCTTCATTTCTTTTCCTATCTTCACTTTCCTAATCAAGAAAAAAAAGAGAAAAATCTGTAAATTACTTAAAGCCAAAAACTAAAATTCATTTCCAATTTGCAAACTCAAGAATCAACAGCCTGTCATCATTTCAAGTGTTCAGGTAAGGAAATTAAAAGCCTGCATGCATTTTTGAATCTGAGCATCTTCAAAAATCAAATTCTTGTGTTCTTAAACCTGGAATCAAGAGCAGTTTCCAGTATTGAAGTTCTCTCTGTTTTCTGGAAAAAAAATATAGGTGAGTTACTCTAAAACTTCTTTTATATTTTGAAATTGCATGTAGTGATCTTTGAGAACTAAAGTGAACTATGTTGTGCATGTGTTTTAAATTGATTATAAGTATATATGTCTGTCAACAAGTATATACATTGCTGGAACAGCGAACAAGTTCAGATCCAAACAAATTAAACTTGGTTCAGGTAGTAAAATGTTGAAGAAAAATTTGATGAATATTAACTTTAATGTTGCCTGATGATTCCAAGATAAATGAATGTAAAAATGTAAATGATAATTTTTCCAGTTTAAAAGTAAATAAAAAAAATTCAGTTTCATGTAACAGAGATATCAACAAAATTGTTCTTTGTTTACAAATAATAAAGGTGAGTAAATGTTTTAAAAAAAACAGTTGATCTGAATTCTTACTACCATGCATGTGTTAATCTATATTGATGTTATATGAAAAAAATTTGTTTTAAATTGGAATGCATGTTGAATTAAGCATATTGAATTACCTGTTAAATTTAAGGATGTTACTGTATTTATTAAAAACAGATCAAATCCTTCAAATATCTCAATATCTTGATTTTTAACACAAACTGGATTGTGATTTGTAGATGGAAGTTGTTTGCAATCACATGATTTATCATCTAAAAATAATTATAGGATTTTAAAATGAACGGGTTACTCATAATTTTCAAATTACAGTGAAAAATCAAGTTTGGGCAAAATTTTACAATTTTAAATTCTAGTTTTGAATGTATAATTGAAATTCAATTGGAAAGTTAGGATTTTTAAAGTTTGTATCATAATTTTTAATTAAGTATTTAAGATGAATTTGGGGTTTGTTTGGAATTTGGATTTCTGTAATTTGCCGATTACCCACGTTGTAATTGGGTTTGAAACTTGGGTCGAAGCATGCTTATGAATCAAGGATTAGGGGGGAAAATACGATTGAATTTTTCTATTGAGTGAATCGTTTCATTTTGAAGAAACTAGGATTTAAGCTAGCATATTTTTGGTTTTACTGTCGAGTTGATCGCGTCTTGAATATTGAACTGGAGGCGATCGCGGCGTGGGGATAAGGGAGATCGAGTCGTGGCGATGCTGTGATGGGGCTAGCGAGGGTCAAAGGCGAGGAGTTCGTCGGCCGTGGGTGGTTTTTAGTCGCGTGGTTTTCTGTAGTTCGAGCTCGGAGTTCGAAAATTTGATGCGTGAACGTATTCTCGAATCTGGGTTTACGATTGTGTTCGTGGGTGGTTGGGTGATTGTCGGCGATAGGCGGGACGCTCAACGGCGGCCGGAAGCTCGTGGGTAGGTGCACCGTGCATATTCTTGTGCACTGGATATTCTGAGTTGGGGAAGAAAGATACTCTCAGGGAAGCAATCGCGTTATGCTTGGGTTGAACTCGAAGAGGATGGAGCGCTGGGTTGCTTCGGGTTAGACACGGGTAGATCCAGTGTTTTGCTCGGGGTAATTGGGTGGTTTACTCGATGATCATGTTGTTGTACTTTTTGTAAAGTACTATGTAGATTTTAGGTTGAATGAAACTTGATTTTGATAGAAATCAAGCATTTTATTATAAACAAGTTTTATAAAAGAAACCAAATGCAAAGTTAAAACCTGTTGTTTAAAAGTAATTGATAATCAAATTTTAAAAGTAAATATTATTTTAAAATAATGGTAATAAGACATTGATAAGATTAAGTTTTATCTTAAGGTAATTAAGGTTTAATGCCTAGAGATTAATTAAGTTGACTAGAAATTTGAGTATAAATACTTAATTTAATTAAAGTAATTATGGATTAATTAATTTGTAATAAGAGATATGGATTAATAATTAAGGTTATTAATCATTAGTTATGGGTAATTAATCTATTAATTAATGGTTAATTACTTGATTTTAAAGGTAATTAAGAATGATTACCTTGTATTGAAGGAGAATAATAAATAATTATGATTTATTAATTAAAAATTAAAGAATAATTAATCTATAATTAAAGATTAATTAATTAGTTATAGGGTAATTAAGGGATGAATTTCCCAGTTATATTTAATGAGATGGATGTTATTAATTTATTTGTCGATTAGTTAAAGATAATCATTTGATGTGGGATTAAGTATAATTACTTGATATAATTAATGAGGTGTAATTACTTAGTGAAGTAATGAATGAATAATTACTGAATGTAATTAAATTGAAGAAAATTACTTATTGGGAAGTAATTAAAGGATAATTTCTTAGGGAAAGTAATTAAGGGATGATTACTTGATGTAATTAATCAAGGCGTTGATTTAATGGATATAAGTAAATAAGGGAAGTTAATTACTAATGTGATTAATCAGGATTGATTAATGAATTGAATTGTTTGAGAGTAATTAATTTGTATGATTAATTAAAGGATAATTACTTTATGTAATTGAAGATAATTAATCAAGGATGATTATTTAAATGAATAATTAAAGAATGATTAATTAATTAATTTGTAATTAATTAATGTTAAATAAGCAGGATTAAGGGTGATTGAAATAATTAATTTAAATTGATTAAATTAATTAGAAATGGTATTGTGGTGAACCCTTTAATTTTTACACATAGATTTTTTTTTTACAAAATGAGTATATAATTAAATCCCATAATGTTAAGTTTGAATATTTAGAAAATTCATAGATTCTTTTCCCAAGATCCTGGATGACCAATATAATTATATCAGTTCATGATTCACCTTAAAATAGCTCTACATATTTGATGATATGTTTGCTTCTTTTGTTTTGTATGAGATGAAATATACAACAAGCACAATGCATAAGTGATTGAAATACACAGTGCACCTTTGTATATTTTTTTTTTAATTTACTAAACTTCCTGCCTATACATGTATATGCCTGTAATCACCTAAAGTAATGTTTAAGTATTAATCTAAAAGTTTAACAGAGTTTTGGGGTGAAGACACTTTGAAAATACTTAGTTGCAGGCTTAAGCAAACAAAACTGATTTTTATTTCCAGGTTGAACCACTTATAGTTTTCGCTACATTTCAAGACAGGCTGGAATGCAAACTGGTGTGCTTGGAGTTTGTATTTCAAAAACTTGGAGTTTTTCTATCTTTTTCTTTGAACTGGAAGCGCTTGCACAACATGGATTTGTAGGGAAGTGATTCCAGGCTTATAAGGGTTTGACCCTTAACCATCTAGGCCGGTCATGATCCCATACTTACCACTTTCAAAACCTTATCTTTTATGTAAACAAAATTTCTACAAATGTTTTTCCTATCACAAGTTTGCTTCTACCATATCAAAGTTTTTCTGAGAATTTACTTTCTCAGGCTTTCAACACAAAACAAAAATATTTCCAAGTCCATTT
Organism: Allium cepa; assembly: GCA_030765085.1. Taxonomy (NCBI): domain Eukaryota; kingdom Viridiplantae; phylum Streptophyta; class Magnoliopsida; order Asparagales; family Amaryllidaceae; genus Allium; species Allium cepa. The sequence goes on from CM060935.1 coordinate 29,278,066, forward strand.
CTATTAAAACCCTTTTTATTTTGAAATCAAATGCATAAATATGAGTCATGCATTTTCTCAGAGATTATGCATCAACCAATATCTATTACAGGCCATGCATAATCCATTTTATTCAAAATTTGCAAGCTCATTTTATTTTATGGAAATCAGATATACTTGACTGTTTTTAATTTCCATCATTAAATCACAAAATAATTTCAAACCAAAGAAAACAGGGGCTAACATGCACACATCTCATACTGATATGTTATACCAGTTTTCTCAGTTCCAAAAAAAAGATGACCAAACATTTATAAGAACATCAACTAATTACTTGCCATCAGAAATCATTCAACAAAGGTTTAGCTAAATACATGTCATAATCCAAGCACTCAGAAAAATCTCCTTACAGTTTACTTTAACTACTAATGATAACCAGATCATTCACTACAAGCATCTGCAAATACAAAGCAAAGTTTCTCTTATTTATACTAGCAGCTAATGCTTCCTTCATCCATCAAGTCAACCTTAATTACCTGCATGCAATTCACTGAGCTGCCCCATTTAATTGAGACACCCAGATGATTGCAAAAGCAACCAAAAGGGTCAGTTTACACTGGTATGAACATGAATAAATTTTATACACATGTTTACAGTTTTTTTTTTATGAACTTATAACACTTGCATAATCTAGCAGTTTGTGAATTATGCACATCGGTAAAAATTGCCAGATAACTTCAAGAATACAACCATTCATTCAACAAATGTTCAACAAGCAATGCATTATTCATAACTTCATAAATAAACCCAGGTTTTGTTCTCCCAATTTCTCCCAATTTTTTTTTAAACAGGGCATCATATTAAAACATATTTAATTCAAATCCCTGTCTAGATGTATATAGCTCAGAGATTTAAATCTCATACCCCATTTTATTTTATGGTCTAAATCCCCCTGTCAAATGAACAAGAGTATGCATTGTGAAGGAATCACCCAGATTCTTTTATTTATTCCAACACACAAAGGCCTCAGGGTGAACTTGCACCATGCATATACTTCCTCCCACCTGAAGCAAGCAGATCATTGACTAACCCTAAATGACCAATTTAGTTTTCTTTCATTTATTCATAGGGTTTATTAATTTACTAAGTTCCCCCTCCAGTTTTCTTCTTAATTCATTAAGCACCTGTTTATGAGTTTACTCATAAAATCTCCAACCCATTCATGTTTCAGAAAAACATAAATACTTTCTAGTACAATCCTTTGTTATCCATTTAATTTCTTACTATAGCGATTTACAACAGGTTTGTGGGCTTTCCAAAATAATTTAAGCATCATGATCCTACTACATTATTGTAAAAATATGGACAGAGGTGTTTGTTAAGAAAATTCACCAAAAACTCAGAAATCCTCCTGCCTTATTATTTAGAAAATAAACATGAGCCAGATTTCTATCTTGCTGCCTATGTCCTCAATAATTTAAATCCATGCTTGACAATAATAAGAATAGAATAAAAAAAAAATGCTCAAACCATTTTAACTTGGAAAAACTGTCATACAAAACTCCAAACAGAAATGCACAACAAACATCCATTTCATCCATATCAAACCATTTCAAAGATTTAAATAATTCTTATAATACTTTAGGCTACCTACCAGAGGACTTAATGCCATTGCATAAAATGGATTAACGCTCACCTACTAATTTCTTTTACTATCTTGCTCCTCCACACAGCAAATCCCTTCAGAGATGCTTACCCATATTTCTCCTATTTTATTTTTGTTTTATATTTTATTTTTTGAGATGATGATGGTCATGATCGTGTACAGGTTTTATAAAGCTATTTTAGGGTTTAAGGAAATGGGTAATTCCTTTGATACCCCTTTATTTTTCATGCACAGATCATACTTATGTATGGTCCTCAATTGGAATTACACTCATCTGATTTCCTTTATTAGTTATTTCGGGATTCCAGCACTTTAATTACTGCATGCTATTTCCATGATCTCATTCTATTCATGCCATATGCATGTGACCTTTGCTTATTTTATTTTCTGCTCAGTTTTTAAAGAAACTTTAATCTTTTTGCACTTTCTACTTAGCCTCCTTTTCTTATACAATTCATGTACACTGTCATATATATTTAGGTGGTATAAAAATTATTCATACTATATTGTTTTTATTCCTCCCTTTAAAACAACAACTCCTTTTTACATATCTATGTGATAAAAATTATACATACACAAGATTATTTATTTTCTTTTCTGGCAGCATGATTATATAAGTCATTTGAAACTTCATAAAACTCCATTGTATTTTTCTTTTTAAATTAAATAGAAAATATCCCTATATATTAAATACATGTGCTTATATAATTGTTTATACATGGAACTATATTTGTTTTAAGTCCCAATTTTTGATCACCTTAACTCCTTGCATCTTTATCAAATAGAAACTCCTATGCACATTTTTATTTACTAACAAGCTATTCTGTTTTGATGCATCTTTTATTTTATTTTTATTTTAGGGTCATTACATACCCTCCCCCTTAAAGGAATTATGTCCCCATAATTTCTTTTAATTTCTCCAAATAAAAATACTAATCCATGGTCTGTTTTAATTCCATAACCCCATACTCACATTTTATGAAAGCAAGCAATGCATAAGAATATTCAGAAAATCATCATAAACTACTTAAACATACCTCTCCATCAGTAAACAAATTGGGTTATTTAGCCCTCATTTTGTCCTCCACCTCCCATGTACAATCATTGGTGTCCAAGCTCCATTGAATTTTTACTAGTTTGATCACCTTGTTCCTCAACTTTTTCTCCTCCTTGGCAATTATCCCTACTGGTTCATTTGCATAGACCAAGTTCTTTTGGATTTGAATTTGAGTAGGTGACTCCAGAATTGCTCCTTCATCATGCACCCATTTTCTCAATTGAGAAACATGAAACACTGGATCACACCACTCAACTCCTCAGGTAACTTAAGCTTGTTGGCCATAGCACCAATTCTCTGCATAATTTCATATGGTCCTACAAATCTTGGTGATAGCTTACCAGATTTCCTAAACTTGAACACCTTTCTCATTGGTGGCACCTTCAGAAAAACATACTCTCCTACCTTAAACTCCATTGGCTTTCTCCTTTTATCTGCATAAGACTTTTGTCTTGATTGTGCTGTCTTCATCCTATGTCTAATTAACTCAATCATGTTGGAAGTTTCTTTAACATGATCTGGTCCTAGTAGTATACCCTCTCCCATTTCCAACCAACAGGCAGGAGATATGCAGGGTCTCCCATACAAGGATTCAAAGGGATCCATTCCTATTGTTGACTGGTAGCTATTGTTATATATGAACTCTGCCAAATGAATGTGATCCTCCCAATTACCCCCAAAGTCAAGCACACATGCTCTCAACAGATCCTCCAATATTTTGTTTACTATCTCTGTCTGCCCATCACTTTGAGGATGGTAGGCAGTGCTTAAGCATAGTTGAGTTTCCATTGCTTCTTGGAAGCTTTCCCAAAATCTTGAGGTGAACAAAGTGTCTCTATCACTTATAATGGTCTTGGGTATACCATGTAGCCTTACCACTTCCTTAATAAATAATTGTGCAAGCCTAGTTGCATTTCTATCTGACTTGACAGGGACAAAGTGAGCTGATTTGGTTAGTCTATCAACAATTACCCATATACTATCATTGCCTTTCTTAGTTCTAGGCAAACCATCCACAAAATCCATGGAAATACTTTCCCATTTCCACTGAGGTACCTCCAAAGGTTGCAACATGCCAGAAGGCTTTTGGTGATCTGCTTTAATTTGCTAACAGGTTAAACACTTTGCCACATATATTGCCACTGCTTGTTTCATTTCTGGCCACCAGTAGCTTCTTTTTAAATCATGATACATTTTAGTACCACCAGGGTGTATGGTGTACTTGGTTTTGTGATGCTCATTCATGATTTCTTCCTTCAATTCTGCAATGTCTGGTACACACAACTTCTCATTCTTCCTCAAATACCCCTTGTGATCTATTTTAAAATTTTCCAACTCAATGTTGCTAAGTAACATTTCCTTCTTCTCCTTCAAATTTTTATCTTGGTCTTGCATGCCACCAATTTTCTCCACTAGATTAGATTTTACTGTAATCAATCCTAGTGTACCATATTCTACCATGTCATCATGCTCTCTAGAATTCTTTTCATTCTTGCTATATATATCTGCCTCCCGAAGCATTACAAGGTTTTTAAATTCATCAATTATTAGACTTGCAAACCTAACTTGATGTCTACTCAAGGCATCTGCCACCCTATTGGCTTTTCCAGGGGTGTACAAAATATCTAGATCATATGCAGCTAGAAATTCCATCCACCTTGCTTGTCTCATATTCAAATCTTTTTTAGAACATAAATACTTCAATGCTTGATGGTCTTTAAATAATTCAAATTTTGCTCCAAGCAAATAATGCCTCCAAAGTTTTAATGCAAACACTATTGCAGCTAATTCTAGATCATGAGTGGCATATTTGGTTTCATTGGGTTTAAGCTGTCTTGATGCATATGCCACTACCTTGCCATGTTGCATAAGCACTGCACCTAACCCTGACCCACTAGCATCAGTATATACAACCATTCCTTCATTTGCTTCTGGGATTTGCAAGACAGGAGCTTCCACCAGTGCTTGTTTCAATTTCTCAAAAGCTTGTTCACACTGCTCAGTCCACACATATGGTTGGTTCTTCTTTGTCAACTTGGTCATTGGTGTGGCCATTCTTGAAAAATCCTTGAAGAACCTTCTATAGTACCCTGCCAATCCCAAGAATGATCTCACCTCAGTCACTGTTCTGGGTATACTCCATGATTGAACTGCAATTACTTTGCTTGGATCCACACTTACCCCTTGCTGTGACACTATGTGTCCTAAGAATTTTACTTCATGTTGCCAAAATGTACATTTTGAATACTTGGATTTTAATTCCTGTTCTCTAAGTCTGGATAATACTAGCTGTAGATGCATAGCATGATCATTTTCTGTCTTTGAGTAAATTAATATATCATCTATAAATACTGGAACGAATTTATCCAAAAAGTCTCTAAAAATTCTGTTCATCAAGTCTACAAAATAGGAGGGAGCATTGGTCAAGCCAAATGGCATTACTAAAAATTCATATAGGCCATACCTTGTGTTAATGGCTGTGTACTCAATGCTTTCCTCTGCAACTTTCATTTGGTGAAATCCAGAGGCTAAATCTAACCTTGAAAATATTTTAGCTCGATGCAATTGATCAAATAGATCATCTATTCTAGGAAGTGGGTACTTATTTTTAATGGTTACCTTGTTTAAATCCCTATAGTCTACACACAACCTCATTGTTCCATCATGCTTCTTAACAAAGAGCACTGGGGAACCCCAACTGGAACTACTTGAACTTATGAATCCTTTCTCTTCTAATTCTTCTAGTTGATGTTTTAATTCTACTAACTCTTTTGGACCCATCCTATAAGGCTTCTTAATGATTGGATTTGTTCCTGGCATTAACTTAATTTTGAATTCAACTGGTCTATTCTGAGGAATTCCTCTCACCTCTCCAAACACATCTATGTATTCATTAACTACTGGAATTTCCTCTATTTTTAATTCCTTTTGAATTTCGTTTATACTCCAAATTTTATTAAAACATGTGTTCTTTGCTATTTCACTTAGAACTGTAATTCTTTTTCCTTCATTTGTTTCCAAAGAAATTGTAAGGTTTTCTAAATTTAAAATTGCTTTATTTTTCATTAATGAATCTACCCCCAAAATAATCCCAATACCAGGATAATTTAAAGTATATAGATCTGAATCAAAGCCATAACCCCCTATGATTAATTTCAGACCCATACACTTCATCCCTAATATACAATGACTCCCTATGGGGCTGTGTACAGTTAAGGGTTGTTCAATAGAAACACAAGCAAGTGCTAACTTCTTTATAATTTCCAAAGATATTAGTGAATGTGAGGCACCAGTGTCATATACTACTGATATTGGTTGGGTATTGATTAGAATTATAACTTCAAGTTGCCCAAAATTTCCAGTGGTGTTTGTTGCCAAAGCTCATACCCTTGCTGTTTTCTTATGAGTCTCTGGGTAGTCCTTCTTTAAATGTCCTATTTTCCCACAGTTATAGCAGCTTCCTTTAGGTATTTTAGGGTCAGGGCATTGGTTACTATAATGTCCAGCTTTTCCGCAATTAAAACAATGAGTAAATTTCTTGCTTTCAGGTGCTATTGCTCCTTCCCCTTTCTTAACTCCTTTACTTTCATTTCTCTTGTGATAAGGTTGCACTTTGTTCTGACCTCCCCTCTTCTTATTAAGCTTCATGTTCCTGAATTTCTCTCTTGTGGTATCATGTTGCTCAAAGGAGAGAGTTAGATCAATCACTTGATCAAAGGTTTTGTCTTTGTATGGCAACATTGCCCTGGATAGATTGGGGTTCAAGCCTTGAATGTATCTTGCATTCTTTGCTTCTGCGTTCCCTATCAACACCATTCCTTATTTGGACAATGCTTCAAACTTCTGAGTGTACTCATTTACACTCATGCCTCCTTGCCTTAACCTAATAAAGTCTTCAAGCAGTGTGGCTTTGGTAGACGCTGTGATAAATCTGGCCTCAAGCATGTCCTTGAAATAATTCCAAGTAATGTTATTCTCTGGCCTTCCTACTATCACAACCTCCCACCAATCCAGTGTAACCCCCTTCAATTTCCTTGAAGCTATTTGTCTTTTCCTTTGGTCACTGATTTGCATATCTGTAAAGACCCTCTCCATAGTCCTTATCCACATTTGAACACCCATAGCTCCTTCAGTGCTTTCAAAATCCTTTCCTCCCAAATTGGTACAAGTCTTAAGCAGTTTGGAGAGCTCCTCATGAGGATTGTCTTGCCTTGGTGCCATTCCATCCCTCAAAGCCCTCACAAAATCCTCCATGCTTATCACAGGTGGCTCACGTGATGGTCCTGCACCTGTGTGATGTCTTGGTCCTACCATAATGCTATAGATATAATTTTTAAGTTAGTTTATTTACCCCTATTATTTTTAGTATCTTTACTTTGTTTATTTATTTTAAGTGCACTCCGTGCATGTATCACAAACATACATTTCATTCAGTCATACAAAAGCATCCAACCCCAAGAATTCAATCAATGCATTCAAACATCCATATGCATACAATAATATTTACTATGTTATTTAAAACATAGCTCTGATACCAACTGTGGTGACCCCTTTAATTTTTACACATAGATTTTTTTTTACAAAATGAGTATATAATTAAATCCCATAATGTTAAGTTTGAATATTTAGAAAATTCATAGATTCTTTTCCCAAGATCCTGGATGACCAATATAATTATATCAGTTCATGATTCACCATAAAATAGCTCTACATATTTGATGATATGTTTGCTTCTTTTGTTTTGTATGAGATGAAATTTACAACAAGCACAATGCATAAGTGATTGAAATACACAGTGCACCTTTGTATATATTTTTTTTTATTATTTACTAAACTTCATGCCTATACATGTATATGCCTGTAATCACCTAAAGTAATGTTTAAGTATTAATCTAAAAGTTTAACGGAGTTTTGGGGTGAAGACACTTTGAAAATACTTAGTTGCAGGCTTAAGCAAACAAAACTGATTTTTATTTCCAGGTTGAACCACTTATAGTTTTCACTACATTTCAAGACAGGCTGGAATGCAAACTGGTGTGCTTGGAGTTTGTATTTCAAAAACTTGGAGTTTTTCTATCTTTTTCTTTGAACTGGAAGCACTTGCACAACATGGATTTGTAGGGAAGTGATTCCAGGCTTATAAGGGTTTGACCCTTAACCATCTAGGCCGGTCATGATCCCATACTTACCACTTTCAAAACCTTATCTTTTATGTAAACAAAATTTCTACAAATGTTTTTCCTATCACAAGTTTGCTTCTACCATATCAAAGTTTTTCTGAGAATTTATTTTCTCAGGCTTTCAACACAAAACAAAAATATTTCCAAGTCCATTTCTTTTAAAACCCTTCTTATTTTGAAATCAAATGCATAAATATGAGTCATGCATTTTCTCAGAGATTATGCATCAACCAATATCTATTACAGGCCATGCATAATCCATTTAATTCAAAATTTGCAAGCTCATTTTATTTTATGGAAATCAGATATACTTGACTGTTTTTAATTTCCATCATTAAATCACATAATTTCAAACCAAAGAAAACAGGGGCTAACATGCACACATATCATACTGATATGTTATGCCAGTTTTCTCAGTTCAAAAAAAAAGATGACCAAACATTTATAAGAATATCAACTAATTATTTGCCATCAGAAATCATTCAACAAAGGTTTAGCTAAATACATGTCATAATCCAAGCACTCAGAAAAATCTCCTTACAGTTTACTTTAACTACTAATGATAACCAGATCATTCACTACAAGCATCTGCAAATACAAAGTAAAGTTTCTCTTATTTATACTAGCAGCTAATGCTTCCTTCATCCATTAAGTCAACCTTAATTACCTGCATGCAATTCACTGAGCTGCCCCATTTAATTGAGACACCCAGATGATTGCAAAAGCAACCAAAAGGGTCAGTTTACACTGGTATGAACATTAATAAATTTTATACACATGTTTACAGTTTTTTTTTATGAACTTATAACACTTGCATAATCTAGCAGTTTGTGAATTATGCACATCAGTAAAAATTGCCAGATAACTTCAAGAATACAACCATTCATTCAACAAATGTTCAACAAGCAATGCATTATTCATAACTTCATAAATAAACCCAGGTTTTGTTCTCCCAATTTCTCCCAGTTTTTTTTAATCAGGGCATCATATTAAAACACATTTAATTCAAATCCCTGTCCAGATGTATATAGCTCATAGATTTAAATCTCATACCCCATTTTATTTTATGGTCTAAATCCCCCTGTTAAATGAACACAAGTATGCATTGTGAAGGAATCACCCAGATTGTTTTATTTATTCCAACACACAAAGGCCTCAGGGTGCACTTGCACCATGCATATACTTCCTCCCACCTGAAGCAAGCAGATCATTGACTAACCCCAAATGACCAATTTAATTTTCTTTCATTTATTCATAGGGTTTATTAATTTAATAAGTTCCCCCTCCAGTTTTCTGCTTAATTCATTAAGCACCTGTTTATGAGTTTACTCATAAAATCTCCAACCCATTCATGTTTCAGAAAAACATAAATACTTTTAGTACAATCCTTTGGTATCCATTTAATTTTCTTACTATAGAGATTTACAACAGGTTTGTGGGCTTTCCAAAATAATTTAAGCATCATGATCCTACTATATTTTTGAAAAAATATGGACAGAGGTGTTTGTTAAGAAAATTCACCAAAAACTCAGAAATCCTCCTGCCTTATTATTTAGAAAATAAACATGAGCCAGATTTCTATCTTGCTGCATATGTCCTAAATAATTTAAATCCATACTTGACAATAATAAGAATAGAATAAAAAAAATGCTCAAACCATTTTAACTTGGAAAAACTGTCATACAAAACTCCAAACAGAAATGCACAACAAACATCCATTTCATCCATATCAAACCATTTCAAAGATTTAAATAATTCTTATAATACTTTAGGCTGCCTACCAGAGGACTTAATGCCATTGCATAAAATGGATTAACGCTCACCTAGTATTTTCTTTTACTATCTTGCTCCTCCACACAGCAAATCCTTTCAGAGCTGCTTACCCATATTTCTCCTATTTTATTTTTGTTTTATCTTTTTTTTTAAGATGTTGATGGTCATGATGGTGTACAGGTTTTATAAAGCTATTTTAGGGTTTAAGGAAATGGGTAATTCCTTTGATACCCCTTTATTTTTCATCCACAGATCATACTTATGTATGGTCCTCAATTGGAATAACACTCATCTGATTTCCTTTAGTAGTTATTTCGGGATTCCAGCACTTTAATTACTGCATGCTATTTCCATGATTTCATTCTATTCATGCCATATGCATGTGACCTTTGCTTATTTTATTTTCTGCTCAGTTTTTAAAGAAACTTTAATCTTTTTTCACTTTCTACTTAGCCTCCTTTTCTTATACAATTCATGTACACTGTCATATATATTTAGGTGGTGTAAAAATTATTCATACTATATTGTTTTTATTCCTCCCTCTCATTCTATTCATGCCATATGCATGTGACCTTTGCTTATTTTATTTTCTGCTCAGTTTTTAAAGAAACTTTAATCTTTTTGCACTTTCTACTTAGCCTCCTTTTCTTATACAATTCATGTACACTGTCATATATATTTAGGTGGTGTAAAAATTATTCATACTATATTGTTTTTATTCCTCCCTTTAAAACAGCAACTCCTTTTTACATATCTATGTGATAAAATTTATACATACACAAGATTATTTATTATCTTTTCTGGCAGCATGATTATATAAGTCATTTGAAACTTCATAAAACTCCATTGTATTTTTCTTTTTAAATTAAATAGAAAATTTCCCTATATATTAAATACATGTGCTTATATAATTGTTTAGACATGGAACTATATTTGTTTTAAGTCCCAATTTTTGATCACCTTAACTCCTTGCATCTTTATCAAACAGAAACTCATATGCACATTTTTATTTACTAACAAGCTTTTCTGTTTTGATGCATCTTTAATTTTATTTTTATTTTAGGGTCATTGCATACCCTTCCCCTTAAAGGAATTATGTCCCCATAATTTCTTTTAATTTCTCCAAATAAAAATACTAATCCATAGTCTGTTTTAATTCCATAACCCCATACTCACATTTTATGAAAGTAAGCAATGCATAAGATTATTCATAAAATCATCATAAACTACTTAAACATACCTCTCCATCAGTAAACAAATTGGGGTATTTAGCCCTCATTTTGTCCTCCACCTCCCATGTACAATCATTGGTGTCCAAGCTCCATTGAATTTTTACTAGTTTGATCACCTTGTTCCTCAACTTTTTCTCCTCCTTGGCAATTATCCCTAGTGGTTCATTTGCATAGACCAAATTCTTTTGGATTTGAATTTGAGTAGGTGACTCCAGAATTGCTCCTTCATCATGCACCCATTTTCTCAATTGAGAAACATGAAACACTGGATGCACACCACTCTACTCCTCAGGTAACTTAAGTTTGTAGGCCATAGCACCAATTCTGCATAATTTCATATGGTCCTACAAATCTTGGTGATAGCTTACCAGATTTCCCAAACCTGAACACCTTTCTCATTGGTGATACCTTTAGAAAAACATACTCTCCTACCTTAAACTCCATTGGCTTTCTCCTTTTATCTGCATAAGACTTTTGTCTTGATTGTGCTGTCTTCATCCTATGTCTAATTAACTCAATCATGTTGGAAGTTTCTTTAACATGATCTGGTCCTAGTAGTATACCCTCTCCCATATCCAACCAACAGGCAGGAGATATGCAGGGTCTCCCATACAAGGCTTCAAAGGGAGCCATTCCTATTGTTGACTGGTAGCTATCGTTATATGTGAACTCTGCCAAATGAATGTGATCCTCCCAATTACCCTCAAAGTCAAGCACACATGCTCTCAACAGATCCTCCAATATTTTGTTTACTATCTCTGTCTGCCCATCACTTTGAGGATGGTAGGCAGTGCTTAAGCATAGTTGAGTTTCCATTGCTTCTTGGAAGCTTTCCCAAAATCTTTAGGTGAACAAAGTGTCTCTATCACTTATAATGGTCTTGGGTATACCATGTAGCCTTACCACTTCCTTAATAAATAATTGTGCAAGCCTAGTTGCATTTCTATCTGACTTGACAGGGACAAAGTGAGCTGATTTGGTTAGTCTATCAACAATTACCCATATACTATCATTGCCTTTCTTAGTTCTAGGCAAACCATCCACAAAATCCATGGAAATACTTTCCCATTTCCACAGAGGTACCTCCAAAGGTTGCAATATGCCAGAAGGCTTTTGGTGATCTGCTTTAATTTGCTGACAGGTGAAAAACTTTGCCACATATCTTGCCACTGCTTGTTTCATTCCTGGCCACCAGTAGCTTCTTTTTAAATCATGATACATTTTAGTACCACCAGGGTGTATGGTGTACTTGGTTTTGTGATGCTCATTCATGATTTCTTCCTTCAATTCTGCAATATCTGGTAAACACAACTTCTCATTCTTCCTCAAATACCCCTTGTGATCTATTTTAAAATTTTCCAACTCAATGTTGCTAAGTAACAATTCCTTCTTCTCCTTTAAATTTTTATCTTGGTCTTGCATGCCACCAATTTTCTCCACTAGATTAGATTTTACTATAATCAATCCTAGTGTACCATATTCTACCATGCCATCATGCTCTATAGAATTCTTTTCATTCTTGCTATATACAACTGCCTCCCGAAGCATTACAAGGTTTTTAAATTCATTAATTATTAGACTTGCTAACCTAACTTGATGTCTACTCAAGGCATCTGCCACCCTATTGGCTTTTCCAGGGGTGTACAAAATATCTAGATCATATGCAGCTAGAAATTCCATCCACCTTGCTTGTTTCATATTCAAATCTTTTTGAGAAAGTAAATACTTCAATGCTTGATGGTCTGTAAATAATTCAAATTTTGCTCCAAGCAAATAATGCCTCCAAAGTTTTAATGCAAACACTATTGCAGCTAAATCTAGATCATGAGTGGCATATTTGGTTTCATTGGGTTTAAGCTGTCTTGATGCATATGCCACTACCTTGCCATGTTGCATAAGCACTGCACCTAACCCTGACCCACTAGCATAAGTATATACAACCATTCCTTCATTTGCTTCTGGGATTTGCAAGACAGGAGCTTCCACCAGTGCTTGTTTCAATTTCTCAAAAGCTTGTTCACACCGCTCAGTCCACACATATGGTTGGTTCTTCTTTCTCAACTTGGTCATTGGTGTGGCTATTCTTGAAAAATCCTTGATGAACCTTCTATAGTACCCTGCCAATCCCAAGAATGATCTCACCTCAGTCACTGTTCTGGGTCTACTCCATGATTGAACTGCAATTACTTTGCTTGGATCCACACTTACCCCACCCTGTGACACTATGTGTCCTAAGAATTTTACTTCATGTTGCCAAAATGTACATTTTGAATACTTGGCTTTTAATTCGTGTTCTCTAAGTCTGGATAATACTAGGTGTAGATGCATAGCATGATCATTTTCTGTCTTTGAGTAAATTAATATATCATCTATAAATACTAGAACAAATTTATCCAAAAAGTCTCTAAAAATTCTATTCATCAAATCTACAAAATAGGAGGGAGCATTGGTCAAGCCAAATGGCATTACTAAAAATTCATATAGGCCATACCTTGTGTTAAAGGCTGTGTACCCAATGCTTTCCTCTGCAACTTTCATTTGGTGAAATCCAGAGGCTAAATCTAACCTTGAAAATATTTTAGCTCGATGCAATTGATCAAATAGATCATCTATTCTAGGCAGTGGGTACTTATTTTTAATGGTTACCTTGTTTAAATCCCTATAGTCTACACACAACCTCATTGTTCCATCATGCTTCTTAACAAATAGCACTGGGGAACCCCAACTGGAACTACTTGATCTTATGAATCCTTTCTCTTCTAATTCTTCTAGTTGATGTTTTAATTCTACTAACTCTTTTGGACCCATCCTATAAGGCTTCTTAATGATTGGATTTGTTCCTGGCATTAACTTAATTTTGAATTCAACTGGTCTATTCTGAGGAATTCCTCTCACCTCTCCAAACACATCTATGTATTCATTAACTACTGGAATTTCCTCTATTTTTAATTCCTTTTGAATTTCGTTTATACTCCAAATTTTATTAAAACATGTGTTCTTTGCTATTTCACTTAGAACTGCAATTCTTTTGCCTTCATTTGTTTCCAAAGAAATAGTAAGGTTTTCTAAATTTAAAATTGCTTTATTTTTCATTAACCAATCTACCCCCAAAATAATCCCAATACTAGGATAATTTAAAGTATATAGATCTGAATCAAAGCCATAAACCCCTATGATCAATTTCAGACCCATACACTTCATCCCTAATATACAATGACTCCCTATGGGGTTGTGTACAGTTAAGGGTTGTTCAATAGAAACACAAGCAAGTGCTAACTTCTATACAATTTCCACCGATATTAGTGAATATGAGGCACCAGTGTCTTATACTACTGATATTGGTTGGGTATTGATTAGAATTATACCTTCAAGTTGCCCAACATTTCCAGTGGTATTTGTTGCCAAAGCTCCTACACTTGCTGTTTTCTTATGAGTCTCTAGGCAGTCCTTCTTTAAATGTCCTATTTTCCCACAGTTATAGCAGCTTCCTTTAGGTATTTTAGGGTCAGGGCATTGGTTACTATAATGTCCAGCTTTTCCGCAATTAAAACAATGAGTAAATTTCTTGCTTTCAGGTGCTATTGCTCCTTCCCCTTTCTTGACTCCTTTACATGCATTTCTCTTGTCATAAGGTTGCACTTTGTTCTGACCTCCCCTCTTCTTATTGAGCTTCATGTTCCTGAATTTCTCTCTTGTGGTATCATGTTGCTCAAAGGAGAGAGTTAGATCAATCACTTGATCAAAGGTTTTGTCTTTGTATGGCAACATTTCCCTGGATAGATTGGGGTTCAAGCCTTGAATGTATCTTGCATTCTTTGCTTCTGCATTCCCTATCAACACCATTCCTTATTTGGACAATGCTTCAAACTTCTGAGTGTACTAATTTACACTCATGCCTCCTTGCCTTAACCTAATAAAGTCTTCAAGCAGTGTGGCTTAGGCAGATGCTGGGATGAATCTGGCCTCAAGCATGTCCTTGAAATCATTCCAAGTAATGTTATTCTCTGGCCTTCCTACTATCACAACCTCCCACCAATCCAGTGCAACCCCCTTCAATTTCCTTGAAGCTATTTGTCTTTTCCTTTGGTCACTGATTTGCATATCTGTAAAGACCCTCTCCATAGTCCTTATCCACATTTGAACACCCATAGCTCCTTCAGTGCCTTCAAAATCCTTTCCTCCCAAATTGGTACAAGTCTTAAGCAGTTTGGAGAGCTCCTCATGAGGATTGTCTTGCCTTGGTGCCATTCCATCCCTCAAAGCCCTCACAAAATCCTCCATGCTTATCACAGGTGGCTCACGTGATGGTCCTGCACCTGTGTGATGTCTTGATCCTACCATAATGCTATAGATATAATTTTTAAGTTAGTTTATTTACCCCTATTATTTTTAGTATCTTTACTTTGTTTATTTATTTTAAGTGCACTCCGGGCATGTATCACAAACATACATTTCATTCAGTCATACAAAAGCATCCAACCCCAAGAATTCAATCAATGCATTCAAACATCCATATGCACACAATAATATTTACTATGTTATTTAAAACATAGCTCTGATACCAACTGTGGTGACCCCTTTAATTTTTACACATAGATTTTTTTTACAAAATGAGTATATAATTAAATCCCATAATGTTAAGTTTGAATATTTAGAAAATTCATAGATTCTTTTCCCAAGATCCTGGATGACCAATATAATTATATCAGTTCATGATTCACCTTAAAATAGCTCTACATATTTGATGATATGTTTGCTTCTTTTGTTTTGTATGAGATGAAATTTACAACAAGCACAATGCATAAGTGATTGAAATACACAGTGCACCTTTGTATATTTTTTTTTTTATTATTTACTAAACTTCATGCCTATACATGTATATGCCTGTAATCACCTAAAGTAAAGTTTAAGTATTAATCTAAAAGTTTAACGGAGTTTTGGGGTGAAGACACTTTGAAAATACTTAGTTGCAGGCTTAAGCAAACAAAACTGATTTTTATTTCCAGGTTGAACCACTTATAGTTTTCACTACATTTCAAGACAGGCTGGAATGCAAACTGGTGTGCTTGGAGTTTGTATTTCAAAAACTTGGAGTTTTTCTATCTTTTTCTTTGAACTGGAAGCACTTGCACAACATGGATTTGTAGGGAAGTGATTCCAGGCTTATAAGGGTTTGACCCTTAAACATCTCGGCCGGTCATGATCCCATACTTACCACTTTCAAAACCTTATCTTTTATGTAAACAAAATTTCTACAAATGTTTTTCCTATCACAAGTTTGCTTCTACCATATCAAAGTTTTTCTGAGAATTTACTTTCTGAGGCTTTCAACACAAAACAAAAATATTTCCAAGTCCATTTCTTTTAAAACCCTTTTTATTTTGAAATCAAATGCATAAATATGAGTCATGCATTTTCTCAGAGATTATGCATCAACCAATATCTATTACAGGCCATGCATAATCCATTTTATTCAAAATTTGCAAGCTCATTTTATTTTCTGGAAATCAGATATACTTGACTGTTTCTAATTGCCATCATTAAATCACCAAATAATTTCAAACCAAAGAAAACAGGGGCTAACATGCACACATATCATACTGATATGTTATACCAGTTTTCTCAGTTCCAAAAAAAAGATGACCAGACATTTATAAGAACATCAACTAATTACTTGCCATCAGAAATCATTCAACAAAGGTTTAGCTAAATACATGTCATAATCCAAGCACTCAGAAAAATCTCCTTACAGTTTACTTTAACTACTAATGATAACCAGATCATTCACTACAAGCATCTGCAAATACAAAGCAAAGTTTCTTTTATTTATACTAGCAGCTAATGCTTCCTTCATCCATCAAGTCAACCTTAATTACCTGCATGCAATTCACTGAGCTGCCCCATTTAATTGAGACACCCAAATGATTGCAAAAGCAACCAAAAGGGTCAGTTTACACTGGTATGAACATTAATAAATTTTATACACATGTTTACAGTTTTTTTTATGAACTTATAACACTTGCATAATCTAGCAGTTTGTGAATTATGCGCATCGGTAAAAATTGCCAGATAACTTCAAGAATACAACCATTCATTCAACAAATGTTCAACAAGCAATGCATTATTCATAACTTCATAAATAAACCCAGGTTTTGTTCTCCCAATTTCTCCCAGTGTTTTTTTTAATCAGGGCATCATATTAAAACATATTTAATTCAAATCCCTGTCCAAATGTATATAGCTCAGAATTTAAATCTCATACCCCATTTTATTTTATGGTCTAAATCCCCCTGTCAAATGAACACAAGTATGCATTGTGAAGGAATCACCCAGATTGTTTTATTTATTCCAACACACAAAGGCCTCAGGGTGCACTTGCACCATGCATATACTTCCTCCCACCTGAAGCAAGCAGATCATTGACTAATCCCAAATGACTAATTTAATTTTCTTTCATTTATTCATAGGGTTTATTAATTTAAAAATTCCTCCAGTTTTCTGCTTAATTCATTAAGCACCTGTTTTTGAGTTTACTCATAAAATCTCCAACCCATTCATGTTTAAGAAAAACATAAATACTTTCTAGTACAATCCTTTGTTATCCGTTTAATTTTCCTACTACAGAGATTTACAACAGGTTTGTGGGCTTTCCAAAATAATTTAAGCATCATGATCCTACTATATTATTGTAAAAATATGGACAGAGGTGTTTGTTAAGAAAATTCACCAAAAACTCAAAAATCCTCCTGCCTTATTATTTAGAAAATAAACATGAGCCAGATTTCTATCTTGCTGCCTATGTCCTAAATAATTTAAATCCATACTTGAAAATAATAAGAATAGAATAAAAAAAATGCTCAAACCATTTTAACTTGGAAAAACTGTCATACAAAACTCCAAACGGAAATGCACAACAAACATCCATTTCATCCATATCAAACCATTTCAAAGATTTAAATAATTCTTATAATACTTTAGGCTGCCTACCAGAGGACTTAATGCCATTGCATAAAATGGATTAATGCTCACCTAGTATTTTCTTTTACTATCTTGCTCCTCCACACAGCAAATCCCTTCAGAGCTGCTTACCCATATTTCTCCTATTTTATTTTATTTTTATCTTTTTTTTTGAGATGATGATGGTCATGATGATGTACAGGTTTTATAAAGTATTTTAGGGTTTAAGGAAATGGGTAATTCCTTTGATACCCCTTTATTTTTCATGCACAGATCATACTTATGTATGGTCCTCAATTGGAATAACACTCATCTGATTTCCTTTAGTAGTTATTTCGGGATTCCGGCACTTTAATTACTGCATTCTATTTCCATGATCTCATTCTATTCATGCCATATGCATGTGACCTTTGCTTATTTTATTTTCTGCTCAGTTTTTAAAGAAACTTTAATCTTTTTGCACTTTCTACTTAGCCTCCTTTTCTTATACAATTCATGTACACTGTCATATATATTTAGGTGGTGTAAAAATTATTCATACTATATTGTTTTTATTCCTCCCTTTAAAACAGCAACTCCTTTTTACATATCTATGTGATAAAAATTATACACACACAAGATTATTTATTTTCTTTTCTGGCAGCATGATTATATAAGTCATTTGAAACTTCATAAAACTCCATTGTATTTTGCTTTTTAAATTAAATAGAAAATTTCCCTATATATTAAATACATGTGCTTATATAATTGTTTAGACATGGAACTATATTTGTTTTAAGTCCCGATTTTTGATCACCTTAACTCCTTGCATCTTTGTCAAACAGAAACTCCTATGCACATTTTTATTTACTAACAAGCTTTTCTATTTTGATGCATCTTTTATTTTATTTTTATTTTAGGGTAATTACAGGTTTGACTAATTTATCTTGCTTGTGTGTGATTGAAAAATATTGCATGCCTTAGATTGGTTGATATCTCGGATATGTGATTTATGTTGTTATGTGTTATGATATGTTGGGTTTAAACCAAGATAAAGTAGTTATCTATCGATGATGAATTAATGTGTAGGTGACACCCTGTATTTGAAGTTTGAATTGTGTTTCATTTGAATAATTTGCGATGAGATGGTATTGAATTTGAAGAGACCGGAGTTGGGTATTAATAAATACCCGAAACCACTTCGATTCTTTATGGATTGATATGTGAAATCAATAGGCTAGTTTAGAATGATTTAAGTGAATTGGACCATTTAATCTAAGTTTTTGACACTTAGAAATTTATGTGTAAAAAAGGTGATGTCTATAACAACTTGTGAAGTTGTGAGTTGATATAAGATACCCGGGTTCATATAAGTTGTATGCTTTTGTGTTCTATGTTAGTTGGGTTTACTCACGCTGGTTTCTAGCCTGACCCGGGTGTTACTTTGATGTAGTGCTCGGGTCAGACCGAGTATTACAGATTTTCAGGTGAGGACATTCTGGAGCTCAGGAGGCGAGCTAGATGGTAGAAACGTATGAAGAGTTTCCGCTATGATATATAATTGTATATCTAGGACATGTTGTTAAAAACTGTCCTGTATTGTGTAAATGATGTAACTCTGATGTATAAAAAAATAAGTGTAAAGATACAGTTCTTCTTTGTAAAATTATTATTTATGTGATATTATATTTTATCCGCAGCGAATGTGAGGTTCTGAGTTTGAGATTTTTGTTTCTGCTTCTTTCTTTTTCTTCTTTTCACTAACTATCTAAATTTTCGGGATCGAAATTTCCGGGTCGTTACATTTGGTATCAGAGCGAGGTTAAGCGAGAACCTTGGCTCTGGTGGGATTACTCATTATAGGGTCAATAGTACCCTAAAATGAGTTGAGCGTATATATATGAGAGCATACGTGTTATTTTCTTATATAAAGATTTTAAATGATTTTATGAAAGAATATATTTTGATATATATATAAAGCAATATATCTTTCTAACAAATAGTAAAGGAATTGGTTGTCAAATTATTGAATTAAATTAAGAAGTAATAGAAATACGACCAAATTGAAATTTAAATTAAAGACAAGTTTGAAATGGAAGTTCAAACTGGGTAAGGTCGTCTAGATTAAGTGAATTGAGTTTAACTTGGAAAAAGTTAAATATGTTGGAATGTTCAACCTGATTTGTCAATTTTTAATTTGAAATTAAGGGTATGGAATTACCTTGTACTAAAAATTTGAGTAATTGAATTTGTAAATTAAAATTTTTTGAAACTCTTACTTGAACCTTGTAATGAGTTAAGTAAAGATAATTTAAAATGGAATTTTGAGAATTGGACTCAAGATTAAATTGTTTTAAGGGTTTGGGTTATTGATGTAAAAATAAAGGTTAATTTGATTTGTGGTATAATATGTTAGGTCTGAACTGTGAATTGAATTGTTTAAAACTTTAACGGCAAATCAATTTAAAGGAATTAAATCAACATTTGAAGTATTAACTCAAATTTATATAATTCGAGATGGTTTAAATTTGAAATTTTAATTAGTTCAAATTGAATTTGATTTGAATTAATTGAAATGGTGATTGAAGATGTACGAGTATAAGATTCAAATGGAAAATTTGAATTGGATTGATTTGAATAATTTGGAATTGTAATTACAGTTTAATAGTTTTAAATTCAAATGGAATTTGAATTGAATTTGGGAGGAAATCAAGGATAATTCAGCTTGATGTGGAAATGGAGTTTGAAATTGGGATTAATTCAAACTGGAGTTGAAATGAATTGAAAACTGGAACTAGTTAGTAGTATTTGAGATCAAACTTGAATAAAGTTAAACTTGGAAAGAAACTTAGATTAATTCAACTTGAATTGGGGTTGAATCAATTTCAATAGAAATTGAAGTTATTTAAATTGGAGTTAAGTCAATTTAAATGAAAGTGGAATTTAAATTGAATTGATTGGGAATAGAGATTGGGAATTGAACAGTTTTGACTCTGGACTATTTTTTGATATAAATTATTTTAATATAAACCTATTTTTCCAAGCTATTTATTATATATACAACCTTTCTTTTAAAAGCCAAACTATCTTATACTTGTTTTACAATTATTTCTGAACTGTTTAACAATTTTCCAACTGTTTTATAAACTAATTACTATCTTACTATTATTTTACAATTATCTAAAATTTCTATAATTATTTTAACTATTTTCTAATTATTTTACACCTATTTTAAAAACTAGTAATTATTTTCCAACTACTTATCTATTTTTAAATTTTTCAAGCTATTTTCTAAATAAACTGGTTGGAGTTCAAACTGTTATTGGTTAAATACCCAATCGAGATAAGAATAGAGGTGATAATCCAAATGGATTGAAGCAGAGTAAGTGAATGAAATCAAAGTAAATGTGAATAGAAATGGAATTGATTTGGCTAATAACCATTAAAGATAAATACGTAGGGTGTACGTATGTTATTCTATTCGCATAGTGATTTGATCCAGATTTGAGCACAGAATTTCGAGACAGATATATCGATCCGAGTGGGATTTTTCACTCGATTTTCAACGGCGAACTTGGATATGGATTGTTGATTGGTTCTGGATATTCTCTATCATAGTTATGACTATGCAAGGAGAATGACGGTTTCTGATCAAGAAACCAGATCTGTGTCCGCACTAGGAAGTCGGGTGGACGATACTAGTTCGGAAATGAAATTGGGTGATCGAGTGAGCGATCAGATTGGTATAGCGTACGGATGATATGTGTACATCGTACGGATTTGAATGAAATTATATTGAAAGGAGTAATCAAATTTGAATATCTGATTTTGAGTAAACAAAGTAAATATCTTTGTTTTATAAGATAAAACTTCCCTTGTTCAATCTATTGGCAGAAGAAAAGGATTTTTGAAGGTGTTTTGAAGTATAAAAGAAGTTTTATACAAGCTTGAAAGGATCCAAAGTTTTAAAAATTATATATATCTGAATATATATAAAGGATCTTATGAGGATTTTGGAAAGAGGTTTTGGGAACCTTTGGTTTTGGAAAGGCTTTTGATTTTTGGGGTAAAATCAATATTGAATTTGGAAAGCCTAGTTTGAGAATTATCGATTTTAGGATAATCGATTTTGTGTGAAGAAGCTTTGTATGAGATCATACTAGGTATATGATTTGAAGATACTATATGTGTATAGTATAAAATGTTTTGATGATGGCTCTGGGAAAAAAGACGCTCCCTAGAAATGAACTTCTCAGGAGTACCACCGGGTGGTGCTGCCTTGAGCCCCAAGGGGGGTTCTAAAGTTGATCCTGTGAGGAGTCCGGACGAAACTAGTTCCTGGGGATTATGAGTAGAATATAACATAGCGAAAGTCGTGCGTGCCGCTGAGAGCCAACAGTCTGCGTTTGATTTTATATCGGTAGACCACGACCTATGCAGGAGTGGAGAGGTTTCATTTCGACAGCGAAAATCAGAGGCCGCTGAGAGCCTGCAGTTACATGGAATTTTGTTGTGACGGCAACGTAACCCTGGATATAACTGTGATCTGTTGAGCCTGCAGTTACATGGACTTTTGTTGCGATGGCAACGTAACCCTAGAATGTAACTGCGACCATGGATGGGGGTGATGATTTCCAGAGCATTCTCACCAAAGATATTCCTCTATTTTCAAAAATGTTTTCTATATTTTCAATAAAATTATTTTTCAAGTATTTTCATTAGGTGTTGAATATGGGTCTGCTAAGTACTTGTGGATTTTCAGTCCAACGCCTGATCAACGTATGACCGAATTTCTGTGAGAACAAAGATGGACTGGTTGAAACATCGAGTTATAAAAGTATCTTCATAAAAACTACTTTCGTAATATTATATAGATTTTAAAGAGTTTTAAAAATAATCAAAGAATAATTTATCTGATTTTAGAATATTTAA
Organism: Allium cepa; assembly: GCA_030765085.1. Classification (NCBI taxonomy): domain Eukaryota; kingdom Viridiplantae; phylum Streptophyta; class Magnoliopsida; order Asparagales; family Amaryllidaceae; genus Allium; species Allium cepa. The sequence continues at coordinate 29,300,821 of CM060935.1, forward strand.
TGAATTCTGGCTTCGTTCCTTTTCGAGGACGAAAAGGTTCAAAGGGGAAAGGAATGTAATAACCTGAATTTTCTGGACACCTGTAATTGATTATAATTGGGTTAATTATAGAAATACTGAATTATAGATTGACTTTAAATATAATAACTATTTAAATTGAGTTATTTTATAAATTTAATTTTAAATAGACAATTATTTTCAATTTAATAAGAATTGTTAAATGTATGACTTTAAAGTTAGAATTTAATATTTCCAAATTCAATAATATATTTGTTCAAATTAATATATATATATATACATATATATATATATATATATATATATATATTAGTTGGATTAATTTGCAAGTTAGATTTAAAGGAAATAATAATTTGTGCATGTGATTTTTTTTAGTTTATGGTTGATTTTATATCATTGTTTTTAAAAAAAGGTTTTATAAATATAGGTAATTATAAGAGAAGTTTAAATACTAAACATTTAAGACATTTATAAATATATAACTAAATTAAAAATTTTAATATAAATATATTTAAATGCCATATTAGTTAATGAAATTACAAATGTAAGGTTATATGTACATGTATAATTACAAATGTAAGCTAAAAGATGTGTTTTGTGACAAGTGTCAACTTTTATTTTAACTTTCTTTTATTTTTAATAAAATCTAATTTAAACCTATATTAATTTCTACCTTTCATCTTCATTTCTTTTCCTATCTCCACTTTCTTAATCAAGAAAAAAAGAGAAAAATCTGTAAATTACTTCAAACCAAAAACTAAAATTCATTTCCAATTTGCAAACTCAAGAATCAACAGCCTGTCATCATTTCAAGAGTTCAGGTAAGGAAATTAAAAGCCTGCATGCATTTTTGAATCTGAGCATCTTCAAAAATCAAATGCCTGTGTTCTTAAACCTGGAATCAAGAGCAGTTTCCAGTATTGAAGTTCTCTTTATTTTCTGCAAAAAAAATATAGGTGAGTGACTCTAAAACTTCTGTTATATTTTGAAGTTGCATGTAGTGATCATTGAGATCTAAAGTGAACTATGATGTGCATTTGTTTTAAATTGATTATAAGTATTGTAACAACCCGCATATTTATCGAGTTTACATTTAAATATTTTTATTTAAATATTAAATCGTTAATCGGATTTTGGTCCGAAAAACTACTTTTTGCAAACGGTCAAATTAGGACTCGAGACCACTTCCATTGAGTTCGAAATGTCGTTTACAACTTTTTAAGTATAAACATCGATAGGTTTGGAGTTAGTGAAATTTCACTAACTTTTCCCGCTTTGGACTTTGGGTTAGTTTAGCCTATTAAGCCCAAGTTCCAACCCTCTTCTCCTCACTCTTCATAAATTTCCTAACTAACTCAAGCTTTAGAATTAATGGTGAAGAGAATGGGAAATTAAAACTCCAAGCTCAAATTCAATTGCAACTCCATCATTCAACTCCAAATTCAAGTAGAAGATATTGGATTCAAGCTTTGGATTGCTTCTCCTTGCTTTCAAGCTTCATCTTCATAAAATTTTAGTGCAAATGTGAGATTTTTATCTCACAATTCTAGTCTATAACTATATTGGACTGTTGGGAATGATTCCCTATCACTTTAGCATGCATATTTGCTTTTGGTTTGGATTGGATTGGCGAAAAACTCCGATTTTTGGTGTTTGGGAGAAATTTCTGCATTTAGGTCGTTCTGGCCGTTTTTAGCTCGCTCGGAGTTAGGTCGTGTGGACCTTAGGTCGTAGGTCGCGTACGAGTTAACCCCTAGGTCGTTCTGGCCATTTTTAGGTCGTTCGGAGTTAAGTCGTTCGTCCATGGGTCGTGACTCGCTCACGAGTTAAGTCGTTAGGTCGCTCGCGAGTTAGTACCATAGGTCGCAGGGCTTTAGGTCATTCTGGAAGTATTGGCACTTCGGAGTTAGGTCGCTCGCGAGTTAAGCCTTAAGTCGTAGGTCGCTCACGAGTTAGGCCTTAAGCCGTAGGTCGCTCGCGAGTTAAGCTTTAAGTCTTAGGTCGTTTCCGACCTATAATCTCCAGGCAAACGTTAAGTCGGCCTGCTTTATCTCGTAGGTCGTCTCCGACCTAAGCTCCAGATAAGTCATTCGAGTTAGGTCGTTGGACCATTTACCTTAGGTCGCTCGACTCTGTTAAGTCGTAGGTCGTTAGACCTTAGGTCGCTCGACTCTGTTAAGTCGTAGGTCGTTAGACCTTAGGTCGTTCGCCTTCCTTAAGTCGCTCGACCCCTCCACACTAGGTCGCTCGGCTTGCTTGAGTCGTAGGTCGTTGGACCTTAAGTCGCTTGCCTCCCTTAACTCCAGTTAGGTCGCTCGGCCATTGTGTTAGGCCGCGTGAACCCTTAGGTCGTTAGACCTCATTTTGCTTTAGGTCGTAGGCCGCTTGTCTTCACTTAGGTCGTACCGTTTTGGACGGGGCGCTGCCCCGCACCCCGCCGGGGGCGCTGCCCCCTGGACCCCCGCGACCTGACCGGGCAGGTCGAACCCCATAAGCGGTGGCGTTGCCCCCGCACCCCCACCTTGGGGGGGTTGCCACCCCCCCTGGACCCTCCCTCCGTAGGGGATCTTATCTGAAAAATATTGAGCTGATTTCCTTGGATTTTATTCGCATCTCCGTATGCGATCTTTGTGACTGATTGTTTCTACACTTGCTTATGTGTTTTGTCACTTTATAATATAAAGGTTTCAATACTAGTAGTAAATATCAAAACTCTTTTAACAAACAATTTCAACTCTATTTTTAATAACAAAGCTCTTTTCTTAAACCGTTTTCCAATCTATTAGTATATACAAGCCTTTACCTCACTCGGATGAGAAATCTAATTAAACGACTTAGTAAAACAAGTGGTATGAAACGCTTGCGTTCACTTCGTCGGTTAATTCTTGGACTTATTCGATTGAACCTCTTATGACAATTTTATTAGTGAAGATTTACAGTTTGTTCGTAAATATTTAAGTTAAGCAAGTGGTTATGTGTAACGACCCGTATTTTCGCTACTTCGAAAATGAGAGATTTCGATCGATTTAAATTTAAAAAGGAGTTTAAATCTTAAATAATATGATATATATAATAAATAATAGTGAAGAAGTTATATATTCTTATAGTTAATAAATTAAAAAAAAGTATGAATTTGGATTTTAGAACAAATCGACAAAAGTTAAGTTTTGTTAATAATAATTAAAGGCTTAAATAAATGGATTTAAATATCTATTTAAAAAGGTAAATCTTATTTAAAACATCTAATAAAGATAATAAAAGTATGTTAAAAGATTTAAAAATTTGTTAATAATCGTTTTATAAAAATAACCAAAATTTGTCGCATTTTGTCAGTTTTGCATACACGGTAAAATTAGAGATTTTGATATTAATTAAATATGATTTTAGAATATAAAGAGACTTGTTTTAATTTATTTAAAGAAGTAAAAAGTTCATTTTTAAATTTGGTTTACTTCAATACATAGTTTAACTAAAACGTCAAAATGTGACCGTAAAACATTTCGTCGAAAAACGACGTTTTGTCAATTAAAAGTTGTCGCAACGTCGTCGCACCTTTATTTTCTCATATAGGAACATATATTCAAATAGTATAAGTATTAATTAATTCACTAATCAAGTTTACTTTTACTAAACATACTTAGAAAATTCTAGAATATAATTAAGAAAAGTAAGTAAGAAAAGTCAAAAGTAAACATCAAATCAACATCAAATCAAACCAAACATAATTATTACTTTACTTTACTTACTTCTTAAGTGAAAGTGACATAAAGCATGATTTGAAATGTGATGTTAAGTTAAAAAGTAAGTAAAGGGCATTTTGGTCATTTTACATAATAATATTTTATTTCAAACTTTTTCCTATAAATAGCCATGCATACCTCTTTCATTTTCACACAAATCTTTCTTTTCTTCTTCTTCCTTTAAGCTATTTTAATGGCTTCTCTCTTAAGAGAGGTAGGAGGGTTAAAAATAGTGGAGTGCTTAAGCACTAATCCACTTGTTACTCTCTAACCTCTTCTTAATTCACTTCTTCTTCTTCTCTTCTTAAAAAAGGCCTTAGGCCATGAGTTTGGAAGTTGATAAAGGAAGGACGTGAGCAAAGCAAGTAAAGATGGAGATGGTCGAGCACTTGGAAGCATGGTTATGATAAGGTTTAGTGAAGCGTTGAATTAAATGAATGTTGGTAGGAAGTTAAACGTTTGGTTAAAGGTGAGAAATTCTCATCGCTTTTGAATTTATATTTTGATTATGTTATAACAATCATATTTACACCCTTATGACATATGAATGTTTATACCAAATTGATTGTTAATATGGATGATTTGAAAATTAGTAAATTAAGTAAATTGTGATAATATATCCCGTTATGATATTAATAGTGAATGTTAGATTTGAAATCATATGCATGTGATTTGTTGAATGGATGTTATGTTAGTAATAAATATGAATATTGGATATGTTCATTTTGATTAAGTAATCACTTTGATTAGTAAGACCATATTTTAGTAATATGAGAAATTGTGGAAAAATAAGTCTCTTTTCATTTAGAAGTGAAATTAAAGTTAAAATGAAAGAGAATTTGAAATTTGAAGTGAAACGGATTTGAAAAGAATAGCTAATTAGAAATTGAAATTTAGATGAATAGTGAAATTGAAATTAAAATCGATTTTGAAAAAGTGAAGTTTAGTTTGAGATTTAATTGAAATTTAAATTGGAATTAGATTTGAAATCTAAGTTTTAAATGTGTTTAATTTGAGATTAGAATTGAAATTGAGTTGAAATTGGGTTTTAAAGTTTAATATTAAAATAATGGGAATATAATAATATTTTAATATGGTAAGAGTGAAAATATATTTTACAAGCTTTAAAAGGTGAAAATATTGATTTAAAAGGGTTTCTAATCATTTTATAAGTATTGAAATCCAATTTGAATAAATTATTTCAAATGTTGAAAAATAAGTTAAAACTAGACGCGTCGCGCAACGATAGTTCGCGATTTCGCGCCGAAAAAGTTCAAATGAATGTATAGAGTGGAATATTGCTCGGAATTCTTCGAGATAAGAAAATTCCGGACTATTATATCCATATCTTTTAAACGAAGAAAGAAACTCAAAGTTTCGATAAGTAGATTTTGAATTAAGTCCAAATCAATTTTCTAGAAAAATCGCGCTAGTGCAGTTTAGTGACCATAATAGAAAATCTGTTCGAATGAATGTTTTGAATTAAGGAAAAATATGGAATAAATTTGATAATCCATTTAAATGATTTAAAAGAGATTTGGATTGGAAAATATGAATTATCGAATGTTTAAAAGTTGTTTTAATCAAATAAGCTTATATAGCACTTTCCGCAGCACTTTTATGCTGTGAATTATATAACTTTTGGAATATGAGTTTAAATGTAATGATGTTTCCCAGAATCAATTGTGAATGTTTTAAAAAGGATAATTAAGCGTTTTGAAAGATAATTTGGAATATTTATAAGCAATTCCAAAATGAAGTTGAAAATCTGAGTATGCGGAAACGACTAGTACATTTGTCCCGCCTGTGAGATCTGGGAAGATAAAACAAGGTGTTTAACTAAGGTTAGGGATGGAGCAACCAGTGCCCTGAACTTACCTGGCCTATGTTTTCTTTTCTTAGGCGAGGGGTGGAACAGATCGAAAGGAAAGCCCGGATGCTCTCAAAATAAAAAGATTCTGTTAAGTTTTCCAAAATAAAAGAAGATTGGTATTATCCAAAAGTTAAGCAATCTCCAAAATGAATGATTTCTACTAACCTGTGAAGTTTAGAAAAGAATTTATAATGAATTTTAGGAATGAATTGGTAAATAAGAGTATTGGATTTTGACTTACAAGTGAGATATAAAAATGGAATTTATAAACACCGTTTTGTAAATCTGAAATCAATTTAAATTGATAAGTTAAATGTGAAAGTTATTAAAGGAATTATATTCGCGATTTTGGACAGTGAATAATCCTTTAAATTAAATGGATGTTTTGGAAGGTGATATTATAAAGGGAATGTTTTCCTTAAGTTAAAAGTTAAGAAATTTGGATCAAGAATTAAGTAGAGAAATCTGAGATATTTTCCAAAACAAAAGAATGAATTACTTAGAATTATCCTAAGTTGAAAGAAAGAGAATTTCGAAATCATCCGAAGAGAATTAAAGTGAAAAGAGACTTAATAAATCCTATATTCTCATATTCACTTTTTATCGATGATTGGATTTCGAAGGAACCGGAGTCGGATTTGGTTAATTCCTATCCGAAAACCACTTCGAACCAATGTGTACGTTCGAACGTGAAGACATGTTGAAGATGGTGATTGAAGACCGTGGATCTTCCTAGCGTGAGGACTGCTTGTTGATTTGCTCGGGTCGCACCCAATTATAGAGTTATATATAGCAGTGGTCTCCTCGTGATAGAGATTTTGCGGATTGCAAGGGCTTCTCGCCTAGTAATGGCCGAGGAAAGTACCTTCGGTTTGTCCTGTTCCTGGACAACTTGTATGGACGTTTGTCTGACGTTGCATTTCTAAAGATTACGTACATTGGTTTTTACAAACGTACATTAGTGGTGGCGGAGAAGGCAACTTCTCTTAGCTTAACACCCTTCTTGAGACATACGAGCTCAAGGGTTGTATTTTTGTGGAAGGCAATTAGTAGTTAACGGAAATGGCAATGTGGCATTCAAAGATTTGATATGTGCTTTGTGAAAAGGTAATCGTAGCCTTAAGCCTCATCAAACCGGAAATGACCGAAACAGGATTAGATGCAGCAGGGCTATGTGGGTCATTCCCATTAGGGTATGATCATCTCCTTCTAGATATATTTCTTCCCGCTATGACGTCGGGATGTTAATTAATGTGGTGTATGCTAGAGGGCCCTCGATAAAGGTCGGTAACGACCGGGGGGTGACATATTCGGTACCATCTAGTTACAGAGGTGGGCCGGTCTTGTGTTGGTAGAGGGCAGATGTTCTGTGCCTCGGGACATCCATCTAGAGGTGTACCCATTTCGGAAGGTAGATCCTGCGCCTGGTCATTTGTATGGAAATCCATTCTCCAATAAGAACCTACGGTTTTGTTTGTATTGGCGTAATGAATAGCCTCGAAATGCTATATGGGTAACCATTTCGGATAAGATTAATAAGTTTATTTGCAAATGTTTTCAAAGAGATGTCATTAGAAATAATATCAAAGGTTTTGATATAAAAGTGTTTTAGTTATCATAAGGTAAAAACCCGTCCGTGTTTATGTGTGGGCGTGGTCTTATGAGATACTATTTATTTCAAAAGATTTTATCCAAAGGCTGATATATGACACTGTCATTTATTATTGAGTTTTTCTCACGCTGGTTTATCAAGCCTGATCCGGGTATTTTCAATACTTGGGTCAGATCCGAGTAGTTTCAGGATAGTCGAAGACGGTTGGAGTTTCCAGAGGAGAGCTGGAGATATTCATGGACGCATGGAGATATTCTTTGATCCGCTTTGCTTAGTGTATTTCGTTTGATGTTTGTCAGCAATTGTAAGGGCAGGTTTTATAACTGTCCAAGCTGAATCTAGGTTAGACTCTGATATTGTATTTTAAAATTTTCCGCTGTAAATATTTTTATTGAAATAATATATGTTATTCCATTCGTGTGAGATTCTGTTCTGTCTATTTTTTCTTTATCACCCTTGATGATCCGTTTTTTCGTGCAATTTGAGTTGGACATGGGTGGTTTATTGTCGATTCAAAGGGTACGGGAAACCGGGCCGTCACACTTGGTATCAGAGCTGAAGGTTAAGCGAGAACCTTGGCTCGGTTATGGGTAAATTCTCATCAGAGATAGGATTAGTAATATCCTAGGATGAGTAACTCATTAGAGATAGGGTTAGTAATGCCCTAGAATGAGTTATGAGAGTATTATATATATGAGCGCGTATTTGTTAATTTTACAAAATGATTTTGTTTTAAAGAAATTAGTAAATGAAATAATTTTACCTTGGGTTTATATTATAAATACTAAAGAGGATATTATTATCTTTTGGGTTAAGGATTGATTGTAATTTAGCTTAGTAAAACTAAAATATGAATATCTTGTGATTAGAATTGCACAATTTGACTATAAGATATTTCATATAGGATCAGTTAGTTGAAAGCTAGAATTTAAAACTGTAATCATATACCCTTAGATACTTGGTATTAAGAAATAATAATTAAGTGATTATCATAATGGATGGATTTAAAAGCTAAGTACAAATATATTGTGAAGTAAAATTCACAAATTTGATTATAAGATATTTGATGATAATATTGAAGCTAGAAGTGTAATTAGAGGAAGTAAAGTGAAAATTTACACTTAGAAAAAATTCTTGTCAATAAGATAGAAAAGATAAGCCAAAATTGAAATTTTGGGTAAATATATTATGAAAGGATAAGTTCTATAACTTATAAATGAGTTAAGGTAATTTGAAATTTAGACACTTTGATTAGAAACAAGAGGTATAAGAAATATCATCCTAATATAAAATTTGAAATAATGATACATTTAGGGTAATATTTATAATTCAAAATGAAGTAAGATTAGAAGGAGGTAGTTTTGAATAATATGATTAGTAGTTGAATGTTGGATGAAAATGTTTAAATAACAAATACCATGTGAATTAAGTTTCACAAATTTGACTATAAGGTATTTGACGGATTTAAGGTTAAGAAATTTGATTTAGAAAATGGATAGGTAAATAAGTTAACTTTGTAAGAAAAAGGACGTACATTTAGTAAAGTTGTCTTATTAAAATATGGATTAGATAAATAATATTAGCTAAATGGAGACCTTAGGTAAAAAAAAACTAGGGATTAAGTTTTATAACTTATTTATTTGGAATAATAGAATTCCACATTTGTTGAAGACGCTAATTAAAGTAAATGACGATTTGAAGATTTGGGATATGTATATATACTCTTAGGAAGTAAAGGTATATTATACAAGTTAAGTCATTTGTAAGCTTAAGTAATAATGGATTTAGAAGAAAGTAAATGGTTGTGAAATAAACTTGGATTAATAGAAGTTTGGAAGAAATGTATTAGGTAAAGATAAATGTGAATAAGTACATAAGTTAAACGTAGATCATTTTGGCACATAAATTTTGATCTAAGATTTGGGTACAAAACTTTGAGGTGTTTACACCAATCCGAAAAAGAATTTATCACTCAATTCTTGATGGCGAATATTGATGAGAGTTTGTGATTATGTACACGAGTTTTCTATCATAGTTGAGAGCTATGCAAGGAAAGCAAGGGTTTGTGATCAAGAAGTCTGATCAAAGTCCGCAGTAGAAAATCGGGGGATCGATACTAGTTCGAAAGAAAAGTTGTGGATTTGAATAATAGATCGAATCAAATATCACATATAGTATGATGTGTTGGGTCTATCAACTTAGTAGTTCGATAGTTATCTTGAATAGAAGACATAAGAGATAATGGTTAGAATTATGTTTTGGTATGTATATATATAGACCTCAGGTGTAGTACATGCTTAGGTCAAAGGATGAGTTATGTGGTTGTATTCATTTATGTTGATATAGTATTAGTTTGGTTGTTTTTGGATGTATGGTCTTGTTTGATAGTTGGATACATTATCTTAAGTGTGCAGTACGCACTAGGATGGGAAGGATAGAAGTTTGACTTGATGTATGTATATATAATCTTAAGAAAGTGATAAGTACTCAGCTTAGTGTGGGGAATCTTTATATATGTTTGGCATCATTTGTTTTAGTGTTGTTATGATATCGGCCTTCTTCTTTTCTATCATCAATAGAAATAAGTCAAAATTTTTTGAGGATATGAGTATGAGATAGATTCCTTTATCTAACTTTCATTTCGAGGACGAAATGCTTTTAAGTAGGGGAGAATGTAACGACCCGTATTTTCGCTACTTCGAAAATGAGAGATTTCGATCGATTTAAATTTAAAAAGGAGTTTAAATCTTAAATAATATGATATATATAATAAATAATAGTGAAGAAGTTATATATTCTTATAGTTAATAAATTAAAAAAAAAGTATGAATTTGGATTTTAGAACAAATCGACAAAAGTTAAGTTTTGTTAATAATAATTAAAGGCTTAAATAAATGGATTTAAATATCTATTTAAAAAGGTAAATCTTATTTAAAACATCTAATAAAGATAATAAAAGTATGTTAAAAGATTTAAAAATTTGTTAATAATCGTTTTATAAAAATAACCAAAATTTGTCGCATTTTGTCAGTTTTGCATACACGGTAAAATTAGAGATTTTGATATTAATTAAATATGATTTTAGAATATAAAGAGACTTGTTTTAATTTATTTAAAGAAGTAAAAAGTTCATTTTTAAATTTGGTTTACTTCAATACATAGTTTAACTAAAACGTCAAAATGTGACCGTAAAACATTTCGTCGAAAAACGACGTTTTGTCAATTAAAAGTTGTCGCAACGTCGTCGCACCTTTATTTTCTCATATAGGAACATATATTCAAATAGTATAAGTATTAATTAATTCACTAATCAAGTTTACTTTTACTAAACATACTTAGAAAATTCTAGAATATAATTAAGAAAAGTAAGTAAGAAAAGTCAAAAGTAAACATCAAATCAACATCAAATCAAACCAAACATAATTATTACTTTACTTTACTTACTTCTTAAGTGAAAGTGACATAAAGCATGATTTGAAATGTGATGTTAAGTTAAAAAGTAAGTAAAGGGCATTTTGGTCATTTTACATAATAATATTTTATTTCAAACTTTTTCCTATAAATAGCCATGCATACCTCTTTCATTTTCACACAAATCTTTCTTTTCTTCTTCTTCCTTTAAGCTATTTTAATGGCTTCTCTCTTAAGAGAGGTAGGAGGGTTAAAAATAGTGGAGTGCTTAAGCACTAATCCACTTGTTACTCTCTAACCTCTTCTTAATTCACTTCTTCTTCTTCTCTTCTTAAAAAAGGCCTTAGGCCATGAGTTTGGAAGTTGATAAAGGAAGGACGTGAGCAAAGCAAGTAAAGATGGAGATGGTCGAGCACTTGGAAGCATGGTTATGATAAGGTTTAGTGAAGCGTTGAATTAAATGAATGTTGGTAGGAAGTTAAACGTTTGGTTAAAGGTGAGAAATTCTCATCGCTTTTGAATTTATATTTTGATTATGTTATAACAATCATATTTACACCCTTATGACATATGAATGTTTATACCAAATTGATTGTTAATATGGATGATTTGAAAATTAGTAAATTAAGTAAATTGTGATAATATATCCCGTTATGATATTAATAGTGAATGTTAGATTTGAAATCATATGCATGTGATTTGTTGAATGGATGTTATGTTAGTAATAAATATGAATATTGGATATGTTCATTTTGATTAAGTAATCACTTTGATTAGTAAGACCATATTTTAGTAATATGAGAAATTGTGGAAAAATAAGTCTCTTTTCATTTAGAAGTGAAATTAAAGTTAAAATGAAAGAGAATTTGAAATTTGAAGTGAAACGGATTTGAAAAGAATAGCTAATTAGAAATTGAAATTTAGATGAATAGTGAAATTGAAATTAAAATCGATTTTGAAAAAGTGAAGTTTAGTTTGAGATTTAATTGAAATTTAAATTGGAATTAGATTTGAAATCTAAGTTTTAAATGTGTTTAATTTGAGATTAGAATTGAAATTGAGTTGAAATTGGGTTTTAAAGTTTAATATTAAAATAATGGGAATATAATAATATTTTAATATGGTAAGAGTGAAAATATATTTTAAAAGCTTTAAAAGGTGAAAATATTGATTTAAAAGGGTTTCTAATCATTTTATAAGTATTGAAATCCAATTTGAATAAATTATTTCAAATGTTGAAAAATAAGTTAAAACTAGACGCGTCGCGCAACGATAGTTCGCGATTTCGCGCCGAAAAAGTTCAAATGAATGTATAGAGTGGAATATTGCTCGGAATTCTTCGAGATAAGAAAATTCCGGACTATTATATCCATATCTTTTAAACGAAGAAAGAAACTCAAAGTTTCGATAAGTAGATTTTGAATTAAGTCCAAATCAATTTTCTAGAAAAATCGCGCTAGTGCAGTTTAGTGACCATAATAGAAAATCTGTTCGAATGAATGTTTTGAATTAAGGAAAAATATGGAATAAATTTGATAAATCCATTTAAATGATTTAAAAGAGATTTGGATTGGAAAATATGAATTATCGAATGTTTAAAAGTTGTTTTAATCAAATAAGCTTATATAGCACTTTCCGCAGCACTTTTATGCTGTGAATTATATAACTTTTGGAATATGAGTTTAAATGTAATGATGTTTCCCAGAATCAATTGTGAATGTTTTAAAAAGGATAATTAAGCGTTTTGAAAGATAATTTGGAATATTTATAAGCAATTCCAAAATGAAGTTGAAAATCTGAGTATGCGGAAACGACTAGTACATTTGTCCCGCCTGTGAGATCTGGGAAGATAAAACAAGGTGTTTAACTAAGGTTAGGGATGGAGCAACCAGTGCCCTGAACTTACCTGGCCTATGTTTTCTTTTCTTAGGCGAGGGGTGGAACAGATCGAAAGGAAAGCCCGGATGCTCTCAAAATAAAAAGATTCTGTTAAGTTTTCCAAAATAAAAGAAGATTGGTATTATCCAAAAGTTAAGCAATCTCCAAAATGAATGATTTCTACTAACCTGTGAAGTTTAGAAAAGAATTTATAATGAATTTTAGGAATGAATTGGTAAATAAGAGTATTGGATTTTGACTTACAAGTGAGATATAAAAATGGAATTTATAAACACCGTTTTGTAAATCTGAAATCAATTTAAATTGATAAGTTAAATGTGAAAGTTATTAAAGGAATTATATTCGCGATTTTGGACAGTGAATAATCCTTTAAATTAAATGGATGTTTTGGAAGGTGATATTATAAAGGGAATGTTTTCCTTAAGTTAAAAGTTAAGAAATTTGGATCAAGAATTAAGTAGAGAAATCTGAGATATTTTCCAAAACAAAAGAATGAATTACTTAGAATTATCCTAAGTTGAAAGAAAGAGAATTTCGAAATCATCCGAAGAGAATTAAAGTGAAAAGAGACTTAATAAATCCTATATTCTCATATTCACTTTTTATCGATGATTGGATTTCGAAGGAACCGGAGTCGGATTTGGTTAATTCCTATCCGAAAACCACTTCGAACCAATGTGTACGTTCGAACGTGAAGACATGTTGAAGATGGTGATTGAAGACCGTGGATCTTCCTAGCGTGAGGACTGCTTGTTGATTTGCTCGGGTCGCACCCAATTATAGAGTTATATATAGCAGTGGTCTCCTCGTGATAGAGATTTTGCGGATTGCAAGGGCTTCTCGCCTAGTAATGGCCGAGGAAAGTACCTTCGGTTTGTCCTGTTCCTGGACAACTTGTATGGACGTTTGTCTGACGTTGCATTTCTAAAGATTACGTACATTGGTTTTTACAAACGTACATTAGTGGTGGCGGAGAAGGCAACTTCTCTTAGCTTAACACCCTTCTTGAGACATACGAGCTCAAGGGTTGTATTTTTGTGGAAGGCAATTAGTAGTTAACGGAAATGGCAATGTGGCATTCAAAGATTTGATATGTGCTTTGTGAAAAGGTAATCGTAGCCTTAAGCCTCATCAAACCGGAAATGACCGAAACAGGATTAGATGCAGCAGGGCTATGTGGGTCATTCCCATTAGGGTATGATCATCTCCTTCTAGATATATTTCTTCCCGCTATGACGTCGGGATGTTAATTAATGTGGTGTATGCTAGAGGGCCCTCGATAAAGGTCGGTAACGACCGGGGGGTGACATATTCGGTACCATCTAGTTACAGAGGTGGGCCGGTCTTGTGTTGGTAGAGGGCAGATGTTCTGTGCCTCGGGACATCCATCTAGAGGTGTACCCATTTCGGAAGGTAGATCCTGCGCCTGGTCATTTGTATGGAAATCCATTCTCCAATAAGAACCTACGGTTTTGTTTGTATTGGCGTAATGAATAGCCTCGAAATGCTATATGGGTAACCATTTCGGATAAGATTAATAAGTTTATTTGCAAATGTTTTCAAAGAGATGTCATTAGAAATAATATCAAAGGTTTTGATATAAAAGTGTTTTAGTTATCATAAGGTAAAAACCCGTCCGTGTTTATGTGTGGGCGTGGTCTTATGAGATACTATTTATTTCAAAAGATTTTATCCAAAGGCTGATATATGACACTGTCATTTATTATTGAGTTTTTCTCACGCTGGTTTATCAAGCCTGATCCGGGTATTTTCAATACTTGGGTCAGATCCGAGTAGTTTCAGGATAGTCGAAGACGGTTGGAGTTTCCAGAGGAGAGCTGGAGATATTCATGGACGCATGGAGATATTCTTTGATCCGCTTTGCTTAGTGTATTTCGTTTGATGTTTGTCAGCAATTGTAAGGGCAGGTTTTATAACTGTCCAAGCTGAATCTATGTTAGACTCTGATATTGTATTTTAAAATTTTCCGCTGTAAATATTTTTATTGAAATAATATATGTTATTCCATTCGTGTGAGATTCTGTTCTGTCTATTTTTTCTTTATCACCCTTGATGATCCGTTTTTTCGTGCAATTTGAGTTGGACATGGGTGGTTTATTGTCGATTCAAAGGGTACGGGAAACCGGGCCGTCACATTATGGGACATGAAGCTAAACTTCTATATTTACTAGCTTAGTGTAATTGACACTTCTCGTTGATCTTGATGATCGCTTTATGAATTAGACTAGCAATTGCGCGATGTCTCTTTCATTGCAAGGTTAGACTAGACACCACTTGTGTGATTCCATTCACACATACCTTTCTGCTTTTTGGTTAGTCTTGACCTCATTCTGTGTGATTCCACTCACACATGTGGGGTAGCTCCCCATGGTCTTCGGACCGTCATGTGATAGGCCTCTTTCCCTTTTTATGATTTCTGGATTTCTCGTGTTGATTTCTGGAATTTATGTCATTGACTTGTTATGAGTACAAGTTTAGGGTATGATGCCCCCTTCGAATCTTTGAGAAGATTCTTGTGATATTGATTATCTCTTATTGATTGATCTTCTGTTGATCATTATTTACATACTTATAGTGGTATGTCGTTATGGATGTTTATGTTTATGCCATATCTTTTATGTTATATCATGTCATCTGATATTTATAGCTAGACTGATCCGTTTATTATTTTCTTAAATAATACTCGGATCAGACCGAGATGTTACAGGTGCTTCTGCTTGACTTCTTCCCAGGGATTCATCACTCTGACTTTTGGCTAACTGTTTAGATTAGCAGTTTTTGTTGTATACACTTGAGATATAGACTCATAGTTGTATTCTTTTGTATAGCACGTGTTGCTATTCTTTTGTATTATCGTGGATCTTATTGACCACTACTCTGATGTACACTTTCATGTGTTAGTTATATATTCATATCTTCTTCCGCCTTTGTGATATGGATATCTGTGACTGATTTGTGATATGATTATTTCTATGTTTGTTTCCGAAGATTATTTATAGCCACCGTGTGATAAGCAATTACATGGATGGTCGCTCCTCAACAGCCTTATTCTCCGTGCTAGTTGACAGCACTTCTCCGGAGTGTTCTTGGCTAGCGTGGGTATAGAGGTGGGGCGTCACAAGTATATATGTCTGTCAACTAGTATATACATTGATGAAACAGTGAACAAGTTTAGATCCAAACAAATTAAACTTGGTTCAGGTAGTAAAATTTTGAAGAAAAATTTGATGAATATTAACATTAATGTTGCCTAATGATTCTAAGATAAATGAATGTAAAAATGTAAATGAGAATTTTCCAGTTTAAAAGTAAATAAAAAAATTTAGTTTCATGTAACATAGATATCAACAAAATTGTTCTCTGTTTACAAATAATAAAAGTGAGTAAATGCTTTTAAAAAAAACAGTTGTTCTGAATTCTTACTACCATGCATGTGTTAATCTATATTGATGTTATATGAAAATTTTGTTTTAAATTGAAATGCATGTTGAATTAAGCATATTGAATTACCTGTTAAATTTAAGGATGTTACTGTATTTATTAAAAACAGTTCAAATCCTTCAAATATTTCAATATCTTTATTTTTAACACAAACTGGATTGTGATTTGTAGATGGAAGTTGTTTGCAATCACATGATTTATCATCTAAAAATAATTATAGGATTTTAAAATGAATGGGTTACTCATAATTTTCAAATTACAGTGAAAAATCAAGTTCGGGCAAAATTTTATAATTTCAAATTCCAGTTTTGAATGTATAATTGAATTTCAATTCGAAAGTTAGGATTTTTAAAGTTTGTATCATAATTTTTAATTGAGTATTTAAGATGAATTTGGGGTTTGTTTAGAATTTGGATTTTTGTAATTTGCCGATTACCCACATTGTAATTGGGTTTGAAACTTGGGTCGAAGCATGCTTATGAACCAAGGATTAAGGGAAAAATAAAATTGAATTTTTCTATTAAGTGAATCATTCGATTTTGAAGAAACTAGGGTTTAAGCTAGCTTATTTTCGGTTTTACTGTCGAGTTGATTGCGTCTTGAATATCGAACTGGAGGCGATCGCGGCGTGGGGATAAGGGAGCTCGAGTCGTGGCGGTTCTGTGATGGGGTTGGCGAGGGTCAACGGCGAGGAGTTCGTCGGCCGTGGCTGGTTTTTAGTCGCATTGTTTTCTGTAGTTCGAGCACGAAGTTCGAAAATTTGATGCGTCAACGTATTCTCGAACCTGGGTTTACGATTGTGTTCGTGGGTGGTTGGGTGATTGTCGGCGATAGGCGCGACGCTCAATGGCGGCCGGAAGCTCGTGGGTAGGTGTACCGTGCATATTCTTGTGCACTGGATATTCTGAGTTGGGGAAGAAAGACATTCTTGGGGAAGCAATCGCGTTATGTTCGGGTTGAACTTGAAGAGGAAGGAGCGCTGGGTTGCTTCGGGTTAGACACGGGTAGATCCAGTGTTTTGCTTAGGGTAATTGGGTGTTTACTCGATGATCATGTTGTACTTTTTGTAAAGTACTGTGTAGATTTTAGGTTGAATGAAACTTGATTTTGAGAAAAATCAAGCATTTTATTATAAACAAGTTTTATAAAAGAAACCAAATGCAAAGTTAAAACTTGTTGTTTAAAAGTAATTGATAATCAAACTTTAAAAGTAACTATTATTTTAAAATAATGGTAATAAGACATTGATAAGATTAAGTTTTATCTTAAGGTAATTAAGGTTTAATGCCTAGAGATTAATTAAGTTGACTAGAAATTTGAGTATAAATTAAGGTTATTAATCATTAGTTATGGGTAATTAATCTATTAATTAATGGTTAATTAATTGATTTTAAAGGTAATTAAGAATGATTACCTTGTATTGAAGGAGAATAATAAATAATTAAGATTTATTAATTAAAAATTAAAGAATAATTAATCTATAATTAAAGATTAATTAATTAGTTATAGGGTAATTAAGGGATGAATTTCCCAGTTATATTTAATGAGATGGATGTGATTAATTTATTTATCGATTAGTTAAAGATAATCATTTGATGCGGGATTAAGTATAATTACTTAATATAATTAGTGAGGTGTAATTATTTAGTGAAGTAATGGATGAATAATTACTGAATGTAATTAAATTAAAGAAAATTACTTATTGGGAAGTAATTAAAGGATAATTTCTTAGGGAAAGTAATTAAGGGATAATTACTTAATGTAATTAATCAAGGCATTGATTTAATGGATATAAGTAATTAAGGGAAGTTAATTACTAATGTGATTAATCAGGATTGATTAATGAATTAAATTGTATGAGAGTAATTAATTTGTATGATTAACTAAAGGATAATTACTTTATGTAATTGAAGATAATTAATCAAGGATGATTAATTAAATGAATAATTAAAGAATGATTAATTAATTAATTTGTAATTAATTAATGTTAAATAAGCAGGATTAAGGGTGATTGAAATAATTAATTTAAATTGATTAAATTAATTAGAAATGGTATGACTAATTTATCTTGCTTGTGTGTGATTGAAAAATATTGCATGCCTTAGATTGGTTAATATCTCGGATATGTGATTTATGTTGTTATGTGTTATGATATGTTGGGTTTAAAACAAGATAAAGTAGTTATCTATCGATGACGAATTAATGTGTATGTGACACCCTGTATTTGAAGTTTGAATTGTGTTTCATTTGAATAATTTGCGATGAGATGATATTGAATTTGAAGAGACCGGAGTCGGGTATTAGTAAATACCCGAAACCACTTCGATTCTTTATGGATTGATATGTGAAATCAGTAGGCTGGTTTAGAATGATTTAAGTGAATTGGACCATTTAATCTAAGTATTTGACACTTAGAAATTTATGTGTAAAATAGGTGATGTCTATAACAACTTGTGAAGTTGTGAGTTGATATAAGATACCCGGGTTCATATAAGTTTTATGCTTTTGTGTTCTATGTTAGTTGGGTTTACTCACGCTGGTTTCCAGCCTGACCCGGGTGTTACTTTGATGTAATGCTCGGGTCAGACCGAGTATTACAGATTTTCAGGTAAGGACATTCTGGAGCTCAAGAGGCGAGCTGGATGGTAGAAACGTATGAAGAGTTTCCGCTGTGATATATAATTGTATATCTAAGACATGTTGTTAAAAACTGTCCAGTATTGTGTAAATGATGTAACTCTGATGTATAAAAAAATAAGTGTAAAGATACAGTTCTTCTTTATAAAATTATTATTTATGTGATATTATATTTTATCCGCTGCGAATGTGAGATTCTGAGTTTGAGATTTTTGTTTCTTCTTCTTTCTTTTTCTTCTTTTCACTAGCTATCTGGAATTTTCGAGATCGAAATTTCCGGGTCGTTACAAATGTAAATTAATACGATTATTTCGGGATTATTTGAATTAATTATTGGATTGTTATTGATGTTTGCTATTGCTTGTTTATTTACATTGCCACCATCCCAGTTATCATACTGCAAGTTCCCTTTGCTATACTTTGATTTTTGAATTGAAATGGAATCGGGTTGAAATGATGAATACCCATATAAAATTTGACTTGGGATAGAGAATTGAATAAAAACCCGATTGGTCAATAATTTGATTTAAAAGTAAAAATAAAGATTTTATTTGAATAAAATAATAAGGGTTCTAAATGAAGTTGGAATTTGAATTCTAGTGAAATTTAAATGTTAATGTTTAATAAGAAACAAAATATTAACAATGTAATTGATGAACGTTGTTTAATTTAAGAAATGATTGAATTAAGTTTTGAAATTATTTAATAATTAAGTTTTGAAATTATTTAATAATAGGATTGAATTATTTAATAATTAAATAAAAATTGAATTCTTTGATAAGTGAAATTGAACGTCTTTAATAAGTGAAATTGAGTTCTATAATAATTAAGTTTTGGAAATTTGTTTAAATTAAATAAGTAATAAGTGAAATCGAATTTCTTCAACAAGAAATAAAATGCGATTTATTGAAATTAATATAAGACTTGAATTTAAAGAATTTGATTTGACGAATTTAATTTAGTTAAATTTGGAAGTTTGACATGATATAGGAAAACTTAAATTCATTTAATGAATTGGAAATTAAATAGAAATTGTTTTGAATGATAAATTAACTTAATGAATATTGAATGAAATCAATCAATGAATTTAAATTGATTTGAATGTTAAATTTAATTAAGTTAAATGATTTCGGAATGAAATTTATTTTTGAATTTAAAAAATATTTGAATTGTTTTAAATAAAAATTTGAAATTGAATTATAAGATTTTGAAATGGTAATTTGGAAGTTTTGAAACGTAAATTATGGAAATTAATATAGAAAGACAAATGTAATGTTGGTTTACAAATTGTAATTGAAATTGAAATTGATTTGGTTTTTTGTAATTTATTAAACGACCAATCGGTGTAATAATTACGAAAGTTATTAAAGAAACTAGAATCGATTATGAACATACTCTCTGTCCAAACCGAAAACCACTTTAATAACTATATGCAGAGTGTGATCCAGAATGAAGTGGTTGGAATGATGTACGTGATGACTGAAGGAAGAGAATGATAATGGATATCCTTGACACTTGTGTCAAATTGGAAATGACTACAACAGGAGCCGTGCGGGCCAAATGGGGTTAGCCACCTCGAGCGAACACAGTTCTTCGTAAACTACTCATTACTTGTTATTGATTGGTGTGCACCCTCAAAATTTTGGGAGTGTTGTTTCACGGTGTTGCGCTTGTTGCAGCGATGCGTTCTCACCCGTCCAGATCAGGCAAACGGTAGTTTCACTACCTTGGGTATTGCTTCTTGTGCCTTGTCATACTTGTGTCCCTATATACGTGACCACTACGAATTTGTTTTGTGTTATATCTATGGAGTACACCCTGATATCCCACTAGTTTACGGTGAAGTTTACAGTGTTGTATAGACCGTGACACTTACATAAAAGTTGTTAAGGGGGATAGTGGTAACGCCTTAACACTATTTTGATACTTTATATTACTAATAGGCATTATCTATTTAGCGTCTATTACTACATGGTAGATAGTTTAACGGATCCATAGAGGATGGTTATTCCAACGTCCTTTGAGTTACTTGTATTTCAGTTGTTATTTCACTTGAGTTGGATTTATTAATATAAGAATGTTAATCCTGACTCGAGTGTTTTGTGTTTTGCTTTACGCTCGGGTCAGACTGAGTGTACCCGTATTCGAGACTCACCTTTGGAGTTGGAGCTTCGCTTGAAGATCCGACTATCTATCCAGCTTTCAGATATTCAGTTGATTTTATAGATGTATTCTGATATTGTATTCGACTATTGTATTCGAGACTTCTGTTGTAACTTATTTAACTCTGTTACATATAGTAGCTTCATGAACTACTATCTTTTGTTTCCGCTGCATTTATTACTCTGTGTCTGTGATCTGTGATTATTTATTTATTGTATATGTTCAGTTTTTCCAAATTTAAATTAACAATTCGGTATTTTGAATTATTCAAGTCCGACATGTACGGATGCGAATAGTCCAAAATAGCGGGTCGTTATACTTCCATAAATAACCTTATAGGTTTACGAAAATACGAATTTATTTGTGGATGTTAGTTGTTAGGAGATGATAATATTTAGTTACCATCGACTATTGTTTGAATTAAACTAAAAAAATACTTTATGAATTCTATTTCACAAAGCGTTCGATAAATAAATTGAACTAAAATCTAATTTCAATTAGAATTGTTTGCAATAATAAAGATATAAATTAATAAAATATTTTCATAATAAGGTAATGGAATGGTATAAGTATCTTTATAATATAGCATATAAATAGAAACGAATTTAAAAGTTGAGAATTTGAGAACTAAAATTCCGATGCTTTTGAAATTGTTTTCTAAGATTGTGATATAATAATTAGTATTATTTAAAAATATTTATGAATGAAAGTATTTCAAAAGGAATTAAAATGAAATAAGTCTCGTATTCCCCTCTTCTTTTGTTGGAAAATAATTTCGATAATGACGGCTACATCATCAACGTTCATTTTCGAGTGGCAAAGTGGGGGGGGGGCACTTATTAGCTCTACTACGAATTTTGTTTTGATAAACAGATTTTGATTTAAAATTTTTAAATATGATTTTACATATATAAAAGATATGAGTATATACATGTTATTTCAAAATGATTTGAAATGAACCGGTATTTGAATTCTTAAGTTCCTATTAATTAATGATTTTAAGTTGCTAGAATAAAGTGATTTTTTTCTGATAATATTTGGAAACTTCTAAAATGTGAAATAAGAAATTGAAGCTATGTGTTTAAATAAAATATGAGAAGTTAAATTATAACTCCTAAATTTCAAGATAATGGAAATTTAAACTTGTGTAAATTATTGAACATTCTTATTAACTAAAATGAATAAGATAAATTTTTATAACACTTAATTGCAGTCTAAAACTATATAAACTTACCATAAATGTTTAAAATTCGAAATGTGAAATATGAATATGTAATAGAATATTTTACAAGTTTGAACTTAAGTAATAAAAATGTTTCAAATTGGAATTGTGTTTAAAGAAGTGTTTATAAAAATATATTTTAAATTAAGTGGTTATAAGAAATGTTATACATTTCATTAATGTTCTAAGAAATGTTAAATGAATAATTTAAGTAGATAAAAAAAGAAAGTACTATTTAGATATGAGCTTAAAAGAACATAAACAAATAATAAATTAAATCGTATCTTTGTAAATTGTCTACAAAACAAAAATAAATTTGCAAAGGATGTTTAAAGATTTAGTTGTAGCTTTCTAAATAATTATAAATTGAATAATACTATGTAAAAGAAGATACATCTGTATAAAATGATTATAACTTAAGAAATAATTAATGAAATGAGATGTTGATATTTGAGTTATAAAATAAAATTTACTTAAGTAAAGTTAATGATATGAATTAATAAAATGAATTAACGAAGTGAATCAATTAATTAATATGAACTTAATTTATGAAGTAATAATAAACATGAGTTGCATTTTATACAATGTTTATAATAAATTTAAATAGTTTTAGGAAATGGTTTATAAATGATATTAGTATTAAAGAGAATATACTAAGCGGTAACGAAATAAAATTTAACTTAAGTAAGGTTAAGTGAAACGATTTATAAAATAGTCCATAATGAATTTAGTATTAAATGTCGTTAAACATAAAGTGAAATAATGCAAATTGAATAAATTGAATGTAAATATAATAGATGTAAATAAATTTGAAGAGAACCAATTAATTATTAATAAAAATTGGATGTTAATAAGAAATGATAGTGTATAAATTAAATATTGACATTAAATAATGTAAATTCATATAGTTATGAATTAATTGGATGAATATTATTTGTTGATTGGTTTCATTTGTTGTAAATCATTATTATAATTTTTTTGATTACATATGATCGTGTGTTGTGTATTAGTGCTTGTACTTATGAATCGGATTCAGAATTCATGTCATATGGTTCTATTAAACTCATACATGTTTTATATCTTTTTATAAGTCACCAATATTCTAATTTGAGCTAAGATAGGTGCATATGAAGATGTTTGGACGTATATGCAGTTTGATTTTCTTTGCGTGCTTAATATGAGCGAACTCGCTCATATTATTGATAATAAGGTACATACCTCGGATTACATACCATATTTTATATTTTACCCTACACGATGCCTCATCATTGAGATAAGAGGTATATTTGGTTATATATCTATATTTTAAATTTTACGATTGAGTGGCACAAAGGAGAAACTGCCGAAATTTTCCGTAAATCCGGATGTTAGAATAATTTTGAGATTTTTAAATTTTATAACTTGTTTTTATAATTAAGTTATGCAAAATCAAAATTGGAGTGGCATAATGGAAGCACGATAAAGGTTTTGTAAATAAGAATTTAAAATTTTGTAGGTTAATTATTTTGAGTAAAATATATCGTATGTTAAATTCCTTACTCAACCCTTTTTCGAGGATGAAAAGTTTTATGTGGAGGAGATTGCACCGACCCATATTTTTAACTATTTTAATTTATTGAATTTAATATAATTATTCAATAAAAGTAGCAGAAATAAAAATTTTGTTTTTATTTATGTAATTTATTTAATATGAACTTGGATAAAAAATTAAATAACCAATTTCGAAGATTTAGGAATAATAAGTACTGAAATGAAGTTTTATGTATTGAATGTGTTTATAACCAATAGCTGGAATTGAATAATAAATGTTGAAGTAAAATGGAAGTGGTTATTTTATTTTTGAATTCATTTTAAAAGTAAATTTTATAAGTTAAATAACCTACATTTCAAATATAGCGATTTATTGAATAATTAAAATTGTTTAAATTTAATATTGTAATTATTTAAACAATTGAATCCTAAATTTAATATGAATGAAAAATGATTTCCAAAAATTAATTTAAATGTTATTTAAACAAGAACGAATATCAATTTAATTTTAAAATTGAATTTAAAAGTGATTAAATTAATTTTGGAAATTTCATGTTTTAATTAACGTGTAAAAATAGTCTTTTTGGGCACTGTCTCGGATTTTGACGAAACTAGTTTCATCGGATCCGTAATAGTGAATTATTATAGAATGTCATGTTTCATAGCAATCAGACTTATCATTTGGCTGTGCGAGCTTGAAAGTAAAGAAATCAAGTAAATGAATTTAACTAAAATAAATTGATTTTGAAAGCTATCTTCTTAATATAATGAAATTGACTCCCGAGACTAATTCCATTATATTTTGAATAGGGGTGTAACGACCCAGAATTTTTATTAATTAAAATTTGAATATTTAATTAATTTTAAATATTATTAAGTGAATTTATAAGTCGAATAAATTTTTATTTGAATTATTGAATTTAATTGGATTATTAAATCGATAATTTAATACGTTAAATTATGGAAATAATTGAAAATTGAGTTAAATATGATTGAAAATGATTTGTAAAATTTTATTTTATCATATGGGAGTTAGAATGATATTTTAGAACTTTTAAAATCGATTTAAAAGTTAATTTGTGAAAATTGAATATTTTAATATTAAAATCGACTAGTGAAAATAGTCAATTTTTGAACAGTCTCAGAATTGAACGAAGCCAGTTCCATTGGATCAGTAATAGTTAGTTATTATCGGATTTCAATTTTCGTGTCAATCGGAGTTATCGTTTGATCGTGGCAGCTCGAAACGCATCGATTTATTTTTAATTTAAATTTGGCGAGCTAAAATAGCCATTTTTCAAAAAGTCTCGGATTTTGACGAAACCAGTTTCATCGGATCCGTAATGTGATATTATTGTAAGGTTTCAAATTTCAAGTCAATTGGATTTACCGTTTGTCCTGTACGAATTAAAACGCCTAGAAAATCGCTTAAATCGGTTTAATTCAAATTGAGCGTTTATAGCCATAACTCGCACATACTTCCGAATTAGCTTCCGAAACCTGTTCCATTGTGTCCGGAACGCGGGATAAACCCTAGGTACGTCAGTTTCGGCGCGTAAATCGGAGTTTGGAATTTCCGGATGAATAGTGTTCGATTTTCTTCTATAAATAGCACCACAACCCTCACAAATAAAAAATATATATATATATATATATACAAAACCCTAGCCGCCGTTCACCCCATGAATGGCCAGAATTGTCCTAACTTCCTCCCTCTAAATCTTCTAATCTATGCATCGATTCAAGAAAGTTTCAACTAGAAACTCGTAGAGGATGGTGAGATCTTGGATTTCAACGGTTATGATCGAGAATAGTTGAGCGGATCGATGGGAATTTGAGCACAAACGTGCCACGTTCACTTGCGTGCGCAAGTAGCAGGGGATGGCCGAGCTTCATGGCTTTGGAGCCGAGTATGGCTCTTGTCGAGGGCTTTCGCGTGGCGGTGGTTTGATCGAGTTTCATCGAGTAATTAGTTTGCAAATTGAAAACCTAATTTGTGCTATGGGTTTTGTTATGCGTGTGTTGTCCTGGAGATGGATGCGTGAAAGATGAAGAAGAAAGGGGGGTGGGGACGTGCGGACCTGATGGGGTTTGGGGTTTGTTTGGACGGTAGTGATTTGGTTTGATTTAAAATTATAAAGTTATGTTGAAATTATTATATAAAAATTTGTGTAATGTTCAAAATTGCATAACTTTTTCATACGAGGTCGAAAAAATGCAAACTCAGTTGCGTTGGAATCGTATGGACGAGCACTACGCGATGGAGTTGGTTTGGAGTCGTTTGGAGTTAGTGAGAATTTTGGGTAAAATTAAACGTCCGTTTAATTTTATTCGAAATAAATCGCTAAAACGGAAATTAAAATCAAGGTGAGAACTTCTCACTCAATCGAATAAGTTTCGATTTTATTTTAAATAGTTAAATTTAAAGTATTTGAATGCATGTTTGAATGTTGATTAATATGTATTGATTGTTAAAATTGACATTATACGCCGTTAGTAAGCGGATGTTATTTATTAAAAACATATACCGCGAATATTTCATAAACAGTGAAATTGGTTTTATATATAATATCAATATATATATATTGGCATATGTATATATTGCAGTTGATTGATTTCCCGTATTTTTTAGCGGATGAGACCCTATTACGCCGTTATTAAGCGGATAATATTTAATAAGAACATATACCGCGATAATTTCGTACTGGAGCGAAATTGGTATTGTGCTAATGTTTGTGGATGCAGGAAAACAGGTTGGAGGGATCCAAATGGATTCCTCAACAGTATTTATTTGATTTCAGATATTTTGATATTTGATTAATTATCATATCGATATATGATATCGTTGTTGTCGTGATTGACTATTTGGTATGTAGCATCATTGGACCAAATTTGGAATTTTAAAATGATTTTTAAAGTGATTTTTGAAAGAAAACGTTTATAAAATATTTTTGGAAATTTATTCATTTTAAAATAAATAAACGTATAATTTTTAAAGTTATAAAAATTATGATTTTTGAGAAATATAGTTAAAAACTGATTTTTGAGAATATGATGCTAATGATTTTATAAAATAGTTAAATCGGAATTTTTGAATTTATTATGAAAAGTTGAAATATAGGATTTATAAAATTTAATTATTTTATGAATCAAAAGGAAGAAGTTTTTAAAGGAATTTAAAGACGTTTAAAAAGAATAATATAAATTGATTTATATTAAGAGATTTATAAATGGATATTTATAAATTGAAATATGGACATTATAAAACGAGTTTTTATAAGTGTTTGAATGAAGTGAAAATGAATTTCATAATTGAATGGAATTTATAGAATTTTATACGGTGAAGTTATAAATGGAATTTTATAAGCAGTAGGTTTATAAAATTTATTAAGTTATTAAAATAATGATTTTGGATAAATGAATGAATCTTATAAGTTATAAGATTTATAATTTGGGAAGTTAAAAAGAACGATTTTGTAAAATAATCGTTTTATAAGCATTTGACTTATAGTATGAACTTTTAGTTTATAATTGAGTTATAAACTGGAATAGGTTAATAAAAGGATTTATAAAAAGGAAGTTTTTATAAATAAATAGAAATGGAATTTATAAACGTTGTTTTATAAATTCGCAAATGACTTATTTTGATAAGTAAATTGTTGAAACCTATAAATGGAGTTATATTCACATTTTTGAATAGTGAATAATCCTTTGAATTAAAATGTATAAAAGGATGAAATGTGTTAACGTAGTATATTCACGTTTTTGAACTGTGAATAATATGTTAAAGGAAATGTTTTGAATGAGATGTTTAAATTGAATTAAAACGATCTAACGATGTTTTAAAATGTGTTGAGATTCGAAACCATAGATTTCAACATTTATTGTTGAAATAGACGTTTTCGAGAAATAGAAGGAAATAATGGACTATAACACTGTTGTTATAGTAAATGATTTCCGAAAGGAAATGTTTTGTATAGTATTGGGATTTATATATCTATTTTAATTTCGAATCCCTATACTAGTGATTTTGGGTTGTCGTAACGATGTTTTACGCAACATTCGTTTTGGCCCAAATAAATATGTTTAAGAGAATGATTTCCTTAAAGAATGAAATATATACTTAATTCGATTTAAGTATATTGAATATTTTCTAAGTGTTGAAAATAAAAAGATTTGTGAATTGCTTATGTTTAATAAGTATGGAAATGTTTTCCAATATGAAATGAATATTTAGAATTTATCTTTTTGAAGATAAATTGAAAATGGATAATTGAAATCGTATATGCATGGATATTTTGAAATATAAATTCATTATGGAATTTATATGTGAAATTGGAAAATGGGTTTAAAAAAATAAATGTTGATTTTTTTTTTGAAGTATTGAAATTTAATATCTAGTGAAGATATTTTGGAAAATAAATAATTTGGAAAATTATTTGGAATCTGGTGATGTATGCATATCCATTGATAGTTCAATAACTGACTATCAATATTTCCCTTTGAATGGGTAATTGATGTGATTTGTTTGAATGTGAATGCTACACTTATTTTTAAATAAGCGCTCACTATTCGGGTTAACCGGGAAAGGACCATGGGGTCGTATAACCCATTCCGAATATGTGATACGTCGTTATAATTGCATTGAAGATCGGTGTTGAAGACCCGGTATTTGCGAGAGCGATAGGATGACCTGTCGATTTACTCTGCACCGAGTAGCTACGGTATAGAGTTCTCCATATGTGATGGTGAATCCGATCAGGATTGTGAATATCCGGATTGCAAGGACTTCTTTGTAAGTGCCTTCGGTTTTGTTCGATCCCGGAACAGACTTGTATGGATAGTATGTCTGACATTACAAGTTGAGATATAAAGCCGATTTCTTTCAAATATATTTCTGTTGGTGGCGAAGAATTTATTCTTTTAGCTTAACACCCTTCTCTGAGACGTACGAGCTCAGAGGTTATGTAGTTGAATGTTATCAGCGATATATTCCCAATTTGGTAATGTGATATGCTGAGTGATGCTGTAAATGATCATTGTGTTGATTATTGTGATAGGATCGTTTATTTGATCGTCTATCTTAGTGATCATTGTGTTGATCATTTGTTGACCCAAAGCATGGCTTTTGTATAAAGTATGTTTTTGTGGACGTGACTTCGTCGAGCCTCACACCCCGAAAATGGTCAAAACAGGAAAGATGCAGCAAGGTTATGAGGGGTAGCACCCTTTAGGGTATGTACATTTCCTTCTGGATAGAGGTGGTATCATGGTATGGAGCCCAGATATTTAACCTATGTGGTTACTACGAATTTATTACTTTGTGGTTGTTGGTTTTCGGGATCCCGTGAGAAAGGTCGTTTACGATCGGGGAATGGCGTGCTCGTGTCAGTAGTTACCCAGTTAGGGGTAACCCGGCCTTGTGTTGGCAGAGTTCCGGTTTGGTTCTCGGGGATGTCTTTCCAGAGGCATTCTCATGTGGCAATGGGAAGTTCCTTGGCCTGACCATTTGTTCGAAATCCAAAGAAACAATACGTGACTTGTACGGTTTTAGTTGTATAACCTGCTATGGAATGTGGCGGTAACCTGCTATTGAACATAGTTAGCTATAGTAGGCATACGATAATAGTCGTATGTTGGCTAAGATTTATATTCTACTTTCGAAATGAATTTTTCCTACACTATGCACTAGTAATAATATCAAATGTTATTTTAAATGCGTATCAAGCATCTTTGACTATCATAAGGAGAAATCTCCTCCGATTCTGCGTTTGCATGTGTGTGTGCGGGAGGCCTTATGGTAGTCTCATTTTTAAAAGCATTGCGAATTAAATTCAAAAATATCTCTCTATTTTGATTTTTAAAGATAAATAAACTGTTTTGAGTTCTCACACCAGTCACATGACTGACTTGGAGTTTATTGTTTTCCTTCCTAAACTCTGGGTGCCCACCAATTTCCACACGGGCAGTCGAGAGTTAGGTTTATCAGGATATTCTGGATATTCAGGAATTGTAGGAGGCAAGCTGGATGGCATGGCGTATTACTAGTTTATATAGTATTTCTTTTTCCGCTGCACTGTTAGTTGTTGTTGTTGTATACTCTGATGATATGATGTAATGAAATGAAATGTATAAAATGTAATAACTGATAGTTCTTTGTTTAAAGATTATTCATTTATTATTATATGTTGTTCCGCTGCGAATTGTGAGATTCTGATGTGATTCTGTTGTTTTCTGTTCCGTTCTATGTTTCCTTTCTCTTCTATTTTAAAATTTTCTATCTTCTGTTTTCTCTCCTCCCTATTTTCTATCTTTTTCTCTTCTCTTTTCCTAAATTCTTTTTCTTAAAACCCTCAGTGTTCGGTTTTCCTTCGTTCGATTACTCGGCAGTCGATAAAGTGAGTGTCGATGTCGAATTTTCGGAAGACGAAAAATCGGGTCCTGACAAGGGGTATAACATATAAAACGCCAGGTGCATACTTCGTTTGAAGGTCAGAAAATTTATTTGTGAATCGAGTTGGAAATTTATATATAAGGCCGAATCATTCCATTTTCTTCACGAACGTAACCCTAAAAAACCACAACCGCTGTCATTCATATTAATGGCCGAATATCATTCCTTTTTATCCCTTGATTTCTCTACATTCACTTAAAAAAAAATCAAATACCACCAAAAGGGAAAATGTAAATCACGATGAGCTCTACAAATTGGACAGTCGGATTGTCGAATTGCGCGGCGTGGTGGCCGAAATCTGCCCTTATTCATTGCATCAATGTTGGGTTTCATACTTTGTTTTTCATGCATGTAGGTGGATGTGAAGGCGGCGGTACTATTGGCATGAGCAGGATGGCGGTCGACGGTTATAGGCATCTAACGATCGTTCATTAAAAAAAGTCACGATTTGGAGAAGGAGAAGCGAGCGCGACTTGTAGCATTGTGTGAGAAGGAATAGTGTAAGGTTATGCTTTATTAGTTGAATTACTTAGTTAATTTCTCGTATGAGGTCCGTTTCGAGTGAAACGAGTTGCATTGGATTCGTACTGATAAAGGCTACGTCATGCAATCGAATTGGAATTTATTTGAAGCTAAAATAATTTCAGTTTCAAATAAAGGTGAGTGATTAAACCTGCCTATAAAGGCTAAACTATTTCTTATGTTAATTAAATTGAAATCATGAAGTGATTAAATTTTATTGATTGATGTTTGGTAAACGAATTGGCATTTAATTATGACATAAAAATTTATTTATTAATTTTAAAATAACAGTTAAATTTAAATTGGAATTAAACTACTAGTTAAATTCCCGATTATTGATAACTAGCTAACTATCATGATTTATTGACTGATTTGGATGTCGATTGTGATGGATGGCTATTGGTTGATATTTTGGATGATTGGATGTTTATTTATTTAATATATATCATGTTATCTCCTTGTAAATTGTTTGATAGCATATGAACTGTTATTTTAATTGTTTCAAATAAATTAAGAAATAGGTTGTAATGATATATACCTATGACACTTTGATTTGGATTGAGATGATATATATCCATTCCTGAAATTAAAATCAAAATAACTGATCACCTGGCCATATGATAGAAAATTATATACAGATACTAGATTGGTTAAAGATAAAGATTTTAAATTCTTGGATTTGGATTTATTCAAATGATTTATTTTATAAAAATAAAATTGATTGAAATTGAATTATTTTCGAACTTGTGCTTGAAAAGTTGAAATAGGAATTGGTTAAAAGAAATCGTTTAAAGAATTGAATTTGAAAGTTTGAAGTTATAATCAAAATCTGATTTGAAGTATGGATATTGATTTGTTTTAAAAGATTTGAACTTCTATTTGAACTTTGAAATATTACCACATATAAGAAATTTAAATTGATATTCCAAACTTGGGCTCGGAGTTGAGTCCTTTTAAAGATGTGAACAGTAAGTTGAACATCGAAGTTAAATTTGATTTAAATGATCTAAATCAATATTCTGCAATTGAACTCGAAATTTATATAAATTGAAATGGTTTAAAATAAGAATTGATTAGGAATTTAAACCATTGAATCGAATCGTTGAATCGAATTTGAAGTTAAAATGTATGTTTCGAAATTGAAGTTAATTCGAATTGAAATCAAAATTTAAGCTGATTTCAATTTAAATCGACTGAATTGAAAGATTTTTTATTGAAGCAGTTTGATTGGAATTTGGAGCCGAATCCAGATATATTGGAAATGGGAAGAAACAGTTTTGAATTTGAAATTATTTTCACTATAAACTATTTTCCTATAAATTATTTTAAAATTTATCTTTTCAAATTATTTAAATTTCCAAATCATTTAATATATAATCTATTTTAATATTTAAACTATTTAAAATATTTTAACTTTTCTAAACTATTTAAAACTATTCAAACTATTTTCTAAAAATTCAAACCGTGCAGGGTTGGAATGTTTATATTTAAATCGTGGATTTAAGTGCGAATTGGGTTAAAATGAAGTTATAACCTAAACTGAAATTCGAACTGAAAATTTGAATGAAATGATATTTTCTAGTGAAATTGGCATATTTGAAGTAAATATTATATTTTGAAATGAATGATATTTTGAAGCAAATATGATATTGATATCAAGTATGGATCGTTTTCGAAATGCAAAGAACCAACTGGTGTGTAAAACGGCGTTTGGTTGTTCAAGAGACTGGGTCTCTTATTGGCCTAATCTCTATCATATCAGAACCACTTTAAACAATTTGTACATAGAGGAGAGTCCAAAATGAAATGGTTGGATTTGGTGTACATTGCTGGATTTGAAGAAAGAGAACGACGATGGATAAACCATGGCACTTGTTCCAATTTGAAATGACTAAAACAAGATGGCTTGATCGGGACTATTAGGCTAGCTACCCCTCGTGGACATTCATTCTTTGATTTTCTTTTGGACTTGGTCCATACTATTTCCTTTGATGTTAGTTTCGGTTAGTGCACCTTGATTTGGGATGGTCTCCCTTTTAACTCGTTATGGGATAGATGGATGCGGTGGGTGACCTTGGCTGTGTTGCGTTACCACCAGCCTTACGACACGATTGGTCATAACCTACCTTAGGCATTGCCACATGTTTTTCCTTGTCATACTCTTATCCTTATATGAGACCACCACAAGTGTGGTTTAATGTTGTCGTATCACGACGCATCTATATCCCCCGACGTGCTACTAGGCTGTTATATGCAAACTGTACGGCAATGCTTAAAAACGCATTAAAGAGGATTAATGTAAAGCCTTAATGCTAAGAAAAATATTAATATACTGATTAGGCATTGCATATATAGCGTATTCTACTATATATAGATATTTTAACGGATCCTTAAGAGATAGAAAATCTCGTAACATCTCTTGAGTTATTGCATGCACGTTATACACTAGATGTAAGATGTGAAATCCCGTAAACATCTCTGATGTTAATACTCTCCTGTTATATAAGATATTGATTTTAATCACATAAGAATGCTTTAGCCCTAACTCGAGTGTTTTGCTTTTTCATTACGCTCGAGTTAGCCTTGAGTTTTCAGCGCATTGAAGATTATTTTTTGAAGGATGAAGACGAAGATTGGTATATTATTACTAGTATTATTCCCCTGCATCATGTTGTTCTACTACGCCGTTGTATTCTATTGTTCTGTTGTATATATAACTCTAACAGATGTTGTAAAGTTCTAAACAAATGTATAGTATAAACAGCTTCATAAACCATTTATTTGATTATCATATTTTGTCATTCCACTATGAGATTCTGTATTTGTTTTCATTTTTTCTTATTCATCTTAATTAAACCCATTGATTATCTATGTTTCGAATTGTTTGATTTGGACATGTATGGATTATTGTCGATTTAAACCTTCCGAAATGTGGGTCGTTGCACTTTATGCCATATTTTAATACGTTCATATACAAATGCATGTAAAATTACTTTTCATGGAGAACACATTATTTTTACTATATATGTGTGTGTGTGTGTGTATTGCATGCCTTCGCCTATAATTCATGTGATATATGTGTGTGTATGGGTGTGCACACGCAGCCATTCATTTTATATATAATATATTTACATGAATTCGAGTACCTTTGCACGCCTGCATGAGGAGATGCTGCCATTTAATATTTTGGAGCCTTCTAAACAATTTGCATGCATGCATTTTTGTCTGTATAGGGCAAGGATCAGTTACGCATTCTTTTTGCTACACCTCCATTTCTCCCTGATTTCGACCATACATTTCAATTTAAATAATTTACTTTCTCGCTCTTGCCACCTCACTGCATTATTTAAATTAGAATGTGGTTAAAATCAAGGAGGGATAGAGGTGTGCAAGGACCTTGTTCCATATATATACAAACATAAACAGCGTTCGTTGGCAATCATATTGATGTTGTCGCAAGATATTTTTTACATGTCAAAACTCACAAAGCTTACGTATTGTTTAATAAGAATGGGTTAACATATATAGGCATTTCATGTATAAGTGTTTGCCTGCAATCGATTTCATTCCTTGAATTTAGATCCGTCACTAGGAATCTTTTTGTTTGAGTTGTCGCAATGAATTTCTAAAGCCATCAGTAGGAATTTGTAACAAAAGTCTGATTTTATATATTAAAATGTTAGGTTTTTATGTACTGTCCACCACTCTTATTTTAGCTTTCAGGCACAGTTTTTCTGTTACCTAATATAAAGTTTAGTCTTGGACAAATAGTTTTACTTAATCAAAAATGGATCAATAGCAATTTTTTAATTAAATTAAAAACTGATTTATTACCCCTTTAAATCAATTCTTTTCCCCCAAAACCAAATTATTGTTGACATTTCTATTGGCCAATTTTCTTACCACTCCAACAACATTTAAATGTTAACCCGTGAAATTAACATAATTAATTAATTAATTTTTCCATAATTAGTTAGAATTCCTTTTCACTAATTAATTCATAATAAAATAGAAAATCAACGAAAAATTCCTAAAAATTCATCGAAAATCAATTTTATCATTTTCAACGTCCTGTAGAAATGCTGAACCAAGATAAGTGTTTCTCGTGTTTTTAATAGTTAATTTTCTAAACTCACCCATTTTCTAGCTTAGAAAATTCCTAAAATATCCATATAAATTTCAAAAATTATGGAACTTAAAACTCGTATCTTGAATAATACTTCAAACGCTATATCAAAAATTGAGATCATTTGAAGATCAAAAACTTAGTATTTCACATTTATATCCTAAGAAAATTCATAAAATTTCGATAATTAATATTCAATTATCCAAAAACCCTCGTTTATGATCCAAAACTAGATATAAACATCCAAAAATTCGGTTTATACCCATACCAAATTTAAAACACACCAAAACAAAGAGATTGATACACATTATTCACCTTTTCTAGTTGAAATGATGGAGTTTGCCTTAAGCATTCTTTTCTTCCTCTTTTCCCTTAAATTTCTTTCTTCTTTAGGTTAATAATGGTCACCTTGCTTTTGATTCGTCTGGTTTTGTTTTGAGAATGAAGTAGAAGTGAATGGGGGAGAGGATAGAGTGGTGCTTAAATCTCTCCTCCTCTTTTATCCTTCCTTATTCATGTTCGTATTTCTTATTCCCTTAAACCATTCTCTTTCATATGTTTATTAAAGCCAACCCATATTATAGTTGATTTTAGCAAATTCCATAATTTCAACTCCTTACTTAATTATCTCTAATTAGATATTTTAAGTTATACGCTATATAAAAATTGGGGGTTAGTACAAAATAGAAATGATCGTATATGGAAACCTAGTCTTGTATACTTATCATGTTTTCGCCCTTCTCAACTTATACAATCACTTGGTCAAGAATGAAGCCAGTAAGTTAGAGCACTGTTTTCTTCTAAACCCTATTCGAGCCTTATCCTTAACTCTCGTATAAAAAACAAGTCTGCTTTGCGAATGACATTTAGTGCTAAGTACACGACTAAATACTTTACATAAACAAGTAAACACATAAAGCATGATTAAGTCACTGAAGCAACTTCTAATTGCCTTTTTATTTAATTAATTCTTTTATTAATTAAAATTTCATTGTAAATCTTATATATATTTTTAAGGCACTTTTACAAAAGTTATGTACGTGTATACTACAATTTCACCATTCATTTCTTTTCCTTTCAATATCTAGAAATTTATTGATATTCCTATCCCAAATGGTATAAGAATATTCACAAATCATAAACCTGATTTCACATTTCCAAAAGAATAATTAAATGGAATAATAATATATGTTAATAAAACTGTGTTACTATAAACCCAAAACCATTTTACATATAGCATTAACTTTAAAACATTCCTTTTAAATATCTAAGTATATTTATTAACAAGATATTATATTTTTGATTACATTCTCAAAACAGTGTATTATAACTATGTGTTATAATAAAAACCACCATTATTCTTTTATAAAATCGTTAACTTTAGCTTCCCAAACACACACACACACACACATATATATATATATATATATATATATATATACATACTATAAAAATACTTATAACTAGTTTATAAATATCTATGCAAAATAGTATTTTAAAACAACTAATTTAATTTACTAAAAATATTTTATTATAATGCTACAAATAAAGCCTTTTCCTTAAAAAACCATATTTAATTATTAAAAATATATTTAAATTTCTAAACTTTTGCTCATATTGTAATCCATATTATTAGACTTTCCTAAAAAGATCCTACACGTTAATATATTTTTGTTACCTAGTGGCTTGATCAGGTAAACAGGGACTTGAAGTGGAAGCCTCGTTCGGCATAGGTAGGTCGTTTGGCAATTGGCCTCGCTCGACACAACTAAGTCGTTCGGCATAACTGGGTCATTCAGCACAACTGGGTCGACCGGCATTCCAGTCTCGACCGGCATTCCAGCCTCATTCGACAACCAGCCTCGTTCGGCGTGAAACCCCGGTCGGCATTCAGTCTCGACCGGCTTGAACCTCGTTCGGCATTCAGTCTCGACCGGCATGAATCTCGTTCGGCATATAGTCTTGACCGACATGAACCTCGTTCGGCATTCAGTCTCGACCAGCATGACCTCATTCGACATTCAGTATTGATCGGCATTCATGCCTCGTTTGGCATTCGTGCCTCATTAGCATTCGTGCCTCGTTCGGCGTTTGAGCCTCCTTCGGCATTCCAGCCTCGTTCGGTATTCCATCCTCGTTCGGCATATGGCCTCGCTCGGCATTAGCATGCCGCTCGGCATCTCCCCTCGATTGCCGTCAGATCTCGTTCGGCCTACACATTTCACTCAACATACTGCCTCGTTCGGCTTGGAGACATGACTCGGCATTTGCCACTCGAAATTTGTCGCTCGGCGAATAGAAGTCACTCATTTTTGGGCCAAGATATCTTGCTATTAGGCCCATCAGGGAAGTCCAGCCCGTCTTCGTATATAAATCGAGAGGCAGGGGCACAGTGAAAGGGATCTTTTTTCGAGAACAATGGGGAGACTCTGCCGCATTCAAGATTATCCTTTTTACTTAGTAGTTATTCAAATAGTTGGTGTATGGATTGCATCTATAACTAGTTGTTAAGTAAAGCAATAAAGATTAACTTTAAAGTGGACGTAGCCAATTATGCCGAACCACTATAAATCTGGTGTTCTTGTTTTCTTCATTTAATTTAGCATACTATTATCTATTTAACTTTAATTTCTTCATTAATCACTCTACACAATCTCTCTACATAGTGTTAGTGACCAATTCTGGTGCTAACATTTTGGTGCTTTCACTGAGAATCGAATTCTCAGGCCGATAGGATCTACTTTGTAGCTACTGGATTGAACAATCCCCCGAAGGAGATCCAACTTATTCATAGGACGTCCGTTGAATCTATTCAGAGTTTCGACCGACAACTCAATTATGGGAAGACCACGTACCCGATCAGCCTCTCAAAATGCGGACCTCCACGAGACTGCTAGTGTGCAATAAGTTGGACCTAGCAATCAACAAGCAAACTTAGGTGTAGGAACTACCGCCCAAACTCAAACGGAAGTCATCACCAGGACGGGGTTCAATGATTTGATAAGGGAACTCAAGGAAAGTGGAAGGCAACTTGCTGAGCAGATTCAGGCCAGCGCTCATCTCATGACTCAGCTAACTCAGCAGCAACATCAGAATGCTGAAGGTAGCCCTGCTCCTAATTCTTCGTCCGATAGCTCGACCTCAGCCGATGAACCTCCTAAGCGTAGACGCTGTAAGACTGAAGCTGCATAGGCGGGTTCCACTAATCAATCAACCAGGGATCAAGCACGTGACGAGACCGAACGCCCGGCTTACCAAGATCCTAATGAAGCTGGCCTTTAGGATGCACGTTTGGCCGAACGCCAACAGAGGGGACACCAACCGAGCAGCCCCGTGGAATGGAACCCAACCGTCCATCCTCCATACAAACTCCAGACTTATTAGCCTTGGCTAGACAGTTGATAAGAGAAAACCAAGGTTTGACAAATGAAGATTGGGGAGTGTCCAGGAGTCACACTCCCTTCACAGAAAATATTCTCTTGGCTGTTTATCCCAGGAAGTTTAGTATGCCGACTATCCCAGCCTACGAAGGGAAGACTGGCCCTAGGCAACATGTGATGAGGTACGAATGGATGATGGATTCTGCAAGAGCGAATGATGCGACAAGTGTAGGTGCTTCCCAATTACTTTATCCGGGATCGACACCATGTGGTTTACTCGACTTCCCCTACGTTCTATATCCAGCTTTGACGAACTGGCAATGAAATTTGTAGAACAATTCAGGATACATGCTACTCGTCCGAAGGATGTGATGTCCTTATCAAGCGTAATCCAGGCTCTGGGGGAGTCATTGAAAGCATATGTAACGACCTGGTATTTTCAACCATTCGCATCCGTTATAAGTGTATAGGTAGACACTCATGCCAGAATTGAATTGCCCAAAATACCGCGTTGTAAATAAAAATTTGGCAAATCTCATAATATACTGTAAATAAAATCACAGATCACAGACACAGAGTAATGATAATGTAGCGGAAGCAAAAGAGATAGTAGTTCATGAAGCTACTATATAAATATATCAGAGTTACATAAGATACAATAGAAGAAATAAAGTACAACAGAAGTTTAAATATGATAACCGAGTACAAGCAGAATAGAACAACCGAACTGAAAAAATGAAACTTGATAAGTAGATAATCTCCAGCGATTCCAATCTCCAGAAAGTGGAAATCCAAACCTGTGAATAACTCAGGCTGACCCGAGCGTAAATAAAAATACAAACACTCGAGTCAGGACATACATACTTATACAATGTAAACCAACTCAAGTGAACTGTAGCAAAGGTACAAGTAACTTAGAAGATGCTTGGGACCGCCCATCCTCTAAGGATCCGTTAAACTATTTACTATGTAGTAATATACGCTATATACAGTAGTGTCTAATCATTAAAGTATAATCATATAGAAAATAGCGTTAAGGGGATGTGAACCTTAACACGGTCGGATCTTTAAAACGAAAATCGTAGTGGGCTCGCTATAAGGAGATGACACGGCACGCGAGGCAATGCCAGGGTGGATACACCGTTTGCACTCCCGGACCGGTGGTGACGGCAAGCCAGCAGCTTCCGCCCACCTCGAACAATACCCCCGAATCAATGTGGCGCCACATATCGAATCGCAAAAGTAATAGAATGGTTTTCGATGGAGCATGCTCGATGAAAGGGTGAGACCCTTTGTGTAGTCCGGTATAGCTCCTGTTTTAGTCATTTATGCCAACTCATGGGAGTTGGGTCCACGTAATATACCTCGAGAACGTCGCCACCATCCTACTTCATTCTGGAATCTCCACCGCGTACACAGTTGTTAAAGTGGTTTTCGGTATTGGTCGGCTATAAGACAATATCCGATCCCGGTCTCTTTAACAACCAATCGTTATTATAACCCGTAGTTATAACTTTAAAACAATATTTTATACTTCAAAAATAAAATGTCATTTCAACCCAAATCTTTATCAAAATAAAGATTAAATCATTTCCAAACCATTTCAATATATCATCATACCATATCTTTCAATTCAAATATTTATCAAAATAAATATCAAGTCATTTCTAACCATTTCAATATTTTAAATTATCATATCCTTTAAAAACTTCCTTTTAGATCATTTTAATACATCAAAATATCATAACCTTTCAAAGTTTCATTTCCAAAATATCATATCTTTCAGAACTTCTTTTCAAATCATTTTAACATCAAAATGTCATATCTTTCAAAACTCCATTTTTCAAATCATTTAATATCAAAATATCATATCTTCAAAACTTCGTTTCAAATCATTTTCATATGTCAAAATATCATATCTTTTCAAAACCACATTTCAAATAATTTTAATATACCAAAATATCATATCCTTTCAAAACCACATTTCAAATCATTTTAATATATCAAAACAATTTTTTTCAAAACCACATTTCAAATCATTTCAATATACCAAAATATCATATCTTTCAGTACCACATTTCAAATCATTTTAATATATCAAAACAATTTTTTTCAAAACCACATTTCAAATCATTTTAATATATCAAAACAATTTTGTTCAAAACCACATTTCAAATCATTTCAATATACCAAAATATCATATCTTTCAGTACCACATTTCAAATCATTTTAATATATCAAAATATCATATCTTTTCGAAATCATATTTCAATCATTTTAATATATCAAATAGTTATATTTCAAAACAAATTACTTCATTTTAAATCATAAAAATGAAGTTATTACATTTAGTAATTAAACTATTAAATTCCAAAAATTTAAACTTTTCAATGTTCATTTATGCACTTAAATTTATTAAAACAATAAAAATTCAAGTTTCGCAGCATTTGGAAAATGCTACAGAAAGTTACATTCAAAACAATTCAATTTAACAAAAGACAGCATTTAAAATGCTGTTAATTAACTTCAAATATTCAATAGAATTTCACAAACACTTATATTTTATTTAAATCATTTTTAACTTATAAAATCATACATTTTCACAATTATAAGCATCATTTAATTTTCCTTAAATTCATGATTTTATAAAGTTAAGTTTCCTTTCAAAAATCAATATTTATTAATAATTCACTTATTAAATTTCAACATTCAAATTTAAATTCATTACATTAATTTCAACTTAACACTTAAGTTTAAAATTTCAAATATAACTTAATTCCATTTTATTTAACTTAACTTAAAATTTCACTTTTAAACCAAATTCATAAATTCCAATTTAAGTTATGTTTCCAAATTCAACTCAATATTCACTCATTAACATTTTAACTTTATTCAAAAATCATTAATATGTTAAAAAATCATTTTAAATTAATTTAAATTCAAAATATCATAAATTTATCATATTTTCAAAATTAATTTAAATTCCATTAAAAATTAAATCAAAATTTCCAAAATAACTTGCATGTCAGATTTTCTAACTTTTCCATAATTTATTTAACTTATAGATTTCCAGAAAATCAATAATACTTTACAAAAATTATATTTTTATTTAATTTTAAATCAAAATATTATAATAATTAAATTTATAAATTTTAAAATTTTTAGAAAAACATATTTTAACTACGGGCCTGTATATAATTTTCTACGCTAGGTAAAGTGATACGGGTAATATATCATTTCAACCCGTAATTTACAAATAAAAATCCGGGTTTTATCATTTCAAACCCGCAGTCCCAAGTAAATAAAATAAGTTGAAAATCATTCAGGCCTGTCATTCAGCCCATAACGATTTTCCCCTATTCTAAAGTTCGTTCGGGTATGTATCATTTCAACCCATAGTGATTTCTAATCTACAGGGAACTTGCAGTGTGATAAACATATATAAAAATGAACAGTAACAACATATATATAATAACAGATGATATGACATGAAAATTAACAGGTTTAACATCATATATAAATAATCACATGGTAGTTATAACATCATATTTAATTCTCCACATTCAGTTGTTGTTGTTTCACAACTGCAAAGTATAAATGTCGTGTGAGCTTTACTCACCTTTTTGTGATGGAGATTGCAATATAAATGACACGACGGATTCCAGAAGGCACGATGACACAAAAATAGGCTCAAGTGGGAAGAGATCCAAGCTTAGAAATTGTGTTACAACCCAAAACAAAACAAAATAAAATTACAATTCAGTACAACATTGAATAGGAATAACTTTGAAATGAAAGGAGATACGAATACACAGTCTTTTGTCTTGCCTTCTACACTTGCTAGCACGGCTTAGGGAATGTTTTGGATCAGGTTTGGACATACTTTGGTTCAGGTTTGGGTCCTATAAGGCATGGCTACAGGGTATTGAAGTGGTGGAGGAGTTACTATGCATGAATATGAAGAGGCTTATGCAAATAGTGGGTTTTTGGTTCATTTTGGGCTAGGCTACATGGATCTATGGCTCGGCTATGGCATGTTTCAGATCTGGACAGAGGATGAAGGTGATGGTTAGGGGTGTGTCAAGGTGGTGGTGGAGCAAGAGGAGGTGACCAAGGTCATCTAAGATGATGGTGATGAAGACTAGGTGGCTAGACATGCTTTTTAAGGAGTTTTAACATAGTTTTTGTGGATTTCGCATCATGGGATAGTCATGGCACTTGCTGGTCAGAGGAGGAAGGGTTTTGGTCATGTATGATGTGGGGAAGGAAGTGGTGGTGGTTGGTGGAGGAGATGGTGGAGG
This sequence comes from Allium cepa, assembly GCA_030765085.1. Classification (NCBI taxonomy): domain Eukaryota; kingdom Viridiplantae; phylum Streptophyta; class Magnoliopsida; order Asparagales; family Amaryllidaceae; genus Allium; species Allium cepa. Next base: position 29,343,171 of record CM060935.1, read on the forward strand.
TGTTAGGCCAAATAAAGCAATGAGAGGTCATGGCAAAAATCAAGCAAAACAAAGAAGAAGAAGTAGACAAATGAGAGGAGGAAGAGAGGCCATTGCTTATTTTTCTTTTCTCAGATTTGAAATGCATGTGTATTATTGACGGAATGAGAAACTTTCACGTGAATAAGCAAAAGAAAAGGAACGGCTACAATAAATTGATGCGCTGATTGAAAAAGAAACGGTGAAACGACTTTACGTTTCTTAGCTTTTAAAACCTTCCATACTTCCTTTTCTTTTAAATCAAGTAAAACAAAATAAATTTCAGCAAGTACATCTAAAAACCGAAACAAAGTGAAAAAAAATAAAAATATATAATTAAATTTAAAGAAAATATAAAAAGAATTAAGGAAATTGCTTAAAAATTGAAAACAGGGTTCAAAAATTACAATTAAAACATCAATGGCTTTGGAAAAATATCTACTTCATTTTAAAAATATTCTAAAGCAAAATTTTGAAATAAAATAATTTATTTATCATTTATAAAGTAAAATAGATAATAAAATTGGAGAAAAATAGAAAAGAACTAAAGAAAATGTTTAAAAATTGAAAACAGGGCATGGAAATTACAAGAAAAATACAACTAGCTCTAGAAAAATTCCTACCTCACTTCAAAAATATTAAAAGACAAAAACATACATAAAATAACAGATCAATACATATTACAATAAAATATGACAAAGAAAAATAAAATTTATACTATTTAAAATAACAAAATTGCAGAATAAACAAATTACACTCAATACTGAAATATACATAACTTTCACAATTTACATCTGCTTCCAACGAAACAAAAAACAGTGTTCTTGAAATTTTATGTACTTTCATAATAAAAGATAAAATTTAAATTTTCAAACATTTAAAAATTTTAAAATAAAAGTCAAAGTTTGACTATTTTGACCAAAAACTCACTTTTTGAAAAATATTCGTTTTAGTCATGCTTTGGAATGATAATTCATATCAAAACTAAAGTTTATCATTCAAAATAAATAAAATAAGTTTTTAAATCAAAAATTTAATTAAAATAATTAAAATATACAAAAAAATAAATCACAAAATGCACGGTTGTTACACTCTCCCCCACTCAAAACTTTTCGTCCCGGAAAAGGAATGAGGTATGGGAAAGCACAGAAAAAGATAGAGTGAAACAAGATTAGGACAAGAAGACAGGGAGAAGGAAATTATACATGATAACTATTGTGATAGTTAAGTTTAACAAGGAGGAGATGGTCTTTCCAGGATCCTCCGGAATCAAGAACACAAGCACGAAAAGGTGGATTCAAAATGAGTACCAAAGATTATCAAAGATTATAGAAGATTTCTAAACATAAAGATTATAGAAAGATGCCTATACCAGTCTATAGCAAGATGAGGATGATAAGAACAACCAAAAGATAGTTTGAAAAACAAAATAAGCAAATAAATTTGAAAGCATGGAAATTTCATCTTAAATAGAGAATAAATCTTTACACAAGTTAAATAAATCTTAACTATCTCAAATTTCATTATCTTATTATCCAATCATCTAAAGTTAACAATTTTTAAAACCATGGTTTGAAAAATAATCATTTATTACACTCACAATGTACTTAATAAATTTTATTCTTCTTTATTCCTAATTAAAATTAAATTTATTCCTCCCAATATATTTATCACTTATGCTAAACATATTTACACTTATTATAACTGCTTTCTTTTATTCTTAGTTCTTTTAACATTATTTTATTGTAAGTTATTCAATTGCCCTTTATTATATTTACCTCTGTTAATCATTTTATAATTAAAATTTAGTGTATAACATTTATTATAACCACTCAAATTTTATTTATAAAATCTTTTTATATTGTATATTATCCAATTACATTGTTAACTTCAGAAATTAAGGTAAGTTATATTTGAATGCAATTGTATTATACAAATAAACTTTCCAATTAAATCATTTCATGCTTGATATTCATCTAAAATTTTGATTGATTTTTTTTATAATTGAAATTATTCTTTAAAATAAAATTTAAGAACTAAATTTCCGATTACATTCAAACCATTTAGAGATAAGTAATAATATATACATAATATGTCAAATCAAATTTCAATCATATATCTATATATATTAAAATCAAGTCATATTTTAGAAATTCAAATCAATTAAATTTCCCAAAACAAAGCTGTAGCAAGACTACAGGGCGGTCTCTTCACTTCGAAACTCGAAAATGAATGTCGATAATGCTGTAGTCATCACGGAAATTATTTCCCAAAGACAAAGAGAAGAACACTAATTTTTAAACTTTAAAATCCTTTGGAAACATATTCTTATTCGAAAATGCTTTAAATAATATACTTTAAAACTTAAACACAAGGTTTGAAACCATCAGAAATTAAATTTCACAAATTTCTTGTTTTAACTTCATTTCAGTTCCCAAATCAATTTATAAACAACTATTTATAAATTCATTTATAGAACAATAAATGATAAATCAAGTATTATCATTTCAAATGATTAATTTAAATCAATTTATTAAGTTCCATAAATTTATTTATATATCAAAATTTATTTCATTAACCAAATTTTAAAATAATATTGTGTCAGTTTTTTCTCTCAATGTGTTTTAGAAATCCTATCGATAGCGTTGATCAGACGAATCGATCAAAAACCCAATTCAACATCAATGACTCAAACAACACAATATATAAAACAAAACATAGATATACAAGTACAATTCAAAATTATGGGAAGAATGGATTGGAAACAAAAGACAAGATGATTAAATAACAAAATAGGGAGGTGGATAAGCTTAAGTAAATCACGGACAACCTTAACCGGGTCAACCGTGACTTAAAGAATAAGATCAATGTGGATTTTTCTGGGGTAAATCTACATTCGATCTCAAGAGTTAGAGTTTGGGATAACAAAAGATATTAGCATCTAAACCAAGGATAGATATAAATCTTTGGTGAATCGATGCTAATTGTAAAGGAGTTTCACCCTTTTACAATTCAATTTGAAATTGGCGAGACCACCGACTCACTAAAAGATCATTTGAAGCGGAGTTATGGGATACTCCAGAATCAAAAGAAGATGAATAGTGAAGGACACGAATGGATTTTGGAACCGCAGGGAACGTTCTAAAATTCAAAGGAATCGAGTCAAAAGGAAGAGATTCAAACTCGAATGAAAGTGATTCTGTAAACACATTCACTCCATATGCTGAGTTATGCCTAATGCTACCAAAGCTCTGATACCAACTGTAACGACCCGGTATTTTCAACCATTCGCATCCGTTATAAGTGTATAGGTAGACACTCATGCCGGAATTGAATTGCCCAAAATACCGCGTTGTAAATAAAAATTTGGCAAATCTTAGAATATACAATAAATAAAATCACAGATCACAGACACAGAGTAATGATAATGCAGCGGAAGTAAAAGAGATAGTAGTTCATGAAGCTACTATATAAATATATCACAGTTACATAAGATACAATAGAAGAAATAAAGTACAACAGAAGTTTAAATATGACAACCAAGTACAAGCTGAATAGAACAACCGAACTGAAAAAATGAAACTTGACAAGTATATAATCTCCAGCGATTCCAATCTCCAGAAAGTGGAAATCCAAACCTGTGAATAACTCAGGCTGACCCGAGCATAAATAAAAATACAAACACTCGAGTCAGGACATACATACTTATACAATGTAAACCAACTCAAGTGAACTGTAGCAAAGGTACAAGTAACTTAGAAGATGCTTGGGACCGGCCATCCTCTAAGGATCCGTTAAACTATTTACTATGTAGTAATATACGCTATATACTGTAGTGTCTAATCAGTAAAGTATAATCATATAGAAAATAGCGTTAAGGGGATGGTGAACCTTAACGCGGTCGGATCTTTAAAACCAAAATCGTAGTGGGCTCGCTATAAGGAGATGACACGGCACGCGAGGCAATGCCTGGGTGGATACACCGTTTGCACTCCCAGACCGGTGGTGACGGCAAGCCAGCAGCTTCCGCCCACCTCGAACAATACCCCCGAATCAAAGTGGCGCCACATATCGAATCGCAAGTAATAGAATGGTTTTCGATGGAGCATGCTCGATGAAAGGGTGCGACCCTTTGTGTAGCCCGGTATAGCTCCTGTTTTAGTCATTTATGCCAACTCACGGGAGTTGGGTCCACGTAATATACCTCGAGAACGTCGCCACCATCCTACTTCATTCTGGAATCTCCACCGCGTACACAGTTGTTGAAGTGGTTTTCGGTATTGACCGGCTATAAGACAATATCCGATCCCAGTCTCTTTAACAACCAATCGTTATTATAACCCGTAGTTATAACTTTAAAACAATATTTTATACTTCAAAAATAAAATGTCATTTCAACCCAAATCTTTATCAAAATAAAGATTAAATCATTTCCAAACCATTTCAATATATCGTCATACCATATCTTTCAATTCAAATATTTATCAAAATAAATATCAAGTCATTTCTAACCATTTCAATATTTTAAATTATCATATCCTTTAAAAACTTCCTTTCAGATCATTTTAGCACATCAAAATATCATAACCTTTCAAAGTTTCATTTCCAAAATATCATATCTTTCAGAACTTCTTTTCAAATCATTTTAATATCAAAATGTCATATCTTTCAAAACTCCAATTTTCAAATCATTTAATATCAAAATATCATATCTTCAAAACTTCGTTTCAAATCATTTTCAGATGTCAAAATATCATATCTTTTCAAAACCATATTTCAAATCATTTTAATATACCAAAATATCATATCCATTCAAAACCACTTTTCAAATCATTTTAATATATCAAAACAATTTTTTTCAAAGCCACATTTCAAATCATTTCAATATACCAAAATATCATATCTTTCAGTACCACATTTCAAATCATTTTAATATATCAAAACAATTTTTTCAAAACCACATTTCAAATCATTTTAATATATCAAAACAATTTTTTTCAAAACCACATTTCAAATCATTTCAATATACCAAAATATCGTATCTTTCAGTACCACATTTCAAATCATTTTAACATATCAAAATATATATCTTTTCGAAATCACATTTCAGTCATTTTAATATATCAAATAGTTATATTTAAAAACAAATTACATCATTTTAAATCATAAAAATGAAGTTATTACATTTAATAATTAAATTATTAAATTCCAAAAAATTAAACTTTTCAGTGTTCATTTATACACTTAAATTTATTAAAACAATGAAAATTCAAGTTTCGTAACATTTGGAAAATGCTATAGAAAGTTACGTTCAAAACAATTCGATTTAACAAAAGGCAGCATTTAAAATGCTGTTAATTAACTTCAAATATTCAATAGAATTTCACAAACACTTATATTTTTATTTAAATCATTTTTAACTTATAAAATCATACATTTTTACATTTATAAGCATCATTTAATTTTCCTTAAATTCATGATTTTATAAAGTTAAGTTTCCTTTCAAAAATCAATATTTATTAATAATTCACTTATTAAATTTCAACATTCAAATTTAAATTCATTACATTAATTTTAACTTAACACTTAAGGTAAAAATTTCAAATATAACTTAATTCCACTTTATTTAACTTAACTTAAAATTTCACTTTTAAACCAAATTCATAAATTCCAATTTAAGTTATATTTCCAAATTCAACTCAATATTCACTCATTAACATTTTAACTTTATTCAAAAATCATTAATATGTTAAAAAATCATTTTAAATTAATTTAAATTCAAAATATCATAAATTTATCATATTTTCAAAGTTAATTTAAATTCCATTAAGAATTAAATCAAAATTTCCAAAATAACTTGCATTTCAGATTTTCTAACTTTTCCATAATTTATTTAACTTATAGATTTCCAGAAAATCAATAATACTTTATAAAAATTATATTTTTATTTAATTTTAAATCAAAATATTATAATAATTAAATCTCTAAATTTTAAAATTTTTAGAAAACCATATTTTAACTACGGGCCTGTATATAATTTTCTACACTAGGTAAAGTGATACGGGTAATATATCATTTCAACCCATAATTTACAAATAAAAATCCAGGTTTTATCATTTCAAACCCGCAGTCCCAAGTAAATAAAATAAGTTGAAAATCATTCAGGCCTATCATTCATCCCATAACGATTTTCTCCTATTCTAAAGTTCGTTCGGGTATGTATCATTTCAACCCATAGTGATTTCTAATCTACAGGGAACTTGCAGTGTGATAAACATATATAAAAATGAACAGTAACAACATATATATAATAACAGATGATATGACATGAAATTTAACAGGTTTAACATCATATATAAATAATCACATGGTAGTTATAACGTCATATTTGATTCTCCACATTCAGTTGTTGTTGTTTCACAACTGCAAAGTATAAATGTCGTGTGAGCTTTACTCACCTTTTTGTGCTGGAGATTGCAATACAAATGACACAACAAATTCCAGAAGGCACGATGACACAACAATAGCCTCAAGTGGGAAGAGATCCAAGCTTAGAAATTGTGTTACAACCCAAAACAAAACAAAATAAAATTACAATTCAGTACAACATTGAATAGGAATAACTTTGAAATAAAAAGAGATACGAATACACAGTCTTTTGTCTTTCCTTCTACACTTGCTAGCATGGCTTAGGGAATGTTTTGGTTCAGGTTTGGACATACTTTGGTTCAGGTTTGGGTCCTATAAGGCATGGCTACAAGGTATTGAAGTGGTGGAGGAATTACTATGCATGAATTTGAAGAGGCTTATGCAAATAGTGGGTTTTTGGTTCATTTTGGGCTAGGCTACATGGATCTATGGCTCGGCTATGGCATGTTTCAGATCTGGACAGAGGATGAAGGTGATGGTTAGGGGTGTGTCAAGGTGGTGGTGGAGCAAGAGGAGGTGGCCAAGGTCATCTAAGGTGATGGTGATGAAGACTAGGTGACTAGACATGCTTTTTAAGGAGTTTTAACATAGTTTTTGTGGATTTCACATCATGGGATGGTCATGGCACTTTCTGGTCAGAAGAGGAAGGGTTTTGGTCGTGTATGATGTGGGAAAGAAAGTAGTGGTGGTCGGTGGAGGAAATGGTGGAGGTGTTAGGCCAAACAAAGCAATGAGAGGTCATGGCAAAAATCAAGCAAAACAAAGAAGAAGAAGTAGAAAAATGAGAGGAAGAAGAGAGGTCATTGCTTGTTTTTCTTTGATCAGATATGAAATGGATGTGTATTATTGATGAAATGAGAAACTTTCACGTGAATAAGCAAAAGAAAAGGAACGGCTACAATAAATTGATGCATTGATTGAAAAAGAAACGGTAAAAGAAATGGTGAGACGACTTTACGTTTCTTAGCTTTTAAAACCTTCCATACTTCCTTTTCTTTTAAATAAAGTAAAACAAAATAAACTTCAGCAAGTACATCTCAAAACCGAAACAAAGTGAAAAAAAATATATATAATTAAATTTAAAGAAAATATAAAAAGAATTAAGGAAATTGCTTAAAAATTGAAAACAGGGTTCAAAAATTACAATTAAATCATCAATGGCTTTGGAAAAATATCTACATCATTTTAAAAATATTCTAAAGAAAAATTTTGAAATAAAATAATTTATTTATCATTTATAAAATAAAATAAAAAATTAAATTGGAGAAAAATAGAAAAGAACTAAAGAAAATGTTTAAAAATTGAAAACAGGGCATGGAAATTACAAGAAAAATACAACTAGCTCTAGAAAAATTCCTACCTCACTTCAAAAATATTAAAAGACAAACACATACATAAAATAACATATCAATACATATTAAAATAAAATATTACAAAGAAAAATAAAATTTATACTATTTAAAATAACAAAATTGCAGAATAAACTAATTACACTCAATATTGAAATATACATAACTTTCACAATTTACATCTGTTTCCAATGAAACAAAAAGCAGTGTTCTTAAAATTTTATGTACTTTCATAATAAAAGATAAAATTTAAATTTTCAAACATTTAAAAATTTTAAAATAAAAGTCAAAGTTTGACTATTTTGACCAAAAACTCACTTTTTGGAAAATATTCTTTTTAGTCATGCTTTGGAATGATAATTCATATCAAAACTAAAGTTTATCATTCAAAATAAATAAAATAAGTTTTTAAATCAAAAATTTGATTAAAATAATTAAAATATACAAAAAATAAATCACAAAATACACGGTTGTTACAGCATACTTGTAGAGATTTCATGTTGCTGCTACCGAAATCAATAACCCTAACAACCACACAATTTTGATGGCAGTAATGCGAGGTGTGGATCCTGTAATAACCCAATATTTTCAGCCATTCGCATTTGCATATGTCGGACTTGAATTTCTTAAAATACCACATTGTAAATAAATTTGGAGCAAATGAAATACATTACAGAATCACAGACACAGAAATATCAGAATAACTCGCAGCGAAAATAAAATACCATAGTAGTTCATGAAGCTACTATAACAAACTATCAAAACAAAGTACATAATATCTGTCTGAAAACAAATAAAATAGAAATTCCAAATACATAGGAGTTCACTAATACATGAGAAAAACTAGAACAGCTGAAATTGAAATAGATATATAAATAGATAGTAGAATCTGCAGCAAAGACTAGCTCCAGAAAGAGAAATCCAAAGCTAAGCTGTGAATACTCAGGCTGACCCGAGCGTAAAGGAAAATACAAAACACTCGAGTCAGGACATATATACTTATATAATGTAAACCAACTCAAGTGAACTATAATAAAGTACAAGTAACTTAAAGGATGCATAGGGCCGCCCATCTTCTAAGGATCCGTTAAACTGTTTACTATGTAGGAATATTGCGCTATTACAATAATGTCTACAGTAAAATAAACTTACTTTAAAATAGCATTGAAAGGGTTACCCATATAGCCCCCAACACATAATAGTCCCGGTAGTACATCCAGTATCAGCATATCTCCAGACCCGGAGACTACTCTAAATACTCCATGGGCTATGGGAGAAAAACAAACTCATAGTAAGGCTCGATATAGTAGGTGACATGGCACACGAGGCAATGTCAGTGTAGATATACCAATTACGCTTCCAGACTGGTGGTAACGCATAGCAGCCACTACCGCCCACCTCGGAACAGACTCCCAATCAAATCGGAGGATGTACATCAAATCAATCACAAGTAAAAGTATAGTATCGAAGGAATGTGTCCGATCGGAGGAGCTACCTCACTTGGCCCGTAGATCGCTCCTGTTTTAGCCACCTTATGCCAACTCACGGGAGTTGGGTCCACGTTCATACCTCAATAGGATCGTCGCCACCATCCTACTTCATTTTGGAATCTCCACCGCGTACACAGTTGTTAAAGTGGTTTTCATTATCGACAGAGAGTATGTCCATATCTGATCCCGGTCTCTTTAACAACCAATCGTTATTATGACCCGTGGTTATAATTTAAAAATCATAGTTTATACTTAAAAATAAAGTATCGTTTTCAAATTCAAAATCTTTATCAAAATAATGATCAAATCATTTCCAAACCAGTTTAATATATCAAAATATCATATCTTTTCAAAACTTCATTTTCAATTCATTATTGAAATTCAAATCCAAATATTCAAATTTAAATACCCTTTTTATTCAAAGATATCATTCATTTATTATCATTTCAAATCACCTTTCAAATAGTTTATATTTAAATCAAAACAATTCATTCGAACTATTTAAAAGTGAAGTTAATATGTTTATAAATCAAGTATTCAATTCCCAAAATGTTAGACAATTCTAAGCTCATTTATTTTGTTAAAAATCATACGTATTGAAAATTTCAGCCTTTAACAGCATTTAGAAAAACCGCTGTAAGTTATAATTGAAAACAGTTAAATTCAGCCTAACGTAGCACTTATCAAGTGCTACTGTAGCCCGTTATTTATCAGATTTCGATTATCTTTCTGCTACCACGACACTTACCAAGTGTTGTAATATCACTTAGTTAAAATTGAGCCATAGTTCATTTGTATCAACCACAACACTTACAAAGTGTTGTAATATCATTTACTTCAGATTTTAGGTTAACTTCAGGAACGATAGCATTTCTGGAGTGCTGTTATTTAATTTCCCGATTTTCAATACAATTTCATAAATAATTAAACTTTAATTTAAACCATTTTTAACTTATAAAATCATATTTTCTCACTTTAAAAATGATCATTTAAATACCTTTTAATTTATGATTTTATAAAGTGAAATTTTCATACAAAAATAAAATTTTAATAATAACTTACTTATTAGATTCAAGCATATCAATTTAAAATTTAACTTAACACTTAAGTTTAAAATTCCCATTTCAAAATTATAACTTATTTTCATTTTATTTATTAAATTTAAAATTCACTTTTAACCAAAAAAATTCAAATTTCAAATTTAAATTATATTTCAATTTCAACATAAACATTTATTTATTTCACATTTCAATTTGTACAAAAATCATTAACACTTAATAAAATCATTTTTAATTCAATTTAAAATCAAATTATCATATTTTCTTACATAACTTACATTCGATTTTATAAACAAAATTATAAATTCCAAAATTTACTTATATTTCAAATTCTACATTACCATTTATTTATTTTACTTATAAATTTATAGAAAATACTAATATTTTAGAAAAATCATTTTTAATTAAATTTAAATCAAAATATCATAATATTTACATTTTAAAGAAACATTAAGAATTTTATAAAAATATATTAACCATGGGTCTGTATATATAATGTTCTAGCCTAGGTCAACTGATAAGGATAATATATCATTTCAATCCATAATTTTCAAAGAAAATCCAGGTTCTATCATTTCAAACCCGCAATCCCAAGTTAATTAAAATAAATAAAAATCGTTCAGGCCATAGTGATTCTATTCCAACCCATAGTGATTCTATTCCAAAGGGAACTTATAGTGTGATAATCAGATATAAATAATAGCATAGCATTATATGACAGTAACAGATGATATGACAAGTGTATAAATAGGGTGAACATCATATAAATCATTTCACAGGCAGGTATAATATGATAATATAAACTACAGATTCACATGGTGTCAATTCACTAATTATATAAGTACATATGTCGTGTGTGAATTACTCACTTGTTTCAAGCTGGAGATAGCAAGACAAAAGCACACAAACGAATCCTGAAAGCACGATAACATGACTAAAGACTTGAGTGGAGTGGAGAGCCAAGTTTGACTTGTGAACAACACATAAACAAGACAAGTATAAATATTATTTCAAACCAAATATACATATGGAAACAAATTGAAATAAGGCAATAAATCACAACATGGCTTGCCCATGCCTCAACCATCATATGTGCTCGGCCTAGGGGTCTATGTATGATCAACCATAGTGGTATAGTGGGCTAGTATATGGTATGCATGCACGGCTAGCAAGTGATAAAGGAGTGGAAGTTGCAACACATGAAGAATATCAAGGGTTTAAGGAAAATAAATGGATTTTGGTGCCACTTTAGGTTTGGCCAAAAGATAATTGGGCTCGGCAATTCATGCTACAGGTCTAGATAGAGGCTAAGGCTGATGGTCAGGGTGGTGGAGGAGAAAGTGGTGGCGGCTAAGGAGGTACCAAGGTGGAAAAATGAAGGCTATGTTGCAAATAAGGTCGACTATGGAAATTCAAGGTGATTTTGCAACATTTGTTGGTGATTTCTTCAAGGAGTGCTCACAGCCGTGCACTGGTTAGAGGGGAGGAGAGTGATGCGGCTGTGGATGTGGTGGTGCTGGATGATGGAGATGGTGGAGGGGCTAAGGCCGAACAAATGCAAGAAGAGGCAACACAAACTACTAAGGAAAATAAATAAAAATGAAAAGAAAAATGGAAAAGAAAATGACATTACCAAGCTTTTTCCTTCAGATCTGATATGAACGTGAGAAATGAAGTGAGAAAGGATGTGTTCACGTGAATTACAAAAGAAAATCATGGCTGGAAGCATTGGGAAAGGACAGCCCAAAGTGAAAAGGTGAGAAGATGGAAGGTCAAAAGCAAATGAAGAGTTTTTGTCTCTTGAAATTTCCTTTTTCTTTATTCAAATAAAAAAATAAAAACCATGAAATTTAAATAAAATTGAATACAAAATAAAGTAAAAACGAAATGAATAAATAAATTTTAGAAAAATATAGAAAAATATAAGAAAATAGTTTATTATATGTAAACTAGTATTGAAAATTAAAAACAAAATATAACTAGTTTTGAGAAGAAAAAAAACTGCAACACTTTTAAAATGTTATAAAAATAAAATATATACATAACTTGAAATATTACATATATATATACAAACTAGAACAAGATATTACAAACAAAAATATTATTTATATAAATTAAAATAAACAATATTGTTAAATAAATCAATTTACACACAGTATTGTAAAAAGCATAACTTTCACAATATTAATCAGATTTCAATGAAACGAAAAGCTGTATTCTTAAAATTTAATCTATTTTCATAATAAAAGATAAAATTCAAAATTCAAAATATTTAAAATTTAAATTTAAAAGTCAAAGTTTGACCAAGTTGACAAAAAATCCACTTTTCTGGAAACTGTTCTATTTATTCATGTTTGGAATTATAATTCACATAAAATCAAAATTTATATTCAACATAACAAAAATTATTCATTTTGATAAATAAAATAAAGTTTTAAATCAAAACATTCAATTTAAAATAATAAAAATATACAATTAAAAAATCACAAAATACAGGGTTGTTACACTCTCCCCCACTCAAAACTTTTCATCCCCGAAAAGGAATGAAGTGTGAGAAATGCAGATTACGGATCTTAAGGCTAGGATAAATAGTAGAGGGGGGTGTATAGTGTTTTAGAGAATTAAAATATTATGGAATTTTTGTTAATTTGAACACAAATTTATGCAATATTCAGACACAGATATGATCACAGAATCAAACACAGATGCAGAAATAAAGTAAAAGCAGTAAAGGAAAGAACACATCGGATTTTATACTGGTTCGGAGTTACCCTACATCCATTCCCGCACACAAGTATGGATTTCCTTTCAAAAGCAATATTTACAATTACGCCCTCGATTTCAAGGCAACGAGTTACACCCTCCAGATTCACAATCCTTTAGGTAGAGATACTTGATTTCCCGGGCAACAAGTTCACCCAATTGATTTCCAAGGCTACAATCACATCTTATCTTGCTTGATTGATTTCCAAGGCCATATCACACCTTTTCTCGTTTAATTGATTACAAAGAAGCCTATAACTCTAAATAGCACTGAGAATCTTGTTGATATAGTGAGAGAGAATCAAACTAGAAATGATCTAGTTAAACTCAATGTTGATTTCGGCAGAGTAAAGGTAAGAATATGTATATAGAAATGTGGAAGAAGAAGAGGAGTGAAAAACCAGAAAAACTATATTGCAATTCGTTGAAAACAGCCCCTATTTATAGAAGAACAACAGCCATGTCCTTTCGTGAAGAGATATGATGAATAGACACTTCTTTTGAAATTAAATTTTGAAACCAACTGACACTATGTCTACATGGGTAGGTTGAGCATGTCAACATCCCAAAGGAATTTTTGGTGGTTTGTTTTTCTTTGAAAATAACTTCTATCTTATATTAAAACTATTTTAAACTTTACAAATATACTTGTCTATAGTTAAAATATATAAGTAAATATATATATATATGTATAATTTTACTATAATTTTACATTTAGATCTAAGTATAAATATTTAAAAGTTAAATATATTATTATTAAAGATTGTTTAAAACCACGGATAATTTGATTTTGAAAATAAAGATTATTTTGAGGCTAAAAGTATTTAAAATTAGGATAGGTGATTTTGATTCTTTTAAAAGGAAGTTTTGAAAACATTTTGAAAACAAGATATAATTTTGTAAAATCATTCCGAATAAAAATTAGCGGATACAAAACAATGTTCCACTAGATTTTTCATAGGTTCCATCCTACTTAGGGTTCCATCCCTTTAACAGGCTCGAAGTGGATTCCATTCCACGGATAAATTGGATTTTAATATGCCAGTTCTTTTCTAGGAGTTTTAACAAAATTCCTAATTAAAAAATTAAATTACTTGAAATCTTGAACACTTGATAATCTTGATATTTTTGATACTCATGAGTCTTCAATCTTGATATCTTGAATCTCTATACTGTACAGTCTTCATTCTTGGTACCTGCATGGTTAAATCCAGCATATACATATATTTCTAATCTATAATGTTAGTATTTATAATTATAATCCTATTCTAAGGTTGTTGTCATCAAAACCATCATCTCACGGACTAACAATCTCCACCTTTTTGATGATGACAACCTTTTTATAAAATATTACTTCTATCCTAATAACTCCCTCTTAATCTATGCCTAACTATCCTAGTTTATATTTCTCCCCCTTTGTCATCAACAAAAACTAACTCCAAATATATAACTTCAAACTATATAACTCCCCTTAAATTAATACTCTATGACATATGATTATAATGATAGTGTTATCATAAATAATCAACACTTAAATCTAAAACTAAAACTCAATCCTAAACTACTAACTATCCTAACTAAGTATCCATATAATAACACATCTAAGAACACAAATTATTCAGTAATTGTTGAATTTACATTTTCATGGGAAATGTAAGAAAGAACATACATCAATAGGAAAAAGAAAAAAGAAACTAATGAGTGTCTTTGAAAATGGGAGATCTATGAATCGAACAATTTGGATAGTGGAAACAGAAATTTCCATGTTGTTCAACAAGATTTCCATCTTTGTCAAAGCACACTTCACCAACGTAAACGACTTTGTCGTCATCTTCCGCATGCACTTCTTCCATGGGGACTTCTTCTCCTTCTTCTTCCTCGCTGGCCTCTTGTACTTAATCTCCTGAAGAGTCTTCGTCAATCAAGATTGGGTTACCATGATTTTCGATTAGAAATTTTTGCAAATTCCTAAGGATTTTGCCTTGCCTCTCTTGTTCCTTGGCCATTCGAAATTGCATCACTTGGATTTCAGTCATTAACTGAAGTGCATCCTTTAGAGAATCCTCCATTTTCGTCACACGAGCGAGTAATACATTGAAATGGACCAGAAGTGGGAAAAGGAAATGAAAAGTTAGAATTTTTGTTTTATTTGGAAAAGGAGGCCATTGGTTATTTGATTTCAGAAGATAGAACAGAGAAATAATAGAAAGAATGAATAAAATTACGAAATTGAGAAGAATATATAACAAATTATTTGAATTTTGGTGGGAAATATTTTAAAAATAAAAAAAACGTTATATGTCGACATAGGTATAGGGGGATGTCGACATGGTGCTTTAATTTTTATTAATTGATTTATTTTGATTTAATTTTTAATTATACTTTGTTGTTTATATTTTATATTTCAGTTATTGAATAAATACATAGTTCTCTTCTTAATTTAGTAAATATAGATTCATTTAATGGTTTTGTTAATATATCAGCAATTTGACTCTCGGAATTAAAATAATTTAGGGTAATTACTTCCTTATTTATATTATCTATGGGAAAATGATGTCTTATATCAATATATTTCGTTGAGCATGTTGAGTAGTATTTTAGGATAAATTTATCGCACTAGTTTTATCGCAATAAATTGGTGATTTTGAGAAATTTAAACCATAATCTTTTAAAGTTTGTTGCATATATATTACTTGAGAACAAGCCAAAGCAGTAGAAATATATTCTGCTTCAGTTGTTGATAAAGAAACTGTGTTTTGCTTTTTACTAAACTAAAAAATCAGAGAATGCCCTAAAAAGTGACAAGTTCCACTTGTACTTTTTCGATCTGATTTACAACCAACATAATCAGCATCACAGTAAGATATTAAGTCAAAAGAATCATTTTTAGGGTAAAATAAGCCATAATCATAAGTGTGTTTAACATATCTTATGATACGTTTTACGGTTTTTAGGTGGGTCTCTTTAGGTTGGGATTAATATTTTGCACAGAGACAAACACTATGCATGATATCAGGTCTATTAGAATTAATATAGAGTAGTGATCCAATCATTCCTCTATATATCGAGAGATCTTCTTTACTAAGGTACTCATTGGTTGCCATGTGACTGGGTTTTCAACTCGCAGTAGTCAAAGGAAATTTATTAATTAGGTCTTTAGCATATTTTTATTGACTAATAAAGATATCATTATCTAATTGTTTTATTTGTAGTCCTAAAAAGAAGTTTAATTCACCCATATGACTCATCTCAAACTCTTTTGTCATTATTTCAGAAAATTCTTTATTCATTTCAAAATTAGTTGATCTAAAAATAATATCATCTATATAGACTTGTGCTAGTTGAATATCATTTTTATTTCTTTTAATAAAAAAAGTATTATCTACTTTACCAATTTCAAAGTTTGATTGTAATAAGTAAGATCTTAGTCTATCATACCTGGCTCTAGGAGTTTGTTTTAGACCATATAAAGCTTTCTTAAGTTTGTAAACATAATTCGGTAATTTTTCATTTTCAAAAAGTGGTGGTTGTTCCACATATACTTCTTCTTTTACAAAACCATTTAAAAAGGCACTTTTAGCATCCATTTGAAATAATTTGAAATTATTATAATTTGCGAAAGCAAGTAGAATCCTAATGGCTTCTAATCTTGCTACGGGTGCAAAGGTTTCATCAAAATCTATTCCTTCTTCTTGATAATAACCTTGAGCGAGTAATCAAGCTTTATTTCTAACTACCTCTCCTTATTCATTCATTTTATTTTTATAAACCCATTTAGTTCCAATTATAGTTTTATTCTCAGGTCTAGGAAAAAGTTCCCAAACATTATTTCTAGTGAATTGATTTAATTCTTCTTGCATAGTCAAAATCCATGAATCATCAATTGATGCTTCTTTTGGATTTTTGGGTTCAATAGTTGATATAAATGCTACATTACTCATTTGGCTTAGTTGATTTCTAGTTTTAACAACAGATTGCATATCTCCTAGTATATTTTCAATAGGGTGATCTTTTAAAAGTTTAGTCCTTTTATTAGGATGATTAATTTCAATATTAGTTTCAGTTGACTCTTGATTTTGAGTGATTAAATCCTCTTCATCATATGTATCTTCAAAAAAATTTAGATTTTCATCGATCGAAACATGCGTTGTTTCTTCGATGGTGTTAGTTCATAAATTAAATACTCTGTACGCTTTAGTTTTTTTAGAATATCCGATAAAGATACCTTCGTTGGATTTAGGATCAAATTTATCTAAGTTATCTTTAGTATTTAAAATAAAATATTTACTTCCAAAAATTCTAAAATTAGATACTTTAGGTTTCTTTCTATGAAGAAGTTCATAAGATGTCTTATTAGTTAAAGGTCTAATTAGGATTCTATTTAAAATATAACAGGCGGCAACAACTGCTTCTGTCCAAAAATACTTTGGTAATTTAATATCTGAATGCGTAGTTCTCGCACGCTCTTGAATCGTCCTATTTTTACGTTCTACTACTCCGTTTTGTTGTGGAGTTCTTGGAAATGAAAAATTGTGAGTTATTCCCTTTTTATTATAGAATGCCTCAAACTTTTCTTTTTCAAATTCACCACCGTGATCACTATGAATGGTTATAATTTTTAGAGAAAGTTGATTTTGTATCCTTTTTGTAAAGTTCTTAAGACATTCAAAAGTATCACTTCTATCTTTCAAAAATATTGTCCATGTAAATCTAGAATAATCATCTACAATTACAAAAATATATTTACTATGATTTATTGACAGAATTTGAGATGGACCAAATAAATCAAGATGAAGTAATTCAAGAGGTTTTGAAGTCGAAATCATATCTTATAATTTAAAAGAACTTTTTCTAATTTTTCCTAATTGACATGCATCACATAGACTATCTACTTTAAAATTCATTTTAGGGAGACCTCTTAATAGACCATGTTTTGATAGTCTAGATAAGAGTTTAAAATTCAAATGCCCAAATCTCTTATGCCAAATCCAAGGGTCACTTGTATTTGCCAAAAGAAACAAGTTATCATTTGAAATTTTCGTGCTAAGAATATAAATACTCTTTTTCCTAATAGGAAAATAGGCGTAAGGAAGAAGTTGCGAAAAAATTTAGTCTTAGGGACAGCAAGTTTGGTTTTTAGTCTGAAGGACATTTGTTAGTGTAAACAGAGAATGATAGTTACAACTATCATTCTGTGATTTACACTAAAAAATGTCCTTCAGCCTAAAAAGGAAACTTTCTGTCCTTAGAATTAATTTTTTCTACCACTTTTTCCTTGAGCCTAAAATCCCCTTTTCCTAATTCCCTCGAATATTATGGTTGAATTATTATCTTCAATGTAACACTTATCTTTTTCAAATTTAATTTTATATCCTTTATCGCAGAGTTTACTTATACTTAGCAGATTATGTTTCAGATGCTTAACTAGCAAAATATTAGTAATAATAGGAGTTTCAGAGTTACCGACTTTGCCGATGCCAATCACATATCCTTTTGAATTGTCTGCAAAGTTAACCAGTCCTCTGTCTTTGTATATTATATCGTTCAATATATCTGGATTGCCAGTCATGTGTCTAGAACATCCACTATCGAGTATCCATTTGTTCTTTTTGATCTGCACAATTTTTCCGTTGTGGATTGATTCCTCAACTCCCATAAAGCATGTTTCCTGCACATCAAACAATTTTTGTAGACAACTTGAATTTGAACATTGATTATATGCAGACTCGTGAGACAATGATGATCTGAATATTTCTAAACTAGTATTAACAACCATAGCCATTTACAAAAACTTTTTCAAAAATCAGATTATGAAACTTTGAAAACCTTGCTTTGATACCAAATATGAGAAATGCGGAATACAGATCTTAAGGCTAGGATAAACACTAGAGGGGGTGAATAGTGTTTTAGAGAATTATTAGATCATTTTGAGTTTTTGTTAATTTTAAAACAAATTTATTCAATATTTGGGCACAGATATGATCACAGAATCAAACACAGGTGCAAAAGTAAAGTAAAAGCAGCAACGGAAAGAACACACCGGATTTTATACTGGTTCGAAGTTACCCTACATCCAGTCTCGCACACAAGTATGGATTTCCTTTCAAATGCAATCTTTACAATTACACCCTCGATTTCAAGGCAACGAGGTACACCCTCCAGATTCACAATCCTCTGGTAGAGATACTTGATTTCCTGGGCAACAAGATCACCCAATTGATTTCCAAGGCTACAATCACACTTTATCTCGCTTGATTGATTTCCATGGCCACAATCACACCTTTTTTCGTTTAATTGATTACAAAGAAGCCTATAACTCCGAATAGCACTGAGAATCTTGTTGAGATAGTGATAGAGAATCAAACCAGAAATGATCTAGTTAGATTCAATGTTGATTCCGATAGAGTAATGGTAAGAATATGTATATAGAAATGTGGAAGAAGAAGATCAGTGAAAAAGTAAAAAAACTATATTGAAATTCGTTGAAAACAACCTCTATTTATAGAAGAACAACAGGCAGGTCCATTCTTGAAGAGATATGACGAATAGACACTTCTTTTGAAATTTAAATTTTGAAACCAACCGACACTATGTCGACATGGGTAGGTTGAGAATGTCGACATCCCAAAGAAATTTTTGGTAGTTTGTTTTTCTTTGAAAATAACTTCTATCTTATATTAAAACTATTTTAAACTTTGTAAATATACTTGTCTATAGTTAAAATACATAAGTAAATATATAGAATAATATATATATATAATTTTACTATAATTTTATATTTAAATCTAAGTATAAATATTTAAAAGTTAAATATATTATTATTAAAGATAGTTTAAAACCATGGATAATTTGATTTTGAAATTAAAGATTATTTTGAGGCTAAAATTATTTAAAATTAGGATAGATGATTTTGATTCTTTTAAAAGGAAGGTTTTGAAAACATTTTGAAAACAAGATATAATTTTGTAAAATCATTTTGAAGAAAAATTTGCAGATATAAAATAGTGGAAATTAGCCACAAGGGCCTCTTTAGCAAGTGCAATTAGTTTCTAGGACACACAAGAGAAATAATTACTTTTAAGGACAAAATGCAAAATAATTAGTTTCTAAGGCCTAAAAACTTATGAAATTATGTCCTTGAAAGTAATTGAACTACTGACTTTGTCCTTAAAAGTAATTATTCTGCTGACTTTGGTCTTGAAATTAATTTCTGTGGATGTGTGTCCTAGAAACTAATTAGACTGCTAAGTTTGTCCTTCTAGTGAAATTCTCCTATAAAATAATGTTCCACTAGATTTTTCGTAGGTTCCATCCTACTTAGGGTTCCATCCCTTTAACAGGCTCGAAGTGGATTCCAATCCACGAATAAATTGGATTTTAAG
Organism: Allium cepa; assembly: GCA_030765085.1. Taxonomy (NCBI): domain Eukaryota; kingdom Viridiplantae; phylum Streptophyta; class Magnoliopsida; order Asparagales; family Amaryllidaceae; genus Allium; species Allium cepa. Next base: position 29,363,660 of record CM060935.1, read on the forward strand.
ATGCCAGTGCTTTTCTAGGAGTTTTAACAAAATTCCTAATTAAAAAATTAAATTACTGGAAAACTTGAACTCTTGATAATCTTCATATTCTTGATACTCATGAGTCTTCAATCTTGATATCTTGAATCTCTATACTGTATAGTTTTCATTCATGGTACTTGCATGGTTAAATCCTTCATATACATATATTTCAAAACTATAATGTTAGTATTTATATTTTATAATCGTATTCTAAGGTTGTTGTCATCAAAACCATCATCTTATGGACTAACATGAAGTACGAGAAAAACGTAGAAAAATAGAGTGAAATAGGATTAAGACAAGATGACAAGAAGAATGAGATTATACCTGATAACTGTTGTTACATATAAGTATAACAAGGCAGAGATAATCTTCGCAAGATCCTCCAGAATAAAAACACCAGCACGAAGAAGATCCTCGAGAAATCTGATTCACTCTTCCCGTTGACCGTCGGTCTGTGCATGGTAAGCAGTGCTCAGATTCAGATGAGTACCCAAAGATACCTGAAAAACTTCCCAAACTGATTGAAAAAGATAGGATCACGATCACCAACAATACTGAGAAGAACATCATGGAGATGAATAATCTCTCTCATGTAGATCTCAGACAAGCTAGAAGCAAAATGAGTAGACTTGACCGAAATGAAATGAGAGGACTTGGTCAGTCTATCCACAATAACCCAGATAAACTAAGCAGTGAGAAGTGCAGCAATCCGAGAAAATTCTCAATGAATCTCCGATAATAACCGGCAAAGCTAAGAAAACTACGGAATCTCAGAATGAGTCTAAGAAGTTTCCTAAATCTTGTAACAGAATAGGGAGAATAAGAACAACAGAAAAGATAGAATAACTGAATGACTATGGAAAAAGAGAAAGAAAGAAAAAATTTCATTGATCGCAGCAATCATGACTGGATCAACAGAAATTCCATGACTAGAAACAATATGTCCAAGAAACCAGATTTCATCTTTCCAGAAATAGCATTTAGAGAATTTATTAAGCACAACACGAAAAACAAGATTCATCAAATCAACAAGAAAATAGGAGCATTAGTCAAACCAAACGGCATGACTAACCATTCGTAGAACCCATTCTCAGAGCTCCAGGAATAAGATCAATACGAAAATCAATTTCCCGCTTATGAGGTAAATCAGTGACTTCACCAAATAAATCGGAATAGAATCTAACAGGAGTCAAATGAAGATCACCATTAAAGCAATGATCAGAAAAGAGAAGTTGTACAAGCTTACAAATCCTATTAAGGCTTGCGGAACCCCAATTGGATTTGAACATATAAAGGTACAGAAGCAAACTCAGGAGAAAGGAGATAATCAAATTTATCACACAAATCAATAGAAATAAAACTATGGAAAACTCCAGTATCAAATAAAATACAAACATGATACAAAAATAAAGAAAAGGTTGTACTGAAGAGTACCTTAGTCATCCCTAAGAGCACTAGGAATAGGAGCTGAAGAAGATGTAGAGGTGATAGAAAATATACCAGAAGGCTTACCCAACTGAGATGGAGTAGGAATAGCAACACCAGCTAAAGTAGGGAAACTATTGGCATAGTGTCCCTTCTGATCACATTTGGAACAAGTGATAGAAGAAAGGTCAACATGTTGCCTCTGAGAAGAAGCAGATGATGAAGATCCCAAACTCGGATTCTTGAGCTAATTCTGCTTTGCTGGAGGAAATTAGTCCTTCTCTTCTTAGAGTTAGCAGAGGAAGACTGAGATAAAGGAGCACCAACAACAGCGGGACTCTTAGAAGTAGGGTTCTCATAACGAATAGCCATATCCATATGATGGGCAAAGTTGCCATGAACATGGGAAATGAGATGACCATAATAATTGGGACGAGCACCAGAAATGAACTTCTCATTCTTCTTGAGAGGAGTGTCTATCAGGCTAGGACAGGACTTAGAAAGTTCGTTGAACTTCCTCTCATACTCAAAAAAGGACATGCTTCCTTGCTTGAGGTCCATGAACTCCCTATAAAGCTGGAATTTCCCAGCTTCGGGCATCCACTTAGCAATGAAAGCATCCCTGAAAAAGATGATAGATAAGCTTAGAATAGGCACGAAAGAGAAAGAAAAAAGAATTCCAAGAAACACAAAAAGATACCTAAACTGCTCCCAAGAAAAATTAGCCTCAACGGTGTTAGCCGTAACAGACTCCCACCAATCTAAGGCAGATCATGCAGCTAACAAGCTGCTAACTGACGCTTCTGGGCATCAGTAATCTCAAGACCAGTAAACATCCTCTCTAAACTATGCAACCATTGCTGAGCTTCAATAATGCTTTCTGAACCAGAAACTTGGTACCACCAAGTTGAGAGAATTCCTTACAGAGAACAGTGAACTTAACAGGTGCAACAGGTTTAGGAGATGGGGCACAACCCCTACCTCTGGCATTTCCTCGATTCATCCTAAAGAAAATCAAGAATGAATTTGGGACAAGGTATAGAGAAACAAAGATAAGATAAGATAAAATTCACTTGGATAAATATCCTAAAGAAGAAAATAATAACAGGGTAGACACGAAAGGAAGGAAGTTTAGAAAATTTGCATTAAAACAAGAAAATTTAAATCAAAATAATTTTTGAAAAATCCTTCGAAAAATCATTTTGAAAATCAGTTTACACTTTGAAAATACGTTCTCTCACAAAGAAAGTGATTCTAAGGTTGATTCCACTCATTCTAGGGTATTTCTACCCAATCTCTAATGATTTTTTTGCTACGCAGGCTATGGTTTGCCTAAAACCAAAGCTCTGATACCAAATGTAACAACCCGATATTTTTAGCCATACGCATTCGCACATGTCAGACTTGAGTTGCTCAAAATACCGCATTTTAAATAAATTTGGAGCAAATGAAATACATCACAGACATAGAAATATCAAAATAACTCACAGCGGAAATAAAATACCATAGTAGTTCATGAAGCTACTATAACAAACTCTCAAAAAAAAACACATAATATCAGTCTGAAAACAAATACAGTAGAAATTCCAAATACATAGAAGTTCACTAATACATGAGAAAAAATAGAACAGTTGAAATTGAAATAGATATATAAATAGATAGCAGAATCACCAGCAAAGATTAGCTCCAAAAAGAGAAATCCAAAGTTAAGCTGTGAATACACAGGCTGAGCCGAACGTAAAGCAAAATACAAAACACTCAAGCCAGGACATATATACTTATATAATGTAAACCAATTCAAGTGAACTGTAATAAAGTATAAGTAACTTAAAGGATGCTTGGGATCACCCATCCTCTAAGAATCCATTAAACTATTTACTATGTAGTAATATTGACCTATTATAATAATTTCTACAGTAAAATAAACTTATTTTAAAATAGCATTGAAAGGGTTACCTATATAGCCCCAACACGTAATAGTCCTAGTAGTCCATCCAGTATCAACATATCTCTAGATCGGGAGACTACTCAAAATACTCCATGGGCTACGGGAGATAAACAAACTCGTAGTAAGGCTCGACATGGTAAGTGACATGGCACGCGAGGCAATGCCATGGTAGATATACGAAATACGCTTCCGGGCTGGTGGTAACGCATAGAAGCGACTACCGCCCACCTCGGAACACATTCCCAAGCAAATCGGAGGATGTACATCAAATCAATCACAAGTAAGTGTATAGTATCGAAGGAATGTGTCTGATCGAAGGAGCTACCTCACTTGGCCCGTCGATCACTCCTGGTTTAGCCACCTTATGCCAACTCACGGGAGTTGGGTCCACGTTCATACCTCAATAGGATCGTCGCCACCATCCTACTTCATTCTGGAATCTCCACCGCATACACAGTTGTTAAAGTGTTTTTCGGTATCGATAGAGAGTATGTCCATATCTGATCCCAGTCTCTTTAACAACCAATCATTATTATAACCCGTGGTTATAATTTAAAAATCATAGTTTATAGTTAAAAATAAAGTATCATTTTCAAATTCAAAATCTTTATCAAAATAAAGATCAAATCATTTCCAAACCAATTCAATGTATCAAAATATAATATCTTTTCAAAACTTCATTTTCAATTCATTATTTGAATTCAAATTTAAATACCCATTTTACTCAAAGATATCATTCATTTATTATCATTTCAAATCACCTTTCAAATAGTTTATATTTAAATCAAAACAATTCATTTAAACCATTTAAAAGTGAAGTTATTATATTTACAAATCAATTATTCAATTCCCAAAATTTTAGACAATTCTAAGCTTATTTATTTAGTTAAAAATCATAAATATTGAAAATTTCAGCCTTTAACAGCATTTAGAAAAATTGATGTTAGTTATAATTAAAAATAGTTAAATTCAGTCTAGCACAGCACTTATCAAGTGCTACTGTAGCCCTTTATATAGTTTCAGATTTTAGTTATCTTTCTGCTACCACAGCACTTACCAAGTGCTGTAATATCACTTAGTTAAAATTTAGCAATAGTTCATTTGTATCAACCACAACACTTACAAAGTGCTGTAATACCATTTACTTCAGATTTTAGGTTAACTTCAGAAATGATAGCATTTCTGAAGTGCTGTTATTTAATTTCCAGATTTTCAACACAATTTCATAAATAATTAAACTTTAATTTAAACCATTTTTAACTTATAAAATCATATTTTCTCACTTTAAAAATGATCATTTCAATACCTTTTAATTTATGATTTTATAAAGTGAAATTTTCATACAAAAATCAAATTTTAATAATAATTTACTTATTTGTTTCAAGCATATCAATTTCAGTTCTTTATAATTAAAATTTAACTTAACACTTAAGTTTAAAATTCCCATTTCGAAATTATAACTTATTTTCATTTTATTTATTAAATTTAAAATTCACTTTTAACCAAAAAAATTCAAATTTCAAATTTAAGTTATATTTCAATTTCAACATAAAAATTTATTTATTTCACATTTTAATTTGTACGAAAATAATTAAAACTTTATAAAATCATTTTTAATTCAACTTAAAATCAAATTATCATATTTTCTTATTTAACTTACATTCCATTTTATAAACAAAATTATAAATTCCAAAATTTACTTATATTTCAAATTCTACTTTACCATTTATTTATCTCACTTATAAATTTATAGAAAATCACTAATATTTTAGAAAAATCATTTTTTATTAAATTTAAATCAAAATATCATAATATTTACATTTTTAAAATACTTAAAAAATTTAGAAAAATATATTAACCACGGGTCTGTATATAGTTTTCTAGTCTAGGTCAAGTGATACGGATAATATGTCATTTCAATCCATAATTTACAAAGAAAATCCGGGTTCTATCATTTCAAACCCGCAATCCCAAGTCAATTAAAATAAATAAAAACCCTTCAGGCCTATCATTTCAGCCCATAATGATTTTTTTCGATTCTAAAGTCCGTTCGGGTATGTATCATTTCAACCCATAGTGATTCTATTCTACAGGGAAGTTGTAGTGTGATAATCAGATATAAATAATAGCATAGCATTATATGAAAGTAACAGATGATATGAAAGGTGTATAAATAGGGTGAACATCATATAAATCATATCACAGGCAGGTATAATATGACAATGTAAACTACAGATTCACATGGTGTCAATTCACTAATTATATAAGTACATATGTCGTGTGTGAATTACTCACTTGTTTCAAGCTGGAGATAGCAAGACAAAAGTACACAAACGAATCCTGAAAGCACGATAACATGACTAAAGACTTGAGTGGAGTGGAGAGCCAAGTTTGACTTGTGAACAACACATAAACAAGACAAGTATAAATATTATTTCAAACCAAATAGACATATGGAAACAAATTGAAATAAGGCAACAAATCACAACATGGCTTGCCCATGCCTCAACCATCATATGTGCTCGACCTAGGGGTCTATGTATGCTCGGCCATAGTGGTATATTGGGCTAGTATATGGTATGCATGCACGGCTAGCAAGTGATAAAAGAGTGGAAATTGCAACACATGAAGAATATCAAGGGTTTAAGCCAAATAAGTGGATTTTGGTGCCACTTTGGGTTCGGCCAAAGGACAATTGGGCTCGGAAATTCCTGCTACAGGTCTGGGCAGAGGCTAAGGCTGATGGTCAGGGTGGTGGAGGAGCAAGTGGTGGCGGATAAGGAGGTTCCAAGGTGGAAAAATGAAGGCTATGTTGCAAATAAGGCCAACTATGGCAATTCAAGGTGATTTTGCAACATTTGGTGGTGATTTCTTCAAGGAGTGCTCATGGTCTTGCACTGGTCAGAGGGGAGGAGGGTGATGTGGCTATGGATGTGGTGGTGCTGGACAGTGGAGGTGGTGGAGGGGCTAAGGCCAAATAAATGCTAGAAGAGGCAAGACAAACTACTAAGGAAATTCAATAAAAATGAAAAGAAAAGTGGAAAAGAAAGAGACATTACCAAGTTTTTCCTTTAGATCTGAAATGTACGTGAGAAATGAAGTGAGAAAGGATGTGTTCACGTGAATTGCAAAAGAAAATCATGGATGGAAGCATTGGGAAAGGACAGCCCAAAGTGAAAAGGTGAGAAGATGGAAGGTCAAAAGCAAATGTAGAGGTTTTTGTCTCTTGAAATTTCCTTTTTCTTTATTCAAATAAAAGAAAATAAAAACCATGTAAATAAAATAAAATTGAATACAAAATAAATTTAAAATGAAATTAATAAATAAATTTTAGAAAAATATAGAAAAATATAACAAAATAGTTTATTATATGTAAACTAGTATTGAAAATTAAAAACAAAATATAACTAGTTTTGGAAAAATAACTACAACATTTCAAAAATATTTTAAAAATAAAATATATACATAACATGACATATTACACACACACACACACACAAATATAGATATAATTAGAACAAGATATGACAAACAAAAATATTATTTATATAAATTAAAATAAACAATATTGTTAAATAAATCAATTTACACACAATATTGTAAAAAGCATAACTTTCACAATATTAATCAGATTTCAACGAAACGAAAAACTGTATTCTTAAAATTTAATCTATTTTCATTATAAAAGATAAAATTCAAAATTTCAAATATTTAAATTTTAAATTTAAAGGTCAAAGTTTGACCAGATGGACCAAAAATCCACTTTTCGGGAAACTATTCTATTTATTGATGTTTGGAATTATAATTCACATAAAATAAAAATTTATATTTAAAATAAAAAAAATTATTCATTTTGATAAATAAAATAAAGTTTTAAATCAGGAAACTCAATTTAAAATTAAAATATACAATTAAAAAAAATCACAAAATGCAGGGTTGTTACAGATCTAGACTCGGAGTTTAGAGATTGGTTGGCGGGAAAGCCCCCAACTATGTTGGAGCGATTCTATTTGAAAGCTCATCAATTCATTAGAAGGGTGGAAGTTCGATGGACAAGACAAGATAAGGCATGAGGGCCTGTTTAGGAGACTGTAAAAAGTAACATCGCCGTGAAGCAATCCGGCGATAACTCGGGAAAAGTTCTAGTCAACGTCCAAAGCAAGCCTGGGCAATCTAAAGGATCCGGAGGTGGAAATCTCAGAAAGAAAAGAAAGACAAGGAAATGGAAGTCGAGGATTCCAACCTACAATAAATACACCCACATGAATACGTCTCTTGAAAATATTTACTTATCTACCTATAACACCTTTCAATACGGAAAGCCGCACCCAAAGGAGTCCACGGAGGAACAGAAGCGGAGGGGAAAGTACTGTCACTTCCATGAGACCCATGGGCATAATACTGAGGAGTGTAGACACCTCCATGACACCATAGAAAGTTGATCAGGCAGAAAAATCTGCAAGAGTTTGTTAAGAGCCCACAAGAGGGTAAGCAAGGAACGTCAGACCCCGGACGCGGGCCAACTCCACGCCATCTAGAGGTAGCTGCCCGAATCGTGGGTAGGTTGATCATAAACACTATATTCGGAAGACCTCATCCTGCAGATAAGAATTGGCAGGAGATGAAACAATATGCTACCTCCTTGAGACATGCGGATTATGAATGTTGCTCGAATGTGGAAGATGGAACCCCTGTAAAACAACAACGCATGATGACAGATGATATAGTGTTTAGGAGTCGAGAACCAGACAAGGTGGAGGCTCTTGCTATCGACCCGATGGTCATATCTGCGACGATCGGGCCATCTTACGTCAAAAGGATTTTGATTGATTGTGAAAGCTCTGTCAACATAATCTTCAAGAAGGCTTATGACCAAGTGAATATGGAGATAAAAGATTTAAAACCATCGAAAGCCAGTATCCACGGCTTTAATGGTGCAGCGACTGACGCAATGGGGTATATCGAGTTACCAGTTGAACTGGGAGAAGGTGAGCATAGGAGAGTGCGAATCCTACCGTTCATAGTGATGGATGTTCACTCTCTATACAATGTATTTCTGGGTCGTCCGGCCCTGGCGAAGTTTAGGGCAGTTTTGGCCCCATGGTGTTTGACATTAAAATTTTCGACAGATAAAGGAGTCGGCGTAGTGCATGACAATTAGGCGACCGGTCGTGCATGTTATGTGGCAGAGCCGAGAGAGGCTTAGCGGAGGGAAAAATGGAGGGTTGCGGACAACTCCGTCCGCATCCAAAATGCTGACAATTAACAAATAGCACCCGAGCTCGGGCTCGGGCGACATTCTCGGATCTATATAGATGTAGATATGAGGGATGATGATGGGGGACCCAGGGAAGTGAATGCAGCACTGGCTGAGCTGACGATTGACATTCCAGCCGCCCGGAATGACCTGTCACGAGTTTTTAAGATTGGATCGCAACTCGACCCGCCATTGGCCGAGGATCTTACTGATTTCCTTCGAGCGAACCTAGACATTTTCGCTTGGACACATTCTGATATGTGTAGTATTTCTTCTGCCATTGCAAGTCATATGTTGAACATAGACCCGAAGTACATCCCAGTAAAACAAAAATGGAGTAGCATGGACCCGGAGAGGTTCGCTGCTCTCAGAGAGGAGGTGGACAAACTCAAAGCCAATGGATTCATCCGCGACGCCCTCTACCCTGAAAGGGTATCTAACCCTGTGCTGGTAAGAAAAGCGAATGGGAAGTGGAGAATTTGCGTTGATTATTATGATTTAAACAAAGCATGCCCGAAGGATAGTTTCCACTTACCTAGGATCGACCAGCTGGTCGATTCAACGGTCGGACACGAGCTACTGTCATTTATGGATGCGTACTCGGGATACAATTAAATCCCGATGCATATTTTAGACTAAGAACACACCAGTTTTGTCATAGACACTGGGGTGTATTGCTATGTAGTGATGCCCTTCGGATTGAAAAAATGCTGGAGTGACTTATCAGTGTTTGGTGAACCGAATATTTAAAGATCTGATTGGCAGAACGATGGAAGTCTATGTAGATGACATGCCCATGAAGTCACGACAGTCAAACGACCACGTTCGAGACTTAGTAGAGATGTTTGATATACTCAGGCATTATGGGATGAAAATCAACCCTTTGAAGTGTTCTTTTGGCGTTGCATCAGGGAAGTTCGTGGGTTTCATTGTGAATGCACGTGGAATTAAAGCTAACCCGAAAAAGATTCAGGCTATCCGGGACATACAAGTGCCCAGAACTATAAAGCAAGTACAAAGCTTGAACGGAAAGGTGGCCACGCTGAGTTGATTCATATCCAGAGCTATGGATAAGTGCATTCCCATCTTCGATGTGATAAAGAAAGGAAAGAGGAATTTCGAGTGGACGTCTGACTGCGAGGAAGCTTTTCGAGCTTTGGTTAGACATCTAGAAAGTCCTCCGGTGCTATCAAAATCAATTGACCATGAAATGCTGTATGTATATCTGGCTGTGTACCAACACGCTATCAGTACGGCTTTAGTTCGCGAGGAGGACTGTGTTCAAAAGCCAGTGTATTATATCGGTAAATGATTGATGGGGGCAGAAGGAAATCATCCCAAGATTGAGAAACTAGCTTACTACTTGGTGATTGCATCACGCAAGCTTCACCCATACTTCCAGGCACACTCGATCAGTGTTTACACTGATCAACCCTTGCGATAGGTACTCCAATGACCGGAAACTTCTGAAAGGATGTTAAAATGGAATATCGAGTTGAATTAGTTCGATATTACCCACCTTCCATGAAGGTCCATACAGAGGCAAGCGCTAGCAGATATCATTGCTGAATTCACTATATCGTACGACCACAATGTCATACCTCCCTTTCGATGGAAGACGTACACTGATGGGGCATCTAATGACCGTTGTTTGGAGGCTGGCATAGTTCTTATGACTCCTGAAAACCGATCAGTTTGCTACACTTTGAAGAATGAATTCACAGCAACGAATAACAAAGCCGAGTATGAAACCATTGATTGCTCGCTTAAGACTTATCAGAGAATTGGAGGTAAGATCGGTTGAAATCTTTTGTAACTCATGGTGGTATACCAACTCTGGGGGGACTATCAAGAAAAGGGGAAAAGACTTGCCCCGTACCTGGCATGGGTTCAAGAGCTACCAGCGAATCTGGAATATTATGATATTTCATATTTCCCGTGTGAGAAAAACAGAGCAGCCGATTCCTTGGCCAAATTTGCAAGCATTGGCGATGCACAACAAATGGGATTATTTTCCGTTGAGACCTTACATGCTCTGAGCATAAATATGATAGAGGTAGATTTCATGTTAGAAATAGAAATCGAGAAGGAATCATGGATGACCCTATTCAAGCAGTATTTGTTACACGGGGTCGTAACTGAAAGAAGGAGCGAAAGACGACAAGTCATTCGTAAGGCTTCATGTTATGTAATGCAAGACGGGGTAATGTATAGGAGGGGATTCTTGACCCCCTTACTCCAGTGCATTGCCCATGATGAGATAAAACGAGTCATGAAGGAAGTCCATGATGGGGAATGTGGTAACCGTGCTGGGGGTAAGACTTTAGCAAAGAAAATCCTCCACTATGGATATTATTGGCCGACTGTAAATCAGGATGTCGTAGAATATGTGAGAATATTTGACAAATGTCAGAAATATGCAAAAATCCCGAGAGCTCCGCCAATGGAACTCACACAAATGGTTAGTCCCTGGCCGTTTGCAATATGGGGGATCGACATAGTCGGTTCCTTACCCATATCCAAAGGTGGTGCGAAATACGCGATAGTTGCGGTCGATTACTTTACCAAGTGGGCAGAAGCAGAACCTTTGGCCACTATCACCACCACAAAAGTTAATTAATTTCGTTGTACGAAATATTATATGTCGTTTTGGCCTTCCACAAACCATCATTATAGACAACGGAACTCAATTCGAAAGCAAAGAGTTCAAAGAATTTTGCCAAAAATATGGTATTGAGAAAAAGTTTGAAGCAGTTGCTCATTCGAAAGTCAATGAACAAGTGGAAGCCGTAAACAAAATAATCAAATCCATATTCAAAAAGCGTTTGGAAAAGGCTAGAGAAAAGTTGGTGGATGACCATCCAACAACGCTTTGAGCTTATAGAACCACCCACAAGTCCGCGACTCGCCACACTCCATTCGCATTAGCATATGGCATGGAAGCTGCTATACCTTTAGAACTTGAAGTTCCATCACATCGGGTAACTCATTATGACTCTGAGTCGAATCAGGAACTTATGCTGGAATCACTGGACTTCATTGACGAAAAGCGCGAAGAAGCTAATTTAAGAGGGCCGCATACAGACACCGAGTCACTCAATATTATAATGAAAAAGTCCGACCAAGAATTTTTGGTGTGGCTGACCTCGTTTTGAAATGAGTTTTCCCAGTTCCGTCACATATGAGCCCCGCATGGGAAGGTCCATACGTCATTGAATGGAGGCTAGGAGAAGGAACTTTTAAGCTAGCAACCGTTGATGGTGTGACACTCCCCCAAGCCTGGAATAGCGAGCATTTGCGGCAATATTATACTTAGTTCATTTATTTCATATTTTAGTTGTAATTATTTCCAGCATGTTTTTATTCCTAGTTTACGGCATTTAATAAGACAATTTAGCTTGTTCGCATTAATAAGGGTTTGAAGCCATTTTTTCCATGAATTGTCGATGTTTCTGTGCATGATAACTTTGTGACAAATAACTAAGAGATACATTATCCTGTCTGACGTATGAACATGCACGAGCACTTGAAATCTCCAAGTCTCCTGAGTGCAGACTGGAGTACTCTGTGTCCCCTAAGTGCGGGCTGGAGTATAAATGACTTAAAATCTCCAAGTCCGCTGAGTGTGGACTGGAGTACTCTGAGTCCCCTGAGTGCGGACCAGAGTATAAACGACTTAAAATCTCTAAGTCCCCAGAGTGTGGACTGGAATACTCTGAGTCCCCTGAGTGGGGACCGGTGTATAAACGATTCATAATCTCCAAGTCCCCAGAGTGCAGACTGGAGTACTCTGAGTCCCCAGAGTGCGGACTAGAGTATAAACGACTAAAAATGTCCAAGTCCCCTGAGTGCGGACTGGAGCACTCTTAGTCCCCTGAGTGCGGACCAGAGTATAAATGGCTTAAAATCTCTAAGTCTTCGGAGTGCGGACTGGATTACTCTGAGTCCCCAAACTGCGGACTAGAGTATAAATGACTAAAAATCTCCAAGTCCTTTGAGTGTGGACTGGAGTACTCTGAGTCCCCAGAGTGTAGACCGGAGTATAAACGACTTAAAATCTCTAAGTCCCCAGAGTGTGGACTGGAGTACTCTGAGTCCCCAGAGTGCGGACCGGAGTATAAACGACTCAAAATCTCCAAGTCCCCTGAGTGCGGACTGAAGTGCTCTTAGTCCCCTGAGTGCGGACTGGAGTGCTCTTAGTCCCTTGAGTGCGGACCCGAGTATAAAGGAATCAAAATCTCCATGTCCCCAGGGTGCAGACTGGAGTACTCTGAGTCCCCACAGTGCGAACTAGAGTATAAACGATTAAAATCTCCAAGTCCCCTGAGTGCGAGCTGGAGTACTCTAAGTCCCCCAAGTGCGTATTAGAGTATAAATGACTAAAAATCTCCAAGTTCCCTGAGTGTGGGCTGGAGTACTCTAAGTCCACTAAGTGCGGACCAGAGTATAAACGGCTTAAAAATCTCTAAGTCCCCAGAGTGTGGACCGGTACATGAATGACTTGAAGTCATCAAGTCCCCGGCATACAGACTAAAAAACATTCTAAGTGTTTGAAGCATGGAATACAGGGTGAACAACTCCAAAGAATTTCAGAGTTATATGAAGATAAATTGAGAAGTCATGTAACTCACAATAGCTTGGGTTTCAGCCGCAATCACATAGAAAGCTGAATGATAAAAGTCTTTTGAAAGACAAAAGAACTAGAATTTATTATTCAAAATAATTTCCTACTACAACTCCTCCAAGCTTCGGAGTCAAAAGTCCATTTATATGGACTACGAAAATAAATAAAAATAATTACATAATCTAAATTAACTCTCGTTGAATGAGAGTAACGATTACTTCTTCGACTTCTTCTACTTCTTCCTAGACGACTCCTCTCCCGTGCGTTTGCCCTTGGTAATTTTCTTTGATGGGGAGGTGACAACTGAAGAAGTACACGGAACTTCCACTGGCCTGGACCCACTAGGGAGGATGACCTTCAACGGCTTATTCAGAGGATCGTCCAGGTCCACAACTTAAGGCTCGACTTTGATTTCGACCGTCTTTTTCTTCTCCTGCTCAAGCTGTTCCTTCATGCTCAGTTTAGATGTATATTCAGAGGCACCTGTAATCTCAATTTCATAACTCCCATTGATGGGAGAGGAAGTCTCGGACTTATCCTCATCAAGCACTCCGATCACCTGAGCATCTGGACCGGGATCCTCCCCTGCGTGTGCAGCCTTACTTGTTTTTTCCTTCACCTCCTTGGCGACGTCGCTTCTCGGAGTGGGCTTAAGATCAGAATGGCCTACACAAAATCATGAAAAACAAGCATTAAAATACAATAGCTCCTTGTGAAAAACGAAGACTTTTGGAATGTTAAATTGAAGGATTATCTACCAGGTTCTAGCAGGCTCTCACCCGTCCAAGGGGTCTCACCCTTTGGAATGGGAGACATAATGTGAATGCCGAGGCCAGGGTCCTCCGAGTCATAACCGATATGCTGCTCAAATGGATCAAGTGTCGGGCGATCTGCCGACTGAGTAGGAGCATGAGCTGGAGACTCGATCCCGGATGGACTGGCAATAACATCTTTCCCTTTCGATGAGGGGGAACCTTTGAAGTAAAGAGCTTTCGCCGTAGACAGGTCTGAACGCTCGTTCCCCTTAAGATATTCCCTTATCAAAGCATCCTCATCGGCCTCCTTGGTGCCAAGTTCGACCTTCCTGATTTTTACTAAAGTCTCACACGCCTCAGCTAGGGATTCGAGGTAGCCCTCTCCTAGAAAAGTTAAGTCTCGATGCATGAGGACGCAGGCGTTGAATTCTGCAATCAATGGGTCAATCATGCATTTGACCTCCTCCCTACCAGCCTCTTTAGCCACCTCTAGGCGAGAGTCAATCTCCACAGATGCTATTTTCTTGCCCTCTTCACGGGGCTCATCCTTTAGCATCTCGACTTTAGAAAGTTCATCATCAAACTTCGCCTTTAGGAGTCGTGTAGCAACGATTTCTTCGCAATATTGTTGCGACTCTTCTTGGGCATCAATCTTCTCTTCTCTTTCTTTGTGGAGTTACTCCTCCAGTTCTTTGACACGGACCAAATGCATCCCTCTCTTTCTGCACCGAGTCCTTCTCTAAAGCTAGGGTCCTACAGCGTTGGACCGCCTCATCATTTGCTTTTTTATGGGTTGACTCCAGACGAGTCACGGCCATGGCAGTGTCTTCAACGCTCTGCGTCCTAATATTTAATAATGTCTTTATCATGGATAGCCTCAAGCTTTAGGTGACCGATCTCATGCTGACGCTCTATGGTAACTTCTTAAACTTTTTCGGGTAAGTGCACGAATGCATCGTGCTGAACATAGACATCATTAGTGCAGGCAATAACACTTTGCTTGACATGCCCTGGAATCTGGTAAATCGCTGAAAGGAATTTTAAGCCATCGAAGCATATCTTTGGAAACGAGGCTTTAACCTCAACGAGTCGCTCGGCGACTGATCGATCAGATACAGAAGTAAAAGGAGTCTGCTTGGAGACTGCAGACGTTTTATGGGGATCTCGAGATTGCCTGGTACTTGAGGAACCGGAGTGTTGGTCCCAATGAGCCTCAGGCTGGGACCCCTTATATGCAGGTTTCTCTTTGCTATACTCCAGTTGAGAAGGATTATCATGAGGGTAGGAGGACCGACTATAAGATTTTCTCTAGTAGAACGATTCTTGGCGGTGGTAGTCTCGATCACCAGAGTCGTCTCTATCTCGACGCTTACCGAAACCTGAATCCCGGCCGGATTAGTGAAAAATTAATGAACCGCGAAGGCAGTCAAGTCCATGTATATGCCCCATGTCACGTACACAAAATTTAAATAATGACAAGTTAGCAAATAGTAGAGTGATGACAGAAAGTTAAGTGTGAGGTAAAGTGCATGTGTTTGTGTGTATCCTAGTGTTTCCCCCCAACGGACCTGTTTCTTTACTAATAGGAGTTTTTTCCCCTTTGTTTTGGGCTTGAGCTCTTGTATTGCCTCGCACGGGCGAATGAAGCTTATAGGCCTCTGGATCGTCGAAATTGTAGTTGAGTAGAACAACAGGTATGGAGAGGTTTGACAGGCCTTTTAGAGAACTTTCCAAGTGCTGCAAGGAAGCTTCTTTCTCCGTTGGAACAAGAGTAACTTTAGAAGTTCCACCGACTATTTTCTTCCTCAGCTTGTAAGTCAATTTCTTCTTCCTCTTCGAAGGGGAAGGCATTGTTTCAATGTCATGTACATCGACTATTGGGTACCGAGGTGGATTAACATTTCCACCCTGTACTTCGAGCATTTCGATTTCTTCAATCTCCCCCTCCTCTGGCGTCTTAGGGGCGTTATGTGCTGAGGAATTGGCCTTCTTCTTTGCTTTTCCCGAAGAAGGCTTGGTTATGGAAACACCTTAGGGGAGGCTTATCCGACGACCTTCTGCTAGCAACCCAAATTTCATGATCGACTCATTCGAAATGAGAGTTCTGATGTCTCGGTCTTCGGCAGGAATGGCTCGGATAACTTCGACAGCTTCGGAATTTCCGGGGGCCTCGGGACGTGGGTTAATACCTGAAAAGATGGAAGAAGAGTTTGAAAAGGTACATCTTCGACCAAACATTATTTTTGGTCTGGGAAAAAGATTTACATCCTTCCACCCATCTCCTCATGAAGCCGGGGG
Organism: Allium cepa; assembly: GCA_030765085.1. Lineage (NCBI taxonomy): Eukaryota > Viridiplantae > Streptophyta > Magnoliopsida > Asparagales > Amaryllidaceae > Allium > Allium cepa. The sequence continues at coordinate 29,379,991 of CM060935.1, forward strand.
GACAGCGCACATAGAACCACTCTCGTTTATACTGGGCAAACTTGCTCCATGCCCCAGTTAAGATTTGGCATTTGTTGTGCGCTTGAGAAACATGAAGGATGGGTTATCCGACCATCTCTTGATGCGATAGATGTATTGGATATCGTCGGAAGTCGGAAGCCTTAAGAAGACATTCATGAAGAGGATGCAAGTGTCGTATATGAATGCGTGGCTGTTCAGATGCAGTTGCGATGGGGCAATCTCGATATACAGCAACATGTCTCAAAGAAATGAGTTGAATGGCGGCACACTGCCAACACAGCACATGAATCTGTTTTAAGATGTATATCTGACTGGGGCAAGTGCGAAGAATCATGCCTCGATGTAACTAACACGTTGTCGAAGGGGATTCCATGGACAGAGCATATCCGATGCAGTGTACTTTCATTAATCTTCGAGGCATGTGTATCAACTGGGTCATCTAAGAAAATTACTGCCTCCATAGCGTTGGGAGCAAAGTCGACAGATGTCGTCGTAGGGCTTGGTAAGTCTTGAGCAGGGGTAGTTGATGAATTTGAAGTTCCTACAACTTCTTGTCGAGAGGATGGCCCAGGTCTGTCCGAGATCGTAGCGGAGCTAGATTTCCTAGACATCTCTAATGAAGATTGAATCAGACAAGGCACCTGTTTGAACTATACTTGAAAAACAATCGACATTAGACTTAACAACATAAATATTCCCCACGTGTGGTGTGTGAACTAGTGCGATCCTTCAAATGTAAGTGCCGAGCAGTGAAAAGACACTGAATTGGTTAAATAAGTCTAAGCTTTGAATTGTCGTCTTTGAAGACCTTCATCGCTGACCATCTACGAAAGCTTGTCGTAAGACGGTTTATATTTTGAACTCGACATCGTCACTGCATTTGAAAGGTTATTAACTATTAAGCAAGTTGAAGTCCAAGTTTTCATTTGTCTAAACACGAGATTTATCAGTCCGGATTATCTGATATGCTTTGTTGTTTGAGTCTGTCCTTGTTCATTATCCTATGTTCACGCATAAAACGTGTGTTGAGTCAATTGTGCATTAGGTTCGACTGATGTTGCTGTTGTACACCACCCTCCTACCTAATCTCTTCATCGTTCGGCATTCAACTAGTCATGCCGAACCTAAAATTATGCCGAGCCACCTCGCTCTGCATTCTATCCTCAACATCAACACTCACCTACCACTCATCATCACCGTTTGACATGCGGCAAGACATGCCGAGCCGCATACATGTCGAGCCATGCCGTTCGACGCGCCACTCTCCCAACTATCCTCTTCATCGTTTGGCATAAAGGAGTCATGCCGAACCACATTCACGGCGAGCAGCATCGCTCGGCATTCTACCCAGCTCCTACTTCACCTCTACTTTCCCTCCTACCTAGTTCGCATGAGGTAATCATGCCGAGCCGTGGCCATGTCGAGCCGCACCGCTCGGTACACTAAACCTTAAACTTTATGGTACTTCCCCTCCTTCGCTCGGCATAAGGAAGTCATGCCGAGCCACCTCAGTACGTCTTCCACCAACTTTCTCCTTCAAGCATCTGTATCATCCTCTTCTCTCCTCCACTCCGCCTAGCCTAAAACTCCTTTAAGATACCCACACTTCGCCCTTAACTCCTCCTGCTCCACGCGATTAAAAATGACCTCGATTCTGCAGTGATTCACGAGTTCGAATCTTGTGCAAGGTTTCCTATTCAAGGTAAAGTGTTTCAGGGAGTGGTTTTTGCCTAAAAAGTGAAAGAAGACTCGGGGAGATTCTGGAGTAAGGAACGCATTTTCAATTTGGATCGACTGGTTGGGGAAGGAAGTGAGGCAACGTATGATGTTTGAGAAGGGGAGAGTAGGTAATTCTCTGAAGTCTGTTAAGATCCAAAGTTCTTAAGTACTGAAAAGCAGAGGTAAAAGTAAAAGGGAGAAGAAGAATGAGGATTAGCTTATATAGGGAGATGAGAAGACGAAGGGACCGCAACCGATAGAACCCGTCAAAACACTTCCCTCGTTCGGCATTCAGGTCTTTTGGCATTTGTATGTCGCTCGGCATTTGTATGTCGCTCGGCATTTGTATGTCGTTCAGCATGCATTGCCTCAATCGCATTAAGAATAAGGGCTCAAAGCAAGGCATGGAGAAATCAAGATTCAAATCGTATCATGCTCATCCACATGATACACTTTGGGGGGGCAAGTGTTACCCAGTGGCTTGATCAGGTAAATAGAGACTTGAAGTGGAACCCTCGTTCGGTATAGGGAGGTCTTTCGACAATCGACCTCGCTTGGCATAACAGGGTCGTTCGGCATAACTGGGTCGACCGGCATTCCAGCATTGACCAGCATTCCAGCCTCATTCAGCAACCTGCCTCGTTCGACGTGAAGCCCCGGTTGGCATTCAGTCTCGACCGGCATGAACCTCGTCCGGCATTCAGTCTCGACCGACATGAATCTCCTTCGGCGTATAGTCTCGACCGACATGAACCTCGTTCGGTATTCAGTCTAGTCCGACATGAACCTCGTTCGGCATTCAGTCTCGACCGGCATGACCTCGTTCGGCATTCAGTCTCGATCGGCATTCTTGCCTCGTTCGGCATTCGTGCCTTGTTCGTCATTCGTGCCTCGTTCGGTGTTCCAGCCTCATTCGGCATTCCAGCCTCGTTCGGCACATGACCTCGCTCGGCATAAGCATGCTTCTCGGCATCTACCCTTGATCGGCGTCGGATCTCGTTCGGCCTACACATTTCACTCAACATACTGCCTCGTTCGGCTTGGAGACATGGCTTGGCATTTGCCGCTCGGCATTTGTCGCTCGGCACACAGAAGTCACTCATTTTAGGCCGAGATATTTTGCTACTAGGCCCATCAGGGAAGTCCAACCCATCTTCGTCTATAAATAGAGAGGCAGGGCACAGTGAAAGGGACCTTTTTTTGAGAACACCGGAGAGATTCTACCGCATTCAAGACTCATTCAAGATTTATCATTTTTACTTAGCAGTTGTATTCAAATAGTTGGTGTACGGATTGTATCTGTAACCAGTTGTTAAGTAAAGCAATAAATATTAACTTCAAAGTGGACGTAGGCAATTACGCCGAACCACTAAAAATATGATGTTCTTGTTTTCTGCATTTAATTTAGCATATTGTTCTCTGTTTAACTTTAAGTTCTTCATTAATCTCTCTACACAATCTCTCTGAATGGTGTTAGTGACCAATTCTGGTGCTAACGGTTTTAAATCATGAAAAACTAGTTGAAATGTCAACTTAAAATAAAATAACACAAAAAGCCCAGAAATGTTGTAGTAGATTAAGGACAACATTGATAAGTGCTGTAGAAAGTTCTGGACAGAGAACACTTCGAAAAGCCTCGAAAGTTTGACCTATTTTCTCTATATAAACGATCGATTTAAGGCCTGCTTTTTTATAATAAGATTATGCTTATATTGGATAATAACTATGAAAAAAACATCCTTAAGTATTTCTTTTAAAATTACATTTAAAATTCCCATAAACATGGTATTTTTCAAAGTGCATATATAGCGACTATTTCCTTCTAGCCTTTTCAACTTCGTTCAACTAGTTCTTTAACTTTTTAAAACTTTATGTTTTTATAACAATAAGTATGCATATTTTACTTATTAAAACAACAATGATACCCCTAAGTATGTATTACAAAATTAACTTTAAAAATAGCCAAGCATAAGGCATTTTCAAAGTACATCCATAGCGATCTTTTTTCTATAATTTTTACAACTTTTTTCAATAAGTTCTACAACTTTCCAAACTATTTATTTACAATCCCATACACCATAATATGGTTAAAGGACAACCAAATTTTTTTATGTCATAATATATTAACGAACGACCATTTTAACACAAGTTAAAGACATAGGATTTTGAAGGGCACTTATAGCGACTATTCTCGCTTCAAACATAATTAGACTTAATACACAATCACAAAAATCATGTAATCGCAAAGCCAAGACCATGATACATGATGTATAGGGTAAGGACCCACTATTTCGGACCATTCACATCGACAATAAAACCACACATGTTGGACTTGAATAATTCAGAACAGTAGATTGTAATATAATTTGGAGCAAATAAAACCAATCACAAACATGGATAATGAGAATAACTCGCAGCAGAAATAAAATAACCGTAGTAGTTCATGAAGCTACTACAAACATGGTCTTAAAAAATACCAGAGTCCGAAAATAAATACAATAGAAATCCCAATAAATATATCCACTAATACATAAGCTGAATAGAAATAACTGAATGGAAAGAGATGACAACTAGATAGATAGATAATCTCCAGCAAATCCCCTAACTCCATAATATGAAATCCAAAGCCGATACTCAGGCTGACCCAAGTGTAAAGAAAAATACAAAACACTTGAGTCAGGACATGCGTACTTATACAATGTAAACCAACTCAAGTGGACTATAATAGAAATGCACAAGTAATTTAAAGGATGCTTGGGACCTCCCTTCCTTTAAGGATCAGTTAAACTATCTACTATGTAGTAATATACGCTATTATAATAATGTCTAAAGGTAAATGATATTATATTTTTAAAAATAGCATTAAGGCGTTACATTTTCCACCTTAACATATTTTATAGTGCAAATAGTCAATATAGTATCATAGTCCCTCCTGATCGGGAAGCCACCAGAGGATACTCCATAGGTACGACACAAATCAAACATGTAGTAAAGCATGCTAGAGTAGGTAACACAGCACCACTAGGCAATGCCAGGGTAAATATACCAATTACACTTTCGGACCAGTGGTAACGCATAACCGCAGCTACTGCCCACCTCGAGCCACACTCCCAAAAAAAAAAGGTGTGCACCATATCAATCACAAAGTAATAAAATGGTATACGAAGGAGTGTGTCCGATCAGAGGAGCTACCTCATTAGCCATTCAATTGCTCTTGTTTTAGCCACCTTATGCCAAATCACGAGAGTCAAGTCCACGTATATACCTCCATAGAACATCTCCATAATCCTACTTCATTCTGAAATCTCCACTGCGTACACGGCTGTTAAAGTGGTTTTCGGAGTTGGCAGAGAGTATGACAACTTCCGATCCCAGTCTCTTTAACAACCAAACGTTATTATAACCCATGGTTATATTTATTTCAAATGGTTACATTTCAAAACAAACATTTCTATTTCAAAAACCATTTAAAACAAATGCTATTACTCTACCAAAAATAATATCCATTTCAAAATGGTAATATTTCCAAATCAATATATTTAGTCATAGCACTTTAAAAATGTAATGATTTAGAAATCATAACACTTTAAAAATGTGATAATTTAGAAATCATAACACTTGAAAAATGTGGGCCCCTATATAATAGCATTTCAAAATGTTATCTTTTAAAAATACAGCATTTTTAAAACATAACCTAAATTAGTATAACATTTTTAACAATATGACTTCAATAGCATAGCATTTTGGAAATGCTACCAATTTGACTATAACATTTTAAACATCAATTCTTCGATTTAAAATCATAGTTGTTTATTATACAAAACATATCCATTTTATAAAATAAATTCTATCACTATTACTAGGTTAGATTTAAAAATCCATATTAAATAAAATTTAATTATTAAGTTATTTATCATAGATAAAAATTTTAAATTTGGTTTTTAAACCAATAATTTACTTTTAAAATCTTAACTTATTGGAACCAATATATATTATTTAAAAATCAATTTGGATCAAAATTTTGTTAAAATTTCATATATTTAAAGATTCAAAATAATTAATAATTTTTGAAAAGTATTATTTTAAAATTAACCATGGGTCTGTATAATATTTTCTAACCTACGTCAAGTGACACGGATATGTGTCATTTCAATCCATAAAATATAAAATTCCGGGTTCAATCGTTTCGAACTCGCAATCCCAAGTCAAATAAAATAAAAATCGCTTGAGCCTATCATTTCAGTTCATAATGATTTTTCCCTATTCTAAAGTCCATTCGGGTATGTATCATTTCAACCCATAAGTATTTTATACTAACAGGGAACTTGTAGTGTGAGAAACAGAAATGAAATAAATAGTATCGCATATCGTATCATATCAGGTGATGTAACAGGCATTTAATCAGCTTATAACATCATATAATGTCATGTAATAAGCATATATGAACTTAGATCACCATAGCATATCAACTACTACACATTCACAAGTCATTGTTTCACAATTATGTAAGTATGAAATGTCGAGAGTGATAACTCCCCTTCTAAAGCAAGAGATGAAAATATGAGACACGCAACCAAACTCTGAAAAGCACGACAAAGGACGAACTAGATTCAAGTAGATGGAGAGCCAAGATCCAAGTCTTGCAAACAAATGAAATACAACATATATAAGTACACATTATACAAAAGAATATGAATCAAAACAATGCACAATATGAATCAAAATGAAGTAAATTTGGCTTAACCAAGGCAAGTGGGCTCGGCCACTTTCAAAATAGGCTAGACCGTTATCAAAATGGCTCGGCCATGATTTATTTTAAAGCATATATGTTCGACCAAGGCAAGCAAATAGGGTGCGGCTAGGGGATGTGAAGAGATGGCATAGCAAAAGACATTAGGAAGGCAAAAGGTCAATGGTCATGATGGCTTTGGGTTCGACCCTATGCTAGGATGGTTCGACCATGGTGCTAAGGAATGGATTAGGTCATGGCACCTGAAATGGCATGGCTTAGAGATGCTTTTAGTCCCGGCAAGGGGATGGAAGGTGTGGAATTGGTGGTGGCCGATGCCAGTGAAGAGGAAGGTGATTATGTAGAGGGCTCGGCTGGGGATTTCATGGCATTTTTGGTGGTGATTTGGATCAAGGAGGTCACGACACTTGGTGGGCATGGTGATGAGGTGGTAGAGGCCAAGCATAGGTGGTGATGAGGAGAAGGTGTGATCAGATTAGGTAGCATGGTGATAGTGGTCGTACATGCTTGAGGAGAAACATAAAATAGAGAACGAAAAGAGGAAGAAGGAGATAGAACTTACTATAAAGTTTTTGTTCAGAAAGTTGCAAAATGAGAAAGAGGCGAAGGAAATAGTGTTTTGTATGACTTGGTCTAGGAATGGACATCTTTTCAATTTGAAAAGGAACACAAATGTCCATTAGGAAATTCAAAGCCCAAATACAAAGCCCATTCCACGAACAAGCTCAAAACCCAATAAAAAATCAAATCCCAAACAAAATAGAAAATTAGAAAATAAAATAGAAAATAGAGAATTGAAAATAGAAAATAACAAATAAAGTACTGAAAGTAACCGCGTTAAAACGCTAAATTTTATCAGAATTAAAAAGTATAAAAAAGAATTTGATGAAACAAAAAGGAGAAAGAATAACAGAATCAAATTCAACTTCAAAGAAAAAGATTGGAAATTTAAAATTCAAATTTAAAAAATTTCAATTGAAAATCAAAATTTGACCAAAGTTGACCAAAACATAAAATTTTCAAAAAATCATTATTTTATTTTATTTGGAAAAATAATCACTAAAAAATCCAGAAATTCATTGGAGAATCCCAAAATTCCAATTTTTAAATGATTTAAAATCAAATTTCAAATAAATTGAATTAAAATATTTATTAAAATTATGGGTTGTTAAACTCTCCCCCACTCAAAACTTTTCGTCCTCGAAAAGGAATGAGACACGAAAACAAGGAAAGATAAGATAGAAAATCAAATACTACCTGAAATAAACAATTTCGGATTCAAAGCACGCATGCTCTCCTCCGTCTCGCAGGTATAGTCTCGATCATCTGTACTCCACTGCATTTTTGTCAGGTTGATAGATTTCCTTCTCAACTACTGCATAACTCTATCAATAATATGAAGCGGCTTCCTCTCGACAGTAAGGTTTGGGTCAATGTCCAAACTCTTGAGAGCAGAAGGCTGAGTAATCAAAGATGGATCATGCAGATACAGACGAAGATGCGAAAAATGGAATACGTTATGCACTCTAAAAAACTTCTCAGGAAAATCAAGAAGATAAGCTAAAGAACCAATCCTCTCTAAGATACGGAAAGTACCAAAAAACCTAGGTGCAATCTTCCCTCTCCGACCAAACCGAATCACATTCCTTAATGGAAAGACCTTAAGGAAAATTCGATCACCAACAGAAAACTCCAAAATCCACCTATGTCGATCAACGTACTTCTTATGCCTATCCTGAGCACTCCTCATCTTTCTCTTAATCTCCTCAACCTTCTTAAAAGCCTCCAAAATCATATCAGGATCAAGAACCAAACGATTACCTAATTCAATCCAGTAAGACGGAGATCTAAAGGTCGTCCATAAAGAGCAGCAAACAGAGACATTGCAATACCAGCCTGAATTCAAAGACGAAATGAGATAGATAAAAGATTAAGATAAGATTAAAATAGAAGAGTGAAATATACCTGATAACTGTTGTTATATATGAATTCAACAAGTGAATATGATCTTCCCAAGATCTTCCATAATCAAGAACACAAGCACGACGAAGATCCTCGAGAATCTGATTCACTCTTTTCGTTTGATCGTCGGTCTATGGATGGTAAGCAGTGCTCAGATTCAGATGAGTACCCAAAGATTCCTGAAAAGCTTTCCAAAAATGACTGGTAAAGATAGGATCTCTATCGCAAATAATACTGATAGGAACACCATGGAGATGAATAATCTCCCTCATATAGATCTCAAACAAACTAGAAGTAGAATGGGTAGACTTGATCGGAATGAAATGAGATGACTTGGTCAATCTATCCACAATAACCCAAATACTCTCATTACCCCTCCTAGTCCTCGGTAACCCGTTAATAAAATCCATAGAAACCTGTTACCATTTCCAATTGGGAACCTCAAGGGCCTGTAATGAACCAAGGGTCTTCTGATGATTGGCCTTAACATGCTGACAAGTCGCACACCTATTAACAAAGATAGATATATCTCGCCTCATACCTCTATACCAATAAAGCTTCTTCATATCCTGATACATCTTCGTCACATCAGGATGAATAGAAGTCTGGATCGATGATTCTCTCGAAGTAACTCTTGCCTCAATCCATCGACATTCAGGACACAATTTCGATTATTAATCTTCAAAATCCCTCTATCATCAATCTGAGCTCCACTACTATCAGGACTACTACCACCAACCCTATTACGAACATTCTCCTTGATCAATATAACAATTCTATCCTCATCTGTCTTATCAATAATATGATCCAAAAGAGGAGAAGAAGAAACAACAAGCTGACACAACATAGACTTCTTCCGACTCAAAGCATCGGCTATAACATTAGCCTTCCCAGGGGTATAACTAATGTCGAGATCATAAGAAGCAAGGAACTTAAGCCACCTAACCCGATGCTGATTCAAATCCGTTTGGGTGAAGATATACCTCAAAGACTGATGATCAGTAAAGAGCTTAAACTTAGCACCTAAAAGTTGATGCCTCCAAAGCTTCAAAGAAAAAACCACAACAAGCAATTTCAAATCATGAGCTGCATAATTGGCTTCATGGGTCCTCAACTGGCAACTGGCATAAGCAATGACCTTCCCATCCTGCATCAGAACAGCTCCCAAACCCTCATGACTAGCATAAGTGTATACGTTAATCCCTCATTTCCATTTGGAACGGTAAGCAATGGTGTGGAAGTAAGCTTACGCTTTAACTCATTGAATGCAGCTTCACACTTATCATTCCATATAAAACATTTTTGTGAGTCAAAGTAGTGAGAGGTGCAGCAATCTGAGCAAGATTCTCAATGAATCTCCAATAATAACTGGCAAGGCCAGAAAGCTACGAATATCAGATGAAGTCCTAGGAGTTTCCCAATCCTGCAACAGAATAGGGAGAAATAAGGACCATAGAAAAGATAGAATGATCAAATTACAGAAAGAGAAGAAAAGAAATACATACATTGATCGCAGTGATCTTGACTGGATCAACAGAAACTCCATTACTAGAAACAATATGTCTGAGAAATCGGACTTCATCCTTCCAGAAATGGCATTTCGAGAATTTAGCCTTCAATTGATGATTTCTAAGAGTCACTAGAATAAATTTCAAATGCGACTCATGCTCATCCCTTGACTTAGAGAAGATAAGGATATCATCAACAAAGACTAGAACAAACTTGTTAAGCACATCATGAAAAACACGATTCATCAAATCAATAAAGAAATCTGGGGCATTAGTCAAACAAAAAGGCGTAACTAACCATTCATAGAAACCATTCTCAGTATGGAAAGAAGTCTTGGGAATACTTTCCTCAGGCACTCTAAGCTGGTGAAAACCTATGGCAAGATCAAGCTGAGAGAAAAAAGTAGCTCTATGGAGCTGATCGAACATATCATTGATGCGAGACATAGGTTATCTGTTTCTCATAGTGAGCTTGTTCAGTTCCCTGTAATCATCACACATCCTTAAAGAGCCATTGGACTTAGTGACGAAAACCGCTGCTGCTCCCCATTCGAAATGGCTAGATCTAATTAGACCGTTGGTGAACAAGTCCTCAATTTGCTTCCCTAACTCAACCTTCTCATGGGGTGCCATTCTTCTAGGAGGAAGAACCACAGATCGAGCTCCAGAATTAAGATCAATGCGGAAGTCGATTTCTCTCTTAGGAGGTAAAGAAGTGACTTCGCCAAATACATCAGAATAGAGATTAACCACAGGGGTCGAATGAATATCACCAGGAGAAGAATCAAGAGAATAAATAAAGCTGCCAGCAAAATCCTGAGGCAAACGACACAGAATCACCAAAGAATTACCAAAATCATCCATAAGAGAAATAGTTTGGGTTTTACAAGAGATAAAGGCTTCATGCCTCTTCAGCCAATTGCCTCCAAGCAATAGATCGAAAGCATCAAAACCCAGAACATAGAAATCACCAGAAAAATGATAGCTAGTATAGAAGAGTTTCACCCTTCTACAAATCCTACTAAGGTTCGTAGGACCACCAATAGGATTTTTAACACACAAAGGTTCAGAAGCATACTCAAGAGAAAGGAGATGTTGTAACTTATCACATAGATCCATAGAAATAAAGCTATGGGAAGCTCCAGTATCGAATAGAACACGCACAGGAAAATTATACAGAGAAAAAGTGCCTTAAAGAGAACCTTGGGTATCACTAAGAGCAGGAGCAGGTGCAAGATGAGTAGGTGAAGAAGCAGAGGTAACAGCAAAGATACCAAAGGGATTGCCCTTCTGCTAAGTGGGGCAATTATACTTGAAATGGCCATGCTGTAAACAGATATGGTAGAGATTACGCCAGTCAACTGAGCTGGAGGAACAATAGCACCAACTGAAGTAGGGAAACTATTGGCATAATGTCCCTTCTGATCATACTTGAAGCAGGTAATGGAAGATAGGTCGATAGGCTGCCTCTGAGAAGAAGAAGATCCTAAACATTTAGTCTTGTTCCAATTCTTCTTCTGCTGATGAAAGTTAGGCTTTCACTTCTTAGGATTACCAAAGAAAGGCTGAGATGAAGTGGCACAAGCAACATGAGGATCCTCAGAAGTAGGATTCTCATGTCTAATGGCCATATCCATTAGACTAGTGAAAGGGCTATGCACATGAGAGATGAGACGATCATAATACTCCGGGCGAGCACCAGCTATGAACTTCTCATTCTTCTTGAAAGGAGTGTCAACCAGGTTAGGGCCAAACTTAGAAAGTTCATTGAACTTCCTCTCATACTCAGCAAATGACATATCACCCTGCTTAAGATCCATGAACTCCAGATAAAGCTGAGACTTCCCTGCCTCAGGCATCCACTTTACAAAAAAAGCATCCCTAAAGCACGATAATGAAAGATAAGAAAGATTTCAAAAGAGAAACTGAATCAGATTCAAAAATAACACAAAAAGATACCTAAACTGCCCCTAAGAAATGTCAGCATCAACAGTGTAAGCTGTAACGGACTCTCACCAATTCAAGGGTGCTCCCTTCAACTACCAAGCTGCCAACTGCCGCTTCTGAGCATTAATGATCTCAAGAATGGAGAAAATCCTCTCCAATCCCCTCAACAACTGCTGAGCCTCGATAATGCTCTGTGATCCGGTAAACTCGGTACTACCAAGCTCGGTGTATTCCTTACAGAGAATAGGGAACCTAATGGGTGCAACAGGCTCAAGAACTAGGGCAACACCACACCCCTACCTTTGGCCTTCCTACGATTCGTCCTGTAAAATTCAAGAATGAATTTTAGGACAAAGGAAATTGAGAAACAAAGACAAGATTAGATGAGATAAGATAAAAATAAGATTCACCAGAATGAATGTCCTAATCAATGAAATTTCTAACAAGATGGATAAGGAAACGGAAAAAGTTAAGAAAAAATAAATTTCAAAACAAGAAAGGTTTATATCAAAATAATCTTTGAAAATCCCTTTTAAAATTAGTTGAAAATCATTTTATACTTTAAAATACGTTCTCTCATAAAGAAATGATTCAAAATTGGTTTCACACATTCTAGGGTATTTCGACCCTATCTCTAATGAGTTTTTTGCTCCGCAGGCTAAGGTTTGCCTAAAACCAAAGTTGTGATACCAAATGTAACGACCCACTATTTCGAACCATTCAACTCGACAATAAAACCACACATGTCGGACTTGAATAATTTAAAATAGTAGAATGTAATATAATTTACAGCAAATAAAACCAATCACAGACACAGATAAATCAGAATAACTCACAGCGGAAATAAAATAACCATAGTAGTTCATGAAGCTACTACAAACGTAGTCTCAAAATCAAGTACAAAATACCAGAGCCTGAAAGTAAAGACAATAGAAATCCCAATACCTATATACACTAATACATAAGCAAAATAGAAATAACTGAATGGAAATAGATGACAACTAGATAGATAGATAATCTCCAGCGAATTCTCTAGCTCTAGAAGATGAAATCCAAAGATGATACTCAGGCTGACCCGAGCGTAAGGCAAAACACAAAATACTTGAGTCAGGACATACATACTTATATAATGTAAACCAACCCAAGTGGATTGTAATAGAAATGCATAAATAACTTAAAGGATGCTTGGGACCACCCATCCTTTAAGGAACTGTTTAACTATCTACTATGTAGTAATATACGCTATTATAATAATTTCTAAAGGTAAAGTATAATATATTTTTGAAAATAGCATTAAGGCGCCTTAACACGCTTTATTGTGCCAATAGTCTATACGGTATCATAGTCCCTCCTGATTGGGAAGCCACCAGAGAAAACTCCATAAGTACAACACAAATCAAACTTGTAGTAAAGCACGCTAGGGTTGGTGACACGGCACAACTAGGAAATGCCAGGGTAGATTTACCAATTACACTTCCGGACTGGTGGTAACGCATAACTGCAGCTACCGCCCACCTCAAGCCACACTCCTAAAAATCAAAGGTGCGCACCATATCAATCATAAAGTAATAGAATGGCATAGGAAGGAGTGTGTCCATCAAAGGAGATACATCGTTAGCCCATCAATTGCTCCTGTTTTAGCCACTTTATGCCAACTCATGGGAGTTGGGTCTACGTATATACCACCATAGAACATCGCCACCATCCTACTTCATTCTGGAATCTCCATCGCGTACGCGGTTGTTAAAGTGGTTTCGGAGTTAGTAGAGAGTATGACAACTTCCGATCCCGGTCTCTTTAACAACCAAACGTTATTATAACCCATGGTTATATTTATTTCAAATGGTTACATTACAAAACAAACATTTTCGTTTCAAAAACCATTTAAACCAAATGTTATTACTCTACCAAAAATAATATCCATTTCAAAATGGTAATATTTCCAAATCAATATACTTAGTCGTAGCACTTTAAAAATGTAATAATTTAGAAATCATAACAGTTTAAAAATGTGATAATTTAGAAATCATAACACTTGAAAAATGTGACCCCTGTATAATAGCATTTCAAAATGTTATCTTTTAGAAATACAGCATTTTTAAAACATAACCTAAAGTAGTATAACACTTTTAACAATAAAACTTAAATAATATAACATTTTGGAAATGCTACCAATTTTACTATAACTTTTTAAACATCATTTCTTAGATTTAAAATCATAGTTGTTTATTATACAAAACATATCCATTTTATAAAATAAATTATACCACTAATACTAGGTTTGATTTAAAGCTCCATATTAAATCAAATTTAATTATTAAGTTATTTATCATAGATAAAATCTTTAAATTTGGTTTTAAAACCAATTAACTTATAAAATCTTAACTTATTAGAAACAATATATATTATTTAAAAATTATTTAAATCAAAATTTATTTAAAATTTCATATATTTAAAGATTCAAAATACTTAATAATTTTTTTGAAAACTATAATTTTAAAATTAACCATGGGCCTGTATAATATTTTCTAACCTAGACCAAGTGACACGGATATGTATCATTTCAATCCGTAAAATATAAAATTATGGGTTCAATCATTTCGAACCCCCAATCCGAAGTCAAACGAAATAAAAATCGCTTGAGCCTATCGTTTCAGCTCATAATGATTTTTCCCTATTCTAAAGTCCGTTCGAGTATGTATCATTTCAACCCATAGTGATTTTATACTAACAGGGAACTTGCAGTGTGAGAAATAGAAATAAAATAAATAGTATAGCATAGCATATCATATCAGGTGATGTGACATGCATATAATCAGGTTATAACATCATATAATGTAATGTAATAAGCATATATGAACTTAGATCGTCATAGCATATCAACTACTACACATTCACAAGTCATTGTTTCACAATTATATAAGTACGAAATGTCGAGAGTGATAACTCACCTTCTAAAGCTAGAGGTGACAATGTGAGGCACACAACCAAACTCCAAAAAGCAAGAAAAAAGCACGAACTAGATTCGTGTAGATGGAGAGCCAAGATCCAAGTCTTGAAAAAAAATGAAATACAACATATATAAGTATACATTATACAAAAGAATATGAATCAAAACAATGCACAATATGAATCAAAATGAAGTAAAATTGGCTCAACCAAGGCAAGTGGGCTCGGCCACTTTAAATATAGGCTAGACCATCATTAAAATGGCTCGGCCATGATTTGTTTTGAAGCATATATGTTAGGCCAAGGCAAGCAAATAGGGTACGGCTAGGGGATGTCAAGAGATGCAATAGCAAAAGACACTACGAAGGCAAAAGGTCAATGGTTATGATGGCTTTGGGTTCGGCCCTATGCTAGGATGGTTCGGCCATGGTGCTAAGGCATGGATCAGGTCATGGAACCTAAAATGGCATGGCTTGGAGATGCTTTTGATCATGGAAAGGTGATGGAAGGTGTGGAATTGGTGGTGGCCATGGCTGGTGAAGAGGACGGTGATGATGTAGAGGGCTCGGCTAGGGTTTTCATGGCATTTTTGGTGGTGATTTGGATCAAGGAGGTCACTAAACTTGGTGAGGATGGTGATGAGGTGGTGGAGGCCGAGCATAGGTGGTGGTGAGGCAAAGGTGTGGTCGGCTTAGGTGGCATGGTAATGGTGGCCAAACATGCTTGAGGAGAAACAAAAAGAAAAGAGAATGAAAAGAGGAAGAAGGAGATAGAACTTACTGTAAAGATTTTGTTTAGAAAGTCACAAAATGAGAAAGAGGAGAAAGGAAGAATTTTTTCTACGGCTTGGTCTAGGTATGGACATCTTTTCAGTCTGAAAAGGCACACAAATGTCTATTAGGAAATTCAAAGCCTAAATACAAAGCCCGTTCCACAAACAAGCTCAAACGCCAATAAGAAATCAAAGCCCAAACCGAATAGAAAATTAGAAAATAAAATAGAAAATGGAGAATAGAACTAGAAAATAGAAAATAACAAATAAAATATTGAAAATAATCGCGTGTAAAACGCTGAATTTTATCAGATTTAAAAAGTATGAAACAGAATTTGACGAAACAAAAAGCAGAACGAATATCAGAATCAAATTCAGCTTCAAAGAAAAAGATTGTAAATTTAAAATTCAAATTTAAAATTTTCAACTGAAAGTCAAAGTTTGGCCAAAGTTGACCAAAATATAAAATTTTCAAAAAATCATTATTTTATTTTATTTGGAAAAATAGATATAAACAAAATCTAGAAATTCATTGGAAAATTCCAAAATTCCAAATTTTAAATGATTTAAAATCAAAGTTTCAAATTAATTGAATTAAAATATTTATTAAAAATATGATTTGTTACATATAGGGTATAGAAGTGATGATACATAATATAGAGTTGTCAACTACTACCAAAAGTAAGTAAGGTCCAAAAGTTATTACCCTAATCAGTTAACTTTACATTAAACTTTATATGTAAATAACAAACATATATGCACACACACACACACACATTTAATAGTGAGTAAATTCACATAAGTCAATGTTAAACCAAGCAAAACCACATAAGCATAGAGAACCTTTTCCTACCATCACAAAACAATCAAATCTTCTACCTTTAGTCTTCATAAGCACTTGACCATGTTCCTTCTCCTTAAACTGCTCATGGCTTAGGGAAGATTTCCCATTATCTCTATCTTCTTTCATCTATGACTTGAGATTAATAGATTTTATGGTGATTTGCAGCCTTGGTTAAAGTTTGGGAGGATTCAGATGCGCTTTGATGTGATTTGAGAAAGTTAAAGATGAGAAAAGGACAATGAAGACATCGTTTTTATGTGTTTTATTTTGCAAAGCGTTTGTGAAATAGATGAAGTGATTAACAAGTGTAAACAAGAGGTCACTATCCCCTTGTGCCACCTCTCATTTCTTGCAAAAGAATCCCTCCTTCATGTGCACATCACTTCTCCTTTCCTCCTCATTAATTTAGCCTTATGCTTTCCTGAACTACCGCTTTACTTAATTATCTCTTTCTAATCCTTCTAGAGGATTTTAATTAATTTTAACACAAAATCATTTTAGTTTCTAATTAATTACATATTAATATGTCAGGAAAGCACAACAAGTTCGAACAACTTTTACCAAATAAAAAGCTATTTATCGATAAAACTATTTTCGATCACATTTATTGATATTTCTTCAAACTATTTATTTTTGTCAATATTTTTCAAAAACATGTTTACAATCATTAGTAATTAGTTAAAAGGTGGTTGACAAGGTTGTTAAATCAATAAAATCATATTAAATCCAAGATTAAATTATTAAATAATTCATATATTTATATACGAAGTGTTCGAAATTCCAGGTCGTTACATTTCCTTTCCCTCCACCATTTAAAACATTTCGGACCTGAAATTCCAACATAACTAACACACAAGAAAGAAGCACTACTCAAAACTCAATAGTGTTCCAAATTATAAGTAAAAAAGGCTAGTGGTTTTCTCAAGTTCAAAAGCCTCCTCTTCACACAAGGACAATAAATAATCTACTAAGTATACCTTACGCTCAACAGTCTTAGATTATTACTTAGCTGATTGCTTGTGCTACATCATAAAAATCAAAGATTCCTTCCCTGAACCCTCATAATCCAAAAAAAATACTATGCATATACTTAAGCCTATATGATATGCATGGATCATCCATATATAATAGGTGATCTGTTCACTTGCTTCATCACACAAATTTCACTCCCAAACTAGTATAGATTAATTAACCTCTTGTATGTTGACTCCGATTAGGTTCCTTGATTAAAATAATGTTCTCCTTACATAGCCACATACTATGATAGAAAATATGGGGATCATACCAAGAACCTGTTTCAAGTGTTCGTCATGGAGAATTGAGTAAATCATATATTTGAATCTTGGATCAGGTGCTATCATGTAAATAAAATGATCTACATACAACTTACATATTTATCCTATTGGTTTCTTTACTACACCAATTTTTTTTTATATCACATTCATTTACACAAATACTATATATCATTTAATAATAAAATCATTTATGAACCATTTCGTAAAACATTGCTTGGAATTTATAAATATTTTACAAAGACATAACTTTATTTATAAAACATTTCATGAAACTTGTTATCCTGCCTTTTAGTAAGGCTATGATACCAAGGACTTGAGTAGTGACTGAAGATAACCGGTCGTGAAGATCGGTTATCTATAGGTTCACGATGGAAACAAAGCAAACTTGGTCTGAGTCCGGATCGAGCTACAATTAGCATGGGATGACAAGCAAAGCTATAAAAGGCAACATTCCAATTTTCAGGTTAATCGGAGTTTGTATGCTCAAATTATGGATCGACCAAGATCCATATGGAACACAACAACTTCGTATCCATCCATCATGACCCATAATTTCGTATCCATTAGGATCGATATGAAACAAGCACAAGTCCATCACTCAGCATCCATCCACTTTGCATCCATCAAACAATAGCGCCTCCCGGATCTATCATAGTTCATTTTTCCTACAGCTATCAATTAATATCGATCACACTTCTACACATTTTGTATTGATTGGCCAATCGATCGATATAAAGCAAGGAGCCAAGCATCAATATGAAACCATATGCAAGCATCGATACGAAGAACATAACCTTGGATGGATATAAAGGAAATATTCGAACTAAAGAAAACGATCTTTAGGCATGAAACATGGATCTCCATCGAATTCTCGCTTCTTGTCATCAATACGAAATCCATCGATATGCAAGCGTTGATATGAAGCCTTCGGTCAAACTGGAAATCCAATCTTGGAACGATCATAACTCAAAAACTACAAGTCCAAATGACATGAAATTTTCATAGAAGCTTTCTTATTTACTCAAGAGTGTCCATGATCGATCGCAGCTCCATTGGGTCATTCCTTGATCGATACGAATTGCACATGGATCAATCAGGGATCGACCACAAACAACCCCAGGTCGATCCGGTGGGCCCACTCACGTGTGAGAAGAGGTATTCCGAGGTTTGAGGGAGATATTTCCAAATCTACTCCTATAAATAACACCCCTACACCTGCTAAGAAAGGACTTTTGGAACTTCTACATTTTTACAATGCTGAAACTCCATTGTAACTCGAGTGTTAGTGATTTGTACTATTGTAACTCAGTTGAGTATCATCAATAAGCAACAAACTCTTCAAAGTGGATGTAGGCTACAACGTCGAACCATTATATACTATTATCTTTTTTCTATTTTTATTTTCTTTTCTTGGTGTGATTATTAGATTAGCCTCATTTTCCATTTAATTTCTTCATTCTAATCTCTTCAATTACATTCGACGAGTATTGTGCACAATTTTGGTACAAACACTTTAGTTATTTCATTGAGAAAACTCCATTTTTCTCCGATTCCATGGATTCCCTGCCACTATTGGATTGCTAAAATCTAAGGAGGAGATCTAGATGTTTCTTTCGATAGTTCCTTCCATTCTACTCAGAATGCCTCAGATCCAGGTAGAGCTACATTCATCATGGTGTGCACTAGCAGAACCGCTTCTAATGCTGTAGATCCAAAAGGAAGGGATAAGCAAAAACCCACACAGCTGACCACAATAGGCCCCATGTCTATTGGAGCTCAAGATCAACTTGGTCCAGTGACTAGAGAGGAGTTCCGGACCCTTATACAAGAGCTTACACAGAGCCTTTAGAAGCTCACTCCGCAGATCCGTGCCAACACGGAGCTCGCAAACCAACTGAACGAGGAAAGGCGAAGGAGACCTAGAAGGTAGCATACCTCTTATTCCTTGTCTGAAAGCTCAGCGTCCTCCGACTTCAATCACAGATCTGCACGCCGTCGGTTGGATGGATACTATGCAAAAGCCTCCAAGCACCAACTTGTTATGAATATCGGATAGGCTGGGATTGGTCCTTACATAGGGCATCAAGCTGGACCTTCCATCCAGAGAGGTGCATTTCATCATCACACCACTCATGACCATGCAACTGCTGCTGTCATTGATCTGGAAGCCGAGATCTAGAACCAACAGGATCCAACCCCTCGTCACCGCATCCATGCTTAGGATCCTCACTTCCATGAAGACCGAGTGCTAAGGAGGTGTGGAACGGACCACAAACAGCGACCGATTGCCCCCTTAACATGACACCCGACCATGCCTTGGCCCTGAAAGTCAAGGCCTCACAAATGACATTCCAACCATGATATACCAAATGATAAGAGAAAGTCAAGGCCTCACAAATGATGATTGGGGATTTTTAGGAGTCATACTCCATTCACCGATGATATTCTCTATACAGATTCGCCCCATCAATTTCGGATGCTGACCTTATCGGCGTAGGAAGGAAATTTAAATCCTAACCAGCATATCTTAAAATATGAATGGCTCATGAATGCCGCTCAAGCTTACGATGCGGTAAAATGTAGAAGCTTCCCTGTCTCCTTAAGAGGCATTACGACTACGTGGTTCACTTGTCTACCACCCAGATCCATTTAATGTTATGATTAGTAAGCTACCAAGTTTGTCGAGCAGTTCCATATGCATGCTACGAGACCGAAGGATGTCAAAACCTTATCCAGTATTACTCAAGCTCCAGGAGAAACTCTTAGGCTTTATCTGGAATGGTTCCATGTTGCTTATGCTGAGGTCAGCAATCCTAATGATAACTCTATTTTGATGGCATTGACTAAAGGCACCGATCCTGATTCCGATTTTGAAGATTGGTTGGCTGGGAAGACCCCCGCTTAGTTAGATCGTTTCGATGCTAAGGCAGCCTAGTTTTTTAGGAAAGAAGACGCTAGACGATCTAGGAAGTAGGATGTTGTGGGGCCCGGTGGTGAAGGCATTCAGAGCAATGTTGAATTAAAGCAAACCAGTGAGAATTCTAGTAAAGTATAATTGAACATACAGAACAAGCAAGGTCAGCAGAAGGGTAATGGAGGTTAGGGAAAGAAGAGAGACCCACATTGTGGGGGAACCGATATACTCCCTTAAACACTTCGCTGGAAAATGTTTATCTTCAAACTTGTAATATCGAACAGTATAAGGAGCCGGCTCCGAAACTGTTATCTGAGAATAAATTCAGACCAGGAAGTTTGTAGGTTCCACGATTGTTACGGCCATAATACTAATGAGTGTTGTCGTTTACAAGGTATCATCGAGAGATTAATCAAAGAGAGAAAGTTAGAACAGTTCGTTCGGGCACCACAGGATGGAGGCACGGGTCCGTCTAATCCAAATCAAGGTTAAGGCCAAGCGAGACATGAAGAACCCATGCATACTGGTGGGAGGATGTTAATTAATACTGTAAGTGTTGGTCCTCATCCGGCTGATTGGAGCTGGAAGGAAATGGAGTCATATGCCAGCTCGATTAGGCATGTGGATTTTGAATGTTGTAGTAATACTGATGACGGGTCCTCGGCAAGACAGCAGAGGACGACGATAGACGACATCGTTTTCAGAAATCATGATGCTGATAGAGTCGAGGCCCCACTATCAATCCATTGGTCATTTCGGCCCAAATAGGTCCTGCTTGGATAAAGAGGTTCTTAGTCGATAGCGGAAGTTCTATCAATATACTTTTCAAGCGTGCTTATGACCAAATGGGGTTGGAAGCGAAAGATTTGAAACCGTGTCAGTCATGTATACATGGCTTTAATGATAGTGCAACCATACCAGTTGGGATGGTAGAGTTACATATTGGGTTAGGTATTGGAGACATCCGGAGAGTCCGGATGTTAAAACTTGTTGTGTTGGACATACATTCCCCTTATAATGCTTTTTTGGGCCAATTGGCCCTTGCAGATTTCTGGGCAGCGATTTCACCTTGGTGTTTAACCCTGAAGTTCCCCACTAATAATGGGTTGGAGTGATACGTCGTGATCTTGAGGCTGGACGTTCCTGTTATGTTGTAGAGCTAGAGGATGCACAGCAGAAGGAGAAAGGAAAGGGCATAGAGGAATCTCCCTACGTCTATTTTTCAAAAAATTGACAACTAAAGCTTGATCCTAGGCTCGGGTGCCCCAACCAGTTCCTTAGGGACCTTGATTCCAAAGACAATAATGATGAGGAGGAAGTCAAAGATTACCAAGCTTCCCTGGCAGAATTGACGATCGATGTTCCCATCGACAATGATGACAATTCTAGAATGATAAAGGTCGGATCTCAATTCAGCCCTCAGATGAGACAGGAACAGGTTGATTTTCTCCAGGCGAACCTTGATGTGTTCTCTTTAACTCATTTAGACATATATAGATCTCGCCGAACATCGCGAGCCATGTGCTAAATATCGACCCATGGCACGTCCCGGTGAAACAAAAAAGGCGCAATATGGATCTAGAGAGATCTACTGCCATGAAGAAAGAAGTAGATAAACTCAAGACTAATGGGTTTATTCATTTATACTGGGAGTGGGTGTTGATCCAGTGCTTGTCAAAATGTCGAATGTAAAGTGGAAAAAATGTGTGAACTACTCAGGTCTGAACAAAGCCTGTCAAAAAGACAGTTTTCCTCTTTTCAGAATTAATCAACTAGTGGATTCAACAGCTGGACATGAGCTCTTATCTTTCATGAACGCATAATCCGGCTACAAGAAAATCCCGATGCACCTTATTGACCAGGAAAATACCAGCTTCGTCATTGATCTTGGACTATATTGCTACAAGGTGATGCCATTTGGACTTAAAATCGCTGGAGAAACTTATTGGAGGCTAGTGAATCGAATCTTTGCTAACTAGATTGGAAAAACCATGGTGGTGTACGTGAACAATATGCTCATGAAGTCGCAACTATTTATCAGTCACGTCAGTGATTTGGAAACAATGTTTAACATATTCTGACAGTACAGAATTGAAGCTCACTCCATTGAAGTGTCATTTTGGAGTTGCGTCAAGAAAATTCCTTGGATTCATCGTCAACACCAGAGGAATTGAAGCCAATCCTGAAAAAATCTAGGCGATTCAGAATCTCAAAACTCCTAGAACCATAAAGCAGGTGCAAAGCCTCAATGGGAAGGTGGTAGCTTTAAGCAAATTCATTTCTAAGTCTACGGACAAGTGCATTCCCTTTTTCGTTCTGATCAGAAAAGGAAAACGAAACTTCGAGTGGACAGAAGAGTTGGAGGGTGCATTCCAAGAACTAGTTCAGCATTTGACAACACCTCCTATTTTGTTGAATTCGGTTGATCGTGAGAGATTGTATCCCTATCTGACGGTTTCGACATATCAATCAGTGCTACTTTGATTCGAGAAGAGGATCGGATCCAACGATCGATCTATTATATCAGCAAAAGGTTAATAGGGGTAGAAAGGAACAACCCGAAGGTGGAAAAGCTGGCTCATTTTCTTATTATAGCCTTGAGGAAGCTCTGATCATAATTCTAGGCTCATTCGATCACTCTTTACACCGACTAGCCGTTACGACAGATCTTGACATGACCTGAGACGTCTGGTAGATTGCTTAAGTGGAATATCGAGTTGAGTCAATTTAACATCACTTATACACCAAGGCGAGCTATTCAAGGATAGGTTCTAGCAGACTTCATTGTTGAATTCACCATACTGAAGGACTTTCCCGAAGCTAGTGAATCTTCCAAGTATACATGGAAGTTATACACTGATGGTGCATCAAACGACCGTTGCTCGGACGTTGGAGTCGTACTTGAAACCCCAAAAGGTCGATCCATATGATATGCTTTGAAGTTTGACTTCCAAGCAACTGACAATGAAGCTGAGTGAAAAGCTATACTTGTTGGATTTAAGCTTGCTAATGACTTAGGAACTATTATTGTGATTTGTAATTGGTCATATGCTAGGTTCGAGGGGGATATCAAGCCATAGATTGGCTACCTACCCCACTCCGTTTCAAAAAGTGTTGAATCGGTTTGACTATTATGATATCCATTGTAGACCCCAAGAGCAAAATTGGAAAGCCAATTCTATAGCAAAACTGGCTAGCACTAGCGAAGCACAACAGATGGGACTCGTCCTAATAGAGGCACTTACTATTCCAGTATCGATCAAATGGAGAGAGACTAGGTGCACGAGACAACACCCTAGAGGGAGTCTTGGATGACTCCAATCATAATTATCTTGGGTATGGAGCATTACAGAAGTGAGAAAAGACAGGCTCTCTAGAAAGCTTCGCGATTTATTATATAGAGTGAAGTCCTGTACATGAGGGGATATTCTGTTTCTTTACCCCAGTGCATCACCCACGATCAGATCAAATGAGTGTTACATGATGTACACGAAGGAGAGTGTGGCGACCATACTAGGGGCCAAGCCCTTGCTAAAAAGATATTCAGATATGGATATTACTGGCCGATAGTGAATCGAGACGCATCAGATTATGCCAAGAAGTGTGATAGGTGCCAGAAACATGCCAGAATTACAAGAGCCCTGCCTACAAAAATTACTTAGATGATCAGTCAATCGATGTTTGCCATATGGGGCATTGATATAATAGGATCTTTACCCTTGGCCAAAGGTGGTGTGAAGTACGCCATCGTTGCAGTTGACTACTTTATGGGCGGAAGCCAAGCCCCTTGCTACTATCACAACGAAGAAAGTAATCAAATTTGTTGTATGCAACATCATTTGCAACTTTGGCCTCCCATATACAGCTGCAACTGATAACAGAGCCCAACTTGATAGTGCCAAGTTCAAAATTTTCTGTCAACGCTACTGCGTCCAGAAAAAGTTCTCAGCAGTAGCTCACCCTCAAGCGAATGGACAAGTTGAAGCTGTCAATAAAGTTATCAAGTCCATTTTGATGAAACGACTGGAGAAGGCTGGAGGTAAGTGGATCGATGATCTCCCCATGCCTTATGGTCATATCGAACTACCTACAAGTCCGCGACTGGCCATACTCCGCCTGCACTTTCCTTCATATCTAAAGTCCATATCCCTGTTGAACTAGAAGTACCTTCTCACCGTGTGACCTATATGATTCAGAGACAAATGCCATTTTACTCGCTGAATCTTTGGATTTATTGGATGAGAAGCGTGAAGAGGCTGATTTGAGGGCAGCCACACATCACAGTCGAGTCACCCCGGTTATACAATGCAAGTTCCAACCTAGAACCTTCGAAATTGGCGATCTAGTACTTAAATGAATTTATCTGGTCCCTTCACACATGAAGCCAATATGGGAAGGGTCGTATGTCATTGAGTTAAGAATTGGAGATGGCACTTTCAAACTATCAATTGTTGACGGTCTCACTCTACCGAGAGCATGGAACAAGGAGAGTCTTCGCCGCTATTACATATAACTGGCTTTTATTCATTTGGACTGCTTTCCTTTGAAATTTGTTTATGCAATTTTTGAATTTGAACTTGTAATAAGGCAACCGACTTTGCCGGACTTTCTTGTTTCAGCAATAAAGCGCAAACTCATAAAGCCAGATTGGCGGTTCTTTAAGTGCATTGTGCGATCGTCACGCTGTGTGAAGAGCTAAGTCCTATCCTACAGTGGGACTCATTCAAATAGGGAGTGATCGTGATCCGACTAGTCACTCGCTAATTGAAACCCCAAGCTCGGGGGCAAGCAACGATAAAGTAAAGAAGGATTGAAACACGACAATCCTCTAATGAACTCTAGCTCCCAAAGTGCGAGATGAAATGTAAACTCTAAAATCTGGTCTCAAGGAGGATGAATCCGTCCATCCACGACCTCACCTCAATCAAAGCTCGAAGAAGATAGACCCGTCCACCCACGACTTTTCCCTCATTCAATCTAGGCTCGACGAGGATGGATCCGTCCATCCACGATCTTGCCTCTTTCTAGGCTCGAAGAAGGTGGACATGTCTACTCATGACTTCACCCTCATTCAATCTAGGCTCGAGGAGGATGGATCCATCAATCCACGACCTCGCCTCTTTTAGGGCTCGAGGAAGATGGATCCATCCATCCACGAACTCGCCTCTTTCTAGGCTCGAGAAGGATGGATTCGTCCATCCACGACCATGCCTAAATCCAGGCTCAAGGAGGATGGATCCATCCATCCACGACCATGCCTCAATCGAAGCTTGAGGAGGAGGGATCCATCCATCTACAACCTCACTTTCCAAATCAAGGTGGATGTGATCCGACCATTCACAACCTTAACCGGCCCCTTATTCCCAGAGTACGAACGAGATCCTAATACTTAAGCCGACACGATTGATCGTCTGTCAACTTACTCTAAATTTTTGGAGCACGAACTAGATTATAGACGTTGAACGAGCACGACCGACCGCCCGTAAATTAACTTATGTCCCCAGAGTGAGGATATGATTCCAAACATCAAGCAGGTGTGACCAACCTCCACCATACAAGTCTAATCCCTAGAATGTGGATGCGTATACCCATAAATAAATGAGCATGATCCAACCACTCAAACTCATCTCACTTTAACTTTATTTCGACTAATTTAAATTAAAGTTAGTGAAGGTGGAGTGCGACTGCCAGCTGACTACTTCAATCCTCCCTGGGACTGGGGGCATAACTCAAGTACCAGATGCTGATCAAGACATCGCAATGTTGGGACTCACTCAACGTTTGATTATATGACTCGAAGTCATGACTTCAGAACTTAGTGATCAAACTCAAGTTCTACTCAGAGAATCAAGCCACACTAGTACATTGAATGGAAGTGCGAGTGGTAAAGTACTTAGACAATGAACATGAAGTTGTGCTGAAAACAAAAAAAGGAATTTATTCATACTATTCTTTGAAAAAGTAAGTATAAAATTTATTCAAAAGAATCCCTTTAAGCGGAGGCCAAATCTGCATTTATACATGGCCTACAAAAAGCAAAGGAAAAGCTTATTCCATCTATCCAAAAGAGAAGAAACGAAAATGTAGGTCTACTCCTTTGGTTTTCTATCCTTTTTTCTTTTCTTTGGTGTGGAGCAGCTCGTGCTACCACTCAGAACCCTCTTTGAACCTTCACCTCCCCGGCCTACACCAGCTAGCTTATCTCCGGCCGGGGGAATTGAAGTAGTCTCCTCTTGAGAACTTATAGGGACTAGAATATCCTCTGTGTGGAAAATTAGAGAAATGGTGGCACTCTAGATGTTAGAAGGAGGAGGCGTGCTAGTCTCAACAATAGTGCCACCAAGAGAAACGATAAGTATCGAGATTGATCAGGACCTGTTATACCCGCACTTTCTCTACGAGCCTGCTCAGCTTGCTCGATTTTTCCTTTTATTTCCTTCATTATCTGCTCCGCTCGGTCCGCACGTATGCTTATTGGAATGCTGCTGGTCCGACCTAAGAAGCCCGTGATGACCACATCTTCATCTGTATTGAATGGAACTTCGATACTTGGATCACTTTGATGGCTGAAGAGTGCTTCCATCAATTGTTCATCAAGAAAACAGCTGCTATCGTGCATCTGACCAGCCGATATGGTGGCTGTTATTGTTGTCCCTTCCATCTCTAGCACCTCCTCACCGTGATGTACTTCTTGAGCTATAGGAGGATCGGTCGGTGCAAAATCTAAGACTGAATGAAGATAAGTGAATATATTAGTAATATCATCTGATTGATTTTGGGGAATAGGAGAACTGTCCAGAATACCTTCCTCGGGTTGGCTTCCATGCTTAGCTGACGTGCCTTTCAATCCGTGCTAGATTATTTGGGTGAGATGTGGCCTATCAGGGTCATATTCCAGAACAACTGGAGGAGCAATAGAAGAAGCAAGCTCAGATTGGGAAGCTGCAGGCATTTTTAAGCCTACTTTGTGATGTTCAATTTCGGATCCTTCCCCAGCTTTCGGACACTGGGCGGTCGGTTTTTCTTTCTCCAGAGCGATGGTTGTCACATAGAGGACTTTAGGTTCATCTTCGATTAGCACTAGATTTACTAGTTCAAACTCATCGGTGGTTGCAGTATTAAAAATCACCTTCTCATCCTCAAGCAAGCGATTCTAGGCCTGGAAAGGATAATCTTCGCCTAGCCAGTTTAAATTGCGGTTTCTCAAGACATTAGCATTGTAAGTAACCAGGAGATTTTCAAATTCGCTCTCCATCCTAGCCTCAACCGCTTTAACTTCCCTTTCAATCCTAGCATTGGCCTCCTCGGCCTTTAGATTCACTACATCCCTCTCTTCCCTGATTCTCACCGCCTGCTCACATGCCTCCTAGGCCACTTTATTGGCTTTATCCTTCTCCTTAAGGGCCTCAGGTATCTTCGCCCTTAGCTCCTCAACTTCTTTCTGCGCCTCATCTCTTTCTCGGATGATAATAGTGTTACGGTAGGCCATCTCCTCCACCAAGTCCATGTAGGTCTTTCTTATGTTTTCCATGGACTGCCTAGCCTCTTCGGCTCTCTGGTCAGCCTTCTTCTCCATTTTCCTTAAAGATTCAAGCTCATTGGTGAGCGCCATTATTATTCTGCCTTTTTGAGAAAGTTCGCTCTCCAGTTTCTCGATCATTTTAGCTCGCTCAAGAGGTACTATCGAAACCTTTAACCGTCTTAACCCACTCCCGGCACTAGCTGTACACGTCGTGCACGTAATCTTGTACCGATTTTTCTATGTCATTTGGGATTCTTTTCATGTTTAGAGGGAAGTGGAAGCTATTGAAACAAACATTCGGGAAGTCTTTCTTCAACTTGGAAACTCGGATGGCTCCCTCGCCTGTGGTCTCTTAGCAGTCTGTTCTGTGACGATGGGAGCTTCTATTTCAGTTCTATGGTGCTGATTGCCGGAATTTGGAGCGTGAGGTGGCGCTATTTGATGTACAGTTTCGGAAGATGGCCTACCGGAGCCAGGTGGTTTTATAGGTCCTTATGATGGTGGAGATCTCGACTAGAAGCATCGCCTGCTTTGATATGACCTTTCCTTCTCCTTATCATAGCACTCGTGCTCTTGGCTGGAGTAATAGTCGCAACCATAGTCTCTCTCACTTTCACACTACTGTGATTCAGAGTGTGAACTAGAAGAATGATGTGAAGAGCGAAGATTGCTAGGCATGGACCCTTATTTCACCATCGTGTCTGTAAAATGAAAATAGATGAAGAACTAGTTATCTCCAGAATTAAGAAGCATGTGATTAGAAGTGGTATGGTTCCGTTAAGTGTGTGTATGCATGTACAAACTCCCAACCGACCGATTGTGGTAGCCTTGCTCATGGGAGTTGGATCTCCAATGTCTAATGAAGTTAAGCCTGCGCCAGTTCATGGTGGAGAGTGGAGCCCCTCTAATCCAAGATCCTGGAATGAAGATACGTCATCCGGAATAGGAACATCTTAAAATCCTCTCAATAAACCCTCTGTTTGCGGGGAAGAGGTCTCCAGACCTATACAGGTTGCAATGGCTGAGTTATTATAACGGTCTTATGCTTTATTGCTTTGTGGACGAGATTCTTTTCTCTTCTCTTTGATTCTAATGATTGAAGGCCCTGCCGAGGCATGACCGCGGGCTCGTGTCTGGCTGCTATACTCTCATCATCGCCCAGCTCGATGAATGTAACTCCAGGTGCACTCTGAGCTCCCTCGACCGAGGGTACAATAGGAGCCCGTCTTCCACTATGCCTTACTAGGACCACTTTGGGAAACCATGTCAACCCAATGCTCTATCCTCTTTCAATGAGCTCGATGGCGATCAGGTTATCATCACTAATAACTTCATCTGTTTCTCTAAGTCTAACGGGCACCGCTTGGAGCATTTTCACTATCTCCTTGAACTGTTCTCCTTTGGGCCTTGGAATGGAGGCTGTAAATCAAATGTAGTATGAGTTCAACATCAATTTATATTACCTAGTTAATTGATAGAGAAGTTAGAGCAATTACGTCCGACCAACCATCGCCTAGCAAACCTCAGTGGGCATCTCATGAAGAACCACCCAGTCTTGAAGTAGCTCAACTTATTTCAAGCACCTGCCATGACTTGGAAGTTCCTGACTGCTTTTAGATAAGTGAATGAGGGATTTTCCCCCTGACTCTTGACATTAAATTAGTATCTGACCTCCATAACGGTCGAGGGTCGAAGGAGATGCTCCGTAAATGTGATATATATGTTATTGAAAGCGCATATTTGTTTGGGTGCAATAGAGAAGGCGCGATCCTCAAGGTTAATAAGACGTCCTGAATGAATTAGTTAAACAGGGACAATGTTCCGGCCGTGCATATGAATCGATTACAGACAGTGAACCCTTCCAGAGGATTATGCATTCTATCTTCTGACCTGATAATAGAACGTCTTCCAAAAATAGTCCATGCTTGATACAAATTCTACGTAGCATATCTTCAGAAATCTTAGAACGTACCGAGTCCTCCAAGATTAGAACCAATACTGCATCTGATAGTTCATCCAGAGAAGTACTTACTACGTCAGCTGCGATGTTTGGCATTTCTATTCTAGGAAGTATAGGACTCCGCACTTCCTGCTGCTCGGAACTTTTGAAATCCATAACCATTGAACTCAGCAAAAACCATTATGATATGGAAAAAAAACCCATATTCCCCCCTCTGGTGTAAAGTGAGTGACCATGTTGTGTACTGAAGTGCTACATAATACTCTGAAATTCTACAAGTTTAAAAGATGGTAAAGCGATAAGACTTTGAAATTCGACCGGTGTGACTGTCATCGCTGACTGCCTCAACCATGCCATCCTGACTTCGATGAACGATCCATGTTAAAATTGAATATGTTTGTCAAGTTACAGTTCCATCGATGAGCTTTGAAAGGTAGTTGTGTATGTAGTTTTTCAATCAAATCCAGGTATGCAAGGCTAAAGATCGTCGGAGTTAAATGTTCGAGTTTTCAAAATGCCATTGGTTTCGTATCCATCATGGTTTAAATTGGATCGTTCCTCTAAAGCCTGAGTTCGTATCGGTTCAAGGCACTGATCGACAATATTTTAGTATCGATAAATTACGTTTTGATCACATATTTCGTATCGACCGCCCCAAGCATCAGCTGCTTTGTATCGATCCAAGGTGAATAGGGTTCTTATCCATTCGTCCACATCGGCACAAAATTCTCCATCCCAGATCAATCGATATGCTATTGCATTTCGTATCGATCAAGAGGACTGTCGTCCACCATATCCAACATAATTTGATCGATGTGCCTCGTCATCAATACATACTTGATAAAGACTTAAAGTCAGCGACTCCAGCGTCTCCCTCCAATGTTCTCTTCCTTCTTCTTCTATAAAATGCTATTAACTACTCCCTCGACCTCAACCTAACCCCATTCCGACGTTAACAACGCCGAAGTTGGATATCACCTTGGACGAAGTGTCACGAATCTTGAATCCCATCATATAAAAAGGGTTTAAGTCGATTAGTTACTTAGTTTGATGAATTGAATCAAAGATTAATGGGTTAATTGTTTGGAGACGAAGGTTTTGACAATTCTATTTATTTTCTAATCGACATGAAGGAAAATCGAAAGCAAGTGAAAATTTTCTCTAAGCCCAGAAACTATATATATGCTTTCATATCGACCAAAGGAAAATTTCGTATCCCAGTCGCTAAATTGAGAGAAGTGATCAACCTCATCGATATGAAACATCACTTTCTTATCCATCAATCCCAGAACCAATATGTCATATCAATCGATATGCAACATGCCGTACTCGGTCTATCTCATATCGATAGCCGTCGATACGAAATATACCTTCATACATCCCAAATTGATCTAGGAGAGGATCCATATGAAGGAATGAACGAAAAAACCATCGATGGTTGTTGCTACTCGGATTTCACGTTGATCTAGGAGAGGATCGATACAAAATTCGATTAGAAAAAGGAAAAAAATGGACAACGATCTGTGAACGTGTAAATGTGAACAGGAGTCATGTTAACATATGTGCATGTATGTCATATTATCATTTGATTTTCTAGGTTAACTGAATTGAATGCTTACCTAGTGACAACCTGAAGAATGAACAACAAATTGTTGGCACTCGACTTTCAATTACAACATAAAACTGCATGATCATTGGTCGTCTACGACTTGACATTTATACTACTAGAAATTAATCAAAGGTTAAATCTGTTGATTAAAAGACAACAACTGTTCAATGAATCAGATACATTTTCAAAATAAAGATCGCAGCTTTTCAAAGCATGTCATGTTCATATAGGATGCACTTTGGGGGGCAAATGTTATCCCATCTTTTGACAAGGCCGTGACACCAAGGACTTGAGTAGAGACTGAAGACAACCCGGCCCGAAGATCGGTTATCTACAGGTTCACAATGGATACGGGCAAATTTGCTTTGAGTTCGGATCAAGCTACAATTAGTGTGGTATGAAAAGAAAAAATATGAAAGACAACATTCCAAATTTTAGGTGAATCGAAGTTCGTATGCTCAAATTATAGACCGATCAAGATCCACATGGAAGACATCAACTTATCCATCCATCAAGACCCATCATTTCATATCCATCAGGATCGATACAAAACAAGTACAAGTCCATCACTCAACATCCAAACACATCGCATCCATCAAGAAATAGCGCCTCCCAAATTGATCATAGTTCATTTGTCCTACAGCTATCATTTCATATCGATCTCACTTCTGCACATTCCGTATCGGTCAGCCAATCGATCGATACGAAGCAAGGAGCCAAGCATCGGTACAAAACCACATGCAAGCATCGATACAAATAACATAACTTGGATGGATACGAAAGAAATAGTCAAATCAAAGTAAACGACATGAAACACGGATCTTCGTTGAACTCTTGCTCCACGTTATCGATACGAAATACATCGGTACGCAAGCATCAATATGAAGCCTTCAGTCAAACTGGAATCCAATCTTGGATCGATCATAACTCAAAAACAAAAAGTCCAAATGCCATGAAATTTTCGTAGAAGCTTTCTTATTTACTCAAGAGTGTCCATGATCAATCGCAGCTCTATTGGGCCATTCCTTGATTGATACGAAGTGCACATGGATCAATCAAGGATCGATCCCAAACAACCCCAGATCGATCTTGTGGGCCCGTCCACGTGTGGGAAGAGATATTCCAAGGTTTGAGGGAGATATTTCCAGATATACTCCTATAAATAGCACCCCTACACCTACTAAAAAAGGACTTTGGAAGTTGTTACTCTGTTGAAACTCCATTTTAACTTGAGTGTTAGTGATTTGTACTGTTGTAATCAGTTGAGAATCATCAACAAATAGAAAACTCTTCAAAGTGGATGTAGGCTACAATGCCGAACCACTATAGACTCTTGTCTTTTTTCTATTTCTGTTTACTTTTCTTGGTGTGATTGTTAGATTAGCCTTATTTTCCATTTAATTTCTTCATTGTAATCTCTTCAATTACATTCGACGATTATTGTGCCCAATTTTGGTACAAACAAAACTAACTTCAAGTAATTACTCGTATAATAATCCATCGCATCCTAGGAGTATATACAAAACATCCAACTCATTTTGCTTTCTAAAATTCAAATAAAGGCCCAAAACAATTCTGGGTCAATTTTTTAGACTTTTTAACCATCGGCTTAAATAAGTAGTTAGGACTAGCAAGATACTGGTATCCAAACTCAGGACAAGAGTTTACTTTCCTTAGACAATCCTAAGGTAAGACATTTATTGGTTGACCCAATAACATCGACTATTCTACCTAACAAGGGTGTTAAATAAATTTAAAACATGTTTCGACTTACTACATTCTAAGTCCAATAGTTATATAAACTCGTCTTTGTATTTTACAAAACACTTAACTTCAAATTCTATAATGACTCGAAAATTTCAGGCTATCCAAAATTGCCAAAAAAATCCATTTTATTCCAATACATGAAAACTACCAAACATCCACATCAAAATATGATGAAAATACCACATTTTCCTAATACCTAGGATACATGCGTTAACAAAAATGACATATCAAAGTTTCACTTATTTATTAGACACTCTATACTATAAAGAGAAAAATGTTTCTTAATTATTTGGGTTATGCCGCTACCACTTAGGCCTCCAACATAGCGTATATTCAAACCTTCTTTATAAAAATTTATATCAAAATCCTCATTATCTAAAAGTACTCTGTATTTTATCTAAAGTTGCTTTAAAGAAAACATAGAATTAAACAACCGGGTTTTATTCCAAATCATTTGAGATAATAATATGTACATATATCCTTTGTATGACAAATCATACTTTCGGGATTAAAATCAAAATTATTTTTGAAACTATATCAAATACTTCATATTATAGTACTAAGTATCATGATCTTAATTTATAAACCAATTTCTCAAATATTTACTTTAAAATCCTAGAAAATATACATGTAGATCAAGTAACACAAAAATGATACCATGGGAACTGGTCTTTCTAACTTATACCATATATTCCCTTACTAAGAAATTTGATGCCCATAAGAAAGGCTTACCAACCAAACACTTCCCTTGTCCATTTTCAGTCAATTTCGAGCCACTCAAACTAGATAACATAAAAATACTATGTTTTCGATTGATTATTCGATTTTGAGAGCAACCTTAAAGTCGAAAAATCGTAAAACTCTTTTCCAACATTAGTTTTTACAAATATTTTCAGATAATACTAATACCATTTACAAATTTTTGAAAATTATTTTCAAAGACAATAGGATTTAAGATCCCAAAATATCATTTAAATCCTCTTCATGCATAAATATATTTATTTAAAATCACTTAAAAATTTATTCTATCTTTTTTATTAAAGATAATTGTTAACCCAACATTGTCACTGAACGCCTAATGATCAATCTGTGAAACTTAATTCATAAGGTGTTCATTTCAATGCATCTACCAATAGTATCTACCAGCTTATGCCGTAAAAAGGTAAACTACTCATAAACCAGTCGAGCACAAGTCAACAATCAATAAACGTTAATAAATGCTCATAAACAGGTCGAGCATAACTAATCAATCTACAAATGATAACAACGCTCGTAAACTGGCTGAACGTGACTAAGCTAATAAATATACAAATGATAATAATGCTCCTAAATTGGTCGAGCATGGCTAACTAATCAATGAGGGATAACGAATGAACATCATTAATTCCTACATCAATGAAACTACATTCTAATAATTTATACTTATATAAGTTACCTTATATAAGACGTTTTAATTTTTGTAGTTAAATTACCATAAAGGCATACGCTTTTAAGAAATACAAATGCACTCCCTTATGAATAATACACTCAACTCATTCTAGGGCATCATTTACCATATCTCTAGTAACTCATACCTAACTAAAGCTAAGGTTCTCTTTTAACCTTCAGCTCTAATACCAGATCTAGTGAT
This sequence comes from Allium cepa, assembly GCA_030765085.1. NCBI lineage: Eukaryota > Viridiplantae > Streptophyta > Magnoliopsida > Asparagales > Amaryllidaceae > Allium > Allium cepa. The sequence continues at coordinate 29,415,160 of CM060935.1, forward strand.
CCACCTTTTCGACCCTTAAATGTCAACACTAATACATCATAGTATTCACATGTCGAGCACTCGAGTGCTAGAAAGTCTGTGTGATGACCCATATTTCGAAAGGTTTAAATCGACAATAATATACACATGTCCAACTTAAACAATCTGAGACAGGTAATCAACAGGGTTAATTAAGAAAAATAAGAAAAGAATAAGAAAATAAACATAGAATCTCGCAGCGGAATGAGAAAATATAATAATCAAATAAACAGTTTATGAAACTATTTATATTATACATTTGATTATAATTTATACAACATTTATTAGAGTTATATATACAACAGGGATAAATAAAATAATGCGGCAGACAACATGATGCAGGAATAATAATAGTAATAATATACCATATTGTCGTCTTCGTCCTCCAAAGAATAATCTTCAATGCGCTAAAAAACCGAGGACTAACTCGAGCATAATGAAAAGACAAAACACTCAAGTCGGGACTGAAATATCCTTATATGATCAAATCGATATAACATAACATGACTTTAATAGCATCGGAGATATTTACGGGGTTTCGCATCTCCTATCCGGAGTATAACGTGCATGCAATAACTCAAAAGATGTTACAAGATTTTCCATCTCTTAAGGATTCGTCAAAATATTTATACGTAGTAGAATATGCTACGTATATAATGTCTGATTAGTAAAATAAATATTTTCTTAGCGTTAAGGCTTTATGTAACAACCCGAATATTTTAACGGTTTGAATTAATTTAATTAACTGAATTTGTGTGAAATTTAATAAAAAAATAGTAATAATAAAATAAAATTTTGAAATATAAATTTGATATTTGGAATGTGTCTTCTTAAACATAGCAACTGGCAAATTTTCGTCTGAAAATGTGAAAGTTTATTTCGTGCGTAAATTTACTCCAATTTAATCAGTTAAAAAGCGATGAAAATAATACGTTTTCGAAACCTAAATATTTTTACATAGAAAAATTCTAAATCATCGTCTGAGCAAGACATCATTTTTCGTTTTTCAAAATTCGGACTTCTTTAGCTCCGTCGATCTTATTTTCAACGAAATAACAGTTGAATTCAAAAAATTTCCAAAACCTAAATGTGTCAACATGAGAAAATTTATTTAGAACACTCCGAATAAGACTTTGTAATCCGTTTCGCGAAATTCGGACGTTTCTAACTCCGTTTGGATTTTTCCGTACGAGAAAGCAACGTATATCAGTGTCCGTATGGACTTTTGATAGGAATATCCTGACACAGATATTTTGACTTCCTCTTGTCCGTCTCATCACGCTGATCACGGTGATATATTCATTGGTGTACTTTGGAGTACGGTGCACGACGGAATCGACAGAATGCAAAGTGTGACGATTCGTTAAATTGGGTCCATTTGCAATTCTGTGTCCTCCATCTGGTTCAACTCATTATGTCAACCACGAATATATTTTGTTCCCTTTTCATTCATCAGTATGGACAACCAAAAGTCTAAAATATGAATCGACACAAGAATTTCGGTGCACACATTTATCTTTACTTCATTTCATATTTTCTATTATGTCGCTTGCTTTTCCTATTCCTTTTGATAACAGTTGATTTATTTCCTGACCCTTGCTTTCTGTAGTATTCTTTAATATATTCATTTATACTAGCCTATGATTCATTTTCCAATGAACATGCATGCTAATCTACTCCCTTCTCTACTTTTATCTTTTTCTTTTTTTGCCTGTGCGTTGTTCTTCCCCCTCCCCTCCTTTGATAACCCATGGCTGTGACGACCGTCCATGACTCCTGCACCAAACAAGGAAATAGTGCGCTGTAAAGTGTGCCAGGCAGCCATGGATGATCATCAAGGTAAGGTAAAAACAGCGGAGTCTATCGTATTACTCACAGCGCATGGGTAAAATACAATAGAATATATATATATATATATATATATATATATATAGTGAAGCTCCACAAAACAGAATCTCGTCAAATAAGCCTCATAGTAGTTTGATACAAAAATCTGAATAGTCAATACATCAAGCGTCACTACATATCACTCAGAGAATATACAAGCAGCGGAACATCCAGTACATATAGTAAGAAAAATAATATCAAGCCTCCAGCTCGTCTTCGTCATCAGCATCGTTGGTCACTAAGAACAACACCTGTCACCTGCTACCTAGTCTGCCCATCCCAAAATGGATGAACAGCCCAAGGTAATAAGAGTTGAACATAAAACCTTCAGTCAGACAACAGTCTTAGTGAGCGGTAAATTAACTAACAACATACCAAAAGAGCATAAAGGTAAAAGGAATAGGAACCCAACCCTCCCACTCCACCTCTTTCTACAGTGATAGCACCCAGACACACTAAGCAGAAGTAAACATAGCAAATCAGACATTTAAAGTAAAACAATTATCACTCGAGTCAAGGTCGATGTTTTCCAAGTACAAACCCCCAAGGCCTAAACCAAGATCAGATAAGCAACCAGAAAACATCGCTCTTGAGACCGAATGACGATACAACCAAAACATCCAAACATCCATGACTCTGGCTAACACTGTTATCATTGCTTCGATACCACCGTTAATTGAATGACCGGCACATTCTTTCAGCCGTCCGTTAAGGGCTAATGGTAACCCCGGTTCTAGACAGAACTCTGCACGTCGTCGCAGCCCGTGCCTAAGACTATCGAATCTTCCTAGAGTACTCGACCACCAACTGTGGTCTATTGGGACTATTGAATCTGCCCAGCATTCTCTTGCTTTAAGTCTGCTAGAACCTTCAATAACGATGAAATCTCATCCTTCTAGTCATCCTCCTCGACGACTATTCTCATACTAGCTTAAGCGCCTCTCGAGCCAACCATTATCCACAAACTCGAACCATCCCTCGAGTTATCAACATGCTTGGAATGATCCCGTCTGGATTATACCAAAGCTACCTCACATCATGTCTCGCCTAATCTCATTCATAGCAAAGCACCATCTCAACATCATCATCAAATCCGTCCATATGAGCTTTATCATCCACTACATATACCATGTGCAGCTTTTCTATTCAAGAGCTTCCCCCTTAGCCTTTGAATCATCTCCGACCAACTTGTCCAAATCCAACCACTAATCAACTAATTTATAACAACCAATCAAGTCAATCATTAATCCAAGTAATTAAGCATTCAAACATGATCTAAAAGCAATTATAACTAAAATGGCAATCTTGTAAATAAAGAGTCTAAATCTAACAAGCATAATCATGAATAATATCTCTACAACTTGATGGATGAACATGCATAGGTTAACATGTATTATAATGGATGTCAAATCTTCATGAACCATGGATCTATACTTAGGTTTACGAAAATGCATGAAATCACTATTCTTAACACAAAATCAAGCCACCAATCCAATATACTCCTTTGGATCCATGTGAGAGATAACCACCACTCACCGAATCACCTAAACACCTTAAAAGCAACACACTCCAAATCTGGGCAGCGAAGGATCTAGCTTGATCCGTCAAAATTCCACTTCAAATGGTGAAATCTCTCTTCAATGGACGGAGATCTTCAATCTAAGCTCTTAGATCTTCGATTTGATATTCAATTTGGATGGAAGGAAGCATTAGATTAAAGAAGAGATAAGAAGTGAAGAAGTGTAGTACTCGAGCTCTCAAAATGGCAGTACTTCGTCGCTTCAAAATCCGGATCCCAAAAATGAAATTAACCCGTGTATTTATAGGCTGAAAAACCCCTTAGGTCGTTCGCTCTTAAGTCGTTCACGGCCTAAAAATCCCAGACCTACGACCTAACGACTCGAGCCTATGCGCGACTTAAAACATGACCTAACGGTTCAAGCTATCACGCAACCTAACACAAACACGACCTAACACATGCGCGACCTAACATACAAGCCGCGTTCCTACCTAAGTCATCTGGACGACCTAACGACTTAACGAAACCCCACGACCTACGACCTATCAACTTGAGTATATGCACGACCTAACATTCAAGCCTTCACGCGACTCAACGACCTAACACATATGCGACCTAACACATGTAGTGACTCAGTGACTTAACGCTACACAACTTAACCACCTTAGGTCGTCTCTCGACCTAACTTAAACAAAAGGCCTCCACGACCTAAACTTCAACGACCTAAGCTATCATCCTTAAGTCGTTCAACCGACCTATCCCTCTTAGGTCGTTAACTCGTTCAATCTCCTAGGTCGCTACTCCTATACCGCTAATCCCTAGGTCGTCAACTTCCTTAGGTCGCTCACCTATGCCGTTAATTCCTAAGTCGCTAACCTCCTTAGGTCATTTACCTATGCCGCTAGTTCTCTTAGGTCGCTAACTCCCTTAAGTCTCTCCAACCCCCTAAGTCGCTCCACCGACCTAAGCTACTATACGACCCAAGCTATCACACGACCTAAGCTATCACACAATCTAACTCCTTAGGTCGCCTAAACCCTTAAGTCGCCGACTTCCTTGGGTCGCTCTACCTTATCTTTAGGTCGCTCAACACCCAAGATCTTCTACGACCTAACCTCTGGATGACTTAAGCTCTGGTCGACTTAAAACTCTGGCCGACTTAACAACACTAACGACCTAATAACATCGGTTTTACGATCTTTCGATACGTAAAATACGGGTCGTTACATTCTCTCCCCCTTAGGAATTTCGCCCCCGAAATTCCAAACAAACAAGAACCAAAAACTATTTTGCATGCCTACCATCCATAGTAACCAACAAACCATGCATCCAATTACTAGCCTACCATGTAGAATTCTAAGACTAGAACAAGTTACAATGTCATGAGATGACACGACACCTTATGGTCATACCTCGAAGAGTTCAGGATAAGCTGCCTTTATCCTCTCTTCCACCTCCCATGTACAGTCGTTAACATCATCACTCCATTGTATCTTGAGCAACCTAACTACCTTCCTCCTAAGCTGTTTTGTGTCAGTTTCCACAACACGAAGCGTCTTACGAGGTCTCTTATCAACTGGATTAACCTCAAAATCTTCACAGCTATCTGCAGAAACCACTGTATTCGCGTCGTGCACATACTTCCGCAGATATGATACATGAAAAACATTGTGCACACCCGATATCTTTTCTGGTAACTCCAATTTAATGGCAAGCTTTCCAATTCGCTCGATGATCGGGAATGGTCCAACAAATCTTGGAGTCAATTTTCCTTTCCTCCCGAATCGAGTAACATTCTTCAGTGGAGAAGTCTTGACAAAAACCATATCACCTAAGTCGAATTCCAAATCCTTACGACGCTTATAGGCATAACTTTTCTGACGGTCTTGGTCTGCCTTCATTCGTTGCCGAATGATCTCTATGCAATCCGAAGTCTGTTGAATCATTTCTGGCCCAAATATCAACTTTTCTTCCATTTCCAACCAACATGTCGGGGAGTTACACGGTCTTCCATACAATGCTTCATACGGCGCCATACCAATGCTTGACTGGTAACTGTTATTATACGAAAATTCCACCAAATGAAGATGATCTTCCCATGATCCTCCGAAGTCCAAAACACATGCTCTGAGGAGATCTTCCAAAACTCGGTTGAATCTCTCAGTCTGACCATCTGTTTGGGGGTGATAAGTTGTACTCAAACACAGCTCAGTTCCCAAAACATCCTGGAAGCTCTTTCAAAATCTACTAGTGAACAATGGGTCTCGATCACTCACTATACTTTTCGGAATACCATGGAATCGAACTATCCACTTAACATACAGCTCAGCCAACTTCGATGCAGTCCTAGTTGATCGAACAGGAATAAATCTTGCACTCTTAGTCAAACGATCTATGATGACCCAAATCCCTTCATTTCCCGCTCTTGTTCTAGGTAACCCATCGATAAAATCCATCGATATTTGCTCCCACTTCCATGTAGGAACTTCTAGTGGCTGAAGCAATCCACTTGGTTTCTTCTGCTCGGCTTTTACCAACTGGCAGTTCATACACTTGGAAATAAAATTTCCAACATCCTTCTTCATACCTTCCCAGTAATAGGTTCTCTTCATATCCCGATACATCTAATTTCCACCTGGATGAATTGTCAGCTTCGAGTGATGACTTTCCTTCAGAACTTCATCTCTCAATTCATCTATATCGGGAACAACTAGTCGTCCTTGCTTCCGAAGCCAACCCTCTCGATCGACCTCGAATCCTTTATCCTTCTCTGGGTCCAACCCAAATTCCAAATCATGGATAATCTTGACATGCTTATTGTCTCGCTTTTGGCCCTCACCAATTCTTTCCACAAGAGTAGGTCTTATCGATAAGTTTGCTAACATCTCGGGTTCCAATTCACATCTGGTCCTGAAGTCAAATCCAGCCAAATACTCAAGACTCTTCCATTCTGAAAACATGGCCCCTATTCCTGCATGTCTTCGACTTAACGCATCTGCCACTGCGTTGCCCTTTCCCGGAGTATAGGCTATACCAAAATCATATGATGCCAAAAAGTCTAGCCATCGTTGCTTCCGAAGATTCAAATCCTTTTGGGAGAAAAGATACTTCAACGACTTATGATCTGTAAACAACTCGAATCGAACTCCCAATAGGTAATGTCTCCATATCTTCATAGCAAATACAATCGCCGCTAACTCCAAATCATGAGTCGGATAATTCCTTTCATGTGGCTTCAGTTGTCGACTTGCATATGCAACAACTTTACCCTTCTGCATCAGCACTGCTCCAAGTCCAGTACCACATGCATCGGTGTAAACCACCATCTCATCATTTCCACTTGTTATAGTCAAAACAGGAGCACTTGTTAGTCGCTCTTTTAGGATTCCGAAAGCTTGCTCACACTTAGCATCCCATCTGAATACTTGGTTCTTTTTCGTCAATCCTGTTAATGGTGCAGCTACCTTGGAAAAGTCTTTGATAAATCGACGATAGTATCCTGCTAATCAAAGAAAACTTCTCACATCAGATGCATTCTTAGGTCTAACCCAATCCTGGATTGCTGCCACCTTGGCGGGATCAACCGTTATTCCACTTCCAGAGATAATATGGCCTAAGAACCTCACCTCGCTCTTCCAGAAGTGACACTTCGCAAACTTAGCCTTCAGCTGATGTTTCCGCAAGGTTTCCAAAATAATACGCAAGTGAGTCTTGTGCTCTTCTTCATTACTGGAATAAATCAAAATATCATCCACGAACACTAGTACGAACTTGTTCAACTGATCCCTGAACACTCTATTCATAAGATCCACAAAATATGCTGGTGCATTGGTCAATCCAAATGGCATTACCAGCCACTCAAAGAAACCAAACGGTGTCCTGAAAGCAGTTTTCGGCACACTATCCTTTTCCACTCTTAATTGGTGAAATCTCGTTGCCAAATCCATCTGAGAAAACACCTTGGCTTCGTGAAGCTGATCAAACAAGTCATCTATTCTCGGCAATGGATACTTGTTCCTCTTAGTCACTTTATTCAGCTCACGATAATCCACACACAATCTCAACGATCCATCCGCTTTGGTTGCAAACACAACTGGTGCACCCCATTCGGACACACTACGCCGAATGAATCCTTTCTGTAAAATATCATCAACTTGCACCTTCAACTCTTGCTGTTCCCTAGGCGCCATCCGCCTAAGAGGCATCACAACAGGTCTGGCTCCTTCAACTAGATCGATGCGAAACTCGATCTCTCTATGTGGCGGTAACCCTTTGACCTCATCAAAGACATCCTCAAATCCATTTGCGATCGACACTGATGACAGTCCATCCCGTGGAACAACCAGCGAATACATGAAGCTCATGAAGACGCCTTCCTCATGCTTACATCGTATCACAACCTTTCGCCCTTCCACATTCTCGATTGTCACCTCTAGCCTTTTACAATCAACCTTTGCCGCGTACTTCGTAAGCCAGTCCATACCCAAAATAATTCCAAACCCCGCAAAGTTTAGAACAAAACAATCACAAACAAAAGAGCAATCATGACTCGATACAACCAGATCACGACATATCATACACAGACAGGACGAACCCCCAACTGGATTAGTCACAACCAATGGTCTATCAACAATATCCGGTTCTAAACCTAACCGGCATACAAGTTCATTACAAACAAAAGAATGCGACGCCCCAGTATCAAATAACACTCTAACTGGAACACCACAAATGGAAAGGGTACCTTGTACCACCACACTCTTTCCTTTCTCTTCTGCAGTAGGAGCTTTTGAAGATGATGGCACAGCCCCCACAGCATAAGCTTGCACAATCTGCCTGTCCTTCCTTGGTTCTGGACAATTCTTCTTGATATGACCCGGCTTGTTACAGTTATGGAACTTCACCGGCACCTTTGGATTCTTGCAATCTTTGGAGAAATGGCCCTTCTGCTGACAATTGTAGCAGGTCACTTCGCCCTTCGGCTTCTTCTGGCCATCCTTACCCTTCTGCTGCTACTGCTTCCTCTTCTTGTTTCCACCTTGCTGTGGTTTAGACTCCTCCTTGGTCACAGCAACAACAGATCCTCCTTTAGAAAACAGATTCTCGTTCCTGAGAGCCTTCTCCACAAGCTTCTCAAATGGATCGTCCAAATGATCCACCAACTGCCTCCCTAGATAAATGTCCAAGCCTATCACAAACTTCTCGTTCTTCTGATATGGAGATTCAATATACGACCGGGCATACTTGGACAAGCTTCAAACTCAGAAACATACTCAAGAACTGGTCTTCCTCCTTGCTTGAGCTCCACAAACTTCTTGAACTGAACAGATTTCTGAGCTGTAGAAATGAACTTAGCTTCAAATCTGGCTTGGAATTGCTCCCAAGTAATTTCTTCCTCTGGAGTATCAATGGTGATAGAGTTCCACCAGTCAGAAGCTCTCCCTTGAAGCTGTCTTGATGCGAGCTTCCTCTTGGTTGCATCCTCGATTCCCAAATCACCAAAGATTCTTCTACAAGCATCTATCCATCTCTGGACTTCAATGGTTGACTCTGTTCCCAAGAAAACCTTCCCTCCAAGAGCAGTATAGTCTTTAGACAACTTAGCAAAATCCACCGGTCTTGGAGCTTGAACTTGAACCCCAACATCTACTACTGGCCCCGGAGCTGGCAACCTCCTCATGATCGAAGTCATCATAGCCTCGAACATAGCAACATACTCAGCAGCCCCCTCAGTAGTATGGCCTTCCCTAGCAGCTGGTCTCCCTCTTCGACTCATTCTTAATATCTATAAAAAAAATGATTAGTGCACCTTGAGAAACAACTGCATAAGAGGTTCAAATCCTTCTAAGCCACTATATTATATATAGTAATCATCCATAAAAATACAATGACGTCTCTCATACATAGTTACGTCAGCGAGTGTTGGCTAAAATCGATTAACCAAAGCTCTGATACCAAATGTGACGACCGCCCATGACTCCTACACCAAACAAGGAAATAGTGCGCTGTAAAGTGTGCCAGGCAGCCATGGATGATCATCAAGGTAAGGTAAAAACAGTGGAGTCTATCGTATTACTCATAGCGCATGGGTAAAATACAACAGAATATATATATATATATATATATATATATATATATTGAAGCTCCACAAAACAGAATCTCGTCAAATAAGCCTCATAGTAGTTTGATACAAAAATCTGAATAGTCAATACATCAAGCCTCACTACATATCACTCAGAGAATATACAAGCAGCGGAACATCCAGTACATATAGTAATAAAAATAATATGCAAGCCTCCAGCTCGTCTTCGTCATCGGCATCGTTGGTCACCAAGAACAGCACCTGTCACCTGCTACCTAGTCTGCCCATCCCAAAATGGATGAACAGCCCAAGGTAATAAGAGTTGAACATAAAACCTTGAGTCAGACAACAGTCTTAGTGAGTGGTAAATTAACTAACAACATACCAAAAGAGCATAAAGGTAAAAGGAATAGGAACCCAACCCTCCCACTCCACCTCTTTCTACAGTGATAGCACCCAGACACATTAAGCAGAAGTAAACATAGCAAATCAGACATTTAAAGTAAAACAATTATCACTCGAGTCAAGGTCGATGTTTTCCAAGTACAAACCCCCAATGCCTAAACCAAGATCAGATAAGCACCCAGAAAACATCGCTCTTGAGACCGAATGACGATACAACCAAAACATCCAAACATCCACGACTCTGGCTATCACCGTTATCATTGCTTCGATACTACCGTTAATTGAATGACCGGCACATTCTTTCAGCCGTCCGTCAAGGGCTAATGGTAACCCCGGTTCTAGACAAAAATCCGCACGTCGTCGCAGCCCGTGCCTAGGACTATCGAATCTGCCCAGAGTACTCGACCACCAACTATAGTCTTTTGGGACTATCGAATCTGCCCAGCGTACTCTTGCTTTGAGTCTGCTAGAACCTTCAATAACGATGAAATCTCAGCCTTCTAGTCATCCTCCTCGACGATTATTCTCATACTAGCTCAAGCGCCTCTCGAACCAACCATTATCCACAAACTCGAACCATCCCTCGAGTTATCAACATGCTTGGAATGATCCCGTCTGGATTATACCAAAGCTACCTCACATCATGCCTCGCCTTATCTCATTCATAGCAAAGCTCCATCTCAACATCATCATCAAATCCGTCCATATGAGCTTTATCATCCACTGCATATGCCACGTGCAGCTTTTCTATTCAAGAGCTTCCCCCTTAGCCTTTGAATCATCTCCAACCAACTTGTCCAAATCCAACCACTAATCAACTAATTTATAACAACCAATCAAGTCAATCATTAATCCAAGTAATTAAGCATTCAAACATGATCTAAAAGCAATTATAACAAAAATGGCAATCTTGTAAATAAAGAGTCTAAATCTAACAAGCATAATCATGAATAATATCTCTACAACTTGATGGATGAACTTGCATAGGTTAACATTTATTATAATGGATGTCAAATCTTCATGAACCATGGATCTATACTTAGGTTTACGAAAATGCATGAAATCACTATTTTTAACACAAAATCAAGCCACCAATCCAATATACTCCTTTGGGTCCGTGTGAGAGATAACCACCACTCACCGAATCACCTAAACACCTTAAAAGCAACACACTCCGAATCTGGACAGCGAAGGATCTAGCTTGATCCACCAAAATTCCGCTTCAAACGATGAAATCTCTCTTCTATGGATGGAGATCTTCAATCTAAGCTCTTGGATCTTCGATTTGATCTTCAATTTGGATGGAAGGAAGCATTAGATTAAAGAAGAGATAAGAAGTGAAGAAGCGTAGTACTCGAGCTCTCAAAATGGCAGAACTTCGTCGCTTCAAAATCCGGATCCCAAAAATGAAACTAACCCGTGTATTTATAGGCCAAAAAACCCCTTAGGTCGTTCGCTCTTAAGTCGTTCACGGCCTAAAAATCCCAGACCTACGACCTAACGGTTCCCCCGACCTACGACCTAACGACTCGAGCCTATGCGCGACTTAAAACAAGACCTAACGGTTCAAGCCATCATGCAACCTAACACAAACACGACCTAACACATGCGCGACCTAACATACAAGCCGCGTTCCTACCTAAGTCGTCTGGACGACCTAACGACTTAACAAAACCCCACGACCTACGACCTATCAACTTGAGTATATGCGCGACCTAACATTCAAGCCTTCACGCGACTCAACGACCTAACACATGCAGCGACTCAGCGACAACGCTACACAACTTAACCACCTTAGATCGTCTCTCGACCTAACTTAAACAAAAGGCCTCCATGACCTAAACTTCAACGACCTAAGTTATCATCCTTAAGTAGTTCAACCGACCTATCCCCCTTAGGTCGTTAACTCGTTCAATCTCCTAGGTCGCTACTCCTATACCGCTAATCCCTAGGTCGTCAACTTCCTTAGGTCGCTCACCTATGCCGTTAATTCCTAAGTCGCTAACCTCCTTAGGTCGTTTACCTATGCCGCTAGTTCTCTTAGGTCGCTAACTCCCTTAAGTCGCTCCAACCACCTAAGTCGCTCCACCGACCTAAGCTACTATACGACCCAAGCTATCACACGACCTAAGCTATCACACAATCTATCTCCTTAGGTCGCCTAAACCCTTAAGTCGCCGACTTCCTTGGGTCGCTCTGCCTTATCTTTAGGTCACTCAACACTCAAGATCTTCTACGACCTAACCTCTGGACGACTTAAGCTCTGGTCGACTTAAAACTCTGGACGACTTAACAACACTAACGACCTAATAACAATGGTTTTACGATCTTTCGATACGTAAAATACGGGTCGTTACAATGGCCGAACTAAAAAAAGGGAATGTTGCATGCATGCTCCACCTCACGACCAACCACCAACTGTATCCCGACACCTCAACGCCACTGCTACACCACCCCTCAACCGTGCTTCCCTCTCCACCCTTCAACCAAAGTCACCACCATACCACTTCAGCGCAACCACCCCACCTCTGGCATCCACTGCCATGTCGCCGGCAGCGCCCCTACACCGGCTCCCACCCATTAACCGACGACCATCACCTGAACCGCCCTTCTCCTTGAACGCCTCCACTTTCCACCCAAATCGAAGCCATCGCCACCTGGCGCGCGAGCAAGCCTACCTCCTCACCTTCAACTTCCCATTACCATGCCTCCCTCACTCTGCAGCATTGTCTTCCCACTTTCCCTTAATCGAAGACAACAGCCGTGAGACATCACCACCTCAACCGATGTTTACACCCACGTCAGCATCCCTTCTTCTCGCGCCAACAGATCGACCACCTTTGCCGCCTTCCATTTCTTTCTAATTTGGCCGAGCCTCCTCCTCCAATATTCTCGTAAGTATATTGTATACGTTCCTTTATTTATATATATGCACTATATTACAAAATGATGTAACTTTATATTGTCTCTGTAAGTGTAAACCTGTAAGTAGTACTTATATATGAAGATAATATGGGAATATTGTTTATATTATATAATATTTTACTATATTTTGCAAAGCTATATATTTCTAAATTGTATAATATATAGTAAGAATGAGTTTGCATATTGTTTGTTGGGTCTAGAGTACCTGATATGTCAGTTACATTATGAATTTTAATTTAGGCTGTTTCTTAAAAGAAAAAGAAAAGGATATGTATATATAATATAATAAAATAGTATTTTTATATATCTATTGTACTATACCAGATTTAATTTATATATAGATAGCCAGGTTGCAGTTGTTGAAAATAATCTGTACCGTTAGTTTATAATATATTCGTATGGTCCATATTTGTATACTTATATCATGTATAGATCTTTGTATTTTGTGTCAGTTTATATGACGTGTTACTGTATGTACATATACATTGATTTCTAATATAGTTGTATAATATATTAGTTTATATGTATATATTGGTTTATTTTAGATTCTAAAATAATATATATATATATATATATATATATTGGTTTGGGTATGTATTATGATTTGAAAATATAATATGTAATTTAAATTTGAATATTGATTTGAGAAAACAAATATAATACACTTTTGTTCAATTTTATCTGCGTCGATCTAGTTTTGATTTGATTTCGTCTATTTCTTATCTATCAGCTCGTCCGTCGAATTCGTGCCGATTATGTTTGCTTGGATTCGCAATTCAAATTCAGTATCTGTATCAGTGTGCGTATCCGTGTCATCTTCTCGTTCATCATCTAGCCTCGAAAGGTAAGCAATCACTCACGATTAATGTTCTTTTATTTATTAAATTTGATTTCAATTGAAACGACAATTGAAATATAAGACTGCTAGTTATTTGCACTGTTATATGCACGTTATTACCTATATCAGTTCACCTGTGACATCTGACACTATTATCTGTTATTTATGCATTGATAATACAGTATTGGTTGATAAATGATTGATTGTTTGATGTTGACATTGGACGTTAAATTGAAATGTAGTAAGTGATAAATAATATAAAAATTGAAATTGACAAAGGATAGTTTAATTTGATATATGATAAATTTGATTAGATGGCATTTGCATAATATGAACCCTTAAATGTTGAATCAATTGACACGTAGAAATTTGGTAAAATACACCTCGAACAATTTAAATGTTATTGTTTAAACTGATGTTGTATGAAATTGAATAATGAATGACAAGTGAAGAACCGTACAAATATTAAAGTAATATACTTTAATCTACATGAAATAATAGTGTAGATTCTAGAAATAATTTTATTAAGTTGCACTGACAACAATGTAAATTAATACGATTATTTTGGGATTATTTGAATAAATCATTAGATCGTTATTGATGGCTGCTATTGCTTGTTTATTTACTTTGACACCATCCAAGTTATCACACTGCAAGTTCCCTTTGCTATGCTTTGATTTTTGAATTGAATTGGAATCGGGTTAAAATGATAAATACCCAAATGAACTTGACTGAGGATGGAGAATTAAATAAAAACCCGATTGGTCAGTGATTTGATTTAAAAATAAAAATAAAGATTTTATTTAAATAAATAATAAGATTTGAAATGAAGTTGAAATTTGAATTTAAAGAAAGAAAAATGTTAATATTTAATAACCTGAAACAAAATATTAATAAAGAAATTGATGAAAGAACGTTGTTTAATAAAAAATGATTGAATTAAGTTTGGAAATTATGAAATAATTAAGTTTGAAATTATTTACTAATTAAGTTTAGAATTATTTAATAATTAAGATTGGAACTATTTAAAAATTAGGCTTTGGAATTTATTTGATAAAAAATTTTTGGAAGTATTATTTAAGTTTTGAAATTATTTAATAATCAAATAAAAATGAATTATTCGAGAATTTAATAAAAAAAATTGAATTCTTTGACAAGAGAAATTAAACTTTTGAATAAGTAAATTTGAACTTCGTTAATAAATGAAATTGGGTTTCTTTATTTATTAAGTTTTGAAGAATTATTTAAGTAAGTTAATAAGTGAAATTGAATTCCTCGAATATGTGAACAAAGTTTCATTATTAATTGAGTTTTGAAGGTTGTAACTAAGTAAATAAATAAATTGAATTGAATTTCGTTAACAATAAATAAAATGCGTTTTATTGAAACAAATATAAGACTTGTAATTTAAGGAATTGATCTGACGAATTTAATTTAATTAAATTTGTAAGCTTTGATAAAATGAAGTTGAACGTAAGTAATGGATTTAATGAATTGGAAATTAAATGGAAATTGTTTAAGTGATATATTAGCTTATCGAATATTGAATGAAATAGATAAATGAATTTAAATTGATTGGAATGTTAAATTAAATAAATTTGAAATAATTTCGGAATGAAACTTATATACGAATTTGAATCAATATTTGAATTTGTTTAAATAAAAATTTGAAATTGAATTATAAGATTTTGAAATGGTAATCTGAAAGTTTGAAACGTAAATTATGGAAATTGATTTAGGAAGACAATGAAATGTTGATTTACAAATTCTAAGTGAAATTGAATTTGATTTGGTTTTGAAATTTATTAAACGACCAATCGGTGTAATAATTACGAAAGTTATTAAAGAGACCGGAATCGGTTATGGACATACTCTCTGTCTAAACCGAAAATCACTTTAATAACTATACGCGAAGTGTGGTCCAGAATGAAGTGGTTGGAATGGTGTACGCTATGACTGAAGAAAGAGAACGATGATGGATAGCCTTGAAACTTGTGTCAAATTGGAAATGACTAAAACAGGAGTCGTGCCGGGCCAAATGGGGTTAGCCACCTCGAGCGAACACACTTCTTCGTAAACTACTCATTACTTGTTATTGATTGGTGCACCCTCTTACTTTTGGGAGTGTTGTTTCGCGGTGTTGCGATCGTTGCGGCTATGCGTTTTCACCAGTCCGGATCAGGCAAACTGTAACGGCCCGCGTATCCGTACCCCTTAGGTTAACACTATTCTACCTAAATCAACTCAAGTTGTACAGAAATACGAACCATTTGGGTTAAGGAAGAAGGGGTAGAAGAAGACAATAGAAAACAACAACAGAATTTAACCATCGTAGAAGAATAAAATATAATATATAATAACAGATCTTAACACAAAAGAAAACTATAACTGTTTATACATACACCATCAGAGAACATCATCAGAGTACCACATCAATAACATACAACAAGATACACAACGGAATAATAACAATCAAATACGGGTCGTCATCTAGCTCATCTCCTGAGCTCCACAGCATCAATCCTGTATCCTATAATACTCGGTCTGACCCGAACATTATAGTTAAATAACACCCAAGTCAGTCTGGAAAACCAGCGTGAGAAAATCACACTCAATTGATTATTAAAGTTTCAAAATCCTTTGAAAAGAAAAGCATCTCGTAAGACCACGCCATAAATAAACATGCCGGGTTTTTACCTTACGATAGCTAAAACACTTTTATTAAAGTTCTCTGATATTATAATAGTGTCTATAGAAAGTAAAATAGAATCTAGCTTAAATGCTTGCATCTCACGTTTCAGCAATAGTTGGGCACAATCAAAACCATACGGGCACGTAGGGAAAATGGATTTCCAACTAATGACTAGGCACTGGGGTACCAACTGTCCCAGTACGTGGCCTAGATCACAGTACCGAGGAGTACACCCGCTCCCCTGCAACACAAGACGGGGACTACCCCTTACTGGGTAATCCTGAGTGAGATCACCCCGCGGTTGGGATCAGCAACCACCCACTAAACCGAAATAAAAAGGGACATCTAGACAGGAATGACCTCACCCTGCTTGGGTGCTACCCACCTAGCCTTGCTGCATAACCACTGATTTTCAATCATTCCCATTTGATGAGGCTTGAGGCTAGGAGTTACCTTTTTAGAACATATCCCTTAGAATGCCGATTGTCCACCTTACGATGTTTCTCAAGCATTCATCCATACAAGTCCGTCCCGGGTTCGAATGGAACCGAAGGCACTACTCCTACTACATCCATTTTGAAAATATCCTCAGGATCAGTAGCGACTAGCCCTTGCACTTCACTGCTCCAACTTCGACTCTGAACTCTTGTTTTCCACAAGAAAACGTATAAACCGGATCGAAGTGGTTTTCGATAAATTAATCTCGATCCCGGTCTCTTCGAAACGATCAACGCATTTGGCCAACATTGATAGTCGGTTATTTAACTATCAATTAATATTCACAAACAACCATCAACCAATAAATAATTTCCCAAATTATTTATTTATCCCAAAAATATCTTCACAAGATAAATTTCCACTTTTCAAACCCTTTTGAAATCAATTTCCAACTACCTTCCTTTCTCAGAATAAATTCTAAGTATTTTCATTTCCACTGGAATCACCAAACACAAAACTTTAGATTTTTAAAATAATTTAAAAACACTTTATTGTAAAATATATTTAACATTTAATTTAGAAAAATTACTTTAATACTTAATTTAAAATAATACTATAGAAATAACTAAAATAAGGTTACCTTATAACTATACATTAGATTTTCTTATTTAAAATACCAAATCATTCTTTAAATAATTATTACGATAATGGATTAAAATAAAATACTTACTTTGGAATTTACTTTAAGACATTTAAGACTACTTCAATAACTGGCTAAAATATATACTATATGAATATTTGAAAATAGGGTTACTTTATAAAATATAAAACTAGGTTTTCACTTTTAAAACAGAATTACTAAGTCACTTTTTCTAAATAATTACTATGGTAATAGATTTGAATAAATATTTACTTTAGAATTTTGATATTTAGAAATAATAAATTCCTAAAACATATTTTTTTTTAAACAACATTAAAACATTTATTTTATTTTAAAAACTTACTTTGAAAACGTACTTGGCTATCCAGAGAAATATACTTCTCTTCACATTCTTCTTGAAATTTCCAATTCCAAACACTTGAATCAATTTCCAAATAGATTTCCAATTTACTCACTTTTATTTCAAAATCCATTAATTTCAGATTTTATTCCTTAGTTATGATTTAAAATACTTTCAACTAAAAATACCAATTTTAGATTTCTCAAATTACTTCTTAACCCTTTTCAAATAAATTTAAACTTTAAAGTTTAAAATAATTCTTTATTCCTTTAATTGATATCACTTAAGTTTACAATTCATTAATTTCTGTTTTATTCAATATTCTTTTCCATACTCGGAATTATTTATTAGTACTTTAATATCGCTTCCATTCCTTTCCAATTCATTCTTAATTTATTCAAATTTTCTATAATTATTTCGCTTGCAAATTCATTTCTTTTATTTCTTCCCAAAATCCAATTTATATATATTTTTGGTAACTCATTATACCCAAATATATTCAATCAAACCATAGCATTCAATATTCCAATATAATTCATCATAGAATATCAAATAATCACAACAGAGGATATTAAATATTTTAAATAAATGTTGAGGAATCCAGTTGGATCACTCCAATCTGTTTCCCTACATCCACAGACGTTAGCACAATATAAAATACCAATTCCATAATATACCATACTATAGCACATCAATCAATTTAACCATTCAAACAATTATTTCAATTTAATCATTTAAATTTAACTGAGCGAGATTAATTCACCTTAATGTTTGCAATCCGACCCAATTCGTCTTGCTTCCTTCAAAATTTTACCTTGTACAAACATTTACAGTTTATTAATATTTGAACAATTCGAATAATCCATTACCATTTATTTAGTTGATTTACTAATAATTCGATTTAAACTAATTTCTTTTAATAAACTATTCTTAGAGACTAAAATAATTAAATAAATAAATTCAGACCAATAATTCCCCTTCAAAAATCCTTTAGTAACTATAATAAATCAAATAAGTTAATTTTAACAAATTAATCACCAAATCCATTGGGTTTAAAATAAACTAGTAAACAAAAATAGACATAGGTATATATATTGAATTTTTAAAAGATATAACTTGTTTTTTTTTTTTTAAATATCCTTCTGCAATTTTAAAATCTCATCCAAATACAATTTATGTCTCCCTCTAATAAGCCTGAATATTAATTATATTGTCTATTTCAAATCTAAATACATTTATTTAAATTAATTTAACAAAATTGATACCTTACAGGAAAGGAGAAAACCCGGCCTCTCTGACGCACCACGAACCCAGGTCATCATCGACCTTCACCTAGCTCGAGTTCGACATCACTATGCTTCCCCTACGCTTGCGTTCCAATTCGATTGCATCGAGCAAAACCTACTTCGAGTAGAAACCCTAAGCTAGAACTCGTTTCTCCCCTAACTTGTCGTCACCAACACGCGACCATTCTTCGCGAACAAGCCACCCCACTTCACTGTCGAACCCAACAGATTCCAACCTTTCACGAGCGTCTCGACCAGAACCGCAAGCCTTGCCTCTGTCGCGACCCCTTCGTACGCGCGCAGCCGCCATCATCGATTTGAAGTTGGATTCGAATGAGATAGGGTTTGGTTTTGAATTCGAAAGAGCCACCGTTTTCAAACGCGATTTGTGAAGGAGCCAAAATTTTGGGAAGAAGAGGGATTTTCGAATGAGAAGAGGATTACTTGGCCATTAGATTTTCAACGACGGTTTCTTCTTCTATTTATTTTTTTAAAGCTTTTTAACGGAAAGAAGGGAAGAAGATGCGTGATTTAAGAAAAGGAGGTAGCGTATGGGAGAAAACAAATCACAGTGTTCCGATGGGAAAGAAAAACTGCGATGGGAAAGAGAAAGGAATAGGCTGATGTTGCTATCAACTCAGCTAATATAAAAGTATTGGCCAAATTAAATATGTTAAATTGAATCTCGATGTAAATTTTAGCGCGTTTATATAACGTATGCTCACCTAACAACTCCGTTCACTACAAAAATTGAAATATGATAATAATGTACTATTACGGATCTAATGGAACTGGTTTCGTCGAATTCCGAGACTGTGCCTCGGAAGGCTATTTTTAAATTCAATTTAAACTAAAAAAATTAAAACTGAACAAACCACTGTTAATTTCAATTTTACAACTTCTATTATCTTCAGTGTTATAAATAAAAATATTACAAGCCTTCAAATTATTTTCCACAGGCTTAAAACTTCAGATTCAACCTTTAGCTCAACTTCAAATTATTTAAATCAATAATTTAATTATCAAATAAATGGTGATATTTGAAAGTTAGCTTTTAAATATTTAAAATCAATTAAATATTTAAAATCAATTAAATATTTCGATTTTAAATGCTCAAAAATTACAGGTCGTCACATTCCTCCCCTTTAAAAGAATTTCGTCCCCGAAATTACTAGTTAGGAAGAATGGTCCAATACCCGTTACTATTTCTCCAAAACCAAACTGTTTAACATCAACCAAACAATCTTGTCATTTAAAGACACTACACCCATATTAATTTCCCAAACTCCCACATAGTTTGCAACATATATTATTTGCTCAATCATTCAAGTTTCAATTTAAAACCAAATTTTGTATTATCAAAATTTTCTCAAAATTTTTCTAACTCCCTAAATTTTCGAAAAATTTCGCCAGCGTCTCCTTTGTACGGCTAGCTCGGTACAACTACAAAATGGCTCTACGACCCCCAAATCTCAAAAGGTAAACAAAAAGCCAAGTGGCTAGATACAAAAACCCAATCAAATTTCACAGAAATTTAAACACATACCTTTTTTGTCGGGCAATTCTAATTTATTATCTGAAATCAAAACCAATTTTCCTTTCCCTTTTTCATACCTGCATATCCTGTTTAGCAATAATATCCAATCACAACATTCAAAAACCTTTATTTGACTTCTTTCCAAAATTTCAATGTTCATTCCATTTAAGCCCGTATGATGTACCTATATTGTTCGTACGAAATACCGAATCCGATCACCTACTCGATCACATAATTTCACTTCCGAACTAGTATCGTCCACCCGACTTCCTAGTGCGGACTCAGATTTGGTTTCCTGATTAGAAAATTCTCCTTGCATAGCTGTAAACTATGATAGAGAATTTACAGAATCAATCAAAATCCATATCCAGGGTTCGCCGTCGAAAATCGAGTGAAAAATCCGAAATCGGATCGATATAACTATCTCGAAATTTTGTTCCCGAATCCGGAACAAATTGTTATGCGAATAAAATAATATACGTACATCCTACGTATTTGCCCCAATTGAATATCAACTATAACAATTTCCTTTTTATTCACATTTATTTTGATTATTTTTCACTTATTCACACTTCCTCTTGCCACAACTTCCAGTTTTAATCTTTTTGTATTCCAATTCTAAATAAATTCAAATTGCTTCAATTTGCGAATTAATTTCAAACCTCAATACTTTTATCCAAATTTCATTCTCAATTTTACTTGAGTTCAATTCACTTTCCAATTCAAATATTGAGTTCAATTCATCTTATTTCAAATAATATTCGATTAATCATTCTTAAATTAATTTCACTTACTAATTTGTTTTTATACCTTGAATAAAAGTTTGTTTGCAAACTTTTTCTATCTTCAATTTCTTTGAAAAATATCTTCAGTTCATCTTACTTTACTTATACAATTTAAATTAGATTTCAATATTCAGTTTCAATTCTATTTGCTTACAAATTTTAATTCATTTGTCGTTAGTTAAAATTTTCAAAAGGTTAAAAAAAATTCTAACTCCCAAATTTTTCGAAAATTTTTGGCAGAGTCTCCTTTGTACGGAGGAGCTTTTGCAATTTGACAAGGGATATAAATATATATACATCGACCCACACGGTCGGAAAACAGAAAAACAGTTCGTATTTTCTATTTGTATTGCGTAGGCGTACCTTATTTAGCATTTTAAGCAAACGGCTTATTTATTTTAGCTGTTAGCGCGGGCAAAACCAGTCAATGGCTCCCAAAAACCTGTACTTACTCAATTTAAACTTGTAAGTGACAAATATACAAAGCTTATTAACATTCCACTTAATTTCAATAACTAAGCACATACATACATAAGCAATATCCACTAAACACTTACCATAAGCAAATTTATTAGGCTCCAACACAAATTTAAATGCTTTCAATCCATATTCAAACCATCCTATTCAATTCAAATGATTACACAACTCTCAACTTAATTCAATTTCATTCTTAGTCCAAACAAACTCATTTAAAATGAATTAATCCCAAAAGCAATCCAACTCCCATTTTTCCGAAGTCAAATTCTCATTAATATAACTTACGTTAATTAACTCAATTACTAATTTCATTTCATTTACCAAACAAGTTTTATTCAAAATCATTTCATAAAACTCGACACAGCCATTTCACAATTTTACTTAAATCAAGCTTTTATTCAAATATTACTTAAGTTATTTTATTTTTCGTCAAGTTATTTCAACTTTAAAACTCAAGTTATACATATTTTATAAGCACTTTCCCATTTAAATCCTTAATTTGATTTCAATTACCAACCAATTTCATCTACTAACTAATTTAAATTAGTTTATTCAGTCAACCATTTTGAATTTCATACTTCCAATTATATTCAATTCACCGACAATCCAAGTTGAATTCATTTACACTTCATTGCTTACATTCAATTTATTTATTTTTGTGCAAATTCAGTGGTATTTACTTAAAAGAATATTCATTCCAGTTTATAACTAATTTGAATTGATACCAATTCAATCTATACTTAATTCAATTTCATTTTAATCGATTCCATTCTATTTATTTTGCATTCTATATTCTCATTCATTTTATTTGAATCCATTTATTTATCTTGGAACATTTCATATTGGTTACATCAAATACTCATTTCATAATTTATTTGCAAACTAAACATTTGCCACACTAAATTGGTATTCGACTTTCATTTAACCAATTCAAGTTCCATCTCCATATTTCATTACCAATTAATTATTAATTTGTTTATTCAAGGTTTATTCCTAATATTTTATTTTTATCTCAAAACCACTTTAACTATTTTACTAGAGGTCAATTTATTTTATAATTTAAGTTTTGAATTTTTCATTCACTTCCCAATATTCAAATCAATTTTTATTTTGGCTTATTTATTCCACTTCTAAATTTATAAGTCACAAACTTATTTATTTTAAATACTTTCATCAATGGACAACCAATCCCATTCACGTTTTACTTTTAACTCGGAATTATACATTTTATTTAGCCAATATATTTTTATTATTCCATAAACATTTAAAATAAAATTCCAGAGTTTAAACACTTTCCCAGATTTCAAAATCACCTTTGAAATCAACTGCATTCAAAATCCTTTGGCAAATTCAATTATCCCTTTGAATTTCAAAACAAAACCCAGTTCGCAAACAATTCCAATTTAAAATATTCAGGTAGCAATTCCTCTCTTGGAAACTCGAAAATGAACACCGATGATGTCGCGATCGTCATCGGAATTATTTTCCAACGACCGAAAGAGTTTAGTTCTTTTATCTCTTTAACAACATTTCAAATATTTTTAATTTCCAAATCTCACAAGATTTCAAATTCAACACAAAAATATTTCCAAAATATTACTATTATTCCTCCAACCCTTTTGAAAACCGTCTTCAAACCCAAAGGAATTTAAAAAATTTCCAAGAATTCCAAATTGCAATTCCTTTAAATCTATATTCAAACATTCTCTGGAATTTTATCTCATTTCAATTTTCAAATGTTTCTCTGGAATTCTATTCCAAAATTATAATCACCTTTACAGTTTACATTAACAAATCTCATTGGTATATGAAGTTTTTTTCAATTTATAAATTACATTTATAATCTATATTTCAAATTCCATTTTGTTATATAAATTTGTTCTTCAACTTTGGTTATAAGTTTTCCATTTCTTATTCAATTTCTACACAATAGTGTTAATAATTTAATATTATCATTCCTTAACAATCAAGCATCCAATTACTATAATACTTTACAAAAATTATATCTTTTTATATACAAAAATAATTTGGGTAAAATTATTCCATTTACCCCACTTTAAAACAATACTGTGTCGAATTGTTCTATTCAAGTGTTTAGAGATCTCTATCAATAACGTTAATTACTCGTATTGACCGGAATCCATAAACTACTCAATAAACCAATCAACACAATATAAAATCATTTTATATTCACTAACAAATACACACTCATATCTATTAATACACTCAAACTCATCCTAGATTACTGTTGACTCTATTTCAATGAGTAATTCCCACCAGAGCCAAGGTTATCACCAACCTAAGATCTGATACCAAGTGTAACGGCCCGCGTATCCGTACCCCTTGAGTTAACAATATTCTTCCTAAATCAACTCAAGTTGTATAGAAATACGAACCATTTAGGTTAAGGAAGAAAGGGTAGAAGAAGAAAATAGAAAACAACAACAGAATCTAACCATCGCAGCGGAATAAAATATAATATACAATAACAGATCTTAACACAAAAGAAAACTAGAACTGTTTATACATACATCATCAGAGTTCCACATCAATAACATACAACAAGATATACAGCGGAATAATAACAATCAAATACGGAAGTACGCATCGCCATCTAGCTCGTCTCTTGAGCACCACAGCATCAATCCTGTATCCTATAATACTCGGTCTGACCGGAACATTATAGTTAAATAACACCCGAGTCGGTCTGGAAAACCAGCGTGAGAAAATCACACTCAATTGATTATTAAAGTTTCAAAATCCTTTGAAAACAAAAGCATCTCGTAAGACCACGCCATAAATAAACATGCTGGGTTTTTACCTTACGATAGCTAAAACACTTTTATTAAAGTTCTCTGATATTATAATAGTGTCTATAGAAAGTAAAATAGGATCTAGCTGAAATGCTTGCATCTCACGTTTCAGCAATAGTTGGGCACAATCAAAACCGTACGGGCACGTAGGGAAAATTGATTTCCAACTAATGACTAGGCACTGGGGTACCACCTGTCACAGTACATGGCCTAGATCACAGTACCGAGGAGTACGCCCGCTCCCCTGCAACACAAGACTAGAACTACCCCTTACTGGATAATCCCGAGTGAGATCACCCCGCGGTTGGGATCAGCAACCGCCCACTAATCCAAAATAAAAAGGGACATCTAGACAGGAATGACCTCACCCTGCTTGGGTGCTACCCACCTAGCGTTGCTGCATAACCCCTGATTTTCAGTCATTCCCATTTGATGAGGCTTGAGGCTAAGCATTACCTTTTTAGAACATATCCCTTAGAATGCCCATCGTCCACCTGACGATGTTTCGCAAGCATTCATCCATACAAGTCCGTCCCGGGTTCGAACGGAACCGAAGGCACTACTCCTACTACATCCATTTTGGAAATATCCTCAGGATTAGTAGCGACTAGCTCTTCCACTTCATTGCTCCTACTTCGACTCCGAACTCTTGTTTTCCACACGAAAACGTACAAACCGATCGAAGTGGTTTTCGAGAAATTAATCTCGATCCCGGTCTCTTCGAAACGATCAACGCATTTGGCCAATATTGATAGTCGGTTATTTAACTATCAATTAATATTCACAAACAACCATCAACCAATAAAAAATTTCCCAAATTATTTATTTATCCCAAAAATATCTTCACAAGATAAATTTCCACTTTTCAAACCCATTTGAAATCAATTTCCAACTACCTTCCCTTCTCAGAATAAATTCTAAGTATTTTCATTTCCACCGGAATCAGCAAACACAAAACTTTAGATTTTTAAAGTAATTTAAAAACACTTTATTGTAAAATATATTTAACATTTGATTTAGAAAAATTACTTTAATACTTAATTTAAAATAATAATCTAGAAATAACTAAAATAAGGTTACATTATAACTATACATTAGATTTTCTTCTTTAAAATACCAAATCATTCTTTAAATAATTATTACGATAATGGATTAAAATAAAATACTTACTTTGGAATTTACTTTAAGACATTTAAGTTAAGACTACTTCAATAATTGGCTAAAATATATACTATATGAATATTTGAAAATAGGATTACTTTATAAAATATAAAACTAGATTTTCACTTTTAAAACAGAATTACTAAGTCACTTTTTCTAAATAATTACTATGGTAATAGATTTGAATAAATATTTACTTTAGAATCTTGATATTTAGAAATAATAAATTCCTAAAACATACTTTTTTTTAAACAAAATTAAAACCTTTATTTTATTTTAAAAACTTACTTTGAAAACGTACTTAGGTATCCAGAGAAATATACTTCTCTTCACATTCTTCTTGATATTTCCAATTCCAAACACTTGAATCAATTTCCAAATTGATTTCCAATTTACTCCCTTTTATTTCAAAATCCATTAATTTCATATTTTATTCCTTAATTATGATGTAAAATACTTTTAACTGAAAATACAAATTTTAGATTTCTCAAATTACTTCTTAACCCTTTTTAAATAAATTTAAACTTTAAAGTTTAAAATAATTCTTTATTCCTTTAACTGATATCACTTAAGTTTACAATTCATTATTTTTTGTTTTATTCAATATTCTTTTCCATACTCGGAATTATTTATTAGTATATTAATATCGCTTCCATTCCTTTCCACTTCATTCTTAATTTATTCAAATTTTCTATAATTATTTCGCTTACAAATTCACTTCTTTTATTTCTTCCCAAAATCCAATTTATATATATTTTTGGTAACATATTATACCCAAATATATTCAATCAAACCATACCATTCAATATTCCAATATAATTCATCATAGAATATCAAATAATCACAACAGAGGATATTAAATATTTTAAATAAATGTTGAGGAATCCAGTTAGATCCCTCCAATCTATTTCCCTGCATCCAAAGACGTTAGCACAATATAAAATACCAATTCCACAATATACCATACTATAGGACATCAATTAATTTAACCATTCAAACAATTATTTAAATTTAATCATTTAAATTTAACTGGGTGAGATTAATTCACCTTAACGTTTGCAATCCGACCCAATTCGACTTGTTTCCTTCAAATTTTTACCTTGTATAAACACTTACAGTTTATTAATATTTGAACAATTCGAATAATTCATTACCATTTATTTAGTTGATTTACTAATAATTCGATTTAAACTAATTTCTTTCAAAAAACTATTCTTAGAGACTAAAATAATTAAATGAATTAATTCAGACCAATAATTTCCCTTCAAATATCCTTAATAACTATAATAAATCAAATAAGTTAATTTTAACAAATTAATCACCAAATCCATTGGGTTTAAAATAAACTAGTAAACAAAAATAGACATAGGTTTATATATTGAATTTTTAAAAGATAGAACTTGTTTTTTTTTTTTTAAACATCCTTCTGCAATTTTAAAATCTCATCCAAATACAATTCATGTCTCCCTCTAATAAGCCTGAATATTAATTATATTGTCTATTTCAAATCTAAATACATTTATTTAAATTAATTTAACAAAATTGATACCTTACAGGAAAGGAGAAAACCCGGCCTCTCTAACGCACCACGAACCTAGGTCATCATCGACCTTCACCTAGCTCGTGTTCGACATCACTATGCTTCCCCTACGCTCGCGTTCCAATTCGATCACGTCGAGCAAAACCTACTTCGAGTAGAAACCCTAACCTCGAACTCGTTCCCCCCGTGACGTGTCGTCACCAACACGTGACCATTCTTCGTGAACGAGCCACCCCGCTTCACTGTCGAACCCAACAGATTCCGACCTTTCGCGAGCGTCTCGACCAGAGCCGCAAGCCTTGCCTCTGCTGCGACCCCTTTGTACGCACGTAGTCACCATCATCGATTTGAAGTTTGATTCGAATGAGATAGGGTTTGGTTTTGAATTCGAAAAAGCCGCCATTTTCGAACGCGATTTGTGAAGGAGCTAAAATTTTAGGAAGAATATGGATTTTCGAACGAGAAGAGGATTACTCGGCCATTAGATTTTGAACGACGGTTTCTTCTTCTATTTATTTTTTTAAGCTTTTTAACAGAAAGAAGGGAAGAATATGCGTGATTTAAGAAAAGGGGGTAGCGTATGGGAGAAAACAAATCACAGTGTTCTGATGGGAAAGAAAAACTGCGATGGAAAAGAGAAAGGAATAGCCCGATGTTGCTATCAACTCAGCTAATATAAAAATGTTGGCCAAATTAAATTTGTTAAATTGAATCTCGATATAAATTTTAGCGCATTTATATAACGTATGCTCACCCAACAACTCCGTTCACTACGAAAATTGAAATCCGATAATAATGCACTATTACGGATCGAACGGAAATGGTTTCGTCGAATTCCGAGACTGTGCCTCGGAAGGCTATTTTTAAATTCAATTTAAACTAAAAAAATTAAAACTGAACAAACCACTGTTAATTTCAATTTTACAACTTCTATTATCTTCGGTGTTATAAATAAAAATCTTACACGCCTTCAAATTATTTTCAACAGGCTTAAAACTTCAGATTCAACCTTTAGCTCAACTTCAAATTATTTGAATCAATAATTTAATTATCAAATAAATGTTAATATTTGAAATTCAAGTTAAAAGTTAACTTTTAAATATTTAAAATCAATTAAATATTTCGATTTTAAATGCTCAAAAATTCCGGGTCATCACACAAACGGTAGTTTCACTACCTTGGGTATTGCCTCATGTGCCTTGTCATACTTGTATCCCTATATACGCGACCACTACGAATTTGTTTTGTGTTATACCTATGGAGTACTCCCTGATATCCCACTAGTTTACGGTGGAGTTTACAGTGCTGTATAGACTATAACGCTTATATAAAATGTGTTAAGGGGGATAATGGTAACGCCTTAACACTATTTTGATATTTTATATTACTGATAGACATTATCTATTTAGCGTATATTACTACATAGTAGATAGTTTAACGGATCCTAAGATGATGGTTATTCCAACATCCTTTGAGTTATTTGTATTTTAATTGTCATTTCACTTGAGTTTGATTTATTGATATAAGAATGTTAATCCTGACTCGAGTGTTTGTGTTTTGCTTTACGCTCGGGTCAGACTAAGAGTACCAGCTTTCGAGACTCACCTTTGGAGTTGGGGTTCGCTTGGAGATCTAGCTATCTATCCAGCTTTCAGATATTCAGTGATTCTAGCGATGTATTCTGATATTGTATTCGACTATTGTATTCGAGGCTTCTGTTGTAACTTATTTAACTCTGTTATTTATATATAGTAGCTTCATGAACTACAATCTTTGCCTTCGCTGCATATTATTACTCTGTGTTTGTGATCTGTGATTATTTATTTACCATATATGTTCGGTTTTCTAAATTTAAATTAACAATTCGGTATTTTGAATTATTCAAGTCCGACGTGTGTATTGCGACTTTTCTATTGATTAGTAAAGCAAAATTTTTAATAAATTCTGCAAGCGCACAGCCATGTAGTATGCAGGTCGAACACAGGGAATTGTGTTTTAAAATATTTGAAATCCATAGTTAAATCTTAGGCGTGTTCAACGAATTCGACGGTGAATTTGAACATAAAATAAAAACAATAATATACTCCGAATCGATTTCGAAACTAATCGAAATTGCAACCAAAAAATATAAAATTGTAAAAATCAGAACATAAATTGAAGTTGCGGAAAAGAAATAATGGAGCAACCAACTGAAATAATTATTAACTAACTAAAAAGAGTGCAGAAAATAACTAAGAATAAGAATAAATAAATTGCTAAATCTAATCAACAATCCTACGTATTCTGTTCGATAATAAAAACAGTGCTGAATTTAAATCTAAACTTGAAGAAAAGTGATGAGGTAAAGGATGCCCTCTAGTTCCTGTCTCGTTCCCTATTTATAGACTTTCGTCCCCAAAAAATAAGTCTTGTTGGTGAAAATATGTGTGGCCACGTTGCTTTGACTTGGTTTGCCTTTGAATATATTACTTGAGTTGCACGTAATCTTTGTTTGAATTGGTAAAAGAACTAAGAAGGTGGCATTCACATGACAAGGCTGAGCTTTGGAATTGGAGAATAATATGGCCACGTCACTGCCTGAAAAATATATGCTGAGCATTTGGTTGGTCCACGTTGCTTGAATTAATTATTTTTGGTCCATGCTTTGAATTGAACAAATGGTAGTGAGCTGCTACTTTGAATTATTTTCTTATGACTTAATGAATTGCCAGCATGTAGCCTTGCTTTGAACGTGAGTTGCTATGTATTTCCTTATGAACTGAAGTCCATGTGATGCACTTTGAACTATAATATATGCTTTGGAATTGGAAATGTGACTTGTCATAAATTGAAGTGTCTTTTGAACCAATGGACGGCACAACCGGTTAATTTCAACATTGCACTTCGGAATCTATAATCTGCAAAACCACAATAAAATACCCGTATAATACCGCTTTATTAAAATAAAAATATATGAAACAAGTGGTTTAAAAAAATGCAGAAAATAACGTTCATCAAATACCCCCACGCTTGAACTTTATTCGTCCTCGAATAAACAAGAAAATAAAAACTAACTAAATCCCTTTTCGTAGGAAACACGATTGCATTGAGCGTATGCAACAAGCCGTTAAACCTCTAGGTGTCCCTAGTAGGACGAGTGGTGTCTCGTGAGGGTTTTCAGCGGATACTACTCACAAAATCCAAATGCAGTATGTGATGATTCTAATGTACTACATGAATGCAAAATTCTAAACAAATGGAGACTCGTTTTACTTCAGAATAGTTGCAACAAAATAATGTATATCAGTTTTAGTCAACTTCTTCAAATTTTTGGTTCCTCACTAATCACAAATTTCAATATAACTCAAGTTTTCATACATTAGATTCTAGTTTGGCCAGCTATTTCGGTCGATAACATAGTGCAGCCATGAAATAAATTCTTCACTGTTGATCACAGTTTTTTTCAAAATAGTATTTTTCATTTCCATTTGTATAACAAGCCAAATCAACAAAGTCAAGAAGTGTTTGGGTTTCAAAGCTTAGTCTCTTTTTACCTTTTTTTTTACACCTAACTTTTGGACCAAGGTATACCACCCATGCACTGCCTCGCGGGCTTACGTGAGAGCCGGGACAGAGCTTGGCGGATTGTGCAAACCGACGCTGACTATGTCAGAAAAGGTCGGTAATCCTTAGGTGATTATTTATTTAATTATTTACACACCTAACTCAGAATGCTAAGGCCAGATATACCATCCATGCACTGCCTTGCGGGCTTACGTGAGAAGAGTATAGAGCTTGGCGAGTGCACACACTTTTATAAGTGTGCACAGCTATTGACTCTAGGTGTTTCTTATTATTACTATTACTATTATTATTATTATTGAAATTAACTAAAGACTAAAGAGAGTTATGCAAATCAACTTAGCACCACTTAACTTCAATGGTTTGAAATGTCAACGCATGTACTTTAAATCTGCCACTTTTTTTTTAAACAAAGACTACAGTTTAGAAAGGATTTCATAACCATCACCTACGTATCCCCCTATATACTAACCTCACTATTATCGCTTGTAATTTAACTTTTCATTATATTTTACATTTGAAATTAGTGATTCACAAAAAATTTCATCAATCGACTTCAACTGCTTACTTACTTTGTCTTGACTGATTAAAAATAAATCGAAGTCCTGAAAATAATGGGAAATGAGAAAAAAATTGAAAGGAAATTTGAAAACAAATAATGAGATGATTTTTTTTATGATGCCACACTATGAAATATGAACAAACAGAATGAGATACGCATCCCCCCACACTGGAATGAGACAGTGTCCCCACTGTCAAATGGAATGCAAATGCAAAACAGAAAAAATAAAATAAAAATATACAACCTAATATGTACAAGATAGTGAGTGGCTTATGTCGAGTAGCTAGGTTCATGGAGATCCACGAACTCGTCATCCTCATGTTGTTCAAACTCTAGAAATGGCTTCGTGCGCTGTCCATTGACCTTTGAAATGGAACTGTCCATAGGATTTTCAATTTCAACTACACCATAAGGGTATACTGTTTTCACAATATATGGACCTGTCCATCGAGATCTCAATTTTCCCGGAAATAAATGAAGTCTTGAAGTATATAAGAGAACTTTCTGACCTACTTCGAATGTCTTACGAAGTATGGATTTATCATGATAGAATTTAGATTTCTCTTTATAAATCTTTGCATTATCATACGCCTCATTTCTTAGTTCTTCTAATTCTGACAATTGTAATTTACGATGCGGTCCGGCTTTTTCTATGTCAAAATTAAGGTATTTGATTGCCCAAAGTGCACGGTGCTCGAGCTCAACAGGTAAATGGCATGCTTTTCCAAAGACTAATCGGTATGGTGACATTCCTAGATTGGTTTTATAAGCTGTGCGAAATGCCCAAAGGGCGTCTATCAATTTAGATGACCAATCTTTTCTTTTGGAGTTAACCGTCTTTTCAAGAATTTGTTTAATTTGTCTACTGGAAATCTCGACTTGACCGTTAGTCTGTGGATGATATGGAGTGGATAGTTTATGAGTGATAGAGTATTTTTTAAGAAGAGATTCAAAAGCATGATTACAAAAATGAGAACCGTTATCACTTATAATGGCTCGAGGTGTGCCAAACGGGAAAATATGTTTTCTTTCAAAAATTTGATAACAGCCTTATTGTCATTCGTTCTGGTGGGAATGGCCTCAACCCATTTAGACACGTAATCTTCTGCAAGTAGGATGTAGAGATTTCCAAAAGAATTAGGAAAAGGACCCATGAAATCAATGCCCCAAACATCAAAAATTTCAATGACAAGGATTGGGTTCAGGTGCATCATGTTACGTTTGGAAATACGACCTGTTTGTTGACATCTAGCGCATTTGGAGCAAAATTCGTGGGCATCACGAAAAAGAGAAGGCCAATAAAAACCACACTGTAACACCTTGGCAGCAGTTTTCTTTGCTCCAAAATGTCCTCCACATGCTTGATTATGTGAAAAAGAGAGGATGTTATGGAATTCATGTTCTGGGATACATCTGCGAATGATTTGATCGGTGCAATATTTGAAGAGATAAGGATCGTCCCAGTAAAAGTTTCGAACATTCGAGAGAAATTTTTGTTTATCTTATTTTGACCAATGGGAAGGTGTTTCATTTGTGACAAGATAATTTACGATGTCCGCATACCATGGTGCACTAGAGAGTGAAAGAATTTGTTCATCGGGAAAATGATCGTTGATTTGAGAGTTATCATAGTTTGCATGAACTATACGAGAAAGATGGTCAGCTACGACATTTTCAGAACCCTTTTTATCTCGTATTTCTAGGTCAAACTCTTGAAGAAGGAGAATCCAACGGATTAAGCGGGGTTTGGTATCCTTTTTCGTGAGTAAATACCGCAAGGCGGCATGATCGGTGTAAACTATGACCTTAGAACCTACGAGATATGATCTAAACTTATCGAGGGCAAAGATAAATGCTAAAAACTCTTTTTCTGTGGTTGAGTAATTCAATTGAGCTTCATTAAGAGTTTTGCTAGCATAATAGATGACTCGAGGAAGTTTATCGATTCGTTGACCTAAGATGGCTCCGATGGCATAATCAGAAGCATCACACATTAATTCGAAAGGCAAGGTCCAATTTGGAGGTTGGATGATAGGTGCAGTGGTCAAGATCGATTTGAGGGTTTCAAAAGACGTTTTACATTCATTGGAAAATTCAAATTTGACGTCTTTAGCAAGAAGATTTGAAAGAGGTTTTGAAATTTTTGAAAAATCTTTAATGAACCTCCTATAAAATCCTGCGTGGCCGAGAAACGAGCGAATGTCCTTTACGGACCTTGGAGGAGGAAGGTCAACAATAAGATCAACTTTAGATTTTTCAACTTTTAGGCCATTTTTAGAGACAACATGACCTAAGACTATTCGTCGCTTAACCATAAAATGACATTTTTTCCCAATTAAGAACAAGAGATTTCTCCTTACATCGCTTTAAGACACGTTCTAAACGAAGGAGGCATTGATCAAAAGATGACCCATAGATTGAAAAATCGTCCATGAATATTTCTAAGAAATCCTCCACCATATCAGAAAATATACTCATCATACATCTTTGAAAGGTAGCAGGAGCATTACAAAGAACGAAGGGCATGTGACGATAAGCGAAAGTTCCGAAAGGACATGTGAACGTTGTTTTATGTTGGTCCTCTAACGCAATGGGAATTTGATTATCACCAGAGTAACCATCAAGGAAACAATAAAATTCATGACCGGCTAAGCGTTCGAGCATTTGATCAATGAAAGGGAGGGGAAAATGATCTTTTCTTGTTGCTGCATTGAGTTTTCGATAGTCGATGCAAACGCGCCATTTTGTTTTGACCTTTGTCGGAACAAGTTCGTTATTCTCATTTGTTGTCACAGTGATTCCAGACTTCTTTGGTACAACTTGTACCGGACTTACCCAAGTACTGTCAGAGATAGGGTAGATAATGTTATTGTCTAAACACTTGATAATTTCTTCCTTTACCACTTCCCTCATATTAGGGTTTAATCGCCTTTGAGCTTCGCGAGTGGGTTTAGCCTCGTCGACTAAATGTATTCGATGTTCGATGATTGATGGACTAATTCCCTTAATGTCAGCGATTACCCATCCCAATGCCTCTTTATTTTCCCTTAAAATTTTCAAAAGTTGTTCTTCTTGGTCCTTAATGAGATCGGAGGCCAAGATTACAGGGAAATTTTTCGAAGAATCTAAGTATGCATACTTAAGATTGTTTGGAAGAGGTTTGAGGTCCAATTTAGGGCGTTCTTCTTTTGAGGCTTCAGTAAACATCAACTGATTGAATTCTAGTGAATTATGAAAAGAGCATAGCATATCTTTTAATTCATAAATGTATTCATCTTCGTGGAAGTTGGAATTAAAATGATCTAGGCATATGCTAAGAGACTTCGTAGTATCACTAAAATCATTTTCAACAATTGTTTGGATCATGTCAACTTCTTCTGTTTCAAAATCCCTTGGTTTTCTGTTAAGATTGAAGATATTTAGTTCAATGGTTAGGTGCCAAAAGGAAAGTCGGAGTTGACCATTCCTACAATTTATGATAGCATTTGATGTTGCTAAAAATGGATGACCTAATATCAAAGGAATCTGACTATTGGGATTTGAGACAGGTGCAGTCTCTAGGACTATGAAATCGACTGGGAAATAGAATTGCTCGATTTGTATCAAAACATCTTCAACTGTGCCCAATGGTTTTTTGATAAATCGATCAGCTAGTTGAATTGTGATGTTTGTAGGTTTTAATTCCCCTAGTCCAAGTTGACAGTACACAGTATAAGGCAAAAGATTCACACTCGCTCCAAGATCGAGTAAGGCATGACTAATGTGAGTGTTACCGATTTTACAACCGATCGTAGGACAATCGGGGTCCTTATACTTGATTGGGGAGGGATTTGAAAGAACAGAGCTAATGTTTGCAGTTAGAAATGCAGTCTTAGGAACGTAGTGGCACGTTTTTGAGTACATAGCTCTTTCAGACATTTGGCATATTGAGGAATTTGCTCGATGGTATCAAGAAGTCGAATATTAACTCGAACTTGTTTGAAGATTTCAAGAATTTGGTCAAAATTAGTGGGCTTCTTCTTTTTGTTGAGTCTATGAGGAAATGGAGCTATGGGCTTATAGACTCGTTTGGAAGTTTTTTCATTCGAAGAAGAAGGTATGATATTAGAGGGTGAAGATAAGGGCATTGAAATGTTAGGGTTGCCAACATTGGAAAGCGAAGAGTGGTCGGGACTACGGACCTTGGATGAAGAATTAGAGTTGTTTGGATTGACAACAGTGGGTTGACTGAGTTTCAGAATTTTGAACAAGGGAAGACTTAATAAGGACGTCGGGGTTGCCGACATGGTTGTCCACCTTCTTTCCAGACCTTAATGTGGTGACAGCATTAACCGGATTTACATTTTCGTCCTCACAAATATTTACTCCTCGAGAGTTATACTTTGGATTCACTTCGGTTTGACTAGGCAATTTACCTTTCTCATTGATTTTCATGAGATCCTTCATCATTATCAACATTTGTTCATTTTGTTTAGTGATTTGCTCAATTCTCGCATCTTGGTTAGTGATTTGTTTATTTTGTTTAGAGAGTTGTTTTTCCAATCGAGCAATTTCTTGTGAAGGCTAAGAAGGTTGGGTTGATGGATTGAAATTAGGATGCCTGTATGGTTGATTCGAAGGTTTTGTTTGAGGAGCGGGTTGAGAATTTTGAGAATTAGAGGTTGGGGCTCAATAATTCGGATTTGGTATCATTGGATACATATGTGATGGATTAGCCACATTGTTAGGATTTGACAATGAAAAATTGGGGTGGTGCTTCCAGTTAGGATTGTATGCGGATGAATAAGGACTATTTTGTGCTATAGCATTGATTTGGTCTTGTGTGTAGTAATGGGGTAGTCCTTCTCCTTCTTGAGGAGTTTGGGTATCTATAGGAAGATGTGATGGGTCAATGGCATGTACTCCTCTATTTGGAGCACGAATTGGAACACGAATTGTTTCCCATTGCATATCCTTTTCCGAATGTTCTTCTAGAAATTCCCAAGCTTCCTCGTACGTTTTTGCCATGAATTTTCCTCCACACATTGATTCAAGTTGGGATCTTGTTTGATAGTTAAGCCCTTCATAAACGATTTGGCACAAAACGTGCTTAGGGATTACATGATGTGGGCAACTATATAACAGTTGATTGAACCTTTCAAAGTATTTTGAAAAAGTTTCTCCTTCATTCTGAGAGAATTGATTGATTTCAGTTCAAATTTTAAGGGTTTTGTGGAAGGGAAAAAACTTTTTCAAAAATATAGTAACGAAATTATCCCAGCTTTTAATTGAATTTTTAGGAAGAGAATTAAGCCATCTTTTCGCACTTTCTAGAAGCGCTAATGGAATAAGTCTTAGCTTGATGGATTCATTAGAAAGTTGTTGCATTTTAGTTGTAGAAGCATATAACTCAAATTCATTAAGTAATTCATATGCATTTTCAGACCCAGTGAATTTTGGTACCCCTTGGATAAAAGAATGTTTTAGCTCAAAATTATTTCCTTCGGCAGGTGGAAATGAAATAACCGAAGGTTGAACAGTCTGTGTTGGATAGCATCGGTCTCTAAGGGATAATGGTCGGTTCTCATGAAATTCATTATTTCCAACATGTGATTTAGGTGATAATTTCGGTGAATTGTGGTGTGAACTGTGTTGTGAACCATTTTGTGAACCGTGATTGCTCATATTTGTTTGATTTGAAATTTCCGTTGATTTATTTAATGGAATATTTTGGCTTTCTATACGGTTAAAATTATTTCTTGCCCAATCGCGCATAAACAAATCAAGGTGTAACAGCCAAAAGTAAATTAAATCAGTTTTCAGTTGGGCAACTGTAGAGTTGAAAATTACTTACAGAGGTGTATGATAGTCCATCCAATGCAGCTGAGTAGCGCTAGCGGATCAAACTCCAAAGTTTGTGGTAGCTATGTTGTTGCTACCTGTCAGATATTTAAGAGATGATAAGCTTAGAAAAACTTAAACTGCAACTGTGTATATATAAATGAAACGTGACTGAAATAAGCAAAATGGAATGTAACTTGATGAAATATTGCAATGAAGTATGCTTTGATTACCTTGGTTATGTGAAAAACTATGTATGAATGAAATAAGGAAACATGAAAATGTGTACTGCAGTGATCACTGAAAAAAGTGTGAGTAAAATAGAACTAACGTGTCATGTGGTGAAAATTAGTGCAAAGTGCATGAACGTGGGAGCAAAGTGAAAACACAGTGACGTGCAAACAATCTGCGTGAGTTGTAAAAAAATTGAACAAAAACTTACGTGTGAATTATAATAAACTTACGTGCAAATATTTGAACAAAATAAAAATTTATTCGTGAACTAAATAAAAGATGGTTACATGAGTATGAGAATGGAAATGTGAACAAAGAGCTGATTTAATGCAACTGAATTAATGTAAGCAACAAACTAATGCAAGTATGAAAACTAAGCTACTGCATGCAACTTGAAACGGTAAAATGGTTACGTGAACCAAACTAAGCTACTACAGTGAACCAAAATGGTTACGTGAAAACAATGGTTACGTAAAAACAGGCTACTGCATGCAAACTAACAGGAAAATGCGTAAGTAAAATGCGACGAATGCAACATGATGAAAAATGCAAGCAATTTGTAAATTTGAAAATGAAGCAATGTGAGTCGCAAACCAAAGCAACGCGAAAAATGCAGCAGTGAGAGAATTTGAATGATTAGAAACCGAAAGTGTGGCTATGTGAAACGTGATTTTTGAAAAACGAGAAAAAAAAGTAATTTTTATTTTTTTATTTTTTTTATTTTTTTGTTACGTGGAAACCAAAATAGACCAAAATAGCAATGCAACTAAATAACGTGTAGCAGCAGTAAGTTGACACACAAAAATGAAAGGAGAAGCTCACGTATATGTGACAGCTGGTAATGCTTAAAATGAGATTATATGTGATAGCATACACATGAACGTGAGAAACAAAATTTAAACTAACGTAAGCTGGGTATGTGAACAGAAACCAACTAAATGAGATGCAACTCACATGCAAAATGTAACGGAAAAAGCAAATTCAGCGAACGAACAAAAAGCGATTTTTTTTTTAAGTAAAACGCTACTTTGGTGAAAGGAACTGAAAAACGAAAACAAAACGATTTTTTTTTCGAAAACTAATGCAAAAACAAATAAATTAACACGAATAGACTTAAAAACGAAAAATCGAAAATTTCAAAATAGCAACTCCCCGGCAACGGCGCCAAAAACTTGTTGCGACTTTTCTACTGATTAGAAAAGCACAAATTTTAATAAATTCTGCAAGCGCACAGGCGTGTAGTATGCAGGTCGAACACAGGAATTGTGTTTTAAAATATTTGAAATCCATAGTTAAATCTTAGGCGTGTTCAACGAATTCGACGGTGAATTTGAACAGAAAATAAAAACAATAATATACTCCGAATCGATTTCGAAACTAATCGAAATTGCAACCAAAAAAATATAAAATTGTAAAAATCAAAACAGAAATTGAAGTTGCGGAAAAGAAATAATGGAGCAAACAACTGAAATAATTATTAACTAACTAAAAAGAGTGCAGAAAATAACTAAGAACAAGAATAAATAAATTGCTAAATCTAATCAACAATCCTATGTATTCTGTTCGAAAATAAAAACAGTGCTGAATTTAAATCTAAACTTGAAGAAAAGTGATGAGGTAAGAGATGCCCTCTAGTTCCTATCTCGTTCCCTATTTATAGACTTTCGTCCCCAAAAAATAAGTCTTGTTGGTGAAAATATGTGTGGCCACGTTGCTTTGACTTGGTTTGCCTTTGAATATATTACTTGAGTTGCACGTAATCTTTGTTTGAATTGGTAAAAGAACTAAGAAGGTGGCATTCACATGACAAGGCTGAGCTTTGGAATTGGAGAATAATGTGGCCACGTCACTGCTTGAAAAATATATGCTGAGCATTTGGTTGGTCCACGTTGCTTGAATTAATTATTTTTGGTCCATGCTTTGAATTGAACAAATGGTAGTGAGCTGCTACTTTGAATTATTTTCTTATGACTTAATGAATTGCCAGCATGTAGCCTTGCTTTGAACGTGAGTTGCTATGTACTTCCTTATGAACTGAAGTCCATGTGATGCACTTTGAACTATAATATATGCTTTGGAATTGGAAATGTGACTTGTCATAAATTGAAGTGTCTTTTGAACCAATGGACGACACAACCGGTTAATTTCAAGGTTGCACTACGGAATCTATAATCTGCAAAACCACAATAAAATACCCGTATAATACTGCTTTATTAAAATAAAAATACATGAAACAAGTGGTTTAAAAAAATGCAGAAAATAACGTTCATCAGTGTGCGGATGCGGATAGTCCAAAATAGCGGGTCGTTACACTTTACATTAATCTCCCTTAACGCGTTTTTGAGCATTATCATACAGTTTGCATATAATGCTCCAGCAGAACATCGGGAGATAGGGATGTGTCGTGATATGACAACATTAAACCAAAATTGTAGGGGTCTCGTATAGGGATAAAAGTAAAACAAAGCACATGAGGCAATGCTCAAGGTGGGATACTACTAGTTCGGGTCGTAGGGCTGGTTGTAATGCATCGTAGCCACGATCGCCCACCGCATACATCCGTCCCATATCGAGTCAAGGGGCGCTCAATCAAGGTGCACCAATCGAAACTAACAACAAGAGTAATAATATGGACCAAGTTCAAGAAAATCGAAGAACGTATGTCCAGTAGGGGTAATTAGCCTGCTTGGTCCTGTCAAGCCATCCTATTTTAGTCATTTCAAATTAACACAAGTGCCAGGTTTATCCAT
The DNA here is from genome assembly GCA_030765085.1 of Allium cepa. NCBI lineage: Eukaryota > Viridiplantae > Streptophyta > Magnoliopsida > Asparagales > Amaryllidaceae > Allium > Allium cepa. The sequence goes on from CM060935.1 coordinate 29,455,488, forward strand.
CATCATTATCTTTCTTCAAATCTAGCAAATGACGCCAAATCCAACCACTTGGTTCTAGAGTCTCCTACGCATATACATTTGTTAAAGTGGTTCCAATATTGATAAAGAGTGTGCCAATAAGAGGTCCTAGTCTCTTTAACAACCAAATGTTGTTTTACACATCGGTGGAACTATTATATTTCTAAAATAATTCATACCTGATATTAATATATCATATTTTCTTCAAAATCAAATTCAGTTTGAAATCATCATTTTACTCAAAATATACCATTTCACTTCAAAATCATTTTTGCCTTAATATCTCAATTTCAGTTCCAATTCAAAATTGCTTCGAATTTCCATTTGGGTTATAACTTCAATTTAGCCCAATTCGTATTTAGATCAACGATTTAAATATAAACCTTCCAGCCTTTGACCAGTTTGAATTTTAGAAAAAAGCTTGGAAAAATTTAAAATGCTTAAAATTAGTTTAAATAGTTCAAATAGTTTAATATAAAATGATTTAAGTATTTAAAATGTTTTATAAAGTAAAAGAATTTGGGAAATAAAAATAATTTGAATATTAAAAAAGATAGATAAGTATTTTATATTAAAATAATTTAATTGAAAATAGTTTCAACATCAAACTGATTCAATTCCAAATTTTACCAATTCAAATCAATTTCCATTTCAATTTGATCAATTCAATTTCGATTTCAATTCGAACTAACTTTGATTCCAATTTCAATTCAAATCAACTGCAATTTCGATTTCACATTAATTCAATTTCGATTTTAATTTCGATTAATTTCAATTCAGTTCCAATTTGAATTTTTCAATTCTATTCTCAATTTTAAACTATTTCGATTCACATAAATTCGAATTCTATTTCAAAATATTGATTTAAATCACTGAATTCATATTAAACTTCAATCTTCGAATTTAGATTCAAATCTTAAAATAAATTCCATTCTCGAATCCAATTTTATATATTCAATTATATTACTTTTACTTAGCAATAATTCATTGTTCGAATGAAAATTCAATTCTTTTTACAACAAATCAATTTTAGAAATTCAAATCATATTTCAATTATACTTCAAAATCTCAAATTTCAATTTTAAACAATTTCGCTTAACAAATTTTGATTCCAACATTTTGAGCTCAATTTCAAGAATAGTTTGATTTCCAAAAATTTGATTTTTCCTTCTTTAAATCATACTCAATTGAATAATTTTTAATCAAAAATATTAAAATCATTTAATTTAACTAAATCCAGTATCCGTATATAATTTTCTATCCAATGGCCAAGTGAATCAATTATTTATTCAGGGATGGATATATATCATTTCAATCCAAACTAAATGTCATGGGTATATATTATTTCACCTATTTCTTAGTTTAATCGAAATAATTCAATTAACAATTTTATATGCTGTAAATAATTTTCAAGGTGATAACAGGATATATACACGCACACACATTCAATCATCCAAAATATCAATCAATAACATCCATCACAATCAACATCAAAAACAGTCAATAAACCAACATGATTAATCAATTATCGATAATCGAATTTAACTAGCAATTTAATTCCAATTTCAATCTAAATGTCAATTTTAATTTTTAATAATCAATTCAGATGACAATTTAGATGCCATTTTAAATTACCAAATAGTGGTCAACAAAATTAGTTTACTTTATGATACCGGTTTACCGAACACAAAATATTTTAGTACGTTGTGAGCATTATAAATCACTCAACTTTTATTTGAAACTGAAAATTCTTCAGAGTCAAATAAATTTCAAACCAACTCTATGACGTAGCCTTCGACAATATGAATCCCATGCAAAAAATTTCGTCCAAAACGTGCCTCATATGTAAAAGTTACGATTTATTAAAGTTAATAATATAAATAAAAATTAAATTAACAAACGAATTGATATAGTTAAAAATAAATAAAAATGTACTCTCCCTCTCTCGCTCACTAAACACATGCAAAAACCCATAACCGTGATCGTTCCTTCACCGTACGCTCAGTCAAGGACCACTGAGTTCCATCCCAGCATGCCATCGCAAGTGCCACATCCTTCTCCAACATTGCTAGAGACGCGGCTACCCACGATGCCGCCATCTTCACGTAAAACGAGGAAACCAGCATCGCCTTCAAGCAAATCCGAGATGTCACGCCAAAAACCCACCATTGGATGTGTAGAGCCCGTCGAGCTCTACAACTTTTCTTTTGGATGTATTTAATTTCGATGAATGCATTGGAAGAAAAGGAGGAGAGAAGGTTGAAAAATTTTCGACCATTAATTCGTTCAAGGGGAAGGCAACCATGATTTTTCTTCTAGGGATAATGAATGAACGACTTATTATATAAGCTTTTGATCCACTACACACCTAAACTTTCCAAACTCCTAACAAAGAGTGATGTCTGGCATTCATAATGTTTTGCCTCTACTCTAAACATAATGAAATTAGTTTCGAGGCCTAATTCGATTGTATTCAGAAGATAGCTTTTCAAATCAATTAATTTTAATCGAATTCATTAAATTAATTTCTATGCGTTTCAAGCTTGCACGTCCAAATGATAAGTCCAGTCGCTATGAAATTTGAAATCCTACAATAATTTACTATTATGAATCGAATGAAATTGGTTTCATTGAAATCCGAGACAGTAATCAAAATGGCTATTTTTAGTCGCTAATTAAAACAAATAATTTCTAAATTTTAATTTAATCACTTCGAATTCAATTTTAAAAGTTAACAATCTACATTCATATTTAACAAAATATAAATAAACTTTCTATATCATTTTCATTCTTATTAAATTCATAATTCAATTTTTCAAATAATTTCCAATATTAAATTTAAACAATTTAATTATCCAATAAATCACTATAATTGAAATATAAGTCATTTAACTTATATATTTTACTTTTAAAACAAATTCAAATAATAAAAAAACTATTTCAATTTCATAGTAATTCAACATTTCTATTCAATTCAAGTTATTAATTACAACACATTAAATACATAGAATTTCATTTCAGAACTTGAAGTTATTGAATACAGCACATCAAATACATAGAATTTCATTTCAATACTTGTTATCGTCAAAATCTTCGAAATTGGTTATTTCAAAATTTTATTCAACTTCATATTTAGTAAATTATATGAATAACACGTTAAATTTAATTTTTAACCGTTTTAATCCAATAATTGTACTAAATTTAATAATTTAAAATAGTTAAAAATATTGGTCGTTACATTTTTCCCCACTCAAGATTTTTCGTCCTCGAAAAGGGGGTTAGGTACGAAATATAACAATTGATATATTTTATTCAAAATAATCAACATATAAACATAAACATCTTATTTACAAAACCTTTACTACACTCTCGCTACGCTACTTCGATATCATTTTTTTGAAAATTATTGCTTATATAAAAAAACAAGTTAGGAAAATTTTAAAACTTTTAAAATTTTCTAACACCCGGATTTACGGAAAAATTCGACAGCTTCTCCTTTGCACGATTCGATCGAATTTTTTTTACAATGGAATATATAACACAAATATATACCAAATATATCAAATATACATCCCATTTTAATGATGAGGCATCCCGTAAGGAAAAAACATAAAAGTGCGGTATGTAATCCAGATATGTACCTTATTATTATTAATATGAGCGAGTTTGCTCATATTAGGCAAGCAAATGAAAAATATAATCCGCATAAACGTCCAAACGATCTTCATATGTACCTATCTCAACTCAAATTAGAATATTAGTTGCATATAATGAGATGTAAACATGTATGAGTTTAATAGACCATATAACATGAAATACGAATCCAAATTATAACCATTAGCACCAGTTCACAACATAACGATCATATGCAACCAAAAGAGCAATAACAATGACGTAGAACCAAAGAAATAATTCAAAAACTATTAATATTCACCTAATTAATCCAAAATATCACAATTTACATTTCCAATGTCCATATTAAATTTATACACTTCATTTCTTATTAGCATCCAAAATTTTTCTAACATTTAATCGGTTTACTTCCAATTTATTTGTATTCAACCAACTTACATTCAATTTGATTCACATTCAATTGATTTTCATTCAGTTTATTTACTTTCAATTAATTGACATGCACTTATCAACATTAATGAATTCACATTCGATTCATTCAAATTAATTTGATAAATTCCAATTGTTTCACTTTTTGCCTAGCATATTTCATATAAATTCATTTATAAATTACTTTATAAAACTATTCCATTTAACCTTGTTTGAGTTAAATTTTATTTTATTACCACTTAGTATATTTTCTCTAATATTAATATTATTTATAAACCATTTAAGTTTATTGTAAACATTTTACATAACACAACTCACATTTATTATTGTTACTTCATATCTTAAGTTCATAATAATTCATTGGTTCACTTAATTAGTTCATTTAATATTTTTTATATTCATATTAATAATTTTACTTCAGTAAATTTAATTTTATAAAATGATTCACTTCATCACTTTATTATTAACTTTAGTTAAGTAAATTTTTATTTTATAACTCCAATTCATATTAATAAATATTTATCACCATCAATTTCGTTCAATTTCTCGTAAGTTGATTTTCGTCTTAAAATTCATTTCATTAACTTATTTCATATTCAATTTGTAACGACCCATTATTTTCAACCATTCGCATCCGCTCATGTTGGACTTGAATTATCCAAAATATCAGATTGTTTATTTATATTTGGCAAAACTCAACGTATACATTAGATAAATCAATCACAGAATCACAGACACAGAGTATAGAGTAATATCATGCAGCGGAATTGATAAATAGTAGTTCATGAAGCTACTATATAAACAATAGAGTTAGAAATAAAATACAACAGAATATCTCAAATACACTGAGGTCTCGAATACAAACTGATGAGATCTCTGAACAAAGCAACTGGACAGCTGAAAGCTGAATCTATAGTTGGATCTCCAGAAGAAGCTCTAAACTCTAAAGGTGAGACTCAAATGTTGTATCACTCAGTTTGACCCAAGCGTGAAGCAAAACACAAAACACTCGAGTCAGGATTAACATCTTTATATCAATAAATCCAACTTAAGCGAAATATTAACTGAAATACAAGTAACACAAGTAACTTAAAGGATGTTTTGGATTACCATCCTCTAAGGATCCGTGGAACTATCTACAATGTAGAAATATATGCTATCAACAACCAACCGTCAGTATAACACCGTAGTCCTTTCAAAATATTTTATACTTCAAAACCAAAGTATCATTTCCATTTCAAATATATATCTATTTCTTCAATTTCAAAAAAATTGATTCAAATCAACTCGAGTTCCAAATTCCAACTTAATTCAATCTAAATTTTCCATGTTCATTCAATTCAGTTACTAAATTACAAATTCAAGTTATATTGATTTCAAATATAGATCTAAATGACAAAATAAACTATTTAAATTCCAATATATTTCAAAGCTGTAATATTCAACCCTTTCAAAGTTAAATTTAATAGTTTCATATAGATCTTGATTTAAATCCCTAATCATTTAGTCGGGAAATTAAATTTCATTTTTACTAAATATTTTCTTTAATTTATTTAAATGTGAAATGTTCATTAAATCACTTAAATCAAAATCCAGTTATAAAATCATATCGTTAAATTCCGCATTCAATAGTTTTAAATAGATTTAATTAAATAAATTTCTTAATCAAAAACCATTTCAAATAAATCCCAATTTATCTCCCCAACCTTACTTATTCAAATTCTTACAAATATCTATTTGAAATATAGATTTACATAAATACTTAACATATTATACGTATTAAATCAATCTTAATCAAATTAAATATTATTATTAAATCTACATATAAAATTTCCATTTATATATATTATCTTGAGAATCAATATTTTTTAAAACCATATATTTCTTTCCAAAATCATAGAAATTAATTTCAAAATATTTATATATAGACCAACGGTGTCTGAATATAATTCCCTATTTTATGGTCAAATGATACAGATATTTATCATTTCAATCCGTGCATTAAATATATACAGGTGGATATCATTTCAACCCACAATCCCAATTCAAATTAAACGAAAATCGCTTGGGTCAATCATTTCAACCCATAACGATTTTCTCCTGTTCTAAAGTTCATTCTGGTATGTATCATTTCAACCCATAGTGAATCCTATACTAACAGGGAACTTGCAAAGTAAGAACAGAGGGAGAAAATAATATAACAGGCATATATATCATCAATAACAATATAATATCAATAATAGGATGTGGTGTCATGTCCCATAGGTGAACAGTTATAGATAATAACACATATAACAATTTAAATAACTACAGCAGCATATTTCAATTGTCGTTTCAATTGAAATTAAATTTAATAAATATAAGAACGTTAATCGTGAGTGATTGCTCACCTTTCGAGGCTAGAGAGTTTGACAACAGAACAAGATGAGTTACCAATCCAGCCAAGAATCCCAAAACAAAGGTAGACTGGTACGAATTTGACGAGCAAAGCTGATAGATAGGAATCGATGAGAATAAATAAATAAATAAATAATTTTCAAAGTAAAATTTTATATACGTATTCAAAAATAAAAATCTTTATAATATGCATATATTTGAATATCAACATTTTAAATTTAAGACAAATATTGGAAAAATATATAGTTCAACAATTGTTCTTAAACACAAATATAAAAAAAATCAAAGATATATATATATATATATATATATATATATATATATATATATAAAATCCAGTACATATATATCTACTCCAAAATTCCAAATAAGTAATTAATATATTCTATACATAAGAGTTATTATAAAACCAACTTTAAAAGAAAGCTACACGCTAAATAAACGTTTGAAGATATAATAGATAGCATACAATATCAATGTTTAAATAAAAATGTTTAAACGTGTAACGTAATATTCAAACCTGCTATATTACAGAAGCCTTCATGCTGAACTTTTTAAATGTATACATTATATATCCAATTTTACCAATAAAACGAGCAAACCCAAAGATGTATAACTAAATATATACATATAATGTTCCTTTTTTTACACAATACGTACCCATCAACTTAAATATATGAAAATACCCATTAACTTAAATATATGAAACATTTGCATTATATGCAAATACGAGTGGCAACAAAGAAGGACAGGTAGGTTTCCACTGTCAAATATATATAACTTATGTATATTATTATTCCAAAACAGTGAAGTGGTGAACATACTCAAAAGTGGGAAGGCGGCTAGCAAAATGGAGGAAAAGGTGGCAAGCACGTTGGGAAGAGGATAGGCAACACCTTAGGCAAACATATATAAACGAAATATATGTATACTAAATTTGGCATGCATATTAAAACAAAACATATATGTATATCTACACATTAAAATCAATATATACCTCAATACTTATGCATATATATATATAATAGACAATACAAAATAGTATTTTAAAACAATGTTTATATACATACACTTAACCAAAAAAATAGGCAGGCTTGATAACGTACTTACAAAATTCTGTATTTTATAATATATCATATATAACATAGCAACTTATAATATATATATGTTCCTATATACTGTAAAAAAACAAATATACATGCAAAGGAGAGGGGACTTACGCCAGCCGCTAGGCAAGGTAGAGGTGGGGTAGCGGCAGATCTGAGTTTGGGTGGGGTCGCTTGCACGCGAGGCGAGGAGGAGGTGATGTCTGTTGCTCGGGTTGGAGGGGACGGTGCCAGAAAATTGTTGATGAGGCGAGCTAGGCGGAGTGGGCGGTTGCTTGACACGGGGGAGCTACGTGCTAGGTTTGTTGTTCGATGGGCTGATGTTGTGGTGAGGTGGAGGCTTAGTTATGGTGCTGGCCGACGTGAAGAACATGGGAAGAGAACGGAAAAGAATGTAGGTGAATGGCTGATGGGAAAAATATGGGTTGGGTGAGCTTCAGCAAAGCTCTCATTATTATATATTTCAAATAAGGCTAGCTAGAGGACTAAAGCAAGCAGGTATCAAAGAAGATAAACAGGCACGCACAGAATAGAAAATATGAAAACGAAGATAATGAACCGGAGGAAATTATCCGGCAGCACATGATAAAGAAAAAGAATTGGAAAAAAAATCTAAAGAAATAAAGAAATTAATGGCTTGATTGGAAAGCACGTTTCAAATTTTGAAACCGAAGGAAGAAATAAGTCACAATTTATGGTACCGTTACACCAAACAGTTTATTGTTTCCGTCGCATACCGGACCTCAAAATACAAAAATGAATATATCATGGGGATCGGCGCGATGAGACAGATAATAAAAAACAGAAATATATGTGTCACGACCTTCCTGTCAAAAGTCCATACGAACATCGATATACGTTGCTCTTCCATATGGAAAAATCCAAACGGAGATAGAAACGTTTGAATTTCACGAAACGAATTTCGTAATCTGATTCAGAGTGTTCTAAATAAATTTTCTCATGTTAAAATATTTAGGTTTCGAAATACTTTTAAATTCAACTGTTATTAACTGATTTAAACTAAAAAAATTTAGCGACTGATAGAACACCTGTATTACTCGACGAAAATTTACCATTTGTTATGTCGGAGCATAGCAAATATCAAATTTCCGTCATAAAATTCTATTGTTTGTTTAGATGGTAGAAAAAGAAATTAATCTTTATTTAATTTCAAAATAAACTATATTTCAAATTACTAGAATTGAATGTACCCTAGAGATCAGCACGACGAGACGATCAAAACAGTATACATATATCAGTAATACGATTGAATTATAAAAATTCGAATCTTCGCTGGTGCAAAAAGCAGCTAAAATGTAGAAAATAAGATCGATGGTGCTATAGAAGTCCGAATTTGGTGAAACGAAATTTGACGTCTCACTAAGAAGATGATTTACAGATTTTCTGTATAAAAATATTCAGATTTGGAAAACATTTTATTTTCATCAATCTTTAACTGATATGAATTAAAATAGCATTACGTAATAAAAATAAACTTCCATATTATTAGATGTAAATTTATCAATTGCTATGTTTAAATAGATGTACTCCAAATAATAAATTTTTATTTTCAAATTTTATTTTTTAAAATTTCACAAAATTTTAGTTAATTACGTTACTAAAATGATTGAAATTTACGGGTCGTTACACTCTTCCCCACTCAAAACTTTTCATCCCCGAAAAGGAAGGAGGTAGGAGAATAGAACAACCAGAAAGAAAAACAGATTAAAAGACAAGGATAAACAATTAATTTAAAACTATATAATTTTTTAAAAAATAGTCATTTGAAAACTTCATTTGCAATTCAATTATTTTTAATACTTAAATAATTTTTCAAACGCTTTTGTAAAATTTCTTGCTTCCTTTATAAATACCATTTATATATTTAAATAACACCTTTATAAATATATGAAACTATTTTAAAAAGCTATTGAAAACATTAAATCTATGATTCATAAATTTATTAATTTATCCCAAGATACTTTTCAAACATTATTAATAAATCAATAATTGTCTTCTTTAAATATGTTTTATTTAATTAATAACTTCTAAAATATTTTTAACACTAATAGTTTACTATTAAACCATGTGGTATATAAATAAACAATAATTTAAAAGGATATATTCAAAAAGGAAAAGAAGGTAGATTTGGAAAAATAGAATATAGGTGAACAAATAAAGCTGAGCAGATAAGGTAGATTCAAAAGAATAGCATCGGGCACGAATAATTGATTTCAAACCATAAGAACATCAATTTCAAATATTAATACAAAATTTCTTTGTTGGAAATACTTTAATAATAAAATACCTTTATAATAAAATACTTTTATAATAAGATACTTTTATATCGAAACCAATTTTCCCTTTCAAAAATACTTTTTTAACTCGATGCTTTAACAAGTTTATCCTTGTTCTTGCAGACTCAGGCCATGCGTTGATCAGGCGCAAAGCTAGAATTCTTCAAGTACTTAGTAGACCTGTTTCAACACCCAGTGTAACGACCCACTATTTTGTATCATTCAAATTCGACAATAAATTAGAACATGTCAAGCTTGAATAGTTCAAAACAATAGATTGTAAATAATTTAGGAGCAAATGAAATCAAATCACAAAATCAAAGACACAGAAATCAGAATACTCGCAGCGGAATTTAAAAATATAACTTAGTGGTTCATGAAGCCACTATAATTAGTCTCAAAAGAAATAAAAGTTTACATAGTCTTTAAACCCAAATATAGTTTGAATCCATAGAAAATATCAATGTCCAATATTCTTGATTACATAAATTTAGATAAAGAACTGAAAGGAAAGCTTGCCAGCAGCTTGAAAGGTGATCTACAGAAGTTCTAGCTCCGGGATGAAGACTGAACTACAACTCAGGCTGACCCGAGCGTGAAATAAAACATAAACACTCGAGTCGTCACATACATACTTATATAGTGTAAGTTAATTCAAGTGAACTGTATTAAAGTACAAGTAACTTAAAGGATGCTTGGGACCGCCCATCCTCTAAGGATCCGTTAAACTATTTACTATGTAGTAATACTTCGCTATTATAATAGTGTCTATTTGTAAAATAAACTTACTTTAAAATAGCGTTAAGACTTTACATTTTCCACCTTAACGCATAAATAGTGTCAGTAGTCTATACAGTACCTGCATATCTCCTAATCGGGAAACTATGAGAAGATACTCCATAGGTACGACACAAATCAAACTTGTACAAGGCTCGCTATGGAAGGTGACACGGCAAAACTACGCAATGCCAGGGTAGATATACCAATTACGCTTCCGGACCGGTGGTAACGCGTAGCGCTCAGCTACCGCCCACCTCGAACAACACTCCCAAATCAAAGGTGCGCACCAAAACAATCACAAAAGTAATAGAATGGCATACGAAGAAGTGCGTCCGATCAGAGGTGCTACCTCATTAATCCATCGATCGCTCCTATTTTAGCCACCTTATGCCAACTCACGGGAGTCGGGTCCACGTATTTTACCTCATAGAAATGTCACCACCATTCTACTTCATTCTGGAATCTCCTCCGCGTATACGGCTGTCAAAGTGGTTTTCGGTATCGAAGAGAGTATGCACATATCCGACCCCGGTCTGTTTAACAACCAACGTTATTATTACCCGTGGTTATAAACTTCTAAAATATAGTTTATACTTCAATCAAAATACTTTATTTTAAGTTGTTTAAAGGTGCAGCTGTTGTTCTTTCAAATCAATATAAATTCCAAAGGTTTAACCTTAGTTTATTTGCATCATCATTCAGCACTTGGCTAAATGCAGAAATATCCTTTCAAAAATTTAAGTAAATTAAATTTAGATTTCAATAAATTTCAGCAAAATTTAAACCTTTATTTAAACAAATTTACTTATAAAATCAAAATTTCCACCTTTATATAGTCATTTAAATTATTCAATATTTCATGGTTTTTATAAAGTAAATTTTGCCAATATATATCTAACTTCTTTATACTTTCTTATCAAGGGTAAAATTTTCTATGAATTTTTCTTAACAATTAAGTTTAGTTAACGTTTCAAAAATAAACTAAATTTCCAATAATAATCAAGTTATGTTTTAACTTCCATCTTTCCCCATTTTAAAAATTAACTCGTAACCTTTAGAAATTTGCTTTATATTCAAGCTATACCAAATTTTCATGTATATTTTTCTTAACTTAAGTCCCGTTTATTTCTTAATCAAAAATCTACCAGATAAGTTTATACTTTATATTCTTAACATATTAAACTTGTAAAATATCACAATACTTACAATAATCATTTTTATCCACTTTTAAACAAGTATTATAACATTCTAATTTTAAAATATTTAATATTTTTAGAATATATATATATATATATCTAACCACGGATCTGTATAACATTTTCTAACCTAGGTCAAGTGATATGGATAATATATCATTTCAATCTGTAATTTACAAAATAAATCCGGGTCCTATCATTTCGAACCCGCAATCCCAAGTTAAATAAATAAACGAATAAATAAATAAGTATCGTTCAGGCCTATCATTTCAGCCTGTAACGATTTCTTTTCTACAGGGAACATGCAGTGTGATTAAACAATAAATAATAAATAAATAGTGTACAGCATGAATAAAGAGTATATAATATTACTGATGATGTGTAGGTTTAATAACGGGATTTTTACATCATCAATTTATATCACAGTCAAATATAATGAAATAATAATTATTCTACAATCACACATGTTATCTATTTACAGATATATAAGTACGTTTGTCAGGTGAGAAGACTCTCCTTTACAAAGCTGAAGATTTTGATTAAAACTATGGTACCCACACCAAAAATAGCGTATAGACAGCACGATCAAAAATTGAAAGAGGAGACAAACTGGTCTCGATATTGAAACAAGATGAATAAATAAAACTTAGTACTCAAACTGAAATACTAATCAAAGCGAAATTTTAAAAAAAATTAACGAGATATTTTGACCCATCCGACTTATATGCATGCATGTGATTCCCAGTGGGAAATTTTGGCAGTGATTAAAAGTTGCAAGAATGGTGCACGCAACCTTTAATTTTTTCTTTAAACATGCAAAAGGTGACACAAATTTAGGTTCAAGAGTTGACAACTCATTACCATGCTTGGCAATACGTGCATGTAGTTAAAACATGGCAGTGGCATAGATTTTTTTTTTCTCTTTTTTTTAATAGGTGGCGAAGATTTGGTTCAAGGCTAAATTTTTCAAAAGTGGTGTACGACCAAAATTTAGTTAAATCAGCACCAAGTGCTTGGCCTGCATATTTTTATTCTCTTCCCTTTTTTTTCAATCCTTAAAGTACAGATTGCACAAGCATTGGTTCACGTCTTTTAGCCAAAAGCATCTTGTGATGCTCGGCCTGCATGCATATGCTCTGCCTTCATGGTTCATCAGAGGTGACAGTTACGCGCAAAGAAAATAACAGCGGCTATCACTGAGGCTGAGAACACGCAAGAGCAGTGAACCAATATCTCACAGTGAGATGATTTACGAGTATTATAGCTTGCTTTGACAAATTTTGAAAAACGTAAGAAAGAGACAAGAAAATAAAAGGGGCACAGGCTGCCATACCTGATAGCACAGGAGTTCAAGCAAGAAAGGAGAAAACAGCTGAAGCCAAAAAGAATGAAGAAAAAAATGATACGTGGTTAATATTTAAAGGAAGGGTTGGCGTGATTTAGGCGAGAGAAACGGGAAATATCCACCCAAAATTTATTGGATATATTTATACGTTGACCGAGTATTACAAGAAGATTTCCATTGATATTGTGTTGGTTCGAATTTTAACTGGCAGTGATTGCGTGAGTTTTGAACGTTTTAGCATAAAAGAGGATATCATGCGTTAATAGAGGTGAAGGAAATTGGTAAGAGATAAATTATATATTTTGAAACGTCAATGTAGCAATAATTATCAATTATACCGCAAGGGAAAGTAGAAAGTTATTCACAAATGAAAATGTTATACGTGAATTTGAATTTTTAAAGGAAAAGAATGATTTCATTGCATTATTAAGGTTGCGTGTTTTATAATTAAATAGGTTGAGTTATTTTTGCAAAGTAACGACAATAATTAAATTTGCGAAGATTTTGGAACGGTTCTGAAATAAAGATTTTATACCAAACTTTTAAAACAAATGAAGGTTATGGAAAGTGTAACGTTTACACGGGAAATTCAATGTACTAAATTGAACGACTATAATTAAATTATTTATTTATTAAGAATGCGCACTCTATACGTAAAAATTTAACCAAATGTACTCCCGCATTTTATATTTGCACGTTTATATTCAATTGTTACTTGTATGCTTAAAGAGTATTTTATTACATACATACTATTTACACCCCAATGAAACAAAATGAGTATAAAAGTAAATTTAAAATGTGCCTTTTATAAAGCTTATTTATCCGCTATCTACTATCCAATCTAACATTTTATTTATTTCTTACTAACTAAAAAACAAAATGGTAAACGAATAAGGTTAAATTCTTTTACAAAATATAAATATATTTATTATTTTGAAACGTCTATGAATTAAAAATTGTTAATTATTCACGCAAGGGAAAGTGGGAACCCCTGGTGATTTCAATCCAGTTTTAAAAGAAATTAACAGCTCTTTGGAAGAGTCAAAAAAATATATACTTTTTTAAATAAATGGAAGTAATGGCAAGGCACGGTGAATTTCCTCCTTTAAACGTGCACGGCAATTGATTTATGACAAAGACTATAATTAGAATGTGAACGGTTATAAATTTGTGGGTAACGCTTCTATTAAATCAGAAGGAAAGTAAATATATTTAAAATGTGTACAATAGACGCAATACTTTATGCCTAAATATAACGAAAATAACGGATTTAAATTTCATACGTTTTCTTATACGTTATTTATCCCATCAATTAACGCACCCTTTAAACGCGTAATTCAACAGTTTATTAACACACTGTAAATTGTGAAAGTTATTACTTAACTAAAAATAGAATTTGTTTACATTCTTCGGATTTATTTACCATTTTCTAAGAAATTTATTACTTAATTTTAATATATATAATTCATTTTAAAAAGACCAAAAAGGGAAATAAATGTTATTACCAATATAAATAAACATCCTCACAGTAAGTCTTGTACTTATATAATTCTTATATAAAAGATTTAGAAATTAAAATTTTAACATTCCGGTTATAGTTATCTTTAACCAAAGTTGAAATTTCAGAACCCTTGTCTTTTATTTAAATTTTGGGAAATGATTTAATCAAATTAAAGATTTATATTATAATAAATCCCAAGGTTTTATAAATAAAAGAATACAGCACTTGTAAAAATCTTGGGCTTTTACACTCTCCCCCACTCAGAGCCTTTCATCCTCGAAAAGGAACGAAAGAAGGAAAACAAGGAATATAAGATAATAAAGCAAAGTACCATTAATGAATAATTCCGGATTCGAAGCACGAATGCTCTCCTCCGTCTCCCATGTGCAATCCCGTTCATCAGTGCTCCACTGCAATTTGACCAGTCGGACAGATTTTCTTCTTAGCTATTTCGTACGTCGATCGACGATACGAAGCGGCTTCCTTTCAATTGTTAGGTCAGGCTCGATGTCCAAACTATCAAGAGCAGTAGGCTAGATAATAAGAGATGGATCATGAAGACAGCGCCGAAGGTGGGATACATGGAATACGTTGTGTATTCCAGCAAATTTCTCAGGCAAATCCAGTCGATAAGCAAGAGCTCCAATCCTTTCCAAGATGCGGAATGGACCGATGAACCTAGGAGCAAGTTTTCCTCTATGCCCAAACCGAACCACATTTCTTAAGGGAGAGACCTTAATAAAAACTAAGTCACCTACAGCAAACTCCAAGCTTCTTCTACGACGATCAGCGTACTTCTTCTGCCTATCTTGAGCAATCCTTAACCATCTCTTAATCTCTTCAACCTTTTTTGAAGCTTCCAAAATCATTTCGGGACCAAGAACTAAGCGATTACCGAATTCAATCCTGCAAGAAGGAGATCTACAAGGTCGCCCGTAAAGAGCAGCAAATGGGGACATCTTAAGACTAGCCTGAAAAAGATAGAATGAGATAGATAGAGGATTTAGATAAGATAAGAACAGACGATAGGAATTTATACCTGATAACTATTGTCATAGGTGAATTCCATAAGATGGAGATGATCTTCCCAAGATCCTCCATAATCCCAAATACAAGCACGAAGAAAATCCTCTAGAATCTAATTCACCCTTTCTGTTTGACCGTCAATCTGTGGGTGGTAAGCAGTGCTCAGATTCAGACGAGTACCCAAGGATTCCTGGAATGCTTTCCAAAATTGACTAGTGAAGATAGGGTCTCAATCATAAACGATGCTAAGGGGAATGCCATGGAGATGAACAATCTCTCTCATATAAGTCTCAGATAAGCTCGAAGCTGTACGAGTAGACTTGACCGGAATAAAATGAGCGGACTTGGTCAGTCTATCCATGATAACCCATATTCTCTCATTTTCCTTCCTAGATCTCGGTAAACCATCGATGAAATCCATAGAAACTTGCTCCCACTTCCAATTTTGAATCTCCAGAGGCTGCAACAAACCTGGTGTCTTTTAATGATCCGCCTTGTCTTGTTGACAAGTCGCACACGTACTAACAAAGATAGAGACATCGCGCTTCATACCTCTCCACCAATAAAGCTTCTTCAAATCCTGATACATCTTCACCACACCCGAATGAATGGAAAGTCTAGATTGATGGTGTTCCCGAAGTAACTCCTGCCTCAAACCATCAACATTCGGGACACAAATCCGATTATCAATCCTCAAAATCCCTCTACTATCAATCTAAGCTCCACTACCATCAGAACTACTACTACCTCTGCTCCGGACATTCTCCTTCATGCCTCTAAGCATCACATATTCATCCTGCTTAGCCATGACACAATCCAAAAGAGGAGAAGAAAAAAAAATCTAACACAACAAGGACTTCTTTCTACTCAACGCATCTGCCACAACATTAGCTTTTCCAGGAGTATAGTTGATGTCGAGATCGTGAGATGCAAGAAACTCGAGCCACCGAACTTGTCTCTAATTCAAATCCTTCTGGGTGAAGATATATTTCAAAGACTGATGATCGGTAAAGAGGTCAAACTTAGCCCCCAAGAGATGATGTCTCCAAAGCTTCAGAGCAAAGACAACATCCAGCAATTCTAAATCATGAGCAGCATAATTAGTCTCATGGTTCTTCAACTGACGACTAGCATAGGCAACTACCTTCCCATCTTGCATTAGTACTGCTCCCAATCCCTCTCGACAAGCATCGGTGAATACCGTTAATCTCCCATTTCCATTCGGAACGGTAAGCACTGGTGCGGAAGTAAGCTTATCCTTTAACTCTTGGAATGCCGCTTTACACTTATCGCTCCAAATAAACTTAGCATTCTTACGAGTTATAGCAGTGAGAGGTGTAGAAATCGAAGCAAAGTTCTTAATGAACCTCCGATAGTAACCGGCAAGGCCTAGAAAACTGCGAATATCCGTTGGATTCTTAGGTTCTTCCCAATCTTTGATCGCAGCGATCTTGACTTGATCAACAGAAACTCCGTCACTAGAGACAATATGTCCGAGTAATCGGACTTCCTCTTCACAAAAATGACATTTAGAGAACTTAGCCTTTAATTGATGGTTTCGAAGAGTCTCTAAAACATACTTCAAATGTGACTCGTGCTCTTTCTTCGTCTTGGAGAAAACAAGGATATCATCAATAAAGACGAGAACAAATTTATTAAGCACATCACGAAAGACTCGATTCATCAAGTCAACAAAGAAGGCATGAGCCTTAGTCAACCTAAAAGACATAACTATCCATTCAAAAAAACCATTCTCGGTACGGAAAGCAGTTTAGGCAATGCTCTCCTTGGCGACTCTGAGTTGGTGGAAACCCGTGGCTAGATCAAGCTGGGAGAAAACAGTCGCTCCATAGAGCTGATCGAACATATCATTGATGTGGGGCATAGGATATCTTTTTTTCATAGTGAGCTTATTCAGCTCCCTATAATAAACACACATCCGGAGAGAACCATCAGACTTGGTGACGAAAACTACAACTGCTCCCCATTCCGAGAAGCTAGGTCTGATCAGACCTTTAGAGGACAAATCTTGAATTTGCTTCCTTAATTCGATCTTCTCCCATGGTGCCATTTGTTTGTGTCAAAATTGGGCACAACGCTCTTCGGGAGTCGTTGAAGAGATAATAGTCAAGAATGCAAGTTCAAAACAGATATTATCTAACAAAAACTCCAATCAACAGTAAAGTAAATGCGTAGACAAGCGATTTATAGTGGTTCGGCGTGTTGCCTACGTCCACTGTGAAGTTTTTTGATGTTTTATTGATTCTCTTTCAATGATTACAAGTTGTTACAGCGATCAACAGCAAGTTACAACTGGAAGTTCGAAATCAACAATCAAGTTATGATATAGGATGATGGAGATCTTGATCCGGCAGAGTCTCGGCGTCTCCGAGTCAGAAGATCCCTTTTCTGTTGGCCCTGGGGCTCTATTTATAGGCGTAGGCTGCTGATATTTCGCTGAAAACTCGGGAGACCACGTCTGGCACGTGAGGGGGCCCACATGCACGGTCTCAGGAAGTTTGGGCCCACTTTGGCATCGGTTCGAACTCCATTCGAACCGATCAAGAATTCATCCAATTGAGGTGAAATTTGGCGTGGACATTCTTCAACATGTGCACAAGCTTCAGTGAAAATTTCGTGGCATTTGGATCAATAGGTTAGGAGATATCTTGGATTCAAAATTGGGTCTTTGGCATAGCTGTCTGGTTCGAACCCATATATTCGAAACGATGGTTTCGAATCCATCATGGCACGCGGCTTCGTGATGACGTGGAGGGCAAAATTCGAATCGATCCGGACTTCACTCCGTGTCGACCGCTTCGACTCCATGTATCTCGGCGCATTCGAACCGATGGAAGACACATCATCGTGGCTGGTTGACCCAGTGGGTTCGAACGAAGTTACTCAGGATGGGTTCGAAGATGGTATCACAGATGGGTTCGAAGAAGGCCTCTGTGATGGGTTCGAAGCATGGCTTCGGGAGGATGGATTCGAAGGTAGGAATGCTGGGTTCGAACATTGGTTGATTCGAAGCACTTTCTCTTGATGGGTACGAAGGAAGACCATGGGATGGTTTCGAACTAGATGGAGTCAAACCTGATGGGTTCGAAGGTGGAGTGACTGTGCTATGGATTCGAACACGGTGCCTGCTCGGATGGATTCGAAGCATGGCTAAGCTTCTTGGGTTCGAGCTAGGGAAGGTTCCGGATGGATTCGAGGCGATGGATTCGAACCGAGCAAGGTTCATTTCTCTCAACTTGAATCCATCATAACTTGAGCATACGACGTTGAATTGACTTGAAATTTGAAATGCTGACTCCTGTGGTCTTTCTTGCCGTGTCCTATCAATTGTAGCTCAATCTGGACTCGGATAAAATTCAGTGATATCCATGGCGAACGGAAGTATGATCAACCTCTGAAGTGAACTGTCCTTCGTATTCGATCAATCTTTTGGTATCGCGGCTTTGCCAAAAAGCGGGATAACATTTTGCCCCCCAAAGTACGTCTTGTGGGAACATGACGTGCTTTGAATAGCTGCAATCTCCCTCTGAACAATCATTGCTCTCTTTTTTGTCGTAACTCGTATGTTGTACTGCTGTAACCTTGCGCTGATATGATTGATTGCTGTATTATAGTGCTTAGCCGTTGGCTGTCGCGTTTGTAACAGGATGAGTGTTTGATCCCTGTGAATATTCAAAATCGAACGTTAGTCCAACATGTATGTGCATATGTTAATTTGACCCTTGTCAACGTCGTGCGTCCACGAGTTGTTGTCAGTTTGGTTTGCTATAGAATTTCGTATTGATTCTCTCCTGAACTAACTTTGAAATTTGAATTGAGACAACGCTTGGTGGTTGTTTTGAAAGGTTCCTTCGTATCGATCCTCTCCTGAACCGATGTAGAAGGTTAAAGGATTCGAATTTATATTGCGCGAGCGTGATGTATCGAACCGATGCATTCGAGCATTGATGGGTTCGAAACCCACGTTTGTATGGATGCGGTACGCTTGCTGCTATGATGGATTCGAAATTGACATTCGAATCGATCTGAAAGGGTGGAGTACACATGTGTAATGATGGGTTCAAAATTGACATTCGAACCGATGTGAAGGGATGGTTTCGAGACTTTCGTTCGTGGCAGTGGTCCGTGCGCTTCACACGATGGAGCCTCAAACGTATGGGTTCGAAAGTGGGTTTCGAATCGGTTCTGCATTCTGACCTGTTGTAATCGGTCAAGTCCACCGGCACGCGAATCGATTCAGTCATCTCTAACCCCCCATATAAATAGCAAAGACCACGGCATTTTTCACTTTTCACTTTTACTGTCGCCTGCTTGTTAATGTGCTCTTCATCGTCTCAGAGCTCCAAAAGAGAAAACACAGTGTCGCTCCTTCGAACCATTCAAGATCTGAATCTTCAATTCCTTGAATCCATCATCCAAACTAGGTAATTAGCCTCGGATTCGAACGGCGAAGTTATTTCGAACCCATTTCTTTTTATCGATTGCGTAGCTTCGAGATTGGTAAAACCAGATCTGGTTTGGGAGGGATTCGAACCGATACGTAGGCTCGAGTGCGAATTGATGACGGTGACGTCTTCTTACTGGATTTGGAATCGATCCTTGGAATGTCCTTGCTGGGATGTGTAGTTCGCATCGATCAAGGGATTCGAGGGGTCCATTCGAACCGATGGGTTCGAACCCATAGGCTATCGTTTCGAAGTCCACAACTTCGTATCGATACGAAGTGGATCGTTTCGAATGCGAGTGATGCGGAGTTGAGGTTTTCTCATCGGTTCGAACTAGTCATCTGTTTATCGGTTCGAAGCGCGCCAGGATGGGTTCGAACGCATGGGTTCGAAGCGACGTCAGGATGGGTTCGAACGCATGGGTTCGAAGCAACGTCAGGATGGGTTCGAAAGAAGTCCTGGTGATGGTTTCGAACCCTACATGATGGATACCAAAATTTGAAATTCTCCAAGCATAACTCCGACGAGCTTCATTCCTGCATATTTGGACTTGAATATTAAACTGCATACATGACTGCCTTTTGAAGCTCGTCGATGGAACTATAACAACTTCTACCCGAACCAATTTCCATCATGGAAACGGACTGGTGATGACGGTCAGCGATGACGGTCATTATAGCTGGACTCCGTAACCTTGTCGTTTGCATATTTCTTTAACTCTGCAACATTTATTCAAGTAATGCATGTCACTGCACAACACACACTCATACACGTTACACTGGGGAACGCACGGGTTTTTGTCGTCTAACGATGGTTTCTCGTGAGTTAGCTAGTTATGGAACCGTCAAGTTCACAGCAGCAGGAAACTCAAGTTACCGTCTCTCCGAGGCTAGAGATTCCGGATATTGATCCTGAGATTATTGGTCCAGCTCCGGATGAACTTCCCGATGCGTCGTTCATTGCCAATCCATCAGATTCCGTTCCGTCCAATATCTCTGAAGACATGTTGGGGAGAATATGTTTGAGACACGGCCTGTCGCTGGATGATGTGCTACTGCCGGGGCCGAATGATAGACCGCATAATCCACCGGAGGGATATACGGCATTTAACCGCCACGCATGCACGGCCGGGACACTTCCTCCATTCAACGAGTACATAAGGGAAGTATTGTCGTTCTTAAGGATCGCCCCATCTCAGCTGCACCCGAACGGATATGCGTCGATCAATAGCGTGTTCATCGCATTTATGGAATATCTCCATCGACCACCGCTCCCAATTAAGATCAGATACTTGTTCAATTTCAAAACTCGGGGTGATTATCCCTCCTTCACATTCCTGGAAGCGGTGAGAAACTGCCAAGTGGTTACCGGGTCTTGGACCAGGTTGAGCTATTATAGGACAGAATGGTTTTATGTCAGATGTCCTCCTGGATTCGCCCGACGATGGCTATTCAGACGTGAGTATAGTTGAGTTCGTAAATAATTACTATGGCAATCGCAGCCGAAGTGGAACTTATGTTTTATCTTTTTTTGCAGCGGTGATTCAGCGACCTGAAGGCGAGCACTTTAGGGAGATGTTGCGAGTGCTTAGAGAAGTCCCGGATGGAGATAGGGATATCGATGTGTTATTGACGGATAGGAATCTCCGGGCCTGCGGTTTGATCGAACAAGGGCAAAGCATAAGCTTTGAAGTGGCACTACGGGTCGTCTCGAAGAAACGAGTCAAGCACAAGAAACCCAGAGTTACCACAGCTGAGGAAGCGGACTCTGAAAGAACCCACACTGATGATGAGCTGCTGACCGGGCCTACTGACGCAGCTCCGGATGTCGCGGAGCAGAGAAAAGGCAAGGCTGCCATGATTAAGTCAAGTAAGAAGGGGAGATGGAAATCGGTCGTCACGGCCCGTTCTGCTCCCGGAGTTAGAATCTCGGAGACGTCTCCTCCGAGAACTGAAAATCTTTTTGAAGGGCTTGCCGATCTTCCAATCCCGGACGATGTGTCTTTTCAACATGATGCCGGGTTGGAGGAATTCCATCGCACCTTAGAATTGAACGAGCCTCTTATTACTAGCGAGGTCGACACTTCCGGTTGGTCGGGGGGAATGCATATTCATACACATTTCACGACACTGCATAACCTTTGACTGAAAACTATCTGTTTTGAAAGGTGATTAATTCTATTTTATTTTGCTTCGCAGATATCATGTCTAAGCGCGGTTCAATGCTTGGGAGTCTTCGTCATGCCCGCAAGCCTTCATATTACGATTCGCGCAGACGAGAAGGGGATAGAGGTTATGATCAGGGGCGTTCTGGGCATTATGACCAGGGACGTTCTGGGTATTCTAGTCACGAGAGACATGACACGGACAGGGGCTATAAGCGTCCATCGCGGTCGCGTACTCCTCCTCCTTCCAGAGATCCCGTACAACCTCCTGTTCACGTCCCTCATCCTTCCGAGTCTTCTCGATATACGTCGGTTTCTCAACCTTCCCGATCCGAGGCGATGACCCCGATAGTCGCAGAGCAGCCTCCTACAGAGATCTCGGGAGAAGGGGCAATTAGACTCGTGCAATTAAAGAGGGAGTTCCCGAATATTTGCTTCGAAAACTACGTCTTTCCCCCGAACCTGAAAAGGGTCCCGCCGGAGGCTGAGCGGTTAGCGCTCGACTATGTGCACGACTTCTACTCCCAATACAAGGCGTGGTATAGGGCGGCCGATAAGGCATTGGCGTTGGCCTTCGAACGAGCTGCTACCATTGAAAAGCTTCAGACCGAGCTGGCTCAAAGAGACCGCATCATACAAGTGCTGAATACTGAGGCTGAATCGTCTCGAAAGGCGGAGATGGAGGCTCTTACAAAGGTTGACGAAGCTCAAGCAGCCATGGATAGAATGAAAAAGGAGCACTATGTTACGGTGGAAGACATGGGCCACCGGAATACTGTCGTCACTGCTGAGCAGGATGCGGCGTTAAAAGAACTTAATGAGCTCAAGGCTAAATTTGCCGAGATTATTAAAGATAGAGATGACGCGCATAACACGGCGCAAGAGGCCTGCGAGCAAGCCGTAGTGCTTCGCACTGAGAGAGATGCGGCCGTGGCCAAAGTTCAAGCGGTCGAAGCAGAGGTGGAGGAGAAGGTTCAACATGCAGAGGCTAGGCTAGAGGCCGATATTGAAGATTTGCTCATAACTTACAACGCCAATGTGTTGAAGCACCGAAACTTGGCTTGGCTTCAAGATTATCCAGTTCACCTTCGTAGCGCCTGGGACCGATTGGTTGAGGAGGAAGAGGAAGCGCACCCAGGTGAAGCGGTCGATCGATTCGAACTTGAGAATCGGCTGCTCACAGACGATGAGAAGAAGGTTCTTCATGACGCTATCATCGCTCACGAGAAGGAAATGATAGGTGGTCGCTCCCTGAAAGTCGGAGAGGGGTCAGGCGTTGAGCACCATTCTATTGTTATCGAAGTCACCACACCATCTTCGTCGGTGCCTGCATCTGTGGTCAGTTTGCAACCTGTTCCTGCTTACGACCCGGAACAACCGCGCTTATCTCCTATTCATGAGCGTACTTCCGAGGCCGTTCAGCCGTCTGCGAGCCAAACTGGGGAAGGTATTCCGAAGTTATCTCAAGCGTTTTCTGAATAGAGTGTTTGTTTTGTAGCAGTTTTTTAATAACTTCTTATTTTTTGCCTAGTGACTGGAGTTGCGCCGACTGTCGTGGCTGAAGAATCGAGCAGAGGAGATAAGGCCGTCGCTACCGAGACTACTGCTGTAACCGCGGTATCTGCTGAGGCGGCGCAGGGGGGATCCTTATCTGCTGACGAACAAATGGTGAGCGAACTGCTCGGTGAGCATTGTGGTTCTTTCTCTGACTTGCCATTTATCATCGTTAGTAGCCTCCCGCCATCCTCAAGTTCTTCAATGCAAACTGCGGATGCCCCCAGCCAGACCCAAGCGACTCGAGATGAGGAAATTTTGGCTGAGATCAATGCCGAAATAGAGGCTGCGGGGCAGAGCGGTGACGTCGGCGGCAGCACGGCGGCGCAGAGTCCAGCACCTGCTACGGTAGCGCCATCGGGTGACACTGTCTCAATTTCCGTTGCGGATCCAGTCCCCCCTACTCCTTCGGCGAGAAGCCCCCGCGTAGATTCAAGCTCCGAGGAGGATATTGACATCATGCCTCCAGTCGAAGAGCCACCGCCGGAGAGGAGACATTCAAAACGAAGAATCTCTATCCCTAGTGACACTGATGATGTACCACTAGTAAGAAGGAAAAAGAAGAAATAAATCAGCTTCTTAAGTAGATGTTTTGGTAGATAGGTACTTGTCTTCGTTTCTTGTCAGTAGGTCGTGTATAGATGCAGGTTCGGCCCCTGCTAGTAGGCATTCTTTTTTGGAAGAACTTATCTGCGTGTAAGTCCTTGTTTTAAGTTAGTTGAAATAAAATTTTATTTCTTTGTTTCAACTCTTGTTTTATTTGTGCTTAAGTACTTGCAATGCCTTGTTTTCGGTCCGGTGTACTTGTGGTGTTTTTACCGTTTAAGTAGAGTTCGTCTCATTTTCCAAGTCTGAAGATCTTGGTCACACGTTGTGATTGATGAGTGAATTGAACTTCGGACGTTGTATCACTTCGGTTAGTGATTAATATTTAGCTTTCGTGCCCCCCAGTTTTGGGGAACAACACTTGTATTTATGATGGTTGATCGCACTTGTTGCAAGTCTTGGGCACATGTCCACCTTCCGGGGACTTAGAACAATTTGAGATCGATAACCTGGTTTGCAGTCCAGGAGTTCGAGTGTTATTGATGCTTGTAATGTGGTTCGTGCTCCGGGAACTTGGGAATGACGTTCACATTCCAACTGCATTCTACTAACTCGGAGTTAGTATTAACACTTTAGTCCGCACTACGGGAACTGTGACTTGGTGTTGGTGCTCCAATTCACACGCCGGGAACTTGGATAAAACATGTATGTTTGGATTCGTACTTCATGAACCCGGAATTGACATTTATACTCCAATTCGCACTTCGGGAACCTGGAGTTTGCACGGGTGCTTCGGTTCGCGCTCCGAGAACCCGTAACTTATGTTCATCCCCCAATTCATCTTTTGGGGATCATGGAGTTGGTGTTGATACTTCAGTTCGCACTCCGAGAACTTCGAATTGATGTTTGTACTCCAATTCACACTCTGGGAATTTGGAGTCCGCATTGATGGGTTGGTTCGCGCAGTGGGAATGAATTATTAAATGTTTATACTCCAATTCGCGCTGTGGGAATTTGGAGCCCGTTCGCGCTCTGGGAACGAATTGTTAAGTGTTTATGCTCCAATTCACGCTGTGGGAAGTTGGAGTCCGTTCGCACTCCGGGAACGAATTATGGAATGTTTATACTCCAATTCACGCTGTGGGAAGTTGGAGTCCGTTCGCACTCCGGGAACGAATTATGGAATGTTTATACTCCAATTCGCGCTCCGGGAATTTAGAGTCCGTTCGCACTCCGGGAACGAATTGTTAAGTGTTTATACTCCAATTCGCGCTCTGGGAATTTGGAGTCCGTTCGCACTCCGGGAACGAATTATTGAATGTTTATACTCCAATTCGTGCTCCAGGAATTTGGAGTCCGCTCGCACTCTGGGAACGAATTATTGAATGTTTATACTCCAATTCACGCTCCGGGAATTTGGAGTCCGTTCGCACTCTGCGAACGAATTATTAAGTGTTTATACTCCAATTCGCGCTCCGGGAATTTGGAGTCTGTTCGCACTCTGGGAACGAATTATTGAATGTTTATACTCCAATTCGCGCTCCGGGAATTTGGAGTCCGTTCGCACTCTGGGAACGAATTATTAAGTGTTTATACTCCAATTCACGCTCCGGGAATTTGGAGTCCGTTCGCACTCTGGGAACGAATTATTAAATGTCTATACTCCAATTCACGCTGTGGGAAGTTGGAGTCCGTTCGTACTCCGGGAACGAATTGTTAAGTGTTTATACTCCAATTCGCGCTCCGGGAATTTGGAGTCCGTTCGCACTCTGGGAACGAATTATTAAATGTTTATACTCCAATTCATGTTGTGGGAAGTTGGAGTCCGTTCGCGCTCCGGGAACGAATTATGGAATGGACTGTCGTGTGCTGGTCTAGTTCAGCCTTCGATGTGTTGGCTTGCCCCCGAGCTGGGGTTTCACTTAGTGAGTGGCCGGTTATAACGCAGTCACTCGCTATTTGAATAAATTCCATTGTTCGATGGAACTTAGCTGTTCGTGTGTCGTGATTGTTGAATGTTGTATTCGATGAATCACAGCTTTAGCTTGAAGAGATAGCATTTTATTTGCTGAAATGAGAAAATGTGGCAAAGTCAGTGCCTTATTACAAATTCAAAATTCAGAACATAAAATAAATTGTAAAGTATTCATGGATTGAAGGAGCCTGTCATGTGTAACAGTGACGAGGTTCTTCGTCGTTCCAGGCTTCTAAATGAGTAGGCCCGCCACTGATGGCGTTTATCACCAATCTCCCACGGGGACAAGTCGAGTCCTCCTGCCTCGGTCGATTGGGTTCACTGATTGGATTGGATGGGCCCGCATCTCTGGGCTGCGGTGTCCGCACAAACTGTTCCAGTTTCCCTTCCCTGACCAGTTTTTCAACAAGATCCTGTAAGTGACGACACTCGTTCGTATCGTGCCCGTAGCCTTCATGGAACCTGCAAAATTTTCCCGTCTGGATTTGTCTCTCCGACGACGGTCTTGGAGCAGGTTTTTCATATTGAATCGCATTACGGGTCCGCAAATACAAGTCCTCCAATGAAGTATTCAAAGGAGTATAACTGTCGAACTTCGGATTTTTGCGTTGCGGACCACGATTTTGATCTTGTTTTTTAAGTAGATTCACGCTCTCTCTTCGCCGAGCTTGTTTATTTTTAATGTTCAACTAAACTTTTCCGGAGCTCTCACCGGATTATTTTATTGCAACATTGCTTTGGGTTCCTCCCGCATTTGATCCTGCGTCAGTTTGCTTCCTAGACTGTTTCGCGTCTTCCCGTCTCAGGAATTGAGCTGCTTTGGCATGGAAACGGTCCAATGACGCAGGTGGTTTCCCAGCTAGCCAATTTCCAAATTCAGAATCGGGGTCGATCCCCTTAGTTAACGCAATAAGGATGGAGTTATCATTTGGATTACTAATCTCCGCACATGCAGTATGGAATCTTTCTAAGTAGTGTCTGAGTGTCTCTCCGGGAGCTTGTGTGACACTAGATAGAGTGTTGACATCTTTCGGCCTCGCGACGTGCATGCGGAATTGCTCAACGAATTTTGTGGCCAGCTGGTCGAATGAGGAGACGGATCGAGGAGGCAATCGGGTGAACCACATGGTGGCGATGCCCCCCAGGGATATGGGGAAACTACGACATTTCACAGCGTCGTCGGCTCTGGCAGCTGTCATCGACCATTCATATTTTAGAATATGTTGATTGGGATCGGAGTTTCCCTCATACATGGGCAGAGTTGGCATTCGGAATCGCCGTGGGGGTTCAGCATTAAGAATGTCGTCCGTAAAGGGAGTGTGACTTCGGGAAACTCCCCAATCGTCGTTTGTGAATCCCTGACTCTCACGAATCATCTGACGTATCATAGTGGAAAGATCCGGCATTTGCGCCGGAGTATGGTCACGTTCCATACTTCGGGTTTGAACCGGATATCGTTGACGGATCACATCTTGCCTTCTCGGCTCATAGTCCTCTGGGACGTACAGTTCAGGAGTATGGCCGCTATGATGACGGTCTAGGTCCGACTGGTCTTGAGCGTCGACCCTTGGTTCAGCCGTGATGCTAGTGGTGCGGTATTCAGTGGCGTGATGAGGGACGGCGCCTCCTCGGGAGGAGGGTCCGGTTTGGAAGCTGGCCGACGGACCAACTCTTATTTGTCCAACGGTCAATGTTGGTTGGTTTCCAGCGGGTGGCATACGACCCTCATCTAACCGGGGTCGTGGAGGTCGGTTATGATAATCAGAAGATGAAGAACTTTCGCAGGAAGAGCGAGAAGCACGATCTCTCATGGATCTTTTTCGTTTTTGGCGATCCAGCTTGTTGATTAGCTCAGCGTTAGCGCGTAGCTGTTCTTCTAGTTGTCGCTGACTCTGGGTCAGCTCTTGAAGTAACAACTGCAATTCTTGTCGGGTAACCGGACCCGACGGTTCTGAGTGCCCAGCGGCATCTTGATTAGATGGTGGTAGAGGGGCAGGATTCTGTCTATCCTGTTCTTCTTGATTGACGGCGTTTGAGGTGGTTCTTGTGCTAACCATCTTTACAGTTGAGTTCCTTTCCTAGACTTTATGCAAATCTGAATAGAAGGGAAAGAAGTTGGATTTAATGATCTGGATCTCTCTCTTAGATTTATTCAATCCGGTATCGATGACAGATCCAACGAGCAGGAGAAAAACTGGGTTTTCTCAGTGAAAGCACCAAAGTGTTTGTGTCAAAATTGGGCACAACACTCTTCGAGAGTCGTTGAAGAGATAATAGTCAAGAATGCAAGTTCAAAACAGATATTATCTAACAAAAACTCCAATCAACAGTAAAGTAAATGCGTAGACAAGCGATTTATAGTGGTTCGGCGTGTTGCCTACGTCCACTGTGAAGTTTTTTGATGTTTTATTGATTCTCTTTCAATGATTACAAGTTGTTACAGCGATCAACAGCAAGTTACAACTGGAAGTTCGAAATCAACAATCAAGTTATGATATAGGATGATGGAGATCTTGATCCGGCAGAGTCTCGGCGTCTCCGAGTCAGAAGATCCCTTTTCTGTTGGCCCTGGGGCTCTATTTATAGGCGTAGGCTGCTGATATTTCGCTGAAAACTCGGGAGACCACGTCTGGCACGTGAGGGGGCCCACATGCACGGTCTCAGGAAGTTTGGGCCCACTTTGGCATCGGTTCGAACTCCATTCGAACCGATCAAGAATTCATCCAATTGAGGTGAAATTTGGCGTGGACATTCTTCAACATGTGCACAAGCTTCAGTGAAAATTTCGTGGCATTTGGATCAATAGGTTAGGAGATATCTTGGATTCGAAATTGGGTCTTTGGCATAGCTGTCTGGTTCGAACCCATGTATTCGAAATGATGGTTTCGAATCCATCATGGCACGCGGCTTCGTGATGACGTGGAGCGCAAACTTCGAATCGATCCGGACTTCACTCCGTGTCGACCGCTTCGACTCCATGTATCTCGGCGCATTCGAACCGATGGAAGACACGTCATCGTGGCTGGTTGACCCAGTGGGTTCGAACGAAGTTACTCAGGATGGGTTCGAAGATGGTACCACAGATGGGTTCGAAGAAGGCCTCTGTGATGGGTTCGAAGCATGGCTTCGGGAGGATGGATTCGAAGGTAGGAATGCTGGGTTCGAACATTGGTTGATTCGAAGCACTTTCTCTTGATGGGTACGAAGGAAGACCATGGGATGGTTTCGAACTAGATGGAGTCGAACCTGATGGGTTCGAAGGTGGCGTGACTGTGCTATGGATTCGAACACAGTGCCTGCTCGGATGGATTCGAAGCATGGCTAAGCTTCTTGGGTTCGAGCTAGGGAAGGTTCCGGATGGATTCGAGGTGATGGATTCGAACCGAGCAAGGTTCATTTCTCTCAACTTGAATCCATCATAACTTGAGCATACGACCTTGAATTGACTTGAAATTTGAAATGCTGACTCCTGTGGTCTTTCTTGCCGTGTCCTATCAATTGTAGCTCAATCTGGACTCGGATAAAATTCAGTGATATCCATGGCGAACGGAAGTATGATCAACCTCTGAAGCGAACTGTCCTTCGCTTTCGATCAATCTTTTGGTATCGCGGCTTTGCCAAAAAGCGGGATAACACCATTCTTCTGGGTGGAAGAACTACAGGTCGTGCTCCTGGAATGAGATCGATACGGAAATCAATTTCCCTCTTCGGAGGTAGAGAGATGACTTCACCAAATACGTTGGGAAATAGTTTGACTACTCGAGTCGAATGGATATCACCAGGGAAAGTATCGAGAGAATAGATGAAGCTACTAGCGAACTCCTGGGGTAAACTACACTGGATCTCTAAGGAATTTCCAAAATCATCTTCGAGGGCCACAGCTCGAGAACTGCACGATATATGGGCATCGTGGCTATCTAACCAATCACCTCCAAGTAGTAGATCGAAAGCGTCAAACCCCAAAACATATAAGTCACCAGTGAATTGATAACTACCATGAAAGATTTTCATGTTTCTACAAACCTTATCAAGGTTCGCAGGACCACCGATAGGGTTTGAAACACATAAGGGTACAGAGGAAAATTTAGGAGACAGAAGATTTTCAAATTTATTACAGATGTCTACCGAGATAAAGCTATGGGAAGCTCCGGTATCGAAGAGAACTCTTACAGAAAAATAGTGCAAGGTAAAAGAACTCTGGGGTGTACCTTGAGAATCGCGAGGAGCTGGAGCAAGTGCAGGTGCGGGCTGTGGGGCTGGGGAGGATGCAGAAGTCACCGCAAAGATTCCCGATGCCTTACCCCTTTTCTGCGAAGGGCAGTCTCTCTTGAAATGTCCTGGCTGAAGGCAGATGTGGCAGAGGTCTCGCCTAGCCGACTGAGCGGGAGGTGGAATCGCAGCACCTAAGGTAGGACAGCTATTTGCGTAGTGTCCCTTTTGGTCGCATCGGTAGCAAGTAATGGTAGATAAATCCACAGGCTGCCTCTGGGACGACGAAGACGATGATCCAAGCCCTGGAGTCCTATTCCTCTTATTACGGTAGAAGTTGGACTTCTTTTTCTTAGAATTTCCAGAAGACTGAGACGGTGCAGACTGGGCAGCTGAGTGGCCCTAGAGGTAGGATTCTCATACTGGAGAGCCATGTCCATCAGAGCGGTGAATGTCCCATGCACGTGGGTAATAAGTCGATCGTAGAACTCGGGGCGTGCTCCAGCAATAAATTTCTCGTTCTTCTTCAGCGGAATGTCTATCAAATTCAGGCCATATTGCGAGAGCTCATTAAGTTTCCTCTTGTATTCAGTAAAGGACATGTCACCCTGCTTCAAATCCATAAGGTCTCGATATAGCTGAGACTTACCCGCTTCGGGCATCCATTTGACAAGAAAGACCTCCCTAAAGCACGATAAGAGAGATAAGACAAATTTCAAGAATGGGGAAAATTGAATCCTAAATTGGACAACCGAAGAAGATACCTAAATTGCTCCCGGGTGATGCCAGCCTCATTAGTGTGAGCAGTAACCGATAGCCACCAATTTAAAGCGGCTCCCTTCATCTGTCAGGCCGCCAATTGCCTCTGCTGGGAATTTGTGATTTCGAGATAGGAGAAGATTCTCTCCAAGTCTCTCATCCACTGTTGAGCTTCTATTATGGATTCAGACCCCGTGAACTTGGTGCCGCCAAGCTCGGTATAATCTTTGCACAGCTTAGTAAATCTAACAGGGGCAGCGGGTGGAGGAGCTGGGGCATAAGCTCGTCCTCTACCTCTAGTATTTCCTCGATTCATCCTGAGAAATCAAGAATGAATTTAAGGACAGAGGAAAAATATAGAGGCATATATGAATTAAATAAGATAAAGTTCGCTAGAAAGGTTTTCAACAAAGGACCTAATTTATATAAGGAGGAGAAGGGGAGAAAGTAGTAGGAAAAATTTATTTTTAAAATAAGAAAGTTTTTATATCAAAATACCTCTTTGAAAAACCTTTTAAAAAAAATTATTTTATACTTTAAAATACGTTCTCTCGCAAAGGAAGGATTCTAAGATTTGACTTCACTCATTCTAGGGTATTGCTACCCTGTCTCTAATGAGTTTTGCTCCTTAGGCCATGGTTAAACCTCGCTCTGATACCAACTGTAACGACCCACTATTTTGTACCATTCAAATTCGACAATAAATTAGAACATGCCAAGCTTGAATAGTTCAAAACAATAGATTGTAAATAATTTAGGAGCAAATGAAATCAAATCACAAAATCACAGACACAGAAATCAGAATACTCGCAGCGGAATTTAAAAATATAACTTAGTGGTTCATGAAGCCACTATAATTATTCTCAAAACAAATAAAAGTTTACATAGTCTTCAAACCCAAATATAGTTTGAATCCATAGAAAATCTCAATGTCCAATAGTCTTGATTACATAAATTTAGATAAAGAACTGAATGGAAAGCTTGCCAGCAGCTTGAAAGGCGATCTATAGAAGTTTTAGCTCCGGGATGAAGACTGAACTGCAACTCAAGCTGACCCAAGCGTGAAATAAAACATAAACACTCAAGTCAGGACATACATACTTATATAATGTAAGCTAATTCAAGTGAACTGTATTAAAGTACAAGTAACTTAAAGGAAGCTTGGGACCGCCCATCCTCTAAGGATCCGTTAAACTATTTACTATGTAGTAATACTTCGCTATTATAATAGTGTCTATTTGTAAAATAAACTTACTTTAAAATAGCGTTAAGGCTTTATATTTTCCACCTTAACGCATAAATAGTGTCAGTAGTCTATACGGTACCTGCATATCTCCTGATCGGGAAACTATGAGAAGATACTTCATAGGTACGACACAAATCAAACTCGTACAAGGCTCGCTATGGTAAGTGACACGGCGCAACTAGGCAATGTCAGGGTAGATATACCAATTACGCTTCCGGACCGGTGGTAACGCGTAGCGCTCAGCTACCGTCCACCTCGAACAACACTCCCAAATCAAAGGTGCGCACCAAAACAATCGCAAAAGTAATAGAATGACATACGAAGAAGTGCGTCCGATCAGATGTGCTACCTCATTAATCCGTCGATCGCTCCTGTTTTAGCCACCTTATGCCAACTCACGGGAGTCGGGTTCACGTATTTTACCTCATAGAAACGTCACCGCCATCCTACTTCATTCTAGAATCTCCTCCACGTATACGGTTGTCAAAGTGGTTTTCGGTATCGACAGAGAGTATGCCCATATTCGATCCTGGTCTCTTTAACAACCAACGTTATTATTACCCATGGTTATAAACTTCAAAAATATAGTTTATACTTCAATCAAAATACTTTATTTTAAACTGTTTAAAGGTGAAGTTATTGTTCTTTCAAATCAATATAAATTCTAAAGGTTTAACCTTAGTTTATTTGCATCATCATTCAGCACTTGGCTAAATGCAGAAATATCCTTTCAAAAATTTAAGTAAATTAAATTTAGACTTCAATAAATTTCAGCAGAATTGAAACCTTTATTTAAACAAATTTACTTATAAAATCAAAATTTCCACCTTTATATAGTCATTTAAATTATTCAATATTTCATGGTTTTTATAAAGTAAATTTTGCCAATATATATCTAACTTCTTTATACTTTC
Organism: Allium cepa; assembly: GCA_030765085.1. Taxonomy (NCBI): domain Eukaryota; kingdom Viridiplantae; phylum Streptophyta; class Magnoliopsida; order Asparagales; family Amaryllidaceae; genus Allium; species Allium cepa. Next base: position 29,489,049 of record CM060935.1, read on the forward strand.
TTATCAAGGGTAAAATTTTCTATGAATTTTTCTTAACAATTAAGTTTAGTTACCGTTTCAAAAATAAACTAAATTTCCAATAAAAATCAAGTTATGTTTTAACTCCCATCTTTCCCAATTTTAAAAATTAACTCGTGGAAAACTTAACCTTTAGAAATTTGCTTTATATTCAAGCTATATCAAATTTTCATGTATATTTTTCTTAACTTAAATCCCGTTTATTTCTCAATCAAAAATCTACCAGATAAATTTATACTTTATATTCTTAACATATTAAACTTGTAAAATATCACAATACTTACAATAATCATTTTTATCCACTTTTAAACAAGTATTATAACATTCTAAGTTTAAAATATTTAATATTTTCAGAAAATAAATATATATATATCTTACCATGGGTCTGTATAATATTTTCTAACCTAGGTCAAGTGATACGGATAATATATCATTTCAATCTGTAATTTACAAAATAAATCCGGGTTCTGTCATTACGAACCCGCAACCCCAAGTTAAATAAATAAACGAATAAATAAATAAATAAGTATCGTTCAGGCCTATCATTTCAGCCTGTAACGATTTCTATTCTACAGGGAACTTGCAGTGTGATTAAACAGTAAATAATAAATAAATAGTGTACATCATAAATAAATAGTATATAATATTACTGATGATGTGTAGGTTTAATAACGGGATTTTTACATCATCAATTTATATCACAGTCAAATAGAATGAAATAATAATTATTCTACAATCACACATGTTATCAATTTACAGATATATAAGTACGTTTGTCAGGTGAGAAGACTCTCCTTTACAAAGCTGAAGATCTACGGTACCCACACCAGAAATAGCGTATAGACAGCACGATCAAAAATTGAAAGAGGAGACAAATTAGTCTCGATCTTGAAACATGATGAATAAATAAAACTTAGTACTCGAACTGAATTACTAATCAATGCGAAATTTAAAAAAAAAATTAACGAGATATTTTGACCCATCCGACTTATATGCATGCACGTGATTCCCCAGTGGGAAATTTAGGCAGTGATTAAAAGTTACAAGAACGGTGCATGCAACCTTTAATTTTTTCTTTAAACATGCAAAAGGTGACACAAATTTAGGTTCAAGAGTTGACAACTCATTACCATGCTTGGCCCATACGTGCATGCAGGTAAAACATGGTAGTGACATAAATTTTCTTTTTCTCTTTTTTTTTATAGGTGGCGAAGATTTGGTTCAAGGCTTAATTTTTCAAAAGTTGTGCACGACCAAAATTTAGTTAAATCAGCACCAAGTGCTTGGCCTGCATATTTTTATTCTCTTCCCCTTTTTTTCAATCCATAAAGCACAGGTAGCACAAGCTTTGGTTCACGTATTTTAGCCAAAAGCATCTTGTGATGCTCGGCCTGCATGCATATGCTCTGCCTTCATGGTTCATTAGAGGTGACAGTTACACGCAAAGAAAATAACAGCGGCCATCACTGAGGCTGAGAACATGCAAGAGCAGTGAACCAATATCTTACGGTGAGGTGATTTACGAGTATTATAGCTTGCTTTGACAAATTTTGAAAAACGTAAGAAAGAGACAAGAAAATAAAAGGTGCACAGGCAGCCATACCTGATAGCACAAGAGTTCAAGCAAGGAAGGAGAAAACAGCTGAAGCCAAAAAGAATGAAGGGAAAAATGATATGTGGTTAATATTAAAGGAAGGGTTGGCGTGATTTAGGCGAGAGAAACAGGAAATATGCACCCAAAATTTATTGGATATATTTATACGTTGACCAAGTATTACAAGAAGATTTCTATTGATATTGCATGGGTTCGAATTTTAAATAGCAGTGATTGCGTGAGTTTTGAACGTTTTAGTATAAAAGAGGATATCATGCATTGATAGAGGTGAAGGAAATTGGTAAGAGATAAATTATATATTTTGAAACGTCAGTGTAGTAATAATTGTCAATTATACTGCAAGGGAAAGTTGAAAGTTATTCGCGAATGGAAAAATGTTATACATGAATTTGAATTTTTAAAGGAAAAGAATGATTTCATTGCATTATTAAGGTTGCGTGTTTTATAATTAAATAGGTTGAGTGATTTTTGCAAAGTAACAGCAATAATTAAATTTGCAAAGATTTTGGAACGGTTCTGAAATAAAGATTTTATACCAAACTTTTAAAACAAATGAAGGTTATGGAAAGTGTAACGTTTACACGTGGAATTCAAGGTACTAAAATGAACGGCTATAATTAATTAATTTATTTATTAAGAATGCGCACTCTATATGTAAAAATTTAAGCAAACGTACTCCCGCATTTTATATTTGCACGTTTATATTCAATTGTTACTTGTATGCTTGAAGAGTATTTTATTACATACGTACTGTTTACACCCCCAATGAAACAAAACGAGTATAAACGTAAATTTAAAACGTGCCTTTTATAAAGCTTATTTATCCACTATCTACTATCCAATCTAACATTTTATTAATTTCTTACTAACTAAGAAACAAAATGGTAAACAAATAAGGTTAAATTCTTTTACAAAATATAAATATATTTATTATTTTAAAATGTCTATGAATTAATAATTGTTAATTATTCACGCAAAGGAAAGTGGAAACCCCCGGTGATTTCAATCCAGTTTTAAAAGAAATTAACAGCTCTTTGGAAGAGTCAAAATATATACATTTTTAAATAAATGGAAGTAATGGCAAGGCACGGTGAATTTCCTCCTTTAAGCATGCACGACAATTGATTTAGGACAAAGACTATAATTAGAATGTGAACGGTTATAAATTTGTGGGTAACGCTTCTATTAAATCAGAAGGAAAGTAAATATATTTAAAATGCGTACAACAGACACAATACTTTATGCCCAAATATAATGAAAATAACGGATTTAAATTTCATATGTTTTCTTCTACATTATTTATCCCATCAATTAACGCGCCCTTTAAACGCATAATTCAATAGTTTATTAATGCACTATAAATTGTGAAAGTTATTACATAACTAAAAATAGAATTTGTTTACATTCTTCGGATTTATTTACCATTTTCTAAGAAATTTATTACTTAATTTTAATATATATAATTCATTTTAAAAAGAACCAAAAAGGGAAATAAATGTTATTACCAATATATGTAAACATCCTCACAGTAAATCTTGTACATATATAATTCTTATATAAAAGATTTAGAAATTAAAATTTTAACATTCCAATTAGAGTTATCTTTAACCAAAGTTGGAATTTCAGAACCCTTGTCTTTTATTTAAATTTTGGGAAATGACTTAATCAAATTAAAGATTTATATTATAATAAATCCCAAGGTTTTATAAATAAAGGAATACAACGCTTGTAAAAATCTTGGGCTGTTACACCTAGTGAAAATACTTGAAAAAATTTCAAAACGGATATGGAAAGAACAATCCAAACAAATCACCTGGATCGCAGATACACAATGGTTACGCCTGGATCCCCCAGGAAACATCCGTACCTTTAAGCAATCACTGCCTTACGAATTACGCCATGATAACCAAAACTGTGGACCGCAGGATACATAACAATGGTTATACCTGGATCCCTCAGAAAACATCCGTACCTTTTAAGCAATCTCTGCCTTGAGGATTACGCCACCACATCAAACTATAGACCGTAGGATACATAACAATGGTTACGCTTGGATCCCACTGGAAATATCCGTACACTTTAAGCAATCTCTGCCTTATGGATTACGCTACCTAAAAAACGACCATGGGTTACGCCATGGTAGGACACTCGATTATCACTTCTGAAAAACCAAAATCAAAGAGAATAATATCGATGGAATGAATCCACAATGTCGCCACAAAGTGGATATCAAGCAGAAGGCACTTTTCATATCTTTATTTCCAAAATGTGTATCATATAGTACCCTTTCAACTCACTTTCAAATATTATACTTATATAAAGCCCATTTTATATAAGATTCCATTTTCAAATCGAATATTTTCCAAAATCAATGGTATATCAGATCACACATATATAGACTTCGATTTATGTAAGATTTCGCTTTTCAAAATGAGTACCTTTCCAATCAATAATTTTTGAATCAACTTCATACTTATACAAATCAATTTTATATAAGTTCGGTAACTCCCAAATCAAAGCATTTAGTAAAGTAAGGTTCTCAATTTCAATTCGTTTCCAATATTCGTTCAGTTTCAAAATCATATACGATTTCACCAAATTATTTCTTCCAAATTCAATATCTTAAGTTTCAAAGTTCCCAAAATAATAGGTTTAGAAAATAATCTTAGTTTCCAAATCAACATAATTTAGGTCAAACAAATTCATTTCCAAAGTTATCATATCAATACTGGCTTTTCATTCCAATCTATTTTCAAAACCGACTATTTTTCTCATAATCAATTATACCCAAAATGATTTCCAAGTTTATAACTATCCCTTTAAAATGTTTAAAATATTTATTTCTATTCAGAAAATCCAATTTTCCTTTGGAAAATCATTATTCTATATGTATAGTTTTATAAAAGATGTTCCAAAGTCAAAACTTTTAGAACTAAATTTTATTCAAAACATTTCGAAAAGAATTTCGAATTATTATAATTCAAAATAGTCTTATTCATTTACTTAATAAGAACATTTTCAACCTCATTTAAATCATATTACTTCATATTTTAAACATACAAAACTAAACTTATATACTTTATCAAATAATTTATACTTTTGAAATCACATAGTTTTGAAAATTTAAACCTCAATTTGGAAGTGTTCGAGCATTCAAAATAGTTGGTGAAATCAAATTTTCAAATCTAAGAGTTGGAAATCAGCAACAAATCAATTTCAATTTTTAAGATTAAATCCGAAACTCGAGGACTAAACACCGGGCTCGCTTCAAATCGTTCCAAATATATATGCATATATCTTTCGAACATCAAATCATACTTCGGACTTTGAAATCAAAATTGGTTTCACAAATCACTCACATAGAAAAGCTACTAAAGTGGCCTCTCCCCCACTCTAAAACTCGAAAATCAATGTCGATGATGCATGCACTCATCACCGAAGTTGTTTTCCAGCGACATAAGTGAGTTCTGCACTTCCAATTTCTTGAAAACGTTTTGAAATTTCTTCGAAATCATTGGAACTCATTTGAAGTCATTTGAAATAATTCTTATTCAAAAAATACTTTCAAATCGTATTATATATATATTTAAAAATCTTAATAAATTTTCAAGATATCGGAGTTCAATTCCTCAAATTACAAATTCAAAACCCTTCAGTTATAAATCATTTTTATATAAATCTATTTCTTATAAAATTTTCAAAATTTCAAATCCTTTCGAAACTTCAAATTCTCATTTTTTTAAAAGTATATTATCCTTATTGAAAACATTTTCACTTTTATATATACAATATAATCATTCTTATCAAAATAATAATTTCGATATATAAAACAATTTCATAAATACGAACAAACCCGATTTTCAAAGGATGATTCAAGAATGGATTTCAAAACAAAGATAGAAATTCAAATTAGAGGGACTTTAATCAAATAGAATTCTGATTCGAAGGTAGGCTCAAACGAAGATGAGATAATTATATTACAAAATAGAAGATGGATATACCTACATAAATCGCGGGCGACCTTAATCAGGTCAACCATGATTTCAAGAACAAGGTTAACGCAGACTTCCAAGGAAAATCAACATTCGACCGCAAGAGATGGCGGCATCTAAACTAAGGATATAGAAATCTCTGGTGAATCAATGCCAATTGTAAAGGAGTTTCACCCCTTTAAAAATCATTCAAAGATTGGTGGAATCGCCGATTCTTATAGAGATCAATCGAAATGGAGTTATGGAATACTCTAGAATCAAGAAGCACGAATAGGGAAAGAAGATATTGGATTTTGGAACCGCAGGGAACGTTCCAAAGTCCAAAGGAAAACCAAATCAAAGAGGAAGAAATTCAAGATCGAATGAAAGTGATTCTGCAAATAAATTTATGATATATGCTAATTTTGCCTAGAGCCAAAGCTATGATACCAACTGTAATGACTTATAATTTTCGCATCCGCACATGTCGGACTTGAATTGTCCAAAATATCAGATTGTTTATTTACATTTGGCAAAACTCAAAATATACAGTAGATAAATCAATCACAGAATCACAAACACAGAGTACAGAGTAACATAATTCAGCGGAATAGATAAATAGTAGTTTGTGAAGCTACTATATAAACAATAGAGTTAGAAATAAAATACAACAGAATATCTCAAATACGTTGAAGTTTAGAATACAGACTGATGACATCTATGAACAAAGCAACTGGACCTGAAAGCTGATTCTATAGTCTGATCTCCAAAAGAAGCCCCAAACTCCAAAGGTGAGTCTCAAATGCTATGTCACTCAGTCTGACCCAAGCGTGAAGCAAAACACAAAACACTCGAGTTAGGATTAACATCCTTATATCAATAAATCCAACTCAAGTGAAATATCAACTGAAATACAAGTAACACAAGTAACTTAAAGGATGTTTGGGATAATCATCCTTTAAGGATCCGTGGAACTATCTGAAATGTAGAAATATACGCTATCAACAACCAACCATCATTATAACACCGTAGTCCTTTCAAAATATTTTATACTTCAAAACCAAAGTATCATTTCCATTTCAAATAAATATTTATTTCTTCAATTTCAAAAAAATTGATTCAAATCAACTCGAGTTCCAAATTCCAATTTAATTCAATCTAAATTTTCCATATTCATTTAATTCAGTTACTAAATAGCAAATTCTAGTTATATTGATTTCAAATACAGATCTAGATCACAAAATAAACCATTTAAATTCCAGTGATATTATAATCAAAACCTTACGCTAACCAAAACATTTGAAAGGAAATCCAGTGATACTATAATAGGTCTAGGGTTTTCAAGTAAATATGAAATAGCCGAAATTGTTACATGATTAAATTCCAGCTACTAGCCACAAAAGTGGGTAATACAATCAAAACCGTTGGCACTAATTGGATTTTGGATGCCATACAATGGCAGGGCTACTGGGGTACCGCCCGTCACAGTACATGGCGTAGATCAACGTACCGAGGATTACTCCCAATCCCCTGCAACACAAGGCCGGAACCATCCCTTACTGGACAGTCCCGAACAAGACAACCCCGCAGTTGGTGCGCATATCCAACTGCCCACTAAGCCGAATAAAAATGGACCTCTAGACAAGGGAAAATCTCATCCTACTTGGGCATGACCCACTTAGCCATGTTGCACCTCCCATGTTTTGGCCATTTTCGGTTGATGAGGCTTGAGGCTACGATTACCTTTAAAGAACACATCTATCTTAGAATGCTCATCGTCCACCTGACGATGTTCTGAAAGCATTCAATCCATACAAGTTCGTCCGGGTTCGAACGAAACCGAAAGCATTATCTCGTTACACTCATTTTGGAATCACCCTCAGAGTTAAAGACGATAACCCTTGCACTCTGAATCTTCATCTCGAATCTGAAAGTACTAACCCCGTTAAACTCGTATTGGAATCACCCTAAGAATTTTAACGACAAATAGTCCTTACACCTCGAGTCTTCCCTCTTCACTTGAGATTCACGACCTATCGTTAATTTGGATCGATGTGGTTTTCGGATATCCAAATCTGGAAACCCGATCCAGGTCTCATCGAAATCCAAAGCGTATCTTTTAAGGCCAAGTTGTTTTAAAGTTTAAAACAATTCAATTTCATTATCTATATACACATAGATAGATAAGTCACATACCATAATAGATAATCATCATTATCATCACAACAGATAATCCATATTATCATTATCAAAAGATAATCCATATTATCATCACAAAGCATCCATATCACACAACATTACTTATCTCATAGTTGAGATTTCAAACCATTCAAAGCAAACAATATCATCCATACATACATAAGCAATGATCTATAATCACACCATCTATAATTAATTTAAAATGAATTAAATTAATTACTTCCATCTCTAATTAATTTAAAGTGAATTAGATTAATTGCTTACATCAATATAAATCTTAATTACTTAACCATTAATTAATTAATTATTCTCTAATTAATCACCTTAATTAATCACCCTTGATTAATTATTCTTTAATTACATTCAAGTAATTATCCTTTAATTAATTTCACAAATTAATTACTCTTAACCAAAAACAGTAATTAACCTTTAATTACTTCATTAATTAATTAACTATAATTAATTACATTAATCCTTAATTATTAATTAATTACCCTTTTAATCACTTATCATTATTGATTAATTAATATTAATTAATCAACCCATAATTACACCATTAATTATATTAATTAATTATCCTTAATTAAATTTAAATTAATTACTTATTTAAATTAATTACATTAAGTAATTAATCTCAATTAAACCATAATTATTAATCACCTTTGATTGATCACATTCAGTAAATAACTACCCTTAGTTTCTTTATTAAATCAATTAATTACTCCTTAATTAATTATCTTTAATTAATCCCTTGATTAATTACACCATGTAATTATACTCAAATTACTTCCATTTTAAATCATCCTTCATTAATTACATCCAGTAATTATCAATTAATTACTTCACTAAGTAATTATACTTCATTAATTACATAATTATTATCAAATCATCCAGTGTTTAAAATTAATTAAACTTAATTAATTAATTTAAACTAGTCACATTAAACTTAATTAATTACATTAAGTAATTAATTCCTTAATTACTTCCATTAAGTAATTATATTTAAACAATTTTATAAATGATTATCTTTAATTAATTAATCTAATTAATTATTAAAATTAATCACATTAATTATTAAATAATCTTAAGTTAATGACCATCATTAACAATTAAAAATTCTTTAATTATTTTTCTAAAGTAATTAACTTACTTTAATCATTTTTAATTTCAAAATAATCAATCTTACTAACCAATTAATTAATCTCTAATCATTTAATTAATTAAGTGTTAACTGTAACTTAATTAATCCTTAATCACAAAATTAATTAATTCTTAATCATTAATTAGTATTCTAATTAATAATTCTTAATCACAAATTAATTATACCTTAATTAATTATTCTAAACTTTAATTAATTAATTTAAACCTTTACTTACTTATTTAATTAATCCAAATCATTAATTAATTAAATAAATAAATTACCCATTTAATTTCCATAAAAATTTAATGAATTACAAATCATTAAATTCTAATTAATTTTAAGAAAAACATTATTCTTATTAATGATCAAGTTATCATTTACAAAGTACTTTAAAACAATTTACTTTAAATTTACTTTCAAATTTCATTTTAAATTTAAAAGTTTAAAATGAATACAAATTTATTTTGAACAAAGTTTAAAACACATTTCTAAAAAAACTTATTCATTTCACACGTTAAAGAAATACTCATTTAATAAAGAAGTTTAAAGAATTTAAAACCTAATTCATTTTTTAAATTCAAATCAATTTAAATTACACTTTAAACATTCAAAATTGTTTAAATCATTTTAAATTTAAAAACTTTCCTTCAATTCAAAACTGGAATACATATTTAAATTTGAATTCAGATTAATCTTTAGATTTTAAAACTCTACTTACATTTTAAAACTTCATTTTTAAAATCCAAACTACTTAAGCATTTTTAAAATAGTTAAACAATTCAAGTTTAAAACTTTATTTATTTTTAAAAACTGAGATTTAAACTTAAACTTGAATTCCAGATTTTAACTTGGATTTAAAACATAGTTTAAACCTTTGCTTTTCATCTCTAACTTCAGTTTAAAATTTTAAAACAAAACATTTTAAATTTTACTTTTAACTCATTAAAGTTGTTTAACATAATTTAAATTTTATAAAACTTTCTTAAATTTCAAACTAGGATACAAAAGTTTATTTGGATCCATATCTCAAAATTTGATTTAAACTTTATTTAAAAATCTGATTTCCAATTTCAAAATCTGTTTTAAAATTCAAATATACAGGTTCTTAAAAACTTGTAACAGACTTCATTGACCCGAACCGACCCAATATTTGCTTCGAGTCCAACCCTAAGCAATTTTGATCCATACACATAAACTACTCGTAAATCTCGAGTCCACTCCACTGCTTCCACCTAGGCTACCATCAGGAATCAAAAGTGCACGGTGCACATGCACCGTGCCTCTGATCAACTTCAGCCATCGACGACTGCTTCCTCACGTCGGTGATCAACCCCTCATCCAAACACGATCAACAGATCATTCTTCCAAAGCTCGAAATTGAATTCAAGCCTTCATCTCAAACTTGGAACAAAAACAGGAATCAACTCCAAACCTGGAACATGCCTCGTCCCCGACCTTCCGACCACCGGAATAGCAGTGACTCCGGCCACAAACTCGTCAATGGCCATACTTCCATCTCTCCAAACCTCACTGCACTCGATCAAACATAAAAGCCATGCCGACCAATCAACTAACCTAGTTAAAAACTAGGGTTATAGAAGATAATTCGCCACCGCTGCCTCCTTGATGAAGTTAAACACCACCAGCCATTTTTACCTTCAACTCTGATCACTCCTCCATCATCACTGAAGATCCCAGAACTCCAGGGCAACCAGATCACCAGAAAACTACCAAAAACCCCTTTCTGGTTAAACCAGAAATGCACCCTCAATTCAGCATTAAAAATTATGATTATATTCTTAAAAATCATGTTTAGTGTTAAGGATTTAGTTTATGCTCCTAAATTGAGGAATTAAAATGATTGGATTTTCACTTTACTTCAAACTTGCTCTGTTGTTCTTGATTTTTAAAGACAATTCAAGTTATTTTAACTTAAATAAATTTTTAAACTTTAATTCATGATATAACAAACATATTTTGTTTGAATCTTAAACACTAACATAGATTACATGGTGTAATAATGGGTTTTGATCAATTTCTTGAACCTGGAAACTTAAGAACATTATAATAAAGAGACCCCAACATGTACAAATATATCCATTCATATATACACAAAAGATCCACTAATATATATACATATCCTACATACTTAACATAGAAATTAACATGCAACAGATTTAAATACTTAAACTCATTAAAAGTGATGTTACTCACCTGATTAAAGAAGATGAACAGAGCATATTTTGAAAAGCTTTTGACAGACAAACTTGAGTTGCTGATTTGCTTGAATTAAAACTTTAAAATTACTTCTTTGCTTTAAACTTGAGTTGTTGGAGCTTTAAAACTGATCTTTAAATAAGAACTACATGCATGTGGGCTTGATTTGATTGAAATGATGCATGCATTGGTTTGAAAATAATGAAGGTTTTGAACTGATTTTTAAGGAAGTTGTTCTCAGATTTGGTTATGGTTACAAGGATTTGTGTTTTGATCTTGAAGAGTGATTTCAGGGTAGTTATTTTCTAGTTTGAGCATAGAACATGCTAAGTTTCTTAGTTTTAGATTTGGACTTAGCTTCTAGATTTAGAAAATAGAAAAAGAAAGGGAAGGGAAGGAGATTTATAAATAATAAGGCTGAAAATATTTGAAAATCAAAACAAAAGAAAAACTAAATTACAAATGCCACTTGTCCTTTATACTAACATTTGTCATATAGATATGCTTTAACAATTTACACATGTCTTTTTAAAGTTAATTAGTATTTAGTTAAATATTAATATAGTTTATGCCTAATTAATTAGTTATATGTAATTAAAGTTTTAATATAAGAATATGCTTAAGTAATTAGTATATAAGGATATATATATGTGTAGATAAATTTAAAAGGAATAAAACAACTATTTATATAAATAAAAGTTATACAAATATTATAAAATCCAAGACAATTTAAAATATCTATACTTTTCAAATTTCAAAACATTAAATTCAAATCCAAATCAAATTCTAAAATTCAATTTGAGATAACATACTATTTTTATTAAAATCCGTTTGTTTAAAACAATACATTATTATTATTGTTTAAAAATAACTCATTATCAAATTAAAGTAATTATAAAAGAAATTATTTCTTTATTAATAAATTATTTATTTTATTAAACTATATTTAAAAAGAAAACAAAACAAACCTTATTGTTAATTTTATTTAAATTTAAACTCAAAATTAATTTAAACAAATTAAACTTTCATCTTAACAATTCAAAACCATATATTATTTATTCAATAGCTTTTAAAAGTTTAACTTAAAATAAAATCATGATTCCTAATTTACCAAAGATATATATATATATATTAGTAAACAAGATTTATTTATTTATTAAATTTAAAACAAGGCTTATCTATTTACAATATATACATATTCTATATACATTATCAATAGATAATGATTTATTAGCTTTTAAATGATAAAATCTATCAATTAAATATCTATTCAATTTCATTATTAAATAAATTCAAATTTAATTGATATTGCCAAAAATTCTGGAATATCACATTCCTCCCTCTTAAAAGAATTTCGTCCCCGAAATTTAAAACAAAGGTAATTTAATAATCTATTTAAAGATTTTAATTTTAAAACACAAGCATATATCAAGCATATGCTAACAACCATAGCAACCAATTCACCTAATCAAATAAATCTAATTATCCAAACAAAATTCTGGATAGAATTTCCTCGAGTTTCCCAAGTATATATACCGGGATACTCGCTTTACATAATCCAAACAATCAAAACTACAAAGCTACAGAGCTCCTACTCATCTGGATCTACAAAACTAAACAAGATATCAGACTATATACGAGTCTGACTCAACAACCAAACCTCCTGAACTGCTGGTCCAAAGATAGATCATACACGTACTCCCTCAAAGATACGTCAAACATATCGAATCCCAGTTATCCAAACTGGCAATTCGATCCTAAAAACGAAACGTTTATCCTTACAAGAGCACAGAAAAGATCCAAAACATCTCGGAGCTAGCTTCCCAGTCTTACCCAATCTTATAGCTCCTTTGATCGGAGAAAACTTATCCAAAATCAAATCTCCGACTCCGGACTCCAAATTCTTTCGTCTCTTAACCACAAAAGTCTTCGGACGATCCTGGGCTACCAACATCCTTCCTGATCAGCTCAACCCTTGCTGATTCCTCTAGAAACAAACTAGACCAAAAACAACCCATCAAAATGATCCCCTCATGATCAACCAAAATCCAGAACAAACTCCACTCTACAAACATCAGAAGACAACAAACTTCTCCTTATCCGGAAAAGACAATCAGAAACACTCCCAAACTGCTTCCGCTGCACAACTCTGATCCGAAGTAGTTAAGAATGCTGATGATGAACACAATCAAAAACTGGACAACACATTCCAAAAATATGGTTCCACAGATCCAGAAAGAAAACTCAGAAGTTCCACCAAATCCAGAGCTGATTTACCAAACTCTGTCTCTAGGAACCATCTTCTACTAAGCTGAAGCACCGGTTCCACTCCTGGAATCCTAGGCAATAAGAAAATTAAATTTCCATATGTGGACAAGCCTCTGACTTCCCTGAAGACATCCAGAAAAATATCTGACAACCCGAGAGAATACTCAACTATCGCAATTCACTTTTGCGATCAACTCAGACTAATTCCAAAGAAAAACTGTCCTCTCTTTACCCAACAGAACAGCTTACACTTATCAAGCCAATCCATCAAAGAAATGGATACACTCTGCTGCTTCTGAACTCCACCTCCATAAAAACAGCTCAGCCAGAAAACTTTCTACTAGCACACATAACACTCCGACCTGCAATGCTGACCTAGATGCCAAAGACTTCCTAATCCAAAGCTCTTCGAGAAACTTGGACCTCAAAGCCAACCACAACATCCTGCTGAACCCAGCCACAACACCAAAGCAAACACACTTCCTAAAACTTGTTTCAAAGAAAACATCTTCGGAGACAACCCATAGTCACTGCATCTCATCACGCAGCTACTACTTCTTGAGGTATCAAGATACCATCACCCGCTTCTGCTCAATCGACAAATCCAAACTCTACTCACCAAACTATGCACTTCAAAGATGGACTCTGAACCTTAAAAAGGTTTCCTTCAGAGATCGATGAAATCTTTACACCACTGCACAACTTACTCGAGACGGAATTAGGTCTATAGTCTCGACAGACACACTTCCAACCTCAATCATTCAAACTTCAACCAATGGTAGTAGTCGTGTTATACACACCACTACTCTATCTACCCTTATAACTTATATAGGAAAATCCGAATAGGTAACCCAACATATAGGTAGAAATAATATATATATATATATATATATATATATATATTAAAAATAAAAATACGCTCTCTCAAGAAGAAATCACTCCAAAGCCTAGGTATCACTCAACCTAGTGCTCTGATACCACTATGACGATCCACCATTCATCTCCACAGAATGACGCATCATTAATAAGAAAGAAAGGGATAGAAAAGAGAAAGAAAGAGAAGAAAGAAGAAACACATCAGAATCTAAACAGTGGAACGAATAAATTACATTAACAATATAAGTATTACATAGTATCATATACAACATCTATCAGAGTTACACAGAGAATACATCACATATCTAGACAGTTATAAACATCCGTCTAGTTATCACAACTCATTACAACTCAGAGAAAACACAGAAATACCAAACACAGTGGAACACTATACTTATCTACACGCAGAAGCCTCCTGCTCCATTGCTCCTCCACAATTCGTCAAAGCTAACCTGAATCCCTTGGCTACTCGTAAAAATTTGAGCACCCAAAAGTTTAAGAAAAATAGAAATAAACTTCGGGTCAGACATGGGTCTGGTGTGAGTAACAGGTTAAAGTTGCTTAACTTTCAAAAAGCTTTGGAAAGAAAAGGTATCACGTAAGACTTCCCATACATAAACATGGAAATGTTTTTACCTTACGCTAACCAAAACATTTGATAGGAAATCCAGTGATATTATAATAGGTCTAGGGTTTTCAAGTAAGTATGAAATAGCCGAAATTGTTACATGATTAAATTTCAGCTACTAGCCACAAAAGTGGGTAATACAATCAAAACCGTTGGCACTTATTGGATTTTGGATTCCATACAATGGCAGGGCTACTGGGGTACCGCCCGTCACAGTACGTGGCGTAGATCAACGTACCGAGGATTACTCCCAATCCCCTACAACACAAGGCCGGAACCATCCCTTACTGGACAGTCTCGAATAAGACAACCTCGCAGTTGGTGCGCATATCCAACTGCCCACTAAGCCGAATAAAAAGGGACCTCTAGTAAGGGGAAAATCTCATCCTACTTGGGCATGACCCACTTAGCCTTGCTGCACCTCCCCTTTTTTAACCATTCCCGGTTGATGAGGCTTGAGGCTACGATTACCTTTAAAGAACACATCTATCTTAGAATGCTCATCGTCCACCTAACGATGTTCTGAAAGCATTTAATCTATACAAGTTCGTTCCGGGTTCGAACGAAACCGATGGCATTATCTCATTACACTCATTTTGGAATCACCCTCAGAGTTAACGACGATAACCCTTGCACTCTGAATCTTCATCTCGAGTCTGAAAGTACTACCCCATTAAACTCGTATTGGAATCACCCTTAGAGTTTTAACGACAAATAGTCCTTACACCTCGAGTCTTCACTCTTCACTTGAGATTCACGACCTATCGTTAATTTGGATCAATGTGGTTTTCGAATATCCAAATCTGGAAACCCGATCTCGGTCTCATCGAAATCCAAAGCGTATCTTTTACGGCCAAGTTATTTTAAAGTTTAAAACAATTCAATTTCATTATCTATATACACACAGATAGATAAGTCACATACCACAATAGATAATCATCATTATCATCACAACAGATAATCTATATTATCATTATCAAAAGATAATCCATATTATCATCACAATGCAACCAATGCATCCATATCACACAAAATTACTTATCTCATAGTTGAGATTTCAAACCATTCAAGGAAAACAATACCATCCATCCATACATAAGCAATGATCTATAATCACACCATCTATAATTAGTTTAAAATGAATTAAATTAATTACTTCCATCTCTAATTAATTTAAAGTGAATTAAATTAATTACTTACATCAATATAAATCTTGCTTACTTAACCATTACTTAATTACAAATTAATTAATTAATTATCCTCTAATTAATCGCCTTAATTAATCACCCTTGATTAATTATCCTTTAATTACATTCAAGTAATTATCCTTTAATTAATTTCACAAGTTAATTACTCTTAACCAAAAATAGTAATTAACCTTTAATTACTTCATTAATTAATTAACTATAATTAATTACATTATTCCTTAATTATTAATTAATTACCCTTTTAATCACTTATCATTATTGATTAATTAATCTTAATTAATCAACCCTTAATTACATCATTAATTATATTAATTATCCTTAATTAAATTTAAATTAATTACATTAAGTAATTAATCTCAATTAAACCATAATTATTAATCACATTTGATTAATCACATTCAGTAATTAACTACCCTTAATTACTTTATTAAATCAATTAATTACTCTTTAATTAATTATCTTTAATTAATCCCTTGATTAATTACACCAAGTAATTATACTCAAATTACTTTCATTTTAAATCATCCTTCATTAATTACATCAAGTAATTATCAATTAATTACTTCACTAAGTAATTATACTTCATTAATTACATTAAGTAATTATTATCAAATCATCCAGTGATTAAAATTAATTAAACTTAATTAATAAATTTAAACTAATCACATTAAACTCAATTAATTACATTAAGTAATTAATTCCTTAATTACTTCCATTAAGTAATTATATTTAAACAATTTCATAAATGATTATCTTTAATTAATTAATCTATTTAATTAAAAAAATTAATAACATTAATTAATTATTAAATAATCTTAAGTTAATGACCATCATTAACAATTAAAAATTCTTTAATTACTTTTCTAAAGTAATTAACTTACTTTAATCATTTTTAATTTCAAAATAATCAATCTTACTAACCAATTAATTAATCTCTAATCATTTAATTAATTAAGTGTTAGCTGTAACTTAATTAACCCTTAATCACAACATTAATTAATTCTTAATCATTAATTAGTATTCTCATTAATAATTCGTAATCACAAATCAATTATACCTTAATTAATTATTCTAAACTTTAATTAATTAATTTAAACCTTTAATTACTTATTTAATTAACCAAATCATTAATTCATTAAATAAATTAATTACACATTTAATTTTCATAAAAATTTAATGAATTACAAATCATTAAATTCTAATTAACTTTAAGAAAAACATTATTCTTATTAATGATCAAGTTATCATTTACAAAGTACTTTAAAACAATTTACTTTAAATTTACTTTCAAATTTCATTTTAAGTTTAAAAGTTTAAAATGAATACAAATTTATTTTTAACAAAGTTTAAAACACATTTCTAAAAAAACTTATTCATTTCACACGTTAAAGAAATACTCATTTAATAAAGAAGTTTAAAGAATTTAAAAAATGAAGAATTTAAAACCAAATTCATTTTTTAAATTCAAATCAATTTAAATTACACTTTAAACATTCAAAATTGTTTAAATCATTTTAAATTTAAAAACTTTCCTTCAATTCAAAACTGGAATATATATTTAAATTTGAATTCAAATTAATCTTTAGATTTTAAAACTCTACTTACATTTTAAAACTTCATTTTCAAAATCCAAACTACTTAAACATTTTTAAAATAGTTTAACAATTCAAGTTTAAAACTTTATTTATTTTTAAAAACTGAGATTTAAACTTAAACTTGAATTCTAGATTTTAACTTGGATTTAAAACTTAGTTTAAACCTTTGCTTTTCATCTCTAACTTTAGTTTAAAATTTTAAAAGAAAACTTTTTAAATTTTACTTTTAACTCATTAAAGTTGTTTAAAATAATTTAAAATTTATAAAACTTTCTTAAATTTCAAACTAGGATACAAAAGTTTATTTGGATCCATATCTCAAAATCTGATTTGAACTTTATGTAAAAATCTGATTTCAAATTTCAAAATCTGTTTTAAAATTCAAACAGACAGGTTCTTAAAAACCTGTAACAAACTTCATTGACCCGAGCCAACCCAATATTTGCTTCGTGTCCAACCCTAAGCAACTTCGAGCCATACACAGAAACTACTCGAGTAAATCTCGAGTCGACTCCACTACTTCCACCCAAGCTACCATCAGGAATCAAAGGTTCACGGTGCACATGCACCGTGCCTCTAATCAACATCAGCCATCGACGACTGCTTCCTCACGTCGGCGATCAACCCCATATCCAAACACGATCAACAGATCATTCTTCCAAAGATCGAAATTGAATTCGAGTCTTCATCTCAAACCTGGAACAAAAACAGAAATCAACTCCAAACTTAGAACATGCCTCGTCCTCGACATTCCGACAACCGGAATAGCAGTGACTCCGGCCACAAACTCGTCAATGGTCGTACTTCCATCTTTCCAAACCTCACTGCACTTGATCAAACATAAAAGCCGTTCCGACCAATCAACTAACCTAGTTAAAAACTAGGGCTACAGAAGATAATTCGCCACCGCTGCCTCCTCGATGAAGTTCAACACCACCATCCATTTTTACCTTCAACTCTGATCACTCCTCCATCATCACTGAAGATCCCAGAACTCCAAAGCAACCAGATCACCAAAAAACTCCCCAAAACCCCTTTCTGGTTAAACCAGAAATGCACCCTCAATTCAACATTAAAAATTATGATTATATTAATCATGTTTAGTGTTAAGGATTTAGTTTATGCTCTTGAATTGAGGAATTAAAATGATTGGATTTTCACTTTACTTCAAACTTGCTCTGTTGTTCTTGATTTTCAAAGACAATTCAAGTTATTTTAACTTGAATAAATTTTTAAACTTAAATTCATGATATAACAAACATATTTTGTTTGAATCTTAAACACTATCATAGATTACATGGTGTAATAATGGGTTTTGATCAATTTCTTGAACCTGGAAACTTAAGAACAGTATAATAAAGAGACCCCAACATGTACAAATATATCCATTCATATATACACAGAAGATTCACTGATATATATACATATCCCACATACTTAATATAGAAATTAACTTGCAACAGATTTAAATACTTAAACTCATTAAAAGTGATGTTACTCACCTGATTAAAGAAGATGAACAGAGCATATTTTGAAAAGCTTTTGACAGACAAACTTGAATTGCTGGTTTGCTTGAATTAAAACTTGAAAATTACTTCTTTGCTTTAAACTTGAATTGCTTGATGAAAACTTGAGTTGTTGGAGCTTTAAAACTGATCTTTAATAAGAACTACATGAATGCTGGCTTGATTTGATTGAAATGATGCAGGCATTGGTTTGAAGATAATGAAGTTTTTGATCTGATTTTTGAGTAAGTTGTTCTTAGATTTAGTTATGGTTACAAGGATTTGTGTTTTGATCTTGAAGAGTGATTTCAGGGTAGTGATTTTCTAGTTTGAGCATAGAACATGCTAAGCATCTTAGTTTTAGATTTGGACTTAGCTTCTAGATTTAGAAAATAGAAAAAGAAAGGGAAGGGGTGGAGATTTATAAATAATAAGGCTGAAATTATTTAAAAATCAAAAAAAAAAAAAAACTAAATTACAAATGCCACTTGTCCTTTATACTAACATTTGTCATATAGACATGCTTTAACAATTTACACATGTCTTTTTAAAGTTAATTAGTATTTAGTTACATATTAATGTAGTTTATGCCTAAATAATTAGTTATATGTAATTAAAGTTTTAATATAGGAATATGCTTAAGTAATTAGTATATAAGGATACATATATGTATAGATAAATTTAAAATGAAAAAACAACTATTTATATAAATAAAAGTTATACAAATATTATAAAATCCAAGACAATTTAAAATATCTATACTTTTCAAATTTCAAAACTTTAAATTCAAATCCAAATCAAATTCTAAAATTCAATTTGAAATAACATACTATTTTTATTAAAATCCATTTGTTTAAAACAATACATTATTATTATTGTTTAAAAATAACCCATTATCAAATTAAAATAATTACAAAAGAAATTATATATTTATTAATAAATTATTTATTTTATCAAACTATATTTAAAAAGAAAACAAAATAAACATTATTGTTAATTTTATTTAAATTTAAACTCAAAATCAATTTAAACAAATTAAACTTTTATCTTAACAATTTAAAACCATATATTATTTATTCAATAGCTTTAAAAAGTTTAACTTAAAATATCATAATTCCTAATTTACCAAAGATATATATATTAGAAAACAAGATATATTTATTTATTAAGTTTAAAGCAAGGCTTATCTATTTACAATATATACATATTCTATATACATTATAAATAGATAACAATTTATTAGCTTTTAAAAGATAAAATCTATCAATTAAATATCTATTCAATTTCATTATTAAATCAATTCAAATTTATTAACAAAAATCATCAAATCAATTTAATTTTAAACACATATTATTAAATTGATATTGCCAAAAAATTTCGACATATCACAAATACGATATGTTTTCCAAGATACGTACCTTTTCTTAATGTTAGCGAGCTTCAAATGCAAAGGACTCGCGTTTGATACCTACTAAACACCCAATAATTGAATAAGATTAATATTCAAGCATATTATATAAATTTGTAATATATTGCACATGCGCCCATAAAATTTTGAATTTTAGCAAAGTCAGAATGCATACTGTGACTTTATTTTCAAAGCAAGGACAATAATAACTCCTAATCTACGAACATGTAACAACCCTGTATTTTAGATTATTTTAATTGTATATTTTAATTATTCTACTTGAATTCCTGATTTAAAAACTTTATTTATGTATTAAAATGAATAAAAAAAATTATTTTAAATATAAATCTTGATTTTGCTCTGAATTATAATTTCAAACATGAATAAATTGAATATTTTTTAGAAAAGTGAATTTTTGGTCAATATGGTCAAACTTTGACTTTTAAATTTAAAATTTAAATATTTGAATTTTCTAATTTTATCTTTTATTATGAAAATAGATTAAATTTCAAGAATACTCCTTTCCATTTCGTTGAAATCTGATTTATATTGTGAAAGTTATGTTTTTTACAATATTGTGTGGAAATTGTTTTATTTAACAAAATTGTTTATTTTAAGTTATATAAATAATATTTTGTTTGTCAAATCTTGTTCTATTTTGTGTTAAATGTCATGTTATGTATATATTTTATTTTAAAAAAAACATTTTAAAAGCATAGTTATAATTTTCCAAAGTTAATTGTATTTTGTTTGTAATTTCTAAGTCTAGTTCAATTTATTAAACTATTTCTTTTTCTATTTTTCTTAAATTATTTATCTATTTTCATTTTATTTTACTTTTTTTTCGTTTTTTAATTCATTTACTAAATTCTATTTGTTTTATTTGATGTAAAGAAAATGAAAATCCTAAGATACAAAAACTCTTCATTTGCTTATGACTTTTCAAATACTTTGCCTCTTCATTTGTTTGGCCATTCACCACATCTCTTGGCCATGACTTTCTTTTTGGCATTTCACGTAAAAATACTTCCCATTTCATCAAAAAAAATTGGCCATTTCAGATCTGAAAGAAAAGGTAATGGCATCTTAAAATTTTTCTACTTTTTTCTTATCATTTTATTGATTTTTCTATTGGATTTTTGCCTTGCCTCTTCATGTCTTGCTCGGCCATAGCCCTCCATCACCTCCACCGGCCAGCTCCACCACCACACACGACCACATCACCCTCCTCCCCTCTAATCAGTGCAAGGCCATTGTCCCTCTATGTTGCTAACTTCTCAAAATTGCAAGCACACTTGAAGCAAGCATAGCCAAACCCCTTAATGCAAATACCCCTTCATTTTCCACCTTAGCCACACCCTTAGCCGCCACCACCTCTGGCTGCAACTCTAGACATCACCTGACCACCACCTTGCATGGCCGAGCCCAAACCATGACAGGCCGAACCTTTGTGGTGCATCAAATCTCCTTCCATTTTCCTTAACCATTTGTATTCCTATGTCATAACTTCCAACACTTCAACTCCTACTAGTCGTGCCTTTATGAACCTATATTTGACCCAATATACAACTATGGCCAAGCACATGAGTCCCTTAGGCCGAGCATATGATGTGGTGAAAGCATGGGCAAGTTGTGTTGTTCTTTGTTGTGTTATATCTCTAGTTGTTCAATGTTATATTTTGTTGTAAAATTCATGTTGCAATATCTTGTCTTGTTTGTAGTGTACAAGATAATCATCTTGGCTCTCTTCACTCACTTGAATCCAATGTCGTGCTGTGTCGTGCTATCATGCTTTCTGTATTTGTTTTGTGTGTCTCGATTTGCTAACTCCAGCTTGAAAAGGTGAGTCTTTCTCACTCTGACATATTTACTTATGAAATAGTAAATTGATGGCAAGTGTTTAGCAATATAAAATGTTTATGAAAGTTAATGTTGATCATATGATATGCTATTCCATGTTATTACCATGTTAAAACTGTTAATTATCACCTGACATTTGATATATGACATTATATTGTGACATCTACATGTTAGTGTATCTGTTTATATTGTTTATGCATATATTCACAATGAAAGTTCCCTGTTAGAATAGAATCACTATGGGTTGAAATGATACATACCCGAACAGACTTTAGAACAGGGAAAAATCATTATGGGCTGAAATGAGGCCTGAGTGATTTTTATTTATTTTTATTTACTTGGGATTGCGGGTTTGAAATGATAGAACCCGGATTTTCTTTTTAAATTGCAGATTGAAATGGTATATATCCGTATCACTTGACCTAGGTTTGAAAAATATATACAGACCCCGTGGTATATTTTTAAATGATTTTTATTTAGATATGTATTTTTAAAATATGAAATTTTGATATAAAAAAATTATATATTTTATGGTTTTGAGAAAGCTAGATATTAAGTTTTGAAATTGTGAATTTAAGTATGAAAATTTGAAGTAAATGTGATTTTGACTTCACATTATATTTTAAAATGTATGTAAATAATGGAAGTTTAATTTATTATTTTGAAATGATATTTAAAGTAAAATGTTAAGTTTTATTCAATTTATAAGTTGATAAACAGTGAATTTTGACTTAACAAAGGAATTAAGTTTTAAATTGTATATTAAATTATAAAATTTTGTTGCGATAAATCATATGTTAAAATTATTTAAATGTTAAATGTTAAAGTCTAGAAATCTGATTTACAAGTTTAAAATTTGCTAAAATTTAAGTTTTAAATGTTTCTGAAAGTTATAATAAAAGATGGAATTTTATTAATAGCATTTCCAAAATGCTGTAGTCTTATGACAACATTTTTAAATGCTGTTGTTTTTGAATTTAACTATGTTGTAATAACTAAATATCTATTACGACATTTTATAAATGTCGTTGTTCCTGAACTAAACTATTTCGAAACTATAAGCTACGATAGCAGTTTAAAAATGCTATCATTTCTATATTTTGACAATATTTTAAAATGTTATAGATTTTAACACTATTTGAGTTATATTTTAAAGTGTTAAATGATTTAACTTTTGGAATTGATTATTTGTGAAATTTTAGGAGTTTTGTAAATATTTTTAATATTTAGATTTTAATTTTAAGGAATTTAAATTGAATTTGTTTAAATAAGTTTTACTTAGTTATGTATTAAATGGAATGAGATGTAATAGGATAAATGAATTGTTGAATGGAATTTTAAAATGTATTTTACAATGATATTTGAAATAAGAAATGAATGACATATTTGATTTTTAAATGATAATTAAATTTGAATATTTGAATTTGAATTCAAATAATGATTTGATAATGAGGTTTTTAAGGATGTGATATTTTAATGATTTTGAAATGGTTTTGAATGATATAATCTCTATTTGATAAAGAATGTGAATTTGGAATGATATTTGATTTTGATAAATGAATATTTGAAGTTTATATTAGTATGAAAGTATATTTGGTTTACTTGTAATTCTGGTTTATTTAAATGATATTGGATTTATGAAATGAATATTTCAAAACTACGAAATAATGAAGTTAAATTTGAGATATATGAAATTATAAAATTATAAAATTTAGTTTTGAAATATGATATATTAAAGCTTTGAAATATATTAAAAATTGAATAGTTTATTTTGTAGATCAAATCTATATTTGAAATTGATAATATTTGAAATGTTTTGTTGGGAAACTTAATTTAATTGAAACTGATGGTTTGAATTGAATCAAATTGGAAATTTGTAAATTTAGAATTAAAGGAATGTTCCATGATTTCAAATGTATGATTTCGAAATGTTATGATTTTCAAAGTGTAATGATTTCAAGTATTTTGGTTTCGAAAGAGTTATAACTTTGAAAGTATTTTGATTTTTGGAAGATGAATATATATTTGAAATGGAAATGATATAGTATTGATTTGAATATAGTTTTGAAATAATATGGTTTTGGTTTCGAAGTATAAACTATTTTGAAAGGAATATAGTTTTGAAATGAAATGATTTGATTTTTAAAGTATAAACTATTTTGAAATAAGCACGGCGTTATAATAACGTTTGGTTGTTAAAGAGACCGGGATCGAAAGTTGTGATACTCTCTGCCAACTCCGAAAACCACTTCAACAACCACGTACACGGTGGAGATTCCAGAATGAAGTACGATGGTGGCGACATTCTTGAGGTATATTACGTGGACCCAACTCCCGTGAGTTGGCATAAGGTGGCTAAAACAGGAGCGATTTTGGGCCAAGTGAGGTCATTCCTCCGATCGGACACATTCCTTCGATACTATACTCTTACTTGTGGTTGATTTGATGGCCATCCTTCGATTTTTATTGGGAGTGTGTTCCGAGGTGGGCGTATGTGGCTGCTTCGTTACCACCAGTCCACGTGCATAATTGGTATATCTACCCTGGCATTGCCTTGTGTGCCGTGTCACCTGCCATAGCGAGCCTTACTACGAGTTTGTTATTCTCCCGCAGCCCACGGAGTATTTAGGGTAGTCTTACAATCTGGAGATATGCTGATACTGGATGGACTACTGGGACTATTACATGTTGGAGGCTGTATGGGTAACCCTTCAACGCTATTTAAAAGTAAGTTTATTTTACTGTAGACATTATTATAATAGCGCAATATTACTATATAGTAAATAGTTTAGCGGATCCTTAGAGGATGGGAGGTCCCAAGCATCCTTTAAGTTAATGATGCATTTTTGTTACTGTTCACTTGAGTAGATTTACACTTTATAAGTATTTATATCCTGACTCGAGTGTTTTGTGTTTTGCTTTACGCTCAGGTCAGACTGAGTGATTCAGCATTTAAGACTCACCTTCGGAGTTGGGGAATTGCTTGAAGATCCAGCCATCTATTTTTCTTTCAGTATCCAGTAATTTCAGCGATGTATTCTGATTTGTACCTGATGTATCTTGTTACTCTTCTATTGTATCTTGTTTAACTATGATGTATCTTATTTTTATATAATAGCTTCATGAACTACTATCTCTTTTATTTCCGCTGCATTATTATTACTCTGTGTCTGTGATCTATTATTATTTATTTACTGTATATTCTGAAATTTACCAAATTTTATTTACAACGCAGTATTTTGAGCAATTCAAGTCCGACATGTGCGGATGCGAGTGGTTGAAAATATCGGGATGTTACATTTGGTATCAACGCTTTAGTAGCTCTAGGTAAAACTCAACATGTATGGTAAATGTATTTACAGAATCACTTCCATTCAAGTTTGAATCTCTTCCTTTTTGACCCGATTCCTTTGAATTTTGGAGCGTTCCCTACGTTCCAAAATTCATTCATGTCCCTCACTAATCGTCTTCTTTTGATTCTGGGGTATCCCATAACTCCACTTCGAATGATCTTTATAATGAGTCGGCGGTCTCGCCAAACTCAAATTGATATGAAAAGGGGGAAACTCCTTTACAACAGCATCGATTCACCAAAGATTTTTATATCCTCAGTTTAGATTCTAGTATCTCTTATCCTAAAATTTTATCTCTTGAGACCGAATGTTTATTTACCCCAGAAATCCACATTGATAATATTCTTCAAGTCACAGTTGACCCGGTTAAGGTTGCCCGCGATTTATATTAGCCTATCCATCTTCCTATTCTGTTATTTGATCATCCCATCCTTGTTTCCAACTTATCTTCAAATCATTCTTGAAGTGTATTTGTAAAATTATATTTAAAATGTTTTATATATTGTGTTGTTCGAGTTGTTGATGTTGATTTGGGTTTCTGATCGATTCGTCTAATCAACGCTATCGATAAGATTTCCAAAACACTTGATCAGAGAAAATTGACACAATATGGTTTTTCAAATTTAGTAATGAAATAATAGTTGATTTTATATATCATTTCTCTTGTTTCATATATAAATAATTGAACTATAAATTTATTTGGAAATTTAAAATGAATTTAAAAACAAGAATTTGAGAATTTAATTTCCGATGGTTTCAAACCTTGTATTCAAAGTTTTAAAAAAGGATATATTATTTTAAGTATTTTCAAATAAAAATTTGTTTCAAAAAAAATTTAAAGTTTAAAATTAGTCTCTTCTCTTTGTCGCTTGAAAATAATTTCGGCGATGACTGCAACATCATCGACATTCATTTTCGAGTTTCGAAGTGAAGAGACCGTTCTGTAGTCTTGCTACACTTTTGTTTTGGGGAATTTAATTGATTTGAATTTCTAAAATAAAACTGGATTTATAACATATGCTGATATATGATTTAAATTTGAATGGATATATATATATATATATATATATATATATATTTATCTCTAAATAGTTTGGAATTTACCGAAAATTTAATTTCTAAATTTTATCTTAAAGGATACTTTTTAAGTATAATTTCAAGATTTGGATAAATATTCAAGGTTGAAATGATTAAATTAGAAAGTTTAATTTGTATAATACACTATTTCATTCCAATATAACTTACCTAAATTATACAGAAGTTGAATATGTAATTGGATAATATACAATATAAAAAGATTTTTATAAATAAAATTTGAGTGGTTATAATAAATGTTATTGTAACGACCCAGAATTTTTATTAATTTAAATTTGAATATTTAATTAATTTTAAATATTAATAAGTGAATTTATAAGTCAAATAAATTTTTATTTGAATTTTTGGATTTAATTAAATAATTAAATCGATAATTTAATATGTTAAATTATGGAAATAATTGAAAATTGAGTTAAATATGATAGAAAATGATTTGTAAAATTTTATTTAATCATACTGGAGTTATAGAAATATTTTAGAACTTTTAAAATCGAATTAAAAGTTAATTTGTGAAAATTGAATATTTTAATATTTAATAATCGACTGTAAAATAGTCAATTTTTGGACAGTCTCAGAATTGAACGAAACCAGTTTCATTGGATCCGTAATAGTTAGTTATTACTGGATTTCAATTTTCGTGTCAATCGGAGCTATCGTTTGATCGTGGCAGCTCGAAACGCATTGAATTATTTTTAATTTAAATTTGACGAGTCAAAATAGCCATTTTTCAAAAAGTCTCGGATTTCGACGAAACCAGTTTCATCGGATCCGTAATGTGATATTATTGTAAGGTTTCAAATTTCAAGTCAATTGGATTTACCGTTTGTCCGGTACAAATTAAAACGCCTAGAAATCGATTTAAATCGGTTTAATTCAAATTGAACGTTTTCTGCCATAACTCGCACATACTTCCGAATTAGCTTCCGAAACCTGTTCCATTGTGTCCGGAACGCGGGATAAACCCTAGGTACGCTGGTTACGGCGCCTAAATCGGAGTTCGGAATTCCCGGGATGAATAGTGTTTACGCTTGCTCGTTCCTTATAAATAAGCCTCTACCCTTCATTTAAAATTAAAAAAAAAAAAATTATATAATGAAACCCTAGCCAGCCGCCACCCCATAATCAAAGGCTGAAATTATCCCAACTTCCCCCTCCAATTTCTCAAAATCCATGCGTCGATTCGTGAAAGTATCAACTACAATATCGTTAAGCATGATGAGAACTTCGATGTGAACGGCTGTGATGGGTTTTCGTTGAGTAAATGGACGGCAAAATGGAGTTAAACGACACGAGTTCGGCCTCGAACTGCGTGCGAGGGGGGGGACCGAGCTCAGTGCCATTTGGGCCGAGCGTGGTGTGGAGGGAGGCGCACGACGTGGAGTATTTGGATCGTGTTCAAATCGCTTATAACTGTTGCAATGTTTAACCCTAAAATCAAGAATTGGGTTCGGTTCATATGCATGTTCCTGTAAGTTACGCGCGTGAATACGAGAGGGGAGAAGAACAACGTGAGGCGTTGGATTTTAATCTTGTGGCTGAGATTGGCTAAGGTTAAAATTTATTAAGTTAGTTATAAATTTGTTTATTTAAATCGTGTACAAACTTCATAAATGCATATCTTTTTCATACGAGGTCGAAAAAATGCAAACTCAGTTGCGTTGGAATCGTATGGACGAGCACTACGCGATGGAGTTGGTTTGGAGTCGTTTGGAGTTAGTGAGAATTTCGGGTAAAATTAAACGCGCGTTTAATTTTATTCGAAATAAAAGCTAAAACGGAAATTAAAACCAAGGTGAGAATTTCTCACTCAATCGAATAGATTTCGATTTTATTTTAAATAGTTAGATTTAAAATATTTGAATGCATGTTTGAATGATGACTGTAAATTATTGATTGTTAAAATAGACATTATGCGCCGTTAGTAAGCGGATGTTATTTAATATAAACATATACCGCGAATATTTCATAAACAGTGAAATTGGTATTATATATAATATCAATATATATATATTGGCATATGTATATATTGCAGTTGATTGATTTCCCGCATTTTTTTTGTTTAGCGGATGAGACCCTATTACGCCGTTATTAAGCGGATAATATTTATTAAGAACATATACCGCGATAATTTCGTACTGGAGCGAAATTGGTATTGTGCTAATGTTTGTGATGCAGGAAAACAGGTTGGAGGGATCCAACTGGATTCCTCAACAGTTTTATTTGATTTCAGATATTTTGATCTTTGATGGATTATCATATCGATATATGATATCGTTGTTGTCGTGATTGACTATTTGGTGTGTAGCATCATTGGACCCAGATTTTGGGATTTTAAAATGATCTTTAAAATGATTTTTGAAAATATACTATATTTTTGGAATTGATCCATTATAAATAAATAAACGTTATAATTTTTAAAGTTATAAAATTATGGTTTTTGTGAAATATAGTTAAAAGTCGATTTTTGAGAAATATGAACCAATGATTTTATAAAATAGTTTAAACTGGATTTTTGAGTTTATTATTAAAAGTTTGAATATAAGATTTATAAAATTTGATTATTTTATAAATCAGAATGGTGAAATTATAAAGGAATTTAAAGATATTTTTAAAGAATAATATAATTTGATTTATATTAAGAGATTTATAAATGGATATTTATAAATTGAAATATTGACTTATAAAACGAGTTTTTATAAGTGTTTGAATGATGTAAAAATGAATTTCATAAATGAATTTCATAAATGAATGAAATTTATAGAATTATAAACTGTGAAGTTATAAATGAAATTTATAAATAGTAAGATTATAAATTTGTGAAGTTAATTGAAGAATAGATTTGGTTAAATAAATAAATCTTATAAGTTATAAGGTTTATAAATTGAAAAGTCTTTAAAAAGAACGATTTTGTAAAATAATCGTTTTATAAGTAATTAACTTATAATATGAACTTGTAGTTTATAATTGAGTTATAAACTGGAATAGGTTAATAAAGGAATTTATTAAAAGGAAGTTTTTATAAATAAATAAAAATGGAATTTATAAACGTTGTTTTATAAATCCGCAAACGACTTATTTTGATAAGTTAATTGTTATAACTTATAAATGGAGTTATATTCACGTTTTAGACAGTGAATAATCCTTTAAGTTAAAGTGAATAGAAATAATGGAATTTGTGAACATAGTATATTCACGTTTTTGAATAGTGAATAACATGTTAAAGAAAATGTTTTAGAATGTGATATTTTAAACAGAATTAAAACGATCTAACGATGTTTTAAAGGTGTTGAGATTCGAAACCATAGATTTCAACATTTATTGTTGAAATAGACGTTTTCGAGAAATAAAAGGAAATGGTGGACTATAACACTGTTGTTATAGTAAATAATTTCCGAAAGAAAATGTTTAGTATAGTATTGGGATTTATATATCTATTTAATTTCGAATCCCTATACTAGTGATTTTGGGTTGTTGTAACGATGTTTTACGCAACATTCGTTTTGGCCCAAGTAAATATGTTTAAGTGAATAATTTCCTTAAAGAATGAAATATATACTTAATTCGATTTAAGTATATTGAATATTTTCTAAGTGTTGAAAATAAAAGAGATTTGTGAATTACTTATAAATAAATAAGTATGGAATTGTTTTCCGATATAAAGTGAATATTTTGAGAATTTATCTTTTTGAAGATAAATTGAAAATGAATAATTGAAATCGTATATGCACGAATATTTTGAAATATAAATTCATTATGGAATTTATATGTGAAAAGTGAAATTGGTCAAAAATAAATATTGATTTATTTTTGAAGTGTTGGAATTTTATATCTTGTAAAGATATTTTGGAAAATAAATAATTTGGAAAATTATTTGGAATCTGGTGATGTATGCATATCCATTGATAGTTCAATAACCGACTATCAATATTTCCCTTTGAATGGGTAATTGATGTGATTTGTTTGAATTTGAATGCACACTTATTTTTGAATAAGCGCTCACTATTCGGGTTAACCGGGAAAGGACCATGGGGTTGTATAACCCATTCCGAATATGTGATACGTCGTTATGAATTGCATTTGAAGATCGGTGTTGAAGACCGAGTATTTGTGAAAGCGATAGGATGACCTATCGATTGTCTCTGCACTGGGTAGCTCCTGGTATAGAGATTCCTTAAGTGATGGGAAATTCGATCGGGATTGTGAATACCCGTATTGCAAGGGCTTCGTAAGAAGTGCCTTCGGTTTTGTTCGAGCCCGGAACAGACTTGTATGGATTGTATGCCTGACATTACAATTTGAGATATAAAGCCGATTTCTTTCAAATATATTTCTGTCGGTGGCGGAGAATTTATTCTTTGCTTAACACCCTTCTTTGAGACGTACGAGCTCAAAGGTTATATAGTTGAAGTTATCAGCGATATATCCCATTTTGGTAATGTGACATGCTGAGTGATGCTGAAATGATCATTGTGTTGATTATTGTGATAGGATCATTTATTTGATCGTCTATCTTAGTGATCATTGTGTTGATCATTTATTGACCCAAAGCATGGCTTTTGTATAAAGTATGTTTTTGTGGACGTGAATTCGTCGAGCCTCACATCCCGGAAATGGTCAAAACAGGAAAGATGCGGCAAGGTTATTAGGGGTTGCTGTAGCTCCCCTTAGGGTATGTGCATTTCCTTCTGGAAAGGGGTGGTATCATGGTATGGAGCCCAGATACTTACTCATGTTGAAAACACTCTATTTATTATGGTGTGATGTTGGATATCGAGCGCTCGGTTGAAAAGGTCCTAAAGGACCGGGGAATGGCGTGCTCGTGTCAGTAGTTACCCAGTTAAGGGGTAACCCGGCCTTGTGTTGGCAGAGATCCGGTTTGGTTCTCGGGGATGTCTTTCCAGAGGCATTCTCAGTGGCAATGGGAAGTTCCTTGGCCTGACCATTTGTTGGAAATCCAATTCCCAATACGAAACTTTTACGGTATTAGTTGTAGAACCTGCCATTCACTTATGGTGGTCACCACTGTTTGGATGGTAGCTATAGTAGACATAGTTCGAAATGTCTATGTTGGCTAAGATTTATATTCTACTTTCGAAATGAATTTTTCCTACACTATGCACTAGTAATAATATAAAATGTTATTTTAAATGCGTATCAAGCATCTTTGGCTATCATAAGGAGAAATCTCCTCCGATTCTGCGTTTGCATGTGTGTGTGTGCGGGAGGCCTTATGGTAGTCTCATTTTTAAAAGCATTGCGAATTGAGTTTAAAAATATTCCTCTATTTGATTTTAAAGTTAAATAAACTGTTTTGAGTTCTCACACCAGTCACATGACTGACTCGGAGTTTATTGTTTTCCTTCCTAAACTCTGGGTGCCCACCAATTTCCACACGGGCAGTCAAGAGTTAAGGTTTATCAGGATATCTGGATAATCTGGAGTTGCTGGAGGCAAGCTGGATGGCATGGCGTATTACTTGTATATAGTATTTCTTTTTCCGCTGCACTGTTTATTGTTGTATGTTGTTATACACTCTGATGATATGATGTAATGAAATGAAATGTAAGGTAATAACTGATATAGTTCTTTGTTTAAAGATTATTCATTTATTATTATATGTTGTTCCGCTGCGAATTGTGAGATTCTGTTGTTGTTCTGTTGTTTCCTTTCTGTCCGTTCTATTTTTAAAATTCTTCTATGTTCTGTTTTCAAATTTTCTTTTCTCTATTTCCGTTATCTTCTTCTACTTCTCTCTTTTTCTTTTCTTAAAATTTTTTTTTAAAACCCATAACTTCTCGGTTTTCGGCCATCGATTTCTGGCAGTCGATAAAGTGAGTGTCGATGTCGTTTTTTCGAAGAACGAAAATCCGTATTGTTACATTTGGTATCAGAGCTGATGGTTAAGCGACAACCATGGTTCTGTAGGGTATTACTCATTAGAGATAGAGTCAGTAGTACTCTAGAATGAGTTTGAGTGTAATAATAGCTATGAGAGCGTATTTGTTAGTGTATATAAAATTGTTTTATATTGTGATGATTGGTTTATTGAGTGGCATATGAACTTTCGTCAGCGTGGTCCGCAAGACTATGCCGAAGGGGTTTCTAAACACTTGAATAGAACAATTCGACATAATATTGTTTAAATTGGGTAAATGAAATAATTTTACCTTGGTTATATTTTATATAAAGGAATAATTTTTCAGAATTATTAAAGTGTATATATAAGTTGATTGTTAGGTTGTTTGAATAATCTAAATAAAAGAATAATTGTATAAGCAAAAGAATTATGAGAATTGAAATTATAATTAAAGTGTTTACAATTGTGAAATAAACTTATATATATATAAGAAGTGAAACTATATGAATATGAGTTGTAAATAAAGGTGAATTTAAAGTTAAATAGAATATAACTTAAGTGATATTGAATGGAATTGATTTTGGTATCGAAGTAAATAATCAAGTGGATTAAATGAATATGAACTTGAGTTATATAAATGAAATTCGACTTTAGAAATTGAGTTGAATGAATGAGTGAATTGAATTGTGAATCAATTGAATGTAATTAAAATTGATATGAAATAATGAATGAAAGTATAAATTCATTGAATAAATTGAATGAGAATGAATATAAGCAAAGGAATTTGGTTGTAACTAATATACATTGGTTGTTATATGATTGTTATATGATTGTATAAAAGTCATTAAGAGTTAATGAAATTGAAAACTATGAAATTGAATTCAAATTAGAAGTAAATAAATTTGAATAGAATTGAATGTGAATGGGATTTAATTAGTAAATGATAACTAATTGAATTGAGAAGGAATGTTAGTAAATCCAATGTAAATGAATCAAATGTGATTTAAATTGAAAACCATTTCATTAAATATTAATGAGAATATGAATGAATATTATTGGTTATGGATGTTAGTTGGATGTAGTTGGTTGATGGTTGAATATATGTTGTTTTACTACATGTGCTATGTGACATATATAGTTGTTATGGAGATATATGTTGTATATTGAGATTATTTACATATATGCATGATTCTCATGTTGTTTGTTGAGTTTAGTAGGTGCGGATCGCGTTTGCTTCGCATTTGGAGTTCGCTTTTGCGCTATATTAGCCGTATATGCTCGCTAATAAAATATAAGGTACATATCTCGGATTAAATATCGTACTTTTATACTTTTTTCCCTTCGGGATGCCTCATTACTTGATGAGATGTATATTTGTGATATATATACTGTCATTTTTTTTCGGATCGAGCCGCGCAAAGGAGACTATGGCGAATTTTTCCGGAAATTTAAGGCGTTAGAAAAATTTGAGAAAATTGGAAAATTTTGGGAAACTTTTAACTTTGATTTTGGAGTTGAAAGTTAAACGATAGTAGTTGTTTTTGAAAAGATAACTAAGTATGATTTGAAAACTTAGTAAAGATTGGTAAAAAGTTTAATTATGAATTTTGGAAAGTTAATAAATTCTGTAACCTTTCTTACTTATAATTTCGAGGACGAAATTCTTTTAAGGGGGAAAGATTGTAACGACCCAGAATTTTTATTAATTTAAATTTGAATATTTAATTAATTTTAAATATTAATAAGTGAATTTATAAGTCAAATAAATTTTTATTTGAATTTTTGGATTTAATTAAATAATTAAATCGATAATTTAATATGTTAAATTATGGAAATAATTGAAAATTGAGTTAAATATGATAGAAAATGATTTGTAAAATTTTATTTAATCATACTGGAGTTATAGAAATATTTTAGAACTTTTAAAATCGAATTAAAAGTTAATTTGTGAAAATTGAATATTTTAATATTTAATAATCGACTGTAAAATAGTCAATTTTTGGACAGTCTCAGAATTGAACGAAACCAGTTTCATTGGATCCGTAATAGTTAGTTATTACTGGATTTCAATTTTCGTGTCAATCGGAGCTATCGTTTGATCGTGGCAGCTCGAAACGCATTGAATTATTTTTAATTTAAATTTGACGAGTCAAAATAGCCATTTTTCAAAAAGTCTCGGATTTCGACGAAACCAGTTTCATCGGATCCGTAATGTGATATTATTGTAAGGTTTCAAATTTCAAGTCAATTGGATTTACCGTTTGTCCGGTACAAATTAAAACGCCTAGAAATCGATTTAAATCGGTTTAATTCAAATTGAACGTTTTCTGCCATAACTCGCACATACTTCCGAATTAGCTTCCGAAACCTGTTCCATTGTGTCCGGAACGCGGGATAAACCCTAGGTACGCTGGTTACGGCGCCTAAATCGGAGTTCGGAATTCCCGGGATGAATAGTGTTTACGCTTGCTCGTTCCTTATAAATAAGCCTCTACCCTTCATTTAAAATAAAAAAAAAAAAAAATTATATAATGAAACCCTAGCCAGCCGCCACCCCATAATCAAAGGCTGAAATTATCCCAACTTCCCCCTCCAATTTCTCAAAATCCATGCGTCGATTCGTGAAAGTATCAACTACAATATCGTTAAGCATGATGAGAACTTCGATGTGAACGGCTGTGATGGGTTTTCGTTGAGTAAATGGACGGCAAAATGGAGTTAAACGACACGAGTTCGGCCTCGAACTGCGTGCGAGGGGGGGGACCGAGCTCAGTGCCATTTGGGCCGAGCGTGGTGTGGAGGGAGGCGCACGACGTGGAGTATTTGGATCGTGTTCAAATCGCTTATAACTGTTGCAATGTTTAACCCTAAAATCAAGAATTGGGTTCGGTTCATATGCATGTTCCTGTAAGTTACGCGCGTGAATACGAGAGGGGAGAAGAACAACGTGAGGCGTTGGATTTTAATCTTGTGGCTGAGATTGGCTAAGGTTAAAATTTATTAAGTTAGTTATAAATTTGTTTATTTAAATCGTGTACAAACTTCATAAATGCATATCTTTTTCATACGAGGTCGAAAAAATGCAAACTCAGTTGCGTTGGAATCGTATGGACGAGCACTACGCGATGGAGTTGGTTTGGAGTCGTTTGGAGTTAGTGAGAATTTCGGGTAAAATTAAACGCGCGTTTAATTTTATTCGAAATAAAAGCTAAAACGGAAATTAAAACCAAGGTGAGAATTTCTCACTCAATCGAATAGATTTCGATTTTATTTTAAATAGTTAGATTTAAAATATTTGAATGCATGTTTGAATGATGACTGTAAATTATTGATTGTTAAAATAGACATTATGCGCCGTTAGTAAGCGGATGTTATTTAATATAAACATATACCGCGAATATTTCATAAACAGTGAAATTGGTATTATATATAATATCAATATATATATATTGGCATATGTATATATTGCAGTTGATTGATTTCCCGCATTTTTTTTGTTTAGCGGATGAGACCCTATTACGCCGTTATTAAGCGGATAATATTTATTAAGAACATATACCGCGATAATTTCGTACTGGAGCGAAATTGGTATTGTGCTAATGTTTGTGATGCAGGAAAACAGGTTGGAGGGATCCAACTGGATTCCTCAACAGTTTTATTTGATTTCAGATATTTTGATCTTTGATGGATTATCATATCGATATATGATATCGTTGTTGTCGTGATTGACTATTTGGTGTGTAGCATCATTGGACCCAGATTTTGGGATTTTAAAATGATCTTTAAAATGATTTTTGAAAATATACTATATTTTTGGAATTGATCCATTATAAATAAATAAACGTTATAATTTTTAAAGTTATAAAATTATGGTTTTTGTGAAATATAGTTAAAAGTCGATTTTTGAGAAATATGAACCAATGATTTTATAAAATAGTTTAAACTGGATTTTTGAGTTTATTATTAAAAGTTTGAATATAAGATTTATAAAATTTGATTATTTTATAAATCAGAATGGTGAAATTATAAAGGAATTTAAAGATATTTTTAAAGAATAATATAATTTGATTTATATTAAGAGATTTATAAATGGATATTTATAAATTGAAATATTGACTTATAAAACGAGTTTTTATAAGTGTTTGAATGATGTAAAAATGAATTTCATAAATGAATTTCATAAATGAATGAAATTTATAGAATTATAAACTGTGAAGTTATAAATGAAATTTATAAATAGTAAGATTATAAATTTGTGAAGTTAATTGAAGAATAGATTTGGTTAAATAAATAAATCTTATAAGTTATAAGGTTTATAAATTGAAAAGTCTTTAAAAAGAACGATTTTGTAAAATAATCGTTTTATAAGTAATTAACTTATAATATGAACTTGTAGTTTATAATTGAGTTATAAACTGGAATAGGTTAATAAAGGAATTTATTAAAAGGAAGTTTTTATAAATAAATAAAAATGGAATTTATAAACGTTGTTTTATAAATCCGCAAACGACTTATTTTGATAAGTTAATTGTTATAACTTATAAATGGAGTTATATTCACGTTTTAGACAGTGAATAATCCTTTAAGTTAAAGTGAATAGAAATAATGGAATTTGTGAACATAGTATATTCACGTTTTTGAATAGTGAATAACATGTTAAAGAAAATGTTTTAGAATGTGATATTTTAAACAGAATTAAAACGATCTAACGATGTTTTAAAGGTGTTGAGATTCGAAACCATAGATTTCAACATTTATTGTTGAAATAGACGTTTTCGAGAAATAAAAGGAAATGGTGGACTATAACACTGTTGTTATAGTAAATAATTTCCGAAAGAAAATGTTTAGTATAGTATTGGGATTTATATATCTATTTAATTTCGAATCCCTATACTAGTGATTTTGGGTTGTTGTAACGATGTTTTACGCAACATTCGTTTTGGCCCAAGTAAATATGTTTAAGTGAATAATTTCCTTAAAGAATGAAATATATACTTAA
This sequence comes from Allium cepa, assembly GCA_030765085.1. Classification (NCBI taxonomy): domain Eukaryota; kingdom Viridiplantae; phylum Streptophyta; class Magnoliopsida; order Asparagales; family Amaryllidaceae; genus Allium; species Allium cepa. Next base: position 29,526,862 of record CM060935.1, read on the forward strand.
TTCGATTTAAGTATATTGAATATTTTCTAAGTGTTGAAAATAAAAGAGATTTGTGAATTACTTATAAATAAATAAGTATGGAATTGTTTTCCGATATAAAGTGAATATTTTGAGAATTTATCTTTTTGAAGATAAATTGAAAATGAATAATTGAAATCGTATATGCACGAATATTTTGAAATATAAATTCATTATGGAATTTATATGTGAAAAGTGAAATTGGTCAAAAATAAATATTGATTTATTTTTGAAGTGTTGGAATTTTATATCTTGTAAAGATATTTTGGAAAATAAATAATTTGGAAAATTATTTGGAATCTGGTGATGTATGCATATCCATTGATAGTTCAATAACCGACTATCAATATTTCCCTTTGAATGGGTAATTGATGTGATTTGTTTGAATTTGAATGCACACTTATTTTTGAATAAGCGCTCACTATTCGGGTTAACCGGGAAAGGACCATGGGGTTGTATAACCCATTCCGAATATGTGATACGTCGTTATGAATTGCATTTGAAGATCGGTGTTGAAGACCGAGTATTTGTGAAAGCGATAGGATGACCTATCGATTGTCTCTGCACTGGGTAGCTCCTGGTATAGAGATTCCTTAAGTGATGGGAAATTCGATCGGGATTGTGAATACCCGTATTGCAAGGGCTTCGTAAGAAGTGCCTTCGGTTTTGTTCGAGCCCGGAACAGACTTGTATGGATTGTATGCCTGACATTACAATTTGAGATATAAAGCCGATTTCTTTCAAATATATTTCTGTCGGTGGCGGAGAATTTATTCTTTGCTTAACACCCTTCTTTGAGACGTACGAGCTCAAAGGTTATATAGTTGAAGTTATCAGCGATATATCCCATTTTGGTAATGTGACATGCTGAGTGATGCTGAAATGATCATTGTGTTGATTATTGTGATAGGATCATTTATTTGATCGTCTATCTTAGTGATCATTGTGTTGATCATTTATTGACCCAAAGCATGGCTTTTGTATAAAGTATGTTTTTGTGGACGTGAATTCGTCGAGCCTCACATCCCGGAAATGGTCAAAACAGGAAAGATGCGGCAAGGTTATTAGGGGTTGCTGTAGCTCCCCTTAGGGTATGTGCATTTCCTTCTGGAAAGGGGTGGTATCATGGTATGGAGCCCAGATACTTACTCATGTTGAAAACACTCTATTTATTATGGTGTGATGTTGGATATCGAGCGCTCGGTTGAAAAGGTCCTAAAGGACCGGGGAATGGCGTGCTCGTGTCAGTAGTTACCCAGTTAAGGGGTAACCCGGCCTTGTGTTGGCAGAGATCCGGTTTGGTTCTCGGGGATGTCTTTCCAGAGGCATTCTCAGTGGCAATGGGAAGTTCCTTGGCCTGACCATTTGTTGGAAATCCAATTCCCAATACGAAACTTTTACGGTATTAGTTGTAGAACCTGCCATTCACTTATGGTGGTCACCACTGTTTGGATGGTAGCTATAGTAGACATAGTTCGAAATGTCTATGTTGGCTAAGATTTATATTCTACTTTCGAAATGAATTTTTCCTACACTATGCACTAGTAATAATATAAAATGTTATTTTAAATGCGTATCAAGCATCTTTGGCTATCATAAGGAGAAATCTCCTCCGATTCTGCGTTTGCATGTGTGTGTGTGCGGGAGGCCTTATGGTAGTCTCATTTTTAAAAGCATTGCGAATTGAGTTTAAAAATATTCCTCTATTTGATTTTAAAGTTAAATAAACTGTTTTGAGTTCTCACACCAGTCACATGACTGACTCGGAGTTTATTGTTTTCCTTCCTAAACTCTGGGTGCCCACCAATTTCCACACGGGCAGTCAAGAGTTAAGGTTTATCAGGATATCTGGATAATCTGGAGTTGCTGGAGGCAAGCTGGATGGCATGGCGTATTACTTGTATATAGTATTTCTTTTTCCGCTGCACTGTTTATTGTTGTATGTTGTTATACACTCTGATGATATGATGTAATGAAATGAAATGTAAGGTAATAACTGATATAGTTCTTTGTTTAAAGATTATTCATTTATTATTATATGTTGTTCCGCTGCGAATTGTGAGATTCTGTTGTTGTTCTGTTGTTTCCTTTCTGTCCGTTCTATTTTTAAAATTCTTCTATGTTCTGTTTTCAAATTTTCTTTTCTCTATTTCTGTTATCTTCTTCTACTTCTCTCTTTTTCTTTTCTTAAAATTTTTTTTTAAAACCCATAACTTCTCGGTTTTCGGCCATCGATTTCTGGCAGTCGATAAAGTGAGTGTCGATGTCGTTTTTTCGAAGAACGAAAATCCGTATTCTTACAGTTATACACTTAAATTTAGTTATAAAAAGATTAACAGTCGTAAATAAAGAGAAAAGGGTAATGGAATAATTTACAATTTAAAATGATGTTAAGGGAACTAAGAACAAATTTAAAGCAGTTATAATAAGTAAATATATTTAACATAGATGATAAAATATATTGAGGGGAATAAATTTAATTTTAATTAGAAATAAAGAAGAATTAAATTTTATTGAGTACATTTTTTAGTATAATAAAAGATTTTTCAAATCCATGATTTTAGAGATTGTTAACTTAAGATAATTTGATAATAAGATAATAAAATTGGAGATGGTTAAGATTTATTTAACTTATGTAAAATTAATTTTCAATTTAAGTTGAAATTTTCATGGTTTCAATTTATTATCTTATTTTGTTTTTCAATCTATCTTTTGGTTGTCTTTGTTTCCTTTATCTTGCTACAGAATGGGAGGCTATTGCTTATACCAATCTGTTTAGAAATCTTTCTATAATCTTTGATAATCTTTGGATACTCATCTGAAATCCTTCTATAACCTTTGGTATTCATTTTGAATCTGAGCACTGCTTGCCATCCACAGACCTTCGGTGAAGCGAAAAGGGTGAATCAGATTCTAGAAGATCTTTTTCGTGCTTGTATTATTGATTCTGGAGGATCATGGGAAGTTCATCTCCACGTTGATAAACTTACCTACAACAACAGTTATCAGGTATAATTTCAATCTTCTTGTCATCTTGTCTTAATCCTATTTCATTCTATCTTTTTCGGTGCTTTCCCATACCTCATCCCTTTTCGGGGACGAAAAGTTTTGAGTGGGAGAGAGTGTAACAACCCTGTATTTTGAGATTATTTTAATTGTATATTTTAATTATTCAATTTGAATTCCTAATTAAAAAACTTTACTTTATTTATTAAAATGAATAAATTTTGTTATTTTAAATATGAATCTTGATTTTGATGTGAATTATAATTTCAAACATGAACAAATTGGATATTTTCTAGAAAAGTGAATTTTTGGTCAATATGGTCAAACTTTGACTTTTAAATTTAAAATTCAAAATTTTGAATTATATGTTTTATTATGAAAATAGATTAAATTTCAAGAATATTGCTTTTCGTTTCGTTGAAATTCGATTTATATTGTTAAAGTTATGTTTTTTACAATATTGTGTGTAAATTGTATTATTTAACAAAATTGTTTATTTTAGTTTGCATAAATAATATTTTGTTTGCCAAATCTTGTTCTAGTTTGTGTTATACGTCATGTTATATATATATATATATATATATATTATTTTTTAAAAACATTTTAAAATCATAGTTATAATTTTTCAAAGTTAATTGTATTTTGTTTGTAATTTCTAAGTCTAGTTCAATTTATTAAACTATTTCTTTATTACTTTTTCTATTTTTCTTAAATTATTTATCTATTTTCATTTTATTTACTTTATTTTCATTTTCTAATTCATTTACTAAATTCCATTTGTTTTATTTGATTTAAAGATAATGGAAATCCTAAGAGACGAAAACTCTTCATTTGCTTATGACTTTTCAAATACTTTGCCTCTTCATTTGTTTGGTCGTTCACCACATCTCTTGGCCATGACTTTCTTTTGGCATTTCACATAAAAAACACTTCTCATTTCATCAAAATAATTCGGCCATTTCAGATCTAAAAGAAAAGGTAATGGATTCTTAAAATTTTCTACTTTTTCCTTATCATTTTATTGATTTTTCTATTGGATTTTTGCCCTGCCTCTTCATGTCTTGCTCGGCCATAGCCCTCCATCACCTCCAACGGCCAGCTCCACCAGCATCCACGGCCACATCACCCTCCTTCCTTCTGACTAGTGCAAGGCCGTTGGCCCTCTATGTTGCTAACTTCTCAAAATTGCAAGCACACTTGAAGCAAGCATAGCCGAACCCCTTAATGCAAATACCCCTTCATTTTCCACCTTAGCCACCCACTTCGCTGCCACCACCTGCTCCTCCACCACCTCTAGCCACAACTACAGACATCATCTGACCACCACCTTATATGACTGAGCCCAAACCATGACAGGCCGAGCCTTTGTCGTACATCAAATCTCCTTCCATTTGCCTTAACCCTTTGTTTTCCTATGTCATAACTTCCACAACTTCAACTCCTTCTAGTCGTGCCTTTATGAACCTATACTCGACCCATTATACCACTATGGCTGAGCACATGAGCCCCTTAGGCCGAGCATACGATGCGGTGAAAGCATGGGCAAGTTGTGTTGTTTGATTCCAATGTCGTGCTGTGTCATGCTATCGTGCTTTTTGGATTTGTTTTATGTGTGTCGATTTGCTAACTCCAGCTTGAAAGGTGAGCCTTTCTCACTCTGACATATTTACTTATGAAATAGTAAATTGATGGCAAGTGTTTAGTAATATAAAATATTTATGCAAGTTAATGATGATCATATGATATGCTATGCCATGTTATCACCATGTTAAAACTGTTAATTATCACCTGACATCTGATATATGACATTATATTGTGACATTTACATGTTAGTGTATCTGTTTATATTGTTTATGCATATATTCACACTGCAAGTTCCCTGTTAGAATAGAATCACTATGGGTTGAAATGATACATACCCAAACTTACTTTAGAATAGGGAAAAATCATTATGGGCTGAATGATAGGCCTGAGTGATTTTTATTTATTTTTATTTACTTGGGATTGTGGGTTTGAAATGATAGAACCCAGGTTTTCTTTTTGAATTGCGGATTGAAATGATATATATCCATATCACATGACCTAGGTTAGAAAATTATATACAGACCCCCATGGTATATTTTTAAATGATTTTTATTAAGATATGTATTTTTAAAATATGAATTTTTGATATAAAAAGATTATGTACTTTATGGTTTTGAGAAAGCTAAATGTTAAGTTTTGAAATTGTGAATTTAAGTATGAAAATTTGAAGTAAATGTGATTTTGACTTTAAATAATATTTTAAAATGTATGTAAATAATGGAAATTTAATTTAAAGTTTTGTAATGATATTTAAAGTAAAATGCTAAGTTTTATTTAATTTTAAGTTGATAAACAATGAACTTTGACTTAACAAAGGAATTAAGTTTTAAATTGTATATTTAATTATAAAATTCTGTTGCAATAAATCATATGTTAAAATTATTTAAATGTTAAGTTTTGAAGTCTAGAAATATGATTTATAAGTTTAAAATTTGCTAAAATTTAAGTTTTAATGTTTCTGAAAGTTATAATAAAAGCTGGAATTTTATTAATAGCATTTCCAAAATGTTGTAGTCTTATGACAACATTTTTAAATGCCGTTGTTTTTGAATTTAACTATGTTGTAACAACTAAATATGTATTACAGCATTTTATAAGTGTCGTTGGTCCTGAACTAAACTATTTGGAAACTATAAGCTACGATAGCACATTATAAATACTATCGTTGCTACATTTTGACAGTGTTTTAAAATGTTATAGATTTTAACACTATTTGAGTTATATTTTAAAGTGTTAAATGATTTAACTTTTGGAATTGATTATTTGTGAATTTTATGATTTTTGGAAATATTTTCAATATTTAATTCTGAATTTTAAGGAATTTAAATTGAATTTGAATTTAAATTGAATTTGAATTTAAATAAGGTTTATTTGGTTATGTGTTAAATGGAATGAAATGTAATGAGATAAATGAATTTTTGAATGTAATATTGAAATGTATTTTGTAATGATATTTGAAATAATAAATGAATGACATATTTGATTTTTAAATGATATTTAAATTTGAATATTTGAATTCAAATAATGATTTGATAATGAGGTTTTGAAGGATATGATATTTTAATGATTTTGAAATGGTTTTGAATGATATAATCTCTATTTGATAAAGAATGAGAATTTGGAATGATATTTGATTTTGGTAAATGAATATTGAAGTTTATATTGGTATGAAAGGATATTTGGTTTACTTGTAATTCTGGTTTATTCAAATGATACTGGATTTATGAAATGAATATTTCCAAACTGTGAAATAATGAATTTAAATTTGAGATATATGAAATTATAAAATTTAGTTTTGAAATATGATATATTAAAGCTTTGAAATATATTAAAAATTGAATAGTTTATTTGTAGATCAAATCTATATTTGAAGTTGATAAGATTTGAAATGTTTTGTTGGGAAACTGAATATAATTGAAACTGATGGTTTGAACTGAATTAAATGGGAAATTTGAAAATTTAGAATTAAAGGAATGTTCCATGATTTCAAATGTATGATTTCGAAATGTTATGATTTTCAAAGTGTAATGATTTCAAGTATTATGTTTCGAAAGAGTTATAACTTTGAAAGCATTATGATTTTTGAAAAATGAATGTATGTTTGAAATGGAAATGATATAGTATTGATTTGAATATAGTTTTGAAATAATATGGTTTTGGTTTCGAAGTATAAACTATTTTGAAAGGAATATAGTTTTGAAATGAAATGATTTGATTTTTGAAGTATAAACTATTTTGAAATGACCATGGCGTTATAATAGCGTTTGGTTGTTAAAGAGACCGGGATCGGAAGTTGTCATACTCTTTGCTAACTCCGAAAACCACTTTAACAACAGTGTATGCAGTGGAGATTCCAGAATGAAGTAGGATGGTGGCGACGTTCTTGAGGTATATTACATGGACCCAACTCTCGTGAGTTGGCATAAGGTGGCTAAAACATGAGCGATCTCGGGCCAAGTGGGGTCATTCCTCCGATCGGACACATTCCTTCGATACTATACTCTTACTTATGGTTGATTTGATGGCCATCCTCCAGTTTTGATTGGGAGTGTGTTCTGAGGTGGGTGTATGTGGCTGCTGCGTTACCACCAGCCCGTGTGCGTAATTGGTATATCTACCCTACCATTGCCTTGTGTGCCGTGTCACCTACCATAGCAAGCCTTACTACGAGTTTGTTTTTCTTTCGTAGCCCATGGAGTATTTAGGGTAGTCTTCCGATGTCACGACCCGCCACTCATCCCATAGAATGACGCATCATTAATAAGAAAGAAAGGAATAGAGAAGAGAAAAGATAAAGAAGAAAGAAGAATCAACATCAGAATCTCAACAGCGGAACGAATAAATTATATTAATCACATAAGATATTACATAGTATCAACCATTATTAGAGTTACACAGATTATACATCACATACTAGACCGTTATAAACACCTGTTTAGTTATTACAACTCAATACAAAACAGAGATACCAATCACAGCGGAACACCATAAATATCTATAACGTTGAAACCTCCTGCTCCATTGCTCCTCTCGTCAAAGCTAACCTGAATCCCTTGGCAACTCGTAAAAATTTGAGTACCTAAGAGTTTAAGAAAACAGAAGATAAACTCCGGGTCAGACATGGGTCTGGTGTGAGTAACAAGTTAAAGTTGCTTAACTTTTAAAATCCTTTGAAAGAAAAGGTATCACGTAAGACTTTCCACACATAAACATGGGTATGCTTTTAGCTTACGCTAACCAAAACATTTGATAGGAAATTCGGTGATATTATAATAGGGTCTAGGGTTTTCAAGTAAATAGAAAATAGCTGAAATTGTTACATTCATTAAATTCCAGCTGCTAGCCACAAAAGTGGGTAATACAATCAAAACCGTAAAGGCACGTAGGGAGAATGGGTTTCCATCAATGGCAGGGCTACTGGGGTACCGCTCGTCACATTACGTGGCCTAGATCTACATATCGAGGATCCACCCTAAATCCCCTACAACACAAGGCCGGAACCATCCCTTACTGGACAGTCCCGAACAAGACAACCCCGTAGTTGGCGCGCGTTCCAACTGCCGACACAGTCGAATAAGAAGGTACCTCTGGACAGGGGAAAATCTTGTCCTACTTGGGCATGACCCACTTAGCCTTGCTGCACCTCCCTTGTTTTAGCCATTCCCGGTTGATGAGGCTTGAGGCTACGATTACCTTTAGAGAACACATCTCTTAGAATGCTCATCATCCACCTGACGATATTCTGAAAGCATTCAATCCATACAAGTTCGTTCCGGGTTCGAACGAAACCGAAAGCATTATCTCGTTACACTCATTTTGGAATCACCCTCAGAGTTAACGATGATAACCCTTGCACTTTAAATCTTCATCTTCACTTGAGATTCACGGCCTATCGTTAATTTGGATCGATGTGGTTTCTGGGTATCCAAATCTGGAAACCCGATCCCGGTCTCATCGAAATCCAAAACGTATCTAAAAGGCCAAGTTGTTTTAAAGTTAAAACATTTCAATTCTATTATCTTTATACACATAAATAGATAATTCATAGATGCACAATAGATAATCTACATTATCATCATAAATAGATAACCCACATTATCATTATAACAGATACTCCATATTATCATCACAAATAGATAATCCATATTATCATCATACTTTAACCAAAGCATCCATGTCACACAGGATTACTTTTCTCATATCGATGTTCACAAACCATTCAAGGCAATCAATATCATCCATTCATACATAAGCAAGGATTAATCATACTATAATTAATTTAAAATGAATTAAATTAATTACTTCATCTCTAACAATTTAAAGTAAATTAAATTAATTACTTCATCAATATAAATCTTGCTTACATAACCATTAATTAATTACAAATCAATTAATTAATTATTCTCTAATTATCCACCTTAATTAATAACTCTTGATTAATTATCCTTTAATTAAAATCAAGTAATTAGCCTTTAATTAATTTCACAAATTAATTGTTCTTAACCACTTATTGTAATTAACCTTTAATTACTTTATTAATTAATTATAATTAATTACATTAATTCTTAACTAATTATATTAATTAATTACTTCATTGATTAATTATTCCTTAATTAATCAACCCTTAATTACATCATTAATTATATTAATTAATGATCCCTAATTACATTTTAATTAATTATCTTATTTAAATTAATTACATTAAGTAATTAATCTGAATTACACCATAATTATTAATCACTCTTGATTAATCACATTCAGTAATTAACTATCCTTAATTACTTCATTAATTAAACTAATTACTCCTTAATTAATTACATTTTAAAAATTAACTTTAATTAATTATAATTATTAATCACCCTTGATAAATCTCATCTAGTAATTAATTATTCTTAATTAATTACATCACTAAATTATCTTCAAATAACATTATTAATCAATTCTTAAATTAATTACACTAAGTAATTTATTATTAATTACTTTCTTTAAGTAATTATCCTTCTTATAAATTACATAAGGTAATTAAACCCAAACTACTTTCAAACTTCAATTAATTACATCATGTAATTACCATCACTAATTACTTCACTAAGTAATTATCCTTCATTAATTACATTAAGTAATTACACTTAGCAAATCATCCTGTGATATCTTAAATTAAATTAAACTTAATTAATTAACTTACATAAATCACATTAACTTAATTAATTACAGTGAGTAATTAATTCCTTAATTACTTTCACTAAGTAATTGTACTTAATCAATTCCATAAATGATAATCATTAATTAATTAATCTAATTAATTATTAAAATTAATCATATTAATTAGTTATTAAATAATCCTTAGTTAATGATCTTCATTAACTATTATCAATTCTTTTAATTTCTTTTCTTAAGAAATTAAACTTAGATTAATCATTATTAATTACGAATTAATTAATCTTAAATACTAATTAATTAATCTTTAATTATTTGATTAATTAAGTGTTAACTGTGACTTAATTAATACATAATTACTTCATTAATTAATTCTTAATCATTAATTAATTTTCTAATTAATAATCCTTAATTACAAATTAATTATTCCTTACTTATTTAATCTTGAACTTTAATTAATTAATTTAAAACCCTTAATTACTTTAATTAATTATCCATTTCATTAATTAATTAAATTAATTAATTATCCATTTTAATTAACTTAATAATTTAATGAATCACAAATCATAAAATTCTAATTAACTTTAAGATAAAAAAATATTTCTTACTTATGATTAAATTATCATTAACAAAAAATTTAACATAATTTACTTTCAAATTTATTTTCAAATTTCATTTTAAATTTAAGATTTAAAAATGAATGCAAATTTACTTTAACAAAGTTTAAAACAATTTAAAAACCTTTTAAAATCTCATGTTAAGGAAATACTTTTTTTATAAAAGAAGTTAAAAAGAATTTAAAACCAAATTCATTTTAAATGCAAACCAATTTAAAATATACTTTAAACATTCAAAGTTGTTTAAAATAATTTAAATTTAAAAACTTCCCTTTTGTTTCAAAACTAAGATTCAAACTAAACTTGAATCTAGATAAAAACTTAGATTTAAACTTTACTTATATTTTAAAACTTCATTTTTAAAATTCAAACTATTTAAACATTTAAGGTTGTTAAAACAATTTAAAATTAAAATTTTATTTTATTTTTAAAACTAAGATTCAAACTAAACTTGAATCAGATTTAAACTTTGACTTAAAACTTGTTTAAACCTCTACTTTTCATTTTAAACTTCAGTTTTAAATTTTTTTTAAAAAAAGAACAGGTTCTTTTAAAACTGTAACCCACAAAATTAACCCAGGCCACCTCCTATTTGCTTCAAGTCCAAAACAAAACTTTCTCGAGCAAATCATCCACTTACCTCAAGTAAAACTCAAGACACAACACCCTGCCCAGACCAGACACAACAGATCAAAGCAAGTGCACCGTGCATATGCACGGTGCCGCCGACCATCTCAGATCATCGCCGATGATCTCCTCACATCAACGACCACCCAAACACCACGATCACCAGATCGAACATCCAGACTCGAAATCGAATTCAATGTCTTCAACCCACCCTGGAACAGATTGGAACAACCACACCCAACCTGGAAAACTGCCTCGTCTTCGCAACTCCGACCACCGTAAATTCTACAACTCCGGCCATGTCTTTGTCAACACCAAACTTCCATCACCAAAGTCTCGTTACACTCAATCAGCTGTAGAAGCCGTGCCGACCAAATTACCTAGCCTAGTTTAAACTAGGGTTACAAACAAGAATCCATCACTACTACCTCCACCATGAATTAAACATCTTCCTGACAATTTTCTTATCATCACTGATCACTCCTCCATCATCAGGAAGAAACAAGACCTCACCAAACATTTGGATCTCTAGAAAATCCCAATATACCATTTCCAGTTCAACCCAGAACAGCACCCTCAAACCCAAACTAAAAATTATGAACTTAGTGTCAAAAATCATGTTAAGTTTATATATTCAATTTATAATCCTGAATTTATGAATTACAAAGTTTGAGTTTTCACTTTATTATAGACTTGCTCGGTTATTTTGTCTTCCAAAGATAATCCAAAGTTATTTTAACTTAAGTAAAATTCTAAACTAAAATTTGAAATGAAACAAACAAGTTTCATTTGAATCTTAGGTTTAAACAGATTCAAGATCAAAAGGTTATGAATTTTAACCAAAACATGGAAAATTGAAAGCTATAAACAGAGAGTACTCTGGAAAACAACATGCACACCATACATCCAGAAATACAACATTATAAATACACAAACGTACTTATGAATATACTCAGTACAATATTTAACACAGAGATTAACATGCAATCATTTTCGTACTTAAGTGTTAAATAAAAATGTGATGTTACTCGCCGATTTGAAGAAGGAAGACGGAGCCTCCAAATTTGAAAAATAGCTTTGAAAACTGGTTTTGCAGAAATGTTGTTGCTTTAAAACTTGAGTTGCGGAGTAAAATTCTTATCAAACTGAAATGCTTGTTTGTTTTGCTGAAATGTTGCATGCTTTAGTTCTCAGATTTGCATGCAGAAGACAATTTCCAGATTGCATTTGAAAATGTACAGGTTTGCTTTGAAATAGTTACAGGGAAGTGATTTACAGGGTTTACATTTTGATTTGAAAATGAACTATTGGTTTTGAAGATGATTACTGATTTGTTTTTTGGTTCTTCAGGAGTTGTTTTACAGATTTGTTCTCTTTGTTTTGATTTTAGATTTGTTTAGAAATGAGATTAGGAAAAAAAGAATGAAGGGAGAAGAATAATAGTTATATAAAGGCTGAAATTTGATTTTAAATAAAAATAAAAGAAAACTAAATTAAATGACACTTGTCCTATATCATATTAATTATCTAATACTTGCTATAATGAGGCCTTAAAAATATAACACATGTCTTTTAATTAATTAGTATTTGTAATTAAATGATTATATAAGATTATGCTTAATTAATTAGTTAATATGTACTTATTTATATGTATAGATAATTTTAAAAGAAGTAAAACAATTATATTCGTAAATAAAAGTTTATACAAATATTTTAAAGTCTAAAACAATTTAAAATCTATACTTTGAATTTCAAAACTTTAAATTCAAATTCAAAACCAATTCAAAAGTCTAATTCAAAAATCAGTTATATATATATATATATATATATATAAATTCAATTTGAAATAACAATTCTATTTATATAAAAAAAATCTATTTGTAAAAACAATTCATCATTATTATTGTTTAAAAATAACTCATTTATCAAATTAAAATAATTTACAAAAGAAATTATCTCTTTATTATTAAATTACTTATTTTATCAAGCTATATTAAAAAGAAAATAAAACAAACCTTTTTGAAAATTAATTTGAATTTAAACTTAAGCTAAAATAAATTTAAACAATTAACATTTCCTTAAGTATTTAAAAACCGTATAGTTATTTGTTAATTAGCTTTGAAAAGCTTAATATATCAAATTAAATCATAATTACCAAAAATATTAGAATTAGAAAATATACTTTATTTATTAAATTTAAAACAAAGCTCATCTATTTACAATATACACAAATATATATACACATTACAAATAGAAAACAATTTATTAACTTTTAAAAGATAAAATTCACCAGTTAAATATTTATTTAATTATATTATTAAATCAATTCAAATTTATTAACAAAAATTATCAAATCAATTGAGTTTTTAATACAGAATATTAAATTGGTATTGCCAAAAATCCCGGGATATCACATCCGATCTGGAGATATGGTGATACTGGATGGATTACTGGGACTATTACGTGTTGGGGGCTATATGGGTAACCCTTTAACGCTATTTAAAAGTAAGTTTATTTTACTATAGACATTATTATAATAGCGCAATATTGCTATATAGTAAATAGTTTAACGGATCCTTAAAGGATGGGCGATCCCAAGCATCCTCTAAGTTACTGATGCATTTTGTTACTATTCGCTTGAGTTGATTTATAGTTCATAAGTATTTATATCCTGACTCGAGTGTTTTCTGTTTTGCTTTGCGCTCGAGTCAGATTGAGTGATTCAGCATTCAAGACTCACCTTCGGAGTTGGAGCTTTGCTTGAAGATCCAGCCATTTATTTTGCTTTCAGTGTTTAGTGTCTCAGTGATGTATTCTGATTTGTACCTGATGTATCTTGTTACTCTTCTGTTTTATCTTGTTTAACTCTGATGTATCTTGTTACTCTTCTGTTGTATCTTGTTTAACTCTGATATATCTTATTTTTATATAGTGGCTTCATGAACCACTATCTCTTTTATTTCTGCTGCATTATTATTACTCTGTGATCTTTGATTATTTATTTACCGTATATTCTGAGATTTGCCAAATTTTATTTACAACGTGGTATTTTGAGCAATTCAAGTGCAACATGTGCGGATGCGAATGGTTGAAAATACCAGAATGCTACAGAACTACTAAAGTTGCCTGACCAATTTATTATCTAAACATGTGGCACATGTAGAATCGATTTCACCCTAGAGGGGGTGGATAGGGTGATACTAATAATAATAAAAATTAATGCAGAATTATATAAAATAATAGCATCACAAATAATAGCAGAATAATAAAAGAAGAAATAAAACAACACAGATTTACCTAGCTTCGACAAAACCCTGTCTACATGTTGTCCCAATGGTTTATACTGGAAATTAAGTACTCAGATGCTTACACACGCAAACTTGCGACACCCGCTATCAACTAACCTAACTCTGCGCTCAAAACTCTGTCACAACTCAGCCACTGAGTTGCGAATTCTTGAATTACAAAACTATAGTTCGTAACCTAATTAAACACACTAGAGTTTGAAAATTTTGAAAGAAAATTACAATTTAAAAACACTTAAAAATAAAAACTCTAAGCCCACAAAACAACAACCGGCCCACTTAAGTAATAAACAAAATAAAGCAACTTCCCTTTTATTTTATTTCGTGAAAATATTTTCTTTTAGCACAAAAGCTTCAGCCGATCTTGTTTTCTTCTTTAGAATTAGGGCTTGATTGAAGCTGCCACTTGATTTTCAAACGATTGAAGTGATTAAATCGATTTTCTTTGCTCCGTCAATTGTCTCCTAGCTTCAATTGGCTTTCGGCTTCTCCAATTGTCGAGATTGAATGGTTAGAAAACTGATGCAGTACGATCTATAATTTCACAAGGGTTAGGCCAGCCACGACCTAAGGGAGGAGTTTTAGGTCATCTACGATGTAATGATTCACGAGAAAAGAAGCCACGACTTAACCAAGTCTTAAGTCGCTCGGTATCTTTAGGTCTTCTACGACCTATAGCTACGGGAGATAACAAAGGGGCGGCACGAGTTAACAGCCAACGACCTAACGGTCTGCCGCATTGTTGCTATATTGAAGACTTAAGTCGCTCAGAAGGTAGGGACGAGCTACGACCTATGTTGAACGACCTAACTCACAGGTCACCCGAAGAATTCCTGTTACCGCTTCTTTAGGTCGTTCACACGACCTACCGACCTAGGATAAGTCGCTGAAGAGTTAAGTCGCTTGGAGTTTAGGTCGTTAAGTCGTATCATTTTAAGCGTTAAGTCGTGTTATTTTTGAGTCGTGTATATGTTGTGTTTGTTAAGTCGCTGTGTTGTGTATATATGTGTTGAATGGTTTGTACAAGGTCGTGTGAGGATGGTTTGAAGGTTGTCTTGTATTGGTTAGGTCGTTACCGACCTTGGTTAGGTCGAAGATCGCGGCTATGTAGGTCGAGCGTATACTAAGTCGTGTGGGTTTAATCTGATAGGTCGTGTACGACCTATGTTAGGTCGGGGGGTGTGTTTTGTTGTGATGTGATGAGCTGTAACGCCTATAAATAGGCATGTTAGGTCATTTGTTTTTTAGGTTGATTTTGGAATAAACTCTTGTTTGTTAGCTTTGTGCTTTCATTAAATTGGTAGTTGAGTGTGATCTCCTATCTCCACTTACGGTATTCAAGTGCGCTCGAATCAACGTTCGTTGAAGCCAATTCGCGGAATCAAGTGCGACTGATCAACGCTCGAAGAATTGTAGATCTCTCTTCACGGTATCATGCGCGATCAACGTGTCAGAGATAACTAGAATTCGGTATCTTTGGATCAACGAATTTGGCCATTTCAGTATCTTTCAATCCACCGATTGCTACCTTCACTGTTTCATCTAATTTTTCGAATTTCCGCTGCGTCAGTTTGGTATCTGAGCTAGACTTAGCCAATCATAGCTAAGCCGAGTCTTGGAGCCAAGGAGTTTGAAGTGTTTGAACCAAGAATTGAAGCATCATTTTGGTATCACTTGTTGAAGTGAAGTCCTAGCATAACTTTGTGTTGAAGTTTGAGCCGTGTATCATTTTGTTTGAACCAAGCCGAGAGTTGAAGTTTGAATTGTTAAAGTATTTGTGTTTGATTCAACCATGCCGCCGAGGAGAGCTAACCGCCATCAGAATGTTGAAGCATTATATAGAAGAGAAGAAGCCAAGCAAATGGAACAACGTATCAATGAAAAATTTGATGAAGGCATTGGAAAGTTAGAGAAACTGATGATTGACATGAATGAAGGTCAAAGAAGAAGGTCGCCAATCTCGAACCATGGAGGAAATAGAGTTTCGCCATCGGTTACGGAAGCAAGGAGGGTGTCGCCACAATCTTTTAGAGAAAGAAGAGAAATGTCAATTTCATCGAGAAGAGATCACCATGAATATAGACATGAAGAGAGAAGAACTCCACGTGAGTTTGAAGATGAGACATATCGAGATGAAGAGAGACATAGTAGAAGAGACGTGCGTGATCGAAGGGATGTTGATGGTCGAGATCGATATAGACATACATTTGATTTTAATGAAGAGGGTGGTAGAGCTAGCATACATTATCGAGATCGAGACAAAGTTCGAAACTCGTATCGGGATGTTGAGGATGACCGACGATGGGAGTCGGGTATGAAGATGGAAATTCCATAATTCAAGAGTGGAATGGTTGCAGAAGAATTTTTGGATTGGTTGTCTAATGTTGAAGAGATCTTTGATTTCAAAGAGGTTCCGGAAAATCGTCGAGTGAAGTTGGTTGCTACTAGGTTGAGGGGAAGAGCTATGGCGTGGTGGCAGCAAACCAAACTTACACGAGAACGGATGGGGAAGTCGAAGATTGAATCATGGGAGATGATGAAGAAACTGATGAAAGCTACATTTTTACCTTATAATTATCAATCACTTATGTATCAGAGGTTGCAAAATCTGAGGCAAGGGACGAAGACAGTTAATGATTATGCTGATGAATTTTACCAACTGATTGCTCGAAATGACATTATGGAGACAGAGGAACAATTGACAGCTAGATTTGTTGGAGGGTTGAGGATCCAGATCCAGGATATGGTGAATATGTTTGATCCTAGATCTGTAGCAGAAGCACATCAGAAAGCGTTGGCTTGGGAGAAGCAGGGAAGGCGTGGAGGTGGTGTGTTTACAAGTTCTAATATTCAGAACAAAGGTGCTAGTGGGAGTTCCAATGTTTCTAAAGCCGTCAGTAAACCAGTTGTGAATGAAGTTACGAAGGCAAAGGTTAACAACAGTTTCTAATGTTATAATTGCCAGGAAGTGGGTCACAAGAGCAATGAATGTCCGAGGCCGAAGAAATGAACTATGATTGCTGAGGACGAAGGTGAGAATGTTAATGAAGGTTATTCTAGTCCAGCTGAGGAGGATGAACAGGATGTTGCATCAGGAGATTAAGGATGTAATCTAATGATGAGGAGGTCTTGTTTAACACCCAAGCAAGAGGATGAAGCTAGTTGGTTGAGGAGTAACATCGTTCAGTCGACATGCACTATTCTGGGAAAGGTTTGTAAATTTGTGATTGACGCAGGAAGTTGTGACAATATTCTTTCTACTGAAGCTGTGAGAAAGTTGAAGTTGAAAACGGAGAAACATCCAAATCCTTACAAGTTAGCGTGGTTGAGGAAAGGAGGAGAGGTGAAGGTGGATAAACGAGTACATGTTCCATTTTCTATTGGGAAGAAGTATAAAGACAAGATTTAGTGTGATGTTGTGGAAATGGATGTTTGTCACTTGCTTTTAGGAAGACCATGGCAGTATGATCGAGCAGTGCAGCATGATGGTCGGACCAATAGCTACAGCTTTATGTTTGAAGGTGTTAAGATCATTTTAGTTCCAAAGAAGAGACAACAAGGAGAAAGCAAATCAGAAGAGATTGAGGAGCTGAAGACTTTGTTGACTTTGAAAGAATTTGTTGAAGAAGTAGAAGAGAGTCCAGAGGTATTTTTGTTGATTGGACGTGAAGTAACTGAATCTGTTGAAGTCCCAGAGAAAGTAAAGCCGGTGTTAGAGGAATTCAGTGATGTGTTTCCTGAAGAGTTGCCAACGGAGTTACCACCGTTGAGGGATATTCAGCATCAGATTGATCTTGTGCCAGGGGCAGTATTACCATACAGACCACATTACCGAATGAGTCCTAAGGAGCATGAAGAACTGAGAAGGCAGGTAGAGGAGTTGTTAGAACAGGGGCTTGTTCAGGAGAGCTTGAGTCCTTGTGCAGTGCCAGCTTTATTGGTGCCAAAGAGGGATGGTTCGTGGAGGATGTGTATGGACAGTCGGGCTCTAAATAAGATCACTGTGAGATATAGATTTCCTATGCCGAGGTTTGATGATTTGATTGACCAGTTGAGTGGAGCTGTTGTGTTTTCAAAGATTGACTTGAAAAGTGGATATCATCAAATTCGTATTAGACCGGGTGATGAGTGGAAGACTGCTTTCAAAACTAGGGAAGGTTTATATGAATGGCTGGTTATGCCATTTGGTTTATCAAACGCTCCTAGTACTTTTATGAGGGTGATGAACCAGATTTTCAGACAATTTGTTGGGAAGTTCGTGGTTGTTTACTTTGATGATATTTTGATTTATAGTGGGAGTACGGAAGAGCACATCCAGCATTTGCGGGAAGTATTGTTAATTTTAGGACAAGAGCAGTTTTATGAAGCAACAAAGAAGTGCGTGTTTATGACGGGCAGTGTTTTATTTCTGGGGTATGTTCTGTCAAAGGAAGGAATTCAAGTAGATGAAAGTAAGGTGGAAGCTGTCAGGAGTTGGCCGCAACCAAAGACAATTACTGAAGTGGGAAGTTTCCATGGGTTGGTGTCATTCTATCGAAGATTCATTCCACATTTTAGCAGTGTAATGGCACCAGTGACTGATTGCATGAAAGGGAAGAAGTTTGTGTGGACAGAGGAAGCAAGGGTTGCCTTTGAAAAGATCAAGTCACTATTGACGACATCACCGATTCTGGTACTGCCGAATTTTCATTTGCTGTTTGAGTTGCATACTGATGCTTCTAAGGTTGGAATTGGTAGAGTTTTGAGTCAGAGTGGAAGACCTGTTGCATATTTTAGTGAGAAATTGTCAGGGGCAAAGCTGAGATATAGTACATATGATATAGAGTTTTACGCAATTGTTCAAGCTGTGAAGCACTGGCAACATTACTTGTTTCAGAAGGAGTTTGTTCTTTACACTGATCATGAGGCGTTGAAACATCTATAAGGGCAGGACAAGATTTCAACTAGGCACGCTTCATGGGTCGCGTATTTACAACAGTTTACTTTTGTTGTTAAGCACAAATCAGGGGTGACAAATCGTGTAGCGGATGCTTTGAGCAGGAGGAATCACTTGTTGACAACGTTGAAGGTTGAAGTGACAGGATTCGAATTATTGCCCGAGTTGTTTGAGGAGGATCCTTACTTTGCAAAATTTGTTGAAAAAGTTAAGAATGGGAGTACTGATGAATTTGTGTTGGTTGATGGATTTTTGTTCAAGGGGAATAGTTTATGTATACCGGATTGTAGCTTGCGAATGAAGATAGTGAAGGAGCTGCATGAGGTAGGACATGTGGGTAGAGACCGAACATTGCAGTTAATTGCTCAGTCTTACTTTTGGCCGTCAATGAGGAAAGAGGTTGAAAGGTTTGTGGAAAGATGTCATATCTGTCAGGTTTCGAAGGGAACAGCGACCAATGCAGGATTATATATGCCGTTACCTGTACCAACTAAACCTTGGGTTGATGTAATTATGGATTTTGTTTTGGTTTGCCTAGAACTCAAAAGGGTAATGATTCCATTTATGTGGTGGTTGACCGGTTTTCGAAAATGGCACATTTTATTGCTTGTAAGAAGACGGCGGATGTTGTCCATGTTGCTTAGTTATATTTTAAGGAGATCTATCGACTACATAGGTTACCAGAGTCTATCGTGTCAGATAGAGATACTCATTTTCTAAGTCTTTTTTGGTTAAGTTTGTGGAAGATGGTCGAAACGAAGCTGAAATTTAGTAGCGCTTATCATCCGCAAACCGATGGACAAACAGAGGTGGTTAACCGATCGTTGGGAAATTTATTGAGATGTCTGGTGAAAGATAATCTGAAAAGCTGGGACATAAAACTATGTCAAGCGGAATTTGCACATAATCACGCTGTGAATCGAAGCACTGGATTTAGTCCGTTTCAAGTTGTATATTCTGAAATTCCGAAAGGACCGTTGATTTAACAACAGTGCCACATCAGAAGGGAGTTGTTAAGCGGGCTAGTGACATCGTAAATGAGTTACAGGAGTGCCACAGAACTGTTCATGAACGGTTGCTTGCATCTAATTAAAAGTATAAACAGTTGGCGGATAAGAAGCGGAGAAGTGTGAATTTCGAGGAAGGTGATTTGGTTTACGCAATATTAACAAAAGATCGTTTCCCGGTGGGAACGTACAATAAATTGAAAGCGCGGAAAATTGGTCCAGTTGAAATTTTGAAGAAAATCAATGAAAATGCGTATCAATTGAAGTTACCAGATGATGTTTATACTTTTGATGTTTTCAACGTCAAATATTTAATTCCGTATTATGGAAATGAACGTGTTGTGGAAGGAAATCGTGAAAATTCGAGGTCGACTTTCTGTCAAACGGGGGAGGATGATGCAGTACGATCTACAATTTCACAAGGGTTAGGTCAGCCACGACCTAAGGGAGGAGTTTTAGGTCATCTACGACCTAATGAGTCACGAGAAAAGAAGCCACGACTTAACCAAGTCTTAAGTCGCTCGGTATCTTTAGGTCGTCTACGACCTATAGCTACGGGAGATAACAAAGGGGCGGCACGAGTTAACAGCCAACGACCTAACGGTCTGCCGCATTGTTGCTATATTGAAGACTTAAGTCGCTCAGAAGGTAGGGATGAGCTACGACCTATGTTGAACGACCTAACTCATAGGTCACCCGAAGAATTCCTGTTGCCACTTCTTTAGGTCGTTCACATGACCTACCGACCTAGGATAAGTCTCTGAAGAGTTAAGCCGCTTGGAGTTTAGGTCGCGACCTTGTTTAGGTCGTTAAGTCATATCATTTTAAGTCGTTAAGTCGTGTTATTTTTGAGTCGTGTATATGTTGTGTTTGTTAAGTCGCTGTGTTGTGTATATATGTGTTGAATCATTTGTACAAGGTCGTGTGAGGATGGTTTGAAGGTTGTCTTGTATTGGTTAGGTCGTTACCGACCTTGGTTAGGTCGAAGATCGCGGCTATGTAGGTCGAGCGTATACTAAGTCGTGTGGGTTGTAATCTGATAGGTCGTGTACGACCTATGTTAGGTCGGGGGGTGTGTTTTGTTGTGATGTGATGAGTTGTAACGCCTATAAATAGGCATGTTGGGTCATTTGTTTTTTAGGTTGATTTTGGAATAAACTCTTTTTTGTTAGCTTTGTGCTTTCATTAAATTAGTAGTTGAGTGTGATCTCCTATCTCCACTTACGGTATTCGAGTGTGCTCGAATCAACGTTCGTTGAAGCCAATTCGCGGAATCAAGTGTGCTTGATCAACGCTCGAAGAATTGTAGATCTCTCTTCACGGTATCGTGCGCGATCAACGTGTCAGAGATAGCTAGAATTCGGTATCTTTGGATCAACGAATTTGGCCATTTCAGTATCTTTCAATCCACCGATTGCTACCTTCACCATTTCATCTAATTTTACGAATTTCCACTGTGTCAAAAACTGGTATGCGATTTGCCTTTATTTAAATTTTGATTATTCTCGACTTGATTTGAGTTTTATATATTTATTGTTTTCGTTAATTATTTGAAATTGAATCTGATGACTTTTGTCGATGATGATTTTTGGGTTTTATAGGGATTAAATCCCTAAATATATGTTCGTATAATTTGCTTTGAATTCTTCATGAATTTATCACTTGCTTTGCTTTATGTTTGGACGATGTTGATTTATTCTGATTGGTTCAATTCGAATATTTTTCTTTTATGCTTGCTTGGTCATCATGGCTTGCGTTTGGTTTTTAGAATCCGTGATGCTTGTTCATCATGCTCATGACTCTTGTTGATTTTGTTCATCTCATCCTTGACTTGGTGACTACATTTAAACACCTACCTTGTTATCTTGTTCTAGTTTGGGTCCTCTTGCATTGATTTGTGATTGAATGTGAGTTGTTATCTCTAATATGATTTCACTGGCTTTGTTCCATTGGAGTATGTCTCGTGCACTGCATACATGTATGTATTCATGCATGTATATATGTGCGTTGTGTGTTTTGTGTGCTTATGCACTTGATTGGCTTTGGCCTTATTCGAGTCATTACTGATTTGTACTTGAATGCATGCTCTCTGGTTGTGATGGTCTGTTTGAAGTCTGGTGTGTACATTTTCATGTGACTTGGTTGCATGAGTCTGGTCATTGTATAGTTGAGTTCATTTGTAGGTCTGCACTTGAATTTTGTTTATTCTGGATCTTTGACCGGTTGTAGTTGTTTCCTCTGTTGTATTGTGTGATGTCCGCCACTTTTTGTCTGGTTTAACACTGTTGTCTTTGCATATATCTTGTTGTACTTGTTGTTTGGTCTGAGTTACTTCATTTTATTTGAGTCTTGTATATGTCGTTTCCTGAGTTGCTTTGAGTTAAATTACATCTTGCCTCTTTACTGTCATATGTTTGTCACTTTGGTTTGTGCACTTGGTTGCACTGTCCATTTGTTGCATATGTGTGCACACGAGTCAAGTTTGTTGAGGCCGTTTTGTTGAGTCTTCATAATTCATATGTATTCATGTAGATTTTATGGTGGATGTTGTTCCACTGGCAAGTGCTGAGTCTTCATGTGTAGTGCTGTGTTAAGTCTTCTCTGCACTATGGTTGTTCGTACCTTGTTTTGATGTTGAGGCTTTGTTGTTGAATTTTATATGCCCGATTTGATGCTCTGTTGATTTCTTTGCCACTATATATATACATGTATACATGTGTGAATATGCATGTATATGTGTATGTTGTGTTACTTTGGCTTGTTCCACTTGCATTGATCTAGACATGTTGTTTTGGTCGAGACTTGAACTCTATTGTAATTGTCTACATTTGTACTTCGAGTTAAATTTCCAGTTGCATTCGAAGTTTGGTCTTGTTATCCTTGTATTGCTTCGAGCTCCATGTGTATTCTCTGTTGCATGTGAAGTTTTGTTTTGGTCGAGCATTTTGACTTGAGTTGAATCCGGCCTCGGCTTGGGTTTGATCTTGTGCTCACATATCCCTGTGATTTTAACAAGCAAGTGTATATCGGTGTGCACGGCCTTATGGCATGTACAGTGATACACTGTGCATGTCACAGGCTGTTCGTGTATGATGATTTAAAAGAAAATGATGACGAACAACGCAAATAACCGAGGCAAATAATATTTTCAAAACACACACTTTAATTTGCACTACAAAATATTTTCTTTTTCAATTTAGCATGTCAATATTTATTTTGTAGATAGACCAAGATGCTGGATTAAAGCTGAAATAGGGTTGAAGATAAATACGAGTGTTTGAGTGATATGTAGTGAGGTCAATATTGAAATTTGGAATGTATTCGAAATTGTGAGGTAATTGAAAATGTGTATATATAGTGAGCTTAAATTTGTACTATTCAAAATTGTAATAAAATATTTATTTGAATAAAATATTTGTTCGAATTTAAATTCGATGTTATTTATTTTACTCAGCAAATATTTATTTAATTATGTGAAAAATAAATTAATACAATAAAAAATACATTTAAATGAATATATATATATATATTTATTATCATCAAAAAAAAATCATATAGTCGCACATTCAACAATCTCCCCCTTTTGATGATAACAAACATATATTAAGATTTTGAATTTATTAAACGTATTTTGTCATTGATGAACTTTATTTGTTCCTCCTATTTGAATGCTCCCCCACAACAAAGCTCCCCCTTTACATATGCATGAAAATAAAAATATAAAAATGAAACTAAATGAAAATATGAAAATAAATAATAAAAACCTAAATGAAAATATGCAAATAAATAAAAAAATATTTAACCATTATTTTCCAAAATCTTAACTTTTCTCTCCCCCTTTTGTTATCGGTAAAAGAGTAATAGTGTTAGAAAAAATAGGGATAAAGTTATAGATATTAATACAACATCAATACCCAATCGAGTATAAATATTAAATTTCAATAAGAAATCAAGAAAAAATCACAAATACTCTGTTAAGCATATATTCTACTTTAGAGTGTTAGGGATGATGTGGCATATAAAACCATATAGTTGTGCCTAGTTGTGGTATATTTATTTCAGAATTTGAATATCCACTAACCATGCATAACCTTTAGGGCCTTTAAACGAGATTAGTAGTATTTCCAATTTTTATAAAAATGAATTTCAAGCATCTTTTAACCATGCATAACCATCAGGACTTTAAATGGGGTTAGAATCAAGTTTTCTATTTAATAATCAATTTTGATATGTTTTCCATACATGAATAACCCTGGGGTCTTTTAAGTGAGCATGAAAGCACGTATATAAATATTCCAAGCAATTCACCCATGCATAACCGTGGGGAATTTTAAATGAGAGTGAATAATTTGGATGTTTATATTAAAAAAATAAAAAAAATAAAAACAAATAATTCCCTATTAAAAATACCACATTTTGACATACTATATTGGATTTGGACGAGTGATGGTCGTTAGAAATATGATAGAAATAAGATGGTCATGGAAACATTACCAACAAAAGTTATTATAGATCTTGTTTAAATACTGTCTCGAGTCATAATATATAATTAATATCAACACCCATCATTTATATTTCATTCCTTATTTATCTTTCGACAATCACAAGCGAGTCAGATTAGTTAGCATAGGCATTTAAGATCAAAATCAAAAATATAGAACCGAATTTCTAAAATGCCTAAACTGTGACGAAGTCGATAAAAACTATTTTCTCGAAGGGGTTTTGTAAAAATGTCTGCCAATTGAGAATCGGTTGAAATGAAATTTATGCAGATATTTTCTTTGGAAATATGATCTGTAATAAAATGACGTCAAACATTTACATGTTTTGTCCGTGAGTGATGTACAGGATTATTTGTGAGATCAATTTCACTTTTGCTATCACACATTAGTGGTACACGTTTAAAATTTAGACCATAGTCTTGCAAAGTTTGTATCATCCATAAAATTTGAGCAGAGCAACCACTTAGAGCAATATACTCTGCCTCAGTGGTGGATAATGCAATACAATTTTTTTTTCTACTTGACTATGCAACTAACGAATGTCCTAACGTAAAAAATGTTCCACTAGTACTTTTTCTATCAACTAGATTGCCAGCATAATCTGCATCTGAGTATCCTTTTAATTCAAAGTTATCATTAGTTGGGTACCAAAGACCAAAACGTGGGGTGTGCAACAGATATCTTATAGTCCTTTTAGTAGCTTTTAAATGAGATTCTATTGGATTTGATTGAAATCGTGCACATAAGCAGATAGAAAACATGATGTCAGGTCTAGAAGTAATAAGATAAAGAAGTGATCCAATCATACTTCGATATTGCTTTTGATCAACTGCCTTACCTTTTTCATCCTTGTCAAGTTTAATTGTTGTGCTCATAGGTTTTTTTTATAGGTTTAGCATCTTTCAATTCAAATTTATTGACAAGTTCCTTAATATATTTAGTTTGAGAGATGAATGTACCCTTATCACTTTGTTTGATTTGAAATCCTAAAAAGAATTTTAACTCTCCAACCAAGCTCATTTCAAACTTCTCATGCATGACTTTTTCAAATTTCCCACACAACAAGTTGTTAATGGCACCATAAATAATGTCATCAACATATATTTGATCAATCAAAAGATCATAACTTTCATGCAATAGAAATAGTGTGGTGTCTACTAGCCCTTTTTGAGCCCATTTTCAAGGAGATAAGTGCTAAGACATTGATACCAAGCTCTAGGGGATTGTTTTAATCCATATAATGCTTTCTTAAGTTTATATACATGGTTAGGGTATTCGTGACTTTCAAAACCTTCTGGTTGTTCAACAAATATATCTCACTTTTAATATCCATTTTTATTAGCTTAAATTCTTTATAGCAAGCAAAAGCTAACAATATCCTAATGGATTCTAGTCGTGCTACTGGTGCAAAAGTTTCATCAAAATCAATTCCTTCAATTTGATTATAACCTTTAGCAACTAACCTAGCTTCATTCCTAATCACATTTCCATATTCATCAAATTTATTTTTAAAAATCCATTTTGTTCCTACGACTGGATAGTCATTAGGTTTAGGTGCTAGAGTCCAAACATCATTTTTCTCAAGTTGATTTAGCTCTTATTGCATAGCCATAAACCAATTTTCATCATTAAGAGCTGTATCTATGTCTGTGAGTTTAATTTTTGAAATAAAATCCACTGTATAGACACAAATTGCACAAATTTATGAAGAAGGAACGAGTTTGAACATCTGCAATAAAATTTCCAACTACCAATTCTGGAGGATAATCTGCTTTGAATTTTAATCTCTTTGGATCCATATTTCTTCGGAATTCTTTCGTGGTTGCAGTTTCTTTTGGTTTTTCATTTTCTTCTTTTTCGTTCTCCTCTTCAACATTGCTTTTGATTGTTTCCTTGTTTTGATCATCAATACCTTCATCAAATTTCACATTGATTGACTTCGTGATTGTTCTTGTTCTTTTGTTGTATACTATATAAGCTTTGCTTCTGGAAGAGTATCAAATGAACATGCCTTTGTTGGCTTTTGGTTCAAATTTTCCTATTTGATCACCTGTATTGAGAATATAACATGGAAAACTAAAAACTTTAAAGTATGCAATGTTTGGCTTATTTTTAAACTATAGCTCATAGGGTGTTTTCTTAAGAATTGGACTAATCATATCTCTATTCATTACATAACAGGTTGTATTTACTGCCTTTGCCCAGAAGAACATGGGTAGTTCATACTCATTTATCATAGACCTAGCCAACTCTTGTAATGTTCGTTTCTTTCTCTCGACTAACCCTTTTTTTTGTGTGGTGTACATGGAGCAGAGAATTCATGTTTAAATCCATTTTCATCACAAAATATTTCAAATTCATAATTTTTAAATTCTCCACCATGATCACTTCTTAACGAAATGATAGAAACTACTTTTTCATTTTGAACTAATTTTGTGAATTTAGTGAAGTATGAGAAGATTTCTGATTTTTTAGCTAAGAAGTACACCCATGTATTTCTTGAGTAATCATCAACCAACAAAAAATATATTTCTTACCACCTAAACTTGCAATATCGTTAGGTCCAAACAGATTCATATGAAGTAGTTCAAGGATTCTAGAAGTACTTACAGTGTTCTTTGTATGAAATGATGATTTTTTAAGTTTTCGCATAGTACATACTTTACATAGAATTTCTGTTTTGAGATCATGAGATGGTAAACATCTTGCCAAGTCTTTTCTTTTTAATTTGTCTAAGAGATTCTACTAGCATGCCCTAATCGTCTGTTCCATAAGTCTACTTCTACATCCTTAGCTACCAGACATCCTGAAAGAATGAGATCATCAAAAGTTAGAGAATATATACCTTTCCTTTACCTGAAAACAATAATTCTTTTGATGATTGGTCGACAATTTTGCATAAGTCAGAGTCAAAAATAACATTCATTCCTTATAACATAACTGGCTGATTGAAATCAAATTGCAGTGCAGATTTTCTACATACAATACATCATTTAAGGTAAATGTACTATTACCTACTTTACCTTTACCCATAATTCTACATTTGTCATTGTTGCCCATTGTAACTCTGCCACCTTTGTACTTCTCTAGGCTAAGGGACTTTGATTTGTCACCTATCATGTGCTTGGAACAGCCAGAATCCAGATACCATTGTTTTTGTTTCTTAGCCTGCCAATATACCTATGCAAGAAAATAATTTAGTGACCTATTTGTTTTTATAGGTCCATGAATGTTAGTGACAGAAGTTTTTGCAATCTATGTTTGTATAGACCCTAGAAAATCAATATTTGTTCCTTTTGGCACCCAAATTTGTTTGAATTTAATGGATTTTATATTTATGCCTTTTGGAACCCAAATTGGTATGGTTTTCACATGTTTGGGTCTATACCAATAATTATTATGATTGTGTTCAGTGTTTCCACAAATCGTGCACTTGGAATTGACTAGATTAATTTCGCTTCTAACATGTTTAGATTGATTATACCTAAGTCCTTGTCTAACAATATTGACTGTTTATTTTCCTTTTAGCATATTTAGTGATTTTTCTGCTTTGGACAATTTTCCTGGAGTCGCGGACAATTGTTGGACTTATGTTTTGAGCGATTCATTTTCATTTAAAGCAAGATGCACTTTTTAATAGAATTTTCTCTCCGAGCTTTTTCACTTTCATTCAAAATCAGAATTTCATTTTCAAGTGATTTTCTTTTAGTTTCTATTTTTTAATTTCTTCTTAAAGTGATGGACACTTATCACACTTAAGGCTCTTGATTTGATAGTTTTTAACCAATTGATCAAGCTGTTTATTTAATTCTACCAAACTATCTCTTTGTAGTTCAATTTTAGCATACTTTTCCCTAAGTCGCTCAAAACTGCCATTATTTCATGAAAATATATAAGTAATTCCGAATGAATAAGTATTGATACCTCGCTTAGCTCGTCATCATCACTATCAGTTATTTCTCCATAAAGACACAGATTTGCTTTTTCACACTCACTTCCAATGCTTTCATTTTCATCTTCATCACTTTCATCCCAAGTTGCTATAAAACTTCTCCTTTTTGGTTTCTTTCCTTGGCTGAATCGATTCTGATGACAATTTGGCTTGACATGACCCGGTTTATTACAGTAATGGCTAAAAAAAATCTGAGTTGCGTAGAACTGTGTTGGTTCTGCAAATTAGTTGACGATTTTTTACTTCATTTACATATTTGCGGTTCCACTTTTTGAATCTCTTTATTAGTAGTGCAAGTTCAGCTTCACCATCATCATCTTCACTTTCATTCCTTTGGGAGCTATTGATTTCTTTCGAGTATCACATCCTTCACATTCTTCCTTGAATTTCATTTCTAGCTCATAGGTAGTGAGATTTATAATGAGTTCTTCGACTTTAACTTGTTTCAAATCTTTTGATTCTTGAACGGAAATAACTTTTGCTTCGAAATTCCGTAGAAGGACTGAGGAATTTTTGGACTATTTCTAACTCTTTATATGATTTTCTGAGAGCTTTTGATTTGTATACGAGATTGGAATGTCTTCCATACATCTCTTTGACATTTTTGTCCATGGCCATTGTGAAGTTCTCTATTCACTACTAAGCATGGCAAGACGAGATTCTTTGACTTGGGAGGTTCCTTCGTGAGTCACTTCAAGTGTGTGCCAGATTTCCTACCCAGTTAGACAATATTCGACATGATTAAATTCAATTTGATCCAATGAATATACAATAGAATTCATAGCTTTAGCATTTTATAGATTATTTTCAAGGTATATCCATTGATCCATCGATTTTTCAATTCCTGATTATCTACCACTATAGTTTGTATCTTATAACCTGTCTCAACAATAATCCAAGCATCAATTATTTTCGGTAAAAATTTCATTCTATTTTTCCAGTAAGCATATTCACTATTGAACATAGGTGGTCTAACTATGGACTGAACCTCAACAAAAGCATTATTAAAAGAAGCCATTTTAAAAAGTCAAATTTTAAAAACAAAAATTGGTTTTTTTCCAAGCTCTGATACCATTTATAGGATCGATTTCACGCTAGAGGGTAATGCATAGGGTGATACTAATAATAACAAAAATTAATGCGGAATTATATAAAATAATAGCATCACGGATAATAGCAGAATAATAAAAGTAGAAATTAAACAACACAGATTTTTCCAGCTTCGGTAAAACCCTGCCTATGTGCTACCTCCAAGGTTTCTACTAGAAATTAAGTAGTCAGAAGCTTACATACGTAAATTTGTGACACCCACTATCGACTAAGCTAACTCTATGCTCAAAACCCTGGCACAACTCAGCTATTGAGTTGTGAATTCTCGAACTACAAAACTGTAGTTTGTAACCTAATTAAACGCACTTGAGTTTGAAAAATTTAAAAGAAAATTACAATTTAAAAACACCTAAACATAAAAACCCTAAGCCCACAAAACAACAACCGGCCCACTTAAGTAATATATAAAAAAGGGCGACTTCCCTTTTCTTTTATTTCGTGAAAATATTTTCTCTGAGCATAAAAGCTTCGGTTGATCTTGTTTTCCTCTGTCGGAATTAGGGCTTGATAGAAGCTGTAGCTTGATTTTCAATGATCAAATTTGATGATTTTTGGCTTTTATAGGAATTAAATCCCTAAATATACGTTCGTATAGTTTTCTTTGAATTCTTCATGAATTTATCACTTGCGTTGCATTATGCTTGGACGATGTTGATTTATTCTGACTGGTTCAGTTCGAATATTTTTCTGTTATGCCTGGTTGGTCACCACTGCTTGCATTTGGTTTTTAGGATCCGTGATGCTTGTTCATCACGCTTGTGACTCTTGTTGAATTTGTTCATCTCGGCCTTAACTTGGTGACTACATTAAAACTGCTACCTTGTTATCTTGTTCTAGTTTAGGTCTTCTTGCATTGATTTGTGATTGAATGTATGCTATGATCTATGACTTGATTTCAATGGCATTGTTCCATTGGAGTATGTCTGGTGCACTACATATATGAATACATGTGTATTCATGCATGTATATATGTGCGCTGTGTTTTTTGTGTGCTTATGCACTTGATTGACTCTAGTCTGATTCGAGTCATTACTGATTTGTACTTGAATTCATGATCTCTGGTTGGGATGGTCTGTTTGTAGTCTAATGTGTACATTTTCATGTGACTTGGTTGCATGAGTCTGGTCATTGTATAGTTGAGTTCACTTGTAGGTCTGCACTTTAGTTTTGTTTATTTTGGATCTTTGACTGCTTGTAGTTGTCTCCTGTATTGTATTGTGCGATGTCCACCAATTTTTGTCTAGTTTACCACTTTATTGTCTTTGCATATTTATCTTATTGTATTGGTGATCCCATCTGAGTTACTTCATTTGCTTTGAGTCTTGTATATGCCATTTCCTGAGTTGCTTCAAGTTAAATTACGGCTTGCCTTTTCACTTTCATATACTTGTCACTTTGGTTTATGCACCTAGTTGCACTGTCCACTTTGTTGCATATGTTTGGTGCACATGAGTCAAGTTTGTTGAGGTTGTTGTGTTGAGTCTTCATGTTTCTTATGTATGAAAGAGACGGCGGATTAAGTATCTTAAGGCTAATTTAACACTGGAGGAGGGTGAATAATGTTTAATGGATTCTAAGACTTATATGGACTAAATTGAAATTATGAAACAAACAAATGTAGAACTTAATCACACAACAATCACAGAATCAAACATAGATGCAGAAAGTAAATAAAAAGCAATTAAAAGGAAAGAACACACTGGATTTTATACTGGTTCGGAGTCACCCTACATCTAGTCCTGTACCAAGGCAAACACCTCACACAGATTTTTGTTATACCAATGTCGAGATTACAATCCTCAATTACTAAAGGCCTTGAGGTACCCTCATGTCTCACGAGTTCGGGGCAAACTCTCCTGATTTACGAGACACAAGATCACCCAATTGATTTCCAGGCACAACTACACCTTATAGAGAGACTCGATAAACTTTTGATTATGAATTAAAACTATAACTCTGAATAGCACTTTGATCTTCGAGAGAAGGCAGAGAATCAAACAAGAATTAGATTCTAATTTGATTTACTTGAGGATTCGGCAGAATTTAGGCACGATCTTAAAAATATGAAAGTTTTAGAATATGGATTTGTAGGGAAGAAGGAGTGAAGAAAATAAGAAATTAGTTAGTTAAAAAATTCGTTTGTAAAGGCTATTTATAAAGTGCCAACAGTCATAACCATTCGTGAAGAGATTGAAATGAATAGACACTTCTTTTGAAAATTGAAGCTTTTGAATTCAACGGCCACCATGCCGACAAGGGGTATCCCATGATGTCGACATCCCTATGTTAAAAACAATGTAATTTTTTTTTGTAAATGGTGTAGAAAGTAAAACAAGAGAAAATGATTCTGGAGTAAAAACGAAGTATAAAACAAGAGTTAAAAAAACAAAGAATATTTTAATGCTAAAACATCTTTTTGAAAATCATTTGAAAAGATAATTTTTAAGGCTAAAATATTTTGAAAAACAATTTTGAAAATCATTTTGAAAAACCATTTTAAAGTAGTTTTGCAAGCTTCTTCCTATAGAATATCTCATCACATCAGGACTCTAGAACTAGTACAAAACCAGGATGTTCGTGGGTTCGTAAGCCACTTGTCGTATGTTTGTAAGCTACTTGTCGTGGGTTTGTAAGCCACTAAGAAGGTAGAAATGGGTTCCATCCCAAATGAAATTTGAAATGAAGATTTTCGTACTATTATAAAGTCTTAACAAAAGCTAGACACATATCTTGAAATCTTGAACTTGATACTCTAGAGTCTTCAATCTTGAGTCTTGAGTCTTTATACTAATCAATCTTCAGTAATCAATACCTATATATATATCCTGCATATACATATCTATCTGGACAACTGTGTTAGTAATATTTTATAATAAAATAAGTTAAAAAGGTTGTTGTCATCAAAACCAACATCTCGGTTCCTAACAATATCCCCCTTTTTGATGATGATAACCTATATTTGTAAAATATACTTATCATACCATAACTCCTATACCATAACACCCCTTTACTCCATGACCCCCCTTACTCTAAGCCAACTACTATTTTATAACTTCTCCCCCTTTGTCATTAACAAAAACTTCTAACCAATAAATTCCCTAAATTTGATATTAGATAATCAACCATAATAAAATAGAGTAATCCATATATAAGTGTAGTAAGTGATAAGTGTGATCGTAATATGAAATGTGATCATAAGTGTAATCTAAAAAGTAAATCAATCATAGCCAATCATATTTACTATAATTATTCAATCCAAACATATATACAAACCATACCAAATAAGTTAAGTCAATTAAGTTTAAAACACACCAATCAAATCAAACAAATAACATACAAAATGACTAGACATTCCTTGGTGCTTCCACCCATCCATCTTCTCTAAAGATAGGGTCTACTTTGATGGCATCCCATTCTTCTTTATCTTTGTCGAGAGTGACTGGTGGATTTCCTTCGAGGTCATCCTTGTTAAGAGCTGAGATCATCCAGCGAAGGGTGTCGAAATGTCTCTCTTGCTCCTTGATCATCTGCATTTGATTCAATTCTAAGTGGCGCTGATTACGAAGTATGACTGTGAGAATATTCTTAAAGGAAGTGAGAGTTTCTTCAAGATTATCGCTTAGATTCTTAATCGGAGAAGCCATAATTCAAGATATAGGAAGAACTATGAAAGGCAGCGAATAGAAATGTTGTCTGATAATTTGTTCCGGAAGAAATAGGTATAAATAGGGGCAGAAAGTCGTTTAAAATGAATAGACACATGTTAGTTACATGAAATTAAAATTTGAAAGAGTAACTATTTTCTGCCTATTGTATATTGACATAGGGGGATGGTAGATGTTAATATGCCTTTTCCTAAAGTGACAATTTGCTTTTTTTTGAATATTATGAACAAATCTATGCAAATAAAATTTTTATAATATAAAAAACAAGCAATTACAGAGATAAGTGAAGTTGATAACAGGAAATGAAAGATTTCATTAATGATTCTAGTCAACATTACATAAGATAATATAATATTAAGTAAAATAAAGAAAATACAAAGATAGAACTAAGAGAACATGAACTAAAACTAGTTAGATGAAGATGAAGAAGATGATAGTCTAAGCTTTCTATAAATTTTCCCAAAGAACATGTCGATTTTGTGGAAATCTTGTCCATTTTCTTACTCGTTGATCTTTTAAGTGTCTTTTGATTTTCCATTATAATTCTTTGATTATTGAGAATGGTTTTATTGGATGGATTAGCGGGAGCAGTAGGATATTCAATACTTTCTAAGGAAGTTTCTTGATCTTCCTCTTCTTCAATTTCCATTCCTTCCTCTTCTCCTTCTCCTTCTTCCTCCATTTCTTCCATCTCCTCGTGAGCAAGCCTTTCTTTATTTTCTGTAAGTGTTTCATATGGTTGAAACACTAATGTAATTTGTATAAGGGAAATTGTAACGCCCCACCTCTATACCCACGCTAGCCAAGAACACTACGGTGTAGTGCTGTCAACTAGCACGGAGAATAAGGCTGTTGAGGAGCGACCCTCCATGTAATTGCTTATCACATGGTGGCTATAAATAATCTTCGAGAACAAACATAGAAATAAGCATAACACAAATCAGTCACAGACATCCATATCACAAAGGCGGAAGAAGATATGAATATATAACTAACATATGAAAGTGTACATCAGAGTAGTGGTCAAAAAGATCCACAATAATACAAAAGAATAGCAACACGTGCTATACAAAAGAATACAACTATGAGTCTATATCTCATGTGTATACAACAAAAACTGCTAATCTATATAGTTAGCCAAAAGTCAGAGTAGCAAATCTAGGGAAGAAGTCAAGCAGAAGCACCTGTAACATCTCGGTCTGACCCGAGTATTATTTAAGAAAATAATAAACGGATCAGTCTAGCTATAAATATCAGATGACATGATATAAAATAAAAGATATAGCATAAACATAAAATATTCGTACTGACATACTACTATAAGTATGCAAATGATGATCAACAGAAGATCAATCAATAAGAGGTAAATCAATATCACAAGAATCTTCTCAAAGATCCAAAGTAGGAATCATACCATAAACTTGTACTCATAACAAGTCAATGACATAAATTCCATAAATCAACACGAGAAATCCAGAAATCATAAAAAGAGAAAGAGGCCTATCACATGACGGTCCGAAGACCATGGGGAGCTACCCCATATGTGTGAGTGGAATCACACAAATGGTGTCTAGGCTAACCAAAAAGCAAAAAGGTATGTGTGAGTGGAATCACACAAATGGTGTCTAACCTAACCTTGCAATGAAAGAGACATCGCACAATTGCGAGTCTAATTCATAAAATGATCGTCAAGATCAACGAGAAGTGTCAACCACAGTTAGCTAGTAAATATATGAGCTTAGCTTCATGTCCCATAACCACTAGCTTAACTTAAATATTAACGAACAAATTGTAGATTTCCACTAGAAAATTGTCACAAGAGATTTAATCGAACAAGTCCAATTGTGAAAAGAACTTAGCACCACTAAGCTGATCGAATAGATCATCAATCCGAGGTAAAGGATATTTATTTTTAATAGTAAGATCGTTAAGCTTGCGATAATCAATGCAGAGCCTAAGAGTACCATCGAATTTCTTTACGAAAATAGCCGAAGCTCCCCAAGGCGAGGAACTAGAGCGAATAAATTACTTCGTCTCCAATTCGGATAATTGTTTGCGCATCTCTTCATTTTCCTTATTGGACATGCGATAAGGAGGACGAGTAATAGGTTGAGCTCCAGAAACTAGATTAATTCTGAACTCAATTGCTCGTTTAGGTGGTAAACCTAAAACGGGCTCGAATATGTCGGAAAATTCACGAACAACGTGAATACGAGAAATAATATCATCTTCATCATCATCATCGTTATCACGAGGATTTAGAATATAAAGATGCCACCATACAGGATTCTGAATCTTTAAGATTAACAGAAATCTGATTAACAGATAGTGGATGTCGGAGATGAATGGCCCTCTCAGGACATAGGATATGAGCTTCATAACGATTAAGCCAATCCATTCCCAAAATCATTCCAAAGCCTAGGTAACGCATAACATGCAAATCGGCTAGGAATGGAAAATCACATAAAATAATCTCCACATTTTTACAAAGCAAACTAAGAGTCGTGGATCCACCAACAGGATTCGCAATTTTTAAAGAAGTCATTAATGCAGTAAACTTAAGGAAAAAGTGTCTACCAGTTCCTTTGATATAAAAGAATGGGATGCACCCGTATCAAAGAGAACTCTAATAGGTTGATCATGAAATAAAATAATACCATCAAGAATGGAATGAGAAATACCTTGTCCATGAGATGTGTTGCAAGGGGCTTGAGCCACATTCAACTTTCCTTCCTTCTTGCCTTTATGTTTGAGGCATTGATGTATGTAATGATCTGGGCTCTTACAATAGCGACAAGATTTGGGCTTAGAGCACTTATTCGCAAAATGATCCCCAGATCCACAGTTGAAGCAACTCGCACCACTAGGAGAAGGAGACTTTGCCGCAGGGGTTGCCTGCTTACCCTTTTTGTTGGGATAAGGGCTCTTGAATTTGTTTGGCCTCTTCTTGTTGTTGAAGTTTGGTTTAGCGCCTTCCACTTCAACATCACTCTCTCTATCAGCCTCTTCAAGACGAAGAGCGATATCGACGAATTGATCAAATGCGACTTCTAGTTTCAGGAGTAGTGGCTTCTTAAGATTCTTATTTAAGACATAAACGAACCTCTGGTTCTTCTTCAATGGGGTGTTGATGTATTCAATCCCATATTTGGAAAGCGACTCAAACGCTGCGACGTAATCAGTCACAGAGGATTGACCTTGAACAAGGTCTATAAAACGTCGAGCCAAGGTTACTTTCCCATCTTCTGGTACAAAGTTTAACTCGAAGCGTCCCTGAAATTGCTCCCAGGTGAGATCCGCTTCATTAATTTTTGAAATAAGGAGTTCGTACCAGTCCAATGCTCTCTCCTGGAGCATGCTGGAAGCCACCTGAACATGGTGGAGATCAATAAGGTTCATGCGAAAAAAGATTCGGTCGCATGATTTTAACCAAGCCTGGACCTCGATGATAGTTTCCGAACCTTTGAAGGGCTTCCCACCCAAGTTGATGTAATCGCTGCACAAGCGTGCAAATCCCGACTTTGGGTGAGTAGGTTCCGGGTTAGCTCCAGCTTCTTGAGCATTTGTTACTAAATCAAGAAGCTGTTGAGCAGTCATAAAAACTCCATCTTGGGGTAGAGCACTAGATGGTCCAGTTCTGGGACGGCCGGGTCTAGACATTCTCTTCCTTTAATAAAGAAAGAAGAGAAGGAAGAAGGTTATTCACCAATGAATATCAAGCAATCTTGATAGATAAAACAAGGAATCATAAAGGAAATAGGATGAATCGGTACGAAGACTCGAATTAATCCTATGGTATAACTCCTAAGATAAACTTAGGACGATGATCCTTGTTAAGTTATTCTACATTGTTCCGAAGTTTGGCTCTGATACCAAGCTGTAACGCCCCACCTCTATACCCACGCTAGCCAAGAACACTACGGTGTAGTGTTGTCAACTAGCACGGAGAATAAGGATGTTGAGGAGCGACCCTCCATGTAATTGCTTATCACATGGTGGCTATAAATAATCTTCGGGAACAAACATAGAAATAAGCATAACACAAATCAGTTACAGACATCCATATCACAAAGGCGGAAGAAGATATGAATATATAACTAACACATGAAAGTGTACATCAGAGTAGTGGTCGAAAAGATCCACAATAATACAAAAGAATAGCAACACGTGCTATACAAAAGAATACAACTATGAGTCTATATCTCATGTGTATACAGCAAAAACTGCTAATCTATATAGTTAGCCAAAAGTCAGAGTAGCAAATCCAGGGAAGAAGTCAAGCAGAAGCACCTGTAACATCTCGGTCTGACCCGAGTATTATTTAAGAAAATAATAAACGGATCAGTCTAGCTATAAATATCAGATGACATGATATAAAAAAAAGATATGGCATAAACATAAAATATCCATATTGACATACTACTATTAGTATGCAAATGATGATCAACAGAAGATCAATCAATAAGAGGTAAATCAATATCACAAGAATCTTCTCAAAGATCCAAAGTGGGCATCATACCCTAAACTTGTACTCATAACAAGTCAATGACATAAATTCCAGAAATCAACACGAGAATCCAGAAATCATAAAAAGAGAAAGAGGCCTATCACATGACGGTCCGAAGACCATAGGGAGCTACCCCATATGTGTGAGTGGAATCACACAAATGGTGTCTAGGCTAACCAAAAAGCAAAAAGGTATGTGTGAGTGGAATCACACAAATGGTGTCTAGCCTAACCTTGCAATGAAAGAGACATCGCACAATTGCTAGTCTAATTCATAAAATGATCGTCAAGATCAACGAGAAGTGTCAACCACAGTAAGCTAGTAAATATATGAGCTTAGCTTCATGTCCCATAACCACTAGCTTAACTTAAATATTTACGAACAAATTGTAGATTTCCACTAGAAAATTGTCACAAGAGACTCAATCGAACAAGTCCAATTGTGAAAAGACCTTAGCACCACTAAGCTGATCGAATAGATCATCAATCCAAGGTAAAGGATATTTATTTTTAATAGTAAGATCGTTAAGCTTGCGATAATCAACGCAGAGCCTAAGAGTACCATCGGATTTCTTTACGAAAATAGCCGAAGCTCCCCAAGGCGAGGAACTAAAGCGAATAAATTGCTTCGTCTCCAATTCGGATAATTGTTTGCGCATCTCTTCATTTTCCTTATTGGACATGCGATAAGGAGGACGAGTAATAGGTTGAGCTCCAGAAACAAGATTAATTCTAAACTCAATTGCTCGTTTAGGTGGTAAACCTAAAACGGGCTCGAATATGTCAGAAAATTCACGAAAACGTGAATACGAGAAATAATATCATCTTCATCATCATCATCGTTATCACGAGGATTTAAAGAATATAAAGATGCCACCAAACAGGATTTTGAATCTTTAAGATTAACAGAAATCTGATTAATCATCTCCGACATCCACTATCTGTTAATCAGATTTCTGTTAATCTTAAAGATTCAGAATCCTGTTTGGTGGCATCTTTATATTCTTTAAATCCTCGTGATAACGATGATGATGATGAAGATGATATTATTTCTTGTATTCACGTTGTTCGTGAATTTTCCGACATATTCGAGCCCGTTTTAGGTTTACCACCTAAACGAGCAATTGAGTTCATAATTAATCTTGTTTCTGGAGCCCAACCTATTACTCGTCCTCCTTATCGCATGTCCAATAAGGAAAATGAAGAGATGCGCAAACAATTATCCGAATTGGAGACGAAGCAATTTATTCGCTCTAGTTCCTCGCCTTGGGGAGCTTCGGCTATTTTCGTAAAGAAATACGATGGTACTCTTAGGCTCTGCGTTGATTATCGCAAGCTTAACGATCTTACTATTAAAAATAAATATCCTTTACCTCGGATTGATGATCTATTTGATCAGCTTAGTGGTGCTAAGGTCTTTT
The DNA here is from genome assembly GCA_030765085.1 of Allium cepa. NCBI lineage: Eukaryota > Viridiplantae > Streptophyta > Magnoliopsida > Asparagales > Amaryllidaceae > Allium > Allium cepa. Next base: position 29,566,275 of record CM060935.1, read on the forward strand.
CACAATTGGACTTGGCTACCGGTTTCCATCAGCTTCGTATCGCAGAGGATAGCATTCCTTTGACATCATTCCGTACTCGATATGGATCTTATGAATGGCTTGTTATGCCATTTGGGTTAACGAATGCTCCAGCTTATTTCGTTGACCTCTTGAATCGAGTTTTCAAAGATTTCCTCGATCAATTTGTTCTCATCTTCATTGATGATATCCTTGTGTATTCTAAAACCAAGGAGGAGCATGAAAAGCATCTTCGGATTGTATTGGAAACTCTTAGAAGCAATCAATTAAAGGCGAAATTTTCTAAATGCCACTTTTGGCAATCTCGTGTGAAGTTTCTCAGTCATATTATTTCCGAATCCAGAATCTTCGTGGATCCTTCAAAGATTGAAGCGATTCAAGATTGGAAGAGACCGGAGAGTGTGACAGAGATTCGTAGTTTTCTCGGATTGGCGGGTTATTACCGTCGTTTCATTAAAGACTTTTCTAAGATTGTCGTGCCTCTTACTGGCTTGACTAAGAAGGGAGTTAAATACATTTGGTCGGACAAATGTGAAGCCTCTTTTCAGAAATTGAAAGAACTCCTTTCTGATGCTCCTATTCTTGTTATTCCCGAAGGGAATCAAGATTTTGTTGTTTATACTGATGCTAGTCACGTTGGTTTGGGTTTCGTTCTTATGCAAAAAGAACGTGTTATTGCTTATGCCTCTAGGCAATTGAAGTCGGCCGAGACTAGATATGCCACACATGATTTAGAACTCGCGGCTATTGTTTTCGCCCTTCGAATTTGGCGTCATTATCTATTGGGAGAGAAATTTATTCTTTACACGGATCATAAGTCTTTGAAATATTTATTTTCTCAAAAGGAACTTAATTTGCGTCAACAGCGTTGGCTCGAGTTCCTTTGTGGCGAGACGAATTTTTCCCGCTCGAAAATCGACATCCATACTTCAAATCGTATTCGAATGCCATAGATTCGACCGTTCAAATCCGATTTGCCGGAGCTTATAACAACATTAAGTAACTAACACAGCGGAATAAAAGAATAATACATTGATATACAGCTTTGATACAATATCTGATACAACAGATGATCCAATAGATATCAATATACATCAGAGATATGATACAATAAATAGCAGCGGAAAAGAAAATAGATGACATCTAGCAGCGGAACAATATAACTCTAAGATAGTATTCAAAAGAGAACTCCGAGAACTGCAACTCCATTTCCAAGAACCAACCCAGCAATAGCTCGAACTCCCAATAATGATGCACAAAGATAAGCAAGTGCGGTGTGATCCAAAGACTGAACTAGCTCCAGATAACCTACTAATCTGACTATCTGAAAAACCCAACTCTAGACTGCTCGTGTAGAAAATAATGAGCACCCAGAGTTTAGGAAAGAAACAATAAACTCTGGATCAGTCGTGGGACTGGTGTGAGCAACAGAAACAATTTATCTTTTATCGCAATGCTTTTTGAAATGAGACTACCATAAGACCTCCCGCCACACACACAATGCAAACGCAGACTTGGAGGAGATTTCTTCTTATGATAGTCAAAGATGCTTGATATGCATTAAAAAGAAACATTTGATATTACTATCAGTGCATAGTGTAGGAAAACATTTCGAAAGTAGAATATAAATCTTAGCCAGCATAGGTACCATTATATTATGCCTACTATAGCTACCTCCTGAGGAAGCAAGTTCTACAACTAAAACCGTACAAGATCGTATTGTTTCTTTGGATTTCCAACAAATGGTCAGGCCAAGAAACTTCCCATTGCCATATGAGAACGCCTCTGGAAGGACGTCCCCGAGAACCAAACCGGATCTCTGCCAACACAAGGCCGGGTCACCCCTAACTGGGTAACTACGGACACGAGTATGCCATCCCCCGGTCCTTTAGGACCTTTATCCGAGCACTCGTAATCAACATCACACCATAATAATAAGTTTTTCAACATGAGTAAGCATCTAGGCTCCATACCATGATACCACCCTTTTCCAGAAGGAAATGCACATAACCTAAAGGGAGCTACCCCTCATAACCTTGCTGCATCTTTCCTGTTTTGACCATTCCGGGGTGTGAGGCTCGAAGAAGTCTCGTCCACAAAAACACACTTTATACAAAAGCCGTGCTTTGGGTCACCAAATGATCATAGAAATGATCACAAAGATAAACGATCAGACAAATGATCCTATCACAAATGATCAACACAATGATCATTTCACAGCAACACTCAGCATGTCACATTACCAAATTGGGAATATATCGCCGATAACCTTCAACTACATAACCTCTGAGCTCGTAGGTGTTAAGCTAAGAGAATAAATTCTCCGCCACCAACAGAAATATATTTGAAAGAAATCAGCTTTATATCTCAATTGTAATGTCAGACATACAACCCATACAAGTCTGTTCCGGGCTCAAACAGAACCGAAGGCACTTACAAAGAAGTCCTTGCAATCCGGATATTCACTAATCACGTTCGGACTTCCCATCACATATGGAGTCTCTATACCGGGGACCAGTCGATGCAAAGACATTCGACGAGTTGTCCTTTCGCTTTCAAAAATATCCGGTCTTCAACACCGGTCTTCAAATGTTATCCATAACGACATATCACATATTCGGAATGGGATATATGACACAAAGGTCCTCTCCCGGCTAATCCGAACAGTGAGCGCAATATTTACAAGAAATATATGGATATTGGGATTTCAATTAAGTCACAACTTAAAACCCAAAACTTTCTTTCAAACGGTTTAAATCAATTACCATTTCTAATCTTTTAAACAAAAGATTTATTTCACAAAGTTCCATTTACGGAATTCAAAACAATTTCTATTCCATTTGGATTAACTCGTTAAATCTTTATATCAAAGATTTAACTCATAGCTTTCAAAATTCGATTAACTTGTTGAATTTTTAAATCCAGATTCAACTTATGGCTTTCAAATCGTTTTCATAACTTGGAAATTATCTTCATTCTCAAACTTGAAATTCTTTTTAACACAAATTGGACATTCATTTCTTATGTGAAAGCTTTTATTATTTGAAAACAAACAGTTTTCGTTTCATAAAAATCCAATTATATTTACACGAGTTAAAGCCCTTGAATTCTATTCACATCCCAAATCAATATTTTCAAAATAGTTTAACCCATATATAACTCGTATAACATCTTTAATCCCTAGTTTCAAATCATAGAATTTAGTTTCACATTTTGAATTTAAGTTCAAATCAAATTATTCAACTTCATATTTTATCGAGTAATTCAAAATGAATTTCATCTATGAAATTCCATTTCAAAAGCTTTTCACTTTAAACCCAATCCATTTCCAAAACATTTGAATTCAAATATTCAAATTTAAAACTATTTCAAAAATCTGTGACTTAATCGATTTCCTCGTGAAATTCATATTGGTGTGTGTATAAGTGTGGTCCAGGGATTTTACACAGTAGTGCAATATCATACAATCATCACAGATCAGAATACATAAATATAGTTGATAAGCGGTATTAACTATAACGCTTATCGTTTATTCACAGATCACAGATATATATCACAAATAAGTAAATTACAGATCACAACATAAATCAGGATGTATCACAAAGCATCACAAATCAGGGATATCAAACAATTCAACGATTAATAGAATTCAAACATCCATATGTAAGCTTAATTAATTATCTGATTAATTTAAATCAGATAAGCCATCAATCATGGTTAATTATCATTAATCGATCCCAAATAATTTGATTAAAGATCTTTAACTCATTTATAAGTCAAATTAAATCAACTTTAAATTTATTGAAAAATTAACCTTTAGTTATTCAATTATCCTTCAATTAATCACTAACCATTCATTAGAAATCTTTATTTAACCATCTTGAAATTAATTATCATCAACAATTATTAATTTCAAATAAATTAGACACTAATTTATTAATTTACCAATTTATTAATCACAAAGTGATAAACCCCTAATGAACTATAATTAAGAATTTAATTAACCAATTTTTACTTACCATTATAAAGAAATCATTCTTAATAACTTTTAAACAATTAATTTATAATAAAAATTATATTAATTATCATTTAAAACAAAACTTCTTTAAACTTTGTAATCAAATTGTCACTAAATTGAGACTTTAATGTTAATTAACTTTAACACTTAACTTAGGTTAACTACTTAATTAAAACATTAATTGATATTTTTAAAACATCCTTACGTATTTATTTAATTTGAAATAAATTCATAACTCAAAAATAATTGAACATTTATTTACTTTGTTATCACTGAAATTTGTTTAACATTATTAACTTTTAAATTTTGTTGGGCATAACCCTTAATTCCTTATTTAATTTACCCAACTCATTAATAAATTAAATAAATAAATTATTCATTTTAATTAACTTAAGACAAATCTCTTTCTTATTAGTGATTTATTATCACTTATAAATATGTTGACAATTCATATTCAATTTACTTTTAAATTCATTTCAAATTTAATTAATTAAAACGAATAACCCTTTTTAGAATACACTTAAGTATTTAACGTTTTACAGTTATTAAACAAATTTAAATTTTTAAACTTTGTTTCCAAACTAAGTTTCAAACCAAACTTAAATACATATTTAAAACTTAAATTTATAAGTTCAGTTCAAAACTTGCTTTAGCCTTGCTCAAATCTTTCTTTTACAAATCAAGTTCAAATATTAACTTCAATTTCCTTTTCAAATCTACTTAGTTTATTATGTAATTTCAAGTTATTAAACTTTATTTATTTTCAACTAAGTTTCAACTGGACTTGGATTTATATTTAACTTTGATTCAAAACTTATTTTAAACTTTGTCTGATCATTCAAATTCAGTTTTAAGTTTTGAAAACAATAAAAAAGGTTTCTGTTTAAACCTGGAAAACACTCATACCCGAGCCACTCAAAAATTTGCTTCGAGTCTTTATCATGTTCTCACGCACACGACCCCGAGACAATCAAACAAAACTTCGAGTTGTACCCGAGAATATCTCCTCTTCTTTAACGTGATGACCACCAGATACGCCAATGCCCACGTGCACATGCACAGAGCCACCACCACCCTCCGTCCATTGCCGCTAGGTCGAACAAGTCACCGACCCACCTCAGCTCCGCTCACAGCCCTCCAACTCCGGCCAGTTCAACTCGAACACGAATTCAAGTGGAATTTGAAACCTGTAAATTTCGAAAGCAAACAATGCTCGGACCTGTCAACACGTCGCGCTCGATGCTCCGACCACTGTGCGCCACCAAACTCCGGCCGTAGCTTCATCGACGTCTGCTCCACCATTCCCCCAACCCACGGCGAACTCGGTCGCCTGAGGACGATGCACGAATCGAAACTCCCATCACGCTTAAAACTAGGTTTAAGAAAAAGAATCGCTTGCCGCCGCTGCCACGAGCAACTGCTGACCCTCTCACCATTTTTCTCTAACACCCCGTAGCCTCCTCTATCGCCACTAGAAACCCCGAACCCCCTAACGTCTCCGACCATTGGAAATCGCCCAAAATCCCATTTTCGTTCAAAGTTGAACTGTGTTTTAACCCTTCATCTAAAAATCAAAATTTTTACTTTAAAAATCATATTTTCTTATAAGAATTCAGTTTGTAACCCTGAATTCAAGAATTAAGAAGTTCGAAATTTGACAAATTTAAAGTCTTGGTCTATTCTTTTAATTTTCAAAGATAATACTAGGTTGTTTTGGACTTGAATAAAAATTTAATCTTAAGCATATGCTATAACAAGCAATCTTTGTTTTAATACTATGTCAAAACATTGGGTAAATCAAGTGGAAATGATTTTTGAACTCAAATCTTATGTTCAGAATAGTAGACAGAGGACAATTTCATCATCACCCTGTACAGAACTTCCAACATTCAAGACAAATAGAGAATTCATATAAATATAAATACCAACCTACATATTCACAACATATATATATATATATATATATATATATATATATATATATACAACTAATCTTTTTTTTCCAAATTGGTTTAAAGTAGTGTTACTTACCGGTTCGAAAAAGAACAGAGGAAAACATAGCATACATGACAAAACATACAGACATGCAAGCATTATCTCAACATAATTTCAAGCATGATCACATATATAAAGCGGACACTATGGAAAGTTTGCTCATAAACAAAACAAACAGATTGGGGGGAAAGATTTTGCTCACTTGGATGTTTTTGGAAGAAGAACAGAGAATAAATTTTGAGCCTGCACACATTTTTTTCTTTAACTTTGATTTTTGTTTTGCTGGGTTGCTTATTGATGTTGAATGTTTTACTTAAGTTTTAAATGAAGCTCCCTCACCACAGACCTGAACTTGCATGCTTGATCTAGATGATTTGGATTTTAAATCATTGCATTTGATTATTATTTTTTTTGTTTAAGTTTTTAAACAATGCTTGCTTCAGTTTTCTTAACTTCAAATAAATGAGACTGAGATGGTATAAGTCTTGATATATCTAAGAAAAAGAATGCACAGGGATATCACTTTGTTTGTACAATAGGCATGGGTGAATATGCTTGCTTGTACTTGGTTATGCATGTTAATGCATTTGTTTACTTCAGCCTTACTTCGGCTGAGATGAAAAATTTGTGCTAGGATATTTTACAGTGTACTAAGGATCTTGGTATTTCTTTGTTTATGTTTTATTTTGTACTTATATTTATTTGTTTGAAAACTTTATTTGCATTGCATAGCTTGTTTTTATTTGGTGGCTGCAGCTTTATTTTGTTTGCCTGCATATCTATGTCTTTGTTTGTTATTTTTACTTTGTTTTGTTTCTTATTTTGTTTATTCATACTTTATCAATTTGTTTCAGCTGGTAATACTATATTGTGCTAGTATCTATTTTTTTTATCTATTTGTTTGTATTATTTTGTATTGCATACTTTTGTTTATGTAAGGTTGTGATGAATATTGTTTTGACATATATATTGTTTTCTTTTGTCTTTCTATTTATTACTCGAATATATTTTCTTAACTTTGGCCTTATTACTTTAGAATATAAATACATTTCTACTTTCATTAAATATATTACTTATCATCTTGTATATTTGTTTCTATTCTTACATGACTACTTATTTCTATTTATTTTTAAAACTATTTATTTAAGATTTTATTTCAAATCCAATATATACATATATATATTCACATATATGCTAATTGTCAAATCCATATGACTTTATATATTTTCTAGTCGAATCGGGGAAACTCGCTTCCATTTAAATCAATTTATCTTACAATTTTATTCAAAAAATTCATTTAATTATCAATTTAAATTAAATTAAAATCTAGGGTCGTTACAAAAATTTCGTCCTCGAAATTCGCAGGCACGAAAACAACACAGAGATAGACTCAATCTCTACAATTTCTCAAATACAAGATATGGATTCCAAATTCAAGTCGGAATATCTCAAAATATATACCAATTTTACCCTCTTCGGACTTCAACCAACCCAAGAAATTACAACAGAATTTCAAAATTCGGTTTTAAACGAAATCATTTTATCGATACAATTCGATTTAGCTTCATCTTTTATTAATCAATTTTTAACTCAATTTAAAATTTCCAATTTATTCAAAATTCCTAATTTCAAATTTTCGAATTCATATTCATTAAAGTTTAAATCAAAAAAAAAAACTGATGAAATACGAAGAAAGAATTTCTATAACGATTCGTAGGGCATCCTCGCACCGAAACTTCTTTCTGGAGCTGTCACAAAGAAATCAAAAGAATTTAGAAACGAATCAAAGAAAATTTGATAGAGAAAGATTGTTTCCACTGTTGTTACGGAGTATCGACCAATTATAGTCGTATTCCCCTGTCTCCTATCTCGTCCTCTTCTTGCACTCATACTCACTATCAGTGGATAGCAAGAGAATTTACTGAGGCATTCAAACAGATATCTTAGGGATATACTCATTCTAGGGTATATTTCACCCTATCTCTAATGAGCTACCTAACGTGTTATAATCCTGAGCTAAAGTTCAACCTTAGCTCTGATACCAAATGTGACGAGACGAATTTTGCCCGCTCGAAAATCGACATCCATACTTCAAATCGTATTCGAATGCCATAGATTCGACCGTTCAAATCCGATTCGCCGGAGCTTATAACAACATTAAGTAAATAACACAGCGGAATAAAAAAATAATACATTGATATACAGCTTTGATACAATATCTGATACAACAGATGATCCAAAAGATATCAATATATATCAGAGATATGATACAATAAATAGCAGCAGAAAAGAAAATAGATGACATCTAGCAGCGGAACAATATAACTCTAAGATAGTATTCAAAAGAGAACTCCGAGAACTGCAACTTCATTTCGAAGAACCAACCCAGCAATAGCTCGAACTCCCAATAATGATGCACAAAGATAAGCAAGTGCGGTGTGATCCAAAGACTGAACTAGCTCCAGATAACCTACTAATCTGACTATCTGAAAAACCCAACTCTAGACTGCTCGTGTAGAAAATAATGAGCACCCAAAGTTTAGGAAAGAAACAATAAACTCTGGATCAGTCGTGGGACTGGTGTGAGCAACAAAAACAGTTTATCTTTTAAAACATTCAAAGAAATATTTTAAAGTTAATTCGCAATGCTTTTTGAAATGAGACTACCATAAGACCTCCCGCCACACACACAATGCAAACGCAGACTTGGAGGAGATTTCTTCTTATGATAGTCAAAGATGCTTGATACGCATTAAAAAGAAACATTTGATATTATTATTAGTGCATAGTGTAGGAAAACATTTCGAAAGTAGAATATAAATCTTAGCCAGCATAGGTACCATTATATTATGCCTACTATAGCTACCTCCTGAGGAAGCAGGTTCTACAACTAAAACCGTACAAGATTGTATTGTTTCTTTGGATTTCCAACAAATGGTCAGGCCAAGGAACTTCCCATTGCCACATGAGAACGCCTCTGGAAGGACGTCTCCGAGAACCAAACCGGATCTCTGCCAACACAAGGCCGGGTTACCCCTAACTAGGTAACTACTGACATGAGTATGCCATCCCCCGGTCCTTTAGGACCTTTATCCGAGCGCTCGTAATCAACATCACACCATAATAATAAGTGTTTCAACATGAGTAAGCATCTGGGCTCCATACCATGATACCACCCTTTTCCAGAAGGAAATGCACATACCCTAAAGGGAGCTACCCCTCATAACCTTGCTGCATCTTTCCTATTTTGACCATTCCGGGGTGTGAGGCTCGACGAAGTCTCGTCCACAAAAACACACTTTATACAAAAGCCGTGCTTTGGGTCAACAAATGATCATAGAAATGATCACAAAGATAAACGATCAAACAAATGATCCGATCACAAATGATCAACACAATGATCATTTCACAGCAACACTCAGCATGTCACATTACCAAATTGGGAATATATCGCCGATAACCTTCAACTACATAACCTCTGAGCTCGTACGTCTCAGAGAAGGGTGTTAAGCTAAGAGAATAAATTCTCCGCCACCAACAGAAATATATTTGAAAGAAATCAGCTTTATATCTCAATTGTAATGTCAGACATACAACCCATACAAGTCTGTTCCGGGCTCGAACAGAACCGAAGGCACTTACAAAGAAGTCCTTGCAATCCGGATATTCACTAATCACGTTCGGACTTCCCATCACATATGGAGTCTCTATACCGGGGACCAGTCGATGCAAAGACATTCGACGAGTTGTCCTTTCGCTTTCAAAAATATCCGGTCTTCAACACCGGTCTTCAAATGCTATCCATAACGACATATCACATATTCGGAATGGGATATATGACACAAAGGTCTTCTCCCGGCTAATCCGAACAGTGAGCGCAATATTTACAAGAAATATATGGATATTGGGATTTCAATTAAGTCACAACTTAAAACCCAAAACTTTTTTTCAAACGGTTTAAATCAATTACCATTTCTAATCTTTTAAACAAAAGATTTATTTCACAAAGTTCCATTTACGGATTTCAAAACAATTTCTATTCCATTTGGATTAACTCGTTAAATCTTTATATCAAAGATTTAACACATAGCTTTCAAAATTCGATTAACTTGTTGAATTTTTAAATCCAGATTCAACTTATAGCTTTCAAATCGTTTTCATAACTTGGAAATTATCTTCATTCTCAAACTTGAAATTCTTTTTAACACAAATTGGACATTCATTTCTTATGTGAAAGCTTTTATTATTTGAAAACAAACAGTTTTCGTTTCAGAAAAATCCAATTATATTTACACGAGTTAAAGCCCTTGAATTCTATTCACATCCCAAATCAATATTTTCAAAATAGTTTAACCCATATATAACTCGTATAACATCTTTAATCCCTAGTTTCAAATCATAGAATTTAGTTTCACATTTTGAATTTAAGTTCAAATCAAATTATTCAACTTCATATTTTATCGAGTAATTCAAAATGAATTTCATCTATGAAATTCCATTTCAAAAGCTTTTCACTTTAAACCCAATCCATTTCCAAAACATTTGAATTCAAATATTCAAATTTAAAACTATTTCAAAAATCTGTGACTTAATCGATTTCCTCGTGAAATCCATATTGGTGTGTGTATAAGTGTGGTCCAGGGATTTTACACAGTAGTGCAATATCATACAATCATCACAGATCAGAATACATAAATATAGTTGATAAGCGGTATTAACTATAACGCTTATCGTTTATTCACAGATCACAAATATATATCACAAATAAGTAAATTACAGATCACAACATAAATCAGGATGTATCACAAAGCATCACAAATCAGGGATATCGAACAATTCAACGATTAATAGAATTCAAACATCCATATGTAAGCTTAATTAATTATCTGATTAATTTAAATCAGATAAGTCATCAATCATGGTTAATTATCATTAATCGATCCCAAATAATTTGATTAAAGATCTTTAAGTCATTTATAAGTCAAATTAAATCAACTTTAAATTTATTGAAAAATTAACCTTTAGTTATTCGATTATCCTTCAATTAATCACTAACCATTCATTAGAAATCTTTAATTAACCATCTTGAAATTAATTATCATCAACAATTATTAATTTCAAATAAATTAGACACTAATTTATTAATTTACCAATTTATTAGTCACAAAGTGATAAACCCCTAATGAACTATAATTAAAAATTTAATTAACCAATTTTTACTTACCATTATAAAGAAATCATTCTTAATAACTTTTAAACAATTAATTTATAATAAAAATTATCTTAATTATCATTTAAAACAAAACTTCTTTAAACTTTGAAATCAAATTGTCACTAAATTGAGACTTTAATGTTAATTAACTTTAACACTTAACTTAGGTTAACTACTTAATTAAAATATTAATTGATATTTTTAAAACATCCTTACGTATTTATTTAATTTGAAATAAATTCATAACTCAAAAATAATCGAACATTTATTTACTTTGTTATCACTGAAATTTGTTTAACATTATTAACTTTTAAATTTTGTTGGGCTTAACCCTTAATTCCTTATTTAATTTACCCAACTCATTAATAAATTAAATAAATAAATTATTCATTTTAATTAACTTAAGACAAATCTCTTTCTTATTAGTGATTTATTATCACTTATAAATATATTGACAATTCATATTCAATTTACTTTTAAATTCATTTCAAATTTAATTAATTAAAACGAATAACCCTTTTTAGAATACACTTAAGTATTTAACGTTTTCCAGTTATTAAACAAATTTAAATTTTTAAACTTTGTTTCCAAACTAAGTTTCAAACCAAACTTAAATACATATTTAAAACTTAAATTTATAAGTTCAGTTCAAAACTTGCTTTAGCCTTGCTCAAATCTTTCTTTTACAAATCAAGTTCAAATATTAACTTCAATTTCCTTTTCAAATCTACTTAGTTTATTATGTAATTTCAAGTTATTAAACTTTATTTATTTTCAACTAAGTTTCAACTGGACTTGGATTTATATTTAACTTTGATTCAAAACTTATTTTAAACTTTGTCTGATCATTCAAATTCAGTTTTAAGTTTTCAAAACAATAAAACAGGTTTCTGTTTAAACCTGGAAAACACTCATACCCGAGCCACTCAAAAATTTGCTTTGAGTCTTTATCATGTTCTCACGCACACGACCCCGAGACAATCAAACAAAACTTCGAGTTGTACCCGAGAATATCTCCTCTTCTTTAACGTGATGACCACCAGATACGCCAATGCCCACGTGCACATGCACAGAGCCACCACCACCCTCCGTCCATTGCCGCTAGGTCGAACAAGTCACCGACCCACCTCAGCTCCGCTCACAGCCCTCCAACTCAGGCCAGTTCAACTCGAACACGAATTCAAGTGGAATTCGAAACCTGGAAATTTCGAAAGCAAACAATGCTCGGACCTGTCAACACGTCGCGCTCGATGCTCCGACCACCGTGCGCCACCAAACTCCGGCCGTAGCTTCATCGACGTCTGCTCCACCATTCCCCCAACCCTCGGCGAACTCGGTCGCCTGAGGACGATGCACGAATCGAAACTCCCATCACGCTTAAAACTAGGTTTAAGAAAAAGAATCGCTTGCCGCCGCTGCCACGAGCAACTGCTGACCCTCTCACCATTTTTCTCTAACACCCCGTAGCCTCCTCTATCGCCACTAGAAACCCCGAACCCCCTAACGTCTCCGACCATTGGAAATCGCCCAAAATCCCATTTTCGTTCAAAGTTGAACTGTGTTTTAACCCTTCATCTAAAAATCAAAATTTTTACTTTAAAAATCATATTTTCTTATAAGAATTCAGTTTGTAACCCTGAATTCAAGAATTAAGAAGTTCGAAATTTGACAAATTTAAAGTCTTGGTCTATTCTTTTAATTTTCAAAGATAATACTAGGTTGTTTTGGACTTGAATAAAAATTTAATCTTAAGCATATGCTATAACAAGCAATCTTTGTTTTAATACTATGTCAAAACATTGGGTAAATCAAGTGGAAATGATTTTTGAACTCAAATCTTATGTTCAGAATAGTAGACAGAGGACAATTTCATCATCACCCTGTACAGAACTTCCAACATTCAAGACAAATAGAGAATTCATATAAATATAAATACCAACCTACATATTCACAACATATATATATATATATATATATACACACACACACACAACTAATCCTTTTTTTTCCAAATTGGTTTAAAGTAGTGTTACTTACCAGTTCGAAAAAGAACAGAGGAAAACATAGCATACATGACAAAACATATAGACATGCAAGCATTATCTCAACATAATTTCAAGCATGATCACATATATAAAGCGGACACTATGGAAAGTTTGCTCATAAAAAAAACAAACAGATTGGGGGGAAAGATTTTGCTCACCTGGATGTTTTTGGAAGAAGAGAATAAATTTTCAGCCTGCACACATTTTTTTCTTTAACTTTGATTTTTGTTTTGCTGGGTTGCTTGTTGATGTTGAATGTTTTACTTAAGTTTTAAATGAAGCTCCCTCACCACAGACCTGAACTTGCATGCTTGATCTAGATGATTTGGATTTTAAATCATTGCATTTGATTATTATTTTTTTTGTTTAAGTTTTTAAACAATGCTTGCTTCAGTTTTCTTAACTTCGAATAAATGAGACTGAGATGGTATAAGTCTTGATATATCTAAGAAAAAGAATGCACAGGGGTATCACTTTGTTTGTACAATAGGCATGGGTGAATATGCTTGCTTGTACTTGGTTATGCATGTTAATGCATTTGTTTACTTCAGCCTTACTTCGGCTGAGATGAAAAATGTGTGCTAGGATATTTTAAGTGTACTAAGGATCTTGTATTTCTTTGTTTATGTTTTATTTTTTACTTATATTTATTTGTTTGAAAACTTTATTTGCATTGCCTAGCTTGTTTTTATTTGGTGGCTGCAGCTTTATTTTGTTTGCCTGCATATCTATGTCTTTGTTTGTTATTTTTACTTTGTTTTGTTTCTTATTTTGTTTATTCATACTTTATCAATTTGTTTCAGCTGATAATACTATATTGTGCTAGTATCTATTTTTTTATCTATTTGTTTGTATTATTTTGTATTGCATACTTTTGTTTATGTAAGGTTGTGATGAATATTGTTTTGACATATATATTGTTTTCTTTTGTCTTTCTATTTATTACTCGAATATATTTTCTTAACTTTGGCCTTATTACTTTAGAATATAAATACATTTCTACTTTCATTAAATATATCACTTATCATCTTGTATATTTGTTTCTATTCTTACATGACTACTTATTTCTATTTATTTTTAAAACTATTTATTTAAGATTTTATTTCAAATCCAATATATACATATATATATTCACATATATGCTAATTGTCAAATCCATATGACTTTATATATTTTCTAGTCGAATCGGGGAAACTCGCTTCCATTTAAATCAATTTATCTTACAATTTTATTCAAAAAATTCATTTAATTATCAATTTAAATTAAATTAAAATCTAGGGTCGTTACATCCTTGCACCTTATGATCTTGATATTCTTTATACCCCCGGTAAGGGTAATCGTGTCGCCGATGCTCTTAGCCGTAAACAACAAGCAGTTGTTTCTATAATGATATCCGAATGGAACGATCTCGAGATTTTATCCACTTGTGAGATTTGAGAGCGCGTATCCGATTTGTGCTCATCACTTGTTTTATGTAGCCTTGAGGCTCATCCTTCTCTTTTAGACTGCATTCTTGAAGCTCAATGGCTAGATTCTGAATTGGCTCTTCTTGGCAAAAATGTTAAGGATACAATTGATATTGAAGGTTTGAAAGACTTTGATATTGATTCTCGTGGCGGCATTCGAAAATTTGGTAGACTTATCGTACCAAATATTGGTGATCTTCGTAAAGATATTTTAGAAGATTCCCATCGTTCTAAATTCACCATTCATCCTGGTAGTAGTAAAATGTACGCTGATATGAAGCGACTTTATTATTGGAAGGGAATGAAATCTGATATTGCTAACTTTCTTAAGTGTTGCATGACTTGCCAACTTGTCAAGGCCGAACATCAAAGGCCTGGTGGGCTATTGCAACCTTTAGAAATTCCAATTTGGAAGTGGGACCAGATTTCCATGGATTTTATAGATGGCCTTCCCCGTTCTCGTTCGGGTCATGATAGCTTATGGGTGATCGTTGATAGACTTACTAAATCCGCCCATTTTATTCCCGTTCGGTCTAACCGAACCGTTCCTCTTTTGGCCAAACTCTTTATCAAAGAAATTGTTAAATTGCATGGAGTTCCTACTTCTATTGTTAGCGATCGAGATCCATTGTTTACTAGTGGATTTTGGAAGAGTCTTCAAAAAGCTTTAGGAACGAAGCTTAATTTTAGCACTGCTTATCACCCCCAGTCCGATGGACAAACCGAGCGTGTGAATCAAACTCTTGAAGATCTTCTTCGAGCATGTGTGCTCGATTTTGGTGGAAGTTGGGAAGATCATATGTAACGACCCAAAAATTTCGTTAACTAAATTTGTCATATTTTCCATAATTTTTAATAAAATGAATGTTAGGAATTTGGTGTTGCCATTTGTTCTTATTAAAAGTTAACAATTTAAAATGAGATTTCCAATTCAATAAAATAATGTAATTTTTGTGGTTTAATATTTGAATGGAATATGTGAAAACAAGAGTAATTATGGAATAATATGTTATTTATTTAGAGTATTGAATAAAAAAAATTGTAAGCCAATTTTAATTAATGGTAATAATGCGATATAAGCTAATAAATTTGATCTCAATGTGATAACCATTTAATGAAGGTAATGAAACAGGATTTAGAAAAATGTATACTAGGTATAAATCAAATAGAAGGAAACAAACGTATATATCGAATTGATTTATGAATAAATACTTTGGATAGTAATTGAATGTACAGTAATGGTAATTTAAAACCTATTTATAGTAAGACTGCATAAGATTCAGTAAATTAAGTGGTGGAAAGATTTTTCCTAGATATACTTTGAAGATGTGAAATTAAAGGTGAATATTAAAATTGGTTAATGTAAAATAACATTGATTAACCGTAAATGGGAATAAATTTGAAAAATAAAAATTTACGTTAATACAAGTGGATCAATTATAAACTTAAATGAAACATTCCAATTTAATAAGAGGTATTCGAATGTTATGTTTTATTTAAAGGTAATAATTGGATTTAATTGGAATTTGTGTATGTTGGATTTTATAGGAAAGGAGTATACAAAAGAAACTGTGAATAGTAGAGTAGCAACTGAAAAGGAAGAAATTAATAGTAATAAATGCCAACATTGAATTGTAATAAATATAATTAATATTACAAGTGGGTGAACGTAAAGATAAGGATTAAGAGTATTGGAATAGGTATACTAGAATAACTATAAAGTGTAAATGTACGTATTTATAGCAACATGAATTATTGAAGGAAAATAATTGGCAAACGGGGTTTGGGCTAACGAAATGTTATTGATTGTTTTGAAACCTTATTTATTATGGGAAATTAATTTAGCATAAGCAAAACCAATGCAAATATCTAATTTATCAGTAAAGTAATAATAAATAGTAATCAATGCAAATTTAGGTAACAATAGAATGTGAAATTTGGGGGATAGATGCAAAGTATATATGAGTTGCTAAAAGTATGCATATTAAGTGCAAATTTAATAAATCAATGTCCTATAGAGGTTGGAGTATGGTTAGTAATAAAAGCTTTTAAAGGAAAAACCTTTAATTTATAAATGAAAATCAATGCATTAAATTAGGTGTAACTGAATGCATGTAAATAATTTTGTAAGAATAAGTTATAAACAATTTATTTGTGCATACCCGATTTAATTGAAATAACAGAAAAGACAAGAACTTGATTTGCCTAGGTATATATATATTGATAAACTATAACTAAATAGAAAGATTGGTAGTAAATAGGATATAAGAAGACAAAGGCAACTAGTAAATTAATAAATGAATTCATAATAATAAGTAGTAATTAATGCATATATATTTGGCATTAGTGATAATTACAAAACTTTAACCATTTATCTAATTTATTTAATTAAATCTAAATCTATGGCAACATTGTTGTAATGATGGTTGTAAGTGAATTTGAATGTAAAAGGGTAACAATTATTTAGGTTAACCATTTTGAGTATGTTAAGTTAAGAATGGCAATCGATTGAAATAAATCTAAATTAATTATTTTGTTTTGGTTAATGTGTTCTAGTTAATAAAGGGGAGTTTATAAGAAATGAAGCATGCACTAATGACATGTGTTATAATTCAAATGTTATTTATACCCATAAAATGTCTATTTACTGAATAGAAAGATTTTAAATCAATAAGCGAATTTATTGAGGTTCCAATTTATAATTTATAACATTTAATGTAGACTCAATTACAAAATTGACTTAAATCGTGCAGTTAGTGTAGATTTGTTTTGTAATTGGAGTAGTTAATCCTATAAGATGAAGTTAATGCTAATTCTATTTATAATTGGACCATTTGTTGATATAGATTATAGAAAGCAAGATGTATAAATTTAATTGAAGTATCAACACTCAACAATTGTAATTATTGAAAATTTAAAATGGAAGTTGAGGATAATAAGGTGAAACCATGAACAAATGTTAATGCATCCTTATTACTGGTAAAAGATGAGTATATAAAAGTTTGAAAATCAAAAATAGGTTTTTGAAAACTTAATTTATAGTTTCTAAATATAAGGAAGTGGAGAAATTAACACAGCAATGGATAGACTTATCAGCTTTTAATTTACATCTAAATTTGTTTAGATCAATTTGGAAATTAATAAAATTTTGGATATATTTTGAAACGTAAACAAAACGTCTAGATTTACATTTGTATATACGTTAAAATAAAATGTAAATGATAAGGAATTTATTTATTTCCTAAATCCGTAACGTGTATAATTAATATTATTTATCTTTTGGGACCACTTCCGTTTGCATGTTAAAATTTGTGCACACATATTCTTGTGCGATCTATCTATAAATAGACGATCAAAAAAACCCTAGCCTCCATCTTCTATCATTTGTCTGTACGTTCTTTTCTTCAACTCCTTCTCCTCCTCAAATGGATGCAAGCCTATATCTATTTCTATTCAAATTTCAAATGAAAATTCAAACATCTCAGAAAAATTCCAAAAAAAAAAATATGTTGTAGATTTCATCCATACGAATCTACACGCAGTCTCTGTTTTCGAAATCGATACTCGAGTCAGCGGCAAATCGCGGTTAAAATCAGGAAATTCGAAACCTAAGTCAATTTGGGAATTTTGATTTGGAGCGACTATTTGCAAATTGGTTTCTGGGTATTGGAGAGCTCGGCTAGGGAAGTCGTAATGATGGAGGCGCGTCACCATCTGGTGGCCTGGGGCGGTCTAAAGGCACGGTCAAAGATGGGGAGGGCGTGCGTTGAAATGGGGTCATTCCCTGGACGAGCATACGTGAGTTTAGAAGAAGCTTTATGACGTGGCAAGCTTTAATTAGGTTGTTGTTTAATTTTGTTTTATTTAATTTTTGTTTCAAATCATTAAAATTGAACAACTTTTTCATACGTTACCTGTTTCGCGCGAAATTTCTTTAGTTAGGATCGTTATTAAATTCCGGATCTGATGACGCTGGTTTGGACAGATTTGGAGACTGTTGGATTTTTGAGTTTAAATTGAATTTAAATTCGATTTAAATTCAAAAAGTGAGTGTTTTAACTCACTTACAACTTCTAAAAGTTTTTATGTTTGTTAAATTTATTTTAGATATGAGTAGAAATTTATTTATAATTGTTTGGCATGTCTTATTCAGCATATCGGTTAATTCGCATTTATTTAATTTAACTGACAATTTAATTCATTTATTGCATATTAATTGACAGTTAGAATTTATTTATTTGCATATAAACTACTAGTTAAACAGTTATAAATTTAATTGAATATAAAATGTTAGTTAATAATTGTCAATTATTTCTTGTTATATTGTATATATATTGATGGTTGTTAAACTGATGATGTTTGAAATATTTGATTGATGATGGGTGAATGGATGTTTTATTGTATATCATTAAACTACAAGTTATCATGCATTTTTCATTTCATTCGGGATTGTGGTTTGAAATGATATACAACTGCAAATTTTATTTTTAAATTGCGGATTGAAATGATAAATATCCGTATCACTTGACCATAGGATAGAAAATTTTATACAGGCACCGTGGTCTATATATAAATTATTTTAAAGTGATTTCTATGGTTTGGATGGGATACAGTTTATAAAAATTTTTAATTTTGATATTTTATAAATGTTATTCTTCTATATATATACATATGAAGTTAAAAATTTTGAATTTAAGCTGTGTATAAATCTATTAAATAAAAATGGGAAAATTGAGAAATGGAATTTGATAATTCATATTATATGTTTAAGTTTGGAAAATTTTAAGGTATGATATTTATAACTGGATTTTTCCAAGATAAATTTAAAATGAATATTCTAGTATAATTTAATTGAAGAAAATATTTAATTGCAAGAAATTGGAGTTTTATTTATGGATTTTTATGTAAATATTCAAGACTAAATAATTGGACATTGTATTTGGTTGAAGGAATAAATTCCAACTTTAGTTTTGAAATATTAATACTCCAAATGGATATATATATATATATATATATATATATATATAGAAATTGAAGTGGTTTTGGAACTTGAAAGTGATATTTAAATTTTGGTTTAGACTTTAAATAAAGAAATATATTTGTAAAGCCATGGAAATTATTTTCTTTACAAAGTAACCTTAAAGTCAAACCATTTATTTTATATACCGTTGAATATCCAAACCATTCAAGTTTTAGAAGTTATGGTTTTAAAATATATGAATTTCGAAATATTATGCTTTGAAAGTATAAGTCAAATATTTGGTTTCCAGATATTTTAAATTTTAAAGCAGTATGATTTTGGAAAGAAATATATTTGGATAAAATGATATCATATTGTTTTGGGTTTTAAGATGATATCGTATTCATAGTTTTGAAATGGAATTTTTATTCTGGTTTTAAAGTATAAACTATTTTAAATGACCGCAGTGTTATAATAACGATTGGTTGGCAAAGAGACCGGGATCGGATATGGACATACTCTCTGTCGATACCGAAAACCATTTTGACTAACCGTGTACGCGGTGGAGATTCCAGAATGAAGTAGGTTGGTGGCGGCGTTTCCTGTAAGGTAAATACGTGGACCCGACTCCCGTGAGTTGGCATAAGGTGGCTAAAACAGGAGCGATTCTCGGGCCAATGAGGTCATTCCTCTGATCGGACACTCCTCTTCGATATTATACTTTGACTTTGGATTGATTCAGTGGCCACTTTTATTTTTGATTTTTGGGGAGTTTGTTCGAGGTGGGCGGCAGCTGCGCGCTGCGCGTTTCCACCAGCCTGGATAGCAATTGGTATATCTACCCTGGCATTGCCTAGTTGTGCCGTGTCACCTACCATACCGAGCCTTTACTACGAGTTTTGTTTTGTACCATACCTATGGAGTGCCCTCTGACGACGCCCATTACGGGGGAGATTACGGTACTGTATAGACTATGGGTATATATTCCGTGTTAAGGGCTATATGGGTAACCCCTTAACGCTATTAAAAAGTAAGTTTATTTTATAAATAGACATTATTATAATAGCGCAATATACTACATAGTAAATAGTTTAACGGAACCTTAGGAGATGTAAATCCCGAGCATCTCTTGAGTTACTGTACTCATATTTATTTCTGTTAATTTTACTCACATAAGATCTTTTAGTTCTGACTCGAGTGTTTTTGTCTTTTCAAATTCGCTCGGGTCAGTCCGAGCATTTCAGGATTTGAGGATTTAGCTCTGGAGGACGAAGACAAAGATTTGTATTACTAGTATCTACTATATTATTTCACTACACCATTTAATTCCGCTGCATTGATAGTATTGGTATGGGTAACTCTGATATTCATTGTACAAGTAAAATAAATTATTTTGTAAAACAGTTTCATGAACTGTATATTTGATTATTATATTTTATCCTTCCGCTGTGAGATTCTGCTTTGTTTTATTTCTTCTCAGTTTTTTTCTTATTTACCCCATAACAATCCGCCCTTCCGTATGGTTTGAATCGTCATGTGTGTCAGTTTAAAGTGTGCGAAAAGGCGGGATGTTACAGTTGGTATCAGAGCTCTGGTTTAGCGATAAACCTTGGCTTTGTGGGGTTTGACTCTTTGTTAATAGGTAGTAATACCCTATGGGAGTCGCTGAGTGTATATATTTGAGAGAGCGTATTTGTTAGTGTTATAAAAAGATTTTAATATTGTGTTAATCTGTTCCGTTTTGTATTTATAAATTCTGGTTGATGCGTGGGACGATGTGTCATCAATAGGGATTTCTAAATACTTAATAGGACAGACCGACATAATATCTGTTTTAATATAGGTGAATGAAATAATTTTGCCTATTATATTTTCTATATATAAAATAAATTTTTAAATGATATTATATATATATATATATATATATATTGTTGCAATAGATTGGGTGTTAGGAATAAAATTTATATATAATAGGTAAATAAGATTGAATTTAAAATCAATGAAATTTGGTAATTTTAGAACTTATGTCCGGGATTTTGAAATTTTCTTTCAAAGGATTTTGAAGTATAATAATATTGTTATAAATATTTTCCGATATAAATATTTCAGTATAATCCGGAAGAATTGTTTTAAAGAAGGTTTTGGAGAAAATCAGTTTTGTACTTTCCTCTCTATCGCTGGAAAATAATTTCGGTGACGACGGCCGCATCATCGACTTTCATTTTCGAGTTTCGAAGGGGAAAGGCCACTGTGGTAAATTCTACTGCAGATTTATTTTGAAATTATTTAAAATTTTAGTTGTTTTAAATATAATTAGAGATATAAAAGTTGTAAGAAATTATTTATCTATTATTTTTAAAATAATTTGAAATTTGACCCGGTATTTAATTCTTAAATTTCCATTAATTAATAGTTTAAATTATTTTAGTGAAATAAAAGGTAAGTAATTAATGAATTTAAACCTCTAATTTAGGTAAGAAAATTTATGCAAAGTTATAAAGGAAAATTTGAAATTTTTAACATATGAGACAAAAAGTAATATTGTTGAACATTAAATTTAATTAAAAGATGAGATAAAAATTGTATAAGTTCTTTTGCATTTTATTTAACATATATAACTTACCAAATATGAAAAGTTGAAATGTTAAATAAGAGATTTGTATAGAATATTATACAAGTAGAAATTTTGGAAATAATGAAGTATTCAATGAATTGCTATTATAAATGAGAATTTAATGGCATAAACTTAAGTTATAATTGAAATTTTACCATAATTAAAGGTAAGTATTATAAATAGGTGATTTTAAACTTAAGTACATAAAACGAAACTCTTTAATAAATAAGGATTGATGTGTATGGTTATAAAATTTAGTATGATTTAAATGCTACTAGTTGAATAAAATGGAAAGTAGGTAATATAAATAAATGACTGTAAACCTTAAGTAATAAATTAATAAAATCCTTTATTTATAAGAATGGAGGTTATAAGGTTAAGAATTTAAGTGTAATTAAAAAAAAGGGTTACTGTAATATAATATAATAGCATGTAAGCATTTAATAAATGATTGAATTGAGAAGTGCATTAAATGTAATACAAATAAAAGAGACTTACATAACCTAAATAAAATAAAAATAATGGTAAGTAATAAGTAGAAATAAGGAAACAACCATTGAATGAGAAATAAAATTTGAAGTTTGTTAGAAATAAATGTAAATTATAAAAGGATAATTTAAAGAAATAAATGAAAATAAAAGATAAACTGTTATATGAATGAAAAGATCAAACTGTTAATGTATGAAATATAAATTTATAATAAGTTAAATTTATTTGTTGGTTTAAATCGATATTGTTTGCTTTATGGTTGGCTGGGTAAGGAAATTTGAAGTTGTTGGATGAATAAATAATCTACTTTTGTCCCATCTAAGACTGTTGAGTAAATGATGCACTGGATAGTTATTTTTCATTCCGTACCACTTCAAGTTTTGAACCCGAACAACTATTTGCTTGTTTGATTGAATGGTTGTTTTGTTTTGTTGTGTATACTGTTTGTCGAAATTGATTGTTGTTAGTAGTTGAAACCATGAAAATATTTCACTTTATATAAATAGTTAACCTTTTTAGATTATATAAGTGAAATGCAGGTATGGAAGCAATTGTTACTGCTTTTGTTTCCATAAATTAAGCGTAATTTGCCCAACAAATAGGTACGTTCCCGGTTTACGTTTTGTAGCGCTATTTTATATATTTTCCCGTGCTGGGATATACTATTTTGAATATTCTATATGATACTTTGTTATATTTTGGTATTATATTTTCCTGAGCCTCTCCGTACAAAGGAGACTCTGCCAAAATTTTCCGTAAATTTTGGACTTAGAATTATGTTGAAAATGTTTTCCAAACTTTAATTATTTAAGTATAAAAGGATATAATGATTATAAAACGGGTATATTTTATTTAAGGTAATAAATTTAGTAAATTACTGTTTATAAGTTAAATATTTTGAATAAGATGTATTGTTATTTAATTCTTTCTTCTCCCTTCTTTTCCTTTTCGGGGACGAAAAGTTTTGAGTGGGGGAGAGTGTAACGACCCGAAAATTTCGTTAACTAAATTTGTCATATTTTCCATAATTTTTAATAAAATGAATGTTAGGAATTTGGTGTTGCCATTTGTTCTTATTAAAAGCTAACAGTTTAAAATGAGATTTCCAATTCAATAAAATAATGTAATTTTTGTGGTTTAATTTTTGAATGGAATATGTGAAAACAAGAGTAATTATGGAATAATATGTTATTTATTTAGAGTATCGAATAAAAAAAATTTGTAAGCCAATTTTAATTAATGGTAATAATGCGATATAAGCTAATAAATTGGATCTCAACGCGATAACCATTTAATGAAGGTAATGAAACAGGATTTAGAAAAATGTATACTAGGTATAAATCAAATAGAAGGAAACAAACGTATATATCGAATTGATTTATGAATAAATACTTTGTATAGTAATTGAATGTACAGTAATGGTAATTTAAAACCTATTTATAGTAAGACTGCATAAGATTCAGTAAATTAAGTGGTGGAAAGATTTTTCCTAGATATACTTTGAAGATGTGAAATTAAAGGTGAATATTAAAATTGGTTAATGTAAAATAACATTGATTAACCGTAAATGGGAATAAATTTGAAAATAAAAATTTATGTTAATACAAGTGGATCAACTATAAACTTAAATGAAACATTCCAATTTAATAAGAGGTATTCGAATGTTATGTTTTATTTAAAGGTAATAATTGGATTTAATTGGAATTTGTGTATGTTGGATTTTATAGGAAAGGAGAATACAAAAGAACTATGAATAGTAGAGTAGCAACTGAAAAGGAAGAAATTGAAATAAGGGCAATAAACATTGTATAAATTAATAGTAATAAATGCCAACATTGAATTGTAATAAATATAATTAATATTACAAGTGGGTGAACGTAAAGATAAGGGTTAAGAGTGTTGGAATAGGTATACTAGAATAACTATAAAGTGTAAATGTACGTATTTATAGCAACATGAATTATTGAAGGAAAATAATTGGTAAACGGGGTTTGGGCTATGGAAATGTTATTGATTGTTTTGAAACCTTATTTATTATGGGAAATTAATTTAGCATAAGCAAAACCAATGCAAATATCTAATTTATCAGTAAAGTAATAATAAATAGTAATCAATGCAAATTTAGGTAACAATAGAATGTGAAATTTGGGGAATAGATGCAAAGTATATATGAGTTGCTAAAAGTATGAATAATAAGTGCAAATTTAATAAATCAATGTCCTGTAGAGGTTGGAGTATGGTTAGTAATAAAAGCTTTTAAAGGAAAAACCTTTAATTTATAAATGAAAATCAATGCATTAAATTAGGTGTAACTGAATGCATGTAAATAATTTTGTAAGAATAAGTTATAAACAATTTATTTGTGCATACCCGATTTAATTGAAATAACAGAAAAGACAAGAACTTGATTTGCCTAGGTATATATATATATTGATAAACTATAACTAAATAGAAAGATTGGTAGTAAATAGGATATAAAAAGACAAAGGCAACTAGTAAATTAATAAATGAATTTATAATAATAAGTAGTAATTAATGCATATATATTTGGCATTAGTGATAATTACAAAACTTTACCCATTTATCTAATTTATTTAATTAAATCTAAATCTATGGCAACGTTGTTGTAATGATGGTTGTAAGTGAATTTGAATGTAAAAGGGTAACAATTATTTAGGTTAACCATTTTGAGTATGTTAAGTTAAGAATGGCAATCGATTGAAATAAATCTAAATTAATTATTTTGTTTTGGTTAATGTGTTCTAGTTAATAAAGGGGAGTTTATAAGAAATGAAGCATGCACTAATGACATTTGTTATAATTCAAATGTTATTTATACCCATAAAATGTCTATTTACTGAATAGAAAGATTTTAAATCAATAAGCGAATTTATTGAGGTTCCAATTTATAATTTATAACATTTAATGTAGACTCAATTACAAAATTGACTTAAATCGTGCAGTTAGCGTAGATTTGTTTTGTAATTGGAGTAGTTAATCCTATAAGATGAAGTTAATGCTAATTCTATTTATAATTGGACCATTTGTTGATATAGATTATAGAAAGCAAGATGTATAAATTTAATTAAAGTATCAACATTCAACAATTGTAATTATTGAAAATTTAAAATGGAAGTTGAGCATAATAAGGTGAAACCATGAACAAATGTTAATGCTTCCTTATTACTGGTAAAAGATGAGTATATAAAAGTTTGAAAATCAAAAATAGGTTTTTGAAAACTTAATTTATAATTTCTAAATATAAGGAAGTGGAGAAATTAACAATGCAATGGATAGACTTATCAGCTTTTAATTTACATCTAAATTTGTTTAGATCAATTTGGAAATTAATAAAATTGTGGATATATTTTGAAACGTAAACAAAACGTCTAGATTTACATTTGTATATACGTTAAAATAAAATGTAAATGATAAGGTATTTATTTATTTCCTAAATCCGTAACGTGTGTAATTAATATTATTTATCTTTTGGGACCACTTCCGTTTGCACGTTAAAATTCGTGCACACTTATTGTTTTGTGATCTATCTATAAGTAGACGATCAAAAAAAAAAACCCTAGCCTCCATCTTCTATCATTTGTCTGTACGTTCTTTTCTTCAACTCCTTCTCCTCCTCAAATGGATGCAAGCCTAGATCTATTTCTATTCAAATTTCAAATGAAAATTCAAACATCTCAGAAAAATTCCAAAAAAAAAAATATGTTGTAGATTTCATCCATACGAATCTACGCGCAGTCTCTGTTTTCGAAATCGATACTCGAGTCAGCGGCAAATCGCGGTCAAAATCAGGAAATTCGAAACCAAAGTCAATTTGGGCGTTTTGACTTGGAGCGACTATTTGCAAATTGGTTTCTGGGTATTGGAGAGCTCGGCTAGGGAAGTCGTAATGGTGGAGGCGCGTCACCATCTGGTGGCCTGGGGCGGTCTAAAGGCACAGTCAAAGATGGGGAGGGCGTGCGTTGAAATGGGTTCATTCCCTGGACGAGCATACGTGAGTTGAGAAGAAGCTTTATGACGTGGCAAGCTTTAATTAGGTTGTTGTTTAATTTTGTTTTATTTAATTTTTGTTTCAACTCATTAAAATTGAACAACTTTTTCATACGTTACCCGTTTCGCGCGAAATTTCTTTAGTTAGGATCATAATTAAATTCCGGATCTGATGACGCTGGTTTGGACAGATTTGGAGACCGTTGGATTTTTGAGTTTAAATTGAATTTAAATTCGATTTAAGTTCAAAAGGTGAGTGTTTTAACCCACTCACAACTTCTAAAAGTTTTTATGTTTGTTAAATTTATTTTAGATATGAGTAGAAATTTATTTATGATTGTTTGGCATGTTTTATTCAGCATATCGGTTAATTCGCATTTATTTAATTTAACTGTCAATTTAATTCATTTATTGCATATTAATTGACAGTTAGGATTTATTTATTTGCATATAAACTACTAGTTAAACAGTTATAAATTTAATTGAATATAAAATGTTAGTTAATAACTGTCATTTATTTCTTGTTATATTGTATATATATTGATGGTTGTTAAAATGATGATGTTTGAAATAATTTTGATTGATGATGGGTGAATGGATGTTTTATTGTATATCATTAAACTACAAGTTATCATGCATTTTTCATTTCATTCGGGATTGTGGTTTGAAATGATATACAACCGCAAATTTTATTTTTAAATTGCGGATTGAAATGATAAATATCCGTATCACTTGACCATAGGATAGAAAATTTTATACAGGCACCGTGGTCTATATATAAATTATTTTAAAGTGATTTCTATGGTTTGGATGGGATACGGTTTATAATTTTTTTTTAATTTTGATATTTTATAAATGTTATTCTTCTATATATATACATATGAAGTTAAAAATTTTGAATTTAAGCTGTGTATAAATCTATTAAATAAAAATGGGAAAATTGAGAAATGGAATTTGTATATTCATATTATATGTTTAAGTTTGGAAAATTTTAAGGTATGATATTTATAACTGGATTTTTCCAAGATAAATTTAAAATGAATATTCTAGTATAATTTAATTGAAGAAAATATTTAATTGCTAGAAATTGGAGTTTTATTTATGGATTTTTATGTAAATATTCAAGACTAAATAATAGAACATTATATTTGGTTGAAGGAATAAATTCCAACTTTAGTTTTGAAATATTAATACTCCAAATGGATATATATATATATATATATATATATATATAGAGAAATTGAAGTGGTTTTGGAACTTGAAAGTGATATTTAAATTTTGGTTTAGACTTTAAATAAAGAAATATATTTGTAAAGCCATGGAAATTATTTTCTTTACAAAGTAACCTTAAAGTCAAACCATTTATTTTATATACCGTTGAATATCCAAACCATTCAAGTTTTAGAAGTTGTGGTTTTAAAATATATGAATTTCGAAATATTATGCTTTGAAAGTATAAGTCAAATATTTTGTTCCCAGATATTTTAAATTTTAAAGCAGTATGATTTCAGAAAAGAAATATATTTGGATAAAATGATATCATATTGTTTTGCGTTTTAAGATGATATCGTATTCATAGTTTTGAAATGGAATTTTTGTTCTGGTTTTAAAGTATAAACTATTTTAAATGACCGCGGTGTTATAATAACGATTGGTTGGCAAAGAGACCGGGATCGGATATGGACATACTCTCTGTCGATACCGAAAACCACTTTGACTAACCGTGTACGCGGTGGAGATTCCAGAATGAAGTAGGTTGGTGGCGGCGTTTCCTGTAAGGTAAATACGTGGACCCGACTCCCGTGAGTTGGCATAAGGTGGCTAAAACAGGAGCGATTCTCTGGCCAATGAGGTCATTCCTCTGATCGGACACTCCTCTTCGATATTATACTTTGACTTTGGATTGATTCAGTGGCCACTTTTATTTTTGATTTTTGGGGAGTTTGTTCGAGGTGGGCGGCAGCTGCGCGCTGCGCATTTCCACCAGCCCGGATAGCAATTGGTATATCTACCCTGGCATTGCCTAGTTGTGCCGTGTCACCTACCATACCGAGCCTTTACTACGAGTTTTGTTTTTTACCATACCTATGGAGTTCCCTCGGACGACGCCCATTACGGGGGAGATTACGGTACTGTATAGACTATGGGAATATATTCCGTGTTAAGGGCTATATGGGTAACCCCTTAACGCTATTAAAAAGTAAGTTTATTTTATAAATAGACATTATTATAATAGCGCAATATACTACATAGTAAATAGTTTAACGGACCCTTAGGAGATGTAAATCCCGAGCATCTCTTGAGTTACTGTACTCATATTTATTTCTGTTAATTTTACTCACATAAGATCTTTTAGTTCTGACTCGAGTGTTTTTGTCTTTTCAAATTCGCTCGGGTCAGTCCGAGCGTTTCAGGATTTGAGGATTTAGCTCTGGAGGACGAAGACAAAGATTTGTATTACTAGTATCTACTATATTATTTCACTACACCATTTAATTCCACTGCATTGATAGTATTGGTATGGGTAACTCTGATATTCATTGTACAAGTAAAATAAAATATTTTGTAAAACAGTTTCATGAAATGTATATTTGATTATTATATTTTATCCTTCCGCTGTGAGATTCTGTTTTGTTTTATTTCTTCTCTGTTTTTTTCTTATTTACCCCATAACAATCCGCCCTTCCGTATGGTTTGAATCGTCATGTGTGTCGGTTTAAAGTGTGCGAAAAGGCGAGATGTCACATCATATTTCACTTGTCGAATTTTCCTATAACAATAGCTTCCGGTCTAGTATTGGTATGGCCCCTTTCGAGGCACTCTATGGAAGGCCATGCCGATCTCCTTCTTGTTGGCTTGAGGCCGGTGAAAAGCTGGTTTTAGGTCCAGACTTTATTCGTGATTCCATGGAAAAGATTGAACTTATTCGACATAGGATGAAAGAAGCCCAGAGTAGACAAAAATCCTATGCCGATAATCGAAGAAGGAAATTAGAATTTTCTGTTGGAGATCCTATTTTTATTCGTGTTTCACCTATGAAGGGTGTTGTACGTTTCAGTCGATCGGGGAAGTTAGCGCCTCGATATATTGGGCCATTTCCTATCACTGAACGTATTGGTTCCATGGCTTATCGCCTTGCATTGCCGGCTCAGTTTTCTGCTATGCATGACGTATTTCACGTTTCTCAATTACGGAAATGCCTTCGGGATTCCGATTCTATTCTTGAGCTTGCTGTTGTGGAAGAAATTGAAGTTTCGCCGAATTTAACTTATGAGCAACATCCTATTCGAATTATAGCTTCGGAGGTTAAACGACTTCGAAATAAAGATGTTCCGCTTGTGAAGGTTCAATGGTCCTCAAATCCTAAGGATTGTTCTTGGGAATCCAGAGAATTCATCGAGCGTACACATCCGGACTTGCTTACTCATGCTCTTTAGGGTGAACTTCTTATTTCAAATTTCTCTTGTGTTAATATGCTTTAATGGTTGTTACTTTTTATTTCCATCTTATATATATATATATATATATATATATATATTGCGAGGACGCAATTTCTTTAAGGAGGGGAGTCTGTAACAACCCGCATATTTGTCGAGTTTATATTTAAATATTTTATTTAAATATTAAATCGTTAATCGGATTTTGGTCCGAAAAGATATTTTTTGCAAACGGTCAAATTAGGACTCGAGACCACTTCCATTGAGTTCGAAATTACACGAACTCCAAACCTATCGATCTTTATACTTAAAAAAATTGTAAACGGCATTTCGAACTCAATGGAAGTGGTCTAGAGTCCTAATTTGACCGTTTGCAAAAAGTATCTTTTCGGACCAAAATCCGATTAACGATTTAATATTTAAATAAAATATTTAAATATAAACTCGACAAATATGCGGGTTGTTACAGAAATGTTTCCATGGTTGAACACTTTTCTAGTTATAAATTCTTCCCTTTTGAAATCAACTCCAAAGTAATTAAAAATCCGAGTGAGATAAATTCCATGATATAATGTGTTTTCACCTATAGTAAAATTCTTGGGCCTTAGCTCATCCAAAATAACTTGAGCCCAGTTAATATCATAATTTCCAAAAATTGCAAAAAAGAGCTTTGCAAACTTTCAAAGTTGGGTTTTCATACTTTCCCGATCTTGGTATAAGAGTGTGTTGAATAAGAAGGTTAACAATTCTTGCTTTTGGACGAAAATAATGATTTTTGAATTCAAAATAGCCATCCCCTTCAAAGATGTGATGAAATGTCTCTCGATCATTTTCGTTTATTTGAAATTCCAGGAAATTCATTTCGGTATGCTTGCTTCCTAAAATATTTTCTAAAATTTCACAATCCAAAACAATTTGTGTTCCTTTAACGCTACTCCAAATTTGTCCATCTTGTCCATCATAAAAACCACGATTCAAATTCACATAAAACATCTTAAAAAAGATTTGGATAACATATAAAATCGTTTTGTTTGTTATCTACTACACTAAGAATTGAACATTGTTGAAAAAGATTAATTTCATAAGTAGGAAAATCATCAAAAATAAAAAAATTTCCCGTATGAATTTTACCAAAGTTTACATAGTTGATGTAAGCTTTGATAGCTTCCGAGTCACTAAAAAAAAAATTGATAGATTTTGGAAGCCTAATGGTGTTAGGAGTTCTTGAAGAGGCCATTGAAGAAGTTTAAGAGGAGTTGAAGATAATGAAGATAAATTTGAAATTTGAAATAAAAGTGAAAAGTGATGATAAAGAGTGTGAATTAAATAGAGATTCTATAGACATGTTCTTTGGTCAAGAGGCATCTTTCTAGAGCATTGAAGTTGGTGAAAAAGTGGAGGGAAATTCAAAATTTTGAATTCAAAATTTGAAATCAAATTCTGTGGGGCATGTCGACATGGGGTATTCAGGTATGTCGACATGTGCCTATTGAATCAAAGGATACGTTTCTATTCCTAATTTCTAATAAATGTATATATTATATCCTATATTCTAATTATATAATTCCTATGATAACATTAAATATAATAATACTTAAATATTAATAATTTAATATATAAAATAATATTAAAATAATATTATTTTTGAATTTAAAATTCAAATTTCAGGGGATAAATTTGAATTTAAAATTCAAGGAATTTAAAAGAATCAAGCAAACAAACAAGCATCCATTCAAACAAGAAAAATTAAAAATAATGTAAATGCGTACCTATTTTTAGATCCATACTCCCATCGTCATCTAATTCACCACTGGATGATGAGTCTGAGTCATCAAGAGTTGTTGTGTATGCTTTCTTTCTTTTCCTTGAAGAGTCATTGTTTGGAGGGAACAACTATTTATTTGAATACGGACAATCTTTTCTATGATGCCCGACTTTATTGCAATTGTAGCATCTATCATTGTTGACGTTCTCCGTGTTATTTCTAGAATTCCTTTGATCATTTCTTTTGTAACTATTCTTTTTTCTATATTTCAGCAATTTCCGAAAGTTTCTTGTCATGAAAGCAATCTCCTCATCACTGTGTGGTTTCGAATCTTCATTTGTTACATTGAATGATAATGACTTATTTTCTGTAGTCTTGTTTCTCTTTTTCCTTGCAGTTGAACTTCACAAGACATCAGATTCCTAATCAATTCTTCTATTTTCATTAGACTGATATTATTTGCTTCTTCGATTGCAAGTGTCTATTGATCCTATTCTGGAGTGAGTGAATTTAGAAATTTTCGGACTTGGTCTTCCTCCGAAGAGTTTTTTCCCAGTGCAATTAGTGAACGAACAATATCTTGAAATCGTCAATACATGTCGGAAATGGACTCATTTTCATGCATTTTAAACAATTGAAAGTCGATAGTTAATATTGAAATTTTAGTCTGTTTAACTTTGCTTGTCCCTTCATGAGTAACTTGCAAATTTTTCCAGATTTCAAATGCAGAATAATAGATAGACATTCTATTAAACTCGTTCCTATCTAATGAAAAAAATAATATATTCATGGCCTTTGAGTTATTTTGTGCAACATCCTTTTGCTCAGCAGTCCACTTGGCAAAGTTGATAGTTGGTTCAACATATTCAGTTTGTGTGATATTCCCAGTGTATAATCCTACTAATTGTAAATAAATTTTCATTCTACAAGCCCAATATGCATAATTGCTGCCATTGAAAAATGGTGGTCTGAGAGTAGACTTACCTTCTACAAATGAAC
Source organism: Allium cepa (assembly GCA_030765085.1). Taxonomy (NCBI): domain Eukaryota; kingdom Viridiplantae; phylum Streptophyta; class Magnoliopsida; order Asparagales; family Amaryllidaceae; genus Allium; species Allium cepa. Next base: position 29,599,301 of record CM060935.1, read on the forward strand.
TAGTGTTAGGGATAACAGAACTGGAGCCAGAGTTGACATCACCAATGTTGGTAGCCATTAAAACAATTTTCAAGTTCCGGATTATGAAAACCATGAAAACCTCGCTCTAACACCAACTGAAAGAGACGGCAGATTAAGGATCTTAATGCTAATTTAACACTAGAGGGGTGGTGAATAGTTTTTAATGAATTCTAAGACTTATATGGACTAAATTGAAATTATGAAATAAATAAATGTAGAACTTCATCACAAAACAATCACAGAATCAAACAAAAATGCAGAAAATATATAAAAAGCAGTAAAAAGGAAAGAACACACTAGATTTTATACTGGTTCGGAGTTACCTTACAACCAGTCCTGTACCAAGGCAAACACCACATACGGATTTTTATTATACCAACGTCGAAATTACAATCCTCAATTTCTAAAGGCCTTAAGGTACACTCCTGTCTCACGAGTCCATGGCAAACTCTCTTGATTTACGGGATGCAAGATCACCCAGTTGATTTCTAGTCACAACCACATCTTGTAAAGAGACTCGATAAACTATTGATTATAAATTGATCCTATAATTCTGAATAGCACTTTGATCTTAGAGAGAGTCAGAGAATCAAATAAGAATGAGATTCTTATTTGATTTACTTGAAAATTTGGAAGAATTTCGACATGGTCTTAAAAATATGAAAATTTAGAATATGGATTTATGCAGCAGAAGGAGTGAAGAAAATTAGAAATTAGTAAGTTAAAAATTCGTTTGTGAAGGCTATTTGTAAATCACCAACGGTCATAACCATTCGTGATATGATTTAAATGAATAGACACTTCTTTTGAAAATTGAAACTTTGAATTCAACGGCCACCATGTCGACATGGGGTATCCCATGATGTCGACATCCCTATGTTAAAACCAATGTAAAATATGTTTTGTAAATGGTATAGAAAGGAAAACAAGATAAAATGATTCTGGAGTAAAAACGAAGTTCAAAACAAGAATTTAAAAAAGAAAAAACAAAGAATATTTTAATGCTAAAACATCTTTTTGAAAATCATTTGAAAAGATAATTTTTGAGGCTAAAATATGTTGGAAACAGTTTTGAAAATCATTTTGAAAAACCATTTTGAAGCAATTTTCAACCTACTTGCTGCAGAATATCTCATCACATCAGGGCTCGAGAACTTATGCAAAACCAGGATGTTCATGGGTTTGTAAGCCACTTGTCATAGGTTTGTAAGCTACTTGCCGTGGGTTTATAAGCCACTAAGAAGGTAGAAATGGATTCCATCCCAAATGAAATTTGGAATGAAGATTTCCATGTTATTACGAAGTTTTAACAAAACCTAGGCACATATCTTGAAATCTTGATCTTGATGCTCTAGTGTCTTCAATCTTGAGTCTTGAGTCTTTATGTTGATCAGTCTTCAGTAATCAATACCTGTATATTTATGTATGTGTATATATATATATATATCCTACATATAATATCTATCTAGAAAACAATGTTAGTAATATTTTATAATAAGATAAGTTAAAAAGGTTGTTGTCATCAAAACCAACATCTCAGTTCCTAACAATGTATTCATGTGCATTTATGGTGGATGTTGTTCCACTGGCATGTGTTGAGTCTTCATGTGTACTGTTATGTTAAGTCTTTTCTGCACTTTGGTTATTACCTTGTTTTGATGTTGAGGCTTTGTTTTTGAATTTTGTATTCTCGATTTGATTGTTCTCTGTTAAATGCTATGCCACTATATATATGTATGTATGTGTGAGTATGCGTGTATATGTGTATGATGTGTTACTTTGGCTTGTTCCACTTGCATTGATCTGGACTTGTTGTTTTGGTCGAGACTTGAACTCTATTGTACTTGTGTACATTTGTACTTCGAGTTAAAAGTCCAGTTGCATTTGAAGTTTGGTCTCGTTATCCTTGTGTTGCTTCGAGCTCTATGTGTATTCTCTGTTGCATGTGAAGTTTAGTTTTGGTCGAGCAGTTTGACTTGAGTCGAATCTGGCCTTGGCTTGGGTTTGACCTTGTGCAATGTTAACAAGTAAGTGTATATCGGTGTGCACGTCCTTATGGCATGTGCAGTGATACACTATGCATGTCATAAGCTGTTCGTGTATGATGATTTAAAAGAATATGATGACGAACAACCTAAATAACTTAGGCAAATAATATTTTCAAAAAGCACACTTTAATTTGCATTGCAAAATATTTTCTTTTTCAATTTTACTATGTTAGTATTTATTTTTCAAATAGCCCAAATGTTGGATTCAAGTTGAAATAGAGTTGAAGATAAGTACGAGTGTTTGAGTGATATGTAGTGAGGTCAATATTGAAATTTGTAATGTAATCGAAATTATGGTGTAATTGAAAATGTGTATATATAGTAAGAGCTCAAACTTTTACTATTCAAAATTGTAATAAAATATTTGTTTGAATAAAATATTTGTTTGAATAAAATATTTGTATGAATTTAGATTCTGTGTTATTTCTTTTATTCTGCAAATATTTATGTAATTATGTGAAAATGAAATAATACAATAATAAATACATTTAAATGAATTTATGTATATATATATGTTTATTATCATTAAATAAATATCATACTATATCATATTCAACAACACAACAAGCAAGAAGACAATAAAAGAAGAAAAAGAATGAACAAAGTTAGGCAACACAGATTTTTTTTCTTTTTTTTTCGAAAATTTACAAAGCATGAATGCTTTGTTATATGACAATAAAGTAATGAATTACATATGCTAAGGTATAGACAAGTTGCATAAAAAAGGAAATGAAAACATGTTTAAAAAAATTGAAAAATACTAGCATGTTTGTAAAAGCCAATTATTGCTCTGACCCAAAATCTTAGAAATGGACAAGGCAAGAATGCTTGCTAGTATATCTATACTTTAATGCAAAGGGGAAGTATGCTTATTTAAATGCATGACCAAGTTAATGACTAAAAATATATATACAAGATAGGCATTGTTTAAGTTTAAAAAAAAATTATATACATATAAGTTGTCAAGAAATACGACCAAGTCGGTATACTTAAATTAAATGCTTTTTATATATATATATACTGTTAGTTCACCCGTTTAAAATTTTGCATGCTTTGTTACACATAAGCATTTTACAACAAAGACATGTACAGATGTACTTCCATAAAAATGCAAGTACCGTAGGAGGAAAAATATATACAAGTTAAGGTATAGCATACTCATTTTTTCAAGGCAACAAATCATATAAAATAAAATATGATTTTTTTTAATTGTGCAACACATTCCCATATATAATAGCAAGGATGAATTGAAAATCAAAAAATTATTCATCATGAAGAAAAAAGAAATATATTTGTGAGTGTATTTATATATATACCATATCAATTATTATTGAAAATTTAAATCTTTAACTTAAACTCTTTCCAAATAATTATACTAACATCCAATTTTTTTCCATTCATATCAAAATGCCTCGTTCGATGTTCAGGAACCCTTATTGATAACATGGCGTCCCACATATCGATCAGAATCCTTAAACAATGTCTAGATAAGTCAACACAATAGATAATCTCAAATTTGGGCACATTTATTTTATTTTCACTAATATCCATGCATCCAATTTTAAATAAACACAAGCAAACTATCAATTCCCCGCAATCAATCAACCAACCAAACCATATATAATCACTTGTAGTAGAACAATTCAATATTGAAAATTCCACTGTGCAACTCTGATTGCTCCTAAATCATTTAAATATTAAACTTATTCACCCAAATTTTCTATTAAAAGAAAATAGTTCTCTTTAATTGTAACATCCTGATATTTCTTTCCATTCGCATCCGCACATATCGGACTTGAATTGCTCAAAATATCATATTGTTAATTTATATTTGGCAACACTTAACATATGCAATAAATAAATAATCACAGAATCACAGACACAGAGTAATATAACAATAAGCAGTGGAAACAAGAGAATAGTAGTTAATAAAGCTACTATTTATATATAATAGGGTTAAAACAAAATACAACAGAAGTCTTGAATACACAGGAGTCTCGATACAATAGTCAAATAAAAAACCGGAATACATCACTAGAATCAACCGAATATCTGCTGAATCGATAGTTCGATCTCCAAACGAAGCTCTAAATCCAAAGGTGCATCTCAAATGCTGTGACACTCAGTCTGACTCGAGCGTAAAGCAAAACGCAAAACACTCGAGTCGGGATTTTACATTCTTATATCAATAAATCCAGTTACAAGTGAAACATCAACTGAAATACAAGTAACTCAAAGGATGATTGGGATAACCATCCTCTAAGGATCCATGGAACTATCTATTATGTAGTAATATATGCTATTAACAACCAACCTTATTATAACACCGTGGTCATTGCAAAATATCATAATTCAAAAACTAAAATATCATATCCATTTCAAAACCATATCAATAAGATATCATTACTCACTTAAAATAATATTCATTTCAAAAATCATAGCACTTCAAAGTTATAACACTTTCGAAATTATAAAGCTTAGAAATTATTACACTTTGGAAATCATAACACTTGATAACATAATACTTTGAAATTCATAACTTTGAAATCATAACTTTCCACTTGAATAGTTTAGATGTTAATAATAATATATATAATAAAATATTTTATAAAATAAAATAGTTTATATTATAGTAGAATAAGTTAAAATAGTTTATATTAAAATAATTAGTATATTAAATTAGTTTACAATAAAATAGTTTTATTAAAATGGTTGGTATTAAAATAGTTTATATTAAGAAAATTTATAAATTAAAATATAAAAGTTGTTTTGAATACAAAAATACTTTATATAATAAAATAGTCTTCCCCAAATTTAACAAATCGATTCAAATCAACTCGTATTCAAAAATTCAAACTTAACTCAATCTATAATCATCAATTTCAATTCAATTCAGTTTCTCAATAAATCATTTCAAATTAAATCGATTTCAAATACAAATGAACCTCAAAAATAAACCATTTCATTTTCAATATATTTCAAAGCTTTAAATATTCCACATTTTTAATTTCATTTATGTCTCAAATTCACTTTACTATTATTTAGTTTTGAAATATTTACTTAATAAATCCAAGATCATTTAAATAAACCCAAATTACAAGTAAACTAAATATTTCCTTCAACTTATTTAAGCTTGAAATATTCATTAATCACCTTAAACCAAAATCAAGTTGTAAATCATATCCTTTGAAATCTTAAATTCAATAAGTTTTTGATCGATTTAATTAAATAAGATTCTTAATTAAATATTGTTTCAAATAAATTCAAATTATCTTCCAAACCTTAACTTATTCAAATTATCATAAAATCTATTTTTAAAATAAAATTTTAAATAAATACTTAAACATATTATGTATTGATTAAATCATACTTTATTAAATTAAAGCTTATTATTAAATCTATTTTATATTAAACTTATTTATATATAAAATATTTTCAATATTAAATAAATCCACATATATTTCCTTTCAAAACCATAGAAATCATTTCAAAATGTTTATATATAGACCAACGGTGTCTGTATATAATTTTCTATCATGCGGTCAAGTGATACGGATATTTATCATTTCAATCCACAATTTAATTATCTACGGGTATATATATTTTCAACCCGTAATCCCAATTCAATTCAATGAAAATCGCTTGGGCTTATCATTTCAACCCATAACGATTTTCTCCTATTCTACAGATCGTTCGGGCATGTAACATTTCAACGCAGAGGGAATTTGTAACGACCCAGAATTTTTATTAATTAAAATTTGAATATTTAATTAATTTTAAATATTAATAAGTGAATTTATAAGTCAAATAAATTTTAATTTGAATTATTGGATTTAATTGGATAATTAAATCGATAATTTAATATGTTAAATTATGGAAATAATTGAAAATTGAGTTAAATATGATTGAAAATGATTTTTAAAATTTTATTTTATCATGTTAGAGTTAGAACGATATTTTAGAACTTTTAAAATCGATTTAAAAGTTAATTTGTGAAAATTGAATATTTTAATATTAAAATCGACTAGTGAAAATAGCCAATTTTTGAATAGTCTCAGAATTGAACGAAACCAGTTCCATTGGATCCGTAATAGTTAGTTATTACCGGATTTCAAATTTCGTGTCAATCGGAGTTACCGTTTGATCGTGGCAGCTCGAAACGCGTCGATTTATTTTTAATTTAAATTTGACGAGTGAAAATAGCCATTTTTCAAAAAGTCTCGGATTTCGACGAAACTAGTTTCATCGGATCCGTAATGTGATATTATTGCAAGGTTTCAAATTTCAAGTCAATTGGATTTACCGTTTGTCCTGTACAAATTAAAACGCCTAGAAAATCGCTTAAATCGGTTTAATTTAAATTGAGCGTTTACAGCCATAACTCGCACAGATGTCCGAATTAGCTTTCGAAACATGTTCCATTGTGTCCGGAACGCGGGATAAACTCTAGGAACGTCAGTTTCGGCGCGTAAATCGGAGTTCGGAATTCTCGGATGAATAGTGTTCGATTTTCTTCTATAAATAGCCCTCTCTCCCTTCATTAATAAAAAAAAATAAAATAAACCTAACCCTAACGCAGCCGCCACCCACGCATGAACGGCCGAAAACTTCCATACTTCCTCCCTCTTTTTCTTTCAATCCACCAGTAATTAGACAAAAGTTTCAACTAGGAAAACGAAGAACATCTCGAGGGCTTCACATCCATACAGATTTGATGGAGATCGGAGCAACGAAGAGGGAGTGAGACGCTCGCGTTCGGCAGCGTTTGAGCACGCAATTCGAGCTCAATGGGGGGGCCGAGCTCAGAGCTACTCACGGCGTGGGTGGTGTTCGAGGTGGCGAGTCGCATGGCGTTCCCTGATCGTGTTTTAGTCGAGCGTTGTGATGGCGAAATTAAACCCTAAAAATGATGGAGTTGGGTTCGGTGTACTGTAATGTCACGTGAACAAGGAAGAGGGGGATGATGCGTTCTACGGTCGTGATGTCATGCTGAGAGATCAACGGCCTGTAGGGTTATGGTTTGAAATATAAATTTATGTTGTAAAATTTAGTTATAAAATTTGTATAAACTTTTAAAATCAATATCTTTTTCATACGAGGTCGAAAACGCGCGAAACCAGTTGCGTTGGAATCGTATGGACGAGCACTACGCGATGTAGTTGGTTTGGAGTCGTTTGGAGTTAGTGAGAATTTCGGGTAAAATTAAACGCGCGTTTAATTTTATTCGAAATAAATCGCTAAAACGGAATTTAAAATCAAGGTGAGAACTTCTCACTCAATCGAATCAGTTTCGATTTTATTTTAAATAGTTAGATTTAAAATATTTGAATGCATGTTTGAATGTTGATTGATATCTATTGATTGTTAAAATAGACATTATACGCCGTTAGTAAGCGGATGTTATTTATTAAAAACATATACCGCGAATATTTCATAAACAGTGAAATTGGTATTATATATAATAGCAATATATATATATTGGCGTATGTATATATTGGAGTTATTGATTTCCTGTATTTTTTAGCGGATGAGACCCTATTGCGCCGTTATTAAGCGGATAATATTTATTAAGAACATATACCGCGATAATTTCGTACTGGAACGAAATTGGTATTGTGCTAATGTTTGTGGATGCAGGAAAACAGGTTGGAGGGATCCAACTGGATTCCTCAACAGTATTTATTTGATTATGGATATTTTGATATTCATTGATTTTCATATCGATATATGATATCGTTGTTGTCGTGATTGACTATTTGGTGTGTAGTATCATTGGACCCAGATTTTGGGATTTTAAAATGATTTTAAAATGATTTTTGAAAAATATACTATATTTTTGGAATTGATTCATTTTAAATAAATAAACGTTATAATTTTTAAAGTTATAAAAATTATGATTTTTGAGAAATATAGTTAAAAACTGATTTTTGAGAATATGATGCTAATGATTTTATAAAATAGTTAAATCGGAATTTTTGAATTTATTATGAAAAGTTGAAATATAGGATTTATAAAATTTAATTATTTTATGAATCAAAAGGAAGAAGTTTTTAAAGGAATTTAAAGACGTTTTAAAGAATAATATAAATTGATTTATATTAAGAGATTTATAAATGGATATTTATAAATTGAAATATTGACATTATAAAACGAGTTTTTATAAGTGTTGAATGAAGTGAAAATGAATTTCATAAATAAATGAAATTTATAGAATTATAAACTGTGAAGTTATAAATGAAATTTATAAATAGTAAGATTTATAAATTTGGTGAAATTATTTGAAGAATAGATTGGTTAAATAAATGGATCTTATAAGCTATAAGATTTATAATTTGGAAAGTCTTAAAAAGAACGATTTTGTAAAATAATCGTTTTATAAGCCTTTAACTTATAATATGAACTTTTAGTTTATAATTGAGTTATAAACTGGAATAGATTTATAAAAGAATTTATAAAAAGGAAGTTTTTATAAATAAATAGAAATGGAATTTATAAACGTTGTTTTATAAATTCGCAAATGACTTATTTTGATAAGTTAATTGTTATAACTTATAAATGGAGTTATATTCACGTTTTAGACTGTGAATAATCCTTTAAAATAAAAAAGAATAGAATTGATGAGATTAGTTAACATAGTATATTCACGTTTTGGAATAGTGAATAGTATGTTAAAGAGATTGTTTAGAATGTGATATTTTGAACTGAATTAAAACGATCTAACGATGTTTTAAAATGTGTTGAGATTCGAAACCATAGATTTCAACATTTATTGTTGAAATAGACGTTTTCGAGAAATAGAAGGAAATAGTGGACTATAACACTGTTGTTATAGTAAATGATTTCCGAAAGGAAATGTTTTGCATAGTATTGGGATTTATATATCTATTTTAATTTCGAATCCCTATACTAGTGAATTTGGGTTGTCGTAACGATGTTTTACGCAACATTCGTTTTGACCCAAATAAATATGTTTAAGTGAATGATTTCCTTAATAGAATGAAATATATACTTAATTCGATTTAAGTATATTGAATATTTTCCAAGTGTAGAAAATAAAAAGATTTGTGAATTACTTATTTAATAAGTATGGAAATGTTTTCCAATATGAAGTGAATAATTAAAATTTATCTTTTTGAAGATAAATTGAAATGGATAATTAAAATGATATGCATGGATATTTTGAAATATAAATTCATTATGGAATTTATAAATAGAAAGTGGAATTTGTATGAAAATAAATATTGATTTATTTTTGAAGTGTTGAAATTATATATCTTGTAAAGATATTTTGGAAAATAAATAATTTGGAAAATTATTTGGAATCTGGTGATGTTGTGCATATCCATTGATAGTTCAATAGTCGACTATCAATATTTCCCTTTGAATGGGTATTTGATGTGAATTGATTGAATTTGAATACCACACTTATTTTTGAATAAGCGCTCACTATTCGGGTTAACCGGGAAAGGACCATGGGGTCGTATAACCCATTCCGAATACGTGATACGTCGTTGTGAATTGCATTGAAGATCGGTGTTGAAGACCCGATATTTGCGAGAGCGATAGGATGACCTGTCGATTTACTCTACACCGAGTAGCTACGGTATAGAGTTCTCCATATGCGATGGTGAATCCGATCAGGATTGTGAATATCCGGATTGCAAGGACTTCTTTGTAAGTGCCTTCGGTTTTGTTCGATCCCGGAACAGACTTGTATGGATTGTGTGTCTGACATTACAAGTTGAGATATAAAGCCGATTTCCTTCAAATATATTTCTGTTGGTGGCGGAGAATTTATTCTTTTAGCTTAACACCCTTCTCTGAGACGTACGTGCTCAGAGGTTATATAGTTGAAGTTATCAGCGATATATTCCCAATTTGGTAATGTGACATGCTGAGTGTTGCTGAAATGATCATTATGTTGATTATTGTGATAGGATCGTTTATTTGATCGTCTATCTTGGTGATCATTGTGTTGATCATTTGTTGACCCAAAGCATGGCTTTTGTATAAAGTATGTTTTTGTGGACGTGACTTCGTCGAGCCTCACACCCCGGAAATGGTTAAAACAGGAAAGATGCGGCAAGGTTATGAGGGGTAGCACCCTTTAGGGTATGTACATTTCCTTCTGGATAGAGGTGGTATCATGGTATGGAGCCCATATATTTAACCTATGTGGTTACTACGAATTTATTACTTTGTGGTTGTTGGTTTTCGGGATCCCGTGAGAAAGGTCGTTTACGATCGGGGAATGGCGTGCTCGTGTCAGTAGTTACCCAGTTAGGGGTAACCCGGCCTTGTGTTGGCAGAGTTCCGGTTTGGTTCTCGGGGATGTCTTTCCAGAGGCATTCTCATGTGGCAATGGGAAGTTCCTTGGCCTGACCATTTGTTGGAAATCCAATTCCCAATACGAAACTTGTACGGTATTAGTTGTAGGACCTGCCATTCACTTATGGTGTCGCAACACTGTTTGGATATGATGTAATGAAATGTAATGTAATAACTGATATAGTTCTTTGTTTAAAGATTATTCATTTATTATTATATGTTGTTCCGCTGCGAATTGTGAGATTCTGATGTTGTTCTGTTTTAAAATTTCCTATTTTCTATTTTCTCTTCTCTCTATTTTATAATCTTCCATCTTTTTCTCTTCTTTTCTTTCCTTTTCTTTTCTTAAATTCTTTTTAAAACCCATAACATTTCGGTTTTTCGGCAACGAAAATCTGCAAACGTTACATTTGGTATCAGAGCATATGGTTAAGCGACAACCATGGTTCTGTTGGGTATTGTTCATTAGAGATAGAGTCAGTAGTACTCTAGAATGAATTTGAGTGTAATAATAGCTATGAGAGCATATTTGTCAGTGAATATAAAATTGTTTTATATTGTGATGATTGGTTTATTGAGTGGCATATGAACTTTCGTCAGTGTGGTCCGCAAGACTATGCCGAAGGGGTTTCTAAACACTTGAATAGAACAATTCGACACAATATTGTTTTAAATTGGGTAAATGAAATAATTTTACCTTGATTATATTTTATATATATAAAAAAATAATTTTTCAGAATTATTAAAGTGTAATAAGTTGATTGTTTGGTTGTTTGAATAATCTAAATAAAGGAATTGTATAAGTAAAAAGAATTATAAGAGTTGAATTATAATTAAAGTGATTACAATTGTGAAATAAACTTATATATATAAGAAGTGAAACTATATGAATATATTTATGAATATGAGTTGTAATAAAAATGAACTTAAGTTATTTAAATGAAATTCAACTTTTGTAATTGAATTGAATGAATGGATTGAATATTAATCAATTGAATGTGAATAAATTGGAATGAAATAATGAATATAAGTGTTAATTCATTAAAATCTAATGTTATTAGAAAGTTGAATAATTGAATAAAAATCAATTAATTAAACCAATTATAAGCAAAGGAATTTGGTTGTAATTAATATACATTGGTTGTTATATGGTTGTTAGTTGATTGCATATAATTCATTAAGTGTTAATGAAATTAAATTAATAAAATTGGAAGCTAAAGTAATTGGAATTCAATTGGAAGTTAAGTGAATCTTGAATAGAATTGAATTTGATTTGGAAGTGAACCAACTTGAATATGAATTAGTTGAAAATGAATGCTAGTTGGTTGATGTTTGAATATGTTGCATTTGCTATGTTGACGTGTATAGTAATTATGTTACTACATGTTGTATATCGATACTATTATCTATATGCATGTTCTCATGCTGTTTGTTGAGTGTTTAGTAGGTGCGGATTGCGTTTGCTTCGCATTTGGAGCTCGCTTTTGCGCTATATTAGCCGTATTTACTTGCTAATAAAATATAAGGTACATATCTCGGATTACGTACCGTACTTTTATACTTTTTCCCTGCGGGATGCCTCATTACTTGATGAGATGTATATTTGTGATATATATACTGTCATTTTTTTTCGGATCGAGCCGCGCAAAGGAGACTATGGCGAATTTTTCCGGAAATTTAAGGCGTTAGAAAAATTTGAGAAAATTGGAAAATTTTGAAAACTTTAACTTTGATTTGAAGTTGAAAGTTAAACAATTGTAGTTGTTTTTGAAAAGATAACTAAGTATGATTTGAAAACTTAGTAAAGATTTGTAAGAAATTTAATTATGAATTTTGGGAAAGTTAATAGATTCTGTAACTTTTCTTACTTGTAATTTCGAGGACGAAATTCTTTTAAGCGGGGAAGATTGTAACGACCCAGAATTTTTATTAATTAAAATTTGAATATTTAATTAATTTTAAATATTAATAAGTGAATTTATAAGTCAAATAAATTTTAATTTGAATTATTGGATTTAATTGGATAATTAAATCGATAATTTAATATGTTAAATTATGGAAATAATTGAAAATTGAGTTAAATATGATTGAAAATGATTTGTAAAATTTTATTTTATCATGTTAGAGTTAGAACGATATTTTAGAACTTTTAAAATCGATTTAAAAGTTAATTTGTGAAAATTGAATATTTTAATATTAAAATCGACTAGTGAAAATAGCCAATTTTTGAACAGTCTCAGAATTGAATGAAACCAGTTCCATTGGATCCGTAATAGTTAGTTATTACCGGATTTCAAATTTCGTGTCAATCGGAGTTACCGTTTGATCGTGGCAGCTTGAAACGCATCGATTTATTTTTAATTTAAATTTGACGAGTGAAAATAGCCATTTTTCAAAAAGTCTTGGATTTCGACGAAACCAGTTTCATCGGATCCGTAATGTGATATTATTGCAAGGTTTCAAATTTCAAGTCAATTAGATTTACCGTTTGTCCTGTACAAATTAAAAGCCTAGAAAATCGCTTAAATCGGTTTAATTTAAATTGAGCGTTTACAGCCATAACTCGCATAGATGTCCGAATTAGCTTTCGAAACCTGTTCCATTGTGTCCGGAACGCAGGATAAACCATAGGAACGTCAGTTTCGGCGCGTAAATCGGAGTTCGGAATTCTCGGATGAATAGTGTTCGATTTTCTTCTATAAATAGCCCTCTCTCCCTTCATTAATAAAAAAAAAAAAAAAAACCTAACCCTAACGCAGCCGCCACCCACGCATGAACGGCCGAAAACTTCCATACTTCCTCCCTCTTTTTCTTTCAATCCACCAGTAATTAGACAAAAGTTTCAACTAGGAAAACGAAGAACATCTCGAGGGCTTCACATCCATATGGATTTGATGGAGATCGGAGCAACGAAGAGGGAGTGAGACGCTCGCGTTCGGCAATGTTTGAGCACGCAATTCGAGCTCAATGGGGGGGCCGAGCTCAGAGCTACTCACGGCGTGGATGGTGTTCGAGGTGGCGAGTCGCATGGCGTTCCCTGATCGTGTTTTTGTCGAGCGTTGTGATGGCGAAATTAAACCCTAAAAATGATGGAGTTGGGTTCGGTGTACTGTAATGTCGCGTGAACAAGGAAGAGGGGGATGATACGTTCTACGGTCGTGATGGCATGCTGAGAGATCAACGGCCTGTAGGGTTATGGTTTGAAATATAAATTTATGTTGTAAAATTTAGTTATAAAATTTGTATAAACCTGTAAAATCAATATCTTTTTCATACGAGGTCGAAAACGCGCGAAACCAGTTGCGTTGGAATCGTATGGACGAGCATTATGCGATGGAGTTGGTTTGGAGTCTTTTGGAGTTAGTGAGAATTTCGGGTAAAATTAAACGCGCGTTTAATTTTATTCGAAATAAATCGCTAAAACGGAATTTAAAATCAAGGTGAGAACTTCTCACTCAATCGAATCAGTTTCGATTTTATTTTAAATAGTTAGATTTAAAATATTTGAATGCATGTTTGAATGTTGATTGATATCTATTGATTGTTAAAATAGACATTATACGCCGTTAGTAAGCGGATGTTATTTATTAAAAACATATACCGCGAATATTTCATAAACAGTGAAATTGGTATTACATATAATAGCAATATATATATATATATATTGGCATATGTATATATTGGAGTTATTGATTTCCCGTATTTTTTAGCGGATGAGACCCTATTGCGCCGTTATTAAGCGGATAATATTTATTAAGAACATATACCGCGATAATTTCGTACTGGAACGAAATTGGTATTGTGCTAATGTTTGTGGATGCAGGAAAACAGGTTGGAGGGATCCAACTGGATTCCTCAACAGTATTTATTTGATTATGGATATTTTGATATTCATTGATTTTCATATCGATATATGATATCGTTGTTGTCGTGATTGACTATTTGGTGTGTAGTATCATTGGACCCAGATTTTGGGATTTTAAAATGATTTTAAAATGATTTTTGAAAAATATACTATATTTTTGGAATTGATTCATTTTAAATAAATAAACGTTATAATTTTTAAAGTTATAAAAATTATGATTTTTGAGAAATATAGTTAAAAACTGATTTTTGAGAATATGATGCTAATGATTTTATAAAATAGTTAAATCGGAATTTTTGAATTTATTATGAAAAGTTGAAATATAGGATTTATAAAATTTAATTATTTTATGAATCAAAAGGAAGAAGTTTTTAAAGGAATTTAAAGACGTTTTAAAGAATAATATAAATTGATTTATATTAAGAGATTTATAAATGGATATTTATAAATTGAAATATTGACATTATAAAACGAGTTTTTATAAGTGTTGAATGAAGTGAAAATGAATTTCATAAATAAATGAAATTTATAGAATTATAAACTGTGAAGTTATAAATGAAATTTATAAATAGTAAGATTTATAAATTTGGTGAAATTATTTGAAGAATAGATTGGTTAAATAAATGGATCTTATAAGCTATAAGATTTATAATTTGGAAAGTCTTAAAAAGAACGATTTTGTAAAATAATCGTTTTATATGCCTTTAACTTATAATATGAACTTTTAGTTTATAATTGAGTTATAAACTGGAATAGATTTATAAAAGAATTTATAAAAAGGAAGTTTTTATAAATAAATAGAAATGGAATTTATAAACGTTGTTTTATAAATTCGCAAATGACTTATTTTGATAAGTTAATTGTTATAACTTATAAATGGAGTTATATTCACGTTTTAGACTGTGAATAATCCTTTAAAATAAAAAAGAATAGAATTGATGAGATTAGTTAACATAGTATATTCACGTTTTGGAATAGTGAATAGTATGTTAAAGAGATTGTTTAAAATGTGATATTTTGAACTGAATTAAAACGATCTAACGATGTTTTAAAATGTGTTGAGATTCGAAACCATAGATTTCAACATTTATTGTTGAAATAGACGTTTTCGAGAAATAGAAGGAAATAGTGGACTATAACACTGTTGTTATAGTAAATGATTTCCGAAAGGAAATGAAATTTGCATAGTATTGGGATTTATATATCTATTTTAATTTCAAATCCCTATACTAGTGAATTTGGGTTGTCGTAACGATGTTTTACGCAACATTCGTTTTGACCCAAATAAATATGTTTAAGTGAATGATTTCCTTAATAGAATGAAATATATACTTAATTCGATTTAAGTATATTGAATATTTTCCAAGTGTAGAAAATAAAAAGATTTGTGAATTACTTATTTAATAAGTATGGAAATGTTTTCCAATATGAAGTGAATAATTAAAATTTATCTTTTTGAAGATAAATTGAAATGGATAATTGAAATGATATGCATGGATATTTTGAAATATAAATTCATTATGGAATTTATAAATAGAAAGTGGAATTTGTATGAAAATAAATATTGATTTATTTTTGAAGTGTTGAAATTATATGTCTTGTAAAGATATTTTGGAAAATAAATAATTTGGAAAATTATTTGGAATCTGGTGATGTTGTGCATATCCATTGATAGTTCAATAGTCGACTATCAATATTTCCCTTTGAATGGGTATTTGATGTGAATTGATTGAATTTGAATACCACACTTATTTTTGAATAACCGCTCACTATTCGGGTTAACCGGGAAAGGACCATGGGGTCGTATAACCCATTCCGAATATGTGATACGTCGTTGTGAATTGCATTGAAGATCGGTGTTGAAGACCCGGTATTTGCGAGAGCGATAGGATGACCTGTCGATTTACTCTGCACCGAGTAGCTACGGTATAGAGTTCTCCATATGTGATGGTGAATCCGATCAGGATTGTGAATATCCGGATTGCAAGGACTTCTTTGTAAGTGCCTTCGGTTTTGTTCGATCCCGGAACAGACTTGTATGGATTGTGTGTCTGACATTACAAGTTGAGATATAAAGCCGATTTCATTCAAATATATTTCTGTTGGTGGCGGAGAATTTATTCTTTTAGCTTAACACCCTTCTCTGAGACGTACGTGCTCAGAGGTTATATAGTTGAAGTTATCAGCGATATATTCCCAATTTGGTAATGTGACATGCTGAGTGTTGCTGAAATGATCATTGTGTTGGTTATTGTGGTAGGATCGTTTATTTGATCGTCTATCTTGGTGATCATTGTGTTGATCATTTGTTGACCCAAAGCATGGCTTTTGTATAAAGTATGTTTTTGTGGACGTGACTTCGTCGAGCCTCACACCTCGGAAATGGTCAAAACAGGAAAGATGCGACAAGGTTATGAGGGGTAGCACCCTTTAGGGTATGTAGATTTCCTTCTGGATAGAGGTGGTATCATGGTATGGAGCCCAGATATTTAACCTATGTGGTTACTACGAATTTATTACTTTGTGGTTGTTGGTTTTCGGGATCCCGTGAGAAAGGTCGTTTACGATCGGGGAATGGCGTGCTCGTGTCAGTAGTTACCCAGTTAGGGGTAACCCGACCTTGTGTTGGCAGAGTTCCGGTTTGGTTCTCGGGGATGTCTTTCCAGAGGCATTCTCATGTGGCAATGGGAAGTTCCTTGGCCTGACCATTTGTTGGAAATCCAATTCCCAATACGAAACTTGTACGGTATTAGTTGTAGGACCTGCCATTCACTTATGGTGTCGCAACACTGTTTGGATGGTAGCTATAGTAGGCATACGATAATGGTCGTATGTTGGCTAAGATTTATATTCTACTTTCGAAATGAATTTTTCCTACACTATGCACTAGTAATAATATAAAATGTTATTTTAAATGCGTATCAAGCATCTTTGACTATCATAAGGAGAAATCTCCTCCGATTCTGCGTTTGCATGTGTGTGTGTGCGGGAGGCCTTATGGTAGTCTCATTTTTAAAAGCATTGCGAATTGAATTTAAAAATATCTCTCTATTTTGATTTTAAAGTTAAATAAACTGTTTTGAGTTCTCACACCAGTCTCATGACTGACTTGGAGTTTATTGTTTTCCTTCCTAAACTCTGGGTGCCCACCAATTTCCACACGGGCAGTCAAGAGTTAGGTTTATCAGGATATTCTGGATATTCTGGAGTTGCTGGGGGCAAGCTGGATGGCATGGCGTATTACTACTATATAGTATTTCTTTTTCCGCTGCACTATTTGTTGTTGTTGTACACTCTGATGATATGATATGATGTAATGAAATGTAATGTAATAACTGATATAGTTCTTTGTTTAAAGATTATTCATTTATTATTATATGTTGTTCCGCTGCGAATTGTGAGATTCTGATGTTGTTCTGTTTTAAAATTTCCTATTTTCTATTTTCTCTTCTCTCTATTTTCTAATCTTCCATCTTTTTCTCTTCTTTTCTTTCCTTTTCTTTTCTTAAATTCTTTTTAAAACCCATAACATTTCGGTTTTTCGGCAATGAAAATCCGCAAACGTTACAGAATTTTAAACTAACAAGGAACTTGTAGAGTGAAAACAGATATGATAATAATAGAATATGCATATACCATCAATATAAATAATAAATAATGGTGTCAGAGGTTATAGGTGAATAGATACAGATAATAACATATATATAGCAATGTAAATAACTAACAGCAGCATATTTCAATTGTCGTTTCAATTGAAATCAAATTTGATAAATATAAGAACTTTAATCGTGAGTGATTGCTCACCTTTCGAGGCTAGAGATGAACGAGAATGAGATAGGTTACGAATCCAAGTACGAATTCCAAAGCAAATCAAGCTTGAACGTGAATTGGATGAACAAGGCTGATAATCAAGAATTGATGAACTGAATTAGAATCAGTTTGATATATGCAGAAATATTTGTTATTTTATTAAAATAAATATTTTAATCTAGGACAAAAATTAAATTGAAATACATATAGTTAAAATAAAATACACACTTATAATAATAAAAATCAATTCAGTTCAAAACCATTTAAAATTCATGTATATTCTCTTCGTAAAACCATACTTAAAACCAATATACAAATGCAGACACCACATAATATATGCAGACAAAAGTGTATATGCAAATAACTAAATATGTGTAAACAAATATGTAGACTTGACCTTATATCTACTAACATATATAAATATGTGACTAATATATATATATATATATATATATATATATATATATATACCGTGCCACATTATATAATTAATATAACATGCATAAAACACTTTAACACATCACATTACTATATTTTGTAGTTATCAAAACATATCATGTTATTAAAAACCAAACACATGTATGTTTGTTAAAACATATATATCCTTTACTGTACGAATATAATTTTAATATAAGATATAACAAATATGCAGACAATAAGCTTATATATACTAATATTGACCAACATTGTATACTTATATATATCAAAACTGTTCAAACAATACTTATATACATATTAATATATACATATAACTTTACATGAAATATATATACAAATATATAACAGACAACTATAGGTACATCATTTTTCTCAAAGCATCAATAAACAATTACTAACGTATTTAAAAATTCATATAAACTACATATAGTACACACACTATATATGATATATATACTACACTATAATACTTTTATATATACCTTATATTCTAATGTATATGAAGCTGAAATACAACCTTGATATATTATACAAAATATACAAAGTATGTAAGAACTGTTATATATATATATATATACAAATGTTAACAAAGCATATTTTTATTAAATAAATACATATACTATACTACTGTACAACATACCTATACAACAGCCATCAAAATCATTATAAAACAGTAAAACTGTAAAATAAAATGACAATATGATCAAATCGCAAATTCAAATATGCATGTATATAAAACTGACTCTAAGAATCCAAATTAAATTGTAAACTCAAATATACCAATATATTAGTTAACATATGCGCATGTCATGGATTAACTTCATTATATAAACTACAACATATAAACTAATGCATATATAATATGAATATATACCGTATATAAAGAGGGATAACAACAGCGAATATAAACTAGTCATGCTGCTGGGAGCTACTCGAAGATGACTCGACAGAGGGCTGAAGAGAGGAGAGGAGTTTGGTTGTAGGTTGTGAGTTTAAGCGGGCTGGGTGTTGGCTGCGGAGGCGAGGAGAGCGAGAGGGGAGGAGATGAAGGTGGGGTATGGGTTTGTTGAAGGGGAAGGTGGTCACGGCTATATGTACATAAGGCTGCTGCTTGGAGGGTGATGGGTGGTGCTCTGGATTGAAGGTTTGGTGGCTCGAGTAGAGGGACAGAGGGCCGAGCGTTGCTTGTTGAAAAGGAAGGGTAGGACGAGCAACAAATGGGATCAGCTTGAGTATGAAGGAGAGGAGAGCAGTATGTAGAAAAATAAGGCACAAAAAAATGAAAATAAAGAAAGGATTTAAATAAAATATAAATTTTAAACTGAGAAAAATATGTGGCAACCAGATATATCTACAACGTTGGAATAACAAAAGGCCAAAAATAAATTTTGGGAATCACAAAAGTCAGTGGCCATTTATTTCAATATATGGATATATGGAAAGGCAAGAAGAAACCCAAAACGCTCAACAGATATCGGTACGGTTAACCATTTCACGGTCTCAATACGTACAGGATTCTGGAATAGACAAAAGAATATACCATAGAGATCGGCATGATGAGAAGATAAAAATGGTATACATATACCAGTGGTACGATCATTTTATTAAAAGTCAATATCGTTACCGAAAAATATTGCTAATTTGCCGAAAATAAGATAAATGGAGCAATAACGGTCAAAATTTGAAGAAACAAAATATGACGTCTCACTCTGAAGATGATTTATAGATTTGTTGTATAAAAATATTCAGGCTTGGAAAATATTTTATTATCATCAATTTCTAACTAATTTGAATTGAAATAGAATTTACACAAGAAAATAAACTTCCATATTATCAAATGAAAATTTCCCATTTGCTATGTTAAAGTAGACGCATTCCAAAATTTAAATTTTCATTTCAAAATTCAATTATTTAAAATTGCTTAAAAATTCAAATAAATACACAATTAAAACCATTAAAAATTTACGGGTCGTTATATTAATTTAATTCATTCCAATTTAATTCCAAAATTTTATCAACTCTCAAAGATTTTACTCATTGTTCTCCAAAGATTTTAGTGTCACAAATTCCAATCTATCTTTTAAATTTTTTTAAATCAATTTATGCCCCCAAATGATTAACCTGATAATCATTTTATATTCTTATCCTTAATTAGATAATTAACATAACTATCTACCGCACATCCCATGGATCATGACTCTAAGTCATCTGGGCCTCGGATCCGTAATATTATATGCTATAATGTTCTGACTTGGCTCTTATACCACGCTATAACGACTCCATCGCGATGTCCAATTTAGCAAAGAACGTTACAAGTAACGTTGTCTGCTAATCGGGAGAATACGGCTTTTTAAGGGCGATCGAATGTGAATATATCTTTTACTATAACCAACTCTTCATTTATACCTTTTTACTTAATATCTAAACTGAATTTCACATGTACAGTATTAATACAAAGTAATAGACACATCTCTTTCTCAAAATCATAATAATATATCATATAAATAATAGTCACGGATCACTGAAGAATAAATCTCAACTTATACATATACAAATTTTTATTTTTCAAAATGAAATACTAAACTCAATTGTTATACAAGTTTAACAATTCTCTAATCTCAATTTTATATCTTATAAATATATTCACAAATTTCCTAAATGAGATAAAATTAAAAAAAAATCAAAAGTGTTTATCACCTTGCTAGCCCAAATATCCAAAGGTCAACTTGTCCAGTAACCTAAAAAGTCTTGGCCTAACCTGAGCAAAATAACACCCGAGTCAAACTATCTCTAAATATCCAATAGGTTAAGAACAGAATATGACATAAAAATAAACAACATATAAGTAAATATAGATGTCCAGGATATAACAGGCTAGGGAATTAATTTAACTCAGAACAGAGTTATAAGTTTAAGTCACAGACACGATCTAGTCACTAAATACAGAATAATAAAATTAACTTAATTTAGCATCAATCACAAGACACAAGAATATATATACACATACAAACATATATATATATATATATGTATATTTCACTAACACAAGATAATCACATAATCCAAATATCCAAAATCCAAAAGATCTTAATTCAAACCGATCGTCCAAAATAATCGCAATGTTTGTACTCAATACTCATGGCAAACAAACAAACTGGTATCACTCGAACCGATCCGATACCAAGGATCATATTCAGACCCGGAACAAAGAATCATAGAATGATCTCAAGGATAGTCTATACCGATCAAGGTGCTCGTAGATAGCATGACGCGATAAATTTACATTTATTTAATATTATTATAGTATTATGTTCAAAAGGAAATCCAGTAATAAACTTCTTAAGGATCTAGCAGCCACTTGGCGCACACTAAAAGAGATTAAACCCTAAAGTGCCAAATACAATTGCCTTCATTAATTACTACAATTTAATCAATATGTCCCATACTGTATGGTGAAATCCAAATATTTACTAAAAGCTAATAAATATTAATTATTACTGATACCATTGGAAAACCATAACTACATTCAGTTAAGGATCTAGCAGCTAGTTATCGCATAACAAAAGATAATACAACTCTATGTGTTAAGTACTTTCCAAAATACGAACACATGAATTTAACCAAGGCATCCCATATTGTCCGGTGGAATTTGAGTAATCGCTAATGGGTTAGTAAATTCCATTCAAATATTCTATTCAATTAGTTGTACCATTTCGATGAAGCGTTATTCGAATGCCTTCAAACCAATTGATAACACTAAGATGATTATTAGTACTTCCCAAATTATAGAATTAAGGTTTTCAATGTTATCTCAGATTTTCATTTAATCAATACTATTCTCAAAACCTTATTCATAATCCATTTATTTTATATAATCACTTTTATTTCTCTTCCAAATCCACTCAAGTGTATATCCATTTTATTAAAAAAATGAATTTATTCTTATATTTTTCGAAAACCACATTTCCAAATCGGTAATCCGTTTATAACAGCAACACTATATATAACTCTCTATTTGATAAAATCATTTATAAGGATAATTTGATTTAGTATAAAAATTTGTTCGAACGGGTGAATTATAATACTTTTTTTGTAAAATTACTTGTATTCACACTATTGATGTAATAGATAAATATATATATATTTATAAAATTCTAAACAAGAGAATTCCCAAAGTTCACAAATTTCTTATCCAAGGTTTATAGTTAGAACTAAGAGTATTATATAGTTATATATACATGCAGGCAACAGTTCACAACACAAGGCACTAGGTTTACAAAACAGTTCACTAATTTTCCATTCATATTAATAGTTCACTAGTTAATATGCAATAAAATTGTTCATTAACAGGTAAACTCCTTAGATTTGGAAATAACCCGTCGAGTATTCATACTTATGTCAATTTAACCATTAACAAACTGAAAATGCAACATGGTTTCGTTGCAATATATTATCCAGGTTGATAGCAAGGGTTTAATCACACACATGCAAGCATCAAGTTCCGTACATCAAAGCATCAAATAACAATCTTAGAACATAAGTTTTCTAGTTATATAGGGTATAACTTTTAGCATACCCTATTTCATTCATATAGCAAGTAGTTTGGTTATTCTTTGAAAGCAACAATTCATTTCAACTAAATAAACAACAACATACATGGAGATAGCTTACGTGAGAATTTCACTCACTAGCGATGCATGATCACGCTGAAAAAACGACCACATTGCTACCTCGAAGTTCAAGTCTACCACAGGCCTCCATCTGCCATCATCAGCAAGCTACTTAACCACGATTTTCCCTACCACATGGAACAATTTCCAACCTCCACCTTGCGCTTTCTCGCCCTCCCCACCATTGTCGGTACCAGCCGCCTCCGTTCGATTCACAGCTCGTCAAAGAACTACCCAGGTCACGTCGTGCTCTTCCCTCGTCGCTCGCATGCTTGAAGCCCCATGCCAAAGTTGTTCATAATTGATGTAACGACCCGCAAATTCAGTCAAATTTTTAAAAGAATTATCTTTGGTTTTTTGAATTAAATATTTTTAAAATTTTAATAAATTTAAATGTAAATACTCATTTTGGGACAGTAAGTAACATATTTTTCCAAATTCAATAAAATGGAAGTTTTGTGAAAATTTAAATTTTGGTCAAATTGGTCAACATTTGACTTTCGGTTCAAACTTGAAAATTTGAAATTTAAAAATTTATTCTTTTTTTACGATACTAAACTAAATTCTAATCTCCACTCCACTTTCCGTTTTATTAAAATCCGATTCCTACATCTTTGAATCCGTATTTTTCGACGTAAATATGCACATATATTTCTACGTATTTTTCTTATGCTCTTTTGTTTGGGTTTTGGGCTTTGGATTTATTTGGCTGGGCTTGATCGGTTAGGCTTAAATAACCTTTGGACTTCCTGCCTCCTCGTTTCCTTCACGCCTTTTCTAAAAAGAAACCTTTTGTTCATATTTTCTTTCTGATTATCTCTTCCTTCTTCTCATTTGATTCAGAAAAAAAACTACAGAACTACATCTCCTTCCTCTATCTCCTCCAAATTTCTAAAGCCTAACATTAGCCTCATTCCTCTCTTCCCTTACCTTCGTCTATCTCTCTTTCCCTCCTCCTAATTTCCGCCTAGCTTTCCCCTAGCCTTGCCACCGACTACCGTCCCCTAACCTCCTCATCACATCCATACACCACCTACTCACCACCCTACATGCCTACACACACCCCACATACCCTCCTCCTTTCAGTCTACACACCCACACCCATCTACCTGCGCAACACCCTCCTCCACACGCCACACCTTTACCACCTACCCTTTCGGCCACACCATCCTACTTCCCACGCCTACCAACTTAGTCATACACCACATACCCACACCCGTCCACACACCTACCCTTTCAGACACCCACACCCATCTACCCACTTACCAACTCGGCCAAACCTCACCCCCCACACCCACTTTCCTACACCCACCTACACATCTTCAGCCATACCCACTTGGTCGAGCGTACAGAGCTTAGGGCCAAACCTCTTTGCCTCATTTTCCCCTCTTTATTTCATAAAAAAGAGAAAGAAAATTCAAAGTTATTGAATCTTGGATTTTGGAATTTGGATCGTTCGAGTTTGCGTCTTTGTTTAGAGCTTGGTTTGTTTCTTGCTTGTGGTCTCCATCTCTGTATCCACTTCGTGTCCGTTCATGTAGTTTACCTTCATTTGCCACGAAAGGTGAGAAATCACCCACGACTAATTTGTTATGTTTAAGTGAATGGACGTCTATCAAAATGTAAATTGAAATGTTGTTATAGTTAGAATTTCTTATTTAATATTATATGACATGGTATGATGCTCATTTGTGACATGATATGATATGTTATATGATGTACTCTGATACGTTATGTTATTTATTTATTTATATTACACTGCAAGTTCCCAGCTATGGGTTGAAATGATTCATACTCGAACGATCTTATAGATTAGGAAAAGTCATTATGGGTTGAAATGATAGGCCCAAGCAATTTTATTGATTTGGAACTATTAATTTGGAATATGGGTTGAAATGAAATATATCAAGAAATTTAATTATACTTTTGGGTTGAAATAATATATACCCAATCACTTGACCATAAGGTAGAAAACTTTATATCAAACGTTGTTGGTCAGTTTTAAATTATTTTCTAAATTATAAAGTATGTTTTGATTTAATAAATTTGATTTTTGAAATTTAATTTAATTATTTTATTTAAAGATTTATGTTTGAAAAATAATAATATTTTATATGTTTTAAGTTTTAAATTATAAGCAAAATATAGTCTAAATGTAATTTTAAGATTTTAACTTATAATTTTATTTAGATTAAAAAATATATAATTTAAATAATTTTAAAAGTTAATTTAATTAAATGTTTAATATTATTTCAATTTAATATAATAAATATAATTTTGATTTGATAAAAATAAATATAGTTTGGATTTAATATACCAAAATATAGAATTTTATATAATAATTTTAATAAATAAAATTTAAGAAGTTAAGTGAAGCATGATTAGCAACTAAAATTTATTTAAAGGATTTAAAATTTAAATAAGATTTTTTAAGTTTTAAAGATATGATTTTTGGAATGTAAAAGTTTGATTTAACATGAATTGTAAGATAAATGTTTTAAATCTAAAATATAATTAAAGTTAAATACTTTAGTATTGATTTAAATTATAATTTAAGATTTATTTTTTAAATGTTATATAAAAATGACCACGGTGTGAAAAATATTAGCATTTGAGACTGGGGTCGGATATTGCCATACCCTCTGCCAATTCCGAAACCATTTTAACAACTGTGCACGTGGTGGAGATTCCAGAACGAAGTAGAATGATTTAGCGGATGCATCTAGTATGAGGTAAGAAACGTAGCCCTAACCTCGTGTCAGCTTGATATGACTAAAATTGGAGCCATAACCAGGCCAAGTGAGGTCACTCCTCCTATTAGACATGCTTCTTCGATACAATATATGTTACTTTGTGATCGATTGGTGCACACCTTTGATTGTGGAAGTGTTGTTCCGTGGTGGACGATAGCTGCGGCAATGCGTTACCACCAGCCTGGTTCCGCAAAACGGTTTAATCCTACCCTGGGCATAGCCTCGCGTCCCTTGTCATATGCCTTATCAAACCCACTATGATTTTGGTTTGTGTCGTACCTATAGAGTGCTCCTTGATAGCCCACCGGTTTGGTGGAGTTTACAGTACTATATAGACTATCTCATTTATAAAATTTGTTAAGGAGGATATAGGTAATGCCTTAACGCTATTTTCGATATATTATACTTTACTACTAGACATTACATATATAGCGTATATTACTACATATGTAGATAGTTTAACGGATCCTTAAAGGATGGGAATCCCAAAAATCCTTTGAGCTATTGTTGCATTTCATTTGTTACATTTCACTTGAGTCGATTTACTTACATGAGAATGTTAGTCCCTACTCGAGTGTTTTGATTTTACTTTATGCTCGGGTCAGTCTGTGTTTCATAGAATCAGGACTCACCTTCTGGAGCTGGAGACTATGCCAGAGATCTATCTGTTTGCTTAGCTATTTCGGTTATTTTTGTTTAGACATTTGTCATTTGCTTATGTATTAGTGAACTTCTATGTATTTGGATTTCTGTTGTGTTTGCTTTTGACTCTGTTATTTCTGTAGTAGCTTCATGAACTACTATGTTTTATTTATTCCACTGCATATTCTGTGCCTGTGATTCTATGATTAATTATGTTTACCCCAAAAATAATCAACAATATGTTGTTTTGAATGATTCAAGTCTCACGTGCATGGTTTCATTGTTGATTTGAATGGTTCAAAATAGCGAGTCATTACATTTGGTATCAGAGCTTTGGTTTAGGCAAATCTTAGCATATAGGGTAAAAAAATCATTAGAGATAGGGTAGTAATATCCTAGAATGTATAGAATTAATTACGGAATCACTTTAGTTTTAGCTTGATTATTAGCTAGAATTTTCTTTGATTAGGCTTCCTTTGAATTTGAATCTCTTCCTTGTTCTGAAATCCATTCTTGGATCTTCCAGATGAATCCTAGGAATACCAGAGGTAGGGGTTGAGGAATTGTCCCAACACCAGAACATGTTGCACCATTCAGATTCACCACACTTTGTAAGGAGTACACTCAGCTTGGTGGTACCAAGTTTACTGGAGCTGAGAGTATCATTGAGGCTCAACAGTGGCTAAGGAGTTTAGAGAGGATTTTTATGGGCCTTTAGATCATCGATTCTCAAAAGCATCAGTTAGCCGCTTGGCAGTTACAGGAGGCTGCCCAGGATTGCTGGGAGTCTATTACAGCCCACACTATTGGGGAAAATATCATTTGGGAGCATTTTAGCTGTAAATTTTAGCTGAATTCAAGTTTAGTTAAGTGAACTCTTTGGAATTTATATTAAGTCTTGAACATCATATTTCAGGGATGCTTTTGTGGCTAAGTGGATGCTTGAAACCAGAAAGTCTCAGATATACCGGGAATTTATAGACCTTAAGCGGGGGAATATGACATTTTCTGAGTATGAGAGGAAGTTTAATGAACTATCCAAATTTGGTCCTAGCTTGATTGATACCCCGTTTAAGAAGAATGAGAAGCTTATAGCTAGAGCTCGTCCAGAGTATTATGATTTGATTGCTCATGAGCATAGCCCTTTTACTGGATTTATGGATATAGCTATTAGGTATGAGAACCCCATTTGTAAGGAAGCAGCTGATGTTCGTGCGCCTACATCTCAGCTTTCTTCCAACAGCCCCAAGAAGAGGAAGTTCAGTTTCCAATAACAGAAGAAATGGCAGAGTTATCAGGGTGTAGGATCTTCTTCTCAAAGGCAGCCTATTAATTTATCTTCTATTACTTGTTTCAAATGTGATCAGAAAGGGCACTCTGCCAATAGCTATCCTAGTTCGATCGGAGCTTCTGTCCCACCAGTTCAGATGGCTAGGCTTGATCTATGCCATATTCTCTCATTGCTTGGCCACTTTAAGAAGGACTGTCCCACTCAGCAGAAAGGCAAGCCATCTGGAATCTTCGCTATTATGTCTTCCACTCCGACCAGTGTGATAATAATGGTATGCTTCAGGGTACATTTACTTTACATTCTCATCATATTCGTGTTTTATTTGACAACGGTGCATCTCATAGTTCATTTCAGTTGACCTTTGTAATAAGTTTGAGCACATTCTTTCACCCGAATATGCAACTGAATCCTTATGTGTATCTAATCCTACTAGTGGCCCCGCAAACCTTAGTAGGATTTGTAAAGGGGTAACACTTCTTTACAAGAGGCATTGTTTCATTGGCAACTTCTATGTTCTTGGTTTTGATGCTTTTGACATTTTTCTTAGAGGTGGTTGGCTGAAGAAATATGAAGCCGTTATATCTTGCAAAGCCTGAACTGTTTCCTTAGTTGATGATCAGGGTAATTCTTTTGTGATTTCATGTCGAATGCCTCAGGATTATGTTGGCTGTTTTATATTTTCTCTTGATTCTCGTCCTAGTGACCTTGACTCTACTCCTGTTGTCGATCTTTTTCCTGATGTTTTTGGTGAAGTCTCTTCTCTTCCTCCTAAGCGGGAAATCAAATTCCACATTAATCATATTCTTGAAGCGCGACAGTAGCTCTTCCTCCCAAAAGTATGGCAACCGTAGAGAAGGTCGAGTAGAGGAAGAAGATTGAAGATTTTTTTCTAAGACTTTAATTAGGCCAAGTCATTCGGAATGGGGAGCAGCTGTGGCATTTGTCACCAAGTATGATGGTTCTTTGAGGATATGTGCGGATTATAGGGAGCTAAATAAGCTTACTATGAAAAACAGAAATTCTATGCCTCGAATCAACAACATGTTCGATCAGCTCCAGGGACCTAAAGTGTTATCTCGGCTTGATCTTACCACCGGCTTCCACCAGCTTTGAGTGGATAAGGAAAGCATTCCCAAAACGGCTTTTCGAACTGAGATTGGTTTCTATGAATGGCTATTTATGCCCTTTAGCTTGACTAATGCCTCTGCCTTCTTCATTGATCTTATGAATCATGTTTTTCAGGATGTTCTTAATAAGTTCGTAGTTGTCTTTGTCAAAGATATTCTTGTCCTTTCTAAGTCAGAGGTGGAGATGAATCATATTTGAGTTTTTTCCTTGAAACCCTTAGGAGTCGTCAATTGATATCTGAATTTTCTAAATGCCATTTCTGGAAAGATGAAGTCTTATTTCCCGGACATATTGTTTAATGCAGAATGGGAAGGTTATTGCTTATGCTAAGATCCATGAAATCAATTATGCAGCTCATGATTTGGAATTTCTTGCTGTAGTGTTTGCTTTGAAGTTACAGAGGCCCCATCTTTTGGGAACTAAGTTTGAGCTCTTTACGGATCACCATTCTTGAAGTATGTTTCCACCCAGAAGGATTTGAACCAAAGGTAGGTTAGATGGCTCAAGTTTCTAGCTTCTTATGACCTCGACATCAACTACACTCCAGGAAAAGCTAATGTAGCAGCTGATGCTTTGAGTCGGAAGAAGGTGATGCTATGTTAGCATGTTGTTTCTTCATCCCTTATGGATCGTATTGTTGCAAAGCAAGATGAGGACGAGATGTTAAGGCTTATTAAGGAGAGTTTTTGTAATAGGGAAAGTGGTAACTAAGATGGAATGGGAGCACAGATTGATAATAAAGGGATTTTGAGGATTAATAATCGAATTTGTGTTCCGAATGTTGATGAATTAAGGCAAGAAGTACTTAAGGAAAATCATCGATCTACACTTTTTATTCATCCAGGAGTTACGAAGATGTACCAGAATATGAAGAAGCTGTATGGGCAGACTGGTATAAAGCGAGATATCTCTCTTTATGTCAGTAGATATTCCACTTGTCAATAGGTTAAGGCTGATCATAAGAACAACGCTGGATTGTTGCAACCCCTTGAGATTCCCAATTGGAAGTGGGAACATGTTTCTATGGATTTTATTGATGAATTATTGAGGACTAGAAGGGATAATGAGAGTAGATATGTGGTTGTTGATAGACTGACCAAGTCATCTCATTTCATTCCTGTCAGGTCGAATCGCACTACTTCGAGTTTTGCTTGATTTATATGAAAGAGCTTACTATGTTTCATGGTGTTCCATCCAGCATTGTTTGTGATCGAGATTCTATACTTGCTAGCCAGTTTTGGAAAGAATTTTAGGAAGCTCTAGAGACTTATCTAAATTTGAGCACAATTTATCATCTGTAGAAAGATGGTTAGATGGAAAGAGTTAATCAGATTCTGGTAGATCTTCTTCGTGCCTGTATTCTTGATTATGGAGGATCTTTGGAAGATCATCTCCATCTCGTTGAATTCAGTTATAATAACAGCTATTAGGTATAATCTTAATTTTTATATTAAGGTTACAGTAAGATCAATCTATTTAATTCTATTTAATTCCATCCTTTGAATTCAGGCTAGTATCGCAATGTCTCCTTTTGCTGCTCTTTACAGGCGACCTTGCAAATCTCCATGTTGCTGGATTGAATCCAGCGATCGTTTGGTTTAGGACAAGGTATGATTCTAGAAGCATCCAAGAAGGTTGAGGAGATCAAAAGGAAGATGAGGTTTGCTCAAGATAGGCAGAAGAAGTATGCTGATAGGCAGAGAAGGAATTTGGAATTTTCTATTGGCGATCGGGTTTTTCTTAAAATCCCACCGCTGAAGAATGTGACTCTTTGGACGAAAATGGAAGCTTGCTCCTAGATTCATTGGTCCGTTCCACATCTTAGAGAGATTTGGTCCTTTAGCTTTGAGTGGATTCGCATAAGAGACTATCTGGAGTGCATAATGTGTTCCATGTTTCGCATCTTCGTAAGTATCATCATGATACATCTTTAATTGTTCGGCCTACTTTACTGAGAGTTTGGATGTTGAGCCTAATCTAACTGTTGGGAGGAAGCCGCTTCGTATTGTCGATAGAGGTATGAAGCAACTACGGAGGAAATTTGTCAACCTGGTCAAAGTACAATGGAGTATAGACGACCGGAATTGTTCTTGGGAAATGGAGGAGAGCATGCATGCTTCGAATCTTGAACTGTTTGTATCAGGTAGTATTCATTTCGAATCTAGCTTATCTTTTTTGCTTGTTTCTATTTCTCCTTTTTCATCCCTTTTCGAGGACGAAAATTTGAGTGGCGGAAAGTGTAACGACCCGCAAATTCAGTCAAATTATTAAAAGAAATTATTTTGGATTTTTGAATTAAATCTTTTTAAATTTTGAATTTCAACAATGATTTTGGGGCATTAAGTAATATATTTTTCCAAATTCAATAAAATGGAAATTTTTGTGAAAAATCAAATTTTGTTCAAATTTGGTCAAAGTTTCACTTTTGGTTGGAAATTTGAAATTTTAAAATTTATTCTTTTTTTCGCGATATTATACCGAATTCTAATCTCCACTTTTCTTTTTGTTAAAATCTGATTCCTACATTTTTTTAATCTGCATTTTTTGTGTAAAAACGTGCCTATATTTGTGTGTGTTTTTATTATTTTCTTTTATTTGGGTTTTAAGCTTTGGATTTATTTTGTTGGGCTTGATCCATTGGGCTTCAATAACCTTTGGACTTCCTAACTCCTCGTATCCTTTATGCCTTTTCTGAAAAGAAACTTTCTGCATGTATTTTCTTTCTGACTATCTCTTCCTCCTTCTCATTTGATTCAGGAAAGAACTACAAAACTCCATCTCCATCTCCTTCCTCCATCCCTTCCAAATTTCTAAAGCCTAACCCTAGCCTCCTTCCTCTCTTTGCTTACCTTCCACCCTCTCTTTTCCCCTCCTCCTCGACGTCGCCTAACTTTCCCCTGGCCTTGTCGTCGACCACCATCCCCTACCCTCCTCCTCATGGCCACACACCACCTACCCACCATCATACACGCCTACACAAACCCCATAGACCCTCCTCCTTTCAGCCTAGACACCCATCCACCTTTCCATACCCTCCTCTACATGCCACACCCACCACCTGCCCTTTTGGCCACACCATCACACACCCTACACCCCTACCCACTTGGTCGAACACCACTTACCTACTCCCATCCACAAACCTACCCTTTCGACCACCTATACCCACCTACTCACTCGATCGTCCACCTACCCACACACCCACCGGCCTACACCCACCCATACATCTTCAACCACACCTACGCCAACTTGGCGGAGCCCACATAGCTTAGGGCCAAACCACTTTGCCGCCTTTCCCCCTCTTCATTTTATAAAAAAGAAAAAACTCGAAGTTATTGGATCTTGAATTTTGGAATTTGGATTGTTCATGTTCACGTTTTTATTTGGAGCCTGATTCGTTTCATGCTTGTGGTCTCCATCTCCATGTCCGCTTCGTGTCCGTTCGTGTAGTTGTCACGTTCGTTAGCCACGAAAGTTGGGAAATCATTCCCGACTAATTTCTTATGTTTAAGTGAATGGACATCTTTTGAAATGTAAATTGAAATGTTATTATAGTTAGATTTGCTTAGTTAATAATATATGATATGATATGATGCTCACCAGTGACACGATGTGATATGTTATATGATATACTCTAATACATTATGTTATTTATTTATATCACACGGTGAGTTCCCTAACTATGGGTTGAAATGATACATACCGAACGATCTTATAGATAAGGAAAATCCGTTATGTGTTGAAACGATAGACATAAGCGATTTTATTGATTTGGAACTATTAATTTAGGACATAGGTTGAAATGATATATACCCAGAAATTTAATTATAATTTTCGGTTGAAATTATATATACCCGATCGCTAAACCATAGGATAGAAAATTTTATATAGACATCGTTAGTCGGTTTTAAATTATTTTGAAATTATTTTCTAAATTATTAAGTATGCTTTGATTTAATAAATTTTGTTTTTAAAATTTAAGTTAATGATTTATTTAAAGATTTATATTTGCAAAATAATACTATTTTATATATTTTAAATTTTAAATTATAAGCTAAATATAATTTAAATGTAATTTTAAGATCTTAACTTATAATTTTATTTGGTTTTAAAAATATATAATTTAAATAATTTTAAAAGTTAATTTAATAAAATGTTAATATAGTTTTAATTTAATATAATAAATATATTTTTGATTTAATAAAATAAATATATTTTCAATTTAATATAATAAATATAGAATTTTATATAATAATTTTAATAAATAAAATTTAAGAAGTTAAGTGGAGCATAATTTTTAATTAAAATTTTTATTTAAAGGATTTAAAATTTAAATAAGATTTTATTTAAGTTTTAAAGATATGATTTTTGGAATGTAAAATTTTGATTTAATATGAATTGTAAGAAAAATGTTTTAAATCTAAAATATTATTAATGTTAAACACTTTAGTATTGATTTAAATTATAATCTAAGATTAATTCTTTAAAAGTTTTATAAAATTACCACGGTGTGAAAAATGTAAGCGTTTGGTTCTTAAAAGGACTGGGGTCGGATATTGTCATACTCTCTACCAATTTCGAAACCACTTTAGCAACAATGCATGTGGTGGAGAATCCAGAACGAAGTAGGATGGCTTGGTAGACTCTACCGGTATGAGGTAAGAAACATAGTCCTCACTCTCTGGTCAGCTTGATATGACTAAAGCAAGAGCCATAACTAGGCCATGTGAGGTCGTTCCTCCCATTGGACACGCTTCTTCGATACCATATCAGTTACTTTGTAATTGAATGATACGCACATTTGATTATGGGAGTGTTGTTCCAAGGTGGGCGATAGCTACGACTATGCGTTACCACCAGCCTAGTTCCATAAAACAGTAAAAATTCAACCCAGGCATAGCCTCTGGTGCCTTTCATATGCCTTATCGAGCCCACTACGATTTTGGTTTACCTATGGAGTGCTCCTTGATAGCCCACCGGTTTGGTGGAGTTTACAGTACCGTATAGACTACGCCATTTATAAAATGTGTTAAGAGGGATATGGTAACACCTTAATGCTATTTTCAATATGTTATACTTTACCGCTTGACATTACATATATAGCGTATATACTACATATGTAAATCGTTTAAAGGATCCATAAAGGATGGGAATCCAAAACAACCTTTGAGTTATTTTTGCATTTCATTTATTACATTCCACTTGAGTTGATTTACTTACATAAGAATGTTAATCTTGACTCGAGTGTTTTTTTTACTTTATGCCCGAGTCAGTCTGAGTTTCATAGCATTCAGGACTCACTTTTTGGAGATGGAGACTGTGTTGGAGACCTGTCTATCTTTCTATCTGCTTAGCTATTTCGGTTATTTCTGTTTAGATATTTGTCGTTTGCTTATGTATTGGCGAACTTCTATGTATTTGGATTTCTGTTATATTTGCTTCCGACTCTGTTATTTCTATAGTAGCTTCATGAACTACTATGGTTTATTTATTCCGCTCCATGTTCTTTTCTTGTGATTCTGTTATTGATTCGATTTACCCCAAACATAATTAACAATATGTTATTTTGAATGATTCAAGTCTGACATGTGTGGTTTTATTGTCGATTTGAATGGTTCAAAATAACGGGTCGTTACAATTGATTTAGGGATTAACAATTAGTATAAAAGGGGATTTAGGGATTTATTTGCGTATAGAGAGATAAAATAATTTTTATCTTCCCTGGGAATGAAGAGAATAAACGTATATGAATGGACATTTTCTTCTTCTTCTAAGGGATTTGATTTTAGGAAGTTAAATAAATTAAAAAGGCTAGTAAGCTAGAGTGATTTTAAGAAGGCCCAATAAAATAAGATAGTTCAATACTTAGCTTAATCATTAGATTTAATTAGCCTAACTAATTAAATCAACCAAGCTAGATTAGATTATCTTCTATGAATTAATTCAAACTTTTACAAACAGCTATATTTCAAAATTTAAAAATCCAATGAGCTCTTTTCTCTTGACTAAATCGAATTCCTTAACTTAAATCATTTTATTCAAATTAGGTTGAACTTTGTAAATAAATTACAAAATTCCAAATTGATGTCAATCACATTAATTAATCGTAATTAATTAGTTCATTAACAACAGGTTGTTACAACTCACCTAAAGTTGACGGAATAACCTAATTTATGCTATAACTTGAAAACGACCTATGTCTTTGCCTTGCCTTTGGTAAAATATGGTTTGTGAGAGCTTAAGAGTGTAAAAGTATTTGGCATAGGGCCTTTTGGTTTTGGTTATGGAGAGAAAAGGGTAGGTAAAGCTTTTTTAGAGGGGTGGAGGTGAAGGAATGAATGGAACGGTTTTAAGCAAGGTTTTGAAAGTTTTGAAAGTGGAAAACTTATATTTTTAAGCTTTTAAAAAAAGCAAAGGAAGCCTTAAAAGAACTTTAGCAAACTTGGAAATGTTTTTAGTAAATGACTATGAAATAAAAAGTCTAAGTAAGAATTCATGAAATTGTATATATACAAAGTGCATAATTGAATTACAAAAAGGCTCCTTAAGTAAATGCCCTCCTCTCCTTGAATGCCACATCACAACCCTTTTCGCCACCTCACTTATTTTTGAGAATTCCATGTCCCCATTTTTTCAATGCTCCAACATTCATTTAATGACTTGGGTACTTATGTTTCTAAAGATATGACATATTATATCACTTATATTTTACATTTTTATTTTATTTTAAATTTTCATAATAAGTCATGTCACCTTATTATATTTATTCAAGTAAAAATATCTATATATTTAATAAAATATATTTTCACCTATTTGTAAATGTGTGCATATGTTATCATAAATGTGATACCTTTTCTAACAACTTTTAGATACTGAGAAGTCGAAAATTCAGAAAACGATTTCCGGACACATTTACTATTTTTCTTTGAATTATCTGTATTTATAAACAAATTTTGAAAACAATTTTACTATCACTAATTATTATTTAAAAGAAGTTTATTCGAGTTATGAAATCCATAAATTAATTATCTAAAAATATATTTAAATATCTATATTTAAAGTGATAAAATTCTGGGTCGTTACACTCTCCCCCTTAAAAGAATTTCATCCCAAAATTAGCAAACAAGGATAATCCAAATTAACACAAAAGGGCATATAATATAAATCATGAAACCCATACAAAAGTCATATTCTAAGCATCCATAGTAAAACAATACATACAGGATACAACATACACAATCTACTATCTATCAACGACTCGAGACAAGCCCATCTTATACCATCCTCCGACACTACATGTCCAATGAGTCTTACTTTAAGTTGCCAGAAATGGCACTTAGAAAAACCAAGCCTTAGAGTTATGTCTCCTCAATGTTTTCAATAAGTTCTCAAAGTGGCGCTTGTGATTCCCCTCGGTCTTAGAATAAGTAAGGATACCATATATTAAGACCAACACAAATTTATTGAGTATGTCTCTAAAAACTCGATCCATGATGGCTACAAAATGAGCGAGTGCGTTGGTTAGCCCATAAGGCACAACCAACCAATCGAAGAAACGATCTGGTCCTCCTAAAGCTGTCAAGGGCATATCATATTCAAATATACTTAGTTGGTACAATCCTGTTTCTAAATCAATTTACGAGAATACCCTAGCATCCCTCAGTTGTTTGAACATATCATTTATGCTGGGTAAGGGATACCTATTTATAAACGTCGGCTTGTTTAATTCACGATAGTCTATGTAAAGCCTTGGCGAACGATCTGACCTAGCAACAAAATCCTCCCTTCTTTCCCTTGGAACCATCTTATGTCTAGGTTGAACAAAAGGTTTCCATCCAAGGGGTCAAGTTTATATCGAGTTCAATATGGTGATAGGCTATTAACTTTTTCAAATACGTTTAGGAAATTTCTAATAATTAATAACGATTCAAACTTTTCCTGACGTGAATCTGTGCATAGAGGAAACTATCCATTAACTTGTTTGGCTCATCATACAATACCTTAGTGTGCTCCCCTCTCTTGTCTTGCAATACAATCGTCCTTTTATCATAGTCAAGTATGGCTATATACTTTGATAACCAATTTATACCAACCAAAACATCAAAACCCATTAAAATTAGGACAAACATGTCGCATGGAAAGAGGTGGGTGAGTTATGAAATTCATACATCTTTAAAACCATGCATAAATTGATCATACCACATATGGGGTAACACACACAAATAGGGGTTTCTAGAAATTTTATGGTAAGTCCTAATATTCCAACTAATTCTTTAGATATAAAGCTACGGGAAGCTTTAGTGTCGAACAAAATTCGAATTAAGATGTTTACAAATAAATTACCTTCCAGAATCCCCTTCTCTTTGACATCTTCGGAAGTTGAGGGTTCTTCCTTGATAGCTTAAACTTTGAACCTTCTTCATATGCAGCCAATTTGAATAGAGAGACTTTTGAACTATTGTAGAAATTGGACTAGCCTTCTGATAGAACTTTTGAGTATGGCCATTCTACTTACACTTGTTGCAAGTAACATTCTTGTACCATTTCTCCTGAGTTCCTCCATTCGACATTCCTTTCCACTTCCATTTCCCTTACAGGTTGGACTTTCTTTTGTCTGGTTTGTTATCTCGCCTCTTGAGACTCCTAGTAGCTTCTACTTCTCAAGAACTTCATAATATAGAGCTATGTCTACTAGGTCTATGAAAGATCCCTTTACTTGAACATTCATATTTACTTGAAACTCCTCCCTCATCCCCATCATAAACATCTCATTCTTCTTTAGGGGTGTATCAATGAGTTCTGCTCCAAAATGTGACAACTCGTTGAACTTAATTTCATATTCGGATACAAACCCATCTCCTTGCCTAAGATCGAAGAAATTTCTATATAAACGGGTTTTTTCCGCTGAAGATATGAACTGACCTTCAAACATCTCCTTAAATCTATCCTAAGAAAAATCCTTTGTTGGAACATCTGCTGTAACGGAGTCCTATCATGATGTTGCTCCATCTTGTGACTGCCAAGACGCTAAGATGCTCTTT
The DNA here is from genome assembly GCA_030765085.1 of Allium cepa. Taxonomy (NCBI): domain Eukaryota; kingdom Viridiplantae; phylum Streptophyta; class Magnoliopsida; order Asparagales; family Amaryllidaceae; genus Allium; species Allium cepa. The sequence goes on from CM060935.1 coordinate 29,637,333, forward strand.
TGCTATTTTGAATATCTAATCCCTTGAAAATTTTCTCGCAAGAATGAAGCCAAGCTAAGACTTCAATAATGGATTTTGTGCCCTTAAGAAACTTTCCTCCCAGATTAGAAAAATCCATTCATAAAGATGCAAAGTCAACATGGGGCTACTACTTCTTCTAGTTATCCTAACCTTCTAGCGGTTGGTGTTCACCCTTGGTGATCAAAATAGTACCATTCCCTTTTCCTCGTCTTCTTTAAGTTCTCATCTCTCACCACCTTATCATAATAATATATCCTCATAATACACTTCCAGGAAGGACTTGTATTGGGAAAGGTATTGCGTAACCACCCGTATTTTTTACTGTTAAAAATATTAAGTTAAATTAGACTTTGGAATTTAATACTGTGAGAAATTAAAATTGATGATTAATTTAATGAAAAAATTGTTAGAATATAATTTGATAATACTATCTGAATGTTATTGACAATAGTTTTAATGTGGTTTTAATCATTTGAAATCATTGTAGGTTTAATAAGGAATAAAATTAAATGATGTATTAAGGAGAATTAGATGTTATTTAGTCGAAATTGGTTTTAACATACAATAAGAAATCAATTATTCAGTACGTAAATTTATTAACCTCTGTTTTCAAAAAATAAATTTATAAATGTGTTTAAATTACTAAGTTGTGACAATTTCTTTATTTTCATGTCATTACTAAGTCCGTTTAAAATTTATTTGGTAATCAATTTTAGTTAGTGTAATTAAATATTTCCGTTAATAAGAGAAAAGACATTAACTATATAATATGAGTTTAATAAATAAAAACTTATATTTAATGAACACATGAGGTAAGTATTGATTTAATAATAAGAACATATAAATCAAAATAAAATAATTTGTTTGAAATTAAAATATAATGAACAGGGATTTATTATTGTCGTAATTTAACGTTAAAATTAACTTAATATTTAATCTTGAATTTAACATGGAAAATTTAATTTTAAAAGAATATTAATTCCTGTTTAATCGAGGATGTTAATAAAAACTTTGAATTTAGAATTTAAAAGTGGTTATATGCATTTAATAATAATTTGTTTTAATTAACATGTAAAATATAAATATAATTTGATTTTAAAAGCTAACTTTTATATAAAATAGAATAAGGGTTTGAAATCAATTTCATTGACTTTAAAAGCAATAAAAACCTATATTTTGACATATAGGATGAACTATTTTTGTTTTGGGAATGAAACATGCTTTTCAAGCCTTTATTATCACTTGGGCCCAATCGATTTATATTCACATGTAAAATGTTATTTTTGACATGTAATATTCAAATTTGATTCAAATGTGTAATAATAATAAAAATTGAACTATTAATGAACGTCATGGTTTGTAATAATAATTTGTAAAGTGGAGATATTGTATTTCATAACTGTAAATTGGTAAATTATTTGAATCTAATCTAATTTAAGTTTTATTGAATGACAAAACATCAACTTTCATATAACATGGAATTAGGCCTCGAAACTAGACTAATAGTTCCATTATGTTCAGAAGGCCTTCTATATACAGATTGCCTTTCAGCACGCCTCAATTGGGGTTCGGGCTGTTTTAGACCTCAAGCTATAAATAGGCATACAAATCGAGACTAATATATTATAAAATATTACAGAAACCCTAATTTTCCATGGCCGTCGCATTTCTCTATTTCCACTGGTCTAAACCTTTCCACCTTCTTTCTTTTGGATCTCTCTCATCTCCTACCGATTTGCAACGAAGTCTAAATGAAAACTGTAGTTCTCGATGAGATCTACAAGTTGTACGATTTGATTGAGCTAATTACATCAAGATTTTCCTGATTTTGGCCATGAAGGCATGGCATTGAGACATGGTCGGAGGCGAATAGGGGCGTTGGAGGTGACAGTGGCTTAGGCATAGGTGGAGCTTGGCGATGCGGTTATGGTGATAACTTCAGATCTATGAATGGCGGCTTATAGGAGATAGAGGTAGCGAATAAGGATCGGCGGCTGATGGGTTTAGGGTGACATCTGAACGAGGATTTAGGGAAGATGAGATAATTACGTTTTTTAGCCTTATGTTATTATAATTTAATTTTGAAATTTGAATGTTCTAACATCAATAACTTTTGCATACGAACTCCGGTTGGTACGCGGTTTTTTCCCTTTTGGGTTCATATCGAAATTCCAAACACCATGAAACTGGTTTTGTTGAATTTTTAGATTGTTGGATTTTGTGTCTTTTATTGGATTTTCATTGGGCTATAAATCAAAGGTGAGTGCTTTAACCCACTCACACAATACTAAATCTTCTTATATTAGTTGAATTAAATTTATGAAGTGATAAGAATTTTATTGGTTGCTATTTGGTAGTTTAAATTGACATTTTAGTTGAAATTGAATTTTATATTAAATTAAATTGATATTTAAATTAATATTAATTTAATGGCTAGTTAAACACTGACAATTGATAATCAATGACTGTTGTGATATACTGGTTGATTTGGATGTTAATTGTTATTGTATGTCTATTGATTGGTGATGGATGTATAGTTGTTATTTATTTGACAAATTCCTGTTATTACCTATTTACTTGTTAACATCATTAATATTATCATTTGGACCATTGAAATAAGCAAAGAAATAGGTTGAAATGATATATACCTATGACATTTAAATATTGGTTGAAATGATATACATCTATCCATGTAATTTATATTGAAATAAATGATAACTTGGCCATCGAATAGAAAATTATGTACGGACACCAGATTTGGTTGAATTAAATGGTTTTAAAATTTTGAATTTTCATTTATATGAATTTAAATATTTTCCAAATTATGCTTTGAAATGTTGAAGTTAAAACTGTTAAATGAAATCGTTTAAAGATTTAATCTGAGATCTTAAAGTGGAAACTGGGAGATGATTTGAAGTTATTGGAAGTGAATTATATTAAAATTTTAAACTTTAATTTACTTTATTTAAAATGGTTTAAATTGGCATTTCAAAGTTTGGACGTGGAATGGATTTGAACTAAATTATTTCAAAATGAAAACGTGAATTGGGACTTTCTGCCTTCGAATAGGATCATTTAAATTGGATTTGAAATAAAGTTAATATCGTTAGTTTGAGCTTGATTTAAATGGAATTTTTCATATGAAGTTTGACTGGAATTGAAAGTCGAAAAATAGAAATTGTTATGGTTTGGAATTTGAACCTTGTTGTGAAAGAAAGAAACTGTTTTAATATAATTATTTTAATATATAAACTATTTTAATTATCTAAACTATTTTCGATATTAAAACTATTTTATATTCAAAACAATTTCCAAATATTAAACTATTTTATTGATCCAAACTATATTTCAATATTAAAACTATTTTAATTATCCAAACTATTTTCAATATTCAAACTATTTTAATTATTCAAAAACATTTTCAATATTCAAACTATTTTAGGAGGGGAAGTATTTAGATTTAAATCATTGATGTAAATAAGAATGCTTTGATATGAAGGCATAACCTATTTTTAATTCGAAATGATTTGGAAGTGAATTTGATATTTTGATATGAAAATATGACTTGCTCTTGAATTTTAAAAGAGCCAATCGGTGTGAAAAATGACGTTTGGTTGTTAAAGAGACTAGGGCTGAATATTGACATACTCTCTACCAATACCAAAACCACTTTAACAACTGTGTACGTGGTGGATGTTATCCAAAATGTAAAGGTTGAATTGTTGACGTTTGCTGGATTGAAGAAAGAAAACAATGATGGATAGATCTCGACATTTATTTCAATTTGAAATGAATAAAACAGGAACCATACCTAACCACTGAGGCTAGCTACCTCCAATGACATCAGTTCTTCATATTACTATATTTGTTTTGGCTCGATTGGTGCACCTTGATTTGATTATGGGATGGATGTTCGCGGTGGGCCGTTAGGGGTTACCACCAGTTAGGAAATGCAAAACAAAAGTATCCTACATTAGGCATCACCTCACATGCCTTCTCATACTCTTTATCCTTATTTGTGCCCACCATGATTTTGTTTTAGTATGCTACCTATAGGAAACTCATTAGCTACCGATGTTGCTAGTTGTGTGATGACCCACCTTTCTAATCCCTAAGAACGACACTTAATACATACTTGGTATTTGTGTGCCGTTGCCCAAGCATTCAATAGATAATTTGTCCTGAAAATAAAGAATAGAACAAGACAAAATAGGTAAACCACACAGCTGAATAGTTATATATAATATAAAATGATATAGCACAAAAGGTTACTCCTTATAAGGAGTTATCAAAGTTATAAAAAAAGTACTACATCTAACAAATTTGCAGCTATACATTCTAACTTTACATTTTTAAGATACAAAATACACCTACGTAATCATATAATGGAAATAAACAACTAGATAACTAAGGAGCCGCCTGCTCAATCACCATCTTCAAAGAGCTTCATAGAAAATCTATTATTCTCGGGTTACCCATATATAATTGAGTACCTTAGAGTTTAGGGGAAAAACAACTCGTATCATAAAAAATGTCTGGTACGAGTAAAACTATGAAATAAATGGGTGTATTGAAATAATATTATGTGAGAATATGCAGCTAATGCGGAACAGGTTTTCTCCCATATAATAACAACTAAACATAACAGAAATGGAAATGAACAATAGGGAATAAATACAAACATAGATGATGGGTACAATTAGTATAACATTCAAACTTGAAAGAATGGTAATGCTTTGAATAAATATCCCAAACCAGATAGAATGGATAAAACAAGACAGTAGTTCAAATTCGATAGAATAGGCTAAAAAGATAACTATCCAAACTCGATAGAATGGACGAACTCAATAATTAAACAATACGGAGAGTGGCTGACTCTTTCCGTTATAATTAAAGAAAATAGATTCAAAGGATCGAATCAAATGAGAAAATGTAATTTTCCAACAATGACTAGAAGGGTGCTCCTCCTTTACCGAAAGTATACCTCTAGAAATATACCTGAGAACTTCAATATCTCTTGGACACGTCCAAGTCGGACCCCATCAATAGTTACCGAGAATACGAGTATTTCACATATCAATACGCAAAAACCAATTCCAATCTAGAGTGGATATGAAAAAAAACCTAATGGGAGCAACCCTGCATAGCTTAGCTTCCACTTTCTCTTTGGGTTTAGTCATTTCAGACAAAGGATAACAAAGCCCAAGTGAGAAACACATCGTCTTAGAATAATGAAATACAAAGAAGGTTGAGGTAACCAATAGTTAGTAAACCAACTATCGAAGATATAAAACGATTGTATATGGAAATTAGATGTTGTATACAAATTACCACTCATAGAATTCCAGCTTGTACTATTTCTTAGTTAATAATAAATCCAAACAAGTCAAGGTAGTGTTAACTTAAAGTCACGTCTCATGATTATTCGTAATTTTCAGAATAGGAACAAGTCTACTTCCTCAACATATAGTGCTAAGTATTTCAAAATAGTCGTATTTCAAAACCAAAATATCATTATAATTTCAAAACCATATCAATACGATATCACTTCCATTTCAAAATCAAATACGACATCATTTCTATTTTAAATATATCCATCTCAAATATATTCATTTACAAAGTCTTAGTACTTCAAAGTTATAATATTTTCTAAATCAAACACTTTGGAAATCATAATACTTTTGAAATCAAAATTTAGAAATCATAATGCTTTGGAATCATAACACTTCCCACTTAACTGTTTATAGATAATAGTATATATAATAAAATAGTTTATAGTTTAAAATAGTTTATATAAAATAGTTATAATTCAAAATAGTTTATATGAAATAAATTTATAAAGTAACATATATAAATAGTTTATATGAAATAAATTTATAAAGTAACATATATAAATAGTTTTAAACATAATTTGAAAATACTTTATATAATAAAATAGCTTCCTTAAATTTCACAAATCAATTCCAAATCAACACCAATCCTAAAATTTCTAATATAGCCAAATCTCAAATCATCAATTTCAATTCAATTTAGTTCTCAATAAATTATTATATCGATTTCAAATACAGATTTAAACCACAAATAAACTATTTAAATTTCGATATATTCCAAAGCTTTAAATATTTCACAATATCAATACTAAATTTGATAATTTCATATATATCTTAATTTAACTTTATTATTGTTTAGTTTTGAGATTGTGAAATATTTAAAGCTTTGGAATATATCGAAATTTAAATGGTTTATTTGTGGTTCAAATCTGTATTCAAAATCGATATAATGATTTATTGAGAACTGAATTGAATTGAAATTAATGATTTGAGATTTGGCTAAATTTGGAATTTTAGGATTGGTGTTGATTTGGAATTGATTTTTGAAATTTGGGGAAGCTATTTTATTATATAAAGTATTTTCAAATTATATTTAAAACTATTTATATATGTTTCTTTATAAACTTATTTCACATAAACTACTTATATATGTTACTTTATAAATTTATTTCATATAAACTATTTTAAATTATAACTATTTTATATAAACTATTTTAAGTTATAAACTATTTTATTATATATACAATTATCTACAAACAGTTAAGTGGGAAGTGTTATGATTTTAAAGCATTATGATTTCTAAATTTTTATTTCCAAAGTATTATGATTTCCAAAGTGTTTGATTTAGAAAGTGTTATAACTTTGAAGTACTAAGACTTTGTAAATGAATATATTTGAGATGGATATATTTAAAATGGAAATGATGTCGTATTTGGTTTTGAAATGGAAGGTATATCGTATTGATATGGTTTTGAAATTATAATGATATTTTGGTTTTGAAATATAACTATTTTGAAAATTTATTAAATGACCAATCGGTGTAATAATTACGTAGTTATTGAAGAGTCCGGGATCGGTTAGAGACATACTCTCTGTCTAAACCGAAAACCACTTTAATAACTATTATACGTGGAGTGTGATCCAGAATTAAGTGGTTGGAATGATGACGTTGCTGGATTTGAAGAAAGAGAGCGATAATGGATAGTCTTGACACTTGTGTCAGATTGGAAATGACTTAAATAGGAGCCGTGCCGGACCAATGAGGTTAGCTGCCTCTAGTGGACACAATTCTTCGTAAACTACTCATTACTTGTTTTTGATTGGTGCGCACCCTTGAATTGGGAGTGTTGTTTCACGGTGTTGCGATCGTTGCGGCGATGCATTCTCGCCAGTCCGGATCAGGCAAACAGTAGTTTCACTACCTTGGGTACTGCCTCATGTGCCTTGTCATACTCGTATCCCTATGCGTGACCACTACGATTTGTTTTGTGTTATACCTATGGAGTACTCCCTGATAGCCCACTAGTTTATAATAGAGTTTACAGTACTGTATAGACTATGATGCTTACATAAAATGCGTTAAGGGGGATAATGGTAATGCCTTAACGCTATTTTGATACTTTATATTACTGATAGGCATTATCTACTTAGCGTACATATAAATAGTTAACGGATCCTTAGAGGATGGTTATCCCAAACATCTTTTGAATTACTTTTATTTCAGTTGTTATATCACTTGAGTTGGATTTATTGATATAAGAGTGTTAATCTTGACTCGAGTGTTTTGTGTTTTGCTTTACACTCGGGTCAGACTGAGTGTACCAGTATTCAAGGCTCACCTTTGGAGTTGGAGCTTCGCTTGGAGATCCGTCTATCTATCCAGATTTCAGATATTCAGTTGATTCTAATCATGTGCATTCTGATTCTTGTATTTGACTATTGTGTTCAAGACTTTTGTTGTTAACTCTGTTATATATATATATATATATATATATATATATATTAGCTTCATGAACTACTATTCGTTTTGTATCCGCTGCATATGGTATATTACTTTGTGTCTGTGATTCTGTGATTTATTTATTTACTGTATATGCTGAGTTTTGCCAAATATAAATTACAATCTGGTATTTTGAGCAATTCAATTCCTGCATGTTTGGATGCAAATGGTTGAAGATATCAGGTCGTTACATTTGGTTATGTGTTAAATGGAATGAAATGAAACGATATAAATGAAGTTTTGAATGAAATTTTGAAATGTGTTTGTAATTATATTTGAATGAATGACATATTTGATTTTAAAATGTTATTTATATTGATTATTTGAATTAAAGAATGATAATGAATTGATAAAGGATTTGAAAGGAAATGATTTTAAATTGGTTTTGCATGACATAATCTTAATGTGAATTTGAAATGATATTTGATTTTGATCTATTTGATAAATGAATATTTGAAGTTATATTTGTATGAAAATATAGGATTTATGAAATGAATATTTCAAAACTAAGTAATAATGAAGTTAAATTTGAGATATATGAAATTATAAAATTCAGTTTTGAAATATGGTATATTAAAGCTTTGACATATATCAAATCTATATTTGAAATTTATAAGATTTGAAATGGTTTTTTGGAAAACTAAATTGAATTGAAACTGATGGTTTGAATTGAGTTAAATTGGAAATTTGAAAATTTAGGTTTAATTGAATAAATTTGTAATTAAAGGAATGTTTCATGATTTCAAATGTATGATTTTGAAATGTTATGATTTACAAAGTGAATGATTTCAAGTATTTTGGTTTCGGAAAAAGTTATAACTTTGAAAGTATTATGATTTTGAAAGGTAAATATATGTTTGAAACGGAAATGATAAACTATTTTGATTTGAATATGTTTGGAAATGAAATGATATGATTTTGAATTATGAACTATTTTAAAATGACCACGGCATTATAATAACGATTGGTTGTTAAAGAGACCGGGATCGGAAGTTGTCATACTCTCTACCAACTCCGAAAACCACTTTAACAACTGTGTACGCAATGGAGATTCTAGAATGAAGTAGGATGGCGGCGACGTTCTTGAGGTATATTACGTGGAATCGACTCCCGTGAGTTGGCATAAGGTAGCTCAAACAGGAGCGATCTCGGGCTAAGTGAGGTCATTCCTCCTATTGGACAAATTTCTTCGATACTATACTCTTACTTGTGATTGATTTGATGGCCATCCTTCGATTTTGATTGGGAGTGTGTTCCGAGGTGGGTGTAGTGGCTGCTACGTTACCGCCAGCCCGTGTGCGTAATTGGTATATCTACCCTGGCATTGCGTTATGTGTCGTGTCACCTACCATACCGAGCTTTACTACGAGTTTGTTTTTCTCCCGTAGCCCATGGAGTATTTAGGGTAGCCTCCCGATCTAGAGGTATGCTGATATTGGATGGACTACTGGGACTATTACATGTTGAGGGCTATATGGGTAACCCTTTAACGCTATTTAAAAGTAAGTTTTTTTTACTTTAGACATTATTATAGTAGCGCAATATTACTACATAGTAAATAGTTTAACGGATCCTTAGAGGATGGGAGGTCCCAAGCATCCTTTAAGTTAATGATGCATTTTTGTTACGGTTCACTTGAGTAGATTTACAATTTATAAGTATTTATATCCTGACTTGAGTGTTTTGTGTTTTGCTTTACACTCGGGTCAGACTGAGTGATTCAGCATTTAAGACTCACCTTCGGAGTTGGGGCATTGCTTGAAGATCCAGCCATCTATTTTGCTTTCAGTATCCAGTAATTTCAGTGATGTATTCTGATTTGTACCTGATGTATCTTGTTACTCTTCTGTTGTATCTTGTTTAACTCTGATGTATCTTTTATATATATATATATAGTAGCTACATCAACCGCTATCTCTTTTACTTTCACTGCATTATTAAATACTCTGTGCCTGTGATATGTGATTATTTATTTACTATATATTTTGAGATTTGCCAAATTTTATTTTCAATCAGGTATTTTGATCAATTCAAGTCCGACATGTGCAGATGCGAATGGTTGAAAGTATCGAGTCGTTACATGTGGTATCAGAGCTTTCGTTCTAGGCAAAACTTAGCATATATGGTAAATGTATTTACAAAATCACTTTCATTCGAGTTTGAATCTCTTCCTTTTTGACTCGATTCCTTTGAATTTCGGAATGTTCCCTGCGGTTCCAAAATCCATTCGTGTCCTCACTATTCGTCTTCTTTTGATTCTAGAGTATCCCATAACTCCACTTGGAATGATCTTTATAATGAGTAGGCGGTTCCGCCAATCTCAAATTGATTTGTAAAGGGGTGAAAATCCTTTACAACAACATCGATTCACCAAAGCTTTTATATCCTCGGTTTTGGATGCTAGTGTCTCTTATAAATCCGAACTCTATCTCTTGAGACCAAATGTAGATTTACCCCAGAAATCCACATCAATCTTATTCTTTAAGTCACGGTTAACCCGGGCAAGGTTTCCCACGATCTATATAAGCTGATCCACCTTTCTATTCTGTTATTTAATCATCTCATCTTTGTTTCCAGCTTATCTTCAAATCATTCTTGAAGTGTATTTGCAAATTAATATTTAAAATGTTTTATATATTGTGTTGTTTGAGTTGTTGATGTTGATGTGGGTTTCCCATCAATTCGTCTGATCAACGCTATCGATAAGATTTCCAAAACACTTAAACAGAACAAACTGACACAATACGTTTTTTCAAATTTAGTAATGAAATAAAATTTGTAACTATATTATAAATTTTTTTTTGGAATTTATTGAATTGATTGTTAAGAAATAATATTTGATTTTATATATCATTATCTCTTGTTTCATATATAAATAAATGAACTATAAAACATGGTTATAAATTTATTTAGAAATTTAAAATGAATTTAAACCAAGAATTTGAGAATTTAATTTCCTATGGATTTCAAACCTTATATTTAAAGTTTTGAAGGATATACTATTTAAAGTATTTTCGAATAGAAATTTGTTTCCAAAGAATGTTGAAGTTTAAAATTAGTGCTCTTCTCTTTGTTGCTGGAAAATAACTTCGGTAATGACTGCAGCTACATCGACATTCATTTTTAAGTTTCGAAGTTAAGAGACCATTCTGTAGTCTTGCTACAGTTTTTTTTTGGGGAATTTAATTGATTTGAATTTCTAAAATAAGACTGGATTTATAATATATGTTGATATATGATTTAAATTTGAATGGATATATATATAGTATATGTGCATTTATTTATCTCTAAATAGTTTGGAATTTATCGAAAATTTAATTCCTAAATTTTATCTTGATGGATAATTTCAAGTATAATTTTAAAATCTGGATAAATATTCAAGCTTGAAGTGATTAAATTCGAAAGTTTTATTTGTATAATACACAATTCCATTCCAATATAACTTACCTAAATTGTACAGAAGTTGAATATGTAATTGGATAATATAGAATATAAAAAGACTTTATAAATAGAATTTGAGTGGTTATAATAAATGTTATAAACTTAAATTTTAGTTATAAAAAGATTAACAGAGGTAAATAGAGAAAAATATAATGGAATTATTTATAATATAAAATGATGTTAAAGGAACTAAGAATAAATTTAAAGCAGTTATAATAAGTATAAATATGTTTAACATAGGTGATAAAATATATTGAGAGGAATAAATTTAATTATAATTAGGAATAAAGAAGAATTAATTTTACTGAGTACATTATGAGTATATCAAATGATTTTTTTTTAAATCCATGATTTTTGAGATTGTTAACTTAAGATAACTGGATGATAAGATAATGAAATTAGATATGATTAAAATTTATTTAACTTATGTAAAATTAATTATCAGTTTAAGTTGAAATTTTCATGGTTTCAAATTTATTATCTTATTTTGTTTTCAAGCTATCTTTTGGTTGTCCTTATTTCCCTTATCTTGCTACAGAATGGGGAGGCAGTTGCTTATACCGGTCTATTTAGAAAATTTTCTATAATCTTTGATAACCTTTGGTAAACATTATTGAATCTGAACACTGCTTTCCATCCACAGACCGTCGGAAAGGGTGAATCAGATTCTAAAAGATCTTTTTCGTGCTTGTGTTCTTGATTCTGGAGGATCTAGGGATGATCATCTCCACCTTGTTAAACTTACCTATAACAACAGTTATCAGGTATAATTTCAATCTTATTGTCATCTTGTCCTAATCTTATTTCATTCTATCTTTTTCTGTGTTTTCCCGTTCCACATTCCTTTTCGGGGATGAAAAGATTTTGAGTGAGGGAGAGTGTAATAACCATGTATTTTGTGATTATTTTAATTGTATATTTTAATTATTTTAATTGAATTTCCTGATAAAAACTTTATTTTATTTATTAAAATGGATAAATTTTGTTATTTCAAATATAAATTTTGATTTTGATGTAAATTAGAATTCCAAACATGAATAAATAGAATATTTTCCAGAAATGTGAATTTTGGTCAATACGGTCAAACTTTGACTTTTAAATTTAAAAATTTAAAAGTTTTCATCTTTGAATTTTATCTTTTATTATGAAAGTAAATAAAATTTTAAGTATACTGCTTTTCGTTTCGTTGAATTCCGATTAATATTGTGAAAGTTAAGCTTTTTTTATACTATTGTATATAAATTGTTTTATTTAACAAAATTGTTTATTTTAATTTATATAAATAATATTTTTGTTGGTCATATCATGTTCTAATTTGTGTATATATGTGTAACATGACATGTTATGTATATATTTTATTTTTAACATTTTAAAAGTGTAGGTATAATTTTCCAATGTTATTGTATTTTGTTTACAATTTTAAATTCTAGTTTCAATATACTAAACTATTTTCTTTGTTTACTTATTATTTTTCCTCAGGATAATCGTTTATTTTCTTTTTCACTTTATTTTTGTTTGTCTTTATTTACTGATTTTATTTTGTTTGTTTTGAATAAAAGAAATTGGAAATTTAAAGAGACAAAGGCTTTTTAATTTGTGAGTTTTCATTAGACTTGCCTTTTCATTTTCTTTTGGCTTTTCATTTCTCTCTATGCATATCCGTGTATTTCTCATTGCTGATTCAGATGAGAAACTTCTCACCATTTCAAACTCATGGCTATCTCATTTTCTTGAGAAAATTTTGTAAGTTTCTAATGGCTTCTTTTTCTTACTTTTCTTTCCTATTTTCAATGATTTTTACCTTGCTACTCTTATGCTTTGCTTGGCGATAACCCTTTACCACCTCCACCGACCACCACCATCACCATCTACGGTAGCAACCACCCCCTCTTTCCCCTTGTCCAGATGTGGCCATGACTACATATGATGCTAGCACCACAACAATTTGCAAACACTCCACAAATATGCATAGCCGAGCCCATAAATCCACCATCCCCTTCATTTTGACCTCGGCCACCACCCTTAGCCACCACCAGCAGCAAGTACACCACCTCTGGCCGTAGCTTCAGCCATCACCAGACATGTAGCTGACATGGAGGAGCTAGTGGTGCACCAAACATCCCTCTTTTGCCTTGTCCTTTGACCTTCTTCATGTTGTAACTCCTACCCCTTCACAGCACCCTCTAGCCGTGCATATGTGATGCATACTCGAGCTTATAACATCACTATGGCCAAACCAAATTGATGACATGGCCGAGCACTTGAGTGGTTAAGGGAAGGTTAAGTCATCTTGCTCTTTATTGCTTTTTATTTCAAACTGTTTCAATGTATTTTGTGTTGAATATATATGTTTATATGGTCTTGTTTATTTGCTGTTTACAAGGTCATCATCTTGGCTCTCCACTCACTTGAATTAAAAGTCATACCATAACGTGCCTGTCGTGCCTTTAGAATCGTTCTTTCTTGTCGTAATGGTCTCTAGCTTTGATAAAGGTGAGTCCTTCTCACTCTGACATTATTACTTATGAAATGGTAAATAGATGACAAGTGATTAGTAATTAAAATATTTATGCAAGTTAATGATGATTATATGATATGTTATTTCATGTTATCACCATGTTAACTTTGTTAATTATCACCTAACATATGATATATGATAGTATATTGTGACATTGACATGTTAGTATAATGGTTTATATTGTTTATGCATATGCTCACACTTTAAGTTCCCTGTTAGAATAGAATCACTATGGGTTGTAATAATACATATCCGAATGGATATTAGAATAGGGAAAGATCATTATAAGCTGAAATGATAGGCTCAAATGATTTTATTGTAATTTATTTGACTTGGGATTGTGGGTTTGAAATGATAGAACCCGTGTTTCTTTTTTAATTGCGGATTGAGATGATATATATTTGTATCACTTAACCTAGGTTAGAAAATTATATACAAACCCCGTAGTATGTTTTTAAATGATTTTCTTATGATGTGTATTTTTAAAGTATGAAATTTTGATTTAAAAATATATATCTTATGGTTTTAAGTAGGCTAAATAATAAGTTTTGAATTTGTGAATTTAAGTATGTAAATTTGAAGTAGTGATTTTTGACTTTAAGTTATATTTTTAAAATGTAAGTAAATAATGGAAATTAAATTTAAAGTTTTGAAATTATATTTGAAGTAAAATGTTAAGTTTTATTTAATTTATAAGTTAAGAAACAGTGAATTTTGACTTAACAAATGAATTGAGTTTTAGATTGGATATTTAATTATAAATTTTTGTTGGGTAAATCATATGTTAAAATTATTTAAATGTGAAATTTTGAAGTCTAGAAATATGATTTATAAGTTTAAAATAACAAAATTTGAATTTAACTATGTTTGAAATAAGTAAATATCTATTATGGCATCTTATAAATGGTGTTGTTCCTGAACTAAACTATTTTTGGAAACTATAAGCTACGATAGCACTTCATAAATGTTGTAGTAATTTGATAATGTTTTGAAATATTATAGATATTAACACTATTTGAGTTATATTTTAAAGTGTTAAATGATTTAACTTTGGAATTGATTATTTGTGAAATTTTAGGACTTTTGAGAATATTTTTATATTTAAATTTGAATTTTTATGGAAATTAAATTGAATTTGAATTTAAATATGGTTTACTTGGTTATGTGTTAAATGGAATGAATTGAAATGAGATAAATGAAATTTTGAATGAAATTTTGAAATGTGTCTGGTAATGATATTTGAAACAATAAATTAATGACACATTTGATTTTAAAATGATATTTAAATTGAATATTTGAATTAAAGAATGATAATGAATTGATAAAGTATTTGAAAGGAAATGATTTTGAAATGGTTTTGAATGACATAATCTTTATTTTCATAAAGAATGTGAATTTGGAATGATATTTGATTTTGATCTACTTGATAAATGAATATTTAAAGTTATATTTGTATGAAAGTATTGGATTTATAAAATGAATATTTCAAAACTAAGTAATAATGAAGTTAAATTTGAGATATATGAAATTATAAAATTTAGTTTTGAAATATGGTATATTAAAGCTTTGAAATATATTAAAAGTTGAATGGTTTATTTTGTGGATCAAACCTGTATTTGATATTTAAAAGATTTGAAATGGTTTTTTCGAAAACTAAATTGAATTGAAACTGATGGTTTGAATTGAATTAAATTGAAAATTTGAAAATTTGGGTTTAATTGAATAAATTTGTAATTAAAAGATTGTTTCATGATTTCAAATGTATGATTTTGAAGTATTATGATTTACAAAGTGAATGATTTCAAGTATTTTGGTTTCGGAAAAAGTTATAATATTGAAAGTATTATGATTTTGAAAGGTGAATATATGTTTGAAATGGAAATGTTTAACTATTTTAATTTGAATATAATTTGGAAATGAAATGATTTGATTTTGAAGTATGAACTATTTTGAAATGACCACGGCGTTATAATAACGTTGGCTGTTAGAGAGACGAGGATCGGAAGCTGTCATACTCTCTGCCTACTTCGAAAACCAATTTAACAACAATGTACATGGTGGAGATTCCAGAAGGAAGTAGGATGGTGGCGACGTTCTTGAGGTATATTATGTGGACCCGACTTTCGTGAGTTGGCATAAGGGGGCCAAAACAGGAGCGATCTCGGGGCAAGTGAGGTCACTCCTCCTATCGGATACATTTCTTTGATACTATACTCTTACTTGTGATTGATTTGATGGTCATCCTCTGATTTTGATTGGGAGTGTGTTCCGAGGTGGGCGTAGTGGCTGCAACGTTACCGCCAGCCCGTGTGCGTAATTGGTATATCTACCCTGGCATTGCCTTGTGTGCCGTGCCACCTACCATACCGATGTAACAACCCTGAGATTGCAATTACCGTATAATGAATTAAAATTATGATTTTAAGTTAAAAAGGGAGCTAAACAAATTTTTGGGAATTTAAATTTGCAATTGGTTCGCAAATTAAAATATTTTTGGGTTGAAATGGGAATTTTTTTTTATGTGATTATAGGTTAATGGGCCAAATGAGCAATTATATGGTTTTATTTAAAACTAGGATGCTTCTTAGAATTTTGTTCACATGATAACCTTAGGAAAATAAACTAAGTCCTAATGGGTTTTAAAACCTCTTACCATGACCCATTAACCAACCCACTCCTATTTAATATCTCAAACCCCTCCCATAAACCCTAACCCTCCTCCTCTTCATAAATTACTAAAACCTAAATCTAAACAAATTAATGGCCTCCATTTAGAAGCTCCATCTCCTTCTCTTCATAAGTTAGTTTAATCCTAGAAGAAAAAGAAAAGAGAAGAAGAAAGGTAATGCAATCTCTCCTATTCTCTAATCCTCCTTCTTAATCCCTACTTATCTCCTCCATCTTGTTGTAATTATTGTGTATTTTTTTGTTGATTTTGGGTCCTTGAAGTCATTTGATCTTTGCTTGGAGGTTGAGGATTTTGGGCTTGCTTGATTGTGCACACTAGCCACTTGATCATTTGCTTATTTAAGGTAATTACTAATTGTTAGTAATTATTGCTAGTAAAATTTTAATGAAAATTTTGATGCCCAAAATTGAAAAAAAACATCCCTAAATGCCAAAAAAAACAACAAAACTTGCTGGCTGGAAATGTTCAGCCTGAAATTGGGCTGAAAACAGGTCTCTGGGTGCACCAGGACAGGCCTGGGCTGCACCCAGACAGAGCAGGCTAGCCCAGTTGGGCTAGCCAGAGAGAGGCCAGCCCGCATGGGCTGGCACACACCTCCCCAGCCCGCATGGGGCTGGGGCTTGGGCCCGACCGCCCCAGCCCAAGCGGGCTGGGGACTGGGCCCGCATCCCTAGCCCGACCGGGCTGGGGACTGGACCGCCCGCCCCAGCCCGACCGGCTGGGGACTGGGCTGGCATCCCCAGCCCGAGCGGGCTGGGGACTGGGCCCGCATCCCCAGCCCGAGCGGGCTGGGGACTGGGCCGCCCACCCCAGCCCGACCGGGCTGGGGATTGGGCCCTCCGCCGCAGCCCGACCGGGCTGGGGACTGGGCCGACACCCCAGCCCGAGCGGGCTGGGGCCTGGCCGCCACCCCAGCCCGAGCGGGCTGGGGGGGGCTGCCACCCTCCAGCCCAGGCGGGCTGGGGCAGGCCGACGCGGGCCGGGCCCGCGTCAAGAAAAATAATAATAATAATAATAATAATCAAACCTCACCTCTGTTCCAGCTTTTGAGCGCCACTTCGCGATGCCGCCACGTTCGCATCGGAAGTCGGAATTCGATGTTTTTGGTCTCGTTGGAAAGGTGAAGTTGCGAACTCCATCTCTGGAAAATTTGGGCAATATTGGAGTTCGTTTGGTACTTCGATTTTCGTGCCAAAGTTAGACTCTGGTCGCTGTTGGAAAACAGTGTGAATCTTTTTGTGGGTTCAACTTTGAGACGTCGCTGCCACTTCGTCTCAACTCGGAATCCAGAAAATCTTTTTGCATCTTAAAGTAGGGATGTTGGGCTATATGACTACCGGTTTTCATGCCATTTGGACACAGTTTGCTGGTCCAAATAAATTGCCAAACTTGGGTTCGCAGCAGTTTTTGAATGGTTTCAAACACTTAGAATATTTTTGATGATTTTCTGGTTTTCGTCGATTTCTTTGAGATTTGTCTCTGGATTTCGTACACGGGCTTTATAAAAAGGATTTAAAAGGATTTTTCACTCCAAAATGGCTTTTGAAAATTATTATATAATATTATTTTAATTATTAAATTAATTACTCCATAATAGGAGACTTTTCAAAAGACCGTTTTAAAGTGATTTCAAAATCAATTATAAATCCGTTTCGCACCATTATTTTCTATAACAAAAATCTCACACTCACTTTTAGCACATCGAGCGAAGTGGAAAGATGCTTAAACGGTTAGGAAATCTCCGGCCTATGGAACCGTGTGTATTTTCTTTCCGGTTAATCCCCGACCTATTCGATTGATCGTTTTGACCTTTGGGTCTAGTTTACCGATGATACGAGGTGGACTTTTTATCATTGGAGTGTGAGCATTCTATTGGTTAGTAAACCGTTTAGTGCGAACGTGGGGTATGGGACTCATTGTTAACACTTTACGGGTTCCTCTCCAAGAAGTTTGTGACACATTAGCCTCTGGGCGGCCAGTACTGGACCTCTGGGTCACCACGCCTCTGGGCAAACGTCTCTGGACACCTGCTCTATGGAGCAGTTTTTATTCGGCATGTGCCTCTGGGCCTTCATCCTTCTGGGAAGGATCTTGCCGTTTTGTGCGTTCCGCATCTGTGCGAGTGATCGATCACAACTCTACAGTACTTGGCAACAACGACTCTGGTCGGTGCACGTGCAATATTTGTATTATCTGATGATTTTTATATCCATTCGAGTATCGCCATTCGGTGTTGGTTCTATGGAACCATACGATGTAAGTGCGATTACCTTGTGGATTCACAGTGTCTCTGGACACTGTTTTTCAGTATTTGATGTCATTGACTTTTTAGTATATCCCTATTGCTCTTTGGAGCATCGATCTTTGCTTGGGCATTGATTTTAGACTCTGGTCACTTTTGGGATTATTACCTATGAGCAACTTTATATAGCTTTGGCTACGCCGATGATATGAGGCGATTTTATTTATTTAACACTTTGGTGTTTGTATTCTCTTTGGAGATTTTTACTGTTTATTGATGATTAGGGATCGTCATTATATTCATGTAGTCCATATTACTTTTCTCTTTGGAGAAGTATTGTTTTATTTATGTACTGCATTATTATATATATCTCGGTTATTACTGATTATTTGCTAGCCTGACCCGAGTGTTTTCGCTCGGGTCAGACCGAGTTGTTTCAGGTTAGGTCTCTGGACTTAGCTTATGTGCTTCTGCTTGGACATCATCTGCTATGCTGATAGATAGCGCTTTTATTTGTCCACTATTCCGCTACTCTGTTTTATTCGGACTTTGATATGTACATATTTTTGACTCACATATGTGAGCAGTGGCTTTGTACCCACTTATAGTATTTGGATCTGTATTGATGATGTATTGTTCTGGGATGTTATATCTGTTATGTGATTCTGTGATGATGATGTTATCATTTAGTATTATGCTTGTTCTGAACCTATTTTCCTTAGCCATTGTAATTTCGTTATAAATATCTATTGGATATGTTGAACCACTTTAGAAAAGAAAACCACCTATTCGACGTATTCAGTGGTTAGTTATAGCTTGATTACACATGGTCGCTTCCATTATACTCTATTCTCCGTTCTAGTAGACGGTATTACTCCGTAATACTCTTTACTAGAGTGGGTCTCGGAGTGGGGCGTTACAGTTTGGTATCAGAGCCGAGGTTCAGAATTAAGCATAACAAACACAGAACGGATACACTTAGTACAATACATTTTAATTGGATCCGAATTAAATCAAATCCCTTCCTTATGCTTATTGATAGATAAGTTAGGAATATGTGTAGGAATTTATTATATTCCGTAGTATTCCTTAACTAAGTATCAATCATTGAATCGTGTCTAACTCTAATTCCCGTTTGACTTTCAGTATGTCTGGAAGGGGAAGAGGGAGAACCACACGTCAGACTAGTGCTGCTGGGCAGTCCAGCAACACTCATCCAGAGGGCGTGTTCATGACTACCGACCAGATCATGGAGCTGGTTCGGAATTCTCAGTCTCATTCTCAGTCTCCAGCCCCAGTTGCTGATACTCCGCGCATGTCTGTTTTTGAGCGTCTCTGCAGTGATTTTACCCATCTCGGAGGGAAGCCGTTCAGTGGCTCCGAGAATGTCTTAGAGGTCCAGGCTTGGATTCGGATATGCGAGCGCATTTTCACTCGTATGGATATCCCGGATCATGACCGTGTTCTTATTGCTTCTAGTCAGCTTCTGAGTCGTGCCCTGGATTGGTACGAACTACTTATTGCCGAGGTCGATGAGACCACACTTACTTGGGCTCAGTTTCGTCAGAGATTTGAGCTCAAATTCATCCCAGAGTCAGAGAAGAACTCCCTTGCTCACCGCTTTCTTGATCTCAAGCAGGGGAAGTCCTCCGTATCCGACTATGTCTCTTCCTTCGAGGCCCTGTCCAAGTACAGCCTTGAGTTTATTGCTACTCCTTATAAGAGGACCTCAAATTTGTTGAGGGCTTGAAGAAATATCTGAAGAGGCATCTTATGCTACAGCTTGAGCTCTCATTCGAGAAGCTAGTCGATGCAGCCCTACATCTTGAGTCAGTCGAGATGGAGCATAGTGATGATGATCGTGGGGGTTCCAAAAACCCCAACCAGAAGCGGGGTCCATTTCAGAAGAACAAGCCTTGGAACAAGAAGAAGAAGACTGGCAGTTCTGCTGTCCAGGCTCAGCCTCAGACTCAGCCTCAGATTCAGTCACAGCCTAGTGGAACCCGTCCTCCGAGGAAATGCTTCAACTGCGGTTCTACAGATCACTTTATTCGAGAGTGTCCCAAACCTCTCTATTGTACCTTTTGCAAGAAGGAGGGACACAGGATCTCCACTTGTCCTATTGCTCCAGCTAGTGCCAAGCTTGGCAAGCTTAATGCTTCCAAGGCTCCTGCATCTTCAGCTCGGCCTCGAGGTACGCATCCTTCCGTTCTCGAAGGTCTATTTTATTTCATGGTAGATCTTGTAGAGTTCTCTTTGATACGGGTGCCTCTCACTCATTCGTATCAAAGGAGCTAGTAGATGCTTTATCCTTGGATGTTACTTGTCTGGTTTCTTCCCTAAGGATTGTGAATCCCATCGGCGGATCCACGACCCTTAGCTTGCTTTGTGAGAATGTTGATATTGATCTTTGTGGATTTTCTTTCCGTGCGAATCTGCATGTTATGGAGTATTTGGGATTTGATATGATTCTTGGCATGGATTGGCTCGCTCAGCACGACGCCAAAATTATTTGTTCGGAGCGGATATTATTTCTTCGTCATCCTGACTCGTCCGCTCCATTAGCTATTGCTCTTCAGGATGTTGGGATTTCTGATGTTACTTTATTTTCTTTTGATTCACGAGATGAGGATTTGGACATATCTCGTAATCCTGTCGTTCGGGATTTCCCCGATATATTCGAGCCAGTATCTGGCCTGCCGCCAAAGCGGGCCATTGAGTTCCGCATCGATCTCATTCCAGGCTCCCACCCAGTTGGGCGTCCTCCCACGAGGATGTCTACTAAAGAGAATGAGGAACTCAGGAAGCAGTTAGTAGAGCTTGAGGCGAAGCAGCTCATTCGGTCCAGTTCTTCGCCATGGGGTGCTGCTGTGGTCTTCGTTAAGAAGCCCGATGGCTCTCTTAGGCTTTGCATTGACTATCGCAGGCTTAATGAGTTGACCATCAGAAATCGTTATCCATTGCCACGGATAGACGATATGTTTGATCAGTTGAGCGGTGCAAAGGTCTTTTCACAGCTCGACCTTGCCACCGGATTTCATCAGCTCCGAGTTGCGGAAGATAGCATTCCTCTTACCGCTTTCCGCACTCGTTATGGTTCTTTTGAGTGGTTGGTCATGCCATTCGGCTTGACGAACGCACCGGCTTTCTTCGTCGATCTTATGAATCGAGTATTCCGGGAATACATCGATAGATTCGTTTTGGTATTCATCGACGATATTCTTATTTACTCTAGGTCCGAGGCAGAGCATGCTCATCATTTGCAGATCGTCTTGGATACTCTTCGTCAGCATCAGCTTAAGGCCAAGCTCTCCAAGTGCCATTTTTGGGAGAGCAAGGTCAAGTTCTTGGGCCATATTGTATCATCTGAGGGTGTTTCTGTCGATCCTTCCAAGATCGAAGCTATTCAGAATTGGAAGCAGCCCGAGAACGTTCATGATATTCGCAGCTTCCTTGGTCTGGCGGGTTATTACCGTCGGTTTGTTAAGGATTT
Organism: Allium cepa; assembly: GCA_030765085.1. Classification (NCBI taxonomy): domain Eukaryota; kingdom Viridiplantae; phylum Streptophyta; class Magnoliopsida; order Asparagales; family Amaryllidaceae; genus Allium; species Allium cepa. The sequence continues at coordinate 29,659,567 of CM060935.1, forward strand.
CTCTCGAGTTGCACTTCCCCTTACGACGCTGACTCGTAAGGGTGTTCTCTTTATTTGGTCTGATAAGTGTGAAGCTTCTTTTCAGCGATTGAAGGAACTTCTCACTCATGCTCCTATTCTTGTGGTTCCTGAGAGTAACCAGGATCTGGTTGTTTACACTGATGCTTGTGGTAGCGGGCTTGGTGCTGTGCTTATGCAGAAGGATCGGGTAGTTGCTTATGCTTCCAGGCAACTGCGTCGGAATGAGGTTCGCTATCCTACTCATGATCTTGAGTTAGCAGCTATCGTCTTTGCCTTGAAGACGTGGCGTCACTTTCTATTAGGCGAACGCTTCACTCTTTACACCGATCACAAGTCACTGAAGTATCTATTCAGTCAGAGGGATCTCAATATGAGGAAGCAGCGATGGCTTGAGTTTCTCGCCTCATATGATTTAGATATTCTGTATACCCCTGGCAAGGGTAATCGAGTTGCAGATGCGCTCAGTCGCAAGCACTCGGCGGTAGTTTCTATGATGATTGCCGAGTGGGATGCTCTTGAGACTCTATCTTTATGTGATATTAGAGATCGAGCTCCACCATCTGATTCTCCGGTCTTATTATTCAGCTTGGAAGCTCGTCCTGTCTTATTGGATCGCATTGCCCATGCTCAGCGGCAGGATCCAGACTTATTGCATCTTATTCACCTTCTCGAGTCGGGATCTAATGATGAGACATTGCTGGATTATTCTCTTGATTTTCATCGGTGTCTTCGTAGGAAGAACCGTATTGTTGTACCATCTGATTTATCACTTAGGCGTGACATTCTAGACGAGTGTCATCGCTCTAAGTACACTATTCATCCCGGTTCGAGTAAGATGTATGCCGATATGTGCCGGCTATATTATTGGGAGGGTTTAAAGAGAGATGTTGCAAGTTTTGTAAGCCGTTGCATGACTTGTCAATAGATCAAAGCCGAGCATCAGCGTCCATCTGGTCTTCTTCAGCCGCTAGAGATTCCATTATGGAAATGGGATCAGATATCCATGGATTTTATTGACAGTCTGCCTCGATCGAGGTCAGGCCATACTTCTATCTGGGTTATTGTTGATCGCTTGACCAAAGAGGCTCATTTTATTCCTATTAAGTCCACTCGGACTGCTCCTCAGCTTGCCAAGCTATATGTGAAGGAAGTCGTTCGACTTCATGGCATTCCTAGCTCTATTGTCTGTGATCGAGACACTATCTTTACTAGTCACTTCTGGAAGTGCCTACAGTCAGCTTTGGGCACAAAGTTGAATCTCTCGACTGCTTATCATCCTCAGACCGACGTGCAGACGGAGAGGGTGAATCGTGTTTTGGAGGATCTTTTGCGCTGTTGTATTCTGGATTTCGGAGGTAGTTGGGAGGATCACTTACCGCTTGTAGAGTTCTCCTACAACAACAGCTATCAGTCTAGTATTGGCATGGCACCTTTCGAGGCTCTATACGGAAGGCCATGTCGCTCTCCTGCTTGTTGGTTAGAATCTGGCGAGAAGCTCATTCTTGGTCCAGATTCAGTTCGGGAATCTTCTGAAAAGATTGTTCTTATCCGTCAGAGAATGAGAGAGGCACATGACCGCCAGAAATCCTACGCGGACAACCGTAGGAAGCATCTTGAGTTCTCCATTGGCGATTCTGTCTTTATTCGGATTTCTCCTATGAAGGGGGTTGTGCGTTTCAGCTCTACAGGGAAGTTGGCTCCTCGCTATGTTGGACCCTTTCCTATTACGGAACGCATCGGCCCTGTTGCTTATAGAGTGGCTCTACCTGCTCATTTCTCTGGAATACATGATGTGTTCCATGTTTCTCAGCTTCGCAAGTGTGTGCGCAATCCTGATTCTATTATCGAGCCTCATATCGTACCTGATTTGGAGATCTCACCCGATCTATCTATAGAGCAGCAACCTCTTCGTGTGCTTGATTCGGAGATCAGACGTCTTCGAAACAAAGAGGTTCCGCTTGTGAAGATTCAATGGTCGTCTAATCCTAAGGACTGCACTTGGGAGACCAGAGAATTCATCGAGCGTACTTATCCTGGTTTTCTTTCATCTTCCGGCACGGGTGAGCATCTATATTTTATCTTCTGTATTCCTTTTGTGGATTAGATGTTATAGACGACTTCTATAATTAAGGAATTGCGGGGACGCAATTTTCTTAAGGGGGGAGTCTGTAACAACCCTAAGATTGCAATTACCGAATAATGAATTAAAATTATGATTTTAAGTTAAAAAGGGAGCTAAACAAATTTTTAGGAATTTAAATTTGCAATTGGTTCGCAAATTAAAATATTTTTGGGTTGAAATGGGAAATTTTTTTTATGTGATTATAGGTTAATGGGCCAAATGAGCAATTATATGGTTTTATTTAAAACTAGGATGCTTCTTAGAATTTTGTTCACATGATAACCTTAGGAAAATAAACTAAGTCCTAATGGGTTTTAAAACCTCTTACCATGACCCATTAACCAACCCACTCCTATTTAATATCTCAAACCCCTCCCATAAACCCTAACCCTCCTCCTCTTCATAAATTACTAAAACCTAAATCTAAACAAATTAATGGCCTCCATTTAGAAGCTCCATCTCCTTCTCTTCATAAGTTAGTTTAATCCTAGAAGAAAAAGAAAAGAGAAGAAGAAAGGTAATGCAATCTCTCCTATTCTCTAATCCTCCTTCTTAATCCCTACTTATCTCCTCCATCTTGTTGTAATTATTGTGTATTTTTTTGTTGATTTTGGGTACTTGAAGTCATTTGATCTTTGCTTGGAGGTTGAGGATTTTGGGCTTGCTTGATTGTGCACACTAGCCACTTGATCATTTGCTTCTTTAAGGTAATTACTAATTGATAGTAATTATTGCTAGTAAAATTTTAATAAAAATTTTGATGCCCAAAATTGAAAAAAAACATCCCTAAATGCCAAAAAAAACAACAAAACTTGCTGGCTGGAAATGTTCAGCCTGAAATTGGGCTGAAAACAGGTCTCTGGGTGCACCAGGACAGGCCTGGGCTGCACCTAGACAGAGCAGGCTAGCCCAGTTGGGCTAGCCAGAGAGAGGCCAGCCCGCATGGGCTGGCACACACCTCCCCAGCCCGCATGGGGCTGGGGCTTGTGCCCGACCGCCCCAGCCCAAGCGGGCTAGGGACTGGGCTCGCATCCCCAGCCCGAGCGGGCTGGGGACTGGGCCCGCATCCCCAGCCCGAGCGGGCTGGGGACTCGGCCGCCCACCCCAGCCCGACCGGGCTGGGGACTGGGCCCTCCGCCCCAGCCTGAGCGGGCTGGGGACTGGGCCGACACCCCAGCCCGAGCGGGCTGGGGACTGGGCCCTGCACCCCAGCCCGAGCGGGCTGGGGCCTGGGGCCGGCACCCTAGCCCGAGCGGGCTGGGGGGTCGGGCCGGCCACCCCAGCCCAAGCGGGCTGGGGCCTGGCCGCCACCCCAGCTCGAGCGGGCTGGGGGGACCTGCCACCCTCCAGCCCAGGCGGGCTGGGGCAGGCCGACGCGGGCCGGGCCCGCGTCAAGAAAAAATAAAATAATAATAATCAAACCTCACCTCTGTCCCAGCTTTTGAGCGAAACTTCGCGATGCCGCCACGTTCGCATCGGAAGTCGGAATTCGATGTTTTTGGTCTCGTTGGAAAGGTGGAGTTGCGAACTCCATCTCTGGAAAATTTGGGCAATATTGGAGTTCGTTTGGTACTTCGATTTTCGTGCCAAAGTTAGACTCTGGTCGCTGTTGGAAAACAGTGTGAATCTTTTTGTGGGTTCAACTTTGAGACGTCGCTGCCACTTCGTCTCAACTCGGAATCCAGAAATTCTTTTTGCATCTTAAAGTAGGGATGTTGGACTATATGCCTACCAGTTTTCATGCCATTTGGACACAGTTTGCTGGTCCAAATAAATTGCCGAACTTGGGTTCGCAGCAGTTTTTGAATGGTTTCAAACACTTAGAATATTTTTGATGATTTTCTGGTTTTCGTCGATTTCTTTGAGATTTGTCTCTGGATTTCGTACACGGGCTTTATAAAAAGGATTTAAAAGGATTTTTCACTCCAAAATGGCTTTTGAAAATTATTATATAATATTATTTTAATTATTAAATTAATTACTCCATAATAGGAGACTTTTCAAAAGACCGTTTTAAAGTGATTTCAAAATCAATTATAAATCCGTTTCGCACCATTATTTTCTATAAAAAAAATCTCACACTCACTTTTAGCACATCGAGCGAAGTGGAAAGGTGCTTAAACGGTTAGGAAATCTCCGGCCTATGGAACCGTGTGTATTTTCTTTCCGGTTAATCCCCGACCTATTCGATTGATCGTTTTGACCTTTGGGTCTAGTTTACCGATGATACGAGGTGGACTTTTTATTATTGGAGTGTGAGCATGCTATTGGTTAGTAAACCGTTTAGTGCGAACGTGGGGTATGGGACTCATTGTTAACACTTTACGGGTTCCTCTCCATGAAGTTTGTGACACATTAGCCTCTGGGCGGCCAGTACTGGACCTCTGGGTCACCACGCCTCTGGGCAAACGTCTCTGGACACCGCTCTATGGAGCAGTTTTTATTCGGCATGTGCCTCTGGGCCTTCATCCTTCTGGGAAGGATCTTGCCGTTTCGCGCGTTCCGCATCTGTGCGAGTGATCGATCACAACTCTACAGTACTTGGCAACAACGACTCTGGTCGGTGCACGTGCAATATTTGTATTATCTGATGATTTTTATATCCATTCGAGTATCGCCATTCGGTGTTGGTTCTATGGAACCATACGATGTAAGTGCGATTACCTTGTGGATTCACAGTGTCTCTGGACACTGTTTTTCAGTATTTGATGTCATTGACTTTTTAGTATATCCCTATTGCTCTTTGGAGCATCGATCTTTGCTTGGGCATTGATTTTAGACTCTGGTCACTTTTGGGATTATTACCTATGAGCAACTTTATATAGCTTTGGCTACGCCGATGATATGAGGCGATTTTATTTATTTAACACTTTGGTGTTTGTATTCTCTTTGGAGATTTTTACTGTTTATTGATGATTAGGGATCGTCATTATATTCATGTAGTCCATATTACTTTTCTCTTTGGAGAAGTATTGTTTTATTTATGTACTGCATTATTATATATATCTCGGTTATTACTGATTATTTAGCTAGCCTGACCCGAGTGTTTTCGCTCGGGTCAGACCGAGTTGTTTCAGGTTAGGTCTCTGGACTTAGCTTATGTGCTTCTGCTTGGACATCATCTGCTATGCTGATAGATAGCGCTTTTATTTGTCCACTATTCCGCTACTCTGTTTTATTCGGACTTTGATATGTACATATTTTTGACTCACATATGTGAGTAGTGGCTTTGTACCCACTTATAGTATTTGGATCTGTATTGATGATGTATTGTTCTGGGATGTTATATCTGTTATGTGATTCTGTGATGATGATGTTATCATTTAGTATTATGCTTGTTCTGAACCTATTTTCCTTAGCCATTGTAATTTCGTTATAAATATCTATTGGATATGTCGAACCACTTTAGAAAAGAAAACCACCTATTCGACGTATTCAGTGGTTAGTTATAGCTTGATTACACATGGTCGCTTCCATTATACTCTATTCTCCGTTCTAGTAGACGGTATTACTCCGTAATACTCTTTACTAGAGTGGGTCTCGGAGTGGGGCGTTACAACCGAGCTTTACTTCGAGTTTGTTTTTCTCCCGTAGCCCATAGAATATTTAGCATAGCCTCTCGATCTGGAGATATGCTGATACTGGATGGACTACTGGGACTATTACGTATTAAGGGCTATATGGGTAACCCTTTAACGCTATTTAAAAGTAAGTTTATTTTGCTGTAGACATTACTATAATAGCGCAATATTACTACATAGTAAATAGTTTAACGAATCCTTAGAGGATGGACGGTCCCAAGCATCCTTTAAGTTACTGATGCATTTTTGTTACTGTTCACTTGAGTTGATTTATAGTTCATAAGTATTTATGTCCTGGCTCGAGTGTTTGTGTTTTTCTTTATGCTCGGATCAGACTGAGTGATTCAGTATTCAAGACTCACCTTCAGAGTTGGAGCTTTGCTTAAAGATCCAACCATCTATTTCGCTTTCAGTATCCAGGAATTTCATTGATTTATTCTGATTTGTACCTGATGCATCTTGTTACTCTTCTTGTTGTATCTTGTTTAACTTTGATGTGTCTTATATATATAGTAGCTTCAGGAACTACTATCTCTTTTACTTCCGCTGCATTATTAAATACTCTGGGTCTGTGATCTGTGATTATTTATTTACTGTATATTCTGAGATTTGTCAAATTTTATTTACAACGCGGTATTTTGAGCAATTTAAGTCCGACATGTGCGGATGCGAATGGTTGAAAATATCGGGTCGTTACAACTAATTTATTTTAAACTCATTTACTAAATCAATTAACCAACTTAAGATATTATTTATCAAACGATTTTTTAAATTTAAATAACCATTAATTAAAATGAATAATTACTTTTAAATATCACTAATCATAATGATTATTAATTTTCAAATATTATTAATTAAAATAATTAATTAAATTGAAATATCCATACTTAAAATGAATAATTAAATGCAAATCTCATTAATAAAAAAGATTAATTAATTTTAAACACCATTATTTAAAATGATTAATCAATTTAAAATATCATTAACTAAAATGATTAATGAATTTTAAACATCTACTTTTGGGAAAACACAAGCTCTGGTTCCAACACACACAAAGGATGAAGGGTGATATTTAATAAATGACGTTATAGCAGAAATTACTATAACAACACTTAAATAGTTTAAATGGAATATCCAGATTAAATTTAATTAATCATTCAAACAAATCTAACTATCATCCATGAAATCAACAATAGTTTATAGCATATATGATATAATAAATTTGGATGTGGGTTAATTCATACTTAAATAATTCTTCTTTATTATAACTAAATTTTCTCACATACTTATCCTCTAAATGTATTATCCTACTATTCGGATTATGTCGTACAACTTTTTATTAAAATTTTACTTTTAGCTTAACATTATTAAAAGATGATTTTAAACTTACCCCTTTCGATGAACACCTTATAATCGAACTGTGTAACTTAATTCCCAAGGGATTCGCTCCAAGATTCCCTAATTCTCATCTCCTCGACTTGTATCTTACGAAGGAAAATTTCTTATGAACTATTCCACAATAGTTAATGCTCAAATTGGACGAGCATAACTAATCAAATTTCTAAATGATAACAATAAAATATTATCATTTCTAAATAATCAACTCAACTATATTAGTTTTGAAAAGAATGACATTCTTATATATATATATAATATTCTTAGTTAAACTTATTTCATTTATCATTTTTAAATAATACTATACTGGTAGATCTGTTCAAGTGTTTAGGAATGCCTATTGATAACGCTGATCAGACGCATCGACCAGAATTCATATACCACTCAATGGAACAAACAAAAAAATATAAAACATTTTTATAACACTAACAATACACACTCAATATATACCTATACTCTTAGACTTTAGCCAAGGATATTATTAATCCTATACTTAGAGATTTAACCCCAACCGGGCTCAGGGGTTCACTAAACCTAGGCTATGATACCATCTATGACGAGCCACCTTTCTAATCCCTGGAACAACACTTAATACATCTTCGGTATTTATGTTCCATTGCCCAAGCGTCCAAAAATAAGTTGTCTTGGGGTAAAATAAAGAATATAATAAGATAAAATAGATAAATCTCATAGTGGAATGTTATATATAATATAAAATGATATAGTACAAAAGGTTACTCCTTATAAGGAGTTATCCGAGTTATAAAAAAGTAATACATCTAAATAATTTGCATCTATACAATCTAACTTTATATTTTTAAGATACAAAATACACCTACATAATCATATAGCAGAAATAAATAACTAGATAATTAAGGAGCCGCCTGCTCGATCATCATCTACAAAGAGCTCTAAAGAAAACCTGCTATTCTTGGACTAACCAAATATAATTGAGTACCTGAGAGTTTAGGGAAAATAAACAACTCATATCAAACAAAATATTTGTTATGAGTAAAACTATAAAACAAATGGGAAGTATTTAAACAATAATTTATGAGACCACACCGCTAACGCTGAACGGTTTTCTTCCACATAATAACAAGCAAACATAACAAAAATGGAAATGAATAATAGGAAGAAAATACAAACATAGATGATGGTTACAATCCGTATAACATTCAGACTTGAAATAATCGAAATGGTATGAATAAAAATGCAAAATGCATAGAATGGATAAAACATGACAACAGTCCAAAACTCGGTAGTATGGACTGAACAAGATAACTTTCCAAACTCGATAGAATGGATGAAACCAATAACACCGCGAAGAGTGGTTGACTCTTTCCATTGTAATTAAAGAAAACAAATTAAAAGGTTTGAATCAAATAGGAAAATAAAACTTTCCAACAATGACTAGGAGAGTGCTCCTCCCGTATTGAAAGTATACCTCTAGAATATGCTTGAGAACTCTGATGACTTTTGGACATATCTAAGTCGGACCCCGCCAATGGTTATCGAGAATCCGAGTATTTCACATCTCAAAACATAAAAATCGATTTGAATCTAGAGTGTCAAATACCTTAATGGGAGCAACCCCACATAACTTGGCTTCCTTTCGCTCTTTGGATATAATCATTTCCAAGAAAGGATAATAAAGCTCTAGTGATCAACATATCATCTTAAAATGATGAAATAAAAAGAACGTTGAGGTAATCGATAGTTGGGAAATCAACTATCGAGGATATAAAACGATCGTATATAGAAATTAGGCCTTTTGTACTTATCACCACACATCGAATTCCAACTTAAACTATTTTTTAGTTAATGAAAATTTTGGACAAGTCAAGAAGTCATGCCTCACGATTATTCTTAACTTTTAAACTAGGGATGAGTCTAGTTCTTCGACGTTTAGTGCTAAGTATACAAATAAATCGTTTCCATGTAAGTGAATCTCTTTACAGTGATTAATTTTTTTCATAAATGAATCAAACTTGTTCTTTTAAAAACCCAAATTCATGTTTGCACTTCATGTTACAAGTATTAGCTTTAAAACACTTTGTTAAAAGACTTCATAATTTAAAACATCGTTATAAAAAGGATTTAATCACTTCTAACGTCCTTATTACATTGACTAAATAACTTTAAACATCACACAATTAAAATTTTGAACTTCAAATAACTTTGAATAAAAAAATCACTTTTGAACCTTATTAATTTTATTAATTAATAAAATATAGTTAATTAAATTAATAAATAATTTAAAATGAATAATAATCAAAACGTCCTTGTTGCTTCATAAATTCACTTTGAAATTTCATAAATGAAGTTGGTTAATTAACTCTGTTAACCTTTAATTAAAAAAGGTAAATCGCCTTTAAAACATCATTAATTCAATTAATTAGTAATACTTAAATATAATTAATTAAATTAATTAATTAACAATTAAATATCATTGTTCTAAAATGATTAATCGATTTAAACCATCATTAAGGAAATATTAATTAAAGTTAAAACAAGTTGATTTCCTTTTAAAAGTCGTTAACTAAAAATATTAATTAATTTTAAAAACATCATTAATTAAATTTAATCCATAATTTTCAAAAGATTAATTAGCCTTAAACATCATTAAATAAAATGATAATTAAATTTAAAACATCATTAACTAAGTAATTAGTAAAATTTAAAACACATCATTAATAAGTTAATTATTTAACCTTAATCCTTATTAATAAGATAATCAATTTAATTAAATAATCATTATTAAGATAATTAATTATTTTTAAAAACATCATTAATCAAAATCTTTCTTAATATGTATATCAATTCCAAGCATGAAGATGAAACCAAATGGTTTGGAAAGAAGTGATTTTCTGAAAGTGCCGATACAGCCCCTATTGCTATATGGGCAGTTCGGCAAACAAGTTTATAATATTATCAACACAACCAAACATCACATAGTAATGATTAAGCATACATACAACAAGAATTCATAGCCAATAAATACGAACATGGATATAGTTTAAAAGCTTTGGTTTTTTAGGATAAAATTTTACTTACTAACTAGTTTGCTAACTAACATTTACTTATCATGTTTGCATCCATCATACATATACATTTATAAACCAAACATGAACAATTTCACATCATATCCAAATCAAGTAAGCAATATATATTCCAACATAACTAAAGTATAATATCTCCTAAAAAAAGTTAAGAGTTTTACTCGCCGAAAGCTATTCAAAACCTAAGTCAAACTTAGGTTATGCACTAGAACTTCCATTCCTAAGCTAAAGATGGAGTCTTGGACCCTTAACACACTAGGTAGGCTCAGCCTTGTAAGAAGAAGGAAGTGAAACTTGTTTTGGTAAGGTGGAGTGACTTTGGATAATCATCGAATTCTCAAAAATGAACTGGAAAATTGGTCATTTTCCAACAGGTTTTTGGACTATTTTCTCTTGGATGTTGAAAAAACGGTAAAGAGGAAAGTTTTAGACAAGTATTTTCTCTGCAATTCCAAAAAAATAATTACTCAATTACAATTATATTTTGAAGAAGATATTGTCAAGAGAAGAAGGACCATTTTTGAATTTGAAATTCTGGATCCAATAATGCTCTGTAAAGAAATGAGATTTGGACATGGTTATGCTCAAAATTAGTAGAAGCGGTTCCAATAAAGTTGTAGCCACTAGAATTTTCTACGGTTCGAAAAAAATGAAACACTCCATTTTATTTAGTTATGAAAAAGATACGGTAGAAGTAAAAGAGGTGAAATTGAAAAATTGAAAGGGGTATTTATAAGTAAGAGAACAAAGTCGATTACCTAAATGCCCATGTCCTTTACCCTCCATTACTCTCTTGCCACCTCACGTAGCCTCCTAGACTGCATGTTCTTGAGCCACCTTCTTGTCCCCCTCCCCTCTCTGCATGAGAAAATACGTTTAAACATGTTTGCTACTTAATTGCCAAAATGTCAAATCATGTTTCTTAAGGTATCCTTTAGTATATGCATGTATGTACTTAAGTATACTTTCTATGTATATACCTATATATCCTAAATAATTTACATTATTAACCATTTAAATGTTGTTTCAAATACAAAATAGACTTAAAAAAATCAAACAACTTTTATACAATGAAATGTCGAAAATTCGAAAAATAGATTTCGGTCATATTTTTTATTTTTCTTCGAACTAAATATTTTTGTAAATTAATTTTAAAACTATTTTATCTTCAATATTCATTATCCAAAATATTTTTTATTTGTAACGACCTGGAATTTTCGGTATCGAAAATTCCAGATAGTTAGGAAAAGAAGAAAAGAGGTTGAATATAAACAGAAAACAAATCACAGAATCTCACATTCGCAGCGGATTAAAATATAATATCAAATAATAAAGGTTATACAAAAGAAAACTGTATCTGTCAATTTACATTTATATACTTCAGAGTTACAACATTTCACAATTACTGGACGATTAAAATCAACATGTCCCAGATAAACAACAATATATCACAGCAGAATACTCTCCATTCGTTCCTGCCATCTAGCTTGCCTCCTGAGCTCCAGAACGTCCTTACTTGAAAATCTGTAATACTTGGTCTAACCCGAGCATTACATCAAAGTAACACCCGGGTCAGGCTGGAAACCAGCGTGAGTAAACCCATCTAACATGAAATACCAAAGCATAAAACTTATTTAAAACCCAGGGTAACTCATTCATCACTACAAGTTCACAACTTGCTATAGTCAACACTTATATTCACAATCGACCCCTAAGTACCTTTACCTAGTTTTAAGTGGTCCAGTCATCAAAATTATTCCATTTCAGTATATTGATTTCACATATAAAATCATTGCAGGTTGCAATTCGAAGTGGGTTCAGGTATTTACTGATACCCGACCCCGGTCTCTTCGAATTCAAATACCATCTTAACCCAAGTTATTCAAGTGAATACAATTTATTTTAAAATACTGGATGTCACTATTATACAGTAATTTATTATCGATAGATAACCACATTATCACTATTCAAACCAAACATATCATATCATAAAACATTTCATTTCAGAAATATCAATCAACCATTCATAAGCAAGATGAATTAATCACGCCATAAATTAAATTTATTACTTTAGTTACTTTTAATCTTTCTTACTTAACATTAATAAATTATAAACCATTACTTAATCATCCCTTAATTATTCTCTCTTATTTCATTAAGCAATTAGCCTTTAATTAATTACCCAAATTAATTAACCATCACCATTTCACTTTAATTACATTTATCTTTAATTAATTACTCAAATTAATTATCCCATAATCACTTACATTGATTAATTATCCTTTAATTAATCACACTCTTTAATTAACTAGTCCTCAATTAATTTCCTTAATTAATTAATACTTAATTAATTCATTCTATAATTAACTACACTAAGTAATTAAACCTTAATTACTTCCCTTAAATAATTTTCCTTTAATTACTTCCATCAAGTAATTATCCCATTGGTTAATTATCCCTAATTAATCAACCTTGATCATTAAGTCATTTAACCTTTCATTTATAATTAAATTAATTAACCCTTAAAAGATTAATCCTCTAATTACTTACATTAAGTAATTATTATTTAAGCAATTAATCTCTAATCATTAATTAATAACCTCTAACTATTTAATTAATAATCTTTAATTGCAAATTAATTTATCTCTAATTAATTACGTATGGCCCTAAATTATCAATTAATTATTCCTTAATTATTAACTAAATAATAAATCATTTATCATAATTATCTTCCTAATTATCATTTAAAATCTCACTTAATAACCTTGGAATCAAATTTATCATTAACTATTGATTAACTTAGACTTTAAATTAAATTGATAATTATAACACTTATCTTAATTAATTAACTGTTTGATTACATGATTAATTAAGCTTAAAGACAAATGCGAATTAATTTAACTAATAAATTTCTCAACTTAAATTAACAAAATTAATTAATCAATCATTATTTAAAATAGTTTAAAGATAATTATTTTTAAATTTGACTTGGTTAAACTAAAAAACTATGAGTATAAAATATTTGCCCGAGAAAATTCTGGGTTACTCGATCAGGTACCCGAGTTTCTCAAATTTTTTCCCAGCTTGATCTTCTCTTTTTTTTTTTAAATTTAGTTTAAAATTTTAAAATCTATCAAAACCTTACCCTCTACATGCTAATTCCTTGGGTTCAAACATGAAGTTGAACTTGAGCCAAAACACCAATTTCTCGAGACGAAACTAAGGCAACTGCTTCTTCTCAAAACACAGCAATTTCAAACCAAAATTACTAACATCCAAACCCATCGTGCACATGCACCGATGGTCCAGCGCCCTCCGACCATCGCCGAGAACTCCGTCAGACCATCGATGACCACCATAAACCCTCAGGCCATCCAGAATCCTAAAACAACATCGAACCTGAAATCGAGCTATTCGAGTATCCACAGGGCCATATCGCTCATCGGAAGCCACCTGGAATCGCCCCCTACAAGACGCCGGGGACCCCGCAACTCCGGCCATAGCTACCCCGACCAATCATGCATCGAATCCCCTTAGACTGGTCAAGTCCAATCATGCATCGACGGCAAAATCCTTCTTAAAACATCGGCCATCAAGCTAGCCCACTAAACCCTAAAACTTCGCCGACCAATCCCTCCATCGAACAGTAAAATGCCAGACTATTTTTCCTATGATCCCTACCACTCAACCCTGCTTCAGCAATGAACACGATCACTATCATAACGACGGTCGTCAGAATTTGGTGGAAACTCCTTGTGCGTTCAACCCAAAATTTCTTGAGATTGAAGTGCTTTAAAATCTCAAATTCTATATTAAAAATCATGCTTTTATATCACGAATTCTATTATACGATCAAGACTTGAAAACTTAATAATCAAGTTTTGACTTAAATTAAATTTTCCACTGTAAATTTCTATTTCCTGGTTAATCACCTATAAATTGTACTTACAAACATTTTTAAAAACATGATTTGGTTAATACAATCAGTTTCCATTTAATGATCATGATCTTTAAGACATTGAAGCCAAGGAAATTGATTTTTTGAATTGAATTGTTTTGAGACTGCAAACCAGTAATAGAGGCTATATATATAGGCATGCAGTTGATCATCAGCAATTATATTGTGATTTCTAGGAAAAATACTTTTATGAATCTACACGAACCATATTTCTATCTTCATTTATCATTTCACAAGTAATCATGATGAATTAAATCTTAATAGTTTAAGGTTTTACTCGCCTGTTTCTGAAAATAACAAAGGAGCCCAAATCTGGATTTTTGTATAAATCTGGAATAAAAGCTTGAGATTAGAAGTTTTGATCTAGAAATTACTTGCATGCTTGCAACTGGAAACTTTGAAATGACTTTTGATCTTGTTGCAGATTGAAGAGTTGTTGAAAAGAATTATCTTTGAAGTAGAGATGATCAAGGCTTTGGTTACAGGTTAAAGCTTGCTAAGTTTTGGTGATTTCAGGTTTTGATTTCCTTTTGATTCCATCTTTGGTTTAAATTTGAAGATGAGAAGTTTTGCAAGATGGAAAAAGAAAATGAGATAGAGAGTAGAGTTCATACATATAGCTTTGTTTTATAAATTTTAAAAATTGAAAAGAAAATGAAAGTTATGACACTTGTTAAAATTACTTCACATTTGTCATTTGCATGCTATATTTATCTTAAATTTGTTATTAATATATATTTATAAAATAATCATAATTTAGTTTTACTTGCTTGACACTATTTTTACTATTTCTTGTTGGTATATTTGGTTTGAGAGAAATCAAAGGATTTTTAATAATAAGACTAATCACTACTATAATTTGATAATTTTAATTTCTTCTTTCTGCTTAAATTGGATTTCAAATCCCAAATATAAATTAGCCAGGAATAATTGTTTTAAGGAACATCTTAATAAGGTTAGAAATAATACTAACATATTCAAACTTACCTTTAATAATTCTGTCCCTAATAATATTTTTATTAATTACTACACTTACTTAAATAATGTACACATGATGCAGTATAATTCTCTTCCTTTTATTGGCCCTTAAAGTAGTTTAGCTTTTGGTTCTAGTTTTTCCTTGCTTTTATTTTCTTTTTGGTTTTATTCTCACATATATGTATATAAATTCAATTTGTATACATATATGTGATTCATTCTAACTTGGTTTTCTAGTTTTGTTTCAGGTTTGGTTTTGACAGGTTGCTAGATTTCACTTGACTGGTTTGCAGGATAGCTTGCAGATTTGTACTAGTGGGCAGGATTGCTTTTCGCAGGGATTCCGATCGCGTCTTGCACTCCTTGGTGGCTACTCGGTGTCTTCAGAGTGGAGTTCTTCATTTTTGTTCGCCCCTTGGTGTTCTTCTTTTTGGATCTTCTTTTTTGTGGCTGTTGTTTTTTACTTTCTTTGGTTTTAGATTCCTCTAATACTCTATTATCGGGCGGTGGCTTTGCCGGAGCTCGGTATTAGGGTGTAATGGGCGGTGGCTTTGTCAGAGCTCATTTGAGAGGTATCTATTTTTTGTTTTTGTTATTTGACTTGTCACCTGCCAGGCATGTTGGCAGCTCCATTATTTTTGTTATATATATAGCTTCATGTGTGCTCTCCTCGTTTTTTAGAGGATCACACATTTCTCTCCAAAAAAAATGTCTTATGTATTTATATGTCCTTAATATATATATTTATATGATATTTTCAACCTTAGTTTTGTATTTATTATTATTTTATATTTTATATTTAAACTTTTTTTATTTATCCATAAATAACTTAAAGAAAATATTGTAAAAATCAAATTATACATTTATAAATAAATAAATTCATACAAATATAAATATATATATATATATATCATTTATTTATACTTATAAAATCTTTTAAAGATAATGTTATAAAACTAGTTACATACTAATAAAAATCATATATACACATTATTTTAAATCCAATTTATTTCTAAGATGTTTAAAATTTGAATTTCAAATTCAAATTTCCTTTGAAATCTACTTATATATGTAATCAAATACATATTTTGTTTGTTTTTGAACAAAAATGAATTTTGCCAATTTAAATAATTATATTAGGAGATTATTAAGCAAATAATTATCCAGATATTTATTATAGCTCAAGTTCATCTATGTACATATCTAGATATATATATCAGAATTTTATTTGTTCAATTTACAAATTTATTAATTTAATAATTTTAATTATGTTAATTACTAATTAACAGATATCCAAAATCTGGGTTATCACATTCCTCCCCCCTTTGATTCTTTTCGTCCTCGAAAAGGAATGAAACCGGAATTTATTCAATACTTAAAATTAGTTAAATCGCCTTTGGTCATTTTTAAAAGACTTTAAAATCTATATTATATTGCCAAAATAGTTTTATAATATGCTTTTATAACTCTATGTTTCAACAAGTCCATCCTCGTTCTCACAGAAATTCTGTCACACGTTGATCAAGCGTAGGACTGAAAATCTTTAAGTATTTGGTAAACCCATCACCCAGAGAAAATACTTGGAAAATAATTTTATTGAAAATATAGAAAACATTTTGAAATAGAAGAAATATATTTGGTGAGAATGCTCTGGAAATCATCACCCCCATCCACGGTCGCAGTTAACCCGATTCTAACGTTGCCATCCCGAAAAAATCCATACATAACTGTAGGCACTCCGCGCCCCTTGATTACGCCATAGAACCCACTACAGATCGCAGTTACATCCTAGGTTACGTTGCCATCACAGCAAAAGTCCATGTAACTGTAGGCATTAGTGCCCTAGAATTTCGTTGCCAAAAGAATGAAACTTCTCCACTCCACTCGACCATAGATCGTAGTCCACCGATGTTACGTTTCCTTTCCGGCAAAATCAAGCGTAGACCGTTCACACTCACCTCCACATGATTTCCGCTATGATCCATAGTAGATCACAGCGACATCGAGTTACAGTGTCGACAAAGCATAACCCAAATGCCTATGTAGGCATCGGCGCCCTTCGACTTTCGCTATCCAATAATCCTCAGGAACTTCAGTTTGTCCGGACTTCCTCACAGGATCTACTGTAGAGCCTCCCCCTCTTTGAGGCTCAAGGCAATACCAACCTATGGTACTCCTGAGAAGTTCATTCAAGGGAGCGCCTTTTTCCCTAGAGCCATTTTCAAAACACTTTATACTATACGCATATAGTATTTTCCAAATCATACACCTAGTATGAATCACATATAAAGCTTTTTTACACAAAATCGATTATCCCAAAATAAATAATTCTCAAACTGGGCTTTCTAAATCTCCAAAATTGATTTTTCTCCAAAAATTAAAAGCCTTTCCAAATATATAGGTTCCAAAAATCTATATTAAAAACTTTAGATCTCTTCAAACTTGTATAAATTCCCTTTTATACTTCAAATACTTTCAAAAACCCTTTTCTTTTGGCAATAGATTCAACAAGGGGAGTTTATCAGTCACATATATACATAACTTTGTTTATGTCAAAACAATATTCAAGCTTGATTATTCTATAATGTCACTTATCATATTACTTGCTTCCATAAAGTAAATTTCTACCATAGAAATGTCCAATTTCCACCTTATTACATCATAGATTTCACAAAATATACTTTTCATTTCAAGAACCATTTTATAGTTCTTATCCACAAATTTTCAATATCAATTTCATTCAAATCCATACGATGTATACATATCATCTGTGCGCAATATCAATCTGATGGCTCACTCGATCACACAATTTCTCTTCCAAACTAGTATCCCTGACTTCCTAGTGCAGACTCAGATCTGGTTTCTTGATTAGAAACCATCATTCTCCTTGCATAGCCATAACTATGATAGAGAATATCCAAAACCAATCAACAATCCATATCTAGGTTCACTGTCGAAAATCGAGTGAAAATCCCAAGTTGAATCGACATACTATCTCGAAATTTTATGCTCGAATCTGGATCAAGTCACTATGCAAATAGAATAACATACGTACATCCTACGTATTTATCTCCATTGATTATTAGCCAAATCAATTTCTCCTTTCTATTCACATTTCCTTTAATTCTATTCACTTATTCTCAATTGTTTCAATTCCATTTGGATTATCACCTCAATTCATATCTCAATTGGGTATTTGATCATAACAGTTTGTACTCTGACCAGTTTTGAAAATAGCTTGAAAGGTTAAAAATAGATAAGTAGTTAAAAAATAATTATTAGTTTGCAAAATAGCTGTAAAATAGTTAAGTAATTATAAAATAGTTGTAAATAGTAATTAGTTATAAAGTAGTTGAAAAACAGTAATTAGTTTATAAAACATTTGAAAAATTGTTAAATAGTTCCAAAAATAATTGTAAAATAAGTATAAGATAGTTTGACTTTAAAAAGAAAGATCGTATATAGTAAATAGCTTGGAAAAATAGATTTAAGAAAGCTTATATTAAAATAATTCGTTTGAAAATAGTTCAGAGCCAAACTGTTTCACTACCCAATCTTTATTCTAATCAATTCAATTTTAAATTTCCACTTCCTCTTAATTTTGATCCAATCTCTAATCAATTTAAGCAACATCAATTCCCACTCCAAACTTAACTTTATTCCACTTCGATTTCAATCTCAATTTATTCAAATAATTTTCAAACTGGAAAAATTTCAATTTCAATTCATTTCAACTCCAGTTTGAATTAATCCCAATTCAAGTTGAATTAACCTTGATTCTTTTCAAATCAAATTCTGTAACAACCCGCATATTTATCGATTTTTATATTTAAATATTTTATTTAAATATTTTATCGTTAATCGGATTTTGGTCCGAAGCTACTTTTTGCAAACGGTCAAATTAGGACTCGAGACCACTTCCATTGAGTTCGAAATGTCGTTTGCAATCTTCTAAGTATAAACATTGATATGTTTGGGGTTAGTGGAATTTCACCACTTTTTCACTCGAGCCTTTGGTTTGGACTTTTAGCCCATTAGGCCCAAGTTCCACCCCCCTTCTTCTTCATTGCTTCATTTCATTTCCTAACACTAAAGCTTCAACAAAAATGGTGAATGGAATGAGAAATTAAAACTCCAAAGTCTTTGTTTTATTGCAACTCCAACATTCAACTCCAAATTCAAGAAGAAGACATCGGATTCAAGCTTGTGGTTGCTTCTCCATTTGCCTTCAAGCTTTGTTCTTCATTTTCATTGGGTTTTGGAGCAAAGGTGAGATTTTTATCTCACAATTCTAGTCTATAACTATATTGGACTGTTGGGAATGATTCCCCATCACTTTAGCATGTATATTTGCATTTGGTTTGGATTGGATTGGCGAAAAACTCCAATTTTTAGTTGTTTGGTGAACTTCCTGAGCTTAGGTCGCTCTGCCCAGGTATAGGTCGCTCGGAATCATTAGCTCGCGCGTGTGGAAAAGTCAAGGGCTGCATATTTCGTTCGCCTCGGATTTAGGTCGCCTCGGATTTAGGTCGTAGGTCGTTGGACTTTAGGTCGTTCGCGTATAGGTCGTTCGGCCTTGCCTGCCTCATTAGGTCGTGGGACCTTAGGTCGTAGGTCGTTAGGCTTAGGTCGTTAAGTCGTTCCCTCTGTTGGAAACGTCTCCTCGGTCTTAGGTCGTTAGACCTTAGGTCGCCTCCCCCCTAGGTCGTTAGACCCTGAGTTGTTCCGCCTTCATTTAGCTCGCGCACTTCTTTAGGTCGCATACTCCTTTAAGTCGCATGACTCCCATCCCTTTAGGTCGTTGGACCTTGTTTTCCTTAGGTCGTTGGACCCTATTTCCTTTAGGTCGTATGACCCACTAGGTCGCTTGGCCCCTTAGGTCGCGACATCTTTAGGTCGTGTTACCTATATAACCCTAGGTCGAATGACCTTAGGTCGTGCACCTTTAGGTCGCGAACCCTATTAGGTCGCGAACACCTTTAGGTCGCGAACCACTTTAAGTCGCATGACCTCGTCTCTGTTGGGTCGCGAACCCATTTTAGGTCGCATGACCTTTACCCTTTAGGTCGCTAGACCACTAGGTCGTGCCCCTTAGACCCCTAGGTCGCAACCATTAGGTCGCTCGACTCTATCCCTCTTAGGTCGTTAGACCTCATTTTGTCTTCACTAAGTCGTACCGTTTTGGACGGGGCGCTGCCCCGCACCCCGCCTTGGGGGGTTGCCACCCCCCTGGACCCCCCCTCCGTAGGGGATCTTATCTGAAAAACATTGAGCTGATTTTCTTGGATTTTATTCACATCTCCGTATGCGATTTTTGTGAATGATTGTTTCTACAATTGCTTCTGTGTTTTGTCACTTTATAATATAAAGGTTTCAATACTAGTAGTAAATATCAAAACTCTTTCAACAAAATGATTTCAACTCTATTTTTAATAACAAAGCTATTTTCTTAAACCGTTTTCCAATCTATTAGTATATACAAGCCTTTACCTCACTCGGATGAGAAATCTAATTAAACGACTTAGTAAAACAAGTGGTATGAAACGCTTGCGTTCACTTCGTCGGTTAATTCTTGGACTTGTTCGATTGAACCTCTTGTGACAATTTTATTAGTGAAGATTTACAGTTTGTTCGTAAATATTTAAGTTAAGCAAGTGGTTATGGGACATGAGGCTAAACTTCTATATTTACTAGCTTAGTTTAATTGACACTTCTCGTTGATCTTGATGATCGCTTTATGAATTAGACTAGCAATTGCGCGATGTCTCTTTCATTGCAAGGTTAGACTAGACACCACTTGTGTGATTCCATTCACACATACCTTTCTGCTTTTTGGTTAGTCTTGACCTCAATCTGTGTGATTCCATTCACACATGCGGGGTAGCTCCCCTTGGTCTTTGGACCGTCATGTGATAGGCCTCTTTCCCTTTTTATGATTTTTGGATTTCTTGTGTTGATTTCTGGAATTTATCTCTTTGACTTGTCATGAGTACAAGTTTAGGGTATGATGCCCTCTTTGGATCTTTGAGAAGATTCTTGTGATATTGATTTATCTCTTATCGGTTGATCTCCTGTTGATCATTATTTGCATACTTATAGTAGTATGTCAGTATGGATATTTTATGTTTATGCCATATCTTTTATTTTATATCATGTCATCTGATATTTATAGCTAGACTGATCTGTTTATTATTTTCTTATAAATAATACTCGGGTCAGACCGAGATGTTACAGGTGCTACTGCTTGACTCCTCCCCCAGTGATTCACTACTCAGACTTTTGGCTACTTGTTTAGATTAGCAGCTTTTGTTGTTTACACTTGAGATATAGACTCATAGTTGTATTCTTTTGTATAGCACGCGTTGCTATTCTTTTGTATTATCGTGGATCTTTTTAGACCACTACTCTGATGTACACTTTTATGTGATATATATTCATATCTCTTTCCGCCTTTGTGATATGGATATCTGTGATTGATTCGCATGTTATGCTTACTTCTATATTTGTTTCCGAAGATTATTTTATAGCCACCGTGTGATAAGAAACTACATGGATGGTCGCTCCTCAACAGCCTTATTCTCCGCGCTAGTTGACAGCACTACACCGTAGTGTTCTTGGCTAGCGTGGGTATAGAGGTGGGGCGTCACAAATTCCATTTGAATTTTAAACCTATTCAACTTTAATTTCATTTTAAATTGATCCAATTCAAATTTTCATTTGAATTTCAAACTTATCCATCTTCAATCACAATTCCAATTAATTCAAATCAAATCCAATTTAAACTAATTCAATTTAAATCTCAACTTTGAAGCATCTCGAGTTATATAAATTTGAGTTAAATTTTAAGTGTTGACTTAATCCCTTAAATCAAACTAACCTTTATTTTTAAATTAATAATCTAAATTTTTAAACAATTTAATTCTGAGTCCAAATTTCAAAATTCCATTTCAAATTATCTTTACCTAACTTATTTCAAAGTTCAAATAAGAGTTCAAAACAATTTTAATTTACAAGTTCAATTCTTAACATTCAAATCTTAAGTTCAAAGTGATTCCATATTCTTAATTTTCAATTTAAAGTTTAATTTCCTCTATGTCTCAATAATGGATATATTACCACAATCCATTTCTTTATTCATTTAAACAAATTAAATTCACAGTTTAAAGATTATTTATAACGATAAGATGATATCTTCCAATTTATTTTAAAACATCCATCCATTTTAAATTTCCAGATCTCAAACCCATTTTGAGATCACAAAAATTCTCAATTCAAATCAACAATTTAACTTCCCAAGTTAAATCTCAATTCAATTTATTCCACTCAACATTATTCAATTTGAACTTCCATTTCCAATTTTAAACTTCTCATTTATAATCTTCCCATTTCAAATTTCTATCAATATTCATTCTTACTTATAAGTTCAAAGACTTATATCACTTTGGATTTTCATGTCACACTTTAGGGAAAAACTCAACACCTTAGAGTTTATTTCAAATTTCCTTTGATATTATATATATTCACATATATATACATATTATCTTCTTGGCCCACCAGGCCATATTTTTAAAATTTAAACCACCTTTGGTTTTAATTCAAAACAGTTTTCTTTAAAGCTTTCAAACAACTCTATTTTTAAAATAAGATCCCATTCAAAATATTCTAAATAATACTATTTATTATTTCTCTTAACATTTTAAAAAAAATTTCAAATGTTTCTAAACTTAGGATTCAAAACTTCTCAATTTAAAACCCACTTCAATTTATAAGTTATACTCATCTTAAAAGTTTACTTCATTTGCTTACTCATTAACAAATATTCATTATAAAAACAATAACCATTTATGATAATACCCAAGATTACCATACTTGGATACCAATTCATTTTTATCTTATTTTTACTTCTATAAATTCAGGATTTAGATCTATTTCAAACTTATCTTCATTAAATTTAAATTTGATTGTATTGCTATTACCACTTAATTCTCATTATTTTATTTAATTCCAAAAATCAACAACCAATTTCTTTATATATCAAAAGACAAACTTATATGAAGGTCATTTTTTTAAAATCGTTTTATAAGAAAATAACAAGTACGCTCTCATATATTATATACACTCAACTCTTTTTAGGTATCACTTATCCTATCCTTAATGAGTTAAACCAAACAGAGCCAAGGTTCTTGCTTAACCTTCAGCTCTGATACCAAAATGTAAGGACCTGGAATTTTCGATCATGAAAATCCCAGATAGTTAGGAAAAGAAGAAAAGAGGTAGAAGAATAAATAGAAAACAAGTCACAGAAGCTCACATTCGCAGCGGATCAAAATATAATATCAAATAATAACAGTTATACGAAAAAAAACTGTATCTGTCAATTTACATTTATATACATCAGAGTTACAACATTTCACAATTACTGGACAGTTATAATCAACATGTCCTAGATAAATAACAATATGTCACAGCGGAATACTCTCCATACGTTCCTGCCATCTCGCTTCCTGAGCTCCAGAACATCCTTGCCTGAAAATCTGTAATACTCGGTCTGACCGAGCATTACATCAAAGTAACACCCGAGTCAGGCTGGAAACTAGCGTGAGTAAACCCATCTAACATGAAATACCAAAGCATAAAACTTATTTAAAACCCAGGGTAACGCGTTCGTCACTACAAGTTCACAACTTGCTATAGTCAACACTTATATTCACAATCGACCCCTAAGTACCTTTATCTAGTTTTAAATGGTCCAATCACCAAAATTATTCCATTTTAGTCTATTGATTTCACATATCAATCTAAAATCATTGTAGGTTGCAATTCGAAGTGGGTTCGGGAATTTACTGATACCCGACCCCAGTCTCTTCGAATTCAAATACCATCTTAAGCCAAGTTATTCAAGTGAATACAATTTAATTTAAAATACTGGATGTCACTATTATACGGTAATTTATTATCGATAGATAACCACTTTATCATTATTCAAACCAAACATATCATATCATAAAACATTTCATATCAGAAATATCAATCAACCATTCATAAGCAAGATGAATTTATCACGCCATGAGTTAAATTTATTACTTTAATTAGTTTTAATCTTGCTTACTTAACATTAATAAATTATAAACCATTACTTAATCCTCCCTTAATTATTCTCTCTTATTTCATTAAGCAATTAGCCTTTAATTAATTACCCAAATTAATTAACCATCACCATTTCACTTTAATTACATTTATCTTTAATTAATTACTCAAATTAATTATCCCATAATCACTTACATTGATTAATTATCCTTTAATTAATCACACTCTTTAATTAACTAGTCCTCAATTAATTAATACTTAATTAATTCATTCTTTAGTTAGCTACACTAAATAATTAAACCTTAATTACTTCTCTTAAATAATTTTCCTTTAATTACTTCCATCAAGTAATTATCCCAATGGTTAATTATCCCCAATTAATTAACCTTGATCATTAATTAATTTAACCTTTCATTTCTTATTTAATTAATTAACCCTTAATTGACTAATCCTTAATCACTTACATTAAGTAATTATTATTTAAGCAATTAATCTCGAATCATTAGTTAATAACCTCTAATTATTTAATTAATAATCTTTAATTGCAAATTAATTACTTATGTCCCTTATTATCAATTAATTATTCCTTAATTATTAATTAAATAATAAATCATTTGTCTTAATTATCTTCTAAATTATCATTTAAAATCTCACTTAATATCCTTGGAATCAAATTTATCATTAACTATTGATTAACTTAGACTTTAAATTAAATTGATAATTATAACACTTATCTTAATTAACTAACTATTTCATTACATGATTAATTAAGTTTAAAGATAAATGCGGATTAATTTAATTAATAAATTTCTCAACTTAAATTAACAACATTAATTAATCAAACATTATTTAAAATAGTTTAAAGATAATTATTTTTAAATTTGACTTGGTTAATCTTAAAAACTATGAGTATAAAACATTTACCCGAGAAAATTCTAGGTTACTCGATCAGGTACCCGAGTTTCTCAAATTTTATCCCGAGCTTCCTCTTCTCTTTTTTTTAAAACTTAGTTTAAATTTTTAAAATCTGTTAAAACCTTAACCTCTACATGCTAATTCCTTGCGTACAAACACGAAGTTGAACCTGAGCCAAAACACCAATTTCTCGAGACGAAAGCGTGGCAATTGCTTCTTCTCAAAACACAGCAATTTCAAACCAAAACTACTGACATCCAAACCCATCGTGCACATGCACCGATGGTCCAGTGCCCTCCGACCATCGTCGAGAACTCCGTCAGACCATCGATGACCACCACAGACCCTTAGGCCATCCAGTACCCTGAAACAACATCGAACCTGAAATCGAGTTATTTGAGTATCCACAGGGCCATATCGCTCATCCGAAACCACCTCGAATCGCCGCCCACATGACGCCAGGGACCCAGCACTCCGGCCATAGCTACCCCAACCAATCATGCATCGAATCCCCATGGACCGATCATGTCCGATCCTACATCGACGACAAAATCCTTCTTAAAACTTCGACCACCAAGATGGCCCACTAAACCCTAAAATGTCGCCGACAATCGCTTCGTCGGACAGTAAAATACATGACTATTTTTCCTATGATCCCTGCCACATAACCCTACTTCGACGACGAACATGACCACTATCATAACGCCGGTCGTCGGAATTTGGTCGAAACTCCTTGTGCATTCAACCCAAATTTCTCGAGATTAAATTACTTAAAAATCTCGAATTCTATATTAAAAATCATGCTTTTATATCACGAATTCTATTATACAATCGAGACTTGAAAATTTAATAATCAAGTTTTGACTTAAATTAATTTTTCCACTGTAAATTTCTATTTCCTGGTTAATCACCTACAAATTGTACTTACAAACATTTTTAAAAACAAGATTTGGTTAATACAATCAGTTTCCATTTAATGATCATGGTCTTTAAGACATTGAAGCCAAGGAAATTGATTTTTATGAATTGAATTTTGTTGAGACTGTAAACCAATAAGAGAGGCTATAAATATATTTATACAGACATGCAGTTGATCATCGGCAATTATATTGTGATTTCCAGGCAAAATAATTTTATGAAACTATACAAACCATATTTCTATCTTCATTTATCATTTCACAAGTAATCATGATGAATTAAATCTTAATAGTTTAGGATTTTACTCACCTGTTTTTGAAAATAACAGAGGAGCCCAAAATCTAGATTTTTTTATAAATCTGTAATAAAAGCTTGAGAGTAGAAGTTTTGATCTGGAAAATACTAGCATGCTAGCAACTGGAAACTTTGAAATGGCTTTTGATCTTGTTGCAGGTTGAAGAGTTGTTGAGATTAATTATCTTTGAAGCAGCGATGATCAAGGCTTTGGTTACAGGTTAAAGCTTGCTAAGTTTTGGTGATTTCAGGTTTTGATTTCCTTTTGATTCCATCTCGGGTTTTTTTTTTTTAATTGAAGATGAGAAGTTTTGCAAGATGGAAAAAGAAAATGAGATAGAGAGTAGAGTTCATACATATAGCTTTGTTTTATAAATTTTAAAAATTGAAAAGAAAATGAAAGTTATGACACTTGTCAAAATTACTTTACATTTGTCATTTGCATGTCATATTTATCTTACATTTGTTATTAATATATATTTATAAAATAATCACAATTTAGTTTTATTTTTATAAATGTCTTAAGTATTTATATGTCCTTAATATATATATTTATATGATATTTTCAATTTTAGTTTTGTATTCATTATTATTTTATATTTTATATTTAAACTTTTCTTTTATTTATCCATAAATAACTTAAAAGAAAATATTATAAAAATCCAATTATACATTTATAAATAAATAAATTTATACAAATATAACAATATACATATATATATATATATATCCTTTATTTATACTTATAAAATCTTTTAAAGATAATAGTATGAAACTAATTACATACTAATAAAAATCATATATACACATTATTTCAAATCTAATTTATTTCTAAGATGTTTACATTTGAATTTCAAATCCAAATTTCCCTTAAAATCTACTTATATATATATATATAATCAAATACATATTTTGTTTATTTTTGAACAAAAGTGAATTTTTCCAATTTAAATAATTATATCAGGAGACTATTAAGCAAATAATTATCTAGATATTTATTAACGCTCAAGTTCATCTATGTACATATCCAGATATATATATATATATCAGAATTTTATTTGTTCAATTTACAAATTTATTAATTTAATAATTTTAATTCTGTTAATTACTAATTAACACTTATCCAAAATTTAGGTTATCACATTATTTTAATTATAAATCCATTATTTGAATATTTAAAATTAATTAAATATTAAGAAATTAGTGTGGTGAAATTTCGGGTTGTTACAGTTGTATTAGAGGACCTTCTTAGATTACCTGCTTAAATGTGTTAAGGCGGATCAATAACGCTAGGAAAAATATTTATTTTATTAATAGACATTACATATATAGCATATCCTACTACATATAGATAGTTTAACAGATCCTAAGGAGATGGAAAATCTCGTAATATCTCTTAAGTTATTGTACTCATTATGTACACTTGATAGGAGATGTGAAATCCCGTAAACATCTCTGAAGCTATTACACTCATATTTACTTGTTGTTGGTTTGACTTACATATGAAATTTTAGTTCTAACTCGAATGTTTTGTGTTTTCATTTTGCTCGAATCAGCCTGAGCATTTCAATGTTTGAAAACATTATTTTTGGAGGACGAAGACGGAGTTTGGTGTATTATATTATTAGTATTATTCTACTGCATCATTTTGGTATATTGTTGATTGTACTGATTATGTTGTAAAAATTATGTAATCAAATGTATGTTATAAAACAAACTCATGAACTGTTTATTTGATTATTATATTTTATCATTCTGCTGTGAGATCTTGTGTTTGCTTTCCTTCTTTCCTCTTATTTTCTTATTAAACCCCATTGATTATCTACCCTTTTGAATGGTTTGAGTTAGACATGCGTGGTTCATTATCAACTTAAATCATCCAAAAAGGTGGGTCATCACATATTGTCCATAAATGATATTAAATAAACATCATCATTACTCCAACCAATACCCACACCCAAATAAATATATAAATTAGCTTTAAACATGTTAAATAATATAACTGCTTAATTTTCCTTTAAATATCATATTTAAAATGGTAATAAACTTTAAACAATTTCCAAAAGCATAAAATTTAAATTTGACTTTAAAAGTTTGGAAAGAGGCTTAGCAACCATAATGGTTCTTATTCAATTGAGTTTATTTTCTTGTTATAACACCGGTATTTACATAACAAGCGGATATGTAAAGGGAATCGCCAGTAACAACCAAGCGACGTATAGGTAAATGTCGAACTGGGTTTTATTTCTGCGTAATAGATGTCAAATATAATTTATTTAGGAGAGCGGTGTTTATTTCTGGTAAACATATGCTATTGGGTTTCATATTCATTTGAGGTTACTTAAGGTAATTAAAAAATCAATTTTTATTTAAAACATCCTTTAAAAGAGAATTGCTTTCAATAAAAATCAATCTCTAGAAATAAAGTAGCTAAAACTTTTATTTAATAATTAAATAACATATAAACTCTTTATTCAATAATGTTTAAACCTATAATTAATAATAAATAATAATTAACCTTTTCAATAAATAATTATCATCCTTTAAATAAATGATCAAACAATCGTTAACTTTTTAAATTAATAACTAAATCATAATTAATGTTTAATTAAATGATTAAATAGTATTTAAATATTATCTAATAATTAAATTAAATTAAGTCTTAATTAGATCTTAACTTATTTAGCAATTAAATAAATTTTTAATTCCATAATAATTAATTAATAAATATTCCTATACATTATTAATAATTAATTACAAAAATCTTGTACTTAATTAATAACTAACTAATAGTTAATCTTACTTAGATAATAATTAATTAAAATTATCTTACTTTAAAAGATAATTAATTAATAACTAAACTTGACTTAATTATAATTAATAAATCTTACTTTATACTTAATTAATTATTAATTACCAAAACTTAATTTGATTAATAATTACTTAACGGACACTTAGTTAACTATCTTAATACTTATTAATTAGTTTAGAAAACATTTCTAAAATATTCTTAAGTGTAAAAACTCTATTTTGAAAAAATGGAAACTTTACCGAACTGCATTTATAGCGACTATCGCTGTTGCTATGGATACCGCAACTTGTAACTTAATTTTATAAGTTTTTTTGGAGTCTTTATCACTTGGAAAGCCTGCTTACTTCTATAAACATAGAGTATGCATTTGTAAAACTAATCAAAGATTAAATCTTTAAATGATTTTGTATTTAACCCAAAATTATAGTTTTTACACAAAGGATCCTATGTCGCTTAAAACTAGTAAATATGCTAGCTTTCTTACCATACACTCATGTATTCATGTTCATAGCATACATAATCACATCATAAAAACATCATAAACATATAAACATGCTATAACCAACATATATAAGCAAAGATTATAATTTAGTAACTTTTCAAGTTCCAATTTTTCAAACTATATGACTTCTCATCCAAGCACATATACATACATTCAAGTCAACACTATTTCTAACCAAACAAACATCATATTTTACAACGAGTCAAGCAATAATATAAGTTTTAAAAACATAGTTAAAGGCGTGAACTCTACTCACCGAAAGTTGACAGAATAAACCGAACTTATGCTAAAACTTGAATATGACCTATGTCTATACCTTGCCTTTGGAAAAATAAGTTTTTTGAGAGCTTAAGAGTGTAAAGTATTGAACCTAGGGCCTTTCGTTTTGGCCATGGAGAGAAAAGGGAAGTTGAAGCTTGTTTTAGAGGTTTGGAAATGTAGAAATGAAAGGAAAGACTTTAAACAAAGTTTTGAAAGTGGAAAACTTGGATTTTTAAACTTTTAGAAAAAACTAAAGTAGCCATGAAAGTTCTTTAAGAAGCTGAAATGTTTTTAGAAAATGAAAATGAAATAAAAAGTTTAAGTAAGAATTCATGAAATTGTATATATACAAAGTGGCATAATTGAATTGGAAAAAGGCCCCATAAGTACATGACCTCCTCACCTTGAAAGCCGCATCACAACCTTTGCCCTCCCCCTCCCCTCTTATTTTCAAAAGTTCCATGTCCCCTCTTTTTCCAATGCTCCAACATTAATTTAGTGACTTTAAGTACTTATGTTTGTAAAGAAATGACATATTATGTCAATTGTATTTCCTTTTTTATTTTGTTTTAAATTTTCTTAACAAGTCACATAACCTTATTATATTTATTTAAGTAAACATATCAATATATTTATCAAAATATATATATATATATATATATCTTAACCTATTTGTAAATGTGTATACATGGTATCACAAAGGTGCACAGCGTTTTTCGACAAATTTTAGACACTGAAAAGTCTAAAATTTTGGAAAACATTTTTTCGATAAAAAATTATTTTTTCTTTGAACTAATTGTTTTTGTAAGAAAATTTCGAAAAATATTTTACCATCATTAATTATTATTTAAAGAGAGTTTATTTGAGTTATGAAATTCATAAATTAATTATCAAAAAATATATTTAAATATACATATTTAAAGTGATGAAATTCTAGGTCGTTACATAAGGCTTTGGTTAAAGTTCGGGAGGATTTGGATGTGTTTTGATATAATTTAAGAAAGTTAAAGAGGAGAAAAAGAGGACGAAGACACCATTTTTCTATGTTTTATTTCGCAAAGCTTTTGTGAAACAAATGATGTGATTAACTAGTGTTAAAAAGAGGTCACTAACGCCTCGTACCACCTCTCATTTCTAGCCAAAAGAAGCCCTCCCACCATGTGCACATCACTTCTCCTCTCCGCCTCATTACTTTAGCCTTAAGCTTTTCCAAACTACCCATCGTCATAAACATCTCCTTCTAAACCTTATATAAGTCTTTTATTAATTTTAACACAAAACATTTTTAGTGCTAATTAATTATATATTAATATATTAGGAAAGCACAATAATTTAAGTAAAAAGCTGTTTATCAATAGATCATATTATCGATATTTCTTCTAACTATTTATCCTTGTAAACATTTCTCAAAAACAAGTTTACTAACATTAGTTATTAGTTAAAATAGAGTTAATAAGGTTGTTAAATCAATTCAATCATATTAAGTCCAAGATTCAAATATGTAAATAATTCAGATATTTAAATATGAAGTGTTCGAAATTCCGGGTCGTTACGGTCTTTCACAAATAAGTATTAAATGGAGTCTCTAAACTCACACAATATGTCATTTCCTTAACCTAGGATGTGTATGGTTTATTTCATCAACTGTCATCTTGAATGATTTTGCAAACTCTGTCCAAGATAAAATTAAATTTAATCTTACATACTTACTCTTAAGTGCACATCCTTACATAGAGACGTTAAATTAACTTTACTCATCATCGATCATGCTTTGTCTCATATTGTCTGATTGCTCCTTATCGGTACATTATTATATATGATAGGGAGGAGTGACTTTTAAGATTGAATCATATTTGTTTTTAGCTACATTTGGAACTCCAATCTAATAACTCGCCAATTCGATCACATTAAAAAAAATTCAATTACCTTTGCTAGTTATGTTTTCTAATTTCGTTTGAATTCTATAAACTTATCATACACATACCACTTATGCATCAAATACACATGTTCATTTCAAAGGTAATTCATCAGTGAATTTCAATGAATTATCTAGAATCGTTTTGGTACCTTTAGACTTTGAATTGCCTACATTTATAGGAATCAATCCGAATACTTCAACACCTCTTTTGTCCCTCCCACTAAATGAGTGTTTTGTCCTTAAGTCCAAAATAATTATAATTTTTTTAGATACTTCTGCATTATATAGATAATGCAACAAATGTCCTTATTCTAATAGATTTATTTTATAATGAATAATAAAAATAATTAGTAAAAAATATAACTATATTCATTTTCATGAAAACAATTATTATTTCAAAATAATATATGTATACTTACAAAAACAATTTTTTATATCTTAACGCATCCGTTGATATGTATCATATGACATGCTACTACTATTTCCGCTATTACTATAATATCATATGAAATACGATGCTCCATTCAGTTACTTATTATGTGCAATTTTTTTTTTTACTTTAACTAGTTTACAGTCTAGAGTTTTCGATCAAATATCTTAAAATCGTAGATATAACTTCCATAGAAAACAATTTTCTATATAGGAACACGGTCGGAATATAAATCACATTTATCATTCCATATTAAGTATCTTTTAGTATTTTACACAATTCTCATTTCCAATGTCTCTACTTAAACCATATGTGACTATTCACTCTCTTCAACCCAACTATGCTTAAGTTACATCTACCCTAGCCCATTCACATTCCTTTCAAAATGATCAAACCATAAAAAATGATTCCTCGCTACAAGATCGTAACAAACTCTTTACAAAAATGCATCGTCATCCTTAACACTTAAGGATATGAATAGGTTGCACTTTACAGAAACTGATAAAACTAACATTCTAGTAATCAAATCCCCGTGTATCTTGTAACTCTTGGTCTAGTGCTACAGGTAACAAAACCAGATCATAGTTGTAACCAATCATATTGAATACATGATCTTGCATTACGGTTTACTTTCTTATTTCAAATGAACAAATTTCATAAAAGTTTCTTGCATTACGAATCATGATTGTTTACTATATAACATTTTTATGTAATTAAATATGAATTAAATATCAATATTCTTATATTGCTTAGGAGTCTAAAACTCATAAAATACAATATATTGGAAAAATAAACACTAAGTGACCGAGGCATGAATGTTTTAGTGGTTGTGTAAAATGGCTCATGCATGGTTTCGAAGTGCAGCATGCCAAAAGTTTTATTAGTAAGTGCATTTTTATGTTAATCTTAATTTAGTTCAATTGGATAATTTAACCGATAAACGTTTTATCGGTTATATTAGTTGCACAAATTTATCAAAGTAGATTATTTTGACTTATATAGCATATATTTTTACAATATTAGAATGGTTAAATCTAATTATTTCAGTTTTCTAATAAGGCTTCCACTAGATTTTATGTTTCTCCAAATACTAAGAGAAAATAAAGAAATCTTTCGATTTCTCTAGTGAGTGTTAGGATCCGCTTGCCTTAGGAATCTAACCTTAAGGAAAGCTCAATAAATCATATGCCTGCATGCGATGGATAACACCTTATTGTTGTTCATATACAACTTCAAACTCATGGTCTTTGTCCTAATCTCATCTCGACCTTCAGAAAGGCTCAACAAATCAAGGGATGTTATTCACTTATAACTATAATTTCACTATAGCCTAAGTATAATGCACATACCTTGAGGAAAGCTCAATAAATTTGTGCATATATTTCACCAATTCTAGTACACACATATCATGCTCAGCTCAAAGGAAGCTCAACAACTAGAGAGTATGCAAGTAATCTATTAATATATAAACGGTATAGGACAATTTATATAGTAAAGATTCATAATCTTACTTTTAATTAAGTGCTATCGATTTGTGAACAGTGTATTTCTTATGAAAAATCCCTTAATTAAGTGTCGGACATATCTAAAATCACCGTATACGTATAATACGCATGTTCTTGTTCCTTAAATCTAATTTGGGTTTATTATAGTTCCACTTAAGATTATTCTTTTAATTGAGTGCTATTGATTATGAACAATGTATTTCCTATGAAATACCCTTGATTCAAGTCTAAAACACATCTAAAATCATGGTATATATGCAATACGCTTGTATTTGTTCCTTAAATCTAAGTTGGGTTTCTTATAGTTCCAGTTAAGATCATACATTCATATTATATAAGTTTAATTCATTTATAATTATTTATAATTTAATTGCATTATATAAAATTCTCATGTATAATATTAACTAAATCACATTTATTTAATTTTAATTCTTACTAATTAAATTATATTTAATTAATCTAATTTATATATAATTCCTAAAATTTTATATTACTTATCCTAAACTAGTTCAGATAGTTCATCACCTATAATATTCATACTTTGTTTATGTGTACATATCAACATATGTATAAATATTAATTAATTAACATTTAATTAATTTTATTTCATAAATTTAATTATAAATTTAAATTAAATCATTTTAATTGATTTGGAATTTTAATCTAATTTATTATAAAAGAATTTAAGATAAATGCATAACTATAATAATTATAGTTATACACATACATCAATATGTATGTGTTTGCGCCAAAATTGGTCACAAACACCCAATACCGTGAAAGCACCAGCGTATGAATATAAATTAGTGATATTCAAACGCAAATAACAAATCTCAGCAAATAATAGACAGCAATCCAAAAGTAAAGAACAGAGACACAAGTTTTATAGTGGTTCGGCTATCTTCGGCCTACATCCACTCCAATTTTTTTTTTATTGATTATCCTTGAAGATTACAAGTGATTACAACAGTTGTAGTGACCAAATCTGAAGAAAATAGCAGTAATGATGCTATGGAATGATTCTAGCAGCGTCTGGGCTTGCCTCTTCTCTCCAAATTTTCCGACCCCTTTTCTGAATGACCAGGGGCTCTATTTATAGGCGTGGAAGGCTGAAATCCCGCCTAAAACCTGGGGAGGCTGCTTGGCACGTGAGGGGGGCCCACAGGCCCGTGTTCTCGGAATCCGTGCCCAGTTTGGGATCGATTCGAAGTGACGTTCGAATCGATCAAGAATCCATCCAATTGAGCTGAAATTTGGTGTGAACATTCTTCAACATGTATGTAAGCTCCTGTAAAAATTTCATTGCATTTGGATCAACGGTTTGGAAGATATGATCGATCCAAGTTCAAGAATCCGTGCGTCCTGAATGGTTCGAACCCATGCTTCGAAACCATCTACTTCGAAACCATCCCCTTCGAATCCATAGGGCCGACTCCTTCGAATCCATACCCTTCGAACCCATGCTCTTCGAATCCATGCTTTCTAAAGCCGCCTCCTTCGAGTCCATATCCTACGAGTCCATCCTCTTCGAATCCATCCCTTTCGAATCCTCGTCCTTCGAATCCATGTCCCTTGCTTCGTATCCATCATCTTCGAATCCATGTCCTCTTCGAATCCATCCCCTTCTTCGAATCCATGTCCACTTCGAATCCATCTCCTTCTTCGAATCCATGTCTACTTCGACTCCATCTCCTTCTTCGAATCCATGTCTACTTCGACTCCATCTCCTTCTTCGAATCCATGTCCACTTCGACTCCATCTCCTTCTTCGAATCCATGTCCACTTCGAATCCATCTCCTTCTTCGAGTCCATCTTCATCTTCGAATCCATGTATACTTCGAATCCATTACCTTCTTCGAGTCCATCTTCATCTTCGAATCCATGATCTTCGAATCCATTGCCTATCGTTCGAATCCACCATCTTCGAGTCCATGTCCATCGTTCGAATCCATGTCCATCGCTCGAATCCATGTCCATTGCATTGAAGCTACTCCTTTCGAACCCATCTAGTTCCCATCGATTCGAAGCGTCATCGATGCGAACCTCATGGGTTCGAATCCTGATGGGTTCGAACTTGATCGGTTCGAACCGAGCGTCACTTTATCCCCTTTTTGATGGATTCGAACTACGTACTATTCCTACCTTGAATCCATCATATTTCCTTCATACGAACTCCGATTAACCTGAAATTTGAAACATAGCCTTTCATAGTCCTTATCATCATTTCCAATCAATTTCGTCCCGATCGGAGTTCAACAAAATTTTGACGATATCCATTGTAGCCTTATCTCCAGTCCTGATATCCATAATTCCTTGCCAATTTGTTGATATTCCAGTTTTGACCAAAAAATGGGATAACAGTATGTATTAATTAATTAACTTTTAATTACTTAATTTTTCAATTTAGTTAATCAAAATTTAAATTTCGAAATTAATTAATAAAATAATTTTGAAAAATATATAGCTTTTATAGGAATTTACTTTTATGTTTTAAACTTAACATTTAAATTTAAAATATTTTTTAAGTTATCAAATCTAAATTCGAAAATTAGCCCTAAGGCCCAAAATCAATTTGGCCTTTATACTGAGGATAAACTTTGGCCTTGCTTCATCGTTGGGGCTAGGTCAGTAGCTAAATAGGGGGAAGTTTTGTACCTAAACCTAACCCTGTAGGCTACCCTTCTAGATACACTATTAAATAGATATGGTTTAATCAGTTAGCACCAACATTGCCAATCTAGATCATATAGACTATTAAGACTCTGATACCATTAAAGAATTGAGCCAATCGAAAGTGAATGAAATCGGTAGATTTAAAGAAATATCATATTTTGAATCAATTGGTCTTTTGAAGTGTAAAATGAATTTTAGATACAATCTAAAATATTTTAAAATAAGCTGTTTATTTTATTTATTTTATTTTTTTCTAAGTTTTAGTATTTTATAAGTGTATAAAATACACATATATGTGGATAATGCTACAAATATGAATTGTACATAGTAATGTAACTGGATGTAAGTGTTGAGATTTACATTGCAACGAACCCACTTTTTTCTTTATACATGTCTTTATTTCCTATGGTTTATTTCAAATTATATAACAATGTGTGGAGGGGTATATCTATGTAGTTTACTTGTATTGATATATAAATGTATATACGATATGTTCTAATGTTATTTTAACTAATCAAAAAAGGTTTACTTATATTCAAACATGCAATAAATTGTTTTTAAGTAAACAGTTAATAAGGAAAGAAAAAGATGGAGGAGTTATCTCCTTCTATTTACTCATCGTTTAATGCCATTCAAAACAATTTGAACAAACAAACACATCTTGATTTTGAATAATATGTTTTAAAATCTGAAACTAACAATTTCGAAACTAGTTTTAACTTAGGAATGAATTAGAATTAAATTTGTGATTTTATATAAAAGTCTGTTTCATGAACTTTGAGTTGATAAAACACACACACACGTGTGTGTATGTGTGTGTGTATGAATTATTGCAAGCTATATTTTAACTTAAATTAACACATATACATATATATATGCATATGCATATGCATATACATACATATATGTATAAATTTTGTAATCTATTATATGTTTTAAAATTAAATAACAAACAGAAACTAGACTTTAACTTAAGAGGGATTCAAAGGGCTTATAATGTTGAGCATAGCCGTCCACTTACTATTTATTAATATTTTTTAGACAAATTAAAAAAAACGAATTATATTTAAAGCAACAAATATGTGTAACATGTAATCAGTCTCTAAAGTAATTTCAAATAATTAACAAATATAGTTATTTATGTTTGTGTATATAATGAGTTACAAAATACATCAATTTATTAAAATATTTTCCGGTCTAAAATTGTATGTTTTTAAAAATGAAATTCTAAACAATGACAAAATTAGATTGGATAACTTAGACATATATAAATTCATTATAA
The DNA here is from genome assembly GCA_030765085.1 of Allium cepa. NCBI lineage: Eukaryota > Viridiplantae > Streptophyta > Magnoliopsida > Asparagales > Amaryllidaceae > Allium > Allium cepa. The sequence continues at coordinate 29,697,281 of CM060935.1, forward strand.
AGGGAATTGGATCTAAACTACGTAAATGATCATATGATCAAAATAGATGTAGCAAAGTGTAGGATCAAATTAAATTAACATGATGAACGCACAATCAATTAAAAAGTAACAAGTATCTGATCTAGTCTATGTGTTAACATAGTGAACAAATACTGAGATTAGATGTAGCATGTATATGATCTAAACTATATTAACATGGTAAATATATAATCAAATAAAATTAGAATTATCTAAAGATAAGACCAATGATTTGCACCTTAAATGAAAAATAAAACCCCGATTCGATTGAATCAACCATCGGATTTGCACGGATTTAGAGGCAAATTTAGAGGCAAACACCACTTTTAATGAATTAATTTTATTTTGATTTGTTTTTGGGAATTTTTCTTTCATGAGACCATGAAATTTTTGGCCATGGTAGGAGAAGGAGAGGAGAGCAGAGAAAAATGAATTTTTTATAGAAAATTAATAAATAAATAAAAAATTTGAAGGAAACATGAAACCTCCCAATTCCCTCTTTAAAACCTTTTGTATTTAATTTCTCACTAAATATCATCAAATCATCTTCCTCCCCCTCATCATGCATGACTGACCAACAAGAGGCAATGTAGGCCTCAAACTTTTCCCAAAACCACTTGGCAATATATCTATTTAAATCTAATTTAAATATTCCACTGATATCATATATTAATATGAATGTATATAACTTTTATGTACGCACTTTATTAAATACTAATGGTATTCAAAAAATCAAATTTTTATCCCGCACCTTGGCTCAGCTACAAAACGACAGTTTAAGATATTATTATTAGCACTAGGCAAGATTCTGACCAAGAAGAGCCTAAAGGTATAAGGATTTGATGCAATCGACATGTTTTGGCATCCCTAACTAGGTGCAGACTGGAGGTGTTAGAAAGTTGTCAAGCCCACAATAAAGCACTAGCGTTCAGCATGATTCTGCTTCGAGTCATTCAACGATCGACCAGACAATTCTCGACCGGCATTCCTCGTTCGGCATGCCTGGCCCGGTGCGCAGAAGTCACCTACTGTAGGCCGAGGTACCTTGTTTCGAGGCCCGGGAGGGAAGTCCAACCCATCTTCGTCTGTTAATAGAAGGACAAGGGCATAGTGAAATGGAGCTTTTTTCGAGAACACTAGGGAGACACTGCCGCTTTCAATATTCTTTATTTTTAGTTAGCACTTGTACTCAAGTCATTATTGTACGGATTGTATCTGTAATCAATCACTTGTGAAAGCAATAAAGATCAAAACTCAGAGTGGATGTAGGCAGTTACGTTGAACCACAATAAATCCAGTGTTCTTGTTTTTGCATTTAATTTAGAATACAGTTCTCTGTTTTAATTTACTTTCTTCATTCATCTCTCTACAAAATCTTTCTCAAGGGTGTTAGTGACCAATTCTGGTGCTAAACTTTTGGTTCTTTCACTGAGAATTGAATTCTCAACTAGATTGGATCTCATCGTCTACCAGTGGATTTCCATATTCGAGAGATAGATCTAGTTGTTTATTAGAAAACTTTCTATTCTACTCATATTTAAAAGAAATCTAAAGGAAGCTGATGGCCGTAGTCAAAGAAACTAAGTCTACTGCCCCTTTTTTGGAAGATTTAATTATGCTAATTTTCTTGTTTAGATTTAATCAAGTGTTCATGTTCATGTGAAAGCATTGGATTCACTGATGTGCGTAATATCTGTGGATTGAACGTTGAATTTGCACTCAAGTTGAATGAAGGTCGACCCTCCTCTGAAGGTAATTCAGCCGATCGCCCCAGAAAAGGTGTATGTCGAACGCCCTCGAAAAGGCATAAGCCGAGCCACATCCAGGCCGAGCCACACCCATGTCGAGCCACATCCAGTCCGAGCCACATCCCTGCCGAGCCACTCCATGCCGAGCCACTCCCAAGCCGAGCCACATCCAAGCCGAGCAACATCCATGTCGACCACATCTAGGCCGGGCCACATCCATGCCGAGCCACATTCAAGCCGAGCCACATCCAGGCCGAGCCACATCCATGCCATGCCACGTCCAGGCCGAGCCATATCCATGCCGAGCCACTCCATGCCAAGCCACATCCAGGCCGAGCCACATCCATGCCTAGCCACATCCATGCCGAGCCACTCCAGGCCGAGCCACATCCAGGCCGAGTCGTATGTCTGTGCCGAACGGCATATAGGCCTAGCCATACATCTATGCCGAACGACATCCATGCCGAGCCATACGTCTATGCCGAACGACATCTAGTCTACACCAAACGGCATCTAGGCCAAGCCATACGTCTATGCCGAACGACATCCTGGCCGAGCCATACGTCTATGCCGAACGACATCCAGCCTATGCCGAACAACATCTAGGCCGAGCCATACGTGTATGCCGAACGACATCCAGGCCGAGCCATATGACTACGCCGAACGACATCCAGTCTATGCCGAACGGCATCTTGACCGAGCCATACATCTATGCCAAATGACATCCAGGCTGAGCCATACGTCTGTGCCGAACAAAATCCAGTCTATACCGAACGGCATCTAGGCCGAGCCTTACGTCTATGCCGAACGACATCCAGGCCGAACCATTCGTCTATGCCGAACGACATCCAGTCTATGCAGAACGACATCTAGGCCAATCCATACGTCTATGCCGAACGACATCCAGGCCGAGCCACACGTCTATGCCAAACGGCATCCTTAGCCCTAACCATAGCATAGTGCCTCCGGATAGTGAATTCAAAACTCAACTTAATAAAGGAACATTCTATCCACTTACCTTACATCCCATAATCGACCAGGTCATAGAGGATCTAGCGGCAACTTCTGAATGGCAACAAGGGAACAGACAATCAATCGCTACTCAAACAATACTCTTAAAGGGATATCATACTGATCACGTTTGAGGAGAATCGGCCTCCAAATATATTTTGGCAGCTAGTCGGTTGGAGAGCCTCCTACGACCATAGATCGTTTCTATAAAAAATGAATCTGAATCAAAGTGTAGACGAACGGAACAGATTAGGAAAAATAACAATGAAGGCTCGTTGGCTAAGGACACTAATCCCAGTAGAAAAAACAAGATCTCAAAATTCGGCTCATATGCTCTTTGAAAGATTCGATCGACAACCTCTACTTGAAGACTCGCGACCAGAGTGGTACTGGACACCAACCTCGAGGGATTACACCAAAGTCTAAAGAAAATCAGGGGAATGTTGTATATTCCAAGATGCTCACTGATCCTAACACAAGCGATTACAAACACCTCTGAGGTGTGATCGAAAAGCCGATCTGGAAAGGAAAGCTTCAGTAGTATGTACAAGTCCTGTAGAATGGAGGGCAACGAACATCCGATGCCTATTAATAAAGGGCTATAATTATCAATTGGACATCTGACGGCCGATATCCCTTTGAAAGGAGCCAGGGGCAAAGCTGAATAGCGAGCACACAATGCTGCTTCACTTATCAATGAGATTTATTCCAACCTTCTTTGAATTATTTCCATTTCTATTTCTATTTCAGTTGTTCTATGAACTACGACCAACTTGAACTAAACTACTTTCAAAACGAGGCAGGTGACTAGGTACTCAGATTTGGCCGCCAACCAATCCACACAGACCATGATCGGACGAGTGGAGTTTCATCTAGACGAGCATGATTCAATCGCGCATCATCAACCATCTTCCTTTAATTTAGGGCCAAGAACGAAAGATTAAAAAGCTCATCACGATTAGAGCCCAATACAAAGTCAACATGACAGACCATCCATTCATTGACCTCCACATTTGACTTGGAGACCCGAGCAAGGCTTGGAATGAGTATGGACCGATCATCCACTCAAATCAAGTCATTTAACAAAGTTCGACAAATTACAGATGCCTTTCCTGAAGCTCGGTGACGTCGGGATCTATCTAGAATAGACGTGGTTTGATCATCTACACGTCAAATCCTACCCTGAATACAAAAGATTGTTCGAAAGCCCGACTAGGAGTAGTTCTGATGGACTACCTACTCTTTAACCATCGCTCTCAATAATCCATTATCCTTATTTTCGGGAAAGAGATACGAAGCAAATTGTATGAGATTTGACTATCTAACCCAGCATGGATGTGATCCAACCATCTGTCATATACCTCCTTCCCTGACTTAATTGGAAGAGCTATAATTACCAAGCGGACGAGAATTGACCGTCCATTTTTCAAGTTTCGTCCCTCATGCTAGGGGCAGAATCTCATTCCATGAGCAAACGTGGTTCGATCGTTCATTCGACAACATTAGCCTTGATACGGTAAATGAAATACTAATTAAAGGGTGGAAATACGACTGCTCTCAATAAAAACCTCTAAGTCCCTAAAGTGGACTAGAGTATTCTAAGTCCCCTAAGTGCGGACTAGAGTATAAATGACTTAAAAACCTCCAAGTCCCTGAAGTGGACTAAAGTACTCTCAGTCCCCTGAGTGCGGACTAGAGTATAAATGACTTAAAAACCTCTAAGCCCCTGAAGTGGACTAGGGTACTCTCAGTACCCTGAGGGCGGACTAGAGTATAAACGACTTAAAAATCTCTATGTCCCCAGAGTGCGGACTAGAGTACTCTAAGTCCCCTGAGTGCGGACTAGAGTATAAACGACTTAAAAACCTCAAAGTCCTTGAAGTGGACTAGAGTTCTCTAAGTCCTCTGAGTGCGGAGTAGAGTATAAATGACTGAAAAACCTCTAAGTCCCTGAAGTGGACTGACTACTTTCAGTCCCCTAAGTGCAGACTAGAGTATGAACGACTTAAAAATATTTAAGCCCCAAAGTGCAGACTAGAGTACTCTAAGTCCCCTGAGTGTGGACTAGGGTATAAATGACTTAAAAACCTCTAGTCCCTGAAGTGGACTAGAATAATCTCAATCCCCTGAGTGCGGACTAGAGTATAAACGACTTAAAAATCTCTAAGTCCCCAGAGTGTGGACTAGAGTGCTCTATGTCCCCTGAGTGCAGACTAGAGTATAAATGACTTAAAAACCTCTAAATCCCTGGAGTGCGGGCTGTCAGTCCCCAGAGTGCGAACTAGAGTATAAACAAATTGAGAAAAATATCTAAGTTCCTAAAGCAAATTAGAGCTCTCTAAGTCCCCATAGTGTGGACTAGAGTATAAACGAATTGACGAAAATCTCTATGTCCCAAACCGTGGAATATAGCATAAACCATTTGACAAATCTCCAAGTCCCTAGAGCGTAGACCGAAACATGAACACAAATTGGGCACGAGTCGACCGGGGGGAGAATAACAGTAAGTCACCAGAATGCAGAGTGGTGCATAAACATTGATAAATAAATGAGTGGATTCCAACTGTTCTCTATTCTGCAAACTTTGGCCTGAAATCGACAGGAGGATTATTAACTCATAAGGATGGGTTCAACCATCCGATTAGTGGCCTGGCCAAATCAATGCTGGGAGCAAGAGTAGAAATCACTAAAAGCGGAATACGACGGCTTTCTATAGCTCTAGCTTGGTGTTCTTTACAAGTTAAGGCAACGACTAAATTGAGGCCTCAATACAGAACCAATCGAAACGGCATCCAAAGCTACGGGTGACCGACTATATCACACCACAGATTAAGGGTCAATACCGATCTGCACCAAGCATATACGAACGTGCCTCGGATATTCCTTGAAAAACTATGACCTCCAAAGTGTGGAAAGAAGGGTAAACCATGAAGACTTGGTCAAAAATTCTCCAGCATCCTCCTTCGATCCGCTAGGAGGAGTATGAAACTGGATGAGCATGAGCCGACTGCATTTGAGACAACTTTACCCCGAGATCTAATTACAGAACATGAACCAAAGTGGACGTGGCTGACTGCCCAGTGTCCAAATTATGCCCTAAAACTGATGAGGCATCAAAATATTCCTCTTGGAATGAAAAACCACAATACAATACAAGATAGGTGAGACAAAGCCTCCCATCAACTGACCTAATCCCACGATACAACGAGAAAGAGAGTAAAGCTAAAGTGGGCATGGCTGGTCTTCCTACTTAACGGTATATGCCCCAGACCTAGGGGAATGAGCGAGAAGCAATATGAATGGGAATAGACTATTCACCAATAAACTCTGTGTCTTTGGAGTTTAGGTGGGAGTATAAACATATCTAGGGCGAGATTCAACCATCTATGCAGTGCATTTTTCAACCCGAGACTAGGAGTAGACGCATGGTCATCCAAAAACTGGCTGGGACAGCTCAATGTTGAAACTTATATATAGTGCTTACAGCTACTCAAGGCTACGACCGAAAGAATGATTAGAGATAGAATCATTAAATCGATACTTTAGCTCGTGGGCAACTGACTATCTCTCGAACCCAAAGGACGAGTATAGGATCATGAATGCGTTAAATAGAAAGTGTGTTACTCGAATATTCAAGTAGATTCAAACTCATAAAAAGATCCAGCTATACAGCTGCACAATCCTCGAGGCTGGCCCCTACTCGACATTTCCTTCAACAGGCTTTTAAGCCTGATCTTTAGCCATTTGCTGATAATCAATTAGAGCATTCAGAGTCCTACACTATTAGACTTAATAACTCGTGATTAGACTTTAGGATTCGACTAGAGTAACCATCAACATTGACCGTCCCAACCATATCACATTGAATGTTATGCAAAATAGTTACATCTGAACTCAAAGAATCCGGGATTGCACCTGCTAAGCTGATAGTCGACATTACAGCCAGCCATGGCGACCATTTTCGGGTGCTGAATATCGAATCACAGCTCAGTGCAATGATGATAAAAGAGTTAGTTGGGTTTTTCTGAATAAATGATGATATATTCCCTTGGACCCATGCTGACATGCATATGTGATTTCATTAACTATCCGAGCCATGCATTGGATATCAACCCGAAGCTACAAAAGCTAGCACGGTATCTATTGATTTCATCATAAAAGCTCCACTCTTACTTTTAGGCTCACCCCATCAACGTCTATGCCTACCAGCCGTTGCGACAGGGCATACAACAACCTAAGACGTCTGAAAGACTACTTAAATAGAATATCGAACTAAGCCAATTTGATATTACTTATTTCCCTCGAAGACCTATCCAAGGACGGAAATCAGCAGACCTCACACCCGAATTCACTACATCAGATGACTACTTGAAGAGTATTAGAGAACCAACCAACAGATGGAAAATATACACGGATGGAGCATCCAGCGATCAATATTGTGGCGCAGGAGACATGTTAATGAATTCTGAGGAACGATCGATCTGCTACGTCCTGAAACTCGATTTCCCTATAACAAACAATGATGCCTGGTATGAAGCCTCGACTGCCAGCCTCGAACTTGCTAGAGGATTTGGGGTGAAACTTTACATATCTTTTGTGATTCTTGATTGGTAGTATGCAAAGTTAAGGAAGTTGATCTCGCTAGGGGGGTATTGTCTTGCTCCTAATCTCGGCCAGGTCCAAGAGCTACTAGCCGACTTCATGTATTACATCATTACACACATACTCGGCAAACAAAACGAAAAGAGTCCAATCACTGGCCAAGCTGGCCTGCTTTAGGGACGTGCAATATATATACATTGTTTCCATTGAAATACTCAATATACCAAGCATTAACGGATGGAAATCGACTAGATCTTGGAGATAGAGCCAGAAAAAGGGTCATGGTTGACTCCTATCAAAGACTATCTACAATGAGGAATTCTTACTGAACGGAGGAATGAAAAACGATAGACCCTCCTCAAAGCTTCATGCCAAATCATCCAAGAAAAAGTCATGTGTAGAAAGGATTTTATCTCTTCCCATGCTTTGGTGTATAACCCATGATGATATCAAATGAGTCTTGAGTGAAGTCTATGAAGAAGAATGTGGTGATTACATCGGGGAAAAACCCTGATAAAGAAGATACTCTGCTACGGGTATTACTAGCCAACTATCAATCGAGATGCGGTTGATCATGCTAGACAATGTGACAAGTGTAAGATATTTGCAAAAAATCCAAGAGTCCCGCCGATGGAGATTACTCAAATGGCTAGTCCATAGCCATTTGCCACTTTGGGGCATTGACATCACCTTCTTACCAATCCTAAAGGTGGTGCGAAATACGCCATCATAGCAGTTGATTACTTCAGCGAATGGGCAGATGAAGAACTTTTAGCCACGACCAAGATGAAGGAAATAATCAACTTCATTGTCTGTAACGTCATCTATCCTTATGACCTTCCATGATGCATTATAACTGCAAATGGACAGGTTGAAGCTATGAACAAAACCATAAAGTCTATTCTGAAGAGAAGTATGGAAAAGACTAGAGGTAAATGGGTGGATGAACTCCCAACGGCATTATGGGCTTATAGAACTACCCATGGGTCCGTGATTAGACGTACTCCATTCGCCCTTGCTTACTGCTCTGAGGTCATCATCCATGTAAAACTTGAAGTCCCCTCTCATCAAGTGGCTGATTACAACCCTTATTTCACAAAAAGATACAAATAAGGAACTGCAATTGAATTGCAATTAAACTAGATAGAATTTGTGACGACTTATCTGCATATAAAACGCATCCGAGAGCCAATGGCAAGAACATGTACCCAAACATGCATGTGTACATCCAGTAAAGTTCGACTTCTTGTAATGGACAAAAATTGAATTCTCAGTTAAGGTCATTCAGAAAAGATTGGATCAGTTACTAGCCCCGTAGAACCAGACACGGATGGCCATTGATGAACTACAACCTTGGATTTATAATATTAGGAATCAACCAAGCGTTAAGACGACCAAAGAAGTATACGGCACCTTGGGAGGATAAAATTGAAGGATAATGACTATTCAGAAAACGTGATGGATTTCTTTTTGGAAACAAGGAATACTTGGTGATTCAAAGTGTGTCATGTTGCTTCACATGACACACTTTGGGGGGTAAATGCTACCCGGCACCTTGGCCCGGCTACAGAACGACAGTTAAAGATATTATTATTAGCACTAGACAAGATTCTAACAAAGAAGAGCCCGAAGGTATAAGGGTTTGATGAAATTGACATGTTTCGGCATCCTTGGCTTGGTGCAGATTGGAGGTGTTAGCAAGTTGCCAATCCCATAACAAAGCAAGAGCGTTCGACATGATTCTGCTTCGAGTCATTCAACGACCGACGGGACAATTCTCGACCGGCATTCCTCATTCGGCATGTCTAGCCCGGTGCACAGAAGTCACCTACTGTGGGCAGAGGTACCTTGTTCTAAGGCCTAGGAGGGAAGTCCAACCCATCTTCGTCTATAAATAAAAGGGTAGGGGCACAGTAAAATGGAGCTTTTTTGAGAACACTGGGGATACACAACCGCTTTCAAGACTCTTTCTTTTCAGTTAGCACTTGTACTCAAGTCATTATTGTACGGATTGTATCTGTAATCAATCACTTCTGAAAGCAATAAAGATCAAAACTCAGAGTGGACCTAGGCAGTTACGCTAAACCACTATAAATCCAGTGTTCTTATTTTTGCATTTAATTTAGCACACAGTTCTCTGTTTTAATTTACTTTCTTCATTCATCTCTCTACACAATCTTTCTCAAGGGTGTTAGTGACCAATTTTGGTGCTAACACAAATAAAACTTAATAATTAGTGTTTCATAAATATTAATTAATTTAAATGATTATAAATCAATTAAATCATGTGGTTTTTTAGAGTATGCGTTATTAAGGTCATGCAACTCAAAGATGTAAATTGAGTCAACAAATAATATTGAATGATCCAAATATTAACTTTCACATGTCACTCCGCTAGTTGTGTGATATTTTGACTCTATTTATTGTTTATACATCTTTTTGATAAAATCCAATTTTTACTATAATAAGCGGTACCTGGTAATGATTATTTACATCAATTCTCTTTGTTGATAGTATGTCACATTAGGACTTATGGAATTTGGTTATGGTTAAAATTCCAACATCTTCCACATTCAACTTGAGTACTCCAATCATAAAACGATTAGTTTAATAATAACAATAATAATTAATTGTACTACTCTAGCAAAAGATTTTGGTTTTAAGGTTACAATTGATCGTGATACTAATCTCATATAACCAAGGAGATGAATTCTCTTTTGAATAGTGTTTTACTTCAAATGCTTCAACTTTCAGTTATAGTTATTTGACGGATGCCATGCCACGATTTAAATATAATTAAAGTGAAGTATCCATATTGAAGTATTCCCAAGTCAAGAGATATGCAACATCATCACTTCCAAATTTTCTATTTGACCTTAGTTATATTAACCAACATATGACTCTTTAGTGAATCATTATGATGGTTATCCACTAACTATTAGTACGTAACACCTTAGTGCCCTCAACAGCCATAAGTAATACACGGCCAACATTTAGACAGTACTACGTAATCTTAACTTATGAATCAATATCATTTCTTGGAACATCTTATCTAGAAATATTAAAAAATAATATATCATTTTAATGTGATAAATTTCTCGTAATTACAACATATTGTAGTTACTATCACATAAAATATCATTTAGTGATTTTCTAATTAATAAAATTTAATTGAGTACATAATTAGTTATGTCACAATATAACAAAGTATTGAAGAAATCAGGCACATTTACTATGAATAAGGTTGGTTATCGAATTAGATATATGTGACATATTACATAATATTACAACAAATTGTATCAAGGATAAAGCAATATTGTTGGATAATGACGTCGCTACTTAGGTGCTCGATGTAGGATAAGAGATGATTGCTTGATAGTGACGTTTTTGTTAAATGAACGGTACTTTTTATGTTGATCGCATAAAAGAACAATGTAGAGTCGTTGCTTCTTTAAGCAGGGCTGACTATGCGTTTTTTTATAGGCTGTCGAGTCAAAACAAAAAAAAAATGGTCGGAGTACACCGATCTCCAAGGGGTTTGCGGTTGAGTGAGATCGAGGGGCTTAGTAAGACAAGTAGGGAAAGGCTTTCATGTGGTAGACATGGAACTTGATGACAAGGCCAACCGGTGTTGTGTGCAAAGCTCGAGAACTTCCATTGATAATGATAATTGGTCGAGCCGCTTTTCTGACCTATCAAGTGGCGGGGTGCTAAGTCCTTTCATTGGCCTCCTATGCGAATTCACGAGTGGTAGGCCATGCTAAAAGTTGTCAAAAATCTGAGATGGGGCATGGGCACTGGATGTTTAATAGACTAGCCTGATATCTTTTGCAAGAAAATTGAAGAACACAATGAAAATGATTAAAAGTCAAAAATGAAAAATTAATTGGCATGGTCTACTGCTGCAAGGTAAACCCTTCAATTAAACTTCAACTAACTTGAATACCCATGCTTCATTTTCAAATAGTTGAAGGTAATATATGTAATAGTTTTTCAATCAACAATAATATTTCTTATAATGTAGATCATCGTTGGTTTCCGAATCAAAAATGATGAATCATGCAGGCATGAATTTAGACAACCATAGATATAAAAAGCAAACTCTGACTATTCAACACCTTTCATTTGATTAAAATTTATCTAACAAAACTGTCTCTTTCCTTGTTAATTATATCGCTAACGCATCTATTCTAACTCACAAAGCTAAAGTCTGAAAAAAAGAAACTCATTATGGTTTAGTGAATAATTTAAATAAAATTTAAGTTAAGAAATCATAAGTATCGGCTAATACAACTTTCACATCTATTCCTTTAGGTTTCAAACTGGTTTAAAATAGTTTTTAAATTATAATTATTTTTGTTGAAAATGAATAAGTAAGGCATTAATATAAAATAAAGATACCACATTATTTTTTTAAATTTTGATCCGAGCTAGTTATAAAAAAATCTAGACTTTTTGTACCAATAAACTAAAAGTTTGAAGGGAAGAAGACAATGGAAGATGAAGGTAGAAGCTATTTTGCAAAAAAATGATGCTTATTATGTAATTTACGGTTGTATATCATTTTTTATCAACGTTTTGACATTTATTAAGTAACATTTGATGTATGAGTAAATTTAGATGAAAAAAAGAAAAAGGAAAAACAAATTTAACATATATTATCTATTAAATAATAGTAAAGTAGAAAAATTTCTAACTCTCGTATATATCTAAAAACTTTCTCTCATCTCCTTAATTCACTCTTGATATTTTAGTTTGAAAACTTTTCAAGTATTAGTTTACATTTGTTCTACTAAATCTCTCTCATCATTCTACATTGATACGTATATTTAAAAGTATACACAATCATTAACAAATAATTCATGCGTTACCTCCTAACATTTTATATTCAATTTCATACATTTAGGTTAATTACATAATCCAAAATTTAAGTTTAAATAGATTCAGTTTACTAATATTTACTAATATTTCTAACAAATACTAGGGAATGACAATTTCAACATGTGTACCACTATTACACCAACCAAAATGTTAAAATTAATTTTTTATTCGATTATGGTATATAAATCACGTTAGAAAATAATTAAAAAAATAAGTTTGTAATTCATTTATTCCATTAAACTTATTATGAATCATACTGTAAAATTTGACTTTTAACTTTAAATATCAACATTTAAAACTATCATAATTACTTATAAAACCCACCTAACTTTTCTTCAATAATATGACTTAATTCTATCAGCATATATAAGAAAAAGAAAATAAATCAACTGATTGGTCAAATATGCAATAAGAGTAAACTTGATATGTGCATCTTTTCATAGAAGAAAATAGATATCCACATTAAATCAAAGATAAATCAAATCTTGGGAAAAATGAAAATGTTTCAAAATTTATGCGAAATTGATTGTCTACTTCCCTAATTAATTTATTTCTTCCCAACATTTAGCTTCATTCTACTCCTACTTAAAGAGGCATCAAGCAAATGGAAGAGTGTCTCGTTCTTATTAAATAATAGATCATGTTATCCCGCCATTTGATCAGGCCGGGATACCATAGATTCAGCTAAAATGGACCGATTGAAAGTCAATTACAGTTGAAACTATATATAATAATTGAATGGGTTCAGATGGAAAGCACTCAAAAAATGGCTAAGTATGGAATTGGCACTTCTCCTAAGCAACGGATTGGATTGGATCGGATCTCCAATTTTTATCCCAATCAAGGCGCAATCGACATAAAGTAACAAAGAGGGCCCCATGAGGCTACATTTTATATTTCAAGTTGGCTAGAGTTTATGGGAAAAAGAAGAGGGATTAAATCGATTTTCAGCACAAACAACTAAATCCAACTCCATGAAAAATGCAATATCTCACAAAGGTAAGTCGAAATGACACGAAATATAGAGAGCAGGTAGCTAACATCATAGGGAACTCACCAGAATGATCGCATCTCAAAAGGGGCATGTATGGAACGATTGCCCGTGATTGATTACAACTCAACACAACTTCACAGAAAATGTGATATCACATAATTATAAGTCAGAATGACACAAAATTGGGAAAGCAAGTAGCTAACATCATGGGGAACTCACTAGAACAATCACACCCCAAAAGAAGCAATTATGGAATGATCTGCCATGATCCATTTTCTACTCAAAAAAAAAGATCGACCGATATCTCATAAACGGTAAATGAGAATGGCGTGAAACTATAGGGGCATGGACTAAAGGCATGTATGACCCCACAGAAACAATTGCACCACCATTGGAGCTAATATGAATGATCAATAATCTATTCTAATGGAAGAGTGTCTCATTCTTCTTATCTCAAATAATAGTTCCTCTTAAGTATTCTTCTATAGATTTGTAAAAGAGCTAAGAGTTTTCTGCTTTAAGAAATATCTACCATTTTGTAATCTATTCTCTCTAAATTAATGAAGTAATAGAGTTGTTGGATCTCCTGGATGTAGGAAACAAATCCGAACCATGTTAAGTCTTATATGTCCTTTCTTTCTGTTATTTGATCTTGTGAGATAGTGTAATTAATATTGAATTTGCATTGGTATTCAATTGACAAAATCAAATCTTGATTAATCGCTTTTACATATTAGTGATAAATTCTTCTCCATATTTTTCACTACAGTTTGGTATGAAAGCCAATGTTTTTGTTCTATTTGGGCATTAATGGAGAATTCTAGAAAATCTATTGATAAATTCGGTTTTAATTATGGTATTACGCTTTTAACGGAAATGGAGATTTAGAGCTTGGAAGATAAAATATAGGGGACTTGTTGAAGAAGGAGAAGACTTAAAAGATTATTTCTACACTTAAGAAATTGAAGGACATTATGGTGGATGTTCTGGAACAGATGGAATATGAAGTTCTTACAACAATCTAGTTGATTCTTTCGGATAAAGTTCTTAGAGATTTTTCTCAAAAGAAGACAATGAAGGAATTATGGGATGCATTATCAGATGCATATCAAGGTAAGTCTGTCACAAATTGGATTTTTCTTCAGCAACAATTCTTCGTTTAAGATGATGCCTGAAGCTGACCTTATGGACTATGTTGATGTTCTTACTACCTTGGTTCTGAATCTTAAGACGACGGATGGTGAGATTAAAGATGAGGCTCAAGCAGTGATCCTCTTTTGTTCTTTATCAAAGGATTATACTGCTTCTTTTATAACTCCTTGATATATGGTCGCAATAAGATTAGTTTGTCGGATATTAAGGCTGGGCTTCATAATGAGGTTCTAAGAGATAGATTGGCAAGAACTAATACAGATAGTGACTTAGAGGGCATCTCTGTTCAGAGAGGTAGAAGTCAAGGCAAGTTAAAGTATGATGGAGGTTGAAATAAGTCAAGGTCTCAGTCTATGGGGCCTAATCAATTGACTTGAAATTATTATCAGAAACCAGGGCGCTTTGTAGCTCAATGTCCCAAGCTCGAAGGATGAAGAAAATATCCAAAGTAAGCTTCAGTGTCTACTACAGTGACATCCGATACAAAGAGTGGTACTGATGTGTTTACAACTTTTCCTCTTCTGGTAAGAGCTATTTATGGTTTATTGATTCCGGTGCATCCTATCATATTGCCCCTGATAGGCACTGTTTCTTTACATACCATGAGATTGATGGAGGAGAGGTTTTAATGGGCAATGATGCTTCTTTCCATATGGTTGGTGTTGGTAGAATGAAAGTTGGATTGTTTGATTGAAACACCCCATGCTCCTTAGTATACCTAAAAAGGACACACTAAAAGATGTAGTGCGTTGTAGATATAGCTAAAAATTTACAAAGACTAAGATTTACAAGACAATTAAATAAAAACAGCGGAAATATTTAAACAATAACTAATTTAAAAGTTAAACTTCTTAAAATAAGTCTAACCAAAATATGTCTCAAAATACCAAATACGTATGTCTCATGAAAAATACCATCTCAGTCACAATATCAGAGTACAAAATCATCCCTCTCAAATAGTACCGGTACATAAAAATCCAAATGAAAACTGAAAAGAAGAACAATACATGAAGAAAAACTCCGTAGCTTAATCTCCAAAAAAGTCCGAAATCTACTATCCTTGCCTCTGCTGACCTATGAGGGGAAGGGGAAAGGGGAAAGGGGAAAGGGGGAAATAGAGGAGTGGGTCAGACTAAAAAGCCTGGTGAGTGGAAGTAATTACAAGTACTTTTAAGCAAGATAAAGATAATAAACTTAGCAACCGTTCTGGTATAAAAGGAAATAAAGGAAAAGATAAAGCTGGAATAAAATACTATTTAACTATTTGCTTTGCTTAGATAGTTCTAATTATCTTTGATTGTTTGCACTTGTCTTAGATAACTACTTTGATTAGGTTGAATCCTAATTCTATTTTAATTAAGCTGAAATCCTAATTCTACCTTGTGATCGGCCTTCTGTAACTATTGTGACACTATAAGCTAGTCCCATTCTGTGGGTCCCACGGCAAAAGGACACTTGTTTAGCGCTTTGGAACTCAATAACGACCCTACACCGAGACCACATGCTCGGCCACCGTTCAGCTCGCACTATCTGTTGCTCCTTCTTTTGACCTCTTATCTACCCTAAACAGCACAAGCGGGCCCAGCCTCACCTGATCTGTTGTGAGACCATCAGTCCTAGTCTGACAGGGTCCTTCCAAGCCTCACCTAAGTGTGTTGTGAGACCATCAGTCCTAGTCTGAAAGGGAAATGCTGCTGATACCCTTATTTGCGCCACTTGCCCAAATACCCTGATTTGAGCTTCTATCTGTTGACTGTTTATCTACCCTAAACAGCATAAGCGTATCCCAACGTCACCTAACCTATTGTGAGACCATCAGTTCCTGACTGAAGGAAAATGCTACCGGTACAGGTCCTACTTCTATCTTTGCTTATTAACTTAATATAAGTCTTTTAAATAATCCTCTTCGGTTAATTCTGTTGTACAAGCTTATTAACTTAGTGTACGTCTTTAAAATAAGCCTCTTTTGCTATCTCTGCTATATTTTCTTATTAAATTAACTCTAAGTTTTAAAATAAGCGTCTTTATGTTCTTTTTGCTTAATTATAACATATGTTATAATTTCCCTTTTATTCTACCTTCTTAGTTATAACAACTAGTTATAAACTTGCTTGCAAATGTCAAATTTGCCTATTTCATTCAGTGTTCTTTTTATTACAGTTCTTCTTATTTACATCAAATTTTTTGTAAATTTAGTAATCCTATAATTTAGTCCATATTAGCGAATTATCCTCTTTCGATTATTTTTATTCGTGTAAAAGCGATAAAAAGAACTAAAATTTACGGCTGAATTCTAATGTAAAACGTATGTAAATGAAATACAAATAACTGTAAATAACAGGACATAACTTTAAAAAAATGAATAAAATAGATAAATTATAATAGCTAAACAAAATAGACTAAAAAGAACATTAAAAATTAACTGTAAACAAATTATATAAAAGCGGTCTCAAAATTGCAGAAAAAACTACAACTGTTGAGAACTCTATTATTTTAAATTACTTAAAAAACTAAAATAATTACTTAAACACTCACCTATGGTCCTTAGCTCTTTTCCTTGGCCTTTCCGGATCCACTTTTAGGATATAAAATATTTTAATTAAAAATATCTTATCCTTGGAAAAATATTCCTTGTAGGGTCCAACCTGAGGCAACTAACCCAGATGGAGAAAATCTGAATGAGAAAAATAGCTAGACCTAGGGTCTTATTTATAATGTCACTTGTGGATCCCAGATCGTTGGATTTGAGGATTAAATCTAGCACAACCACATCACAGGCTCGATGAGAATAGTCGAATGGAAGCACGAACGCACAGGATTAAGTCAAAATAGAAAAACACGTCACTGAAAGAAGCGGGTAAAATCGTGTCCAAATACGTACGCGGGTCGACCAGGCGGTCGACCTTTGTATGGTGAGGGCCGACCTATAGGTCAACCCATCTATGGGGAAGGCCGGCCCTAGGGTCATTCTGACCTATATATATATATATATATATATATATATAAATATATAAACACACACACATACATATATATATATACATATATATACACATATATACACACACACACACACACATATATATATGTACATATATATACATATATGTATATATGTATATATAATTTTTTGTTTTCTTCTTTCTTTTGTAACTTCTTCGTTTTAGCTCGGATTTTGACAATCTATATATGAAAACTGACTAGAATATTACCACGGACACAATGGTTCAACTCCCGTGGCTCATTTTTGATAATTTCACAAAGTTATTTTTTATTTAATTAATTGTTATAGCTTAAATTTTGGGTTGTTACATTCTCTCCTCCTTAAAGGATTTCGTCCCCAAATCTCCAAGATTAGAAGAATGAAATAAATGTTTTCATCCAAACTCTACAACCAACTACTCAACCATCACACAATATATTCATTGTCCTTAAGTTTTCCTAATGCGATCTATGATATATATATATATATATATATATGCAAATAGTGTAGTGTCAATGTCCCTAACTAATGCAAAAGATTAGGTACTGATTCATTCGACCTTCTTTCATGCAATCATGTTCATGTCATGTATCCAAATGAATGCAAATTTCCTAATAATAATTGATAGTTCTACATACATGATACAATCATCATCCAAATGCAACAATCATATGATAATCATCCATTTATAGCAACCATGAGATAAAATAATTAAAATAAAATAAAATATGCAAATGCGCACACATTCATAGGCACATGCTCTAGTGACCTAGTAAGGCCGATCCATAAGAGATAATAGTGCTTAGAGTAAGTATATGCGTCCATTAGCATCCACTAACAAATACTTGCAACTACTTGCGTCCATCATACATAACATGTTCTAATAACATGTTTACATCAAATCTTACCATCCATAGGTTAAATCCTAAGATCTACCCTCCCAAAGGATAATAAAGGAAAGAACCCATTCAAAACTAAAGATGAAAATAGGAAATCTGAAAAATTTCTATCAAATAGATATGGATATAAGGTACGAATCTTCTCTTTGGCCTCTCACGTAGCATCTTCAACACTATCTCCCTACTACACCTTAACTAATGGGACTTCTTTATTTCTAAGTTTCTTGATGTCATATCCAATGATCTTGGCAAGAATACGACGAAACAATGCTTCTCTCTCCACTTCAACCTCCTCAAGTTGACTAGGATCCACAACCTCTGTTGAGTCATGTAAACACTTTCTCGGTTGCAAAACATGAAAAACATCGTGCACTCCTTCGAACTTCTCTGATAGCTTCACTCGATACGCCATTTTTCCTACTCTCTCCACAATGGGGAACGGTCCTATGAATCTGGGAGCTAGTTTCCCACTTGATCCAAACCTTACCACCGTCCTTAGCAGAGATACTTTAATGAAAACCAGGTTTCCTACCTCAAATTCAATATCCCTCCTCCACTTGTCCGTATAATATTTCTGCCTATCTTGAGCTGTCTTCATCCTCCTTTTAATAAAATCTATTTTCTCTAAGGTCTCCCTAACCATGTCAGAACCAAGTAGCAATCTCTCCATAGACTCTAACCAACATAAAGGTGACTTGCACCATCTTCCATAAAGAGCTTCAAAAGGTGTCATTCCAATGCTAGCTTGGAAACTATTATTATACACGAATTCCACCAAAGGAAGATGCTCCTCCCAAGTTCCTCAAAAACCAAGAATCCACATCCTCAACAAATCCTTAAGCACTTTATTAACTCTCTCCGTTTGGCCATCCTTCTAAGGATGATAGGCCCTACTCAATCTAAACTGCATCCCTAAAGCCTCTTGCAATCTTCTCCAAAACTCGCTAGTAAAAATAGTGTCTCTATCGCTCACTATGCTAAAGGGGACTCCATGAAGCTGGACTATCTCATGAACGTATAAAGATGCCAAATAAGGTGCCGCCCTCTTACTCTTGACCAGAATGAAGTGGGCGCTCTTAGTCATGCGATCTACAATCACCCAAATACCAGTATTCCCCTTACTAGTTCCGGTTAAACGATTTATAAAGTCCACCAGAACACTATTCCACTTCCATTCAGGTACATCCATTGACTGAAGTAATCTTCCAGGCTTCTACTGCTCCTCCTTAACCCTTTGGCACACAAGACACCTAGCTACAAACTTTGCCACATCCTTCTTCGTGCCACTCCAATAAAATACTCTCTTCATGTCCCTGTACATCTTATCACCACCCGGATGAATAGTCATACGTGAATAGGGTGCCTCTGCTAGAGCCGCTCTCATCAAATCACTGGTGCGAGGAACACAAAGTCTTCCATCTCTCCTTAGCTACCCTCTACCATCAATGGAATAGTGTTAGAGATGTCTAGAGACCTCTCCTTTATTAAACCTATCCTGAATATCCATAAGCTCGGCATCCTCTTGCTGCCTTGAACTAATCTGATCTACGAGGGTAGGCCTTACCACAAGTGCTGCTAACAATCCAGGAGTAATGCCCGTAGAGGGATTAAAATTAAAAGTGGAAATAAACTCTGGACTTTTCCATTCTACAAACATTGGACTAAGTGTTTCTCTCTTCCTACTCAACGCATCTCCTACTATGTTTCCCTTACTAGGGGTATAAGCTATCTCAAAGTCATAGGATGCCAAAAATGCCATCTACCGCTGCTGCCTCAAGTTTAAATCCTTCCGTGAGAATAGGTACTTCAATGACTTATGGTCAGTGAAAAGCTCGAACCTCTCTCCTAGTAAGTAATGTCTCCAAGACTTAAGCACGAAAACAGTAGAAGCTAGCTTCAAATCATGGGTAGGATAGTTCCTCTCATGAGTCCTCAACTACATACTTCCATAACATATTATCCTCCTTTCTTGCATCAATACTGCTCCAAGACCTGTCCTACATGCATCAGCGTATACTATAAAAGGCTTAGCTCTGTCGGATAAAACTAACACCGGTGCACTAGTAAGTGCCTTCTTTAGACTCGTGAAGGAATCCTTATAATCTATGTCCTACGAATGCTGCATTTTCTTAGTGAGGCGAGTGAGCGGTGCTAAAATCTTAGCAAAATCTCTGATAAACTTCCAATAATAGCCTGCCAAACCTAGGAAGCTTCTAACTTCGGTAGCATTCTTAGGGGCCTTCCAATCTTGTATTGCTTCTACTTTAGCGGGATCTATAGCCAAACCTTCCTTTGAGACTACATGACCCAAGAAATGCACTTCCTTTCACCAAAAATGGCACTTCAAGAATTTTGCCCTCAACTGATGAGCATGAAGTGTGCGAAGAACATCCTCTAGATGAATAGCATGCTCTTTCATAGTCTTGAAAACACAAAAATATCATCCACGAATATTACCACGAACTTATTTAGGACATCTCGAAAAACACTACTCATCAAATCTGTGAAATAGGACGGGACATTGGTTAGCCCAAATGGCATAACCAACCACTCAAAGAATCTGTCGGTTGTCCTAAATGTTGTCTTATCAATGCTATCGTCAGGGACCCTAAGCTAATGAAATCCAATAGCCAAATCAAGCTAAGAAAATACTGAACAGCCAACTAGTTGATCGAAAAGATCGTCTATTCTAGGAAGTGGGTAACGGTTCTTTTTATTAAGCTTATTTAACTCTCTATAGTCTACCTAAGTTGAAGGGAAACATCTTCCTTTGTAGCGAAGATGACTGGCGCTCTCCACTCAGATAAACTTCTTCTAATAAAACCTTTCTCCAATAGCTCACTTATCTGGTTACTTAACTCCTTCCTCTCCCTAGGAGCCATATGTCGCTTGGGCAATGCCACTGGCTTAGCATTGTCATTAAGGTAGATCTAAAAGATGATCTCTTTCTTATGGGGTATCCCCCCTAACCTCCTCAAAGACATCTGGGAAATCTCTAATGACCAGAACTGAATCTAACTATGTTGATGATGAATCGAATTAATAAAGAAAGCTCAACATTACTAACCCCTGTGGGTCGCAAGAAATCTCTAAGTCCTAACGTTGTATGTCTCTAGTCTAACGACTCTCCTCTCGCAGTCCAATATCGCTCCATAAGTGGATAACCAATCCATCTTCAAAATCATTCCATACCCTGAAAACCCCAATACATAGGCGTCATATTCAAACTCTATGCCTAGGATAAATATTTTCAAACCTTACAATCATGGATAAATGTGCTGATCCACCTATGGGGTTTGAAACAACAATGGGGTCCACTAACAAAGAGATATCTAAGTGCAAACAATCAATTAAGGAATTGGAAATAAAAGATTGTGATGCTCAAGAATCAAATAGAGTCCAAATAGGAAAATCCGAAATAGAGATCTAACCTTCCTTGGTGACTTTTCTACCTCTATCAGGCCCACTGCTAGAAGGTGCTGCATCCAAAGCCTGTATCTACAATGTAGGTGCGCCTGCTCCCTGCCTCATTCTCTTAAGACAAGCTTTACTAAGGTGGCCATGCTGCCTACAATTGAAATGCTTCCCCTTCATTGCTGCCTTCTTACAGTCTTTTGCATAATGACCAACCATCCCACAGCTATTGCATTTTCCGCCTTTCTTGATCTGCTTTTGAGGTCCTCATCCTTTCATCTATCCTTATCCTTCTTATCCTTCCACCACATCTTCTTAGAATTCTCCGACTTAGGAACCTCCTTAGACTCTCCTTCCTTGGCTGCATCAAACAAGAGGGTCATCTCCACCAGTGACTCATATGTAGCTCCCATCGTTACATGTGTTAATAACAACCCTTGGAGGGGCTAATTCAATCCCTTAGAAAATCTCATGGCCTTCTTGTGTGGTGTATTCACTAGCTCCATCCTAAACCGTGACAACTCATTAAATTGATGGATGTACTCCTTTACTAAAAGACTCCTTTGCTACAAACTAATGAATTTTCCAATGGCATATTCTTTCTTCCGCTTGTGATAAAAACTTCCTCTTAAGTCTCTCTCGGAATCCATTCGAACCAACATCTCTACCCTCCAACTCCATGATCTCCCACCAATAAGAAGCCTCTTCTTTCAGCTGCTAAGATGCAAGCTGAACTCTTTGTTGATCCTCCAATCCTAACTGCCTAAATATCCGCTTCATACTCCTCAACCAAACTCGTGCTTCCATGGAATTCTCTGTACCAGAAAATGTCTTACCTCCTAGATTAGCGAACTCCTTGCATAGCTTATAGAAATTGACTACTACGGATGGATAAATGGGATCTCCACCCGCCGGTGCTGGATTGGGCGCTTCCCCTTGCACCTCTGGTGTCGTAGCTTGAAGGTATAACTAGCCTGAGACTTAGATACCCTCAGGAAGATTAGGGGCATCCGCTATGCTTTGCAAAGAAAAAGAGAATTTAGGCTCCAAAGAATAGAAAAAAGATTGAATTGGACTTTGAGGGGTTTTTATAAAAACTCTTTTATACTTGAAAAACTATTTCTACGACAAGAGTTTCTTTTTGAAAAATACTTTGAAAATATGTTACTTTTCAAAAATACTTTACATTTAGAACAAGTTTATAGGAATCATATAACCTTAGGCTCTGATACCAAGTGAAACACCCTACATCCCTTAGTATACCCAAAAAGAACACACAAAAAGATGTGGTGCTTTGTAGGTATAGCTAAAACTTTACAGAGACTAAGATTCATAAGACAATTAAATAAAAACAGTGGAAACATTTAAATAATAACCCATTTAAAAGTTAAACTTCATACAATAAGTCATTACCAAAATATGTCACAAAATACCAAATACATATATCCTATGAAAAATACCATCTCAGTCACAATATCAGAGTACAAAATCATCCCTCTCAAATAGTACCGGTACATAAAAATCTAAATAAAAACTGAAAATAAGAAGAATACATGAAGAAAACTCCGCAGCTGAGTCTCCAAGAAAGTCTGAAACCTGTTATCCTTGCCTCTGTTGGCCTATGGGTGTAAAGGGGAAAATAGAGGAGTGGGTCAGACTAAAAAGTCTGGTGAGTGGAAGTAATTACTAGTACTTTTAAGCAAGATAAAGATAACAGACTTAGCAACGGTTCTAGTATAAAAGGAAATAAAGGGAAAGATTAAGCTGGAATAAAATATTATTTAACCATTTGGTTTGCTTAGATAGTTCTAATTATCTTCGGTTGTTTGCACTTGTCTTAGATAACTGCTTTGATTAGGCTGAAATCCTAATTCTATTTTAATTAGGCTGAAATCCTAATTCTACCCTTTTATTGGCCTTCTATCTCTATTGTGCCACTGCGAGCTAGTCCCATCCTGTGGGTCCCACAGCAAAACGACACTGTTTAGCGCTTTAGGACTCGGTAGCGATTGATATCCCCGCACCGAGGCCGCACGCTCGGCCACTGTTCGGCTCGCACTATCTATTGCTCCTACTTTTGACCTCTTATCTACCCTAAACAACATAAGCGTGCCCAGCCACACCTGGCCTGTTGTAAGACCATCAGTCCTAGTCTGACGGTGTCCTGCCCGGCCTCACCTAAACGTGTTGTGAGACCATCGGTCCTAGTCTGAAAGGGGAATGCTGCCGATATGGGTCCAAACAAACAAAATCTAGTTGCGCCCCTTGCTAAATCCCCTGATTTGAGCTTTTATCTATTGACCACTTATCTACCCTTAACAATATAAGTGCGTCCTAGCTTCACCTAACCTATTGTGAGACCATTAGTTCGTGACTGAAGGGGAATGTTGCCGGTACGGGTCCTGCTTCTATCTTTGCTTATTAACTTAGTACAAGTCTTTTAAATAAGCCTCTTTTGTTAATTTTTCTCCATTTGCTTATTAACTTAGTGTAAGATTTTAAAATAAGCCTCTTTTATTGTCTCTGCTATATTTGTTTATTAACTTAACTGTAAGTTTTAAAATAAGTCTCTTTCTATTCTTTCTGCTTAACTATAACCTACGTTATAATTTACCTTTTATTTTGTCTTATTAGTTATAACTACTAGTTATAAACTTGCTTGCAAATGTCAAATTTTCCTATATATTCTTTTTATTACAGTTCTTCCTATTTACATCAAATTTTCTGTAAGTTTAGTATTTCTATAATTTAGTCCATATTAGCGAATTATCCTCTTTTTATTATTTTTATTTGCGCATAAAGGGATAAAAAGAACTAAAATTTACGGGCTGAATTCTAACATAAAATGGATATAACTAAATACAAATAACTATAAATAACTATAAATGAATAAAATAGCTAAATAAAAATAGCTAAAAAATGGACTGAAAAGAACATCAAAAATTAACTGTTAACAACTTATATAAAAGCTGTCTCAAAATTGAAGAAAAACTAAAACTATTAAGAACGCTATTACTTTAAATACTTAAAAATCTAAAATAATTACTCAAACACTCACCTGTGGTCCTTAGCTCTTTTCCTTGGCCTTCCCGGATCCGCTTTTAGGGTATAAAATATTTTAATTAAAAAGATCTCCTCCTTGGAAAAATATACGTTTAAGGGTCTAGCCTCAGGCAATGAATCCAGATGGAGAAAATCTGAATAAGAAAACTAGTTAGCCTAAGGTCTTATTCATAGTGTCACCAGTGATCTCAAACCGTTGGATTTGGGGATTAAATCTAGTGCAACCATGCCATAGGTACGATGAGAACTGTCGGATGGAAGCAAGAACGCACAGGATTAAGTCAAAATAGAAAAACATGTCACTGAACGAAGCGGGATAAAATCGTGTCCAAATATATACATGGATTGACCGGGCGATCGAACTTTGTATGGTGAGGGTCAACATATAGGTTGAACCATTTATGGGGAAGGTTAACCCTAGGGTCAACCTGACCCTTTATATATAATTTTTTCTTCTGATTTCCTATTTCTTTTGTAACTTTTTCGTTTTAGCTCGGATTTGACAATCTATATATGGAAATTGACTGGAAAATTACCACAGACACAATGGTGCAACTCCCATAAATTAATTCAGATTTCAAAAAGTTATTTTATATTTATTTAATTCATTAATTAATTATTATAGCTTAAATTTTGGGTTGTTACATTGATGGTGTTATTCGTACGATTATCGTATTAGACATGTACTGGTTTGAGAAGGAGCTTGATTTCTATTAGGGCTTTGAGTAATTTAGATTGAAGACTGTAGTTAACGGAGAGAAAATGATGATATCAAAGGACTCCATGATTTTTATAAAAGGTGTGAGGGCATGAAATCTTTATTTATTGAAGGGCACTACTATAGTTGGTGAATCAGCTCCTGTTACTTCGGGTGATTCAGATTCTTCCAGATTGTGGCATTTACGAATGGCCAAATTGGTGAGCGTGGTTTGGAAGAGTTGAGAAAGAAAGGTTTGATTGATGGTGTTTATCATTCAAAGTTTGGCTTTTCTG
This sequence comes from Allium cepa, assembly GCA_030765085.1. NCBI lineage: Eukaryota > Viridiplantae > Streptophyta > Magnoliopsida > Asparagales > Amaryllidaceae > Allium > Allium cepa. Next base: position 29,723,039 of record CM060935.1, read on the forward strand.
AGGTGTGTGTTCTTAGCAAGCAGACAAAGATTTCTTTTGGTATTAGAGAGCATAAGACAAAGGTCGTTTTAGAGTATGTTTATATATATATTTGGAGGCCCTCCCCTTGCCCACCTTTGGATGGAGCTAGTTACTTTTTTCATTTATAGACGACTTCTCTTGTAAATTTGGGTATAGTTTCTACTGTCTAAGATTGAAACCTTTAATAGGTTTCAAAAGTGGAAATCTACTATTGAGAAGTTAGGGAAGAAGTTGAAAGTTCTCCATTCTAATTATGGCAGTGAATTCATATTATAGGAATTCATCGATTTTTATGAAATTGAAGGCATTAAAAGGCATTATACCGCATCTAGCAAGCATCGATCTAATGAGGTTGCTGGAAGGATGAAATGGTTGGAGAGAACTCATTGCCCCCATATTGATTGCTAAATTAAAAAAGGGATTTTGTGCTGAAGCTTTATCTATGGTGTCTTTATCATCAACCACACGCCTTCTACAACCATAAACATGAACATCCCTTATAAGAAATATGAAAATGAGAGCATATTAGCTATTTGTTTCTCAACGTGTTTGGATGCCCAGCTTAGGTGCATTAAAGAAGAGGCAAGTTGATCCTAGAGCTCGCAAGTGTATTTTTATAGGTTATAAAAGAGAAGTGAAGGGATATAGGATGTGGTGTCCTATCAGCAAGACGATTATTATCAACAAGCATGTGACTTTTGATGAGAATGCTATGTTAAAGGCGGAGCCTTCCTCATTCGATGACAGTATGAGGACATATTCAGAGTACCAAACGCAAGGCAAATCATCTTTAGATCATTTCCATAGAGGTACATATGGTGTTTCCAATGGAACTATGGTTGATGTGGATAGTACGAATGTTAGTGCAGAGGATCATACTCAAGGTGGAGCTCATTCAGAGACTAGGTATGTTAGATAGAGGAAGAAGCCTAGGTGGCTTGATGATTTTGGTTGATTGAGCATCGAAGACATTGACTTCAATGACATGGCAGCATATGCATTGAATGTTGTCCATGATGAGCCCAGAGATTATAGAGACACTATTGCATTAGTCAATAGTTACAGTAGGTTAGTTCCTACGGAAGAGGAGATTGAATCTTTGAAGAAAAATCATACTTTGGATTTGGTGTCTTTTCCCATTGACAAGAGAGAAACTAGATGTTAGTGGATCCATAGAGTGAAAGACGGTGGTAAAGGATATTTCAGATACAAGCAAGGTTAGTAGTAGAAGGTTATATTCAGACAAAAGGGGTAGAGTATCATGATATCTTTGCTCCATTTATCAGGGATACATCCATTCGTATTATTTTGGCATTAATTTCTCATTATGATATGGAACTTAAGCAACTAGATGTCATGCTGCATTCTTACATGGTGATGTAGATGAGGAGATATATTTGCGACGACCAAAAAGGTTCATCGGTTATAGTAGGTCGGATTATGTATGTAAACTTAACAGATCCCTATATGGACTGAAGCAGTCTCCGAGAGTATGATACAAGAGATTTTAAAATTTTGTGCTTTCATAGGATTACTGTAGAAGCTTCAAAGTTCGATATGTTTATTTTAGGAGGTGTGATGAAAATGTGACATATCTTTTGTTATATATTGATTAAATATTGATCGCATCTCATAGTATGGTTAGAGCTACAAAGTTGAAACCAGAGCTCAGCAAAGAGTTTGATATGAAAGACTTCGAAAAAGCACAAAGAATTTAAGGCATGGAGATATTCAGACACAAGAAGCTGAGTGAGTTGAGACTCGCTTTGGCGTCGTACATCGAGAAGGTCCTTGCTCGATTTGGTATGGAGAAAGCTAAACTGATTGGCACTCCATTAGGCTTCATTTAAGTTGTCAAAAGAATTATTTCCTTCATCGAATAAAGTAAGAGGTATACGAAAGGTATATCTTATTTTAGTGTTGTTGGTAGTCTCATATATGCAATAATGTGCACGAGACCAGAGTTGTCCCATGAAGTAGTTTTTGTGAGTCAATATATGTCCAACTCAGACAAAGAACATTAGCAAGCAGTGAAGTGGATACTTTGATTTCTTTTTGGCACTTCATAGGTTGGCTTATTATGTAGTAGAATAGATGTCGACATCTCTCTTAGAGGTTACTATGATTCAGGTTATGGTATGGATAGATATGGATGGAAATCATTGTTGGACTATGTTTCTATAATTGGCATAGGATTGATTTCGTAGAGATTAAAGCTACAATCTATAGTAGCTTTGTCGACTACCGAGGCCAAGTTGATATCGATTATAGAAGTGACTAAGGAGGGATTATATTTAGTTTGGTTATTGCATGATCTTTCTACAGTGCAGCGGACAATAGAGCTATTTTTGGACAGTTAGAGTGTGATTCATCTTGTAAAGAATCAAGCCTATAGTTCTCGTATGAAGCACATTAATGTCAGAGGCTTCTTCCTTATGCTTGATGAAGAACGAAGAAAGATCAAATTGTAAAAGGTGATTACTATGATAATCCTTCAAATATGATGACTAAGTCACTTCTCAAGGATAAGTTTGAGCATTGCTCAAATTTGATTGGCTTAATCCAAGCTACTTAGTGCCATAAGGCGTTGAACCAACAACTCAAAGATGATGATTGAATTCGTTTGAGAGAGATACGAATATTTTGAGTCAAGGTGGAGTATTAAAAATATGAGTCAAATATATCGGCATATAGAAGAAAAAGGAAATTAATTAATTAATTAATTAATTAATTAATTGGTTAGAGAAAACTAGATATGTACACCTTTTCATAGAAGGAAATAAATACCTACATTAAATCAAAGGCAAATAAAATCTTGGAAAAAATAGAAATGTCTCAAAATTGGTACGAAATTGATTGTCTATTTTTCTAATTAATTTCATTTTTTCTCAAAATTCAGCTTCATTCTACTCATATTTAAAGAGTCCTCAAGCTATTGGAAAAACGTCTCATTTTTCTTAAACAGTAGTTCCGCTTAAATATTCTTCTGTAGATTCGTAATAGAGATACAATTTCTCTGCTTCAAAAAAACCTCTACCATTTTGTAATTTCTCCTCTCTAAATTGGTGAGGCAATAAAGTTGTTGCGTCTATATGTACATAGGATACAAATCTGAACCACAATAAATCTTTTGTATCTTTTCTTCATGTTATTTGATCTTTTGTGATAGCGTAATTAGTATTGAAATTTTATTGGTGTTCAATCGACAAATCTAGATCTTAACTGACTGCTTTTGCATATTAGTGATAAATCATTTCCCATGTTTTTCATTATTATTTTCCCTTAATATTTTAGATTTCTATCTGTATGTTTAAATTTATTATGCAACCGTAAGTAAAAAGTTAATTATAGAATTAAATGATATTTGTCAGTTCGTATACTAAATTATGAAAATATGATATTTAAATATGTACACCTTACTCATATAAAAAATATGGTAAAATTGGTTTTTTTATTAAAGTAAAATTGATAGTCACATAACATACATTATGTACATAAACAATAGGGAACTTTTGTAAAACCCTTAATTTAAGTTTCAAAATACATAGTTGTTTTCTCAAAATTTGTTTTAGAAAACACCCTAATATTTTGTTTAATCTAAACTACGAATATTTATATTAAAAGTACAAATATTTGCACTTTAACAAATAATCCAATATTTGCAGTAATTTTTTTGTATTTTTTGTTTTGATTGTAGAAATATATGACTAAGTTTATATTTAGGTTTTGAAAAATCAAAAAAAAATGTTGAAAATAATTTTAGGGGTATAATTTAAACATGTTTTTAATACGATGATTTTGTGCATTAAGTTTGACAATTAGGGACATGTCCTAATTTTCACTAAAAAATAATAGTAATCCACTTTATAATTCAATTATCTAAATAAATTAACCATGCGACGAATTACAAAATTATTCCTTTTTTACTTTAAAAACATTCGTTTTAAAATTTCTTTAACCATTTATAGAATCCCTAGATTTCCTTCTAATATTTTACGATTCACTTCATATATTAGAATTAATCGCATGATCTTAAAACTATTTAAGTAAACTATTATTTGTTGATTTGGCTAATAAATCATAAGAAAGTGAAATTTTCATATTTATACCATATTTATATTTAAAAAAGGTATAAAATTCATTTGGATATATAAATACATCAATCACATAACATAATTACATACATAAGTAGTATTGACAAATTTAATTTATAATATTTGTAGCAATATATTAATGTATTACAAAAATTTAACACCAAATACCAACATTTTGAAATTTCTACAATTATTTACAAAACCCTCCTCGATATCACATAACATGATACATTTAAATCAATATTATTTCAACTAATTTTATGGTCTTAAATTAAACTATTCGAACAAATTCAATTAACAAATATCCGTTACTTCATTTAATAAATCCCAACATATGATGATTTCAGTGTATATATATATATATATCATGGTCATGTCAATGGTCAATGGTCAATTTTTTTATTCAAATAAATATACATAAATCATACATTAAATAGTATTAAAAAATTAATTTAATATTCATTTACTTTAATATATGCATCATACATTAAATTGTAAATTCTATTTTTAGATTCAGATACCAACATTTTAACATTTCTTTAATTATTTCCAAGCCACCTTCAATTATTTCCTAATATTCTATATTCAAATCTATATATTTGAATTACTTATGAAATATCAAATATAAATTGTTTAAATGATCTTAGTATGTAGTTTGTATATTTTTTTTAATAACATCAAAAAATATGTGGCAGTTCTAATATATAAATATACATATATATATATATATATATATATATATATTAATAAAAATGAGAAGAAGAAAAAAATTGTTCAACTATACAGATATATAGAACAAATATGTTAAATTATGTACATGAATAATAGTGATAAACTCAATTTATAAATTTATTAATTTTTTATTCAAAAATTTATGATACATTGCATTAAGAAATTCTTCTTTTACCTCAAAACTAGCATGTAATATATGCATTACACATGATATATTATAGTAAAATAATATTATAAATATTTCTGAAGATCAAAATTGATTATGCAATATATGGTGAATCTATTAGGATAAATGAATTATAAACTGAATCCACTATGATTTTAAAATGTGGATTTTTTTTGAAGTTGGGTACATACATAGTAGTACGTAGTTGTATTATAAGTCTTAGGTAATGTATAGCATACTACAAATCAACATACATCCAGTAGTTCGAATTGCATACTATGCGGGATTCAACCTTAGAATCTCATGGATCAAAGCCAGAGCATCTAAATATTGGGACCGGGGTGCTAGATATTATAAATATGTACATTTTGTTGTGAGATTTACGTAATCTCATATGAATAAAAATTAAATTATCATTTTTGTTGATAAAAATGTGTTTCATATTGAATTGTTATTTATTAGAATTTAATATTTGTTAATCAGATAAATAAAAATTAGCTTTTTAAAATTAATATTTTTATAAAATTTTATAGATTAATACTTAGATAAATAGATTTTTAAATTGACAATTAGCTTTTGATAAATTTAACTAAAGATAAATGATGTATGTATTGAATTCAAATAGTACTTGAAAGAATGAAAAAAATACTTAAAAATGGGAGTGTAAACTAATGAATTAATATATTTTTACGCGTTTTTAATTTTTGCAGCACATATTTATCAAAAATAACTATATATATTATTAGTGATAAACAAAATATTTATTTAACTACTAAAAGAAATATTAAGTGAAAATAATACCTGCATATTACAAATCATATTGTCATCTTTATTATGTTTAAAAAATGATTATTAGTCCATTGTTTCATACCTTGATAATTTTAATCTATAATAAATTTTTCAAAAATTTATTTAACATTCATCACAAAAAAATAATCAAACACAAAAGAAAAGTAAAAATGTAATTTTTTACAAAAACATACTAACTGATTTTTTTTCTTTTCGAAATGGTACTTTATATACAACAAACCATTGGGACAACATATCCCATGTCAATAAACGTTCAAAAGCAAGTTTCGAACTTGTGACCTCTAGCACCAAAGCCGAATCAATTAACCACTTGGACAATGGTTCTTGTCAATATTTATTATTTTTTAACATTATAGAATGCAAACATTCATCGCTTTTCATCAATTGTAATGTCATTTTCACAAAAATAAACTGTGTTAACAAAAGACGAATCTACTTGACGTTCCAATTCCAGAAAGGGAAGACGTTATATATGTTTGTAATGATGTACCAATTTTAGAAAGCAAAGGTTTAGTATATATTTGTTTGTAATAAAATAGAAAAAATTATACATATATTTCTTTGTATTAAAATACTAATTTTTGAAAGAAATATATTTTGTGAACTTGAATGTAGAATAGTGTATGAGAACTAAAGATAATTTTGTATATGGCTGTGAAAATTTTAAATTTTACAGACTTGAAAAATTAGTTTTACCATTTTTCCAACACGGATGTGGCATACACATTGAATTGTCATTTTTATGATTTATTAGATCAATTAATGAATATTCATTATAGGATTTATTCTGAAAATAAAATTATTTAATAAATTCAAATATATGGACTTGAATTTAAAAAAATATAATAAAACTTAGGATAAATCCATAAATAACTGTAAAAATCATTAAATGTTGGTGTTTAAATGTCAAATGATAAGAGAGAAATTATTTTAACATTGTGATAATTTATATATAATTGTAAAAAAAAATAAAACGATATGAACTTGAATGAAAATTTAGCTTTACATTTTCGTCAATATACATGTGCACCACATATTCAATTGTTATTTTTAAGAATTTATTATATCAAGTACCGAATATTTATTAATTATGTTTATTTAAAATTTCAAATTTAAGGTTGCACAATTAATTTTTATATATTTACTTAAATGTAAAATAATAAAAGAAAACTTGGAGGAAATCTACAAATAATTGTCGAAATTATTAAGTATTAGCATTTAAATGTGAAATGATAGAGGAGAAACTAGTAGAAAAAATATCTAGGGAGAGTCAAGGAAAAAATGAAAACTCTTAGAATTAATAAGTGGGTAGGAAATTCTTCTACTTTACTATTATTTAACAGATAACCCTGCATCAAGGTTTCTATAATTTTTTACCAAATTCTTCTGAATTCTTTCCTACTATATATTTAAGTCCAAATACTAAAACCAACTATGTAATTTAATTCAACGTATTAAAAAATTAGTTAAATAGTAGAGGAAATCAGCCAAAAGGACAAAGTTATAAAAAAAAAACTTTGATACTGGGCCGCAACTTTTACAATTTTTCCTGAAGGACACGCATTTTCAAACAAAACACGTTACCCCTAACACTCTCTAGGTTTTGTCAAATTCTTCTTTGTCGTCTCAAACCTACTCTTCATTGCCTAATCATTTAACCTCCGGTTTCATTTTCAAAATCGATCGTACATTTATGGAAACTCATTCAAAAACTTGTTCATCGACACCTAATTAATCTCCAAACTCATCGCCATAAACAAAAAAGAAAGTCGCTCTCCCAAGTTGTCTTTATCAACAGTGAAAATTAAAAAGATGAGAGATATTGAGAATAACAAACGAAAACATGTAGAATACTGAACTCTTTTATTATATTATTGATTTAGACTTAATTTATAAGAAATGCTAGATTATTTTGGCATTAAATATTAGTAATACATCATTAGAAGAAATGATAACTGTAATTCCCATTATAAATGCATTGGGTAAAAATAATTCGTTTCTTAAAAATGCTAGATGTTTGTGGCATCATGATTTAGTTACTGTTCGAGTCAAAATCATTTGTATAATGCTAAAAAAATTAGAATTTCTACTGTATGTTGTAATCATTTTTAGTCTGTAAGAAATAATAGATGATATTAACATTATATTTTAATAATACATCATTTAATAGAAATGCTAAGTGTAGTTATCATTATAATTGCATTGGATAAACATATTTCACTTCCTAAAAATGTTAAACGATTGTAGCATCATGTTTTAGTTACTGATGAATCAAAATCATTTGTAATTATGCTAAATAAATCTGTATTTCTATTGTATAGTGCAATCATATTTAATCTATAAGAAATGCTAGATTATATTAGCATTAGACTTAATAATACATCATTTAGTAGAAATACTAACTGTATTATAATTGTAAATGAATTGGTTAAACATATTTCATTGCTTAAAAATGCTAACGATTATATAATCATGGTTTAGTTACTGCACAAGTCAAAATATTTTTTAGTAATGCTAAAGACATAAGCATTCTACTATATAGTGAAATCACGTTTAACTGTAAGAAATTCTTGATTATATTAGCATTACACGTTTTAAAGAAGTTAGCATTTCTATTGTGTAATGCAATCATGTTTGATTTGTAACAAATGCTAGATTATATTAGCACTATATTTATTATACATCATTTAGTAGAAATGCTAAGTGTAGTTATCCTTATAAATTCATTGGGTATACATATTTCACTTTTAAAAAATGCTAATGGTTGTACAATCATGGTTTAGCTATTGTACAAGTCAAAATCATTTTTAATAATGCAAAAGACATTAGCATTTCTATTGAATAGTGCAATCACATTTTAAACTATAAGAAATGCAAGAGTATATTAGCATTACACGATACTAATGCAGTATTTAATAGAAATGCTAAGTGTAATTATCATTGTAATTGCATTGGATAAACATATTTCACTTCTAAAAAATGCTAAATTATTATAGCTTAGTGGCTTGATTACCATGTGAATCAAATTCAGTTTTAATAACCCTAAAGAAATTAACATTTCTATTACATAATGAAATCACATTTTGTCTATAGAAAATGCTAGATTGTATTGGCATTATATTTTACTAATACATCATTGAGTAGAAATGCTAAGTGTAGTTTTCCTTGTCAATGCATTGGCTATACATATTTTACTTCTAGAAAGTGCTAAGGATAATATAATCATAGTCTAGTCACTGTACAAGTCAAAACAATTTTTAATAATGCTAAAGACATTAGCATTTATATTGTATAGTGCAATCATGTTTAATTTATAAGAACTGTTAGATTGTATTAGCATTACATGTTAGTAATACATTGTAACATCCCGCCTTTTCGCACGCTTCAAATCGACACACATGCCGATTTAAACCATACGGAAGGGCGGATTGTTATGGGGTAAATAAGAAAAAAACAGGGAAGAAATAAACAAAATAGAATCTCACAGCGGAAGAATAAAATATAATAATAAAATATACAGTTTATAAAACTGTTTACAAGCACTTATATAATACATATCAAAGTTACACATACCAATAACAATGCAGCGGAACAGTGTGTAGTGCACTAGTATAAATAATAATAGTAATACTACAAATCTTCGTCTTCGTCCTCTATAGCTAAAACTTCAAATCCTGAAACGCTCGGACTGACCCGAGCGAATTGAAAAGACAAAACACTCGAGTCAGAACTAAAAGATCTTATGTGAGTTAAATTAATAGAAATAAATATGAGTGCAGTAACTCAAGAGATGATCGGGATTTACATCTCCTAAGGATCCGTTAAACTATTTACTATGTAGTATATTGCGCTATTATAATAGTGTCTATTTGTAAAATAAACTTACTTTTTAATAGCGTTAAGGGGTTACCCATATAGCCCTTAACACAGAATATATTCCCATAGTCTACACAGTACCGTAATCTCCCCCGTACTGGGCGTCGTCAGAGGGCACTCCATAGGTATGGTACAAAACCAAAATCGTATAAGGCGCGCTAGGGTAGGTGACACGGCACAACTAGGCAATGCCAGGGTAGATATACCAATTGCTATCCGGGTTGGTGGTAACGCGTAGCCGTAGCTACCGCCCACCTCGAACTAACACCCCTAAATCAAAGAAATCAATAGTGGCCATAGAATCAATCCAAAGTCAGAGTATAGTATCGAAGGAGTGCGTTCGATCAGAGGAATGACCTCATTGGCCCGAGAATCGCTCCTGTTTTAGCCACCTTATGCCAACTCACGGGAGTTGGGTCCACGTATTTACCTTACAGGAAACGTCGCCACCAACCTACTTCATTCTGGAATCTCCACCGCGTACACGGTTAGTCAAAGTGGTTTTCGGTATCGACAGAGAGTATGTCCATATCCGATCTCGGTCTCTTTGCCAACCAATCGTTATTATAACACCGCGGTTATTTTAAAAAAAATTATACTTTTAAAACCATAATAAAATATCCATTTAAAACCCATATAAACCCGATATCATTTCTTCTTAAAACCCCAAATCAATACGATATCATTTATTTTCCAATATATATTCTTTCCAAAATCATAGGGTTCCCAAAGTAAAATATTTAGAAATCAAAACTCTTGAATATAATATTTCCAAATTATACTACCTTGAAACATAGCTTTGAAACAAAATTTCCATCTCTTAAATGGTTAAATATTAAATTACGTTTATAAACAAAATAGCTTCTTTAGATTTCACAAATCAATTTCAAATATCGATTTAAACTTCCAAATACCATTTCAATTCTTATGTTTCAAGGCTTTAAATATTTCACCATTTCAAACAGACTCATTTGACAATTCCATATATATATCACATTCAGTTACTTATTATTTAGACTTGAAATGTTTGCTTAATGAATTCAATATAATTCAAGAAAACCTTTAACTTCATATAATTGGATCATCTTTCAATTTAGTATATATTCATTTAATCAACCTGATATTCATTAAAATCACTTTACACAAAAATCAAGTTATAAAAATCATATCCTTTAAAAATTCTAATTTTTATTAAATTTCAATTTAACTTAATGTCCATCTTCCAAATCTATTCTCGTTTAAGTCATAAAACTCCAGAAATTAAATTTTAAATAAATGTTTAATCTTATTTGATCTTAAAATCGAACTTATTTAAACTTCAAATCAAATTTATACAAAGCTTAAAAACCGGAAATTACTATATATATATATATAATAGCCTTTATCAATAACCAAATCAATATCTCATAAACCATATATATAACTTTACAAAACCATAGAAAAACGTTTCCAAAAATAATTTTATATATTTACCGCGGTGCCTGTATAAAATTTTCTATCCTATGGTCAAGTGATACGGATGTTTATCATTTCAATCCGCAATTTAAAATATAAATGCGGTTGTTTATCATTTCAAACCGCAATCCCGAATGAAATAGAAATGCATAACAACTTGCAATTAATAAAATTTATCATCCATTCATCCATCAAGTCATACATCCATTTATCACAGCCATCATCCAATTTCAAACAATCATCAATACATAATAGGTGATAAATAATGGTATCAATTATCAGTTTATACTCAAAGTAAATTTAATAACTTTTAATTGGCAGTTTATATGCAAAAATAAACGTAAATTAACTGGCAATTAATATGAAATAAAAATTTAACATAACTATGACTGGCAGTTAATATGAAAATAAATAAATTCAAACTGTCAAATTTATGCAATAAATTAAATAAATTAACAGTTAAATTAAATAAATGCAATTTAACAAAGATAATGAATAAAACATGCCAAACAGTCATAAATAAATTTCTACTCATATCTAAAATTTATTTAACAGACATAAGAAGTTTTAGAAGTTGTGAGTGGGTTAAAACACTCACCTTTTGAATTTAAATCGAATTTAAATCCGATTTAAACCCAAAAATTCGACGGTCTCAGAATTTGTCCAAACCAGCGTCTACGTGTCTGAAATTTTACTACGATCCTAACAAAAAAATTGCGCGTGAAATGGATAACGTATGAGAAAGTTATTCGAATAAACGCTTGGAAATTTTATTTAAATTAAAACAAGAAGAAAAAAAAACAACACCTCTCCCAACATAAGCCACGTCACCGGCATGCTACAGGAACCGAAACCCTCAAACCCTACAGCCCTTCACGCATTCGAACCCACACTGCAAGCCGGCACGCATCTCGAATTTTTGTCGTTGCCTGACACACCCTGGCCACGATCAAACTTCACCATCGCCACAACCACCTCAGGCCGACCCTCTGCTGCCTCGCACGGCCCCCGCTTCTCCCCCTTTTGCAGCCGTCGCCGCCTACCCTAACCATCCAAACACGGCGAACCAGCGACCAATACCATCAATTAACGGCATGGATGAACCCTACTCGACAATCTCTAAGCGATGGTGCCCCCCGATCGTCACCCGGACGAAGATCCACCGTCGAACCATAAAACCCTAAAACGGACGGTCTGAATTGATTCGAAATTTCCGGACAAACGATGGTTCAAACTGGAAAATGAACCACACCAGGAGATTACGTATTTTGAGAACTATGACATATGATTTTTGTGAATTTTTTTGGAGATTTGAATTTTGACTTTTCATTTTGAACTGTAAATAGATCTAGGTTTTGCAACCATTGAGGAAGAGAAAGAATTGAAGAAATGAACGTACAGCAAAAGTGAATAAAATGGAGGCTAGGGTTTATCACAGTCTATTTATAGACAAACTGCAATAGAATAGGTGGGCACGAATTTGTAAACGTTCTAAACGGTTGTTGGCCCAAAAAAACCCGTTCTGATCCCGGAACAAAATTTGTTAAACCCATATATCCAGATAGGTAATTTAAAATATTCTGAACGCGATGGAAAAGGTTTCACGTCAAAATTCGATCGTATGAAGAAATTATGATGAAAACAATATTTTCAAATTGATTTCAAATTGATTTTAATTAAATCGATTTCAAGGCGTTTCGCGTTCGTACGATCAAACGACAAGTCCGATCGCTACGAAACTTGAAACCCTATAATAATTTACCGATACGGATCCGATGAAACTGGTTTCGTCGAAATCCGAGTCCGTGACCAAAATGGCTATTTTTATATTAATTAAATAAATTGATTAAATCAAATTTTGTCGCTTATATATTTCTTAATCAATTTCAATGATCTAACAAGTTTAGATGTGAATTAAAAGTTGATAAGTCTATCAATTGCAGTGTTAATTTCTCCACTTCCTTATATTTAGGAATTATAAATTAAATCCTCAAAAACCCATTTATTAGATTTTCAACTTTTATATTCTCACCTTTTATCCAAAATAAGGATGCCACTAACATTGGTTCATGATTTCACATTATTATCCTCAAAGTCCATTTTAATTTCAATAACGTAATATTTAACCGTTAAATTCCATTTTATTATGCAATAAATGCAATTGTTGAATTTGATACTCTAATTAAATTTTATAAATCCTGCTTTCTATACTTTAAACCAACCAATGGTCCTATTATAAAAAGAATTAGCATAAATTTCGTCTTATAAAGTTAACCCTCTTCAATCACAAACCAAATCTATGCTACTGCACAATCTAAATCAATTAATTGTAATTGAGTCTACATTAAATGTTATAAATTATTAATTGGAACCTTAATAAATTCATTTATTGATTTAAAAATCTTTCTATTCAGTAAATAGACATTTTATGGGTATAAATAACATTTGATTTATAATACATTTCATTAGTGCATGCTTCATTTCTTATAAATTCCCCTTTATTAACTAGAACACATTAACCAAACAAAATAATTAATTTAGATTTATTTCAATCGATTGTCATTCTTAACTTAATATACTCAAAATGGTTAACCTATATAATTGTTACCCTTTTACATTCAAATTCACTTACAACCATCATTAACAACAATGTTGCCATAGATTTAGATTTAATTAAATAAATTAGATGAATGGGTAAAGTTTTGTAATTATCACTAATGCCAAATATATATGCATTAATTACTACTTATTATTTTGAATTCATTTATAAATTTACTAGTTGCCTTTGTCTTCTTATATCCTATTTACTACCAAACTTTCTATTTAGTTATAGTTTATCAATATATATATACCTAGGCAAATCAAGTTCTTGTCTTTTCTGTTATTTCAATTAAATCGAGTATGCACAAATAAATTGTTTATTAACTTATTCTTACAAAATTATTTACATGCATTCAGTTACACCTAATTTAATGCATTGATTTTCATTTATAAATTAAAGGTTTTTCCTTATAAGCTTTTATTACTAACCATACTCCAACCTCTACAGGACATTGATTTAATTCAATGTACTATCTAATATTATTAATCCATTAAATAAATTCACAACTTACCCTTTGTTTTCCTATATTCTCTTCTTAGCCTAGTATAACCATTTACATCATTTCAATTTATTCGTTATTTTATATCAACTATTAATACTTAGCTTAAATTTCTATGGTTTCACTTCTTTTTCAACATATGCTTCATTATAAATTATAAATCTTTACTTCTTTCTAATTAAATTATCTAATCCTATTAAAATGACAAAATTTAACGGACGAAAATTTATGGGTCGTTACATACATCATTTAATAGAAATGGTAAGTGTGGTTATCATTGTAATTGCATTGGGTAAACAAATTTCACTTCTAAAATATGTTAAATGATGGTAGCATCATGGGTTAATTACCTGAGTCAAAATCATTTTTAATACTACTAATGAAATTAACATTTCTACTGTATAATGCAATCACGTTTACTCCGTAAGAAATGATAGATTATACTAGCATTAAAATTTACTAATACATTATTTAGTTGAAATGCTAACTTCAATTATCTTTGTATACTTATTTCACTTCTAAAAAATGCAATTATTGTAGGATCGTAGTTTAGTTATTATATGAATCAAAATACTTTGTAATGGTGCTAAAGACATTAGTAATATTAATGTACGGTGCAATTGAGTTTAATCAATAAAGCTGTAGTCTTCAATATCTATTTGTTTCTTCTTTTCTCTCCTCCACTACTTCTTTTCTATTTTTATTTTGTTTTATTTCAATAATTTCAACATGGTATCCGATTAGGTTTTAATCCTACTAGAAATTATGTGATTTGATTTATAAAAGCATCCCCTTACTCGTATATTTAGAAACTATATCTTCATCACGCATGCCTCAACTTGATACAAAACTTCAAATCCAAGCTACTCAACTTCCATAAAAATGTTGATGAACATCCTTACAAACAATTTATGATTATTGTTCTCGTTCCAGTTTCTAGGTCTTCTCTGATAGGTGTCGATCTTAACAATGGAAGTAATGAATCCCAATTGGAATTCCACCTCCAATCCCATGGGAATCTCATTACTTCTATTTTCTCTATTCTCGGATTCTGACTTCAGACTTTTGATTGGAATTACTATTATAATCCCATTTTTAATTCCACTTCCAATCCCATAGGAATTTTCTTATTTCCATTTTCTCTTCCTGAATTTCAATTATGGAATTTTGAATCCATTATTGTCGTCCTTTTAGATAGTTGTCTATGTAGGATCGATTTCACCCTAGAGGGGGGATGAATAAGGTGATACTATAAATTTTAAAATTTACCGCGGAAGTGTAAAATAATTACAATACAGATATAGCAAAATAATAAAGACAGAATTAGAACAACATAGATTTTCACAACTTCGGCAAAACCCCGCCTACGTGTTGGCCCTAAGGTTTCTACTAGAATTAAGTAGTCAGACGCTTACACATGTAAATTCGTGACACCCGCTATCTACTAACCTAACTCTGCGCTCAAAACCCTGTCACAACTCAGCAACTGAGTTATGAATTCTCGAACTACACCACTGTAGTTTGTCTCCTAGTCACACGACTAGAAATTACAAATGTTTAAAAGTAAATTACACACAAAAAACTTAAAACAATAAAAACCCTAATTTAAAAATCTAAAGCCCAAGAATTATGTCGGCTTCTCCTTTTTAATTATCTACGTGTATTCTTTTTCATATCTACATCATTTTCTTTTACTCGTGAAATGGCTGCCTCGTTCCTCTTCGATAAATTAGGGTTCCTATGAAATTGGAATCTCCACCTGTATTTGATCAATCGCAATGGTTATCTCCTCTGTTTGGATTGGACAATTAATCCTCTAGCTGTGATATGATTTCGGTCGATCCAATTTGATCGAGTTCGAACTGAATTTGGTATGTGTTTTATGCTCTTTACTTTTCTGTTTAATTAACTTGTACTCGATGATTTTAATGCCGATGATGTAGATTGTTTAAATAAGGTTCGATTTCCTTTATTTTCCTTCGAAAATATTTTTGAAATCGTTTGATAATTTTAGCTCGGTCATTTGATTATGCTTGAATGCTTGAGATTTCTCTAACTTTTTCAATTCATATATTTTGCGTTGCTTGGTCATCATGGCTTCATGAGTTTGCTTTAGATTTCATTCCATTTTTATGCTCTTGACTTTAGCAACTTGAAATGATTTCTATTGTGACTTTGACAGTATGATTCGTTCAATTCGAACCTGTTATTATTTTTGTCACCATGGCTTTGGAATTGCTGGCATTGAAACTTGACTTTGGTTTTAAAAAAATGCTACCCTGTTCAATTGGATTTGACTTTGGCACTTGACCTGTTCAAATTTGAAATTCCTGATTTGCTTTGATTTTGTTCATCTATATTAGTCTCTAATTTATCCTGAAGTTACATGTGAGAATTTGACTTGATTTGAAACTTGTAAAACCTGCTTGACTTGTTCACTGTATTGCGGTTTGGTTTCAATATTTAGTTCCAACGCACTGATGTCTTCATTTGTACATATACATGTATGTATGTGTGCATGTGAAGTCTCGGCTATGTTATGCTACCGAACTTTGTATTTACAGTCTGATTTTGTATTCATACGCCTGCATTTACTTTGAACTGAGCATGTCGAATTACATTTTGGTTTCACTTGAATCTTGTTTGTTTCCTCACTTGCATACTGTTGTGTTGTATGCGGTGTTGTTCTCGAGTCATGTATCATGTGAATGTCTGGTGGTCACAGCATATATACATGTTGTCTAGATTCGTGTATTTGATTCATATGCATGGTATTCATATTGTAGTCAGGTTGTACTTGCTATTGGTCTTCACTTCAGTTGATTGCATTAGATTGTTCACTGTCTGGTTTTATGAAAAAAAATGTTGGAATCTTCAATTTTTTGCATTTGAAACTGTACTGCCCCGGTCTTGTTCCTTGAGTTTATGTATTCTGGTTCCCGTATACTTTGTGGATCACCGTTCACTGTTTCACTTCTTATATCATCCATGCTTATAATTTTTGTGCCTGCAGCCTTCTTATTTAGTTACCGCTGTTACTAGAAGTGGTCTTGGTTGGGAATATTTCATGACTTTATTGTGTACATATGAGCACGTTAAACTGTTGTTGATTTAGGACTTCATATATACATTATTTTATTTCAGTCTACATGTGTCTGCACTTCGGTTATTGTTGGCTTCTTGTGTACACTTTCATATGGATTTGTTTTTCGTGTTGCACCTGAGTTGAATCTAGCTTTTAATTAGGTTTGACCTTGTGCTTACCTATCCCTGTAGTTTATCAAATCTTTATCGGCGTGCACGGCCTTGTGGCATGTACAGTAATACAGTGTGCATGTCATGAGTTGTTCATGTATGATGAATTCAAAGTAAATGATGACGAACAACCCAAATAACTGAGGCGAATAATATTTTCAAAACACACATATTACTTTATACTGCACAAATATTTCCATTTCAATTTTACTGCGTTAGTGTGTATTTTGCAGATAACTCGGATGCTGGATTCAATCTGGAATAGAGTTGAAGATTAAATACGAGTGAATGAGTGATATGTGGTGAGGTGCTAATGTAAATGATAAATTGTGATGTAACCAAAATTGTATTGTTAATGAAATTGTGAGTGTGCGCGTATACTAAGACTAAAAATTTGTACTATTAAAAATTGTAATAAAATAATTATTTGAATAAAATATCCATTTGAATTTGAATTCTGCGTTATTTATTTTATTCAGCAAATATTTATTTAATTGTTTGAAATTAAAATAGTACAATAACAAACACTTTTAAATGAATATATATATATATATATATATATATATATATATATATATATATGTTTATTATCATCAAACAAAAATCATATACTAGCATATTCAACAATCTCCCCCTTTTGATGATAACAAACATATATTTAAGGTTTTGAATTTATTAAATGTATTTGGTTATTGATCAACTCTATTTTCTCCCCCTATTTGAATGCTCCCTCTTTACAACAAAGCTCCCCCTTCATATATGCATGAAAATAAAAAATATGTAAATGAATAAATGAACTTAGATATATACAAAAAATACTAAACAAAATATTTGACCTTTATTTTCCAAAATCTTAACTATTCTCTCCCTCATTAGTTAGCAGCAAAAGAGTACAGTGTTAGAAAAATAGAGATAAAGTGATAGACCATTAATACAACATTAAAACTCAATCGAGTATAAATATTAAATTTCAATAAAAAATCAAACAATAATCATAAGTACTCTTTTAGGTGCATATTCCACTTTAGAATGATAGGGATGATGTCGGTATATGAAACCATATAGTTGTGTCTATTTGTGGTATATTTATAGCACAAATTTAAATATCTACTAACCATGCATAACCATTAGTACTTTTAAATGAGATTAGAAGTATTTTTAATTTATATAAAAAAATGAATTTCGAGCGTCTTCTGACACGCATAACAATAGGGTCTTTTAAATGAGATTAGAATCAACTTGACTATTTAATAATTAATTTTGATATGTGTTCCATACATGCGTAACCATGAGGACTTTCAAATGAGCATGAAAGCAAATAATCAAAAATTCCAAGTAATTCATACATGCATAACCGTGAGGACTTTAAATGAGAGTGAATATTTTGGATGTTTTATTGCTAAAAATATTATAAATTGAAAAACGAATAATTTCCCGTTTAAAATACCACATATTGATATACTATATTGGATTTTGATGAGTGATGGTCGATAGAAATAGAGATGGTCATGGAATTTTTACCCATCAAAAGTTATTATAAATCTTGTTTAAATTTCTAAAGAAATCTACTAAATATACTGTCTCAATTTATAATACATGATTAATATCAACACTCATCACTTTTTCAATCACTATTTATCTTTTCGATAATAAGTAGGGAGTCATATGAGTTAATGCAGTCATTTAAAATCAAATCCAAAAAATAATTATAAAATTAAATTTTCTAAAATGACTAATCTGAAACAAGGTCAACAAAAAGTGTTTTCTGGATGTGGTTTTACAAGAAATATGTATGCTAATTGAAAATCAATTGAAATTGAAAATATGCAGATATTTTTTTTCAAAATGTGATGCACCTAATGAATGTCTCTTCATAAAACTCGTTCCATTAGTAATTTTTCTATCAAATAGATTACCAGTGTAATCTGCATCCGAATTTCCTTTTGACTCAAGATTTCAATAGTTGGATGTTGTAGACCAGACCGTGAAGTTGCAACAATTATCTAAAAATCATTTTTAACAGCTTTTAAATGAAATTCTTTTGAATTTGAATTGAAACTATGCACATAAGTAAACAGTAAACATAAAGTCAGATAAGATAAACAAATATATCCACTTGTATCATGAGTAATCAACAATCAATAAAACACCATCATTAGTCCAAGCACATCTATATGAATTTATTCAAAGTCTCTAGAAATACTTATAGCATCCTTGGCATAAAAATATAATTGGGCAACAATTTTGAATAAGTCAGAATCAAAATCAACACTTATCACCTTATCACATAACTGGTTGAGTAATCAGATTATGGTGTAGATTATTACGTTTAATATATCGTTCAAGTTAGATGTACCGTTACCTATTTTACCTTTACGATAATTTTTCGTTGTTACCCATTGTGATTTTGCCACCTTTGTACAAGGCTAAGGAGCTTTGATTTGTAGCCCGTCGTGTGCCTGGAACAGCCAGAATCCAAGTTATTCCTTAGCCTGCCACCACACCTATACAGGGAAAGATTTTTGTGACCTGTTTTTTTTTGTACATCCATGGTTGTTAGTGAAAAATAATTTTGAAAAATAAGTTTGAGTAGACCCAAAACTATTTATATTTGTTCCTTTCGGCACCCAAATTTGTTTGACTTTAAGGGATTTTATATTCGTGCCTTTGGAACCCAAATTGAAATGGTTTTCACGTATTTGGGTCTATATCAGCAAATGTTGTGATTACGACAAGTTTTTCCACAAATTGTACATTTAGAATTTACTTGATTAATTTCGCTACCAACACGTTTAGATTGAATATACCCAAGTCCTTGTCTATCAATATTGACTATTTCCTATTAACATATTTAGTGATTTTCTCCTCTGGATAATTTTCCTAAAGTCGTTGACAGTTATTGGACTTGTATTTTGAGAGGTTCGTTTTCATTTAATAATTGTGTGCACTTTTTAATAGAGTTTTCTCTCCTAGTGTTTTCACTTTCTTTTAAAATTAGAATTTCATTTTCAAGCGATTTAATTTTAATTTCTAATTTTTTAATTTCTTCTTCGAATGTTGGACACTTTTCACACTTAGGGAACTTGGTTTGATAGTTTTTAACTAATTGATCAAGCTATTTATTTAAATCTATCAAATTATCTCTTTTTGATTCAATTTTAGCGTATTTCTTCCTAAGTCGTTCAAAACAGCCATTTACTTCGTGCAAATATATAAGTAATTCTGAGTGAGTGAGTTTTGATACCTCGTTTTGCTCGTCGTCATCGCTATCAGTATATCATCTTGAAGGCACATATCTGCATTTTCACTCTCACTGCTAGTGCTTTTATCATCATCATTTTTATTCCATGTAGCTGCAAAACTTCTCTTTTTCGATTTCTTTTCTTGGCCTAGTCGATTTAAGGGACAATTGGGCTGGGCCAGGTTTATTACACTTATGACAGATGATCTCCGGCACTTCTAGGTTGTCTAGAACTTTAACTATTTTTCTTTTTTATTATTGATTTAGAGTTGGATTTTCATATCTGCAATTCCACCTTTTGAATTACATTATTATCAGTGCCAATTCAGCTGCACCATCCTCATCATCATCATCTTCATTTTCTGTTCCTTTAAGAGCCATTGATATCTTTCGTGTATCACCTCCTTCGCGTTCTTCTTTGAATTTCATTTCTAGCTCATAAGTGGTGAGATTTCTATGAATTCTTCAACTTTTATTTGTTTAAAATCCTTCGATTCTCGAATAGTAGTGACTTTGGCTTCAAAATTCCGTGGAAGGTCTCTGAGGATATTTTGTAACATCATGTCTTTTGGATAGTTTAAATCAATGATAAACCACACTTGTCTAACACAAACCATACAGAAGGACAAATTGTTATTGAGGTGAATAAGAAAAAGCAGAAAAAGAAACAAATAAACAGAATCTTGCAGCGAAATGAAAAAATATAATAATCAAATAAAAGTTCATGAAGTCATTTACAAAATATTTGATTGTACTAGTACAATAAAAAAATCAGAGTTACACATATCAACGATAAATAAATGATGCAACGGAACAGTATGAATGCAGTGGAATACATATAATAAATAATAGATATAGTAAATAATAGCAGCACAAATCTTCGTCTTCGTCCTCTAGAAATAAGGTCTTCAAATCCTGAAATGCTCAGGCTGACCCGAGCGAATTGAAAAGACAAAACACTCGAGTCAGAACTAAAAGATCTTATGTAAGTTAAATCAACGGTAAATATGTGTGTGACGGCATTAGAGATGTTTAAATTTTGACATCTCTTGTCCAGTTTCTAACATGAATGCAGTAACTTAAAAGATGTTCGAGATTCACCTCACCTAAGGATCTGTTAAACTATCTACTATGTAGTAATATATGCTATTATAATAGTGTCTACAGTAAAATAAAGTGTTAAAATGGCGTCAAGGCGTTACACATATCCCTCTTAACACATTTTATTTATTTCAATAGTCTATACGATACCGTAATTCCGCCCGTACTGGACGCCGTCAGAGGGCACTCCATAGGTATGGTACAAAACAAACACATAGAAGGCACGCTAGGGTAGGTGACACGGTACAACTAGGCAATGCTAAGGTAGATATACCAATTACACTTTTGGATTGGTGGTAACGCATAGCGGCTACTACCTCCCACCTCAGAACACACTCCCGAGAAAAATCGTGGGTGGCCACCAAATAAATCAAAAGTCAGAATATAGTATCGATGGAGTGTGCTCGATCGAAGGAATGACCTAACTTAGCTCGTCGATTGCTCAGGTTTTAGCCACCTTAAGCCGACTCACAGGTCCATGTATACCTTGTATAGGATCGTCGCCACCATCCTACTTCATTCTGAAATCTCCATCGCGTACACAATTGTCAAAGTGGTTTTCGGTATTGACGGAGAGTATGACAACATCCGATCCGGGTCTCTTTGACAACCAACCGCTTATTACACACCGGATGGTTCTTTTACATTTCCAAAATCATTTCACAATTGATATTAAAATACCGTATTCAATTCAAACCATATCACTTTCGAAATCAATACTTACTTTCGAAATCATATTTGCCTTTGAAATCATAGTATGATGATTATATTTCCTTTCAAGTTCACAATTCATACCAAAATATCATACTCTTAAAACTACGTCACTTTCCAAATCATATCGTTTCCAAAATCATAATTTCTTCCAAAAATCATATTTCCAAAACAGGTTAAGTCCTTACCTCAAATTCATCATTTCAACATATTAAAACATTTAAATTCCAACTTAGGTTGTAACATCATTTAACCTTATTCTCTTTTAAAACCAATTGAATTAAATTTAAACACTTCCACTTACTGAATCTGGAAATTTAGGAATAGCTTAAATAATTATAAATTATTAAAATACTCCAAAATAGTTTAATTATAGGTAAAAATACTTTTAAATTTATTTAAGTTAGTTAAATAGATTTAAATCGGATTAAATATAATTAAATAAAAACATAGCTTTAAAATAGATTAATTATATCTAAAATAAATTAAAATGGTTTAATTAGTTTAAAATAAATTAAATTGATTCAAAATAGATTAAAATAATTTATATAGTTAATATTGGTTAAATAGTTTAATAAATTTGTAAATCTTAATAATTAGAAAACTTAAAATAATATATTTTTAAAACAGTTTACTTAATCGATATATAATTTGTTTAGATTAGAGGAGTTTGATTTTTTGGATTTGAATTTGATTTGAAATTGCAATGGGGATTAGTATTTGTCTACAGGAGGAGCAAATGGAATTGTACATACAGAAATGAGGAATAAGAAATGACATAGGGTTTATAACAATATATATATAGGCAGAACAAAATAGAAATGAATGGATTCAATTGGTTGAACGATAAATGACCCGAAAAGCCCGTTTTGACTCCGGAATGAAAATGGGTCAACCCATATATCAAAATAGATGTTTTCAAATATTTTAAACTCAATGGAATAGGTTTCAAGTCCTAATTCAATCGTATGAAGAAATTACGTAAAAATCGGCTTATTTCAAATTGATTTCAATTGATTTCTAGGCGTTTCAAGGCCGAACGATCAAATGACAAGTCCGATCGCTACGAAACTTGAAATCCTATAATAATTCACCGTTACGCATCCGATGAAACTAGTTGCGTCGAAATCCAAGTCGCTGTCCAAAATGGCTATTTTCACATTATTAAATTAAATTAATATTAAATCAATTAATCACTTTTCCAATTCAAATTTAATTATTTACCATTTCTATCATTTTAGGTTACCTAGAAATTTTTAATCCTTACAACAAGTTTCTATGTTAATTTATTATTGAATATTCCACCAATTTCAATGTTTAATTTCAATTTCAATTAATCCAGAATTATGAATTAAATTTCCAATAATCCCATTTAATTGAACTTTCATCCCATTATTCAATCCATTGTTGTCAAATGGATGAAATTAACATTGGTTCATGATCTATTGCACTTAAATTTAATTTCAACCAATTATTTTAATTACTTACATAATATTGAATTTATTCAATTGCCATTAGTTATATTATTTCATTAGTTAGTTCAATATTAACATTTGCTTCTTATATTAAATTCATAACCAAGCATAACATTTTCATCGTTTCAATTATTTGAAATTTCATTCAAACTATTAATAGTCAACTTGGATTAACATTATTACCTTTAATTCTAATTATTGTTTCATACATAAACCATCAATCTTTTTATTTCTTCCAATATTACATCATAAAATTCTACTAAATTAATAGTTTTAAATTATCGAAATCTACGGGCCGTTACACTCTCCCTCACTCAAAACTTTTCATCCCCGAAAAGGAAAAGAAGGGGAAAGAAAGAATTTAGAAATCAATATGTCCTATTAAAAATATTATATTTATAAACAATTAATTTACATAACTAAATAATTTAAATAAAATATATCAATTTATAATCACTAAATCCTTTTATACTCAAAGTAATAAAGTTTGGAAAACATTTCTCAAAATTTTCTAAGTCCAAAATTTACGAAAAATTTCGACGGTGTCTCCTTTGTACGGAGAGGCTTGAGAAAAATTATAATATAAATAAAAAAATATATATCATAACTTTTCAAAATAATATATCCCAACGGTGGGCAAAAACCATATAATATCGCTATAAAACTATAATCCGAGAGCGTACCTATTTGTCGGGCAATTGACGCTTATTTTTTTATGAAACCAAAAGCAGTAGCAATTGCTTCCATAAACTTGTATTTCACTTATATAATCCAAAAAGAGTTAATAATTATATAAAATGAAATATTTAAATTGTTTCAACCACTAACAAACAAATCAATATAAAACAACCATCACTTGCAATCACAACATATAACCATCATATGAAGTCAACAAAAATCAACCATCCATCCATAGCAAACAAAACAAAGAGTTGTTCGTTCCAAAAACTTTTAATTGTATAGAATGAAAAATAAACTACTAAGTATATACCGCTTACTCAAAGTCTTAGGTAAAACTCGCTAGATCATTCATACATTCTAAGCAATCAGAAGTATCTTCCACCAAACAATTCCATATGCCAAAACAAACAACCAACGCCAAGCACTATTTAAGTTTAGTCTTATTAATTTCTTTCCATATTATTTACCTTACTTTAGTTTCTTTCATACAATGACTATTTCATTCATTTGTTTCATTACATATGTTACTTATGTATAATTACTTAATCATATGTAAATAAATTCTTAAAGTACTATATATGTTTCTTTGCAAATAAACTAACATTTATTCATTCAGTACTTATTTCTATTTATTTATAGTCATTACTTACAAATTCATTTTTCATTTATCCGTATAATGCCAATTTTATTTTTTTCATTTAATTCATTTCGTACATAAGTTAATTCCATTTCTCAGTGATCATTTCATTAGTTTACATTATTCCTTACAAAATTCAATTTTCATTCATTCATTACTTAATTTCACTTATTGATATTCATTTATTTCTAGTATTAATGCTCAATTCAATTACTTAGCATATCAATACATTAACTTAAGTCTATAATCATATATTTATTGTATTCATCCTTTCTACTTATTTTATTTATAAATAGCTTCAACCATTTACTTAAGTTTATAATTGCTTCTTACAATACCTACTTTCTATCACATTTTTTTATAGTAACATTTCAATTATTACTTAAGTTTATATCAACTATAACATCAATTTCTTATTTATAAAAGTAATTCATTGAACACCTTCATTATTTAAGTTTTCTTGTATAGTATTCCATTACATTTTCCTATTAAACATTTCAACTTTTTAAATCTTTTGGTAAGTTATATATATGTTTTTTTAAGAATGAAATTGAAAGTTATACAAGTTTATATCATTTCATTTTAGTAAATAAATGTTCGATGATCGTATTTTTCAGATTTTTAAATTCTTTTGATTCACAAGTTATGTGATAACCCAGATTTTTCAACATCTGATTGTTGGATAATTATATGGTTTATAGATTGAACAGATAAGAATTCTGATAATAAAAGATTTCTGACTATAAATAATAGAAACTGAATTTTAAATATCTGGATAAATATTTATTTGATAATCTAGTAATATAATTATTATCATTGGCAAATTATTTCTTTTGAATAAATAATATGTTGTTAAATATATATAGGCTGATTTTAAATTTGATTTTAAATTGAATTTGAATTTGAATTTGAAATTCATACGATAAATATCTTAAAATATTTTGAATTTAAAAATATATTATATATGATTTAATTTCTTTTATATAATTGGTTTTATATTATTTTATTTAAAAGATTTATTTATTTGAATTTAAATAATGTGTTTACTTAATAGGAAATATATATATATATATGTGTGTGTGTGTGTGTGTGTGTTTTTAAAAATCATTTAAAAACATATTAGTACATAAATTACAAATGTATAATTGGAATTTTTATCATTTTCTTTTAAATTATATATTGATTAATAAAGAGATGGTTTAAATATTTATACACTTAAGATATTTTTATTAATATAAAACTAAATTAAAATGTAATATTAATATAATATAAATATATATTAAAACCTCTTAATAAAATGAAATTACAATTGTTAAAAAAATATGGATACATAATTAGAAATGTAAGTAAAAGAATAATGTTTAAGGACAAGTGTAATTAGTTCACTCTAAAAATTAACAAGTGTCCTATTTTTTTTAAAAATAAATAAATAGAATAAGTTATATTAACATCTTCATCCCTTCCTTCATTTTTCTTCTCTGGTCTATTTTTTTCAAAACAAGAGAAAAAAAACACTTATACAAACCACAAGAATAATCAAAACTTGAAGCTAGTCGATCATCATCAAAAATCAAGTATCAGGTCATCTCTGCACAAACAAGATTTCAGGCATTTGCAAGTTCCAGTTCAAAAGCAATTCCTCTGTTCAAAACTGAATCTAAGGTGAGTAAACAAAAGCTTTTAAACTAGGAATCTTGAATTGCCTAATGTATGATATAACCTATGAGATAATATTGGTTTGCATGGATGTTTTCAGCTAAATAAAATTTTAATTAATATGTATGTATTGCGAGTATGTGTGTATGTATAGGAATCCTAGTCTCTGTTGATTTACAAGTCTTTGAATTTCTATTAAATTTCATATTTACTCATACAAGCAAATGTAGGCTTGGATCTTTGAATGAAAAATGATTATAACAACCTAAATTTATTTTTAAAAATATTTTCAAGCAGGAATATATAGTAAATATTTTGGAAAATAAAGAATGATAGTAAAAATCATATTTAAGTCAAAGATCAATGTTAACGAATACATGTTTGGATTACATAGATTGATTCGTATGAATTTTGATATTATAATCTGGATATTTAGATATGTCTATATTGGGAAATTTTGAGATGATCGGTTTTAGGGTTTTGGTCGACTGTCGTCAATAGGTGATGAGGGGTGCGATGGGATTAGTGTTGGAGGTAGAGTGGCAATCGATGGTCAAAGGAAAAATGGTGAGGTGATTTATCCTTAGCCACGGTGGTCAAATAGGAGCGATCTAGGGTTTAGTGACCGGTTATTATCGAGGTTGATATCGAGCTTCGTTTGACATCTATGCTGCATCAGAGTGGATCGCGAAGGCCGAGGTCTTGCGTGGATGGATGAGGAAGCTCTTTTCAGAGTTGCAGGGTTGTTGGTGGTCAGTGGCGGCGTATCGAGGTGAAATTTGATGATCGAGTTGGTTCCAGTTTTATGCTGGATTGATCGATTTTGATTTTGGGTAAGATATGGTGATCTGGTGGTCGTAATCGTGTAAGGAGGTCTAGATTGACTCGCTGGTGGAGATGTCGATGGTCAGAAGTGGCCTAGCTAATTATACACATGCACGCGTGGGTTATGTGTCTGAGCTGGTATGTGATAGTGAGGAAGATGAAGTTTTCTCGGTGTGTTCTCGAAGCCGAGTGATGAGTTTCTCGAAGCCGAGTGATAACTTGAGTAACACAGGGATTGACTCGAGAGTTTTGTATTTTGGCACGGGTATTTCCATAGGGAACGGGTTTGCTTTGATTTTTGTTTTTAAAAAGGTCAAAAACAAAAGAAATTTGTAACCAATTTCAAAGCAAATAGAATGAACAAGTTTTTAAAACCATTATCAAACAAATTTCATAATATAAGAATATTAAAACTTTAAATAAAAAGGTGTTTTTGAAAGAGGCTATGCGGTAGGATCGTATAATATGGAATAGTGGATGGTATAGGTAAATAACAATAAGCAATAAGTAAAGTAGACACCAGGATTTTATACTGGTTCGGAATCTAGTCCTACATCCAGTCCCTGAGCTTCACTTAGGAATTCTACTAATTAAAACCCTCTCTTAACCCGGAGGAATAGGTTTACAACTTACCCGAACAACCGAATGGGATTTCTTGCCTCAACAACCGAAGAGGACTTCAACTCAATTACTAAAAACAATTATTCAACTTGTTGTGTTCTTGTCAACACTAATGAGTCCAATGTAGTACAATATTCCTATAATCTAGTCCTCGAGAGTATGCAATGTGTTTGTGATGATTTAGGAAATGTGAATTGCTATGAATCAAAAGAATGTTATAAACAAAGCAGAGATTCAAGCAATAGATTTGTGATTGCTTTGAAAACTTTTAGGGAATATAAAATATGTTCAAGAAAGTAGTGAGATTAAAGCATAAAAATTGGTAAATTGAAGATGTTAGAACCATGTATATATAGGTGTAGAAGAGATGCATTTGTTGGCTAGAGATGCAGACAAGAGATGCTTCCATTTTCATTGGAGAATGGTTGCAACTCTTGGAAGGAAGAAGGTGTCCATTCAG
Source organism: Allium cepa (assembly GCA_030765085.1). NCBI lineage: Eukaryota > Viridiplantae > Streptophyta > Magnoliopsida > Asparagales > Amaryllidaceae > Allium > Allium cepa. The sequence goes on from CM060935.1 coordinate 29,751,957, forward strand.
AGAAAATTCACAGGTTTAAATTCAGTCGACTGAGCAGGGATTTCAGTCGATTGGAAATGTAAAGAAAAAAATTTCAGGAATAGATTCATTCGACTGAGCAAGTTGTTTCAGTCGACTGGAACTGTGCATGTTTGTATATGTGTAACAGGTTCATTCGACTGGGCTTACCTGTTCAGTCGACTGAACTATTGGTTTTGTACAGTGAATGTTTATCTATAAAATGAAATTTATAGAACGTGTTCTAGTGTTTGTGCAAGCCTCTTGAGGATAGATTTTAATAATAAATCTAAACTAAGACCTATATTTAAATTATACTCATGCTATCCTCAGTCTTCATCGTTCTTACTTTTGCTTTGCACATATCTCTTCCTTTTTGTTGAAGCACATTGTCATTGATCAAAATATAGCGTATCAACATTCTCCCACTTTTTGATTGACGACAATACTGAAACGTGTAGAGATGTAATTATCTCCTCCCCTTGAATATATGCACTGTCTTTCCTACAAAACAAGGTTAGTAACATAGATTTCTCCCCCTTTGTCATCGACAAAAAGGAAGTAATAATTGCAGAAGTATATTATCAAAACAATCACTGATATGCATAACTATAGTTTCAAAAACTTAGAATGTAGCATAAATAAATGAAACATAGAAGGCTATTTATACAAGCCTTTTGAAATAAAAAATCAAACCATAAGAGAGTTATTCATCTTTATCCCAATCATATGAGCCTGCTCTCCCTCCCTCCGGCTCGCGAATAACGGGTCCACCGGTGGGTGGTCTAAAAGCTCTTCCACCTTGACCACCGCTATTCCCACTTATGCTGCTACTTGGATTTTCTTTGGATGACTTCCATGTGAAAGTTGGTGCCGGAAGCTTGCCATGGGAGGTTCAAGCTGTAGTGGAACTCGTGCATGAGATGGCATCCCATAGTTTGTTGAAGAACCCTTTAATTCTATCAAGTTTATGATCTACCTTCTTGAGGCGATTATCTAGAATTTGTTGATTTCTTGATAGAATTCCTAATGATTGATTGGTAGTAAAACTTGGTTCAACGATACGAATTTCATCATCTTGATCAAAAGGTTCTTCATGTTGGTCTTGAGGAGGTTGTTGCGGTTCTTGATGTCTAGCTTCCCATTCGGCAAGAGATATGATGCGAGAAGGTCTAGCCGGAAGTTGCATAAGGCTTATAGTCCGATGGTTAATTTGATGAACCATTGTATTTTTGGACTCTGGTAATGGCGTATCAACGTTGAGGAGTAGTCGCATGATATACTCACCAAAATATATTGTTCGCATTTTTCCATTATTGAAAGTAAGAAATTCATCAAGAATTAGTTTGACCCAATTAACTTGAATATTGCCCCAAATAGCATATAGTGCTCTATAATTGTTTCGGTATACAATTTCATATGAGCCCGTTCGAGGAGTGATGGTTCACATAAGAGCTTTGTGGAGAAGCCTTGCTCTTGGTCGTAAGGAAGTTGATTTAATATCCCGGATGTTAATGTTATCATCCAAAAATTGATGATTTATGTTGTCTCGAATATGTGGATTTAGTCTAGGGAAAACCATACCTTTTTGCCGCACACCATACTCCAAACACTATCGTTTGGATTTAATGGAGTTTGGTGTCCAATATTAAGGTTTGTATAGAACAATTTGACCATAATATGATTGATTGCATGGTCATTTCGTTTTATGTCTAAGAGAGATGTTAAACCTGCTTGATCCGTCAAAACTTGTATGTTGTACGTTTGGAGACACTGAAAATCAACGAAGGAGTGTTCAAAGATCCGAGAATACTTCATTTTGTTCCACCTTGTGACCGCCACTCCATCATAAAGCCATTGAACAATTTGACTATCAATTGGCTCTGAGGATGTTGAAGTTGAAGCCCTTGATCTTTTTGGAGCCATTGTTTTGAGAGTTTTGAGAGGGATTTGAAAAAAAATAAAGATTGGGGGCTAGGGTTTTGAAGAATAATGGTGAAGTGGGAGCTTTTGGAATGATAAAAGTAAAGAGTAAAGGTAGAAATTGGTGTTAAAAAGGGAAAAAGTAGCCTGGAAAACGACGTTCAGTCGACTGAATAGCCTGTTCAGTCGACTGAATTGATGGCCGAAAATTTTCTGTGTTAAATTCAGTCGATTGAACAGTGTTTTTAGTCGACTGAACTATTGTCCGAAAGTTTCTGTGGTAAATTTAGTTGAGTGTGCAGAGCAATTAGTCGACTGAGCTATTGAAAATTGTTTTCTGCCTTATGTTCAGTCGACTGAGCAGTAAGGTTCAGTCGACTGAACCTTGTGTTTTTGGTGTTCTAAATTTTTAAAGCAAAAGATTTTGATTGAAAGAAACCATTACAATAGTATAACAACATGATTTGACCAAAAATTAAAAAGAAAAATCATTTCTTTGGAGATGGACTATTTTTCCTTTGCGGTTTATTTCCTTCATTCGCCATATAGTTTTTGTCCCATGAATTTGGACTATATTGAGGAGTTTTTGGCAACATCCAAGAATTCAATGGATCGGCTGGTGTACGGTATGACAAAGATGGATCATACGAACTAACTGGTCGAGGTAAGGGCTCAGTCACATCATTTTTCTTCGAGCTACAAAAACGTAAACCAATTTGCTCAAGAAAGCTTAATCGTCTAGCCGTTACTTTTTGTTCAAAATATAATTCACGTTGAAGGTCAATTTGTTGCTGTTGAAAATGATGAATCTTTCTTTTCGTATCAGGAGAGATAAAAAGTCCATGTTTTTCCTTCTTCGAATCCGGTGTGTAGCCTGTTCGATAGTTTTCTCATTTATAAACCGGCTCATGCTTTGGTGTAGGCGTAGGAACTTGTGGTGATGTAGGTGAGTTATCGACTGAGGAGGTAATGTTGATTGGAGAGTATGAATTGTTGGAAGACATTTTTATATTGGATTTTCAAACATTGTAATTTTTTTGAAAATGACATATGTATAGATGTATATATATAGTATGAAAGTTCCAAAAAGAATGTGGTGTTAAATCATTAAGAATTTATAACCACAAATCAAATTAATGGTTAATATTTTCTTTGAAAATGGATGGTTATGTAATATTAGCTAATGAATGGTTAATATTTTCTTTGAAAATGGTTAATATAGGTTTAGTGTATAAAGTATTAGCTACTTCAAAATATCTTTGAAAGATATTATTCCTAATTCTCGTCGTAATTTTATGAATGAGTTTTCTAGTAATGGTTTAGTAAATATATCGGCAATTTAATTTTCGGTAGAAATATATTCTAAATTTATGATTCCTTTTTCGATATTGTCACGTAGCAAATGGTGACGAATATCAATATGTTTTGCACGAGAATGATTTACCAGATTTTTAGATAAATTTATTGTACTTGTATTATCACAATATATTGTAGAATTTGTTAAATTTATATTAAAATCTTTAAGTGTTTGTTGCATATAGATGACTTGAGTACAAGCTAAAGCGGCTGATATATATTCCGCTTCACACGTGGAAAGCGAAACACAATTTTGTTTCTTACTAAACCAAGATACAAGTGATTTTCCAATGAACTGGCACATACCACTTGTACTTTTTCTATCTGTTCGAGATCCACCAAAATCAGCATCACTAAACGATACTAACTCGAATGGACACTCTTTTGGATAGAAAAGACCAAAATCTTTAGTATAGTTAAGATATCGCATAATTCGTTTTACAGCTCTTAAATGTGATTCTTTAGGATTAGATTGAAAACGTGCACATAAACATACACTCATCATTATGTCTGGTCTACTAGCGGTTAAGTAAAATAAGGAGCCTATCATACTTCTAAACAATTTTTGGTCTACACTTTTGCCATTTTCATCTCGATCGAGATGAGTAGTGGTACTCATAGGAGTAGGTTTAGCAGAAGTGTTTTCCATTCCAAAATGTTTAATTAGATTAGCACAATATTTTTCTTGGTTTATGAAATTCCATTTGTTAATTATTTAATTTGAAGTCCGAGAAAATGGGATAACTCTCCCATACGAGACGTTTCGAACTCTTTAGTCATTATATTTGAAAATTCTTTACATAAGTTTTCATTTGTCGAACCGAATATAATATCATCTACATATATTTGAATTATTAAAATATTTTTAGTAGTATTTTTAATGAAAAGATTTTGATCTACTTTTCCAATTTGAAATCCCGAATCTAGTAGATAGCTCTTAAGTCTCTCATACCAAGCACGAGGTGCTTGTTTAAGACCATATAAGGCTTTCTTTAATTTATATACATGATCCGGATATTTTTCATGAGAGAATAAAGGGGGTTGTTCTACGTATACCATTTCTTTTATAAAACCATTTAAAATGCACTTTTAACATCCATTTGATAAAGTTTAAAATTGTGAAAACATGCGAAGGCTAATAGAATATGTATTGCTTCAAGTCTTGCAACTGGAGCAAAAAGTTTCTCCAAAATCAATACCTTCTTCTTGATTATATCCTTGTGCTACTAAACTAGGTTTATTCCTAGTTATATTACCTTGTTCATCTACTTTATTTTTGTAAACCCATTTTGTTCCTATAACCGATTGATTATTAGGACGGAGAACTAACTCCAAACATCGCTACGTTCAAATTGTTTAATTCTTCTTATATAGCAACATTCCAGTAATCGTCTGTTGATGCTTCTTTCGGATTTTTAGGTTCTATTGTTGAAATGAAAGCAACATGTCCCATTTGATTTTGTTGACTTCTTGTTTTAACTTGAGAATTCATTTCACCTATTATATTTTGTGCTGGGTGATCTCGTAATATTCTTGGTGGAGATCTTAGTTCATTATTACAATTTCAAGGTTTGTATTTTCTATATTTATAAATTCTTCATCATCTTTTATACTCAAATTTTATTAAAATTTTAATCAAAAGATATATGTAAAGTTTCTTCAATTATGTTTGTTCGTTTATTAAGTACTCGATACGCCTTACTTCGTTCTGAGTATCCTACAAAAATTCCTTCGTCGGCTTTTGGATCAAATTTTCCAGGTTGATCTTTTGTATTTAAAATAAAACATTTTGATCCAAATATTTTAAAATAAGATATATTTGGCTTTTTGCTATTAAATAGTTCATATGAAGTATTTTTAGTTATTGGTCTAATTGATATAGGATTTAATACATAACATGCAGTAGGTACGGCTTCTGCCCAAAAATGTTTTGGTAGAAAACTTCCATTTAATAATGTTCTTGCACATTCTTGTAATGTTCTATTATTTCTTTCTACAACTCCATTTTGTTGAGGAGTTCTAGGAAATGAAAATTTATGATTTATTCCTTTCTTTTTACAAAAAGATTCAAAAGCTTCATTTTCGAATTCGCCTCCATGATCGCTTCGTATATTTTTAATCTTCAAATCTTTAGTGTTTTGAATTCTTTTGGCAAATGTTTTAAAATGCTCAAAAGTATCACTTTTATTTTTCATAAAAATAGTCCATGTATATCTTGAGAAATCATTAACTATTACAAATACATATCGATTATGATTAATGGATTGAATCTGTGTTGGTCCGAATAGATCCATATGAAGTAATTCTAGTGGTTGTAAAGTAGAAATATTTTTCTTAGATTTGGAAGAAGACTTTGTTGATTTTCATTTTTGACAATCATCACAAAGATTTTTTATTTTAAAGTTTATCTTAGGTAAACCTCTTACTAATTCATTTTTAGAAAGTTTTCTAATAGTTTTAAAATTAATATGACAAAATCTTTTGTGCCATAACCAAGGACCATTATCTTTGGCTAGTAAACACATATTTGTATTATGATTAATTTTCATATTTAGAACATAAATATTCCTATCTCTATTTCCTTCAAAAACAAGATTTTGGTTTTGATCAAAAATACTCATTTATTTTCCAAAAAAGTTATTTTAAAACCCTTGTCACAAAGTTGACTTATGCTTAGTAGATTATGTTTTAGATTTTCAACTAATGAAACATTTTTTATAAAAGGTAAATTCGATGTACCGTAATTGCTCACATCCCCTTTGCCAATGATATAACCTTTTGAATTGTCTCCGAAGGTAACCGAGCCACCATCAAAGTATGTGATGTTTGTAAGCATATCTTTGTCGCCGGTCATGTGTTTTGAGCAACCACTGTCTAGTATCCATTTCTTCTTTTTGAGTGGGACCTGAAAATAAATATGAAATTATTGGTACCTACTTTTTAATAGGGTCCTAAAAGTTAGAGCTTAGGAAACCAAATCCAATTCGGTTCAATATCTTTTTTATAAATATAGTTTTTATTATTATGAACACTATCCATAAATGTTTTAATATATTTATTCCTAATTAAAATATTGTTAGTTTTTGGAACCCAACTTTTGACTATCTTGGTTTCTACTTTTGTTTTAATAGGTTCTCTTAATAACTTTTGTTGTTTTGAATCAATATCCCTCTTAAGATTTGTATTTTTCTTTTTAGGAATTTTTGACTCCTTTTTATATCCTAATCCATGTTTATTTGAAGAGAATTGAGAATTTTCTAAAATCTTAGATGAATTTTCTCTTCCTTTGTTAAAGTTAGAAATTTAGTGATGTTATCTAATCTAGCTTGAAGACTATTATTTTCTAACTCAACTTGTCTAATCTTAGTTTTTAACTCATGATTTTCATAAATAATTATATCATACTTTGTCTTTTGAGTTTCAATTTCTTGACTTAAAAGTGATAACTGAGTTTCCGAATTTGAATGAGATTCTTGAACTTTTTCAAGTTCTTCTTCTAGAATTTTATTTTCATCTTTTAACATATCCCTTTCAAATTCAGCTTTGTTTTGATTTTCATGAGTTTCCTTGAGTTTCTTTTTAAGAGTTTTTATTGTGCTCAAAAGTTCAGTGTTTACTTCAATTAAATCATCGAAAGTTAAATTACTAACCTTAGATTCTTGAGCCATAAAGCATACATTCGCCTGTTCATTGTCGCTATCATTTTCACTTTCAAATGAAGAAGAATCTGAATTGTCCCATGTTACAGAGAATGCCTTCTTTTTGAATTTCTCTCTCTTGTTTTTATTATTGAGAGCTTTCTGATTCTCCTTCTTTTGCTCTGGACAATCCTTGTGCACGTGACCTTTCTTGTGGCAGTTGAAACATTCTGTATTCGAGGATGTAGGTTTGTTCAAGAAATTTTTATTGAATCCGTTTTTATTTCCTTTTCTATATCTTAATAATTTCTTGAAATTTTTGGCTATAAATGCTAAATCCTCATCTTCAGACTCTGATTCTTCCTTTTTCGCATGAAAAGCTACATTCTTTCTTTCTTGAGCTTGATCTTTCTTAGCTTGCATATTTACTTCATACGACATAAGATTTCCAATTAATTCCTCTGGTTTCATTGTAGATAGATCATTTGCTTCCTCAGTTGCTAGTACTTTTCACTCCCATTCATCAGTGAGTAAATATAGAACTTTAGACACAATGTCAAAGTTGGTGTATCTTTCTCCTTGTCCTATTAAGGCATGATGAATGTCTTGAAATCTCGAGTACATGTCATTGATGGGTTCATTTTGTCACATTCTAAAGTTTTGGAATTGGTTCTTCGGCATGGATATCTTTGTTTGTTTGACCTTGTTTGTGCCTTCATGTATGACTCTAAGTGTTTCCCATATCTGATATGCAGTAGTACATATGCTAACACGGTTGAATTCATTTCTATCTAGGGCGCAAAATAGCATATTCATAGCTTTGGTATTTGCACTAGCTTCATTGTTCAGAGTTTGTGTCCATGCAGGATAATCGGTCGTGTGTATAACGAACTCTGCTTGAGTGGCATTCTAGGCTTCGAAACTTGTTGCTTGCATATAAATCCTCATCCTTGTAGCCCAATAGTTATAGTTTAGTCCATTGAATAGGGGGGTCTTTGGGTAGATTGTCCTTCCGCAAATGTAGAACTATAGGCAGATGTTGTGCTTGTACTTATGTTATTTTCCATATTATCAATATGTCTAATAACGGTGTTATGGTTATAGGACGGCCTTGCTCTGATACCAATTGAAAGAAGCTATGCGGTAGGATCGTATAATATGGAATAGTGGATGGTATAGGTAAATAACAATAAGCAATAAGTAAAGTAGACACCAGGATTTTATACTGGTTCGGACCTCTAGTCCTACGTCCAGTCTCTAAGCTTCACTTAGGAATTCTACTAACTAAAACCCTCTCTTAACCCGGAGGAATAGGTTTACAACTTACCCGAACAACCGAACGGGATTTCTTGCCTCAACTACCAAAGAGGACTTCAACTCAATTACTAAAAACAATTATTTGACTTGTTGTGTTCTTATCAACACTAATGAGTCCAATGTAGTACAATATTCCTATAATCCTATCCTCAAGAGTATGCAATGTGTTTGTGAAGATTTAGGAAATGTGAATTGCTATGAATCAAAAGAATGTTATAAACAAAGCAGAGATTCAAGCAATAGATTTGTGATTGCTTTGAAAACTTTTAGAGAATATAAAATATGTTCAAGAAAGTAGTGAGATTAAAGCATAAAAATTGGTAAATTGAAGATGTTAGAACCATGTATATATAGGTGTAGAAGAGATGCATTTATTGGCTAGAGATGCAGACAAGAGGTGCTTCCATTTCCATTGGAGAATGGTTGCAACTCTTGGGAGGAAGAAGGTGTCCATTCAGAGAAAATTCGCGGGTATAAATTCAGTCGACTGGGCAGGGATTTCAGTCGACTGGAAATGTAAAGAAAAATTTTTAAGGAATAGATTCAGTCGACTGAGCAGGTTGTTTCAGTCGACTGGAACTGTGCATGTTTGTATATGTGTAACAGGTTCAGTCGATTGGACTTACCTGTTCACTCGACTGAACTATTGGTTTTTGCACAGTGAATGTTTATCTAGAAAATTAAATTTATAAAACGTGTTCTAGTTTTTCTGCAAGCCTCTTGAGGATAGATTTTAATAATAAATCTAAACTAAGACCTATATTTGTATTATACTCATGCTATCCTCGGTCTTCATCGTTCTTCCTTTTGCTTTGCACATATCTCTTCCTTTTTGTTGAAGCACATTGTCATTGATCAAAATATTGCGTATCAACAGTTTTGAATGAAGTAACTTCAAACATTTGAATTCAAATAAGTTATTGATAAAACTAAGTAATTAATTTAAGGAGGTGGTTTATCTTAATTATTTAAGATTTTATATATTGAAATATAATTTATTGGGATTTTAACCACTGCTATCCTAAAGTGATTGGATATTTTATAATGAAGAGACCACTACTACTGGATGTATATTGGGATTTTAACCCCAAACGATCAACAAGCAGTCCCCCACTATGAAACTCTAAAATTCATAATATCATCACAAGAAACCTGCACAATCGTCGCATATACATTGCTCCGAAGTGGTTTTCGGATAAACCGATCCCGGTCTCTTCGCACCAACAACGCAAAAGCATTTCTCAACCTCACATAGAAACTAAGTCTCATAGACTTAGCACGTCTCCAACTTTCAACTTGCTATCCTTCGGGCCAAGAAGGAAGCTCAATAGATTGGAGTAATACTCCGCACTATACGAATCAACATCCTCGACACAAATGATAATCAAGCCTACACAGAAGGCTACGTACTAAGTGTACGACTAAATAGTTCCCACATCAAGTCGAGGAACTAAAATTTTGCAAAGTCTGATAGTCGGTTATTTAATTATCAAAACAAACAAACAAATATTTAGCACCATATACAATCACTAGGCCTTTTAATTAATCTTTATTTAATTAAATCACTTGCCAAATATTCACTTTAAATTATCTTTAACAAGATATATTCTCAAAATCATTTCAACATTGGAAAACATTTCCATATACTTATGTAATAATAAGCAATTCACAATTTAATTTAATTTCAACACTTAGAAAATATTACATATACTTAAATCATGATTAAGTATATATTTTATTCTATAAGGAAAACATTCTATTTAAACATCTTTTATTTGGGTCAAAACGGATGTTGCGTAAAACATCGTTACGACAATCCAAAATCACTAGTATAGGGATTCGTAAATAAGATAGATATATCAATCTGAATACAATATAAAAACATTTCCTTTCGGAAATCATCTACTATAACAACAGTGTTATAGTCCATCATTTCCTTACTTCTCGAAAACGTCTATTTCAACAATGAATGTTGAAATATATGGTTTCGATCCTTAACGTGTTTTAAAACATCTTTAAACCATTTAACTTAATTTAAAATATCACTTTCCAAAACATTTATTTAATTCAAAAGGTTATTCACTTTCCAAAGCATATCCATTTTATTAAATATATTATTCACTGTCCGAAATCATGAATATAGTTCATTTAATCCAATTCAATGTTTGTACACATTTTTTAGAGATTGTCCACTATCCAAAATCGTGAATATATCTCCTTTAAATAAACTTCTATATTTAACTTATCAATTTCAATTGATTTCGGATTTATAAAACAATGTTAATAAATCAAATTTATATTTTATAAAAACTTCTATTTATAAACCCAAAAATCTTATTTACTTATAAACCCATTTACAGCTTCATTTTAACATTTAAAACCAATTTAAAATTCCATCCCTTTGATTTACAAAATATCAATTTTATAAATCTCATCTATAAACCATTTATAATAAGTCAAAAATATAATTTATACTATTTCATAAAATAGTTAACTTCACATTCCAAAAATCCTATTCTGGTTTTATTTCACAAAAGTAATAACATAAAAATTTATAACTTTATTTATTTAAAATAAATTCATTTCTTTACCACTCCAAAATTCAACAAAACGCATATTTTCAAAATCACTTGAAAACCCTTAAATTTGGAAATCATAACTTCAGCATTTTCAAATTCCAAAATATAGGCCTAATTCTGCAACATCACTAAATACATCAATCACGGCATCCAAAATATCATATATCATATGATAACATAATATATAAAAATATCTATAAATAAATTAATACTGGTGAGGAATCCAGTTGGATCCCTCCAAATGTAACGCCCCGGGAATTCCGATCCCGAAATTTCTAGATAGTTAGAAAAAGAAGAAAAGAGAAAGAAGAAAAGAAGAACAGAAACAACAACATCTCACATTCGCAGCGGACAAATTATAATATTAAATAATAATAACAGTTATACAAAGGAAAACTGTATCGGTACATTTATTATTATACATCAGAGTTACAACCATTATCAATTACTGGACAGTTTAAAACAACATGTCCTAGTTACACAACTGTAATATATACAGCGGGTACGCTCCATACGCTCCTGCAATCCAGCTCGCCTCCTGAGCTCCAGAACGTCCTTTCCTGAAAATCTGTAATACTCGGTCTGACCCGAGCACTACATCAAAGTAACACCCGGGTCAGGCTGGAAACCAGCGTGAGTAAACCCATCAAGCATGAAATACCAATGCATAAAACATATTCCAACCAGGGGTAACTCGTGCCTTATTACGAGTTCTTAACTTGCCATAATCAACATCTTATCTTACAATCATATCTAAACATTACTACCCAGATTAAATGACCAAGTTTACATCATTTATTTCATTCCAGCCTATTTATTCCAAGATCAAAACCATAAAGAAATTATTGCAGATTTCAAATCGAAGTGGTTTCGGGTACTTTGCTGATACCCGACCCCGGGACTCTTCGAATCTAATATTTCTTAAACAAAGCTGCTTAAGTATAAAAAAAATTTCTATAATATCTAGAATTACATATTTACTTGGAAATTCATTTCAGACAGATAATGTGTATTCAAACACCATACCTCAAAACATCACAATCACACCTCAGGGATAATCAATACCCCAATACATTCAATATCATTTAATTATCTATAATCAAGATTAATTGGTCACTCCATTTCTGCTTAATTAAATTAATCACCTCAATCATCTTTAATCCAGCTTACTAGATCATTAATTTATTATAACTCAACTAATTAATGATCCTTAACTATTCCTTAAGTATATCAAGTAATTAACCTTTAATTAGTCTTATCAGTCAATTAATTATATTGATCCCCAATAAATTACTTTAATTAATTATTCTATAATCAAGATTAATTATCCTTTAATTAATCATACTCGTTTTTTTTTTACTAATCCCTACTTAATTTCCTTAATAAATCAATCCTTTAATTAATTACACCAACTTTTAATTATCACATAGATTGATTAGCCTTGATTAATTACATTCAGTAATTAACTATTCTTTAATTAATTTTTCATAAATTAATTAACTCTTAATCACATATATAATTTAAGTAACCAATAATTCTGTATTGATTCAATATCTATTGTTGCGACTTTTCTATTGATTAGAAAAGCACAAATTTTGATAAATTCTGCAAGCGCACAGGCGTGTAGTATGCAGGTCGAACACAGGGAATTGTATTTTAAAACAATTAAAATCCATAGTAAAATCTTAGGCGTGTTAAACGAATTCGACGGTGAATTTTGAACAGAAAGTAAAAACAATAATATACCCCGAATCGTTTTCGAAACTAATCGAAATTGCAACCAAAATATAGAATTGTAAAAAAAAAATCAGAACAGAAATTGAAATTGCGGAAAAGAAGATAACGGAGCAAACAACTGAAATAATTATTAACTAACTGAAAAGAGTGCAGAAAATAACTAAGAACAAGAATAAATAAATTGCTAAATCTAATCAACAATCCTACGTATTCTGTTCGAAAATAAAAACAGTGCTGAATTTAAATCTAAACTTGAAGAAAAGTGATGAGGTAAGAGAGATTTTCCATTTGCATTCCTCTCTCTATTTAAAGACTTCAGCCTCCATAAATAACCCTATTATTTAGGTCCATGTGCTTGATATTAGGAGAAAAATAAGGCCACCTCACTTTGAATTGGTCTTTGCTTTGTTATTTGATTAACAAGTGGCCTTGCTTTGAGAGATTTTCAGATCAAACTTTGAATGTGTATTTTCAATATTTGCAATTGATTTCTTGCATGAATAGTACACATGTTGGTGACTGAGATGCATTTCTTCATGAACGATATGTACTTTCTCTTCGACGGTATTCGAAATGTTGCACTTTAGAATCTATAATCTGCAAAACCACAAAAAAATACCCGTATAATACCACTTTATTAAAATAAAAATATATGAAACAAACGGTTTAAAATGCAGAAAAATATGTTCATCAAATACCCCCACACTTGAACTTTATTCATCCTCGAATAAAGAAGAAAATAAAAACTAACTAAATCCTTTTTCGTAGGAAACACGATTGCATTGAGCGTATGCAACAAGCCGTTAAACCTCTAGGTGTCCCTAGTAGGACGAGTGGTGTCTCGTGAGGGTTTTCAGCGGATACTACCCACAAAATCCAAATGCATTATGTGATGATTCTAATGTACTACATGAATGCAAAATTCTACACAAATGGAGACTCGATTTACTTCAAAATAGTTGCAACAAAATAATGTATATCAGTTTTAGTCAACTTCTTCAAATTTTTGGTTCCTCACTAATCACAAATTTCAATGTAACTCAAGTTTTCATACATTAGATTCTAGTTTGGCCAGTTGTTTCGGTCGATAACAAGTGCAGCCATGAAATAAATTCTTCACTGTTGATCACAGTTTTTTTCAAAATGGTATTTTTCATTTCCATTTGTGTAACAAGCCAAATCAACAAAGTCAAGAAGTGTTTGGGTTTCAAAGCTTAGTCTCTCTTTACTAGTTTTTTTTTCTTCTCTCTTTTTTTTTTACACCTATCCTTTGGACCAAGGTATACCACCCATGCACTGCCTCGCGGGCTTACGTGAGAGTTGGGATAGAGCTTGGCGGATTGTGCAAACCGACGCTGACTATGTCAGAAAAGGTCGGTAATCCTTAGGTGATTATTTATTTAATTATTTATACACCTAACTCAGAATGTTGAGGCCAGATATACCATCCATGCACTGCCTTGCGGGCTTACGTGAGAAGAGTATAGAGCGTGGCGAGTGCACACACTTTCACAAGTGTGCACACCTATCGACTGTAGGTGTTTCTTATTAGTTTTTTTTTTTTGAGAAGAGCTAAAGAGTGTTATGCAAATCAACTTAGCACCACTTAACTTTAATGATTTGAGATGTCAACGCATGTACTTTAAATCTGCCATTTTTTTTAAACAAAGACTACAGTTTAGAAAAGATTTCATAACCATCACCTATGAATCCCCCTATATACTAACCTCACTATTATCGCTTGTAATTCAACTTTTCATTATATTTTACATTTGAAATTAGTGATTCACAAAAATCTTCATCAATTGACTTCAACTGCTTACTTACTTTGTCTTGACTAATTAAAAATAAATCGAAGTCCAAAAAATATTGGGAAATGAAAAAAAATTGAAAAGAAATTTGAAAACAAATAATGAGATGATTTTTAAAAAAAAATGATGCTACACTATGAAATATGAACAAACAGAATGAGATATGCGTCCCCCCCACACTGGAATGAGACAGTGTCCCAACTGTCAAATAGAATGCAAATGCAAAATAGAAGAAAAAAACTAAAAAAAAATACAACCTGATATGTGCAAGATAGTGAGCGGCTCATGCCGAATAGCTAGGTTCGTGAAGATCCACGAACTCATTGTCCTCGTGCTGTTCAAACTCTAGAAATGGCTTCTAGCGTTGTCCATTGACCTTTGAAATGGAACCGTCCCTAGGATTTTCAATTTCAACTACGCCATAAGGGTATAATGTTTTAACAATATATGGACTTGTCCAACGGGATCCCAATTTTCCCGGAAATAAATGAAGTCTAGAATTATATAAGAGAACTTTATGACCTACTTCGAATTTCTTACGAAGTATGGATTTATCATGATAGAATTTGGTTTTCTCTTTATAAATCTTTGCATTTTCGTACGCTTCATTTCTTAGTTCTTCTAATTTTGACAATTGTAATTTACGATGCGATCCGACTTTTTCTATGTCAAAATTAAGGTATTTGATTGCCCAAAGTGCACGATGCTCGAGCTCAACGGGTAAATGGCATGCTTTTCCAAAGACTAATCGGTATGGTGACATTCCTAGATTGGTTTTATAAGCTGTGCGAAATGCCCAAAGGGCGTCTATCAATTTAGATGACCAATCTTTTCTGTTGGAGTTAACCGTCTTTTCAAGAATTTGTTTAATTTGTCTATTGGAAATCTCGACTTAACCGTTGGTCTGTGGATGATATGGAGTAGATAGTTTATGAGTGATAGAATATTTCTTAAGAAGAGATTCAAAAGCACGATTACAAAAATGAGAACCGTTATCACTTATAATGGCTCGAGGTGTGCCAAAACGGGAAAATATGTTTTCTTTCAAAAATTTGACAACAACTTTATTGTCATTCGTTTTGGTAGGAATGGCCTCAACCCATTTAGACACATAATCTACTGGAAGTACGATGTAGAGATTTCCAAAAGAATTAGGAAAAGGGCCCATGAAATCGATGCCCCAAACATCAAAAAATTCGATGACAAGGATCGGATTTAGGGGCATCATGTCACGTTTGGAAATACGACCTGTTTGTTGACATCTAGCGCATTTGGAGCAAAATTCGTGGGCATCACGAAAAAGAGAAGGCCAATAAAACCCGCACTGTAACACCTTGGCAGCAGTTTTCTTTGCTCCAAAATGTCCTCCACATGCTTGATTATGTGAAAAAGAGAGGATGCTATGGAATTCATGTTCTGGGACACATCTGCGAATGATTTGATCGGTGCAATATTTGAAAAGATAAGGATCGTCCCAGTAAAAGTTTCGAACGTTGGAGAGAAATTTTTGTTTATCTTGTTTTGACCAATGGGAAGGTGTTTCATTTGTGACAAGATAATTTACAATGTCCGCATACCGTGGTGCACTAGAGAGTGAAAGAATTTGTTCATCGGGAAAATGATCGTTGATTTGAGAGTTATCATAGTTTTCATGCACTATACGAGAAAGATGGTCAGCTACGACATTTTCAGAACCCTTTTTATCTCGTATTTCTAGGTCAAACTCTTTAAGAAGGAGAATCCAACGGATTAAGCGGGGTTTGGTATCCTTTTTCGTGAGTAAGTACCGCAAGGCGGCATGATCGGTGTAAACTATGACCTTAGAACCTACGAGATATGATCTAAACTTATCAAGGGTAAAGATAACTGCTAAAAACTCTTTTTCTGTGGTTGAGTAATTCAATTGAGCTTCATTAAGAGTTTTGCTAGCATAATAGATGACTCGAGGAAGTTTATCGATTCGTTTACCTAAGATGGCTCCGATGGCATAATCAGAAGCGTCACACATTAATTCAAAAGGCAAGGTCCAATTTGGAGGTTGGATGATAGGTGCAGTGGTCAAGATCGATTTGAGGGTTTCAAAAGACGTTTCACATTCATTGGAAAATTCAAATTTAACGTCTTTAGCCAGAAGATTCGAAAGAGGTTTTGAAATTTTTGAAAAATCTTTAATGAACCTCCTATAGAATCCTGCATGGCCGAGAAATGAGCGAATGTCCTTTACGGACCGTGGAGGAGGAAGACCCACAATAAGATCAACTTTAGATTTGTCAACTTCTAGGCCATTTTTAGAGACAACATGACCTAAGACTATTCGTCGCTTAACCATAAAATGACATTTTTCCCAATTAAGAACGAGAGATTTCTCCTTACATCGCTTTAAGACACGTTCTAAACGAAGGAGGCATTGATCAAAAGATGACCCATAGATTGAAAAATCGTCCATGAATATTTCTAAGAAATCCTCCACCATATCAGAAAATATACTCATCATACATCTTTGAAAGGTAGCAGGAGCATTACAAAGAACGAAGGGCATGCGACGATAAGCGAAAGTTCCGAAAGGACATGTGAACGTTGTTTTATGTTGGTCCTCTAACGCAATGGGAATTTGATTATAACCAGAGTAACCATCAAGGAAACAATAAAATTCATGACCGGCTAAGCATTCGAGCATTTGATCAATGAAAGGGAGGGGAAAATGATCTTTTCTTGTTGCTGCATTGAGTTTTCGATAGTCGATGCAAACGCGCCATTTTGTTTTGACCTTTGTCGGAACAAGTTCGTTATTCTCATTTGTTGTCACAGTGATTCCAGACTTCTTTGGTACAACTTGTGCCGGACTTACTCAAGTACTGTCAGAGATAGGGTAGATAATGTTATTGTCTAAACACTTGATAATTTCTTCCTTTACCACTTCCCTCATATTAGGGTTTAATCGCCTTTGAGCTTCGCGAGTGGGTTTAGCCTCGTCGACTAAATGTATTCGATGTTCAATAATTGATGGACTAATTCCCTTAATGTCAGTGATTATCCATCCTATTGCCTCTTTATTTTCCCTTAAAATTTTCAAAAGTTGTTCTTCTTGGTCCTTAATGAGATCGGATGCCAAGATTACAGGGAAATTTTCCAAAGAATCTAAGTATGCGTACTTAAGATCGTTTGGAAGAGGTTTGAGGTCTAATTTAGGGTGTGCTTCTTTTGAGGCTTCAGTAGACATCAACTGATTGAATTCTAGTGAATTATGAACAGAGCATAGCATATCATTTAATTCATAAATGTATTCATCTTCGTGGAAGTTGGAATTAAAATGATCTAGGCACATGCTAAGAGACTCCGTAATATCACTAAAATAATTTTCTACAATTGTTTGAATCATGTCAACTTCTTCTGTTTAAAAATCCCTTGGTTGTCTGTTAAGATTGAAGATATTTAGTTCAATGGTTAGGTGCCCAAAGGAAAGTCGGAGTTGACCATTCCTACAGTTTATGATAGCATTTGATGTTGATAAAAATGGACGACCTAATATCAAAGGAATCTGACTATTGGGATTTGAGACAGGTGCAGTCTCTAGGACTATGAAATCGACCGGGAAATAGAATTGCTCGATTTGTAATAAAACATCTTCAACCGTGCCCAATGGTTTTTTGACAGATCGATCAGCTAGTTGAATTGTGATGTTTGTAGGTTTTAATTCCCCTAGTCCAAGTTGACAGTACACGGTATAAGGCAAAAGATTTACACTCGCTCCAAGATCGAGTAAGGCATGACTAATGTGAGTATTACCTATTTTACAGCCGATTGTAGGACAACCGGGGTCCTTATACTTGATTAGGGAGGGATTTGAAAGAACAGAGCTAGTGTTTGCAGTTAGAAATTCATTCTTAGGAACGTTAGTGGCACGTTTTTGAGTACATAGCTCTTTCAGACATTTGGCATATTGAGGAATTTGCTAGATGGTATCAAGAAGAGGAATATTGACTCGAACTTGTTTGAAAATTTCAAGAATTTGGTCAAAATTAGCGGGCTTCTTCTTTTTGTTGAGTCTATGGGGAAATGGAACAATGGGCTTATAGACTCGTTCGGAAGTTTTTTCATTCGAAGAAGAAGGTATGATATTAGAGGGTGAAGATAAGGGCGTAGAAATGTTGGGGTTGCCAACATTAGAAAGCGAAGAGTGGTCGGGACTGCCGACCTTGGATGAAGAATTAGAGTTGTTTGGATTGACAACAGTGGGCGTTGACTGAGTTTCAGGATTTTGAACAAGGGAAGACTTAAGAAGGACGTCGGGGTTGCCGACATGGTTTTCCACCTTCTTTCCAGACCTTAATGTGGTGACAGCATTAACCGGATTTACATTTTCGTCCTCACAAGTATTTACTCCTCGAGAGTTATACTTTGGATTCACTTCGGTTTGACTAGGCAATTTACCTTTCTCATTGATTTTCATGAGATCCTTCATCATTATCAACATTTGTTCATTTTGTTTGGTGATTTGCTCAATTCTTGCATCTTGGTTGGTGATTTGTTCATTTTGTTTAGAGAGTTGTTTTTCCAATATCGAGCAATTTCTTGTGAAGGCTCAGAAGGTTGGGTTGATGGATTGAAATTAGGATGCCTGTATGGTTGATTCGAAGGTTTTGTTTGAGGAGCGGGTTGACAATTTTGAGAATTAGAGGTTGGGGCTCGATAATTCGGATTTGGTATCATTGGATACATATGTGATGGATTAGCCACGTTGTTAGGATTTGACCATGAAAAATTAGGATGATGCTTCCAGTTAGGATTGTATGTGGATGAATAAGGACTATTTTGAGCTATAGCATTGATTTGGTCTTGTGTGTAGTAATGGGGCAGTCCTTCTCCTTCTTGAGGAATTTGGGCATCTATAGGAAGATGTGATGGGTCAATGACATGTACTCCTCTATTTGGAGCACAAATTGGAACACGAATTGTTTCCCATTGCATATCCTTTTCTGAATACTCTTCTAAAAATTCCCAAGCTTCCTCCTCTGTTTTTGCCATGAATTCTCCTCCGCACATTGATTCGAGTTGGGATCTTGTTTGATAGTTAAGCCCTTCATAAACGATTTGGCACAAAACGTGTTTAGGGATTGCATGATGTGGGCAACTATATAACAATTGATTGAACCTTCAAAATATTTTGAAAAAGTTTCTCCTTCATTCTGAGAGAATTGGTTGATTTCAGTTCGAATTTTAGGAGTTTTGTGGAAAGGAAAAAACTTTTTCAAAAATATAGTAACGAAATTGTCCCAACTCTTAATTGAATTTTTAGGAAGAGAATTAAGCCATCTCTTCGCACATTCTAGAAGTGCGAATGGAATAAGTCTTAGCTTGATGGATTCATTAGAAAGTTGTTGCATTTTAGTTGTAGAAGCATATAACTCAAATTCACTAAGAAATTCATATGCATTTTCAGACCCAGTGAATTTTCGTACCCCTTGTATAAAAGAATGTTTTAGCTCAAAATTATTTCCTTCGGCGGGTGGAAATGAAATAACCGAAGGTTGAACAGTCCGTGTTGGATAACATCGGTCTCTAAGGGATAATGGTCGGTTCTCATGAAATTCATTATTTCCAACATGTGATTTAGGTGATAATTTCGGTGAATTGTGGTGTGAACTGTGTTGTGAACCGTGATTGCTCATATTTGTTTGATTTGAAATTTCCGTTGATTTGTTTAATGAAATATTTTGGCTTTCTAAACGGTTAAAATTATTTCTTGCCCAAACGCGCATAAACAAATCAAGGTGTAACAGCCAAAAGTAAATTAAATCAGTTTTCAGTTTGTCACCTGTAGAGTTGAAAATTACTTACAGAGGTGTATGATAGTCCGTCCAATGCAGCTGAGTAGCGCTAGCGAATGGTTGAGATTTACCGAGTTGGAGCTGTCTGTGTTGAAATAAATGTTTGCTATCTGAGTTGAAGTTTTCTCCGTGCAGGTGAATGCTCGTGAAAGGCACAAAACTAAGCTGCTGACAGAAAATATATGAAAACAGTCACATGCAGAAAATTTAAAACATGCCCAATAAAATAAAGTTAAGTAGAATGAATGTGTTGAATGCAAAATGAAACTGCTATGACACTGCTATGTTACGTGAGTAAACGAATGTATGCAAGCTCCTGTGTAGGAGATAGTTACATGAATATGAAAACTAAACTAACTAATGCATGCAAGAATGTGAAAGTGGAACTGCAAGTAACCAAACTAACGTACGTGAAAACAATGCAGTGAAAAAAAAATGTTTTTTTTTTAATTAATTTATACAAACTAACGTGAAAATGTGAAAGTGGAAGTGCAACTAAAAATGTGTACTGGCACACGTGAATAACTGTGAAGACGTGGGGATTATGCAAACGTGAAAGCAAGATGTTGTGAAGGAATGATTTTTTTTTAAAAAATATGCAGAAACGTAAAAGCAAGATTACGTGAGGTATGCGTGAAAATATGCAGAAACGTGATTCGTGATTGAAGATTATGTGAGGTATGCGTGAAAGATTATGCGAAAATATGCAGATTATGTGAGGTATGCGTGAGATGCAGATTATGTAAGGTATGCGAAAGGAACCGAAAAACGAAAAAAAAAACGATTTTTTTTTTTGAAAACTAATGCAAAAAAAAATATATTAACACGAATAGACTTAAAAACGAAAAATCGAAAATCTCAAAATAGCAACTCCCCGGCAACGGCGCCAAAAACTTGTTGTGACTTTTCTATTGATTAGAAAAGAACAAATTTTAATAAATTCTGCAAGCGCACAGGCGTGTAGTATGCAGGTCGAACACGGAATTGTATTTTAAAACAATTAAAATCCATAGTTAAATCTTAGGCGTGTTAAACGAATTCGACGGTGAATTTTGAACAGAAAGTAAAAACAATAATATACTCCGAATCGTTTTCGAAACTAATCGAAATTGCAACCAAAATATAGAATTGTAAAAAAAATCAGAACAGAAATTGAAATTGCGGAAAAGAAGACAACGGAGCAAACAACTGAAATAATTATTAACTAACTGAAAAGAGTGCAGAAAATAACTAAGAACAAGAATAAATAAATTGCTAAATCTAATCAACAATCCTACGTATTCTGTTCGAAAATAAAAACAGTGCTGAATTTAAATCTAAACTTGAAGAAAAGTGATGAGGTAAGAGAGATTTTCCATTTGCATTCCTCTCTCTATTTAAAGACTTCAGCCTCCACAAATAACCCTATTATTTAGGTCCATGTGCTTGATATTAGGAGAAAATAAGGCCACCTCACTTTGAATTGGTTTTTGCTTTGTTATTTGATTAACAAGTGGCCTTGCTTTGAGAGATTTTCAGGTCAAACTTTGAACGTGTATTTCCAATATTTGCAATTGATTTCTTGCATGAATAGTACACATGTTGGTGACGTGAGATGCATTTCTTCATGAACGATATGTACTTTCTCTTCGACGGTATTCAAAATGTTGCACTTTGGAATCTATAATCTGCAAAACCACAAAAAAATACCCGTATAATACCACTTTATTAAAATAAAAATATATGAAACAAACGGTTTAAAATGCAGAAAAATATGTTCATCATCTATTAATTAATCAGGTCATATATTAACATTAAGATAAACTATTATCTTACTTAATTATCATCACTAAATTTTCATCTGAAAACACTTATGAAATCAATTTGATAATTAATCTATTTTAATAACTAAACCAAACAAATTTATTTCCTAAAATCATTCTTAAAAATTTAATATTTGACAAATTGTTTTAAAACTTAGCCTTGGATTTATTATTAAACTTTGTTTTTATTTAAATGGGTTAACAAGATTTCATTCCTATAAAATTTGTTAAAAATCTCATAGGAATAAAATAATTAACTTGTTATATTTAACTCTAAAAACCCTTAACTTCATTATATTCTTCCACAACTCTCAACTATACCGTCCTTTATTTTCTTTTGTTAATTAACATTTAAACAAACGGCCCACTACTCTCCCGGCCCACCAAGACCAGAACCCACGAAACAACAATTTCCCTTCCTCCCATCTTCTATTCAAATCAGAGAACATTTCCAATTCAACTACAGGGATGGCACAAAGTCGTGCACGTATCCATGCACGCTTCCACCGATGATCGTGCCTTGTCACCGATCAACCCTGCAAATCCCGCGCGATCATGCCATCCTCTCCATCCACCCAAGTCTTGACGAACTCCTCTTGATCAAAAAAAAGCAAGCTTCGTCCCCCACTGCAAATGACCAGATAACATCGTTCGTCACGCTCCGATCACCTATACATCATCATACCCTCAAACTTCACTGAAAGAACCATCTTCTCCTCCTCCATCGTTTCCCCCAGGTCCGCAACCCTGAAGTTCACCGCGACGTCGTAGATCGACGCCAATCGAACGCACCATAAAAACCCTAATTCGTCTCGTACCGGCCTCCATGGCCATCGGTAAAACCCTTAACAATTTTTCCTATCATCGTCGGTCATCAACCTATCTCCTGCCACAATCCCAACATTTTCGATCAACCAGTTCACCAAGAAATGGCTATAATACCAATCACGTTCAACTCTCAATAACTCGAGTTTTATAAACCCAAAATTCATGATTATACCCTTAAAAATCCTCATTTCATAAAATAAATCAAATTACATGCCTGGATTAATCAATTATTGAATTCGAAATTTTCGCACATGTGAAGTTTGACTGTAATTCTTACTTTTTATTCAAAACAACCCCTAATCTTATCTAAACATATTTTTAAGTCAAACATAAAGTTATTACAAACAAATTTCATTTATAATTCTCAGTCTAAAAAGGGACAGGGGAAGAAGTATGAATTTTTTTCAAATTTTGTTTCCTGTAACTAGAACAGCCAACCCTCTGTATCCACACATATACCCCCATATATTCTGTAATATATATATATATAATATATTAAACAACCAGGCAAACTACTTGTCATACTTACTTCAGAGTTTAATTGTACTCATAAATTTTTTTGCAACTGAATAAATTTTTTAACATATTTGTTTTACTCACCTGTATTTTAGCAAACAGATAACCTTGAAAATATTCACTTGATTGATTCACATTATTTTCATTCATATACACTTGTTTCAGAACTTAAGATAATCATGCAAACACATTTTCTAACATGCATCACTAGTTCACCATATGTCAAATGCATCAAACTTAAAGGTGTTTTAATGTTTACAGTTCTTTTTTTTTTAAAAAAAACAGAGGCCTAAACTAAGAACTCAGATATTTTAAACTTGACAACAGGAATACGCAACTTACATACATACAAATATTCAAAGCAATCATCAACACATTGATTCGTATGCATCATATATTTTGTTACTTAAGCTTTTAAAGTGAAAAGTTTACTGACAAGCATTTCACTAAAATAAAACAGAGGAGACTGGGTTAGGTAACTCACCTTAATGCCAAGATAGAGAACAACCCTTAGTTTTGATTACCAGGAAATTGTTTTGCTTGCTCGAATTTTAAATCTTTGGATCTGTCACTTGATTATGATGAAGATTTGAAGTAATTGAAATTGTTGATGCTAACATCTGTAGCTGTTATTCACTGACTTGCTAATGAATGTATGAGTTTGAATCCATGCTCAGGATAAAACTGGTAGCAGGATATTGAATTTGATTTATTTAATCTTGGTTTTCTTTCACTTGAAGATGAAAAGAATATAGGTTGAGAAAGTTCTAAACTGAGAAAATTTGTGGCCAGGTTTTCTCTAAAACTTACTTTTTTTAATAAAGAAGAATGCCACTTGTTCTATCTTATAATACTTAAGTGACAATTGTCAATGTAAATGCTTATCTCCCTGTAAATGTATGAATGCAAGAATTAAATACTTATAAATGTTTACATTTGTTAAAATGCATAGTGAATTTATTTATATTTGTAATTAAAGTGTACCTAATATGTTTATGTATTTTTATATAATATTCTTTATTAAATCTTATTTTACCCAAGTCTTATGCATATATTAATTTCTTATATCGATATAATATTTTTATGCATACATGGTTTTTTAACCTTATATTTTACAGACTACCCTCATTTGGAGTATAACTTTTAAATAAATTTTTATATATGTTCACCTTTATCAAATCTTACTTTACACCTTATAGAAACTATTTTAGTGTTGAATATAGAAATCAACTTTCAAATAAATCTTGAAAATCAATAAAAATATAATTTCCAATGCAATGTATATACATACCTATATATTATATTATGATTAGAAAAACACTTTTATTAATTTTCGAAAGATAAATTTGTCCAAATAAAAAAAATATAAAAGAATATTATTAAACTAATATTATAAAACTTTAATACTTTAGTTAGGAAAATTATTAATAAAAATATTTATTTAGATATTTATAATTCAACCTTTATTTTATATTTTAAATCTTCATTTGTTAATTTTCAATTAACAGACGTCCAAAATTCAGGTTATCACATTCCTCCCCCCTTAGAATCTTTTCGTCCTCGAAAAGGAACGAAGCCAGAATTTACTAAAATGCTTATTTTAGAAAAATTATTCTTTGAAACACTTTTAAAATCTACATAATATTATAAAATGGTTTTATAAAAATGCTTTTTATAACTCGATGTTTTAACCAGTCCATCCTTGTTCTCATAGAAATTCGGTCATACGTTGATCAGGCGTACGACTGAATATCTATAAGTACTTAGCAGACCCGTTATCAACACCAGTGAAAATACTTTGAAAAATAATTTTATTGAAAATATTGAAAACAGTTTTAAAAATAGAGGATTTATCTTTGGTGAGAATGCTCTGGAAATCATCACCCCCATCCATGGTCGCAGTTAACCCGATGGTTACGTTGCCATCTCGACAAAATCCACAGATAACTGTAGGCCTCCGCGCCCCTCGATTACATCATGGAACCCGCTACAGATCGCAGTTACAACTAGGGTTACGTAGCTATCACAGCAAAAACCCATATAACTATAGGCATCAACGCCCTCGAATTTCGCTGCCAAAAGAATGAAACTTCTCCACTCCACTTGACCATAGATCGCAGTCTACCAATGTTGCGTTGCCTTCCCGGCAAAATCAAGTGTAGACCGTTGGCACTCATCCTCCACACGATTTCCGCTATGGCCCCTACAGTAGATCGCAGTGACATCGAGTTACACTGTCGTCACAGCATAACCCAAATGCCCTTGTAGGCATCAGCGCCCTCGACTTTCGCTACCCAATAATCCTCAGGAACTAGTTTGTCCGTACTCCTCACAGGATCAACTTTAGAACCCCCCTTGGGGCTCAAGGCAGCACCACCCGGTGGTACTCCTGAGAAGTCCATTCCAAGGGAGCGCCTTTTTCCCCAGAGCCATCATCAAAACATTTTATACTATACATATATAGTATCTTTAAATCATACACCTAGTATGATCTCATACAAAGCTCCTTTACTCAAAATCGATTATTCCAAAATCGATAATTATCAAACTAGGCTTTCCAAATTATCATATTGATTTACCCAAAAATCAAAAGCCTTTCCAAATCCAAAGGTTCCCAAAACCCTTTTTCCAAAATCCTCATATGATCCTTTATATATATATATATATATATATATATAATACTTGATAGAAATCTTTGGATCATTTTAAACTTGTATAAAATCCTTTTATACTTCAAACATTTTCAAAAACCCTTTCTTATGGCAATAGATTCATCAAGGGGAGTTTTATCTTGTATAACCAAGATATATAACTTTATTTATCAAAAATCAAATATTCAAATTTGATTACCCCTTTTAATATCAATTTCATTCAAATCCATACGATGTACACATATCATTCGTACGCCATACCAATCTGATCGCTCACTCGATCACACAATTTCACTTCCTAACTAGTATCGTCCACCCGACTTTCTAGTGCGGACACAGATCTGGTTTCTTGATCAGAAACCGTCATTCTCCTTGCATAGCCATAAATATGATAGAGAATATCCAGAATCAATCAACAACCCATATCCAGGTTCGCCGTCGAAAATCGAGTGAAAAATCCCACTCGGACCGATATAACTATCTCAAAATTCTGTGCTCGAATCTAGATCAAATCACTGTGCGAATAGAATAACATACGTACACCCTACGTATTTATCTTTATTCTTTATTAGCCAAATCAATTCTCTTTCTATTCTTATTCACTTTAATTTTCATTCACTTATTCACAACAGCTTCAATCCCTTTGGATTATCACCTCTATTCTTATCTTGATTGGGTATTTAACCAATAACAGTTTGAACTCGGACCGGTTTGTTTAGAAAATAGCTTGAAAGTTTTAAAAATAGATAAGTAGTTGGAAAATAATTATTAGTTTGTAAAATAGGTGTAAAATAGTTAGAAAATAGTTAAAATAATTACAGAAATTTTAGATAATTGCAAAATAATATTAAGATAGTAATTAGTTTTGTAAAACAGTTGAAATATAGTAATTAGTTTATAAACAGTTGGAAAATTGTTAAACAGTTTCAAAAATAATTGTAAAACAAATATATAAGATAGTTTGGCTTATAAAAGAAAGGTTGTATATATAATAAATAGCTTGGAAAAATAGGTTTATATTAAAACAATTTATATTAAAAATAGTCCAGAGTCAAAACTGCTCACTTCCCAATCTCCATTCTCATCAATTCAATTTAAATTTCCACTTTCATTTAAATTGACCCAATTCAATTTTAAATAATTCCAATTTCCGTTGGACTTGATTTATTCCCAATTCAAGTTGAATTAATTCTCAATTCCTTTTTAAATTTAAATCAAATTCCATTTGATTTTAAACATATTCAACTTTAATTACAATCCCAAGTTATTCCAATCACTTTGGACTAATATCCATTTTGATTGAACCCACTTCAATTCCAATCCATTTCAACTCCAGTTTGAATTAATCCCAATTTCAAATTCCATTTCCAAATCAAGTTGAATTATTCTTGATTTCCTCTCAAATTTAATTTGAATTCCATTTGAATTTAAACTATTCAACTTTAATTACAATTCCATTCAAATCAATCCAATTCAAATTTTCAATTTGAATTTTATACTTATACATCTTCAATCACAATTTCAATTAATTCAAATCAAATTCAGTTTGAACTAATTAAAATTTCAAATTCAAATCATCTCGAATTATATAAATTCGAGTTAATACTTCAAATGTTGATTTAATTCTTTTAAGTCAATTTACCTTTTTAATAAAATTTCTTAAGTAATTCAATTCTGAATCCAAATTTCAAATTTTCATTTTAAATTATCCTTATTCAATTCATTACAAGGTTCAAGTAAGAGTTTCAAACAATTTTAATTTACAAATTTATTTCTTAACATTCAAATCTTAAATTTAAAGGAATTCCATATCCTCGATTTTAAATTTAAGTTAAATTTTATTTATCTCTACAATGGATATATTACCACAATCCATTTCCTCATTTATTTAAACAAATCAATTTGCAATTTTAAAGATTTTTAATAACAATAGGATAATATCATCCAATTATTTCAAAACATCCATTTCCAATTTTCGGATCTCAAACCCAATTTGAGATCACTCAAATTCTCAAATATAATCAATCATTTAACTTTCAAGTTAAATCTTAATTTCATCTTCAAATTTTCAAATCAGGATGATTATTCAAACTTAATTAATTTTTTCCCAAGTCAAACTCAATTTACTTAATCTAGTCAACCTTACCCTATTTGAACTTCCATTTCAAATTTTAAACTTCTCATAAATAATCTTCCCACTTATTAAATTCAAAAAAAACTTATCACTTTGGGTATCATATCTCCTTCCCAATTTAAAACTCAATATTTAGAGGTTATTTCAAAATTATCCTTGATATCATGTATATCCATACATATATACATATTTATTTCTTTTACCAAGTTATACTTTAAAATTTTAAACCACCTTTGGTTTTCAAAGCAAATTTCTTTTAAATTTCCAAACAACTCTTGTTTGAAATAGGACCATTACATTAAATTGCCTTAAATAATATTATTTATTATTTCTTTAAATTAATTACATCATTAATTAATTCCAATTAATCACATTCGGTAATTAACTTATTTCTTAATTACCTTCATTAAGTATTTGTACCTTGAATTATTTACTTCTAGTTACTTAATTAAGTAACTTTATCCTTTCCAATTATTATCCATAAATTAATCTTATTAAATAAAGTTTAATTAATTTCATAAATTAATTATCCTTATCCTGAAACCTTTCCCAAATTCAAGATTTAATTTTGGTTAGAATTCATTTCAAACTTGTCTTTAAATTTAATTTCAATTTGGTTGTAGTATTACCACTTAATTCTTACCATTACTTTTAGTTTAATTGATACTAAAATCAATTTCCTTAATATAATAGATAATCTTTTTCTTATATAAGATTCATTTACTTTTGAAATCATTTAAAATCCTTTATATAAGAAAATAACAAGTACGCTCTCTCATATTTATACACTCAATTCATTATAGGGTACTTCCTACCCTATCCTTAATAAGTAATCCCACCAGAGCCATGGTTCTCGCTTAACCTTCAGCTCTGATACCAAATGTAACGCCCCAGGAATTCCGATCCCGAAATTTCTAGATAGTTAGAAAAAGAAGAAAAGAAGAACAGAAACACCAACATCTCACATTCGCAGCGGACAAATTATAATATTAAATAATAATAACAGTTATACAAAGGAAAACTGTATCGGTACATTTATTATTATAAATCAGAGTTACAACCATTATCAATTACTGGACAGTTTAAAACAACATGTCCTAGTTACACAACTATAATATATACAGCGGGTACGCTCCTGCTATCCAGCTCGCCTCCTGAGCTCCAGAGCGTCCTTTCCTGAAAATCTGTAATACTCGGTCTGACCCGAGCACTACATCAAAGTAACACCCGAGTCAGGCTAGAAACCAGCGTGAGTAAACCCATCAAGCATGAAATACCAATGCATAAAACATATTCCAACCAGGGGTAACTCGTGCCTTATCACGAGTTCTTAACTTGCCATAATCAACATCTTATCTTACAATCATATCTAAACATTACTTCCCAGATTAAATGACCAAGTTTACATCATTTATTTCATTCCAGCCTATTTATTCCAAGATCAAAACCATAAAGAAATTATTGAAGATTTCAAATCGAAGTGGTTTCGGGTATTTTGCTGATACCCGACCCCGGGACTCTTCGAATCTAATATTTCTTAAACAAAGCTGTTTAAGTATAAAAAAAAAATTCTATAATATCTAGAATTACATATTTACTTGGAAATTCATTTCAGATAGATAATGTGTATTCAAACACCTGTAACATCCCGGAATTTTTGACAATATCAATTTAATAATCTGTGTTAAAAATTAAATTGATATTGATAATCTGTTAATAATATTCAAATAAATTTAATAATCTTCTTCAATAAATATTTAAATTGGTTATTTTATCTTTTAAATAATAAATTGATTTCTATTTTCAATATAAATATTTGGTTTATATTTTAAATAGATTGGTATTGTTTTAAAATTTAGAATAAATACAATAAAATGTTTTATGGTTTAATAAAATGAATATTTTATTTAATAAAATATAATTTATTGTAAAATGATTTTAAATTAATAAAAGAGATTTATAAAAATAATATTAATATTGTATTGTCTTTCTAAAATAAATTTTGAATAGAAATTGCAATTGGTTATTTCAAATTGAATTTTTATTTTGAAATTGTTTGGTTTTGTATCTAGTTTGAATTTAAATTTAAAAGTATAAAGTCTTTAAATTGATTTAATTTTTAGTTGTATAAGTTTATAAACATGATTTGTTTTTGTTTTCATTTATAAATTTATACATATAAACTAGTAACTTAATTTTAGCTAATATAACATTAATTTGTAATTAAAAACTAATCATTTTAAAAGAGATAACATGTGTTAAATTAATATGCATTCATTTAGATAAGTGTCTAATTTATGACAAGTGTAAAATTTGTTTTAATCTTTCTTTTATTTCCTAAAATCTGAGAATACATTTGTGTAGTTTACAATCCACATTTTCATATTGCATTTTTCTGAATCAAAGGAGAATCATGAACTCATTTTCATATCTATCATAAGGCTTGCATATTCAAGATCCACAATCCACAAATCTGCATTCCTTCAGATCCAAAAAAACTGCATATTCAAGCCAACCTGCATAATCTAAAACTAGTTCCCCTCTGATCTATCTTCATCTGCATATAACAATCCACAAATTAAAGCACAAATTCATCTGCATTTACAATCAAAGCAAAAACTTGCATACTCCCCTCATCAAAGATCAGAATACTGCATTTCCTCTTCAAATTTCAAATGAAGTCTGCAAAATTTCAAAAAGGGCCTGCACTCTATTTTGAAAACCTGGAATGAATTAAGCCTGCACATGCTTGTTTCTGTAAACTTTCAAATGAGCAACTACATATTCATCTACATGAAGCATATCAAAGTCAAGCCTGCATTTCTATAAGCCTGCATGTGTTCTGCAAATTCAACAGTGGCTCTGCATTTGTTTTCTGCATTCATCAAAGGTGAGTAACATTTAAACTTAAAAATTTAATTTAGGTTGCTTGATGCATGCTTGAGATAAAGATTTTGATGTGTGCTTATAAAAGTCTGCTGTGATTATAATTGTATATGCATGTTGATTTTGTTCTGCAGTGTATACTCAAATTTATAACCTACTTTTAGAATCTTTTACAAATTGATTTAATTTGAGATTTATATCTGAGTTTTAGAATAATAAAAAGGAGTTTGTTTATCAGAGATTAGAATTCAGTTTATAAGTAATGTGTTTTACTTTCTTAAGTTTAGACTTAAATTTTTTTAGGGGAAATTAAATACTGTGAGTTCTCTGTAAACATAAGTAACTCACATGTATATTGATTTGGATTTAAAAACAAATCATATTAATATTTATATCAGTTTCAGAAACTAAAAGTATTTACTGGAAATGTTTTTTTTAATCAAGTATTGGAATTTTAGGTATATGTTTCATTTATAAGCTGTTCTTGAACAAAAATTTAGAATTTAAGCAAATTCTATTGATTCTTGGATTAAGAAATTCTGAAATTCTTTTGAGTTATTAAGAATGGATCATAGATCCTAAGAAAAATCAGAGAAATGTGTATATGTTGCTAGATTGACTGCAGTTTGGTTTTTTCTAAATTGAACCCTAGTTTTGAAATGGGTTTGAACATTTGATCAGTGAGAAGGGTAGGATGGACCGAGTGCATTGATGTTTTGGGAATCATTGAGTTGGTGGTGGGTGAGCTCGAGGCCGGAGAGGTGGGTATCAAGATGGTCGGGGTGGCGAACTACGGCCGTTGACAGGTTTCGAGTTGAAACCTGTAAATATTTTCCAGGTTTTGGAATTTGGAGTATTTTGAATTCTTTGATTTCGAGTTGATATGGGTTGATGTTAAAGTAGTGAAGGGCTGCATGTAGTTGTGGGATCATCATTGATGAACGGTAGAGGTGGAGGCGACATGTTTCTGGTGAACTATTTTGGGTGTGGAATGCTTCAGGGGAGATGAGGGGAAAGGGGAAGTTGGCTCGAAGCAAGTAGTAAAACAACTCGAAGTAATGCAGTTTTTAACCCGAAGTAGAAATTGATTTTTCTCGGGTTGATCTGCTGTGTTCAGGTTTCAAGGGAAACTGTGTTCTTTTAAAATCTGGGTTTTATATTTTAAAATCTGTAGTTCTTTAAGAGTAAGGTTAGGTTTAAATCAAATTCAAGTTTGAACTTTTTGATTCAAGTTCAAACTACAGTTTTAAAAATAGAAATTTAAGTTTAAAATTTAACTTTATTAACTATATCATGTTGATAAATAGTTTAAACATTTTTAGTAATAAGATTTTAAAATATGAGAAGATTTGAAGTTGGTTTAAAATCTGGAAATTCAAAAGTTAAATTTGAATTTCAGTTTTAAATTTCAAACAAGGTTTAAAAATTGAAGTTTTAAATTAAAAGTAAATTTAAGTTATAAAAATCTTTGAAATGAATTTAACTTCAAAATTTTTATGATTTCATTTGAAGTCAAACTTTTGTTTGACTTGTAAATTTAAATAAGTTTTAAATTATTTAAAACTTTGAAAGGTTTAAAAATTATTCTATTTTAAACTTGAAATTTAAATTGAAATTTAAAGGTAATTTCAAAAGTACTTTGTTTGAATCAAATTGTTTTAAACATAATTAAGTTATGTTTTATTTTGGAAAATTTGATTAAGAATTATGTTTTAAAATTTATTAACAGGTAATTAAGATTAATTAATTAATTTAATAAATTAATTAAATTTGGAATTAATAATTGATTAAGGATTAATCAATTTGGAATTAAGATCATTAATTTAGTTATTAATTAATGATAAATGAATGATAATTATGTAATTAAGTTTTTAATTAAGGTTAATTAATCTTATAATTAACTTTAATTTATAAATGAATAAAGATAATTTAAATAGTAATTAATTTAAGTTAATTACCTTATAAAATAATTTGAGGATGGTTAATGAAGGTCATTAACCATGATTATTTAACAATTAATTAATGTAGTTAATTTTTATAATTAATTAGATTAATTAATTTAATAATAATCAATTATAAATGGCTTAAGTATAATTACTTGATGAAGTAATTAAGAAATTAATTACTTGATGTAATTAATTTAATTGAATGAGATTGTTTAATTTAATTAATTAAGTTTAATTAATTTTAAACACTTGGGTTAAGGATAATTGCTTTATGTAATTAATGTTTTGGAAATTACTTAGTTAAGTAATTATTTGATAATTACAGATTGTAATTAAGGGATGTTAAGTATGAAGAAATTTGGATTAATTATTTAGTAATTAATCAAATAATTAATTAAGAAATTAAATTAAGGATAATTAATTTGGTTTAATATAGTAATTAAGTTTGTTAATTACTTTGAGTAATTAATTTAAGGAATAATTAAGGATCATTAATTATTTAATTAATGATGTAATTAAGGATGATTAATTAGGATTAATTAATCAATAATAGGTAATTAATAAATGTAATTAATTAAGGATTAAGATAATTAATTATGATTAATTAATTTAATTGAAGTAATTAAAGGGTTAATTACTGTTTAGTGAGAATAATTAATTTGTGGAATTAATTAAGGGTAATTACATGAAGGTAATTAAAGGTAATTAATCAAGAGTGATTAATTAAAGTAATTTATGATTGATTAATTGATTGTAATCAATTAAATGATTGAGTAAGTATGATAATTTGGTAAAGTAATTAATTTAATTGATTTTAAATTAATTAAAGATAAAGGAATTAATTTAATTCATTTTAAATTAATTATATGGTATGAGTAAATCCTTGCTTATGTATGAATGGATGTTGATGATTGTCTTGGATGCTTTGTGATCTCAATAGTGAGATGAATGATATTGTGTGGTATGGATGTTTGATGGTATTGTGATGATAACATAGGTTATCTATTGTGATGATAAATGGTATATCTATATGATATTGATGATGTGAATTACCTGTTATGTGATAATGTTGATTATCAGTTATGTTTTATGTTATCTATCTGTGTGTATATAGATACTGTATTGAATTGTTTTAAAACCTTTAAAACAACTTGGACCTTAAAAGACACGCTTTGGTTTTCGATGAGACCGGGATCGGGTTTCCATATTTGGATATCCGAAAACCACATCGATTCCAAATAACGTTAGGTCGTGTATCAAAGTGGAGCTTTGTGAAGACTCGAGGTGTAAGGACTATGAGTCATTATAACTCTGTGGGTGATTCCGTAATGAGTTGACGGAATTAGTCCTTATAGATTCGAGATGGAGATTTAGAGTGCAAGGGTTATTGTCGTTAACTCTGAGGGTGATTCCAATACGAGTGTAACGAGATAATGCCTTCGGTTTCGTTCGAACCCGGAACGAACTTGTATGGATTGAATGCTTTCAGCACATCGTCAGGTGGACGATGAGCATTCTAAGTGATATGTCCTATAAAGGTAATCGTAGCCTCAAGCCTCATCAACCGGGAATGGCTAAAACAGGGGAGGTGCAGCAAAGCTTCGTGGGTCGCGCCCACTGGAGAGCAAGATTGATCCCTGTCTAGAAGTCCCTTTATATTCGGCTGTGTGGGTGGTTGCTAGCTACAACCACGGGGTTGTCTTGTTTGGAACTGTTCAGTAAGGAACGGGTCCGGCTTTGTGTTGCAGGGGATGAAGGGAGTAATCCTCGGTACGGTGATCTAGGCCACGTACTGTGACGGGCGGTACCCCAGTAGCCCTGCCATTGTATGGAAACCAAAATCCAATAAGTGCCAACGGTTTTGATTGTATTACCCACTTTTGTGGCTAGTAGCTGGAATTTAATGAATGTAACAATTTCGGCTATTTTCTTATTTATTTGAAAACCCTAGACACTATTATAATATCATCGGATTTCCTATCAAATGTTTTGGTTAGCGTAAGGTAAAAACTTTTCCATGTTTATGTGTGGGAAGTCTTACGTGATACCTTTCTTTTCAAAAGGTTTTTAAAAGTTAAGCAACTTTAACCTGTTACTCACACCAGACCCATGTCTGACCCAGAGTTTATTTTTGTTTTTCATAAACTCTTGGGTACTCAAATTTTTATGAGTAGTCAAGGGATTCAGGTTAGGATTCTGGATTAGCTTTGACGACTTGTGGAGGAGCAATGGAGCAGGAGGCTTCTGCGAGTAGATATATACCTGGTTTTCCGCTGTGTGTTCTTTGAGAGTTTATTGTATTATGTTGTATAACTGGACAGGTGTCTATAACTGTCTAGTATGAGTTGTTTATGCTGTGTATCCCTGATGTATATGATACTATGTAAAGAATTATGTTATTAATATAATTTATTCGTTCCGCTGTGTTAGATTCTGATGTTGTTTCTTCTTCTCTTCTTTCTTTTCTTCTTCTATCCCTTTCTTTCTTAATTCATGACGCGATTTTCTGGGAGTGAAATTCGGGTCGTGACGTTGTGGTATCAGAGCTGTAGGTTGAGTGAATACCTAGGCTCTGAAGTGTATCTTTCTTTAGGGAGCATTAGGTTGAGTGAATACCTAGGCTCTGTAGTGGTGTCTTTCTTGAGAGAGCGTATTTGTAATTTTAATATATATATATATATTTCTACCTATTAGTTGGGTTACCCGTTCAGGTTTTCCAATATAAGTTATGAAGGTAGATGAGGTAGTATTGTGTGTTACACGATTACTACCATTGGTTGGAGTTTGAATGTTTGAGGTTGGAGGTGTTTTGTTGGGACTGTAGACCTAATACTGTCTCGAGTAAGTTCTGTAGTGATGAAGAACTTCATTTATCTCTGAAGGAAACCTGTTAAGGTTCGGAGTTTATTTTTGAGATTGGATGAGTATTGTTTGGATCTGTTGACTTGGCAGAAGTAAGTGATGGTATTTTGAATACCTCAGGAGTAGTAGCTGCGTGATGAGATGCAGTGACTATGGATGTTCCCGAAGATGTTTTCTTTGGAACAAGTTAAGAAGTGAGTTTGCTTCGGTGTTGTGGCTGTGGTCAGCTTGAAGCTTCTGTTTGCTTTGAAGTCCGAGTTTCTCGGAGAGCTTTGTTTTGGAATTCTTTGGCACCCGTGGAAGCAGTGCAGTTTGGAGTATTCTCGGTGTTGGCAAGAGATCTTCTGGCTTAGCAGTTTTTATGAAGTGGAGTTCAGAAGCAGTTTTGTGGACCTGTTTCTTCAATGGGTTAGCCAGTTAAGTTTAAGCTGTTCTATTTGGTTAAGGATGAACAGTATTCTTTGGATTTGGTTTGGGTGGATCGCAAAAGTGACTTGCGATTGTTGAGTGTTCTCTTGGGTTATCTGAGTTTTCTAAATGTCCTCAGGAAGTCGGAGTTCTGTCCGCATCTGGAGATTGAGCTTTCTTATCGACTGGGATTCCGTAGTGGTACCGGTGGTTCAGCTTTTTAGTAAAATGGTTCTAAGTGATTGAGTTGGTGTAGCAGCTCGGAGTTTTGGAGGAACTCCTGAATGATTCTTATGGACTTGTTGAACCATATCTTTGGGGTATGTTGTTGAGTTGTGCTTGTGTTCTTCTTCAACAATTCTCTTCTTCGGATCAGAGTTGAGCAGCGGAAGCAGTTTGGAAGTGTATCTGCTTTTCTTTTCCCGCTCAGGAAAAGAAGTTGTTGTCTTCTGATATTGAGGAGTTGAGTTTGAATGGTTGGTTTTGGTTGATCTTGAGGAGATCATTTTGTTGAGTTGATTGGTCTGGTTTGTTTCTAGAAGCATCAGCGTAGGTTGAGCTGAGCGGGTAGGCTGTAGGTAGCTCAAGATCGTCCGAAGAGATTTTGTGGATAAGAGTCGAAGAGATTTGGACTCTGAAGACGGAGATTTATTTTGGATAAGTTTTCTCCGATCAAAGGTGAGCTATAAGATTGGATAAGTCTGAGAAGTTAGCTCTGAAGTGATTTTGGATCTTTTCTGTGATTTTGGAGATAAGTGATTGATCTTCAGGATTGGATTGCCAGTTTGGATAACTGGGATCGATGAGTTTCACGTATCTCTGAGAGAGTACGTGTTTGATCTGTCTCGAGTTGTAGAACTAGCAGTTCTGGAGTTTTGATAGTTAAGTCGGACTCGTTTGTAGTCTGATATCTTGTCTAATGTTGTAGATATAGTTGTTTAGGAGCTTTGTAGCTTCATGGTATTGTTTGTTTGGATTTTCTAGAGCGAGTGTCCCAGTGGATATATACACACACTGGGGAAACTCGATGAGATTTTATCCAGATTTTGTCTGGATAATTAGATTTGTTTGATTGGTTGAATTGGTTGTTTGGTTGTTAGCATATGTTTGATATATGCTTGTGTTTAAAATTTAATATAATAAGATTATTAAATTACCTTTGTTTTAAATTTCGAGGACGAAATTCTTCTAAGGGGGAAGGATTGTAACATCCCGGAATTTTTGACAATATCAATTTAATAATCTGTGTTAAAAATTAAATTGATATTGATAATCTGTTAATAATATTCAAATAAATTTAATAATCTTCTTCAATAAATATTTAAATTGGTTATTTTATCTTTTAAATAATAAATTGATTTCTATTTTCAATATAAATATTTGGTTTATATTTTAAATAGATTGGTATTGTTTTAAAATTTAGAATAAATACAATAAAATGTTTTATGGTTTAATAAAATGAATATTTTATTTAATAAAATATAATTTATTGTAAAATGATTTTAAATTAATAAAAGAGATTTATAAAAATAATATTAATATTGTATTGTCTTTCTAAAATAAATTTTGAATAGAAATTGCAATTGGTTATTTCAAATTGAATTTTTATTTTGAAATTGTTTGGTTTTGTATCTAGTTTGAATTTAAATTTAAAAGTATAAAGTCTTTAAATTGATTTAATTTTTAGTTGTATAAGTTTATAAACATGATTTGTTTTTGTTTTCATTTATAAATTTATACATATAAACTAGTAACTTAATTTTAGCTAATATAACATTAATTTGTAATTAAAAACTAATCATTTTAAAAGAGATAACATGTGTTAAATTAATATGCATTCATTTAGACAAGTGTCTAATTTATGACAAGTGTAAAATTTGTTTTAATCTTTCTTTTATTTCCTAAAATCTGAGAATACATTTGTGTAGTTTACAATCCACATTTTCATATTGCATTTTTCTGAATCAAAGGAGAATCATGAACTCATTTTCATATCTATCATAAGGCTTGCATATTCAAGATCCACAATCCACAAATCTGCATTCCTTCAGATCCAAAAAAACTGCATATTCAAGCCAACCTGCATAATCTAAAACTAGTTCCCCTCTGATCTATCTTCATCTGCATATAACAATCCACAAATTAAAGCACAAATTCATCTGCATTTTCAATCAAAGCAAAAACTTGCATACTCCCCTCATCAAAGATCAGAATACTGCATTTCCTCTTCAAATTTCAAATGAAGTCTGCAAAATTTCAAAAAGGGCCTGCACTCTATTTTGAAAACCTGGAATGAATTAAGCCTGCACATGCTTGTTTCTGTAAACTTTCAAATGAGCAACTACATATTCATCTACATGAAGCATATCAAAGTCAAGCCTGCATTTCTATAAGCCTGCATGTGTTCTGCAAATTCAACAGTGGCTCTGCATTTGTTTTCTGCATTCATCAAAGGTGAGTAACATTTAAACTTAAAAATTTAATTTAGGTTGCTTGATGCATGCTTGAGATAAAGATTTTGATGTGTGCTTATAAAAGTCTGCTGTGATTATAATTGTATATGCATGTTGATTTTGTTCTGCAGTGTATACTCAAATTTATAACCTACTTTTAGAATCTTTTACAAATTGATTTAATTTGAGATTTATATCTGAGTTTTAGAATAATAAAAAGGAGTTTGTTTATCAGAGATTAGAATTCAGTTTATAAGTAATGTGTTTTACTTTCTTAAGTTTAGACTTAAATTTTTTTAGGGGAAATTAAATACTGTGAGTTCTCTGTAAACATAAGTAACTCACATGTATATTGATTTGGATTTAAAAACAAATCATATTAATATTTATATCAGTTTCAGAAACTAAAAGTATTTACTGGAAATGTTTTTTTTAATCAAGTATTGGAATTTTAGGTATATGTTTCATTTATAAGCTGTTCTTGAACAAAAATTTAGAATTTAAGCAAATTCTATTGATTCTTGGATTAAGAAATTCTGAAATTCTTTTGAGTTATTAAGAATGGATCATAGATCCTAAGAAAAATCAGAGAAATGTGTATATGTTGCTAGATTGACTGCAGTTTGGTTTTTTCTAAATTGAACCCTAGTTTTGAAATGGGTTTGAACATTTGATCAGTGAGAAGGGTAGGATGGACCGAGTGCATTGATGTTTTGGGAATCATTGAGTTGGTGGTGGGTGAGCTCGAGGCCGGAGAGGTGGGTATCAAGATGGTCGGGGTGGCGAACTACGGCCGTTGACAGGTTTCGAGTTGAAACCTGTAAATATTTTCCAGGTTTTGGAATTTGGAGTATTTTGAATTCTTTGATTTCGAGTTGATATGGGTTGATGTTAAAGTAGTGAAGGGCTGCATGTAGTTGTGGGATCATCATTGATGAACGGTAGAGGTGGAGGCGACATGTTTCTGGTGAACTATTTTGGGTGTGGAATGCTTCAGGGGAGATGAGGGGAAAGGGGAAGTTGGCTCGAAGCAAGTAGTAAAACAACTCGAAGTAATGCAGTTTTTAACCCGAAGTAGAAATTGATTTTTCTCGGGTTGATCTGCTGTGTTCAGGTTTCAAGGGAAACTGTGTTCTTTTAAAATCTGGGTTTTATATTTTAAAATCTGTAGTTCTTTAAGAGTAAGGTTAGGTTTAAATCAAATTCAAGTTTGAACTTTTTGATTCAAGTTCAAACTACAGTTTTAAAAATAGAAATTTAAGTTTAAAATTTAACTTTATTAACTATATCATGTTGATAAATAGTTTAAACATTTTTAGTAATAAGATTTTAAAATATGAGAAGATTTGAAGTTGGTTTAAAATCTGGAAATTCAAAAGTTAAATTTGAATTTCAGTTTTAAATTTCAAACAAGGTTTAAAAATTGAAGTTTTAAATTAAAAGTAAATTTAAGTTATAAAAATCTTTGAAATGAATTTAACTTCAAAATTTTTATGATTTCATTTGAAGTCAAACTTTTGTTTGACTTGTAAATTTAAATAAGTTTTAAATTATTTAAAACTTTGAAAGGTTTAAAAATTATTCTATTTTAAACTTGAAATTTAAATTGAAATTTAAAGGTAATTTCAAAAGTACTTTGTTTGAATCAAATTGTTTTAAACATAATTAAGTTATGTTTTATTTTGGAAAATTTGATTAAGAATTATGTTTTAAAATTTATTAACAGGTAATTAAGATTAATTAATTAATTTAATAAATTAATTAAATTTGGAATTAATAATTGATTAAGGATTAATCAATTTGGAATTAAGATCATTAATTTAGTTATTAATTAATGATAAATGAATGATAATTATGTAATTAAGTTTTTAATTAAGGTTAATTAATCTTATAATTAACTTTAATTTATAAATGAATAAAGATAATTTAAATAGTAATTAATTTAAGTTAATTACCTTATAAAATAATTTGAGGATGGTTAATGAAGGTCATTAACCATGATTATTTAACAATTAATTAATGTAGTTAATTTTTATAATTAATTAGATTAATTAATTTAATAATAATCAATTATAAATGGCTTAAGTATAATTACTTGATGAAGTAATTAAGAAATTAATTACTTGATGTAATTAATTTAATTGAATGAGATTGTTTAATTTAATTAATTAAGTTTAATTAATTTTAAACACTTGGGTTAAGGATAATTGCTTTATGTAATTAATGTTTTGGAAATTACTTAGTTAAGTAATTATTTGATAATTACAGATTGTAATTAAGGGATGTTAAGTATGAAGAAATTTGGATTAATTATTTAGTAATTAATCAAATAATTAATTAAGAAATTAAATTAAGGATAATTAATTTGGTTTAATATAGTAATTAAGTTTGTTAATTACTTTGAGTAATTAATTTAAGGAATAATTAAGGATCATTAATTATTTAATTAATGATGTAATTAAGGATGATTAATTAGGATTAATTAATCAATAATAGGTAATTAATAAATGTAATTAATTAAGGATTAAGATAATTAATTATGATTAATTAATTTAATTGAAGTAATTAAAGGGTTAATTACTGTTTAGTGAGAATAATTAATTTGTGGAATTAATTAAGGGTAATTACATGAAGGTAATTAAAGGTAATTAATCAAGAGTGATTAATTAAAGTAATTTATGATTGATTAATTGATTGTAATCAATTAAATGATTGAGTAAGTATGATAATTTGGTAAAGTAATTAATTTAATTGATTTTAAATTAATTAAAGATAAAGGAATTAATTTAATTCATTTTAAATTAATTATATGGTATGAGTAAATCCTTGCTTATGTATGAATGGATGTTGATGATTGTCTTGGATGCTTTGTGATCTCAATAGTGAGATGAATGATATTGTGTGGTATGGATGTTTGATGGTATTGTGATGATAACATAGGTTATCTATTGTGATGATAAATGGTATATCTATATGATATTGATGATGTGAATTACCTGTTATGTGATAATGTTGATTATCAGTTATGTTTTATGTTATCTATCTGTGTGTATATAGATACTGTATTGAATTGTTTTAAAACCTTTAAAACAACTTGGACCTTAAAAGACACGCTTTGGTTTTCGATGAGACCGGGATCGGGTTTCCATATTTGGATATCCGAAAACCACATCGATTCCAAATAACGTTAGGTCGTGTATCAAAGTGGAGCTTTGTGAAGACTCGAGGTGTAAGGACTATGAGTCATTATAACTCTGTGGGTGATTCCGTAATGAGTTGACGGAATTAGTCCTTATAGATTCGAGATGGAGATTTAGAGTGCAAGGGTTATTGTCGTTAACTCTGAGGGTGATTCCAATACGAGTGTAACGAGATAATGCCTTCGGTTTCGTTCGAACCCGGAACGAACTTGTATGGATTGAATGCTTTCAGCACATCGTCAGGTGGACGATGAGCATTCTAAGTGATATGTCCTATAAAGGTAATCGTAGCCTCAAGCCTCATCAACCGGGAATGGCTAAAACAGGGGAGGTGCAGCAAAGCTTCGTGGGTCGCGCCCACTGGAGAGCAAGATTGATCCCTGTCTAGAAGTCCCTTTATATTCGGCTGTGTGGGTGGTTGCTAGCTACAACCACGGGGTTGTCTTGTTTGGAACTGTTCAGTAAGGAACGGGTCCGGCTTTGTGTTGCAGGGGATGAAGGGAGTAATCCTCGGTACGGTGATCTAGGCCACGTACTGTGACGGGCGGTACCCCAGTAGCCCTGCCATTGTATGGAAACCAAAATCCAATAAGTGCCAACGGTTTTGATTGTATTACCCACTTTTGTGGCTAGTAGCTGGAATTTAATGAATGTAACAATTTCGGCTATTTTCTTATTTATTTGAAAACCCTAGACACTATTATAATATCATCGGATTTCCTATCAAATGTTTTGGTTAGCGTAAGGTAAAAACTTTTCCATGTTTATGTGTGGGAAGTCTTACGTGATACCTTTCTTTTCAAAAGGTTTTTAAAAGTTAAGCAACTTTAACCTGTTACTCACACCAGACCCATGTCTGACCCGGAGTTTATTTTTGTTTTTCATAAACTCTTGGGTACTCAAATTTTTATGAGTAGTCAAGGGATTCAGGTTAGGATTCTGGATTAGCTTTGACGACTTGTGGAGGAGCAATGGAGCAGGAGGCTTCTGCGAGTAGATATATACCTGGTTTTCCGCTGTGTGTTCTTTGAGAGTTTATTGTATTATGTTGTATAACTGGACAGGTGTCTATAACTGTCTAGTATGAGTTGTTTATGCTGTGTATCCCTGATGTATATGATACTATGTAAAGAATTATGTTATTAATATAATTTATTCGTTCCGCTGTGTTAGATTCTGATGTTGTTTCTTCTTCTCTTCTTTCTTTTCTTCTTCTATCCCTTTCTTTCTTAATTCATGACGCGATTTTCTGGGAGTGAAATTCGGGTCGTGACAACACCATACCTCAAAACATCACAATCACACCTCAGGGATAATCAATACCCCAAGACATTCAATATCATTTAATTATCTATAATCAAGATTAATTGGTCACTCCATTTCTGCTTAATTAAATTAATCACCTCAATCATCTTTAATCCATCTTACTAGATCATTAATTTATTATAACTCAACTAATTAATGATCCTTAACTATTCCTTAAGTATATTAAGTAATTAACATTTAATTACTCTTATCAGTCAATTAATTATATTGATCCCCAATAAATTACTTTAATTAATTTGTAACGACCCAGAATTTTTAGAAATTAAAAATTGAATATTTAATTTATTTTAAATATTAATAAGTGAATTTATAAGTCAAATAAATTTTTATTTGAATTATTGAATTTAATTGGATTTTTAAATCGATAATTTAATACGTTAAATTATGGAAATAATTGAAAATTGGGTTAAATATGATTGAAAATAATTTGTAAAATTTTATTTTATCATATTGGAGTTAGAATGATATTTTAGAACTTTTAAAATCGATTTAAAAGTTAATTTGTGAAAATTGAATATTTTAATATTAAAATCGACTAGTGAAAATAGTCAATTTTTGAACAGTCTCAGAATTGAACGAAACCAGTTCCATTGGATCCGTAATGTGATATTATTGTAAGGTTTCAAATTTCAAGTCAATTGGATTTACCGTTTGTCCGGTACAAATTAAAACGCCTAGAAATCGACTTAAATCGGTTTAATTCAAATTGAGCGTTTATAGCCATAACTCGCACAGATGTCCAAATTAGCTTCCGAAACCTGTTCCATTGTGTCCGGAACGCGGGATAAACCCTAGGTACGTCAGTTTCGGCGCGTAAATCGGAGTTCGGGATTTCCGGGATGAATAGTGTTTCGGTTTTCTCTATAAATAGCCCCCCCACTTGAAAAAATAAATAAATAAAAAGAAAATTGTAACCCTAGCCCCCACTATCAGGATGAAGGGCCGAAAATCACTCCACTTCTTCCCTTGATAACTTCAAATCCGTTTACATTTACAAGAAACGTTCAACATGAAAGATGTAGAGGGCAACAAGACGAAGAGATTCAACGGTGGAGATCGTGTTTGGAGCGACGATGGGGGAGATAGGGGGTCGCGTGCGTGCCGTGTATATCTTCATGCGCGCGCATCACGAGGCAGCCGAGCATCATGGAAGTTGGGTTCGGTTTTGCATCGTGATTACCTGGAGCAAATTCGCG
Organism: Allium cepa; assembly: GCA_030765085.1. Classification (NCBI taxonomy): domain Eukaryota; kingdom Viridiplantae; phylum Streptophyta; class Magnoliopsida; order Asparagales; family Amaryllidaceae; genus Allium; species Allium cepa. The sequence goes on from CM060935.1 coordinate 29,796,351, forward strand.
TGTTGGGGAAGAAGGATTGTGACGGCCCTGATGTGTTCAAAGAAGGATCCAACGGCTTGGATTTGGATAGGTTGAAAATTAATTATAAAATGTTGTAATTATTTATACAAAAATTCGAGCAAACTTATAAAATTCATAACTTTTTCATACGAGGTCGAAAAAATGCGAAACCAGTTGCGTTGGAATCGTATGGACGAGCACTACGCGATGGAGTTGGTTTGGAGTCGTTTGGAGTTAGTGAGAATTTTGGGTAAAATTAAACGTCCGTTTAATTTTATTCGAAATAAATCGCTAAAACGGAATTTAAAATCAAGGTGAGAACTTCTCACTCAATCGAATCAGTTTCGATTTTATTTTAAATAGTTAGATTTAAAATATTTGAATGCATATTTGAATGTTGATTAATATCTATTGATTGTTAAAATAGACATTATACGCCGTTAGTAAGCGGATGTTATTTATTAAAAACATATACCGCGAATATTTCATAAACAGTGAAATTGGTATTATATATAATAGCAATATATATATATATATTGGCATATGTATATATTGGAGTTATTGATTTTCCGCATTTTTTGTTTAGCGGATGAGACCCTATTGCGCCGTTATTAAGCGGATAATATTTAATAAGAACATATACCGCGATAATTTCGTACTGGAGCGAAATTGGTATTGTGCTAATGTTTTTGGATGCAGGAAAACAGGTTGGAGGGATCCAACTGGATTCCTCAACAGTATTTATTTGATCTCAGATATTTTGATATTTGATGGATTATCATATTGATATATGATATCGTTGTAGTCGTGATTGACTATTTGGTGTGTAACATCATTGGACCCAAATTTTGGGATTTTTAAATGATTTTTGAAGTGATTTTTGAGAATATACTATATTTTGGAATTGATCCATTATAAATAAATAACCGTTATAATTTTTAATGTTATAAAAATTATGATTTTTAAGAAATATAGTTGAAAGCTGATTTTTTTGAAAATAAGGAATTAGTGACTTTATAAAATAGTTAAATCGGAATTTCAGAAATAATTGTGAAAAGTTGAAATATAGGATTTATAAAATTTAATTATTTTATGAATCAAAAGGAAGAAGTTTTTAAAGGAATTTAAAGACGTTTAAAAAGAATAATATAAATTGATTTATATTAAGAGATTTATAAATGGATATTTATAAATTGAAATATGGACATTATAAAACGAGTTTTTATAAGTGTTTGAATGAAGTGAAAATGAATTTCATAATTGAATGGAATTTATAGAATTTTATACGGTGAAGTTATAAATGGAATTTTATAAGCAGTAGGTTTATAAAATTTATTAAGTTATTAAAATAATGATTTTGGATAAATGAATGAATCTTATAAGTTATAAGATTTATAATTTGGGAAGTTAAAAAGAACGATTTTATAAAATAATCGTTTTATAAGTATTTGACTTATAATATGAAATTTTAGTTTATAATTGAGTTATAAACTGAAATAGGTTAATAAAAGAATTTATAAAAAGGAATTTTTTATAAATAAATAGAAATGGAATTTATAAACGTTGTTTTATAAATTCGCAAATGACTTATTTTGATAAGTAAATTGTTGAAACCTATTAATGGAATTATATTCACGTTTTTGAATAGTGAATAATTCTTTTAAATAAAATGTATAAAAGGATGGAAGTTGTTAACAAAATATATTCACGTTTTTGAATAGTGAATAATATGTTAAAGAAATTGTTTTGAATGTGATATTTGAAATAGAATTAAAACGATCTAACGAAGTTTTAATTGTGTTGAGATTCGAAACCATAGATTTCAACATTAATTGTTGAAATAGACGTTTTCGAGAAATGAAAAGGAAATAGTGGACTATAACACTGTTGTTATAGTAAATGATTTCCGAAAGGAAATGTTTTGTATAGTATTGGGATTTATATATCTATTTTAATTTCGAATCCCTATACTAGTGATTTTGGGTTGTCGTAACGATGTTTTACGCAACATTCGTTTGGCCCAAATAAATATGATTAAGTGAATGATTTCCTTAAGGAATGAAATATATACTTAATTTCGATTAGAGTATATTAAATATTTTCTAAGTATAGAAAATAAAAAGATTTGTGAATTACTTATTAAATAAGTATGGAATTGTTTTCCAATATGAAGTGATATTTAGAATTTATCTTTTTGAAGATAAATTGAAAATGGATAATTGAAAACGTATATCAATAGATATTGTGAAATATAAATTCACTATTGAATTTATAAAGGAAAGGAGAATTTGTTTAAAAAATAAGTATTGATTTATTTTTGAAGTGTGAAATAATATATCTTGTAAAGATATTTTGTGAAATAAATAATTTGGAAAATTATTTGGAAACTGGTGATGTGTGCATATCCATTGATAGTTCAATAACCGACTATCAATATTTCCCTTTGAATGGGTAATTGATGTGATTTGTTTGAATGTGAATGCCACACTTATTTTTGAATAAGCGCTCACTATTCGGGTTAACCGGGAAAGGACCATGGGGTCGTATAACCCATTTCGAATATGTGATACGTCGTTGCGAATTGCATTTGAAGATCGGTGTTGAAGACCCGGTATTTGCGAGAGCAATAGGATGACCTGTCGATTGTCTCTGCACTGAGTTGCAGCGGTATAGAGACTCCCTAAGTGATGGGAAATCCGATCAGGATTGTGAATATCCGGATTGCAAGGACTTCTTTGTAAGTGCCTTCGGTTTTGTTCGAGCCCGGAACAGACTTGTATGGATTGTGTGTCTGACATTACAAGTTGAGATATAAAGCCGATTTCATTCAAATATATTTCTGTTGGTGGCGAAGAATTTATTCTTTAGCTTAACACCCTTCTCTGAGACGTACGAGCTCAGAGGTTATATAGTTGAAGTTATCAGCGATATATTCCCAATTTGGTAATGTGACATGCTGAGTGTTGCTGAAATGATCATTGTGTTGATTATTGTGATAGGATCGTTTATTTGATCGTCTATCTTAGTGATCATTGTGTTGATCATTTGTTGACCCAAAGCATGGCTTTTGTATAAAGTATGTTTTTGTGGACGTGACTTCGTCGAACCTCACACCCCGGAAATGGTCAAAACAGGAAAGATGCGGCAAGGTTATGAGGGGTAGCACCCTTTAGGGTATGTACATTTCCTTCTGGATAGAGGTTGTATCATGGTATGGAGCCCAGATATTTAACCTATGTGGTTACTACGAATTTATTACTTTGTGGTTGTTGCTTTTCGGGATCCCGTGAGAAAGGTCGTTTACGATCGGGGAATGGCGTGCTCGTGTCAGTAGTTACCCAGTTAGGGGTAACCCGGCCTTGTGTTGGCAGAGTTCCGGTTTGGTTCTCGGGGATGTCTTTCCAGAGGCATTCTCATGTGGCAATGGGAAGTTCCTTGGCCTGACCATTTGTTGGAAATCCAATTCCCAATACGAAACTTGTACGGTATTAGTTGTAGAACCTGCCATTCACTTATGGTGGTCACCACCGTTTGGATGGTAGCTATAGTAGGCATAGTTCGAAATGTCTATGTTAGCTAAGATTTATATTCTACTTTCGAAATGAATTTTTTTTCCCTACACTATGCACTAATAATAATATCAAATGTTCTTTTTAAATGCGTATCAAGCATCTTTGACTATCATAAGGAGAAATCTCCTCCGATTCTGCGTTTGCATTGTGTGTGTGTGCGGGAGGCCTTATGGTAGTCTCATTTTTAAAAGCATTGCGAATTGATTAAAAATATTCCTCTATTTTGATTTTAAAGATAAATAAACTGTTTTGAGTTCTCACACCAGTCACATGACTGACTTGGAGTTTATTGTTTTCCTTCCTAAACTCTGGGTGCCCACCAATTTCCACACGGGCAGTCGAGAGTTAAGGTTTATCAGGATATTCTGGATATTCTGGAATTGCTGGAGGCAAGCTGGATGGCATGGCATATTATTTATATAGTATTTCTTTTTCCGCTGCACTATTTGTTGTTGTTGTTGTATACTCTGATGATATGATGTAATGAAATGTAATGAAATGTAATAACTGATATAGTTCTTTGTTTAAAGATTATTCATTTATTATTATATGTTGTTCCGCTGCGAATTGTGAGATTCTGATGTTGTTCTGTTGTTTTCTGTTCCGTTCCATTTTCTTCTGATTTTCTATCTTCTTTTCTATGTTCTCTATTTTCTATTTCTTCTATTTTTAAAATTTCCTATCTTCTCTTCTCTCTATTTTAAAATTCTGTTCTATTCTCCTTATTTTCTATTCTCTCTAATTTCTATTTTCTTTTCCCTATCTAAATTTTCTATCTTTTTCTTCTTCTTTTCCTAAATTCTTTTTCTTAAAACCCCTAAGGGTTCGTATTTTCGTTCATCTTGAATTAAACAAAGGAGATTAGTGTCTATTCAAGGAGTACGGACTTACGGGTCTTTACATAATTATTCTATAATCAAGATTAATTATCCTTTAATTAATCATACTCATTTTTTTTACTAATCCCTACTTAATTTCCTTAATAAATCAATCCTTTAATTAATTACACCAACTTTTAATTATCACATAGATTGATTAGCCTTGATTAATTACATTCAGTAATTAACTATTCTTTAATTAATTTTTCATAAATTAATTAACTCTTAATTACATATATAATTTAAGTAACCAATAATTCCATATTGATTCAATATCTATTAATTAATCAGGTCATATATTAACTTAAGATAAACTATTATCTTACTTAATTATCATCACTAAATTTTCATCTGAAAACACTTATGAAATCAATTTGATAATTAATCTATTTTAATTATCTAAACCAAACAAATTTATTTCCTAAAATCATTCTTAAAAATTTAAGATTTGACAAATTGTTTTAAAACTTAGCCTTGGATTTATTATTAAACTTTGTTTTTTTTAAATGGGTACAAGATTTCATTCCTATAAAATTTGTTTAATATCTCATAGGAATAAAATAATTAACTTATTATATTTAACTTTAAAAACCCTTAACTTCATTATATTCTTCCACAACTCTCAACTATACCGTCCTTTATTTTCTTTTGTTAATTAACATTTAAACAAACGGCCCACTACTCTCCCGGCCCACCAAGACCAGAACCCACGAAACAACAATTTCCCTTCCTCCCATCTTCTATTCAAATCAGAGAATAGTTCCAATTCAACTACAGGGATGGCACAAAGTCGTGCACGTATCCATGCACGCTTCCACCGATGATCGTGCCTTGTCACCGATCAACCCTACCAATCCCGCGCGATCATGCCATCCTCTCCATCCACCCAAGTCTTGACGAACTCCTCTTGATCAAAAAAAGCAAGCTTCGTCCCCCACTGCAAATGACCAGATAACATCGTTCGTCACGCTCCGATCACCTATACATCATCATACCCTCAAACTTCACTGGAAGAACCATCTTCTCCTCCTCCATCGTTTCCCCCAGGTCCGCAACCATGAAGTTCACCGCGACGCCGTAGATCGACGCCAATCGAACGCACCCTAAAAACCCTAATTCGTCTCGTATCGGCCTCCATGGCCATCAGTAAAACCCTTAACAATTTTTCCTATCATCGTCGGTCATCAACCTATCTCCTGCCACAATCCCAACATTTTCGATCAACCAGTTCACCAAGAAATGGCTATAATACCAATCACGTTCAACTCTCAATAACTCGAGTTTTATAAACCCAAAATTCATGATTATACCCTTAAAAATCCTCATTTCATAAAACAAATCAAATTACATGCCTGGATTAATCAATTATTGAATTCGAAATTTTCGCACATGTGAAGTTTGACTGTAATTCTTACTTGTTATTCAAAACTACCCCTAATCTTATCTAAACATATTTTTAAGTCAAACATAAAGTTATTACAAACAAATTTCATTTATAATTCTCAGTCCAAAAAGGGGCAGGGGAAGAAGTATGAATTTTTTTTCAAATTTTGTTTCCTGTAACAAGAACAGCCAACCCTCTGTATCCACACATATACCCCCATATATTCAGTAATATATATATATATATATATAATATATATTAAACAACCAGGCAAACTACTTGTCATACTTACTTCAGAGTTTGATTGTACTCATAAATTTTTTTTCCAACTGAATAAATTTTTTAACATATTTGTTTTACTCACCTGTATTTTAGCAAACAGATAACCTTGAAAATATTCATTTGATTGATTCACATTATTTTCATTCATATACACTTGTTTCAGAACTTAAGATAATCATGCAAACACATTTTCTAACATGCATCACTAGTTCACCATATGTCAAATGCATCAAACTTAAAGGTGTTTTAATGTTTACAGTTCTTTTTTTTTTTAAAAACAGAGGCCTAAACTAAGAACTCATATATTTTAAACTTGACAACAGGAATACGCAACTTACATACATACAAATATTCGAAGCAATCACCAACACATTGATTCGTATGCATCATATATTTTGTTACTTAAGCTTTTAAATTTAAAAGTTTACTGACAAGCATTTCACTAAAATAAAACAGAGGAGACTGGGTTAGGTAACTCACCTTAATGCCAATAGAGAACAACCCTTAGTTTTGATTACCAGGAAATTGTTTTGCTTGCTCGAATTTTAAATCTTTGGATCTGTCACTTGATTATGATGAAGATTTGAAGTAACTGAAATTGTTGATGCTAAGATCTGTAGCTGTTATTCACTGACTTGCTAATGAATGTATGAGTTTGAATCCATGCTCAGGCTAAAACTAGTAGCAGGATGTTGAATTTGATTTATTTAATCTTGGTTTTCTTTCACTTGAAGATGAAAAGAATATAGGTTGAGAAAGTTCTAAACTGAGAAAATTTGTGGCCAGGTTTTCTCTAAAACTTACTTTTTTTTAATAAAGAAGAATGCCACTTGTTCTATCTTATAATACTTAAGTGACAATTGTCAATGTAAATGCTTATCTCCCTATAAATGTATGAATGCAAGAATTAAATACTTATAATTGTTTACATTTTTTAAAATGCATAGTGAATTTATTTATATTTGTAATTAAAGTGTACCTAATATGTTTATGTATTTTTATATAATATTCTTTATTAAATCTTATTTTACCCAAGTCTTATGCATATATTAATTTCTTAAATCGATATAATATTTTTATGCATACATGGTTTTTTAACCTTATATTTTACAGACTACCCTCATTTAGAGTATAACTTTTAAAAAAAAATTATATATGTGCACCTTTATCAAATCTTACTTTACACCTTATAGAAACTATTTTATTGTTGAATATAGAATTCAACTTTCAAATAAATCTTGAAAATCAATAAAAATATAATTTCCAATGCAATGTATATACATACCTATATATTATATTATGATTAGAAAATCACATTTATTAATTTTCGAAAGATAAATTTGTCCAAATAAAAAAAAATATAAAAGAATATTATTAAACTAATATTATCAAACTTTAATACTTTAGTTAGGAAAATTATTAATAAAAATATTTATTTAGATATTTATAATTCAACCTTTATTTTATATTTTAAATCTTCATTTGTTAATTTTCAATTAACAAACGTCCAAAATTCGGGTTATCACACAACCTGTCACCTGCAACAAATATACATATTAGAAATATGTGTACAATGTCCGGTTCAAGACAGACGCGCATACAAAGGGTCATCCGCTCATACACGGAAACGTACAGCGTCATCTGCTCCACTAGGCAGGTATATATGCAAATACCAATCAATATATGGATAATATACTATAAGTAATCCAAACAATCATCAATCATCATATAATAAATTATTTTTCACTTATAAAAAAATATCAGTGAGTCGGAAAGAGTGAGTTGTACTCACTTTGCTTCCAATAGCAGTTATAGTGTTTTATTCCAAATAAAATTAAATGCGCGTTTAATTTTATCCAAAATTCACACTAGCTCCAATCAGCTTCAAACCAGCTCCATAATGTAGTGCTCGTCAATACAAACCCATTGCAATTCTTTTCGTGCGAAATGGACCTTGTATCAAAAAGTTATACAATTTAGAACTTTGAACGAATTTATATAATATAAATTTACAAATTTTATTTTTTTATTCCAAACCCTAGAATAATCTGAGCCGTCCAATTTGTAAAATATGATCCCAGCCTTGATTCCCATCTTCTCCATCACGTTCGTTACCAGGCAACATGAACCCATAGCCGCCACTAGATCTTGAATTTATGCTCCCTCCACGATTAATTTCAGGTCAATCGAAGACCATCATCTCAAAGCCTGCTACGCGTGCTACCATAGGCCAAGGACCGACCGAGCTCGTTTATGCCAATCCCAATAAAAATGCAAAAAAAAATGCGCGTTCGTGGCCAAATTCCACCTTCGAACGACGTCGATTCGAGATTCCCACCGTTGGATTTATAGAGGGGGATGACCTCTATGACTTTGTAGTTGAAACTTTTTCGTATAGGTTGATGGATTGGAAGAGATCGAGAGGGAAAGACAACGATTTTCTAGCCATTGAATGAATAAGTGGCGGCTAAGGTTCTTTAATCTAGGGTTTGTGCAAACAAGAAAAAATGAGGTCCTTTTATAGAAAATTTCGCGACATTATTCATCGCCAAATTTTTTGGACTCGAAACGAAGCGTTTCGCCTGGCGTTTATAATGTTTTGACCCTATTTCGAAGCAATGGAATATATATCAGGAGCCAATTCGACCGTATTTGGAAGATAGGTTTTCGAATCGACTATTTAAATTTAAAATTTCACTTAAATAAATTTTTATGCGTTTTAGCTTGCCCCAGACAAACCGTAAACCGGATTGGCACGAAATTTGAAATTCTACAATAATATAACATTACGGATCCGATGAAACTGGTTTTGTCAAAATCCGAGACTGTTAGTAAAATGACTATTTTCACACGTTAATTAAATATTAAAATATTCAATTTTTACAATTTGACTTTTAATTTGATTTTAAAAGTTCTCTCAGATCATTCTAATTCAACTAGAATTTATTACAACGTTATTAATCATTTTAAATTCACATTAAATCCCAATTCCAATTATTTCTGCAATTTCAAATATAAAATTAACAATTTAATATCAATTAAATCAAGATATTCAAATAAAATTTATTCAGCTTATAAATTTAACTTGTGCATATTTAAAATCAATTAAAAATATACAAATTTCAAATGACAGAAATTCTGGGTCGTTACAAAATATGTATATATGTATGGATATACATAATATCAAAGATGATTTGAAATAAACTCTAAAGTGATGAGTTTTGATTTTCCCTGAAGTGTGATGTAAAAACCTAAAGTAAAATAAGTTTTTTAACTTTTAAGTGATAGAAATTTGAAATTTGAAATTTGAATTGGAGAATTCAAATTTTGAGTGGGATTAATGGGATTAAATTGAATTTAACTTAGAAGAAGTTAAATAAGTTTGAATGAACAACCTGATATGGAAATTTCAAAACGAAATTGAGATTTAACTTAAGGAAGTTAAATGGGTTGATTTAGAAGGGAGTTATATAAGATCTCAAACGGGCTTGAGATCTAGAAATGGGTCATAAATGCCATTGATGGATGTTTTATATAAATTGAATGTTTGTTTCTGCCCTACTATCATCCTATTGTTATTAATAAGCTAGGGAACTATGAATTGGATTGTTTAAATAAATTTAGAAATGGATTGAGGAAATATATATCTGTTGCTGGAATTAAATGGAAATAAAACTTTAATTTGAAATTATTTAAGTAATTTTGATTTTTAAAGATAAAAATTGAACTTCTGAAAATAAAATCACTTTGAGCTTAAGATTTGAATACTTATAAATTTAAATTGTTAAAAATTGGTTTCAAAGTTGAAATTGAGTAATAAATTGGATTTGAAAGATTAAATTATCTAAGAAGGATTTAAACTATTATTTGAACCTAGAAATAAGTTTATGAAGAAGTAAAGGTATTAAATGGAATTTTGAAATTTGGACTCATAATTTAAATTGTGAAAGGACTTGGGTTGTTAAATTAAAAGTAAAGGTTAATTTGATTTAAGGTAATTAAATCAACATTTGAAAATTTAACTCGAATTTATATAATTCGAGATGATTTAAAAAGTGGAGATTAGAATTGGGATTAATTCAAACAGGAATTGAAATGATTTGAAATTGAAGTGAGTTCTATTTGAAAATTAGTCCAAATCGATTTGAATAATTTGGAATTGTAATTAAAGTTGAATAGGCTTAAAATTCAAATGGAATTTGATTTGAATTTGGAAAGAAATTGAGGTTAATTCAACTTGAATTGGGTTAAATCAAGTCTAATGGAAATTGAAGTTATTTAAATTGGAATTGAGTTGATTTAAATGGAAGTGGAAATTTAAATTGAATTGATGGGAATGGAGATTGGGAATTGAACAGTTTGGCTCTGGACTATTTTCAAAATAAATTGGTTTGATATAAACCTATTTTTCAAGCTATTTACTATATACAACCTTTCTTTTTAAAACCCCAAACTATTTACTATATATATTTTTGGAACTATTTAACTATTTTACAACTATTTTATAAACTAATTACTATTTTACAACCATTTTGCAATTACTTAAATATTCTATAACAATTTAACTATCTTCCAACTATCTTACAATTACTTAACTATTTTACAACTATTTTATAAACTAATAATTATTTTTCAACTACTTATCTATGTTTAATTTTTCAAGCTATTTGCTAATTTTAATATGGTCAGAGTGCAACTGTTTATAATTAAATAACCATTGAGATAAGAATTAAAGTGATAATCCAAAAGATATTGAGGCAAATGTGAATAAGTGAATAGAAATCAAAAGTGAATGTGAATAGAAAAGGGAATTGATTTGGTTAATAATCAATGAAGATGAATACGTAGGATGTACGTATATTATTCTATTCGTGTAGTGATTTGATCCAGATTCGAGCATAGAATTTCCAGATAATATATCGATCCGACTTGGGATTTTTCACTTGATCTTCGACGGCGAACCTGGATATGGATTTTTGATTGGTTCTGGAAATTTTCTATCATAGTTATGGCTATGCAAGGAGAATGACAGTTTCTGATGAAGAAACCAGATCTGAGTCTGCACTAGGAAGTAGGGTGGACGATACTAGTTCGAAAGTGAAATTGTGTGATCGAGTGAGCGATCAGATTGATATAGCGTACGAATGATATGTATACATCATACAGGTTTGAATGAAATTGATACTGAAAATTTGTAAATAAGAATTATAAAATGGTTTTTGAAATGAAAAGTATATACTGTGAAATATATGATGAAATAAAGTGGAAATTGGATATTTCTATGATAGAAATTTAATTTATAGAATAATCAAGCTTGAATATTGATTTGGCGTAAACAAGTTACATATATTTGACAAACTCCCCTTATTGAATCTATCGCCAAAATAAAAGGGCTTTTGAAGATATTTGAAGTATAAAAAGGGAATTTATACAAGTATGAAGTGATCCAAAGGTTTTTTTTATATATATATATATATACACACACATATATATATATATGATCTTATGAGAATGATTATGAGGAAAGGTTTTTGGAACCTGTGGATTTTGGAAAGGCTTTTGATTTTTGGGGAAAATTCAATTTTGAAAATTTGGAAAGCCTAGTTTGAGAATTATCGATTTTGGGATAATCGATTTTGAGAAACGAGATTTATATGGGATTCATACTAGGTGTATGATTTGGAAAATACTATATGTGTATAGTATAAAGTGTTTTGAAAATTGCTCTAGGGAAAAAGGCGCTCCCTTGAAATGAACTTCTTAGGAGTACGTTGGTACTTCCTTGAACCCCAAGGAGGAGGCTCTAAAGTATATCCGGTGAGGAAGTCCGGAAAAACTGAATTTCCTGAGGATTATTGGATAGCGAAAGTCGAGGGCGCTGATGCCTACAGATGCATTTGGTTTATGATGTGACGACAGCGTAACTCGATGCCGTTGCGATCTACTGTGGACCATAGCAGAAATCGTGTAGAGGTGAGTGTCAACAGTCTATGTTTGATTCTGTCGGAAGGGCAACGTAACATCGGTAGACTATGATCTATGGTCGAGTGGAGTGGAGAAGTTTCATTTTTTGGCAGCGGAATTCGAGGGCGCTGCCTACAGTTACATGGGTTTTTATCATGATGGCAATGTAACCCTCGTTGTAGCTGCGATCTGTAGCGGGTTACATGGTGTAATCGAGGGGCGCGAAGGCCTATAGTTATCTATGGATTTTGCCGGGATGGCAATGTAACCATCGGGTTAACTGCGACCATGGATGGGGGTGATGATTTCTGGAGCATTCTCACCAAAAGATGTTCCCTCTATTTTCAAAATGTTTTCTGTATTTTCAAAAAAAATATTATTCCAAGTATTTTCATTAGGTGTTGGAAACGGGTTTGCCGAGTACTTAAAGATTTTCAGTCTTACGCCTGATCAACGTATGACCGAATTTCTATGAGAACAAGGATGGACTGGTTGAGACATCGAGTTATAAAAGTATCTTTATAAAAACTATTTTATAATATTTTAAAATGTTTTAAAATTTATCAAAGAGTAATTTTTCTGATAATAATCATTTTAATAAATTCTAGCTTTGTTCCTTTTCGAGGACGAAAAGATTCTAAGGGGGGAGGAATGTGATAACCCGGATTTTTGAACATCTGATAGTTGGATAATTATCTTGCTTATATGTTGAACAGATAAGAATTCTGACAATAAAAGATTTTTGAAGAAAAATAATAGAAACTGAATTTTAAATATCTAGATAAATATTTATTTGATAATCTACTTATATAATTATTTATCATTGGCAAATTATTGTGACGGCCCCGACTCGACTTTCGAAAATCGGCACTGAATACGACACTCATATTCAAATGCCGCAGATCCAAACGTCGAATCTGGTTCACCGGATCTTATAACACCATTAAGTACAACACAGCGAAAGAAATAAATATCAATAGATATATGACATTGATACAAAAACAGATATAGTATCTGATATAATATAATACAATAGATATCAATACTATCAGAGATGCAAGAAAAAGCAGTGGAAAGAATATCTTCAATGCCAAACTCCAAGAACTGTAACTCCATCACCAAGGCACCGATCCAGAAATAGCTCGAACTCCCAATAACGACGTTTCACCTAGATAAGCAAGTCTCATCCAAGGACTGGACTAACTCCAGATAATCTACTAAACCTGACTATCTGAAAAACCCAACTCTAGACTGCAAGTGTGGGAAAATTGTGGGCACCCAGAGTTTAGGAAAGGAACAATAAACTCCGAATGAGTCATGGGACTGGTATGAGTAACAAAAACATTTGGTTTTTTAAATAGACAACAAAAGAATTTAAAATAAATCCGCAATGCTTTTTTGAAAATGAAACTACCATAAGGCCTCCCGCCACACACACAATGCAAACGCAGAATTGGAGGAGATTTCTCCTTATGATAGTCAAACATGCTTGATACGTAAATTCCTTTGATATTATTATTGTTAGTGCATAGTGCAGAAAACTATTTCGAAAGTATAATATTAATCTTAGCCAGCATAGGCATTTCGCACTTATACCTACTATATCTACCATGTTCAATAGCAGGTTACCGCCACATTCCATGGCAGGTTATACAACTAATACCGTACAGGGCACGTATTGTTTTGTTTGGATTTCCAACAAATGGTCGGCCTAAGGAACTTCCCACTGTCCATGGGTACGCCTCTGGCGGGACGTCCCGAGAACCTAACCAGATCTCTGCCAACACAAGGTCGGGTTACCTCTGTAACTAGGTAACTACTACTCGAGCATGCCATCCCCCGATCCTTTGGGACCTTTATCTGAGGCGCCTCTAAACCACAAAGCAACAACCACACAGTAAATGAGATTGAAGCCCACCACATAGGTAAATATCTGGGCTCCATACCATAATACCACCCTTTACCAGAATGGAATGACAAACCCTAAAGGGCACGAACCTCATAACCTTGCCGCATCTTTCCTGTTTCGACCATTTCCGGGGAGTGGGGTCCTGATGCAGTCTCGTCCACAAAGCTACGCTTTATACTAAAGTCATGCTTCGATCACAAATGATCAACCAATGATCATCAACACACAGCAGCACTCAGCATGCCACACTACCAAATTGGGAGTATATCGCCGATAACCTTCAATTACATAACCTCTGAGCTCGTATGTCTCAGAGAAGGGTGTTAAGCTAAGAGAATAAATTCTCCGCCACCAATAGATATGTATTTGAAAGAAATCTGCTTTATATCTCAAAGTGTAGTGTTAGACATACAACCATACAAGTTTGTTCCGAATTCGAACAGAATCGAAGGCACTTCCGAAGAATCCCTTGCAAATCCGGATATTCACAATCCCGATCGGACTTCCCATCACTTAGGGAGAACTCTATACTGGAGCAACTCAGTGCAGAGTCAATCGATAGGTTATCCTATCGTTCTCACAAATACCCGATATTCACCATCGGTCTTCAAATGCTATCCATAACGTCATATCACTATTAGAAATGGGTTATATGACACAAGGTCCTCTCCCGGCTAAACCGAATAATGAGTGCAATGTTTAAAATATATGGATATGGGATTTCAGTTAAGTCACAACTTATAAAATCCAAAACTTTCCTTCGAATGGTTAAACAAATTACCATTTCAAATCTTTAAACAAAAAAAATTTATTTCACAAAGTTCACACGGTTTCACAAAGATCCATTTACAAATTTTAAAACAATTTCCGTTTTAATTGGATTAACTCGTTAAATCTTTATAATAAGGATTTAACTTATAGCTTTCAAACCGTTTCCATAACTTGGAAATCATTTTCATTTCAAACTAGAAATCCTTTTTACACAAATTGGAAGTTCATTTCTTATGTGAAAGCTTTTATTATTCAAAAACAAATAGTTTTCGTTTTCGAAGAATCCAATTATATTTTCATGAGTTAAAGCCTTTGAATTTAAATTCAAATTTCCAAATCAATACATTTAAAATGGTTTAACCCATGTATAACTTGTATAACAACTTTAATCCCTAGTTTCAAATCATAGGATTCAGTTTCAAATTTTGAATTTAAATTTAAATCAAATTATTTAAACTTCCAGGCATAATTAAGTTATTCAAAAATAAATTTTATCTTTTCTAAAACTTTTTACTTTAATACCAATCCATTCCCAAAACTATTTGGATTTAAAATTCGAATTCATACCATTTCAAAAATCTGCGACTTAACCAATTTCCACATGCAATCCATATTTATGTGTGTATGGTGTAGTCCAGGGGTTTCAAACAATAGTGCAACATCATCAATCATCACAGATTCACAGATAAAGTAAATTAATCAATCACAAAGATTTACCATTATGATTCGATGTGGGTTTCGGATAACCAACTGGAATCAACCCCTGTCGCATCGAAATTTAAATGTTGTTTTACGGGCAAATAGGGTTTTCACATACATACAGAAATAAATCACAAATCACAGTTCAGCACAAAGTAATTTACATTACATAGCATCACAATCACATATCATAAATATCAATCCAGTACACAATATTTGACAATTAACTTAAATTAATCAAATTAAACTCAATTAATTACAATGAGCAATTAATTTCTTAATTACTTTCATAAAGTAATTAGACTTACACAATTTCATAAATGATTATCATTAATGAATTAATCTAATTAATTTTTAAAATTAATCACATTAATTAATCATTAAAAAAATCTTAGTTAATGACCTTCATTAACTAATAACAATTCTTTAACTACTTTCCTAATTAATCCCTAATTATAAATAAATCTAAATCGTTAATTTATAAATTAAGTAAATAAGTTATTCCTTAATTATCTTATTCATTAAATCATTTTAATACCTTAATTATCTCCAAGGTAATCCATTTCTTTATTAATGACTTCATTAATATTAAGGTGTACTTAAACATTACACTTCTAAATTTAGATTCAAAATTCATTTTGATTTTAAGATTCCAAATGATTAAATATTTAAACATTAACCAAATTTAAACATCAACTTATAAACCTATATAAGAAAAAATTTAATTAAATTACTTAAATTTTTTATGTTTAAAAGTTTTAAGCTTTAAAATACATTACATTTTTAACTTGCAAATTCAAGTTAACACAAATTATTGACTTTTCATAAAAAAATCCTTTATAAAAGAACTTTATCGAAATCCAATTCAACATTTATTTGAAAACAAATTACTTTATAAATCTATTTGATTTAAACTTGTTTAAAACATTAAGATTTAAAAACTGATTTAAATCACAGATTTGAATTCAAGAAACTTGGATCCATATCTAAACATTTGATTCAAACTTGGCTTTAAGCTTTTGATTTAAAACTTTGATTTAAACTTACTTTTAAAACTTTGATTTTTTAAATTCTCGACTAAAAAATTTTGATTTAAAATTCCAATTCATTTTAAAAGCTTAAGATTCAAAAGATTATTTGAAAACTAAACTTAACTTTTGAATTTAAACCCGGTTTAAATTCTTCTTTCAGATTTTAAATTAAATTTTAAAACTAGAAAAAAACTGTCAGGTTTGTTTTTAAAACCTGAAACCCTCTTTTTAAATATTTTAAAACTTTAAGATTTAAAAGTCGCCTTAGATCTAACTTCGTCTAGATTCAGACTTATTTTTAAATCTACCTGACAATTTATATTCTATTTAAATTTGCTTTAAAAATCAAGTTTTACTGTCAGGTTTATTAAAACCTATAGCAAAACAAAACAACCCGAGGCAACTTTTCTTTACTTCGAGTTCAACCCTTAAAAACTTCGAGCCAAACATCTCATCACTTCGAGTGAAACTCGAAACAATACGCGAGCAAAACAAAACCCAGTTCACCAGAAAATAAAGAGCACCGTGCACGTGCACGGTGCCGACAAACTCCTCCGGCCAACACTGCCACGTCGAGCAAGTCGACTACCATCAGTACATCAAACTCCGATCATCTAAACTACGCCGTTCCTCGAGAATCGAATTTGAGTTCGAATACGCAAACCTGGAAACAGCGACACTACCTTAACCAAACCTGGAACGCCGCCGTTCTCACAACCTTGACGACCAGGAAACTCGAAACTCCGGCCACACAATCGCCAACGCGACCTCTACCTCCCCCCTAAATCATGTCGCACTCGATCAATCGAAGAAGACACGATCAATCAAAGAAGACAAACAAAATGAAAAACAACACCATGCCAAAATTAGGTTTACGAACGAAAAATGCTCGCCGCTGCTACCATGGTGAACAATCGCCACTCGCTTCATTTTTCCCAAACACCCTGATCATCAGTCAAACCCCAGATGAAGTCGCGACCACTCGAGTGTCTCTGACCACCAGAAAAAACTCAAAGTCCATTTCCAGTTCAACTTCAAACTGCTCTATACACACCCACTTAAAAATTATCATTTTAGGCTTAAAAATCCCATTTTTCGATAAGGATTCAAGTTATATAATTGAATCAATGTTTTGTGACATTCGAAATTACCAAAAATTAAGTTTGTTCTGTATAATCAAGTTTTTTCAATCTACATATTTATATTTTACTTGAAACTATTTTTAAATAATAACTGATACTTAAACAAGCATATTTGCTTTTGAAACCAAGGCCTAACAAAGATCAAGTGGTTTAATATTTGAATTTTTGATCGAGCCTTATGCTTTGAAGCAAGAAACAAGGATGGTTTCAACATGAATAGGCATTTAGACTTCTAAATAATTATACATAGAGGAGATATATATATATCTATATATATATATGTATGTATGTATGTATGTATGTATGTATGTATGTATGTATGTATGTATGTATGTATGTATGTATGTATGTATGTATGTATGTATGCATAATAGAGCAATTCCAAATCTCACACTAACAAGCAACAAGTTGTTTACTCACCTTGTTTTCAAATGAACAGAGCTTCATTTATGATGAAACATACTTGAACTATGCTTGCTAAAACTTTTGATTTTTGGTTTGAATTGATTGAATTGCTGTTTTAAATTGAATTTGCTTTAAAGTTAAAGATGAAGCCTACTTTAGTTTCTTGACTCTTGCTTGATCAAAATTGAAATGGAAAAAGCTTGATATATATAAAAGAAGTTTACAGGATATGTTATTATTTGTTTGTACAACATAAGAGATATTTTCTTGTTTTGGGGGCTAAGCTGCTTTGTAAATATATTTTTTCTTTTCTTACTTTAACCAAACAAGATTTCGGCTGATTATATTTTTTAGTGGCTGATAAGATATATATTGTGTGCTAATGATATTCAAGCATTAATTGCTATTGTCTTGTTTTATAAGCTACATAGATATTTAGATTTTCTTTG
The DNA here is from genome assembly GCA_030765085.1 of Allium cepa. NCBI lineage: Eukaryota > Viridiplantae > Streptophyta > Magnoliopsida > Asparagales > Amaryllidaceae > Allium > Allium cepa. The sequence continues at coordinate 29,814,837 of CM060935.1, forward strand.
TTTCTTGTTTATACTTATCCAATTTGTCTTCTTCTTTTTTCTTACATATTTGAATGTACATATATTTTTTATTATGTCTTCTAATACAAGCCTTTCATATTTATACTTTATTTGTTTGTATGTAATTATTTTGTCTTGTTTTTGCATAATATACATATCAAACGAATTACATAGATATATTTTTATAATTTAAAATTATTTTTTTAAACATTTGCTTAAAATTTATATTCAAATTCAATATATATAAAAAAATTAGATCCACTCTTATATGCACATATACATATATATATTCACATATGTAACATAACGATTTTGTCGGGATTCGAAGGTCGGCATTCTTACTTCCACTGTATAAAATGCCGCATAATCGAATGCCGGAAAACCGAATTGTTAGGGTTAAAAAGAAGAGGTAGAAGAAGAAAGAAAACAAAACAGAAACAATAACAGAATCTCACATTCGCAGCGGAACAACATATAATAGATAAATGAATAATCTTTAAAACAAAGAACTATATCAGTTATTACATTACATTATCATCAGAGTGTACAACAACAATATACAACACAATACAAGAATGGACAACTATACAAACATGTCCCTACAAGTGAATTATACAGCGGAAAGATAATATCATATACAAGTAATACGCCTCGCCATCCAGCTCGCCACTTGAGCTCCATAGCACTTCTGAATCCAGAATAACCTGATAACCTGACTCTAGACTGCCCGTGTGGAAAATTATAGGCATCCAGAGTTTAGGAAGAGCACAATAAACTCCAGGTCAATCATGGGACTGGTGTGAGAACTTAAAACAGTTATTTATCTTTTAAAACAACAACAACAAGGAAAGTGGAAAAATATCCGCAATGCTTTTGGAAAATGAAACTACCATAAGGCCTCCCCGCACACACACAATGCAAACGCAGAATTGGAGGAGATTTCCCCTTATGATAGTCAAAGATGCTTACTACGCAAAACAAATCATTTGATTTTTATTATTATTAGTGCATAGTGTAGAAAACATTTCGAAAATAGAATATAAATCTTAGCCAGCATAGACATTTCGAACTATGCCTACTATAGCTACCATCTAAACAGTGGTGACCACCATAAGTAAATGGCAGGTTATACAACTAAAACCGTACTGGGTTCGTATTGGGAATTGGATTTCCAACAAATGGTCAGGCTAAAGAACTTCCTACTGCCACATGGGATCGCCTCTGGCGGGACGTCCCGAGAACTTAACCAGCTCTCTGCCAACACAAGGCCGGGTTACCTTTGTCACTAGGTAACTACTACACGAATATGCCACTCCCTGGTCCTTTGGGACCTTTATTCGAGGGCCCTCTATCACCAAGCAACAACCATACAGAAAAATGAGATTGGAGCAACCACATAGGTTAAGCATCAGGGCTCCATACCTGACGCCACCCTTTTCCAGAAGGAAATGACATACCCTAAAGGGAGTAACCCTCATAACCTTGTCGCATATTCCTGTTATGACCATTTTCGGGGTGTGAGGTCTGACGAAGTCTAATCCACAAAGCTACGCTTTTTCACAAAGTCATGCTTTGATCAACAAATGATCAATAAATAATCATCACACAACAACACTCAGCATTCCACATTACCAAATTGGGAATATATCGCGGATAACCTTCAACTACATAACCTCTGAGCGCGTACATCTCAGAGAAGGGTGTTAAGCTAAGAGAATAAATTCTCCGCCACCAACGGAAGTGTATTTGAAAGAAATCTGCTTTATTTCTCAAAATGTAATGTCAGACACGTAACCATACAAGTCTGTTCCGGGCTCGAACTGAACTGAAGGCACTTCAAAAGAAGCCCTTGCAATCCGGGTATTCACAATCCCGATCGAATTTCCCATCACAAAGGAAATCTCTATACCGTAGCTAACGGTGCAGAGACAATCGATAGGTCATCCTATCGTTTTCACAAATACCCGGTCTTTACCACCGGTCTTCAATGCTATCCATTACGTCGTATCACTATTCGGAATGGGTAATCCGAATAACGAGCGCAATAATTTAAAAAAAATAAGTGTAGCATTCAATTTCAACCAATTCACAACCAATAGCCATTTAAGGGTCAATATTGATAGTCGGTTATTTAACTATCAATCAATATTCACAACATCACCCGATTTCAAATAATTTCCCAAATTATTTATTTTCAAAAATATCTTTACAAGATATATTTTCCACACTTCAACCATTTGAAAACCAATTTCAAATCAATTTTCACCCTTATAACTTTCATTTCAAAATGGTTCATTTAAACCAATTAAATAAATCCTTACCGATTTATTGAATTTACGTTCCAAATTCGTAAATTTATTTCCACACTTCAAAATAAATCAATGTTTATTTTTAAACAAATTTCCCTTATAAATTTCCATAGTGAATTTACCTTTCCAAAATATCTATGAATATAAGATTTCCTAATCGATTTCCAATATTCATTTTCAATTTATCTTTAAAAGATAAAATTTCAAAACATTCACTTCATATTGGAAAAACATTTCCATACTTATTCAATAAAAAGTAATTCACAAATCTGTTTATTTTCAACATTTGGAAAATATTCAATATACTTAAATCCAAATTAAGTAGATATTTTATTCTTTAAGAGAAACTTCTCTTAAACACATTTATTTGGGTCAAAACGAATGTTACGTAAAACATCGTTACGACAACCCAAAATCACTAGTATAGGGATTTGAAAATTAAAATAGATATATAACCCCAATACTATACAAAACTTTTCCTTTCGGAAATTATTTACTATAACAACAGTGTTATAGTCCACCATTTCATTCTATTTCTCGAAAACGTCTATTTCAACAATGAATGTTGAAATCTATGGTTTCGACACTTAATACAATTTAAAACATCTTTAAATCGTTTTAATTCTATTTAAAATATCACTTTCCCAAAATATTTCTTTAATATATTATTCACCGTCCAAAATCGTGAATATACTTCATTAACCAAAATCAATATTTCTACGTATTTTATTTAAAGGATGATCCACTGTTGTAACGACCCGATATTTTCAACCATTCGCATCTGCTCATGTCGGACTTGAATTGTTCAAAATACCGCGTTGTAATTAAAATTTGGCAAATCTCAAAATATACAGTAAATAATTAATCACAGAATCACAGACACAGAATCAGAATACTCGTAGCGGAATTTAAAAATACTTAGTGGTTCATGAAGCCACTATAAATAGTCTCAACAAATACAAATTACAAAGTCTTCCATCCCAAATATAGTTTAAATCATTAAATAGAAAATCCAAAAATCCCAAAGTCTTGATTTCATAAATAAGATAACGGACAGAAAGAAGCCAGCAACTTGAAAGGATCTACAGAAGTCCTAGCTCCGGGATGATGACTGAACTGCAACTCAGGCTGACCCAAGCGTAAAATAAAACATAAACACTCGAGTCAGGACATACATACTTATATAATGTAAGTTAATTCAAGTGTACTGTAGTATAGAGCAAGTAACTTAAAGGATGCTTGGGACCGCCCATCCTCTAAGGATCCGTTAAACTATTTACTATGTAGTAATATTTCGCTATTATAATAATGTCTATTAGTAAAATAAACTTACTTTTTAATAGCGTTAAGGGGTTACCCATATAGCCCTTAACACGGAATATATTCCCATAGTCTATACAGTACCGTAATCTCCCATGTACTGGGCGTCGTCAGAGGGCACTCCATAGGTATGGTACAAAACCAAAATCGTATAAGGCTCGCTATGGTAGGTGACACGGCACAACTAGGCAATGCCAGGGTAGATATACCAACTGCTATCCGGGCCGATGGAAACGCGTAGCCGCAGTTACCGCCCACCTCGAACAACACTCCCAAATCAAAGGTGCGCACCAAAACAATCACAAAAGTAATAGAATGGCATACGAAGAAGTGCATCCGATCAGAGGTGCTACCTCATTAATCCGAGAATCGCTCCTGTTTTAGCCACCTTATGCCAACTCAAGGGAGTCGGGTCCACGTATTTACCTCAAGGAAAACGTCACCACCATCCTCCTTCATTCTGGAATCTCCACCGCGTACACGGTTGTCGAAGTGGTTTTCGGTAACGACAGAGAGTATGCCAGATATCCGATCTCGGTCTCTTTAACAACCAAACGTTATTATAACCCGTGGTTACAACTTTTAAAAATGGTATTTATACTTTAAAAATAAAAATAAATTTCAAATACATTTCAATATCATAATATCATTTCAAACATCATTTATTTAAACATCAGTCATTTTATTTAATATAAAATACCACTTAAATCTATTCAATTTATTTAGGAATTAATTTGCCTTTCAACTCACATTTAAAAGTTAAATTCTTCCATTTAAAACCATTTAAAGTCAATTCCTTATTTATTTTTTATTTATTTTTACATATTAAATTCCAAAATTTAAGCCTTTTTCCCTAAACATTATTTCCATTTATTTTAAACAATCCGAAAATTCAGTTTCCGTAGCATTTATGAAATGCCACCTAAAGTCTGTAAGTCAAAACAGTTCATTTATAAAAGACAGCATTTAAGTGCTGTAATAAATTATTAACTTAACAATCAAATTTTAAATTCCCAAATATAACTTATTATCAATTATTTCCTTAACTAAAACTCACTTTAACAAAATTTCAGAATTTCCTAAAATAAGTTATATTCCAAAAATTTTACTTAAACATTCATTTTTTTTAACATTTTGACTTATTCAAAAATCATTATAAATTTTATAAAAATCTTTTACATTTGAACCAGAATATTATAAATCTCCATTTAAAATACTTTTAAACATTTCGGAAAAATATTATATAAACCACAGGTCGGTATATAGTTTTCTAGCCTAGGTCAAGTGATACGGATTTATATCATTTCAATCCGCAATTTACAAAATCCCGGGTTCTATCATTTCAAACCCGCAATCCCAAGTTAACAAATAAATAATTAAACAATTAAATAAATGAACAAATGATTATCATTCAGGCCTATCATTTCAGCCTATAACGATCTCAAATTTACAGGGAACTTGCAGTGATGATTTAATCAGTAAATAAGAATTACATAGTATAACTACAATAATATTACAATAGATAAACAACTGATGAGGTGTCAATTTAAAATGGGGTTTAACATCATACGTTATATCACAGGCAGATAAAATTTAATAAATAATTTACAAATACACTTGTGATAAATCACGGATATATAGGTATGTTTGTCTGGTGAGAAATACTCACCTTAAAGCTGTAGAAATTTTGATTCAAAATGAAAATCCCCCGAAAAAGAATCGCACAGCGGGTAACGATCAAATTTTTCCCGGATGTCACGCCTAGATTCAAGATCCAAATACCGAATACGTGACTTTAAAAATTACGGTCAAAGCAAAAATTTTGAAACAATTGGAACGAATAGAGTAAAAGAAATTTTGGTTCAATGTTTGCTCGACTGCCTCACCCCACATCCCGACCCCAACTTCATAGGCTTGGCAATGCTATTTATTATTATATATATATATATATATATATATATAAATTTTTCCAACGGCATGCCCTACTTATCTAGTTTGAAAATATGAATTTTATGCAAACTTGCGTCTCTGCCTAGATAAACACGTCTCTGCCAAACTCCAAATCAAAACATGCACACATCATAACATCTCCATATATTTAAAGTCCTTTCCCCTATAGTCACGCCTCCCCTTCAGTTTTCAGATAACACGTCCAATATCTCCATGCATAGATGCAAACTATCCCACACAACTATATGCTTTAAAGCATTGCAGGCCTTCAACTGAAACTCTTTATATTCTTTTGCCATTTTATGAACCATGCCTTGCAAAACACGTCCCATTTTGACATTCTATGTCTTCTTTCAAATTTGGAAAGCCTTCTATCAGTTCTACTCAATGATATTACAGGGTTATGCTCGTCAATGGTCTTTCTTTTTTTTTCTTTTTCTTTTTCTTTTTTTTCATTATGGCTATAACAACCTATATCAACTACAGGCACACACGCATGAAATCTCTACAGAATGCAACTAAGCTTGACTTCCTATATGATATGCACGGCAAAACATGGCAAAACTATCAGGGGGAAAAGAAAGGCATGTACATAGTCAAAGACGGCAGAAATATGGAGTGAGAAGTAGCCGAGCAAGGTGAAAAAGAAAAGGAAAAAAAAACTGAAGAAGGAAAACAAAAATATAAGGGAGGGAGAAAGAAAATAGAGAGAATACAAAAGAAGAAGAGGAATAGAAATATTACCCGATTGTATGCAAGCTCACGAGAAGAAACAGAGAGAAGATAGTGGAATTTTGTAACTGGGTATGGTGTGTATATATATATAGATAAACAACTTGTGAAATTTAAGGAAGAGGCAAGCGAAAAAAATATGTGCGATTTCTTTCCAGTTTTCTTTTGTTTGATTTCTAGAAAAATATGCGCGATTTATACTGCCAGATTTGAATGGATAAGGCTTGCATTGTTTGATTAGCAAGGTTTAAATGCAGAGAAGAAACGGCAAGCATTGATGGAAGATAATTTATACGTGATTCATATTGCCAATTTTCTTTCATTCGAATGGATAAGTCTGAGTGATTTTAAATGCAGAGAGGAAAGAATTTGAACCATTCCAAGTTATACGAAAATTCTTGATTTAATGCATTCATTCTGATGTGTGAATTAAAAATGAATACAGGGACATGCGCAAGAAATAATAGATAAGGAAGGTAAGAGGCAAATGCCAAAAATGTTAAAAGAATAAAATTTTATGTCATGCGCAAAGGAAGGCAAATTTGATTTTCTCTCAGATAATATATGCATGATTTTTGACAGATTTACGAAAAATTTGATTGCAACGTTATATCTCTTTTTTTTCAATTAATAGTTGCGTGCTATTTTTATAGTCTGAGAGATTTATATACAAAGAATCAGCAAGTATTAATTTGCTTTGGATGCAACTTCAAGAACAGATTTGAATGCATGCGTTGATTTATGTCACGGAGAGAAAATGGTAAGAAATTAAATTTTTTGATTGATTGAATTTTAGAAGGCACGCAATTATATTTGATTGAGAGGAATGAATGGCAAGTGGAATAAAATTTAATTGTGAAAGTTTTTAAATCAAATCTCTATAAAGAGGCAAATGACAAAGATGTTAAAGGAAATAAATTTCACTGATATGTCACGCGCAAGGAAAGAAAGTTTGATTTCTTTCCAGATGATATTTGCGTGAAAGGGAAGCACGATTTTGAAAACAATATTGATAGTGGGAATCTCCTTAATTAGTGCATGATTTTAGAGAAACGGATAGGCATGAAATAAATACGTTTTGGTTGGAAATCTCCTAACTGATTTTATTAATCCATATAGATATTGAAATATAATTTTTTTTTAAATACGCCAAACTGACGCATTACCATACGCCTAAAAATTTATGCAAAAGTAACATTTTTAATTTATACGTTTATATGTTACTTATACCATTACAATGCGTGCCCTTTTTAAATTCGAAATTATCAATTTATTAATATGCTATAAATTCTTAACATTTATTACTAAAATAAAAAGATAAAACTTTGGTTACATCTCTCTGATTCTTATTACCATAAAAAGGCGATTTATTATCCAAATGGACCAAATATTACAAATTTTTAAAGCAAGTATATAATCAAATTTTATTTTATTTTTATTAAAATTCCCATTTAGAGTTATCCTTAAACAAAGTGAAACTTTCATTTATTATTTAGCATTTTGGAAATGATTTGATCAAATTAATATATATATATATATAAATTGGGAAGTAAATTTTACTGGAAAGAGAAAAATAACGTAAGAGATATGAGTAAAGAGAAAAACGCATATGAAATAGGCAAGCGGATAGGAGAATGGATACTGCGCATGAATGAGATTTAGGAGAAAATTGTGTTTTGAAAAATGCAAGAAATAAATTTTTTTGAATGGAAAAAAATTCTATGGAAATCAAATTTTTAAAGTAATGCGTTGAATTTAGAGGCAACCTATTTGATTTGAATGCTAGAATATTCCTTCTCTCTAAAACACATGCCACTGATAAATTTACTTATTTACACTAAGGTCATATTTTTAAGAATGTGTACCATAGCCATAATATTTTATGCCCAAAATATACCGAAATAACGGATTAAAATTCTATACGTTTTCTTATATATAATCTTATATATATATATATATATATATATATATACGGTATTTATTCCCTAAATTTACGCGCCCTTTTTAACGCGTAATTACCCAGTTCATTTATACACTAAAAAAAATTCAAAATTCTGATCGTGCTGAGACTCGAACTCGTGACCTGTCATGAATAGCCCAGATGTCTTAACCACCTAAGCTATTAATGTTTTCTTAATTAAAACTTGATTTTGCTAGAAATTAAGTTATTTACCATCTTCGACAAAAACCCAAATTTCCAAATTAAAGTTAATTCTTAACCATGTCAAAATTTCAGAGATCTTATTATTTAATTAAAAATTTGGTCAATTGTTTTTGTTTTTATTTTTAATCACTTTAAAATTTAGATTTTTATATAATAACCCCAAAGTTTGAAAAATACTTGTTAAAAATTTGGGCTGTTACACTCTCCTCCACTCAGAACTTTTCGTCCTCGAAAAGGAAGAAGGTAGGGGAATAGAAACAACCTGAAAGAAAACTAAATTGAAACTTAAATTAGAATCATTAATCTAAACAATAAAAATTCAATTTTAAATTAATCATTGATTTCATCTATTTATACTTAAAATTTTAACATTTATTTATTTACATATTTACTTGTATAATATCCCTACACTTAAAAAAATCATTCATTTTTTTTTTTATCCAAATTTTACACAAGGTATTATAACATTCTAATTTAAAATGTTTAATTTTAGTCCAAATTTGAAATGGTAATTTAACTTAATTTTTAAAGTAAATTTACCATTTCCCAAAATAAACTAAATTCCCCATTTACTTTCTTCTTTATTCCAAACTATAATTAAATTTATTTCTCTCAATATTTTTCTCATCTATGTCAAATATGTTTACACTTATTACAACTATTTAAATTTATTCTTAGTTCCTTAACATCATTTTATATTAAAAATTATTCCATTACCCTTTAATTTTATTTTCCTCTGTTAATCTTTTTATAACTAGAGTTTAAGTGTATAACATTTATTATAACCACTCAAATTTTATTTATAAATCTTTTTATATTGTATATTATCCAATTACATAGTTAATTTTTGAATGATTTAGGTAAGTTATATTGGCACGCAATTATACAAGTAAAAAAAATTCCAATTCTATTATTCAAGTTTAAATATTCATTCAAAATTTGACTTTATTTTATCATTAGAATCGCCATTTAACATAAATTTATGAATTAAATTTCCAATTAACTTCAAACCCTTTAGAGATAAATAAATACATACATATAGCATATGTCAAATCAAATTTAAATCATATATCTATATATTATAAATTAAGTCATATTTAGAAATTCAAATCAATTAAATTTTTGAAGCAAAACTACAACGTGGTCTCTTTACTTCGATACTCGAAAATGAATGTCGATGATGTTGTAGTCATTACTGAAATTATTTTCCAGCGATAAAGAGAAGAGCACTAATTTTTAAAACTTTAAAATTCTTTGGAAACAAATTTATATTCGAAAATAATTTAAATAATAATATATCCTTTTAAGACTTTAAACACAAGGTTTGAAACTATCAGAAATTAAATTCTTAAATTCTTGTTTTAAATCCATTTATGTTTCCAAATAAATTTATAACCATGTTTTATAGTTCAATTATTTATATAAGACAAAACCAATGGTTTACAAAACCATAAATAAAATCAAACACTATTATCTCTAAACAACTAGTTAAATTCTGAAAATTATACTTATATATATAATATTAGATTTTTCCCAAATATAGGAATAAATTTTTCAAAACAAGGATAGAGATTCAAATTTGATGGATTCAAATCAAAGAGAATTTTGATTTAAAGATAAATTGGAATCAGAAGATCCGATGATTACATAACAGAACAAGGAACCAGATAAGTTTATATAAATCGCGGGCAACCTTAACCGGGTCAACCGTGACTTAAAGAGTCAGATCGAATGTAGATTTACCATTCGATCCGAAGAGATAGAGTTCGGAATAACCAAAGATACTAGCATCTAAACCGAGGTTAAATATAAATCTTTGGTGAATCAATGCTAATTGTAAAGGAGTTTCACCCCTTTATTAGAATATTGGCGAGACCGCCAATTCACTATAAAGATCATCCGAAGTGGAGTTATGGGATACTCCAGAATCGAAAGAAAATGAATAGTGAGGGACACGAATGAAATTCGGAACCGCAGGGAACGTTCCAAAATTCAAAGGAAATCGAATCAAAAGGAAGAGATTCAAGCTCGAATGAAAGTGATTCTGTAAATCAAACTTACCATAAATTCTAAGTTTTGCCTAGAGCCAAAGCTCTGATACCAAATGTAACGACCCGATATTTTCAACCATTCGCATCCGCTCATGTCGGACTTGAATTGTTCAAAATACCGCGTTGTAATTAAAATTTGGCAAATCTCAAAATATACAGTAAATAATTAATCACAGAATCACAAACACAGAATCAGAATACTCGCAGCGGAATTTAAAAATACTTAGTGGTTCATGAAGCCACTATAAATAGTCTCAACAAATACAAATTACAAAGTCTTCCATCCCAAATATAGTTTAAATCATCAAATAGAAAATCCAAAAATCCCAAAGTCTTGATTTCATAAATAAGATAACGGACAGAAAGAAGACAGCAACTTGAAAGGATCTACAGAAGTCCTAGCTCCGGGATGATGACTGAACTGCAACTCAGGCTGACCCGAGCGTAAAATAAAACATAAACACTCGAGTCAGGACATACATACTTATGTAGTATAAGTTAATTCAAGTGTACTGTAGTATAGAGCAAGTAACTTAAAGGATGCTTGGGACCGCCCATCCTCTAAGGATCCGTTAAACTATTTACTATGTAGTAATATTTCGCTATTATAATAATGTCTATTAGTAAAATAAACTTACTTTTTAATAGCGTTAAGGGTTATCCATATAGCCCTTAACACAGAATATATTCCCATAGTCTATACAGTACCGTAATCTCCCCCGTACTGGGCGTCGTCAGAGGGCACTCCATAGGTATGGTACAAAACCAAAATCGTATAAGGCTCGCTATGGTAGGTGACACGGCACAACTAGGCAATACCAGAGTAGATATACCAACTGCTATCCGGGCCGATGGAAACGCGTAGCCGCAGTTACCGCCCACCTCGAACAACACTCCCAAATCAAAGGTGCGCACCAAAACAATCACAAAAGTAATAGAATGGCATATGAAGAAGTGCATCCGATCAGAGGTGCTACCTCATTAATCCGAGAATCGCTCATGTTTTAGCCACCTTATGCCAACTCACGGGAGTCGGGTCCACGTATTTACCTCAAGGAAAACGTCACCACCATCCTACTTCATTCTGGAATCTCCACCGCGTACACGGTTGTCAAAGTGGTTTTCGGTATCGACAGAGAGTATGCGAGATATCCGATCCCGGTCTCTTTAACAACCAAACGTTATTATAACCCGTGGTTACAACTTTTAAAAATGGTATTTATACTTTAAAAATAAAAATAAATTTCAAATACATTTCAATATCATAATATCATTTCAAACATCATTTATTTAAACATCGGTCATTTTATTTAATATAAAATACCATTTAAATCTATTCAATTTATTTAGGAATTAATTTGCCTTTCAACTCACATTTAAAAGTTAAATTCTTCCATTTAAAACCATTTAAAGTCAATTCCTTATTTATTTATTTTTATTTTTATTTTACATATTAAATTCCAAAATTTAAGCCTTTTCCCCTAAACATTATTTCCATTTATTTTAAACAATCCGAAAATTCAGTTTCCGTAGCATTTATGAAATGCCACCTAAAGTCTGTAAGTCAAAACAGTTCATTTATAAAAGACAGCATTTAAGTGCTGTAATAAATTATTAACTTAACAATCAAATTTTAAATTCCCAAATATAACTTATTATCAATTATTTCCTTAACTAAAACTCACTTTAACAAAATTTCAGAATTTCCCAAAATAAGTTATATTCCAAAAAATTTACTTAAACATTTATTTTTTTAACATTTTGACTTATTCAAAAATCATTATAAATTTTATAAAAATCTTTTACATTTGAACCAGAATATTATAAATCTCCATTTAAAATACTTTTAAACATTTCAGAAAAATATTATATAAACCACAGGTCGGTATATAGTTTTCTAGCCTAGGTCAAGTGATACGGATTTATATCATTTCAATCCGCAATTTACAAAATCCCGGGTTCTATCATTTCAAACTCGCAATCCCAATTTAACAAATAAATAATTAAACAATTAAATAAATGAACAAATGATTATCGTTCAGGCCTATCATTTCAGCCTATAACGATCTCAAATTTACAGGGAACTTGCAGTGATGATTTAATCAGTAAATAAGAATTACATAGTATAACTGCAATAATATTACAATAGATAAACAACTGATGAGGTGTCAATTTAAATGGGATTTAACATCATACGTTATATCACAAGCAGATAAAATTTAATAAATAATTTACAAATACACTTGTGATAAATCACGGATATATAGGTATGTTTGTCTGGTGAGAAATACTCACCTTAAAGCTGCAGAAATTTTGATTCAAAATGAAAATCCCCCGAAAAAGAATCGCACAGCGGGTAACGATCAAATTTTTCCCGGATGTCACGCCTAGATTCAAGATCCAAATACCGAATATGTGACTTTAAAAATTATGGTCAAAGCCAAAATTTTGAGACAATTGGAACGAATAGAGTAAAAGAAATTTTGGTTCAACTTTTGCTCGACTGCCTCACCCCACATCCCGACCCCAACTTCATAGGCTTGGCAATGCTATTTATTATTATATATATATATAAATTTTTCCAACAGCATGTCCTACTTATCTAGTTTGAAAATATGAATTTTATGCAAACTTGCGTCTCTGCCTAGATAAACACGTCTCTGCCAAACTCCAAATCAAAACATGCACACATTATAACATCTCCATATTTTTAAAGTCCTTTCCCCTATAGTCACGCCTCCCCTAAATTTTTCAGATAACACGTCCAATATCTCCATGCATAGATGCAAACTATCCCACGCAACTATATGCTTCAAAGCATTGCAGGCCTTCAACTGAAACTCTTTATATTCTTTTGCCATTTTATGAACCATGCCTTGCAAAACACGTCCCATTTTGACATTCTATGTCTTCTTTCAAATTTGGAAAGCCTTCTATCAGTTCTACTCAATGATATTACAGGATTATGCTCGTCAATGGTCTTTCTTTTTTTTCTTTTTTTTTCTTTTTTTTTCATTATGGCTATAACAACCTATATCAACTACAGGCACACACGCATGAAATCTCTACAGAATGCAACTAAGCTTGACTTCCTAAATGATATGCGTGGTAAAACATGGCAACACTATCAGGGGGAAAAGAAAGGCATGTACTTAGTCAAAGACGGCAGAAATATGGAGTGAGAATTAGCCGAGCAAGGTGAAAAAGAAAAGGAAAAAAAAACTGAAGAAGGAAAACAAAAATATAAGGGAGGGAGAAAGAAAACAGAGAGAATACAAAAGAAGAAGAGGAATAGAAATATTACCCGATTGTATGCAAGCTCACGAGAAGAAACAGAGAGAAGATAGTGGAATTTTGTAACTGAGTATGGTGTGTATATATATATATAGATAAACAACTTGCGAAATTTAAGGAAGAGGCAAGCGAAAAAAATATGTGTGATTTCTTTCCAGTTTTCTTTAGTTTGATTTCTACAAAAATATGCGCGATTTATACTGCCGGATTTGAATGGATAAGGCTTGCATTGTTTGATTAGCAAGGTTTAAATGCAGAGAAGAAACGGCAAGCATTGATGGAAGATAATTTATACATGATTAATATTGCCAATTTTCTTTCATTCGAATGGATAAGTCTGAGTGATTTTAAATGCAGAGAGGAAAGAATTTGAACCATTCCAAGTTATACGAAAATTCTTGATTTAATGCATTCATTCTAATGCGTGAATTAAAAATGAATACAGGGACATGCGCAAGAAATAATAGATAAGGAAGATAAGAGGCAAATGCCAAAAATGTTAAAAGAATAAAATTTTATGTCATGCGCAAAGGAAGGCAAATTTGATTTTCTCTCAGATAATATATGCATGATTTTTGCCAGATTTACGAAAATTTTGATTGCAACGTTATATCTCTTTTTTTCCAATTAATAGTTGCATGCTATTTTTATAGTCTGAGAGATTTATATACAAAGAATCAGCAAGTATTAATTTGCTTTGGATGCTACTTCAAGGACAGATTTGAATGCATGCGTTGATTTATGTCACGGAGAGAAAATGGTAAGAAATTAAATTTTCTGATTGATTGAATTTTAGAAGGCACGCAATTATATTTGATTGAGAGGAATGAATGGCAAGTGGAATAAAATTTATTTGTGAAAGTTTTTAAATCAAATCTCTATAAAGAGGCAAAAGACAAAGATGTTAAAGGAAATAAATTTCACTGATATGTCACGCGCAAGGAAAGCAAGTTTGATTTCTTTCCAGATGATATTTGCGTGAAAGGGAAGCACGATTTTGAAAACAATATTGGTAGTGGGAAACTCCTTAATCAGTGCATGATTTTAGAGAAACGGATAGGCATGAAATCAATACGTTTTGGTTGGAAATCTCCTAGCTGGTTTTATTAATCCATATAGATATTGAAATATAATTTTTTTTAAAATACGCCAAACTGACGCATTACCATACGCCCAAAAATTTATGCAAAAGTAACATTTTTAATTTATACGTTTATACGTTACTTATACCATCACAATGCGTGCCCTTTTTAAATTCGAAATTATCAGTTTATTAATATTCTATAAATTCTTAACATTTATTACTAAATTAAAAAGATAAAACTTTGGTTACATCTCTCTCTGTTTCTTATTACCATAAAAAGGCGATTTATTATCCAAATGGACCAAATATTACAAATTTTTAAGGCAACTATATAATCAAATTTTATTTTACTTTTATTAAAATTCCCATTTAGAGTTATCCTTAAACAAAGTGAAACTTTCATTTATTATTTAGCATTTTGGAAATGATTTGATCAAATTAATATATATATAAATTGGGAAGTAAATTTTACTGGAAAGAGAAAAATAACATAAGAGATATGAGTAAAGAGAAAAACGCATATGAAATAGGCAAGCAGATAGGAGAATGGATACTGCGCACGACTGAGATTTAGGAGAAAATTGTGTTTTGAAAAATGCAAGAAATAAATTTTGTTGAATGGAAAAAAATCTATGGAAATCAAATTTTTAAAGTAATGCGTTGAATTTAGAGGCAACCTATTTGATTTGAATGCTAGAATATTCCTTCCCTCTAAAACACATGCCACTGATAAATTTACTCATTTACACTAAGGTCATATTTTTAAGAATGTGTACCATAGCCATAATATTTTATGCCCAAAATATACCGAAATAACGGATTAAAATTCTATACATTTTCTTATATATAATCTTATATATATATATATATATATACGGTATTTATTCCCTAAATTTACGCGCCCTTTTTAACGCGTAATTACCCAGTTCATTTATACACTAAAAAAAATTCAAAATTCTGACCGTGCTGAGACTCAAACTCGTGACTTGTCGTGAATAGCCCAGATGTCTTAACCACCTATGTTATTAATGTTTTCTTAATTAAAACTTGATTTTGCTAGAAATTAAGTTATTTACCATCTTCGACAAAAACCCAAATTTCCAAATTAAAGTTAATTCTTAACCATGTCAAAATTTCAGAGATCTTATTATTTAATTAAAAATTTGGTCAATTGTTTTTATTTTTATTTTTAGTCACTTTAAAATTTAGATTTTTATATAATAAACCCCAAAGTTTTTAAAATACAAGTGAAAAATACTAGTTTAAAATTATCAAAATAAGTCGGTTTCGAATTTATAAACAATATTTATAAATTCTATTTATATTTTATAACAACTTCAACTTATAAATTCACTTTATTAACAAATTCTATCCACATTCCTTTTATACGCCAAAATCCAGTTTATAACTTAATTCCTTATAAATATTTTATTTTACAAAAATCAATGCATTTTATAGCTTCACAATTTATAAATCTATCGATTTCATCCACTTATGAAATCCATTTATACTTCATTTTAACACTTATAAAAACTCGTTTTATAATTCCAACATTTTAATTTATAAATATCAATTTTATAGATTTTTAATATAAATCATTTATAATAATTTAAAAAATCCCAATTTAAACCATTTTATAAATTAATCAACTACTTATTTCAACAATCACATTTCGGTTATATTTCACAAAAATCATAATTTTTATAACATAAAAATTTCATTTAAAATGAATCAATTTCAAAATTAAATTTTATTATGAATTCTCAATTTAATTTTTAAAAATCAAATTTAATTCATTTTCGGCATCTAACGATACCAAAAATATATTCGGCTAAATTTTAGCCTTTAACAATTTCAATCACAAAGATAATCGCGCAGATTATAAACAGATCAATAAATAGATCAACACACAACATTGAAACCAATTCAATTATGTAACAACCAGTATTTTCAACCATTCACATCCGCACATGCCAGGCTTGAATTGCTTAAAATACCGCGTTGTAAATAAAATTTGGCAAATCTCAGGACATACAGTAAATAAACTTACTTTTAAATAGCGTCCCAGGCTACCCATATCACCCTTCACACATAATAGTCCCAGCAGTCCATCCAATATCATGACATCTCCATACCGGGTGACTGTCAGAGGATACCACACGGGCTACGGGAGAAAAACAAACTCGTAGTAAAGGCTCGATATGGTAGGTGACACGGCACACAAGGCAATGCCAGGGTAGATATACCAATTACGCACACGGGCTGGTGGTAACGCAGCAGCCACATACGCCCACCTCGGAACACACTCCAAACCAAAATCGAAGGATGGCCATCTAATCAATCACAAGTAAGAGTATAGTATCGAAGGAATGTGTCCGATCGGAGGAATGACCTCACTTGGCCCGAGATCGCTCCTGTTTTAGC
Organism: Allium cepa; assembly: GCA_030765085.1. Taxonomy (NCBI): domain Eukaryota; kingdom Viridiplantae; phylum Streptophyta; class Magnoliopsida; order Asparagales; family Amaryllidaceae; genus Allium; species Allium cepa. The sequence goes on from CM060935.1 coordinate 29,832,165, forward strand.
CACCTTATGCCAACTCACGGGAGTTGGTTCACGTAATATACCTCAAGAACGTCGCCACCATCCTACTTCATTCTGGAATCTCCACCGCGTACACGGTTGTCAAAGTGGTTTTCGGTATCGACAGAGAGTATACCGGATATCCGATCTCGGTCTCTTTGCCAACCAATCGTTATTATAACCCATAGTTATAATTTAAAATGGTATTTATACTTCAAAACAGAATATCATTTCGAATCCAAATCTTTATCAAAATAAAGATTAAATTAATTCCAAACCATTTCAAAAACATCATATCTTTCCAAAACCTCATGTCAACTCATTTCAATATATTAAAATATGATACCTTTACAAAACTTCATTTCCAATCATTTTAATATATCAAAATATCATATCTTTACAAAACTTCATTTCAAATCATTTCAATATATTAAAATATCATATCTTTAAAAACTTCCTTTCCAATCATTTGAATATATTAATATATCATATCTTTACAAAACTTCATTTCAAATCATTATCCATTTCATTCAAATTAAAATTCCATTTCAATTCACATTTCAAAACAGTTTATATTTCAAAAATCATTTTTAATCACTAAAATGAAGTTATTATATTTAATAATTAAATTATTAAATTTTCAAAATTTTCAACTTTCAAAGTTCATTTATTCACTTAAGTTTATCAAAACAGTGAAAATTCACTTTTCGCAGCATTTAGAAAATACTACAGAAAGTTACATTCAAAACAGTTCACTTTGACAAAAGACAGCATTTTAAAAATGTTGTAATAGGGTTTACTTAAATTTCAAACAAACTTAGTTAAATTCAACAATTATAGCACTTACATAAATTGCTATAATAGCCTTTAATTCAATTTAGCTTTTTAGTTCATTATCATCAACAACAGCATTTACAAATGTTGTAATATCATTTACATTACAATTAATAGCATTTCAAAAATGCAGTTAATTAACTTCAAATATTTAATATAATTTCACAACCAATTATATTTTTATTTAAAACATTTTAACTTATAAAATCATATATTTCACATTTATAAACATCATTTAATTTTCCTTAAGTTCATAATTTTATAAAGTTTAATTTCCATTCAAAAATCAAGATTTAATAATAATTCACTTATTAAATTTCAACATTAAATTTTAAATTCATTGAATTGAATTTCAACTTAACACTTAATTTTAAAATTTCAAAATATATCTTAATTTCAATTTTATCTACTTAACTTAAAATTCACTTTTAAGCCAAATTCACAAATTCCCATTTTGGTTATATTTCAAAATTTCAACTTAAATAATCATTCATTTCTTTATTCAAAAATCATTAATATATTATAAAATCACTTTAAATTAAATTTAAATTCAAATTATCACAAATTTATCATAATTACATATTTAATTTAATTTCCAATTATAATTAAATCAAAATTTCCAAAAACTCTTACATTCAAATTTTCTAACCTTTCCATAATTTATTTAACTTATAAATTTCCAGAAAATCAATAATACTTTACAAAAATTATTTTTAATTAATTTTAAATCAAAATATTATAATAATTACATTTCTAAAATATTTTAAAAAAATTAGAAAAATATATTTTAACTACGGGTCTGTATATAATTTTCTAGCCTAGGTAAAGTGATAAAGGGTAATATATCATTTCAACCCGTAATTTACAAATAAAAATCCGGGTTTTATCATTTCAAACCCACAGTCCCAAGTAAATGAAAATAATTGAAAATCATTCAGGCCTATCATTTCAGCCCAAAACGATTTTCCCTTATTCTAAAGTCTGTTCGGGTATGTATCATTTCAACCCATAGTGATTCTAATCTAATGGGAACTTGCAGTATGATAAACTGATATAAATAACAAAACAGCATAATATAACAGTAACAGATGACATAACTAGTGTTTAAGCATGGGTGAACATCATATGATCATAGTATAGCAGGTGTAAAATGATAATGCATTTTACAGATTCAAAAGAGGTAAGTTTACTAGTTATATAAGTACAAATTGTCTGGTGAGAATTACTCACAGTATAAGCCGGAGACGACAACTAAAACACACGAACTGAGATCTTCAGAGGCACGATAGCATGACACAGAGATGAGTGGAAGAGCCAAAGTATCAAATCCCTTGAATAAAAGTCACACAAAACAATAATAATAACATAAGTTTTCTAATGCAAAAATACGATAGAATAAGATAGAATCAACTGCACGAATCAAAGTAGAATTGCTTTGCACTTGCTTCCAACAACCTTCAGCTTCAGCCATAAAGTGTACTACAGGTCTATGGCAAGATTTGGATCAGGTTTTGGTTGGGTATGGTTGGCCTACACTCGGTTGTTGATGGTGCAAAGGTGGGTAGTGGTGAAAATAACATAAATATACATAAACAATGCTAGGAATGAATGTATAAATCATCTCCAAAGACCTTGCACTTGCTTTCTACCACCAATGCTTCAGATATAGGTCAGAAAGGCACGGCTAAAGCATGTATTTGGATCAGGTTATGGATTGAAATGGGTCGACCTAGCCTAGAGAAAGTGGTGCACAAGTTTGTGAGGCAAGAGGCTAATGTTACAAGGCAAAAGCAAGGGTTTCAAGGCATCTTATGGCTCGACCAAGGCATGGAGGGCATGGCCACTTCAGGCATGGTCAGGTGAGGGAGTGCAGAGGTGTGTTAGGTCGAGATCAGGCCAGTGGTCATTGTGGTTGGTCGGCCTAGATGGTTGAAAGAGGTGGTGCTAGGCCTAGGTGTGCTCTGCTTGCATATATATGAGATGTTGCTCAAAACTATGGTGGTTCTTCATCACAAAGGGCTCGGCTATGGCATGGGAAGGGGCTGGAGGAGGTTTTGGTCAGAGGGGATGGTGGTGGAGGCAGCCTAGGTGGTGGATGTTGTGGGGCCAAACCTGAAGTAGAAGAGAAGGCAAGTGAAAATCAACATAAACAAGTAGAAAACATGAAGAAATTTCATAGAAAAGAAGAAGAAGTTTACCACCACTTTGCTTTAGAAATGGCCATGATTTTTTTGTGATGAGGAAGAAAAAGTATTCATGTGAAATGGAAAATAAAATTTCGGCTGAAAGTATTGAGATGTAATGGCAAATTTATGAAAAGTTAAGTTACAAATATGAAAACGTTAGAAGATAAAAGGCCATAGGAAAACTAGAAGTCATAAACCTTTCAAATTACTTTTAATTTATTTATATAGATTTAAATTACTGAAAATAATAATAATATCAGTCAAAATTTCGAAAATATAACAAAATATAAAATATATATAAATATTTATTAATTATATAAGGTTAAAATAAGAAAATAGCACAAAATTGCAAACTGGTCTAGAAAAATGGAAAATAAACAGAATGAACTTTGGAAATATTTATATGGACTTGTAAAATATTTATAACAAAGATAATAACATAAAAATAAAATGAATTCATAAATAAATATATAAATTTTAATTTAAATATAATTTAGATAAAGAAAATAGCAGAAAAATGGGAACTAGGCTTAAAAATTTGGAAATAAATTAATTAAGCTTTGGAAAAATTCAAACATCACTTTAAAAATAGTTAAAAGTCAAAATATACATAATATAACTTAAATATATAAATTAAAATAAAATATGACAAAGAAAATATCATTTATATAATTTAAAATAGACAAAATTGCAAAATAAAACAAATTATACTCAAAATTGAAATGTACATAACTTTTGCAGTTTAACTCCGTTTTCAACGAAACGAAAAGCAGTGTTCAAGTTATTTCATCTATTTTCATAATAAAAGACAAAATTAAAGATTTAAAATAATTTAAATTTGAAGTTTAGAAGTCAAAGTTTGAACAGTTTGACCAGAAATTCACTTTACAGTAAAATATTCAAATTATACTAGTTTGAACTATAAATCACTTAATAATCAACATTTATATTTAAAAAATGAAATGTTTGAAATAAAACAAATTTAAAATAAATTAAAATAAAAATAAAGTCAATTTAAAAATATAAGCAAAATCTAGGGTTGTTACAAATTATTTGAGGAATCCAGTTGGATCCCTCCAACCTGTTTCCTTGCATCCAAAGATATTAGCACAATACCAATTTCGCTTCAAGACGAAACATCACGGTATATGGGATTTATAAAATACTATCCGCTTTTATGCGGCGCAATAGGGTCTCATCTGCTATATAATGCGGGAAAATCAACTCCAAGTACATATATAATACCAATTCCATACAAGTTGGAATTATCGCGATATATGTTTTTAATAAATAACATCCGCTTAATATACGGCGTATAGGGTCTATTTCAAACAACAGATAACAATTATCATCCAATCACACAATCAAGCAATTTTAAATCTATCTATTTAAAATTTAAATCAAAACAATTCGATTGAGTGAGAAGTTCTCACCTTGAGTCTCCGATAACAGTTGTAGCGTTTTACTTCGAATAAAATTAAACGTACGTTTAATTTTACCCGAAATTCAAACTAGCTCCAAATGACTCCAATCTAGCTCCATAGCGAAGTGCTCGACAGTTTGAACCCAACGCAACTTGTTTCGTAATTTTTCGACTTTGTATAAATAAGATACAACATTATAAAGTTTGACGATTTTATAATATAATAATTTTTACAGTTTCTTTTATTTTTTTTACCCAAAACATTATCTAGGTCGCACGTTTTTCACTAGAGAATCACGGCCGAAGGTTCAAGCTTTTTCCCAAATGCTTTCTCTCCCAGGTTTACACGAGAAAACCGAACCCAACATCGTTCCCTAGGGTTTGCTCGTCGCACCCCTATTCTTCTTCTTGAACTCGATCGGCCTACGCCACCACGAAGGCCATCACGAACACCACCACCGCCCCAACTCCTAGCCAACTCGGTCGCTCATATCCATGGGAAAACATGCGTGAATAAGAGGCCTTCCAGCTCCAATTGCCGACAATCTACTCAACGTGAATCGATCATCTCCACATGGATGTGAAGATCGCGCGAAGAACTACAGTTTTGCTTTAGAGTGCTTTCAAAAATATCGAAGGGATTGGAAGAAAATAAGGGGAGAAGGATTGAAATCCTCGTCCATTGACTTATCAAGTGGCGGCCGGCATAGAATTAGGGTTAGATTTTAGTTAGGTTTGCAAATGAAAACATAATCGTCCTTATATAGAAAATTTCACAAATTACTATTTACTCGAAATTTTCCGAACACCAAATCTCGCGCGGTGACTGGCATTTCTAGGGTTTACCCCGCGTTTCGGACATAATGGAATAGGTTTCGGAGGCTAATTCGATCATCTGTGCGAGTTACGGAAATAAACGATCAATTTTAAATTAAATCGGTTAACCAAATTTCTATGCGTTTTAGCTTGCCCCGGACAAACGGTAAATCCGATTGGCACGAAATTTGAAACCGTACAATAATATGACATTACGGATCCGATGAAACTAGTTTCGTCGAAATCCGAGATTGTTTGAAAAATGGCTATTTTAACTCGTCAATTAAATATTAAAATATTCAATTTTCACAAATCAACTTTTAATTCAATTTCAAAAGTTCTATAACACTGTTCTAACTCCAATTTGATTTAATATAACTTTATAAATCATTTTTAATCACATTAAACCCAATTTCCAATTATTTACGCAATTTCAAATATTAAAATGTCGATTTAATTATCCAATTAAATCCAGATATTCGAAAAATAAATTATTCGGCTTATAAATTTTACTTGTTGATATTTAAAATCACTTAAATATCTGAATTTCGAATGACAGAAATTCTGGGTCGTTACAAACTTCCCCCCTTAAAAGAATTTCGTCCTCGAAATTACCAAGTAAGAAAGAGTTACAGAATTCATTAACTTTTCAAAACAAACCGTTCAAATTTAATTTCAAATTCACTTAAGCGTTTAACTTTTCCAAACATTCAATAGTTAAACCTCTTACAAAACATTTACCAAGTTCACAAATCCATATATAGTTATCTTTCAAAATCAACTATATCGTTTAACCTTTAACTTCAAATCAACACTTAGTTTTCAAAAAAAAATTCCAAAATTACCCGAAAATCTTCTAACGCCTTAAATTTTCAAAAAAAATTCGCCATAACCTCCTTTGTACGGAGGAGCTTTCACAATATCACAATAGAGATAAATATATATACATCGACCCACCCGGTCGGAAAAACAAAAAAACAGTTCATATTTCCTATTTTTATTGCGTAGGCGTACCTTTTTAGCATTTTTAAGCAAAGTAGTTATTTATTTAGCATTTTGCGCAACCCAAATCCCGCTAACGGTAGCCCCGGTACCTGTACTTACTCAATATAAACACGTAAGTGACATATATAAGAAATTATTAACTTTTTACTCTTTTAAACAACTACAACACATGCATATTAAAAGAAATGCACACTAAACAAGGTTTATAAGCAACTTATATGATTTCAACATCACTTGTAATTATTTACAACCAATTCATATACAACGACATCCATTCATTCATTTTTAATTAGTTTACATTCGCTAATTTACATTCAAGTTGGTTCACTTTCAATTCAAATCAATTTTTTATTCAATTAAAATTTACTTAACTTCCAGTTTGAATTCAGTTGCTTTAGCTTTCTATTTTATTCATTCAATTGCATATGAATTTCTATTCAATCAATCAACAATAATCTAACAACCAATGTACAACCAATACAACCAAATTTATTCACTTTACATTCAACATTCATATGCACTTTGTTTACCTTCAATTTGGTTTAACATTCAATTAGCCTTAAATGAATCAACACTTATATCCATTATTCTATATCATTTCATTACATTCAATTGATTTACGTTCAATTCATTAGCTCAATTACCAATTTATTTTACAAATAAAGTTGAATCTTCTTTATATAACTCAAGTTCATATCCACTTAATGATTTTATTTCATTAATTCATTTTGATACCAAAATCAACTTTATTCAACAACACTTAAGTTATATTCCTTTTAAACATCATTTGTTTAACTTTAACTTATATTTCCATTTCAACAACATATTTAATCCGATAAAAACCCAATTCAAATTCCAACTCCAAAGTAAATTTTATTTGACTTTTACTTAAGTCAAATTCATCACTTATTCAAATTCATATCTCGTTTTGCTTATCAAAATTATTTGACCATCTTAGTAATTGGTTTTACTTACATTTCCACATTTAATAAGTTATACAACTTATTATTCAATTTCCAAATCTGATTTAATTTATTTAACTCCCTTTAGTTAAATTCCAAATCATATGTTTTGTTATGCCAACTCAAATTCTTTAACTTTACCAAAGCTAAAAAATTTATCTCATAATATAAGTTCAAAACACGTTTTACTTATATTTATCAATTTCAACTTGGATTTTCAATTTCAAATTTGTTTATCACAACAAAACTTCAATTTCAATTTACTATGGTAGCAAATCCATCACACAGAAACTCGAAAATGATACTGATGATGCTGCAGTCATCGCCCTTATTATTCCCCAGCAACAATAGTGAAATCAGTGCTTTAAATTCTTTCAAAATTTTCCTTTATTTATAAATCACATTTATAAATCTTGCTTATATAATTTCACCATTTCCCTTTACTTACACAAGGTTATTTCACAATTGTAAATCATTTCAATTATAATTCTATACCTATACAATTGTTGCTCTTATATAATTTATTCTTTCACAATTGTTGTTTTTATTCAGATTATTCAAACTACTTTGATTTACTTATATATTTTCAACAATTCAGTTTTTATATACACTTCAACAATTCTGAAAAATTATTTCTTTATATATAAAATATAATCAAGGTAAAATTATTTCATTTACCCAATTTAAAATGATACTATGTCGGTTTATCTCGTTTAAGAGTTTAGAAACCCCTATCGACGACAGTAAGCTAGACTGCATCGATCAGAATCTATAAACAATCAACTGATAAGTCAACACAATACAAAACAATTTCATATTCAATGACAAATACGCTCTCATATCTATTATTACACTCAAACTCATTCTAGAGTACTACTGACTCTATCTCTAATGAGTAATTCCCAACAGAGCCAAGGTTGTCACTTAACCATATGCTCTGATACCACGTTGTAACATAACGATTTTGTCGGGATCCGAAGGTCGGCATTCTTACGTCCACTGTATCGAATGTCGGATAATCGAATGCCGGAAAACCGAATTGTTAGGGTTAAAAAGAAGAGGTAGAAGAAAAAGATAGAAAAAGAAAGAAAACAGAACAGAAACAATAACAGAATCTCACATTCGCAGCGGAACAACATATAATAGATAAATGAATAATCTTTAAAACAAAGAACTATATCATTTATTACATTGCATTATCATTAGAGTGTACAACAACAATATACAACACAATACAAGAATGGACAACTATACAAACATGTCCCTACAAGTGAATTATACAGCGGAAAGATAATATCATATACAAGTAATACGCCTCGCCATCCAGCTCGCCACTTGAGCTCCATAGCACTTCTGAATCCAGAATGACCTGATAACCTGACTCTAGACTGCCTGTGTGGAAAATTATGGGCACCCAGAGTTTTAGGAAGATAACAATAAACTCCAGGTCAGTCATGGGACTGGTGTGAGAACTTAAAACAGTTATTTATCTTTTAAAACAACAACAACAACAAGGAAAGTGGAAAAATATCCGCAATGCTTTTGGAAAATGAAACTACCATAAGGCCTCCCCGCACACACACAATGCAAACGCAGAATTGGAGGAGATTTCCCCTTATGATAGTAAAAGATGCTTACTACGCAAAACAAATCATTTGATTTTTTATTATTAGTGTGTAGTGTAGAAAACATTTCGAAAATAGAATATAAATCTTAGCCAGCATAGACATTTCGAACTATGCCTACTATAGCTACCATCTAAACAGTGGTGACCACCATAAGTAAATGGAAGGTTATACAACTAAAACCGTACTGGGTTCGTATTGGGAATTGGATTTCCAACAAATGGTCAGGCTAAGGAACTTCCTACTGCTACATGGGATCGCCTCTGGCGGGACGTCCCGAGAACTTAACCAGCTCTCTGCCAACACAAGGCCGGGTTACCTTTGTCACTAGGTAACTACTACACGAATATGCCACTCCCCGGTCCTTTGGGACCTTTATCAGAGGGCCCTCTATCACCAAGAAACAACCACACAGAAAAATGAGATTGGAGAAACCACATAGGTTAAGCATCAGGGCTCCATACCTGACACCACCCTTTTCCAGAAGGAAATGACATACCCTAAAGGGAGCGACCCTCATAACCTTGCCGCATATTCCTGTTTCGACCATTTCCGAGGTGTGAGGTCTGACGAAGTCTCGTCCACAAAGCTACGCTTTTTCATAAAGTCACGCTTTGATCAACAAATGATCAATAAATAATCATCACACAGCAACACTCAGCATGCCACATTACCAAATTGGAAATATATCGCTGATAACCTTCAACTACATAACCTCTGAGCGCGTACGTCTCAGAGAAGGGTGTTAAGCTAAGAGAATAAATTCTCCGCCACAAACGGAAGTGTATTTGAAAGAAATCTGCTTTATATCTCAAAATGTAATGTCAGACACGTAACCATACAAGTCTGTTCTGGGCTCGAACAGAACCGAAGGCACTTCAAAAGAAGCCCTTGCAATCCTGGTATTCACAATCCCGATCGAATTTCCCATCACAAAGGAAATCTCTATACCGTAGATAACGGTGTAGAGACAATCGATAGGTCATCCTATCGTTTTCACAAATACCCGGTCTTCACCACCGGTCTTTAATGCTATCCATTACGTCGTATCACTATTCGGAATGGGTAATCCAAATAACGAGCGCAATAATTTAAAAAAATAAGTGTAGCATTCAATTTCAACCAATTCACAACCAATAGCCATTTAAGGGTCAATATTGATAGTCGGTTATTTAACTATCAATCAATATTCACAACATCACCCGATTTCAAATAATTTCCCTGTAACAGCCCGCAAATCCGTGCCCCTTGAGTCAACACTATTCAACAATAATCAACTCAAGTTGCACAGAAATACGAACCATTAGGGTTAAAGAAGAAGAGGTAGAAAAAGAAAATTAGAAAAACAACAACAGAATCTAACCATCGCAGCGGAATAAACTATAATAGATAGTAAATAATCTTTACTCAAAATCAAATATATTTGTTTACATATATTACATCATCAGAGTACATCAATCACATCTCACATCAATAACATACAATGGGTACACAACAACTCAAACAGCGGAATATATATATATATATATATATATATATATATATAAAAACAAGTACGAATGTACGTATCGTCAATCCAGCTCGTCTCCTGAGCTCCATAGCATCCTATCCTGTATCCTATAATACTCGGTCTGACCCTAGCATTACAGTTAAATAACACCCGAGTCAGTCTGGAATACCAGCGTGAGAAAATCACACCCAATTGATTTTTAAAGTTTCAAAAATCCCTTGAAAACAAAAGCATCTCGTAAGACCACGCCACAAATAAACATGTCGGGTTTTTACCTTACGATAGCTAAAACAATTTTTATATAAATCCTCTGATATTATAATAGGGTCTATATACAAATACTTATAAAATAGCCGAAATTGTTACATTATTAAATTCCAGCTACTAGCCACAAAGTGGGTAATACAAACAAAACTCGTACAAGGCTCGTAGGGAGAATGGATTTCCAACTAATGACTAGGCACTGGGGTACCACCTGTCACAGTACGGGGTCTAGATCACCGTACCAAGGAGTACGCCCGCTCCCCTGCAACACAAGGCCGGAACCATCCCTTACTGGACAGTCCCGAGTGAGATCACCCCGTGGTTGGGATCAGCAACCGCCCACTAAGCCGAAAATAAAAAGGGACATCTAGACTGGAATGACCTCACCCTGCTTGGGTGCTACCCACCAGCCTTGCTGCATAACCCCTGATTTTCAGTCATTCCCATTTGATGAGGCTTGAGGCTAAGCGTTACCTTTAAAGAACAATATCCCTTAGAATGCCCATCGTCCACCTGACGATGTTTCGCAAGCATTCATCCATACAAGTCCGTCCCGGGTTCGAACGGAACCGAAGGCACTATTCCTACTACATCCATTTTGGAAATATCCTCAGGATTAGTAGCGACTAGCCCTTGCACTTCACTGCTCCATCTTCGAATCCAAAGTCGTTTCACGAAACGTACAACCGGATCGAAGTGGTTTTCGAGAAATTAATCTCGATCCCGGTCTCTTCGAAACGATTAACGCATTTGACCAATATTGATAGTCGGTTACTTAACTATCAATTAATATTCACAAACAACCATCAACCAATAAATAATTTCCCAAATTATTTATTAACCTCAAATTATCTTCACAAGTTATATTTCTATTTCAATCCTTTGAAAACAGTTTTCAAAACCATCTTTCCTTTCAGAATAAACTTTCCCAATTATTTTCTATCTCCTCTGAAATTACCAAGCACAAAACTAGATTTTCTAAATTAATTTAAAGCACTTTACTTTTAAAATATACTTTAAAACATTCAAGTTAAAAATACTTTAATAATTTGTTAAAAATACATACTATATGAATATTTGAAAATAAGGTTACTAAATAAAATATAAAACTAGATTTCTACCTTTAAAAACAAAATACTAAGTTACTTCTTAATAATTACTGCTAAAATAGATTAAAAGAAAATACTTACTTTAGACTTTAAATAGTAGAAATAATAACTTTTACAAAACTTGCTTTCTTTTTAAAAAAAACAAATTTAAAACATTTAATTTATATTTAAAATTTATTTTAAAAAAAACGTGTACTTGGCCATCCAGAGAAAATTCCAACTTCAAGCACTTAAATCAATTTCCCCAAATTGATTTCCAATTTATTTTATTTAAAATAAGTTTCTTTAATTTCTCAATTCATTTCAAAATTCATTAGTTATGGATTTATTATTAATGTTATTATTTTCCGTTTTGATTTTAAACCTTTTAACTGAAATATACAAATTTCAGATTTTTCCCAGTTTCTTCTTGATTCCTTCCAATAGTTTAAATCTTAAATTTTTAATAAATGTTCTGTTCTTTTAATTAATATCACTAAAAATTTAAAATTCATTAACTTACTGTTTATTCAAAACTTCCTTTCTATACCCAAGATTTATTTATTAAAAAAAAATTTTTGTCACTTATTCCTTTTCAAATTCATTCTTTGAATTTTTTTTTATAATTATTTTACTTACAATTCACTTCTTTTATTTTCTTTCCAAAAATTCAATTTATATATATTTCATGGTAATTCATTATACCAAATTATATCCAACCTAACCATAACATTCCATATTCCAACATAAATCATCACAGAGCATCAAAACATCATAACAGAGGGATTTAAATAATTTAAATAAATGTTGAGGGATCCAGTTGGATCCCTCCAGCCTGTTTCCCTGCATCCACAGACGTTAGCATCACATAATATGTCAATTTCAAATTATACTATACTATATCACATCAATCAATTCAACCACACAATCAATTATTTAAATTTAATCATTTAAATTTAAATTTAAACTGAGTAAGATTAACTCACCTTTGCTTATGCATTTGCCAACCACTTCAATTCAACTTGTTTTCCGGGTTATAACCTTGTATAAACAGTTATATGAATTTGTTAACATGTGAATTAATTAAACGATTTACTAGCATTTATTTATTTTATTTAACTTGTGAATTAAGGTAAAAAATTTAAACTAATAATTTTCTTTAACAAATTATCTTTAGTAACCCAAATGACTTATATATATACATATTTATTTAAACTCCACCATATTTAAAATCCTTCTTATATTCAAAATATTATCTATATCAAATAATATATATATTTTTAAAACCCTCTTTTTTCCAAAACCATATCTATTTAATTAAGCAACTGTTTTAAATCTAATTTACCTAAATAAAATTTTATTATTACTTTTCTGCAGTGAGTAAAAACATACATATATATATATATAAACTTTCCTGCAAATCCCTATATTCTTCCTTAATCTACAAATATAAACATCAGTAGAATGAAAATACCTCACTGACCCAACTTGAACGAACCCTAGATCTGCAGCCGCACTCCAACGCCTTGGCCACCATCGGAGATATCTCCGAACGCGCCTACGCCTCCATGACGACGCGAACGCAGATCCTAATAGAAGAAAGCAAGTACTTGCTTCTGCCACAACTCGCGACACACCCAAGCCCACTATCGAAACCCTAATCTTAACTGCAGTCGACACCTCCTGATGCTCAATCACGCTCGACGCCGCACTCAAGAGATCGCATATCAATGAAGTTCGGGATCGAAATTGATTTTGACCTCGAATGGAAACCTAGAGGAACGAGCGACCCCTTGATTCTTTTTTTTATTTGCGTGCGTACGAATGAAGATGCGAAATTGAATTGAAAAGCTCGGCCACCATTTCCTAATTTTTTTTTTAGTTATCTGGTTTTGGGTTTGAAAAGAAGGGGAGGAGTGCGACATTAAGGATGAAGGGTAACGTGCTCTGAAATGTCGCGTGATGCTTGAGGGAACACGATTTGATAGTTGCGTGATGTTATTAAAAGAGGAACATGAATACGGCTTGCTCAGGAAAGGAGGCTGCTGATTTAACCCTTATACTTTTATAAATATATATTTTTTTCAATTAAATTACGCAACGCGTTTATTTATCATATGCTCACACAACAACTCCGAACACTACGAAAATTGAAATCGGGAATAATTATATATTTCGGATCCAATGGAACTGGTTTCGTCTAATTCCAAGACTGTGCCTCAGAAGGCTATGTTTAAATTCAATTTAAATAGTATGAATTTTAAAACTGAACAAACCACTGTTAATTTCAATTTTACAATTTCTAATATCTTCAGTGTTATCAATATAAATTTTATAAGCCTTCCGATTATTTTTAATAGGCTTAAAACTCCAGATTAAACAATTCACCCATCTTCAAAATTATATAATTCAATAATTAATTATCAAATAAATTGTGATATTCGTAATTCAATTTAAAATTATACTATTGAATATTTAAAATTGATTAAATATTTCGATTTAAATTGCTTAAAAATTACGGGTCGTCACATTCCTCCCCCCTTAAAATAATTTCGTCCTCGAAATTACTAGTTAGGAAGAATGATCCAATACCCGTTTACTATTTTACCTAAAACCAAACAGTTCAACATTTAACCAACCATCATTTTCTAAAAGACCCATTATCATCCCTATTAACATCTCAACTCTCCCATAGTTTCGACTATACTATTTGATTAACTATTCAAGTTTCAATTTAAAACCAAATCTTGAATTATCAAAATTTTCTCAAAATTTTTCTAACTCCCTAAATTTCCGAAAAATTTGGCCAGCGTCTCCTTTGCGCGGCTGACTCAGTACAACTACAAAATGGCTCTACGGCCTCCCAAATCCAAAACGAAAACAAAAAGCCAAGTGGCTCAATCCAAAATCCCAATCAAATTCCACACCAAATTTAAATACATACCTTTTTGTCGAGCATTTCAAATTTTATCTTCCGAAATCAAAATCAATTCTCTTTTCCCTTTTTATAATACCTGCATATCCTGCTTAACACTAATATCCAATCACAATATTCCCAGAACATTTTATCGACGTTTCTTACAAATGTCAATATTTATTCATTCAAATATTAACTTGAAATATATATATTTGTAATATTCAATTTCCAATTAAGAATTCACCATTCCTTCTTAAGTTAGTATAAGCATTTATATGTTTCTAATATTTATTTTCATCTCCCACTTTAATTTATATTTATTTCTATTCAAATTGATTCTTTCATTTTCATACGAATTCAATTTATCTTTAATTTTAAATTTTGAATTTTATTTTCCATTTAGAACTAACTCATGTCATTATTTTAGTAAGTTTCATTTACTAATAAATTTTAGTTGCCAATTTAAATTCGTTTTGTTATTAATAAAAATCCTCCAAAAAAATTCAAAAATTTTCTAACTCCCAAAATTTTTGAAAAATTTTGGTAGAGTCCCCTTTGTATGGAGGAGCTTTTGAAATTTGACAAAAGAGATAAATATCTATACATCGACCCACACGGTCGGAAAAATCAAAAACAGTTCATATTTCCTATTTTAATTGTGTAGGCGTACCTTATTTAGCATTTTAAGCAAGCAGCTTATTATTTTTAGCAAATAGCACAACAAAATCCAGCCACACGGCTTCCAGGTACCTGTACTTACTCAATTTAAACATGTAAGTGCTAAATATATGCAGTTTAACTATATCTCACTTAGTTACAATGGTTAAAACATATGAATTCTAAAAGCAACTCGTACCAAACATTTTTCCGTAAGCAATTTATATAGTTTCCATGCCAATTCAACTGTTTCAGTTAATTTATAAACCATTTTCATTCAATCTGAATGGTTTTCAATCCATTTGTATACCACTTCATCAATTTCATTCCATTTAAATGGTTTGCACTACATTTCTTACATGCTATTCATTTTAATCCAAACGAACACATATTTATCTCAATTGATTCAAAAATCAATTTCATTGCTTATATTAACTCATAGATTTTTATACAATCTCATTTGCGTCAACGACGACCATTTTAAAGCAAATTCAATGATGTTCACATTATAGAATATCCATTCTATTATATAACTTCTTAAAATTGATACCAAATTAAATTTATATTTATTCTGTTTCATTTCCAATGTTCCAACATAATTCTTAATTGTTGACAACCAATTTATATATCGTTCCACTCAATCCGAATGGTCAACAACTCACAAACTTACATTTAATTTATTATTAAGCAATCTGAACCCATATTTAATTCAATTGCTCTCAAAGTCAATTTTATTTTATCCATATCAACACATCGAATTTTAATTACTTCCATTTACATCCATCGACCATTTAATCCATGCAATTCGACGAGATTTATGTGAATAAATAAGTATTTATGTTTATAATCAATTTAAATGGATTTCAACTCAATTTATACTTAATTCTATTCCATTTCGGATTTATTCACAATCCGGATATTCTCATTTTCATTGCATTTAAAGTTGAATCCATTCACTTACATTTTATTTTATTAACCAAGCTAGTTTATTCAAAACCATTGACAATTTAGGTTCCTCTTCGTTACCAATTAAATTTTATTCACAGTCCACTCATTTATACTTTATTTCTTATCCACATTCATTTAAATCCATTCTATTAAACTTGAAACATTCTATTTTCTTATTGTCTCAAGTTATTTCAACTCCTTAATAATATTAAATGGTTTACAATTATTTATTCTAGAATTTCATTCCAATAATATTATTTATAACTCATCGAATTTTATTTGATTAAAAATTTATTTTCTCTTGATTTAAAACCAATCCAATATTATTAATCTTAATTTTAAGTTGAATTCAATTCAACTCCTTTCCATCTTTTAGCTTAAGTTTATTCACTCCAATTTATATTTAAGCTCATTCTCATTTTGCAAACCAAGTTCTCTGTTCAATTTAACTTGATTCTATTTTAATCCAATCCCATTTCAAACTACGCATTTATTCAATCAATTATTATACATTTTAACTTTTTAGATTCAGCTCATTCAATTTATTACTTGGCTAATTTCCAAGTTATCTTCACTTATTTGGATTTTATTTGCACATTCAAACCATTGCTATTTTAATCCATTTACATTTTTATCCGATACACTTCAATTATATTTAATTTGTTAATACTTCAGGCTAAATTTTCAATTTATAACTCTAATTTTTAAATCCACTATCCATTTTCAATTTACCATCCAATTTTATGAACTCACAATTTAATTCCATTTACTTATTTACAATTCAAGTCGAATTCAATTCATAGCTTGAGTTTTATCTCCAATTTTCATTATTAGCTTACAATTCAGCTTCTATTTAATTACATTGAACTCCATTTACACATTTCATTAACTAATTTATTATCAGTTAGTTCTTCCCTTATTTATAATCCAACACTTGAATTTTTATTCCAAATATCCCCTTCATTTTATCTTCTTAAGTTCAATATACTTTATAATTCAAGTTTGGATTTTCTTTTCATTTTCCAATTCATCAAAATATTAAATTTGGGCTTTGTATTCCAAGGTCACAACTTATTATTTTCACCCATTTCCATTCATTTTAGGCTTAAATATGTTCATCTTTTATTTTAACTCAAGCCTTCTATTTATTTATATCCCAAGCATATTTTATTATTATGGATTTAATCCCCTTATACGTTATTCTGATTTATTTATTTACTCCAATCCAATCCTCAACCAATTAAATTTTCCATTTATTCATGTAATAATCTAATTCCATTCTATAACTTAATTGAATTCTTATTCCAATTCAATTTTATTTTAACTCAAATTTATTTACCTCAATTCGATTTCAACTTAATTTGAATACAACTGGATATTATTTTCAACCTATTTAATAAATTTTAATCCAGTTAAATTTTTAGTTCCCAATCCAAGTTAATTTCATTTTCGTTTTAAATTTTACACTTTAAATTCAAATTTCAACATTCAAAGCTTATATTTCCTTCCTGATTTAAAAATCATTTCCATTTATAAGCTTACAACTTATCTTATTAGGATGATTTTTTTAAACACCCGGCTTTGGTTTCAAATTATTTTGAAATCTCCAATATTTCAAAATCACACTTCTCAAAAATTTAAACCAATCCTGCTTTTATTTCAACAAATTCCCTTTTTGAAATTTTCAGAAACAACTAGCTTTCTGAACAAATCTGTTTTTGGCAGCAATCCATCACTTAGAAATCCGAAAATGAATACTGATGATGCGGCCGTCACCATCAGGATTTATTTTCCAATAATCCAAGTGATTTCAATGCTATATCACTTTCAAAACCCATTTAAAACAAATTTCCATTCAGAAATACCCCCAAAACAATAATGTTATCATTTATCTTCAAAACACTTCGATAACATTCCCAAAATCTCTGAAATTCTGAATTTCCAAATCCTGCATAAATCAATTTTACTATAATTCATTTGCATAGCTTATACTCATACAAATTATCATTTGGTTATATTTCAATTTATAATTTACATTTATAATTCATATTTATGAATTCCATTTTATAATGACTTTATTCCCTTAAACTTAAGTTATATGTTCAGTTTCTAGTTAAATTTCCACTCAAAAATGATAATACTTTAAATATCATCATTCTTAACATCCAAGCAACCATATATTAGTTAAATAGTTTACAAAAACTTTCTTTATATCAAAATATATTTTTGGGTAAAATTATTTCATTTACCCATATTTAAAACAATACCATGTCAATTGTTCTATTCAAGTGTTTAGAAACCCTTTCAATACAGTTGCGCAGACTGTGTCGACGAAGGTTCATATGACACTCAATAAATCAATCAACACAATATTAAAACAATTTATATTCACTAACAAATACGCGCTCATATCTATTAATACGCTCAAACTCATTCTAGAGTACTACAGACTCTAATTTAAATGAGTAATTCCCACCAGAGCCAAGGTTATCACCAACCTATGCTCTGATACCAAGTGTAACAGCCCGCAAATCCGTACCCCTTAAGTCAACACTATTCTACAACAATCAACTCAAGTTGCACAGAAATACGAACCATTAGGGTTAAAGAAGAAGAGGTAGAAAAAGAAAAATAGAAAAACAACAACAGAATCTAACCATCGCAGCGGAATAAAATATAATAGATAGTAAATAATCTTTACTCAAAATCAAATATATTTGTTTACATATATTACATCATCAGAGTACATCAATCACAGCTCACATCAATAACATACAATGGGTACACAACAACTCAAACAGCGGAATATATATATATATATATATATATATATATATATATAAAAACAAGTACGAATGTACGTATCGTCAATCCAGCTCGTCTCCTGAGCTCCATAGCATCCTATCCTGTATCCTATAATACTCGGTCTGACCCTAGCATTACAGTTAAATAACACCCGAGTCAGTCTGGAATACCAGCGTGAGAAAATCACACCCAATTGATTTTTAAAGTTTCAAAAATCCCTTGAAAACAAAAGCATCTCGTAAGACCACGCCACAAATAAACATGTCGGGTTTTTACCTTACGATAGCTAAAACAATTTTTATATAAATCCTCTGATATTATAATAGGGTCTATATACAAATACTTATAAAATAGCCGAAATTGTTACATTATTAAATTCCAGCTACTAGCCACAAAGTGGGTAATACAAACAAAACTCGTACAAGGCTCGTAGGGAGAATGGATTTCCAACTAATGACTAGGCACTGGGGTACCACCTGTCACAGTATGGGGTCTAGATCACCGTACCAAGGAGTACGCCCGCTGCCCTGCAACTCAAGGCCGGAACCATCCCTTACTGGACAGTCCCAAGTGAGATCACCCCGTGGTTGGGATCAGCAACCGCCCACTAAGCCGAAAATAAAAAGGGACATCTAGACTGGAATGACCTCACCCTGCTTGGGTGCTACCCACCAGCCTTGCTGCATAACCCCTGATTTTCAGTCATTCCCATTTGATGAGGCTTGAGGCTAAGCGTTACCTTTAAAGAACAATATCCCTTAGAATGCCCATCGTCCACCTGACGATGTTTCGCAAGCATTCATCCATACAAGTCCGTCCCGGGTTCGAACGGAACCGAAGGCACTATTCCTACTGGAATGAATTGCGAAAATAACTATCCAAGTGATGAAAAATAAAAGCTATTTATTGAATGCCTTTGCAATCAATAGTTGAATAAGATAATAAATGTTGAATTCATTAGGTATAATAGAGTAATTGATGTTTGATGTGATTTTTTGTTTGATGATAACAAACATATATCAATATATATGTGTGTTTATAGTTTGAACTATATAAAGAAAGGAAGAAATATTCATATTGAATAATTATACTATTGCACAGAATTTATATAATTCAAACAGTATTTTTTATTCAATATAATATTTTACAACATTTAAACAATACAAAGTTTTTCAGTTCTCTATATATATATATATATACATACATCAGTTCATACATTTTACTCTTCTCACTACAACTCTCAACACTCAGTTTTTCACTCTGTCTGCACATCTGCATCTATCTGCATTGTCCAGCTCCACTTCTCGTCCTGTCTCCTGTGTACCTATATAATTAGCAACTACAACAGTAATCTGAAAACAAACAAATTTAAATTTGCAAAAATAAAATTTGTTTGTGTCTCAGATACATGGGTTATTGTCATCATCCTTGATTATGCAATATCTGTGCATATCAGTAATTTTATCAGGGACAGGTAACTATGAGTGGCTGCAGTACACACGTGTACATTCGTACACGTGTGCACTGCCTCGCCAACTCGTGTGCACAGCTCCAACCAGAAATTCAAGGCAACAGAGACCAAGCAATGAAACTGTCTCAAAGCACAAAAGCACACATGCACAACTTATCACAGTGAAACTCAAGCAAGCCAGACCAGGTTGCAAGATGATCAACTGGCCAAGACTACAAGTGAAAGCAGCAAAATCAAGACAGCATCAAAATACACAAAATATGGAAACTGCATCAATGCAGTACAGAACACAGTATATATATATATAGTGATGCATAGCAACTGCATAGCAGCTACAAACACCAAGTGCAACAATGAACAATGAACAGAGAAAATGCATGAAAGCTACAAACTGCAACATGCTTGAAGATGGTTACCAACACAAGACTGCAACCAACAGTGAAGCATGCTCATGGAACACAGCAACAACAGAGCTATATGAACAAATGCACCACTGTGAAGTAATGTAACAGCAATTACATTGACCAACTGCAACAATGCAAACAATAGACACAAAAGAATATGGACTGCAACAAACATGAAAATGAACCAAAGTAGTACAGCAGTTCCATGACCAAGTGAACAGAAGTCTTTGAATCAAAACATAATCAAGTCCAGCTACTAGTTGCAGACTCAAAGCAAACATGACACCAAACTACAAAATCAAATGCAAACTCAGTATGGCAAATGCAGGTACAAACTATGGTGAATGCAGATACAACATGTCAAAGTAACATAAACAATGCAAACTGCCTCAAAGATGAATCAGAAGCAATCAAGTGCATCACTACAAAACAAGACCAAATGGCTAACATAACATGCAGTGCAGTGCAAACACAAGTGGAATGCAACAGTGAAGCAAACAACAACACGAAGGCAACATGATCAAAAGTTCAGAGCAAGACATGACTGTGACATGCACAGATGTATTCAAATCCAGCAACATGAACACATGAGAATAGACAAGGCACAAATCTAGTTGCAGACTCCAAGTTACAAACTCAAGTGCAAACTGAATGTAACAAGCATGAATAAAGTACAGTATCACTCTCATGTATGCAACAGATAATGAAACAAGTTGCACCAGACCAAGTTCAAGTAAAGTGATGTGTGAACAAAACAAATGTGCAAGTCAGTAATCAGATGAATCACAAAATGAAAGCACAAACCAAATAAATATATGCATACACACATACAAATGTATATATGCACATATAAAGTAAACTGGTGAAAGACAGTGGCAAATATAAGGCTGTGAAGAAATCAAGCCGAAATTAAAACAAATTAGTATCCTTTGATTAAGTCTTTGATTAAATCAAAGATTTCTAATTTGGAAAGAAATCTCTGCAGCAATCAACTCAAATTCAAATATGGACAGCATTAATTCAAATGAAGACCGAGACAACAAATGCAGCAAGAGATCTTCAAATCAATTAATTCGAATTCAAATATGGACAGCAATTACTCGAAATTGAATCAAGAAAGGAAAACCCTAAAAACAAATTCAGGAAAATCAACGACGTGAGAAATCAAATCAGACAGTGTTAATTAGGGTTTCAACCCTATAAATACACCCAAGAAATCATCATAGAACACACAGAACAATCGAGTTCAAGTATCAATTTAGAAAAGCAAAAAGAGACAGTACATACCGAATACACAAGCAATGAACTCGATCGAGCGACTGCAAAACTAGCTATAGTCAACCATCAGAGAAGCAGCGAGCTAGGGCAACGAATCACAGTTCAATCGAAGAAATCGAAGCCCTAACTGGAACAAAAGGGAACGAAACCCTAATCAGATCGAGGCCGCCATTTGTTTCACAAACAAAAGAAAATGGACCGGGTGAAATAAGAGAAAGGGAAGTGACCGCTATTTTTTGTTTGTATAGGGTTAAGTTTTTTTTTTAAGGCAAGATAATTTAAATTGTTTTAAATCTAGTGCTTGCTTTTATAATTTGCTTGAATTGTATATTCTCTTCAAAACAAAACATGATAAATTATCACCTAGGGTTTAGGTGTTGTCAGATTGTCTAGTTAGAGTTAGTCCAGTTAGCAGGGTTTGCAAGTTTGCAAAACTCTATAGGCGGTAGCAGGGTTTGCAAGTCTGTTAGAGTGTTTGTAAGCGTAATACTGTTTAATTCTAACAGAAATCTGGGAATGCAGCAGTAGGCAGGGGTTGCCGAAGCTGGGTAAAATCTTGTGTGTGATTTATTTTTCAGCATATTTATTTCTGTAGTTTATTTCTGAATTTAAATTGAAAAAATTTGCTATAACCCTATTCACCCCCCCCCCCTCTAGGGTTAATCTAGATCCTACAAGTGGTATCAGAGCCTGGTATTTTACTTTAACTCTAGAGTCATGAATCCACCAAATAATGCTTTTTCTGAGGGGCAATCTATTGCTAGGCCACCCATGTTTAATGGGAATGATTATGCTTATTGGAAAGTTAGAATGAGTATTTATCTTAGTTCTGTCGATTATGATGTTTGGGATATTATTGAAACTGGCTATAAATCTCCCACTATAGTTGTTGGTGATACTGAGATTCCTAAACCTAAGGATAGGTGGGATGCTAACGATAAGAAATTAAAAACTACAAATGCCAAAGCAATGAACGCTTTGATCTGTGCTCTTGATAAAAATGAATTTAATAGAATTTCTCATTGTACAACAGCACAGGAAATTTGGCACACTCTGGAGGTGACACACGAAGGAACTTCTCAAGTCAAGGAGTCACGACTAGCTCTATTTAGCAATGAATACTAAAACTTTGTGATGGAAAAGGGCGAGAGCATAAAGGATATGTTTGGACGGTTTTCAACTTTGGTGTACAATGCTAGAGCGCTTGGGAAGGTCTTCACTGAAGTAGAGCTTGTACGAAAGATACTGCGAGTCTTACCAATGAACTTTGAGGCAAAAGTCACTGCAATACAAGAATCGAAAGATCTGAGTAAACTAAGCATGGAAGAGTTGATCGGAAACTTGATGACATATGAGCTTGAGCTAAAGGCAAAAGAGGAACGTAACAACTCCGAATCAAAAAAGAAGACGATTGCCTTAATAAGCAAAGAAGAAAGCGGTGAAGAAGAAGAAGATCCAATTGAAGAGCTTGCGATGGCAGTCAATAA
The DNA here is from genome assembly GCA_030765085.1 of Allium cepa. Taxonomy (NCBI): domain Eukaryota; kingdom Viridiplantae; phylum Streptophyta; class Magnoliopsida; order Asparagales; family Amaryllidaceae; genus Allium; species Allium cepa. Next base: position 29,855,842 of record CM060935.1, read on the forward strand.
TCTTAGAAAATGGTCAAAATTCAGGCCACGCAAGAAGAAAACAAGTGGTAATAAGTCAAAAGATTCTGATGATTCCGATAATGAATTGACATGCTTTAACTGCAAAAAGCCTGGCCACTTCAAACAAAAATGTCCACTTCTCAAAAACAACAAAGGAAAGAAAAAGAAGAAGAAGGCCTCTGCAGCAACTTGGGATGATGAAGAAGGAGAAGAAGTTTCGGATAATAGCTCAGAAGAGGCTAACTTGTGCCTTATGGCAAAATCAGATTCAGAAACAAGTTCAGAGGAATCCAGTGAGGTACGTGACTATTCTTATAAAGAACTTGTTTTGATGTGTTATGATCTTACTAATACAATTGATACTCTTGAAACTAAGATTGAAAAATTGAAGTCTGACAGGAGAGAACTTGTTCATGAGAATACTAGGTTAGAAACTGAACTTGAGAATATTCAAAACCTAGACTGTAAAAAATGTAAAACTTTAGATTCAGAAATATCAAGACTTAAGAATAGCTTCGATAATCTTGAAAAAGAAAACTCAAGTCTTAAGGAAATCATTGACACGAGGAAAAAAGATTTTATAAATAGATGCACCACACTTGTAACTGAAAACACAACACTAAAAACCAAAGTCCAAAATCTTGAGAAATCTCTGAATAACTTTTCAAGAGGAGAAAAATCGTTTAACATGTTGTTGGGAAATCAACTCTTTGCTAATAATAGAAAAGGACTAGGTTTTGGGAAAACACAGGTTGATGATCATGCAAAAGGTAAGAGTGTCTTTGTTAGACGTGAAATTGGACATCGTGTTGAAAATTATAGTCATAGGAACAAGAACACAAAATTTATACAAGTTTGGGTTCCTAAGAATTCTACAAACAAATTTCATGTCTATAGGAACAAAAATAAAAGGACAAAACAAGTTTGGGTTCCAAAGGGATTGTTTGTTCACAATGCTTCAGTTACTAATATCATTGGACCTAAGAGTTTCTCTAGGTCATCCTCCTCTCTCTTTATGTAGGTCTGTTGGCGGGCTAAGGAGCAACAAGAATGGTTTCTAGATTCAGGTTGTTCTAGACATATGACAGGTGATAAATCTAAGTTCCTTAGCCTAGAGAAGTTTAGAGGTGGAAATGTGATCATGGGAGACAATAGCAAGTGTAAGATTATTGGGAAAGGTGAAGTAAGTAATGGTACTTTTTCCTTGACTAATGTTTTATACGTTGATAATTTGCATCACAATCTCATTTCTATTAGCCAACTCTGTGACAAAGGTATGAATGTGGTTTTTGATAGTGATACTTGCAAAATCATTGATAAAACTTCTAATAACATTGTTTTTATGGGCAAAAGAAAAGGAAATGTTTACTCACTTTCGTTTGACAATCTAAATCTTTCCAGATGTTTGGTAGCCACTGACGAAGAGGCATCTTTATGGCATAGGAGACTTGGACATGCTAGCATGAGTCTCTTAAGAAATCTTGAAACGAAAGATTTAGTCAGAGGGTTACCACATCAGAAATTTAAAGATAACAAAGTGTGTAAAGCATGTTCCTTGGGCAAGCTTAGTCGATCATCATTTCGCCCTAAAAATATTGTTAGCACATCAAGGGTCCTCGAATTAATTCATATGGACTTATTTGGACCAAATGAAATTGCAAGTTTGAATGGAAAACGTTATTGTTATGTATTGGTTGACGATTACTCTAGATTTACATGGGTTTATTTCTTAGCCAAAAAATCTGAATCTTTTGATTATTTTTCAAAATTTTCTAAACTTGTTCAAAATGAAAAAGGAGTTTCAATTAAAACTTTGAGAAGTGATCATGGAGGCGAATTTGAAAATTCGGAATTTGAAAACTTTTGTGAAGAAAATGGTTTAAAACATGAATTTTCTGCTCCACGAACACCTCAACAAAATGGGGTGGTTGAAAGGAAAAATCGTACATTGCAAGAATTGGCTAGATCCATGTTGAGTGAGTATAAACTACCTCTAACTTTTTGGGCAGAGGCGGTGAATACTTCGTGCTATGTAATGAATAGAGTAATGATTAGACCAATACTAGGCAAAACGGCTTATGAAGTGTGGCATGAAAGGAAACCTAACATCTCTTACTTTCGTGTTTTTGGATGCCCTTGTTTTATTCTTAACACAGGTGATCAACTTGGAAAATTTGAATCAAAGGCCGATGAGGGAATTTTCATGGGCTATTCAACAAGGAGCAAGGCTTACAGGATATACAACAAACGAACAAAGACAATTGTTGAATCAGTCAATGTGAAATTTGATGAATCTGATCTGGAAAGGACGACTGAAAAAACAGGTGATTATGGGGTAGATCATGAAGGCATTAAAGAAGGGACATCTACTGAGAAAGATGGAAGTAGGACTGTTGATGCTGATAGATTGAAATTCAAACCCAATCATCCTCCTGAATTGGTTATAGGAGATCCTACGGAAGGTATACGCACTCGTTCTGCATTTGATAAAAATTTGTGTGCGTTTTGTTGTCATAGTGGTTTTATTTCTGAAATAGAACCTGATTCTGTTGAAATGGCTCTTAATGATGAAAGTTGGGTTTTAGCAATGCAAGATGAACTTAATCAATTTGAGAGAAATAAAGTTTGGAAATTAGTTCCTAGGCCTAATGACTATCCAATTGTAGGAACTAAATGGGTGTTCAAAAACAAACTTGATGAATCAGGAAATGTAATTAGAAACAAAGCTAGGTTGGTCGCAAAAGGATATAACCAAATAGAAGGCATAGATTTTGATGAGACATTTGCACCAGTTGCTAGGTTAGAAGCCATTAGAATTTTGCTCAGCTTTGCTTGTTATAAAGGTTTCAAACTTAAACAAATGGATGTAAAAAGTGCATTTCTAAATGGTGATCTGAAAGAAGAAGTTTTTGTTGAACAACCCCCCGGATTTGAAAATCATGTTTTTCCAAATCATGTGTATAAACTTGAAAAAGCATTATATGGTCTTAAGCAAGCTCCTAGAGCTTGGTATGACTGCCTTTGTACATATCTTTTGGAAAATGGCTTTAAAAAGGGGAGTGCTGACACGACACTGTTTCTATTACACAAAGGAAGTGATTTTTTGATTGTTCAGATTTATGTGGATGATATCATTTATGGTGCTACTAATGAAATCTTGTGCGAGAAATTTGAACAAGTCATGCAGGCTAAATTCGAGATGAGCTTGGTTGGAGAATTGAAATATTTTCTTGGATTTCAAATCAAGCAAAGCAGTGATGGCATTTTCATTTCACAATCCAAGTATGTGTTGGAACTGTTGAAGAAATTTGGAATTGAGAACTCCAAACCATTGAGAACTCCTATGAGCCCATCAACAAAGTTGGACAAAGACGAGAAAGGAAGTGCTGTTGATTAGAAAAAATATCGAGGGATAATTGGTTCACTTCTCTATCTTACTGCTTCTAGACCTGATATTATGTTTTCTGTATGTTTGTGTGCACGTTTTCAATCTAATCCTAAAGAATCTCATTTGAAAGCCACTAAATGAATTTTGAGATATCTTTCACACACACACAAATTTGGATTATGGTATCCTTCTTGTGAAAACTTTGATTTAGTTGGTTATTCTGATGTTGATTATGCTGGTTCATTGGTTGACAGGAAAAGCACCAGTGGGACATGTTTCATGCTAGGACATTCATTAGTTTCATGGTCAAGTCGAAAACAGAATTGTGTTGCATTATCCACCACTGAAGCAGAATATATTGCTTTAGGAAGTTGCTGTGCTCAAATTTTATGGATGATGCGAACTCTTTCTGATTTTGGCTTAGTTTATAAACAAGTTCCATTAAAATGTGACAGTAAAAGTGCAATAGACTTATCAAATAATCCTGTTCATCATTCACGCACAAAACACATTGATGTGAGACACCACTTTCTTAGAGATCACATTGCTAAGAAAGACATTTGCATTGAATATATTTCAACTGAGGCTCAACTTGCTGATATTTTCACAAAACCCCTCCCTGAAGACAGATTTTCTAGATTACGTTTGGATTTGGGGATTATAGAAATTGACTAACCATTTTTTCATTGTTAGGTAGAAATATTCTTGGATATATACTTTCAACTTCAATTTCTAGGATTCAAACAAGTTTTGGATATTTTCCAAAGATTGATTCGAATATGGTATTCAGTACTGGATATTACATAATATAATTAACTTGGTAACTTATTCCACGATCATTTCTATTTCTACCATCTTTCTATCATTCATAATGGTTTGATAAAATAAGAAGAGTGAATTATTTTTAAATTAAATAAAAAAAAAATATTTTAATAATAAATAATAAATCTCATGTATCCATTCTCATTTAAAAGTCCTTATGGTTATGCATGGATGGAACATATGAGAGAATTATTTTTATCATTACTTCATTCTCATTTAAAAGTCCTTATGGTTATGCATGGATGGAGTATGGTAACTAAGTATTCTGGTCTGGATGCTTAGACTAATAAGTAACTGCTAATCCCATTTAAAAGTCCTTATGGTTATGAGTGGTTAGTAAGTGCTTATTTTTTTTTGTTTTTGTGCTTAAATGTCAAATTAATGTTAAAATATCTCTCTTCTTATTAAAACCAATCATCGATCCATCCTCTACAATATGGAAGTTTTTATCTCGTTATGATATATTATTTTTTGTTCCTACTGCTCCATTGTTTTTTGTCAGTCTTTTGATAATGACAAAAGGGGGAGAAGAACAAGATTTTGATGAGGAAGTAAATATTTTTTGGAATATTTCAACAAATTTGGTTAAATATCGTTAGTTAATCTTCTTTAGTTCTTTTATTCCTTTGTAAATTTTGTTAACTTCTAAATAGGGAGAGGTCTTGGATGTAGGGGGAGCATTCAAATAGGGGGAGCTAAAAATTTTTTTGTTCAAACACATGTATTAGCATTTCAAAATCTTTAATATATATGTTTGTCATCATCAAAAGGGGGAGATTGTTTGATGTGATTTTTTGTTTGATGATAACAAACATATATCAATATATATGTGTGTTTGTAGTTTGAACTATATAAAGAAAGGAAGAAATATTCATATTGAATAATTATACTATTGCACAGAATTTATATAATTCAAACAGTATTTTTTATTCAATATAATATTTTACAACATTTAAACAATACAAAGTTTTTCAGTTCTCTATATATATATATATATACATACATCAGTTCATACATTTTACTCTTCTCACTACAACTCTCAACACTCAGTTTTTCACTCTGTCTGCACATCTGCATCTATCTGCATTGTCCAGCTCCACTTCTCGTCCTGTCTCCTGTGTACCTGTATAATTAGCAACTACAACAGTAATCTGAAAACAAACAAATTTAAATTTGCAAAAATAAAATTTGTTTGTGTCTCAGATACATGGGTTATTGTCATCATCCTTGATTATGCAATATCTGTGCATATCAGTAATTTTATCAGGGACAGGTAACTATGAGTGGCTGCAGTACACACGTGTACATTCGTACACGTGTGCACTGCCTCGCCAACTCGTGTGCACAGCTCCAACCAGAAATTCAAGGCAACAGAGACCAAGCAATGAAACTGTCTCAAAGCACAAAAGCACACATGCACAACTTATCACAGTGAAACTCAAGCAAGCCAGACCAGGTTGCAAGATGATCAACTGGCCAAGACTACAAGTGAAAGCAGCAAAATCAAGACAGCATCAAAATACACAAAATATGGAAACTGCATCAATGCAGTACAGAACACAGTATATATATATATAGTGATGCATAGCAACTGCATAGCAGCTACAAACACCAAGTGCAACAATGAACAATGAACAGAGAAAATGCATGAAAGCTACAAACTGCAACATGCTTGAAGATGGTTACCAACACAAGACTGCAACCAACAGTGAAGCATGCTCATGGAACACAGCAACAACAGAGCTATATGAACAAATGCACCACTGTGAAGTAATGTAACAGCAATTACATTGACCAACTGCAACAATGCAAACAATAGACACAAAAGAATATGGACTGCAACAAACATGAAAATGAACCAAAGTAGTACAGCAGCTCCATGACCAAGTGAACAGAAGTCTTTGAATCAAAACATAATCAAGTCCAGCTACTAGTTGCAGACTCAAAGCAAACATGACACCAAACTACAAAATCAAATGCAAACTCAGTATGGCAAATGCAGGTACAAACTATGGTGAATGCAGATACAACATGTCAAAGTAACATAAACAATGCAAACTGCCTCAAAGATGAATCAGAAGCAATCAAGTGCATCACTACAAAACAAGACCAAATGGCCAACATAACATGCAGTGCAGTGCAAACACAAGTGGAATGCAACAGTGAAGCAAACAACAACACGAAGGCAACATGATCAAAAGTTCAGAGCAAGACATGACTGTGACATGCACAGATGTATTCAAATCCAGCAACATGAACACATGAGAATAGACAAGGCACAAATCAAGTTGCAGACTCCAAGTTACAAACTCAAGTGCAAACTGAATGTAACAAGCATGAATAAAGTACAGTATCACTCTCATGTATGCAACAGATAATGAAACAAGTTGCACCAGACCAAGTTCAAGTAAAGTGATGTGTGAACAAAACAAATGTGCAAGTCAGTAATCAGATGAATCACAAAATGAAAGCACAAACCAAATAAATATATGCATACACACATACAAATGTATATATGCACATATAAAGTAAACTGGTGAAAGACAGTGGCAAATATAAGGCTGTGAAGAAATCAAGCCGAAATTAAAACAAATTAGTATCCTTTGATTAAGTCTTTGATTAAATCAAAGATTTCTAATTTGGAAAGAAATCTCTGCAGCAATCAACTCAAATTCAAATATGGACAGCATTAATTCAAATGAAGACCGAGACAACAAATGCAGCAAGAGATCTTCAAATCAATTAATTCGAATTCAAATATGGACAGCAATTACTCGAAATTGAATCAAGAAAGGAAAACCCTAAAAACAAATTCAACAAAATCAACAACGTGAGAAATCAAATCAGACAGTGTTAATTAGGGTTTCAACCCTATAAATACACCCAAGAAATCATCATAGAACACACAGAACAATCGAGTTCAAGTATCAATTTAGAAAAGCAAAAAGAGACAGTACATACCGAATACACAAGCAATGAACCCGATCGAGCGACTGCAAAACTAACTATAGTCAACCATCAGAGAAGCAGCGAGCTAGGGCAACGAATCACAGTTCAATCGAAGAAATCGAAGCCCTAACTGGAACAAAAGGGAACGAAACCCTAATCAGATCGAGGCCGCCATTTGTTTCACAAACAAAAGAAAATGGACCGGGTGAAATAAGAGAAAGGGAAGTGACCGCTATTTTTTGTTTGTATAGGGTTAAGTTTTTTTTTTAAGGCAAGATAATTTAAATTGTTTTAAATCTAGTGCTTGCTTTTATAATTTGCTTGAATTGTATATTCTCTTCAAAACAAAACATGATAAATTATCACCTAGGGTTTAGGTGTTGTCAGATTGTCTAGTTAGAGTTAGTCCAGTTAGCAGGGTTTGCAAGTTTGCAAAACTCTATAGGCGGTAGCAGGGTTTGCAAGTCTGTTAGAGTGTTTGTAAGCGTAATACTGTTTAATTCTAATAGAAATCTGAGAATGCAGTAGTAGGCAGGGGTTGCCGAAGCTGGGTAAAATCTTGTGTGTGATTTATTTTTCAGCATATTTATTTCTGTAGTTTATTTCTGAATTTAAATTGAAAAAATTTGCTATAACCCTATTCACCCCCCCCCCTCTAGGGTTAATCTAGATCCTACAATTGATTGATAAGAAAATCTATTTAAAATCAAATATTGAATATTGAACAGGTAAATCGTTTAAAGTAAATATTTAAAACTTATTGAATAATTGAATAACCGAAAAATGAAATTGGTGTTCTAAATGGTGAATTGGTTTTAAGGGTTGGATCTTATAAGTTCGATTTCAATATTTCAAAGGATAATGAATTTTTGGATAAGCGAAATTGTTAAATTAAATACTTGGGAATTATTGAATAATTTAATAACGGGAATTGAATAACCGTATAATGGAAATAGTTGTTCCATAATTCTAATTCGTTTCAAAAGTTAAATTTTTAAGTTCGTTTTGAATATTTCAAAGGATGGTGATTTAAGTATAATCAAATTTGTTAAATTTAATATTACAAATGTTTGAATAATTAAATTCCGAAGTTGATATGATTAATATGATATTGAAATTTAATATATGAAAATAGAGTGAATAATTTAAATTTGATTAATACGATTCAAATTGGTTTCCTAAGTGGATGTAAGTATATTGGGATTATAATAGAGTTAATAAGATTTTAAAATTGGAATTTATTGGATAATTGAATAACGGGTTTAATATGATTAAACATGATTTGTAAAATTTTATTTTATCATACTAAAGTAAGAATGATGTTGTAGAACTTTTAAAATCGAGTTAAAAGTAAATTTGTGTAAATTGAATATTTTAATATTTAATTATCGACTGGAAAATAGCCAATTTTTGAACAGTCTCAGAATTGGACGAAACTAGTTCCATTGGATCCGTAATAGCTAGTTATTATCGGATTTCAATTTTCGTAGCAATCGGAGTTTTCGTTTGACCGTGGCAGCTCGAAACGCATCGAATTGTTTTTAATATTAATTTGGCGAGTTAAAATAGTCATTTTTTTCAAAAAGTCTCGGATTTCGACGAAACTAGTTTCATCGGATCCGTAATGTGATATTATTGTAAGGTTTCAAATTTCAAGTCAATTGGATTTACCGTTTGTCCGGTGCAAGCTAAAACGCCTAGAAAATAGTTTAAATCGGTTTAATTTAAATTGAACGTTTAATTCCATATCTCGCACAGATGATCGAATTAGCTTCCGAAACCTGTTCCATTGTGTCCGGAACGCGGGATAAACCGCTGAAACGTCAGTTTCGGCACGTAAATCAGAGTTTTAAAAACCCGGATGAATAGTGTTCATTAATTCTCTATAAATAGACCTTTATTCATAAAAAAAAAAAAGAACCCTAATGGCAGAAGCCCTAGCCGCCTCCATATACTGAACGGCCAGTGGTTCACCTTCTTCCTCCACGTTTTCCTCCCAATCTAGGCGAAATTAGGTGAAGGCTCCAACTAACAAAACGTAGAGCACTCCAAGTACTCCACATCCAACGGTGATGATCATCATCGGAGGTCAGAATTCGCCAGAATCGACCGAGGAAGTGCACACGGTCGCGCACGTTTTTCTCGACCATAATGGAGCCGAGCTTCATGCTGTTCCAGGCAATAGTGGCACTCGAGACGTGCTTCGAAGTGACGTAGTTCGATCAGCCTGAAGGGGCTCGTGGTGGTTGCGAAATTGGAGGGTTAGAGGTCGGCTTCTATGGGTTTTATTTTGTACGTAACCTGGGAATAATTCGCGTGAGGAAGGAGATGAGGTAGAACGCGTGCGGCAAGATCTGGGTAGGGGGGATGTGCAGCCACGATGAAAACAAGGTTGAAAATATAAAATAAAATGCAAATAATTCTATTTTAAATTTGTATTAACTTTAAAATGCAATATCTTTTCCATGAAGGTCGGAAAATTACGAAACCAGCTGCGTTGGATTCGTATGGACGAGCTCTACGCTATGGAGATGGATTGGAATCGTTTGGAGCTAGAGAAAATTTTGAGTTAAATCGAACGTCATTCGATTTTATTTAAAATCGTAAAAATCTAGGTGAGTGTTTTATAACGCTCACAACGTACTAAATATCTTTATGCTAGTTAAATTTGATATTATGAAGTGTTATGAATTTTATTAGTCGTTGTTTTATAGAATTTAATTGTCATATAGATTGTCATTCGAGTTAACCGTTGAAGAAAAAAAATTAAATTGACAGTTAAAATTGAATTGCGATTAAATTACCTGACATTGATAACTATGAAACTGCCATGAATTGTATTGTTTATTGGATGATGTATTCTGATGGATGCTATTGGTTGATAATTGAGTGTTTGGATGTTTATTTGCTTATATAGATCCTGTTATGCATACATATGATACTGTGATTAAATTTAAGTAATATATATTCATCCCTGACATTCAATTGAAATAAATAACTACTTGGCCATAGGATAGAAAATTATATACGGACACCGAATTGGCTAAATTAATAATTTTTGAAATGGTCGATTTGAAATTTATTTAAATGTTTTGATTTAAAGGTTATAAATAGAAATCGATTTATAGAAATTGAATTCATCGAAAAATTGAGTTTGGAATGTTGAAATAAATCTCGGTTAAAAGAAATTGTTAAGTAATATGATTCGAGACTTTGAAATTTTGAAATTGGATATGATTGAATGTCGAAATTGATTTGTTTAAAGATTCAACTTTAATTCGAGCTTTGAATATTACTAAGTAAAAGTGTAAAAAAATGATATTTTGAAATCGAGTTCGGAATTGAATCATATTTGGAATTTGGATTTAAACTTGAATATTGTTGGAAATTTTTGTTAAGTGTTATAAATTGATATTTTGAGAAATCAAGATCCAAATCGATATAAATTGAAATTGAATAAATTAAAGGTGAATGAAAAATTGAATTAATTCGAAGAAAAATTGACGTTGATTGAATTGAAATCGAAATTGAATCGGTAAATTGGAAATTGAATTTTTTTTGAATTGGGAGGTTATAATTGAAACGGATTGGTTTTGAAGCTGTTTTAATTTGTTTTCCCAAATTACTCTGTTATATAAACCAAATTGAATACCTAAACTATTTTAATCTACTTAACCCAATTTAAATTATTTAAACTAGTTTATCTATTTTAAATCCATTTTAAAGATTTTAAGTATTTTTAACTATTTTAATTATTTAAACCACTTTTAAACTACTTAAACTATTTTCTAAAAATTTTCAAGATGGTTAATAAGATGAAATGTTTATATTTAAATCTCGAATTTAAATACGAATTGAGTTAAATGAAGTTGCAACCTAAATTGAAATTCGAAATGATCTTGAAATCGAAATGAGATATTGAGACGAAAAATGATTTGAAATGGAATCTTACAGTTGAATAAATAAGATGATATTTGAAATAGATTTGACTTTGAAGTGAATATGATATTTTGATATCAATTATGAATCGATTTGAAATGTAAAAGAGCCAATGCTATAATAATACGTAGTTATTAAAGAGACCGGGATCGGATATGGACATACTCTCTGTCGATACCGAAAACCACTTTAATAACTATTATACGCGGAGTGTTGATCCAGAATGAAGTGGATGGTTTGGTGAATGCGTTGACTGAAGAAAGAGAACGATTATTGGATGACCCCTGACATGACTAAACAGGAGCCGCGTCGGGCCATTGAGGTTCGCCACCTCTAGCGGACACACTTCTTCGATACCATATCTATTACATTTGTGATGCGATTTGGGTGCACCCCTTGATTTCGGAGTGTTGTTTCGCGGTGTTGGGGTAGCTGCTGGCTATGCCCAACATCAGTCCGGATCACGCAACTACTAGTATCCTAGTTGGTATCGCCTCATGTACCTTGTCATACTGATTATCCTATTCGCGACCACTACGTTTGATTTGTACCTTGAGTATATGGATTGCCCTCTGGTGACTTCCGGTTTTGGGGAAACTACGGTCTTGTATATGCTTTTGGGAATATAAAATGTGTTAAGGGGGATTATTGTAACGACCCGCCGCTCTGACCGCCTCTAGTCGGTAATTAAACCAACTAGAAACGTTCAAAATGACGAATTGTTAGTCAGTTTATAAAGTTTAAACAGAATCACAGAATAATCATAATATTATTCATAATTGAACTTTTCTTACATACATATATCAGAGTTTGCACAATGCATTAAATTTTTATACAGCGGAATATATCTTTTTAGAGTACAAAGAAAAATTTTACTGAAAACTTTAGTAGAGTGCTTTAATCCCCCTCTCTCTAACTTCGCGGCCTGAAAATCTTCAAGCTGTAAAAATACTCGGTCTGACCCGAGCGTTAATTGCAAAACACAAAAACACTCGAGTCAGGATTAATCTTAACTCAAGTAAATAAATTTGAAATGAACTGAATAAAATGGATCACATGAATCAATTCAAAATCTATTATGGATTTTCATATTAACAACTTTAACTTTTAAAATCTGTCAATCTCGTGTGGCTGCAGTACACACGTGTACTTTGCACACATGTGCACTGCCTCGCCAACACGCGTGCAAGCGCAAATCGGACAAATCACTGCAAAGAAAATGCTCAAGGCAAGACCAGTGCCAATTTGAACCAAAACAGTAAACAACAAATATGCAAGTCCAAAACAAGTACAGGCACAGTGCAAAATAACATGCAGCAGCAACATGCAACACAGGCTATGTACAAGGGCAATGAAACTGGGTCAAGCAACTGCGACAGCAAGTGTCATGAAGCATCAAATATTAGCAGATGGAATGTGCCACTTAAATTCCAAAATGAAATCCTTGGATATGAACATATAAAAAATTAATATGGCAAGGCAGCAGCGCTTCTGCAACTGTTGGTTCTGACTAAAATTGTGTTACATCTTTCAGTTATTTGTTAAGTCTATAAAATGAGGCAATAATGATTTGCCTGTAGAAACATAAAATTACTTCGTGCATGCTAGCACAGACCTGTTTTGTTTGGACTTCAAGTTTTGTGTTTTGCATTTACAGTATGTATTTTTAAAAAAACATGGAAGAGGAGCAGAGAATGGAATAAGAAAAAGGAAAGAAATAATTGTGTCGAAAGCAGGTTCAACAAGTAGGATTGTCTGACAACCCTTTATTGTTGATGGCAAATTTTGTTGATAGATCAGAAATTACTCTGCTTACACCAAAAATCTCAACAAATCAAAATTCCCAAAATAAAATCAGAGATGTCAACAAAACAATAGTAAAATAGTGACACAGCATAGCATAGTGCAACACAGTGACCAGCTACACAACAGAGGCAATTGGCATCAACATATATGCAACTAATCAGTAGTTGTATCAAAACCAATGCCATAAAAAACTCATCAATAGCACAGCACACAACAGTGCATAGTGGAACAACTCAAGTGTTCAAAAATTCAAATGTACAGACAGAGGACATTTCATCCTTGAAGCAACACAACATACAGTCAAGCACATACTCATGCAATCACATATATACATGCATAAATGCATATATATATGAAGTGCAGTCACAATTGAAAAATGATGGTAGCAGTTTCAAGTCACAAAGCATGCATCAAAACAAAACAAATCACAACTAAGTAGTATCTGTTCTTAACAATTTATAAATAAATTTAAGTAGTATCTGTTCTCATCAATTTAAAATTAAAATCAAATTATCAGTAAGTGAATCAATAGCATCTGCTTTTATCAATTTAAAGCAAAACCAAATAGCATTTGTTCTTATCAATTTAGAAATAAAATTTATAGTATCTGTTCATATCAGAAAAAAAAAATAAGTATCAGATATAACCTCTGTCATTATCAATTTAAATCAAGATTTGAGTAGCATCAGTTCTTATCAGTTGATAGTTCAAGAAATCGAGCAAGTGACAACAAAAGTATCTGCTTTTATCAGTAAAAAATTCAAGCAAATCGAGCAAGTGACAGTAAATAGCATCTGCTTTTATCAGTAAAAATTCAAGCAAATCGAGCAAGTGATAGCAATTAGCCCCAAATCATAGCATGCAACCAAACCCAATTCAAACAAATTTAAATACTTGCATTAAAATAAATCGTGAGCCAAAAGACTCACCTTTACAAATAAATGAAGAGCACGCAAACGAAGCAGCGAACTCGAAGTGGTCGAAGCAGAAATTGAAGCCGAAGCAAGGGAAAGTTGAGCGAATTGAAGAATCAAAGCTCCAATTTGCAAAGCCCTAATCTTTGCTGAAGGTCGGCGAAGAAGATTTACACGGCCGCCATTTTTTTTCTCTTTTTTTTTCTTTTCTTTCGTATGAATGAAGATAGTGGAGAGGGGTCGGGTTATAAAATAGAAGAGGATCGTGGTTTTGAATTGAAATCGAAATTGAATCGGTAAATTGGAAATTGAATTTTTTTTGAATTGGGAGGTTATAATTGAAACGGATTGGTTTTGAAGCTGTTTTAATTTGTTTTCCCAAATTACTCTGTTATATAAACCAAATTGAATACCTAAACTATTTTAATCTACTTAACCCAATTTAAATTATTTAAACTAGTTTATCTATTTTAAATCCATTTTAAAGATTTTAAGTATTTTTAACTATTTTAATTATTTAAACTACTTTTAAACTACCTAAACTATTTTCTAAAAAATTTCAAGATGGTTAATAAGATGAAATGTTTATATTTAAATCTCGAATTTAAATACGAATTGAGTTAAATGAAGTTGCAACCTAAATTGAATTCGAAATGATCTTGAAATCGAAATGAGATATTGAGGCGAAAAATGATTTGAAATGGAATCTTACAGTTGAATAAATACGATGATATTTTTTAAATAGATTTGACTTTGAAGCGAATATGATATTTTGATATCAATTATGAATCGATTTGAAATGTAAAAGAGCCAACGGTGTAATAATACGTAGTTATTAAAGAGACCGGGATCGAATATGGACATACTCTCTGTCGATACCGAGAACCACTTTAATTACTATTATACGCGGAGTGTTGATCCAGAATGAAGTGGATGGTTTGGTGAATGCGTTGACTGAAGAAAGAGAACGATTATTGGATGACCCCTGGCATGACTAAAACAGGAGCCGTGCCGGGCCATTGAGGTTCGCCACCTCTAGCGGACACACTTCTTCGATACCATATCTATTACATTTGTGATGCGATTTGGGTGCACCCCTTGATTTCGGAGTGTTGTTTCGCGGTGTTGGGGTAGCTGCTGGCTATGCCCAACATCAGTCCGGATCACGCAACTACTAGTATCCTAGTTGGTGTCGCCTCATGTACCTTGTCATACTGATTATCCTATTCGCGACCACTACGTTTGATTTGTACCTTGAGTATATGGATTGCCCTCTGGTGACTTTCGGTTTTGGGGAAACTACGGTCTTGTATATGCTTTTGGGAATATAAAATGTGTTAAGGGGGATTATGGTAACGCCTTAACGCTATTTTGATACTTCATATTACTGATAGGCATTATCTACTTAGCGTATATTACTACATAGAGATAGTTTAACGGATCCTTGAGAGATGGAAAATCCCGTAACATCTCTTAAGTTATTGCACGCACGTTGACACTGGATAGGAGATGTCAAACCCCGTAAACATCTCCGACGCCATTGCACTCATATTTATTTACGATTGATTTAACGTTCATAAGGGTATTTAGTCCTGACTCGAGTGTTTTGTCTTTTCATTACGCTCGGGTCAGTTCTGAGTTTTTCAGATTTTTGAAGATCTATTCTGGAGGATGAAGACGAAGATTTGGTATACTATTACTATTACTATTATTATCTGTGCATCATGCTATCTGCTGCATTATTTTAATTGTTCTGTTGTATATGTATAACTCTAATAAATGTTGTATAAATAATTGTCAAAGTATAGTAAACAGCTTCATGAACTATTTATTTGACTATTATATTTTATCGTTCCGCTGCGAGATTCTGTGTTGTTTCATTTCCTTTATTTCTTTTATTTTCTTTTCTTATTTACCCCAATAACCATCTGCCCTTTTGAATGGTTTGACATCGACATGTGTATTTGATCGTCGGTTTTAAACTGTCCAAAAAGGCAGGTCGTTACAGGGGTACCACCTGTCACAGTACGGGGCCTAGATCACCGTACCAAGGAGTACGCCCGCTCTCCTGCAACACAAGGCCGGAACCATCCCTTACTGGACAGTCCCTAGTGAGATCACCCCACGGTTGGGATTAGCAACCACCCACTAAGCCGAAAATAAAAAGGGACATCTAGACTCGAATGACCTCACCCTGCTTGGGTGCTACCCACCTAGCCTTGCTGCATACCCCCTGATTTTCAGTCATTCCCATTTGATGAGGCTTGAGGCTAAGCGTTACCTTTAAAGAACAATATCCCTTAGAATGCCCATCGTCCACCTGACGATGTTTCGCAAGCATTCATCCATACAAGTCCGTACCGGGTTCGAACGGAACCGAAGGCACTATTCCTACTACATCCATTTTGGAAATATCCTCAGGATTAGTAGCGACTAGCCCTTACACTTCACTGCTCCATCTTCAAATCCATAGTCGTTTCACGAAACGTACAACCGGATCGAAGTGGTTTTCGAGAAATTAATCTCGATCCCGGTCTCTTCGAAACGATCAACGCATTTGGCCAATATTGATAGTCGGTTATTTAACTATCAATTAATATTCACAAACAACCATCAACCAATAAATAATTTCCCAAATTATTTATTAACCTCAAATTATCTTCACAAGTTATATTTCTATTTCAATCCTTTGAAAACAGTTTTCAAAACCATCTTTCCTTTCAGAATAAACTTTCCCAATTATTTTCTATCTCCTCTGAAATTACCAAGCACAAAACTAGATTTTCTAAATTAATTTAAAACACTTTACTTTTAAAAATATACTTTAAAACATTAAAGTTAAAACTACTTTAATAATTTGTTAAAAATACATACTATATGAATATTTGAAAATAAGGTTACTAAATAAAATATAAAACTAGATTTCTACCTTTAAAAACAAAATACTAAGTTACTTCTTAATAATTACTGCTAAAATAGATTAAAAGAAAATACTTACTTTAGACTTTAAATAGTAGAAATAATAACTTTTACAAAACTTGCTTTCTTTTTAAAAAAACAAATTTAAAACATTTAATTTATATTTAAAATTTATTTTAAAAAAAAACGTGTACTTGGCCATCCAGAGAAAATTCCAACTTCAAGCACTTAAATCAATTTCCCCAAATTGATTTCCAATGTATTTTATTTAAAATAAGTTTCTTTAATTTCTCAATTCATTTCAAAATTCATTAGTTATGGATTTATTATTAATGTTATTATTTTCCGTTTTGATTTTAAACCTTTTAACTGAAATATACAAATTTCAGATTTTTCCCAATTTCTTCTTGATTCCTTCCAATAATTTAAATCTTAAATTTTTAATAAATGTTCTGTTCTTTTAATTAATATCACTAAAAAATTTAAATTCATTAACTTACTGTTTATTCAAAACTTCCTTTCTATACCCAAGATTTATTTATTAAAAAAAATTTGTCACTTATTCCTTTTCAAATTCATTCTTTGAATTTATTTATAATTATTTTACTTACAATTCACTTCTTTTATTTTCTTTCCAAAAATTCAATTTATATATATTTCACGGTAATTCATTATACCAAATTATATCCAACCTAACCATAACATTCCATATTCCAACATAAATCATCACAGAGCATCAAATCATCATAACAGGGGGATTTAAATAATTTAAATAAATGTTGAGGGATCCAGTTGGATCCCTCCAACCTGTTTCCCTGCATCCACAGACGTTAGCATCACATAATATGTCAATTTCAAATTATACTATACTATATCACATCAATAAATTCAACCACAAATCAATTATTTAAATTTAATCATTTAAATTTAAATTTAAACTGATTGAGATTAACTCACCTTTGCTTATGCATTTGCCAACCACTTCAATTCAACTTGTTTTCCGGGTTATAACCTTGTATAAACAGTTATATGAATTTGTTAACATGTGAATTAATTAAACGATTTACTAGAATTTATTTATTTTATTTAACTTGTGATTTAAGGTAAAAAAATTTAACTAATAATTTTCTTTAACAAAATATCTTTAGTAACCCAAATGACTTATATATATATATATATACATACGTATTTATTTAATCTCCACCATATTTTAAAATCCTTCTTATATTCAAAATATTATCTATATCAAATAATATATATATTTTTAAAACCCTCTTTTTTTTCCAAAATCATATCTATTTAATTAAGCAACTGCTTTAAATCTAATTTACCTAAATAAAATTTTATTATTACTTTTCTGCAGTGAGTAAAAACATACATATATATATATATAAACTTTCCTGCAAATTCCTAAATTCTTCCTTAATCTACAAATATAAACATCAGTAGAATGAAAATACCTCACTGACCCAACTCGAACGAACCCTAGATCTGCAGCCGCACTCCAACGCCTTGGCCACCATCGCGAGATATCTCCGAACGCGCCTACCCTCCATGACGATGCGAACGCAGATCCTAATAGAAGAAAGCAAGTACTTGCTTCTGCCACAACTCGCGACACACCCAAGCCCACTATCGAAACCCTAATCTTAAGTGCAGTCGACACCTCCTGATGCTCAATCACGCTCGACGCTGCACTCAAGAGATCGCATATCAATGAAGTTTGGGATCGAAATTGATTTTGACCTCGAATGGAAACCTAGAGGAACGAGCGACCCCTTGATTCTTTTTTTTATTTACGTGCGTACGAATGAAGATGCGAAATTGAATTGAAAAGCTCGGCCACCATTTCCTAAAAAAAAAAAATTAGTTATCTGGTTTTGGGTTTGAAAAGAAGCGGAGGAGTGCGACATTAAGGATGAAGGGTAACGTGCTCTGAAATGTCGCGTAATGCTAGAGGGAACACGGTTTGATAGTTGCGTGATGTTATTAAAAGAGGAACATGAATATGGCTTGCTCAGGAAAGGAGGCTGCTGATTTAACCCTTATACTTTTATAAATATATATTTTTTTCAATTAAATTATGCAGCGCGTTTACTTATCATACGCTCACACAACAACTCCGAACACTATGAAAATTGAAATCCGGGAATAATTAAATATTTCGGATCCAACGGAACTGGTTTTGTCTAATTCCGAGACTGTGCCTCAGAAGGCTATGTTTAAATTCAATTTAAACAGTATGAATTTTAAAACTGAACAAACCACTGTTAATTTCAATTTTACAATTTCTAATATCTTCAGTGTTATCAATATAAAATTTATAAGCCTTCCGATTATTTTTAATAGGCTTAAAACTCCAGATTCAACAATTCACCCATCTTCAAAATTATATAATTCAATAATTAATTATCAAATAAATTGTGATATTCATAATTCAATTTAAAATTATACTATTGAATATTTAAAATCGATTAAATATTCCGATTTAAATTGCTTAATAATTCCGGGTCGTCACATTCCCAAATTATTTATTTCCAAAAATATCTTTACAAGATATATTTTCCACACTTCAACCATTTGAAAACCAATTTCAAATCAATTTTCACCCTTACAACTTTCATTTCAAAATGGTTCATTTAAACCAATTAAATAAATCCTTACCGATTTATTGAATTCGCGTTCCAAATTCGTAAATTTATTTCCACACTTCAAAATAAATCAATGTTTATTTTTAAACAAATTTCCCTTATAAATTTCCATAGCGAATTTAACTTTCCAAAATATCTATGAATATAAGATTTCCAAATCGATTTCCAATATTCATTTTCAATTTATCTTTAAAAGATAAAATTTCAAAACATTCACTTCATATTGGAAAAACATTTCCATACTTATTCAATAATAAGTAATTCACAAATCTGTTTATTTTCAACATTTGGAAAATATTCAATATACTTAAATCCAAATTAAGTAGATATTTTATTCTTTAAGAAAAACTTCTCTTAAACACATTTATTTGGGTCAAAAGAATGTTACGTTAAACAACGTTACGACAACCCAAAATCACTAGTATAGGGATTCGAAAATTAAAATAGATATATAACCCCAATACTATACAAAACTTTTCCTTTCGGAAATCATTTACTATAACAACAGTGTTATAGTCCATTATTTCCTTCTATTTCTCGAAAACGTCTATTTCACCAATGAATGTTGAAATCTATGGTTTCGACACTTAATACAATTTAAAACATCTTTAAATCATTTTAATTCTATTTAAAATATCACTTTCCCAAAATATTTCTTTAATATATTATTCACCGTCCAAAATCGTGAATATACTTCATTAACCAAAATCAATATTTCTACGTATTTTATTTGAAGAATGATCCACTGTCCAAAATCATGAATATATTTCCTTTAATAAGTTATAATAATTAAAATTATCAAAATAAGTCGGTTTCGAATTTATAAACAATATTTATAAATTCTATTTATATTTTATAACAACTTCAACTTGTAAAATCACATTATTAACAAATTCTATCCACATTCCTTTTATACGCCAAAATCCAGTTTATAACTTGATTCCTTATAAATCTTTTATTTTACAAAAATCTATGCATTTTATAGCTTCACAATTTATAAATCTATCGATTTCATCCACTTATGAAATCCATTTATACTTCATTTTAACACTTATAAAAACTCGTTTTATAATTCCAACATTTTAATTTATAAATATCAATTTTATAGATCTTTTATATAAATCATTTATAATAATTTAAAAAATACCAATTTAAACCATTTTATAAATTAATCAACTACTTATTTCAACAATCACATTTCGGTTATATTTCACAAAAATCATAATTTTTATAACATAAAAATTTCAACGTTTATTCATTTAAAATGAATCAATTTCAAAATTAAATTTTATTATGAATTCTCAACTTTATTTCAAAAATCAAATTTAATTCATTTTCGGCATCTAACGATACCAAAAATATATTCGGCTAAATTTTAGCCTTTAACAATTTCAATCACAAAGATAATCACGTAGACTATAAATAGATCAACACACAAAATTGAAACCAATTCAATTATTTGAGGAATCCAGTAGGATCCCTCCAACCTGTTTCCCTACATCCAAAGATATTAGCACAATACCAATTTCGCTTCAAGACGAAACATCGTGGTATATGGGATTTATAAAATACTATCCACTATTATGCGGCGCAATAGGGTCTCATCCGCTATATAATGCGGGAAAATCAACTCCAAGTACATATATAATACCAATTCCATACAAGTTGGAATTATCGCGGTATATGTTTTTAATAAATACCATCCACTTAATATACGGCGTATAGGGTCTATTTCAAACAACAGATAACAATTATCATCCAATCACACAACCAAGCAATTTTAAATCTAACTATTTAAAATTTAAATCGAAACAATTCGATTGAGTGAGAAGTTCTCACCTTGAGTCTCCCAAAACAGTTGTAGCGTTTTATTTCGAATAAAATTAAACGTACGTTTAATTTTATCCGAAATTCAAACTAGCTCCAAACGACTCCAATCTAGCTCCATAGCGAAGTGCTCGACAGTTTAAACCCAACGCAACTTGTTTCGTAATTTTTCGACTTTGTATAAATAAGATACAGCATTATAAAGTTTGACGATTTTATAATATAATAATTTTTACAATTTATTTTTACCCAAAACATTATCCAGGCCGCACGTTTTTCACTAGAGAATCACGGTCGAAGGTTCAAGCTTCTTCCCAAACGCGTTCTCTCCCAGGTTTGCACGAGAAAACCGAACCCAACATCGTTCCCTAGGGTTTGCTCGCCGCACCCTTATTCTTCTTCTTGAACTCGATCGGCCTACGCCACCACGAAGGCCATCACAAACACCACCACCGCCCCAACTCCTAGCCAACCCGGTCTCCTATATCCATGGGAAAACGTGCGCGAACGAGAGGCCTTCCAGATCCAATTGCCGACAATCTACTCAACGAGAATCCATCATCTCCATATGGATGTGAAGACCGCGCGAAGAACTACAGTTTTCCTTTAGAGTGCTTTAAAAATATCGAAGGGATTGGAAGAAAATAAGGGGAGAAGGATTTAAATCCTCGACCATTGATTTATCAAGTGGCGGCCGGCTTACAATTAGGGTTAGGTTTTAGTTAGGTTTGCAAATGAAAACATAATCGTCCTTATATAGAAAATTTCACAAATTACTATTCACTCGAAATTTTCCGAACTCCAAATCTCGTGCGGTGACTGGCGTTTCTAGGGTTTACCCCGCGTTCCGGACACAATGAAATAGGTTTCGAAGGCTAATTCGATCATATGTGCGAGTTATGGAAATAAACGATCGATTTTAAATTAAATTGGTTAACCAAATTTCTATGCGTTTTAGCTTGCCCCGGACAAACGGTAAATCCGATTGACACGAAATTTGAAACCATACAATAATATGACATTACGAATCCGATGAAACTGGTTTTGTCGAAATCCAAGACTATTTGAAAAATGGCTATTTTAACTCGTCAATTAAATATTAAAATATTCAATTTCCACAAATCAACTTTTAATTCAATTTTAAAAGTTCTATAACATTGTTCTAACTCTAATATGATTTAATATAACTTTATAAATCATTTTTAATCACATTAAACCCAATCTCCAATTATTTACGCAATTTCAAATATTAAAATGTCGATTTAATTATCCAATTAAATCCATATATTCGAAAAATAAATTATTCGGCTTATAAATTTACTTGTTGATATTTAAAATCAATTAAATATATGAATTTCAAATGACAGAAATTCTGAGTCGTTACAACATATATATAATTTTAAAGTCCAATGACTTTTAAAATGTTTATTTCTTCAATCAAAAGAAATTGAAGTGTTAATTATATAAATTAACACATATTTTATTCGTATTTGGAGAAACTCGATTCAATTAACCAATAAATTTCACAATCTTTATTCAAAAATTAAATTAATTCGCAATATAAACTTAGCAAAAATCCGGGATAGTTATAATTATTCCTTTTGAACAAATAATATGTTGTTAAATATATATATATATATAGGATGATTTTAAATTTGATTTTAAATTGAATTTGAATTTGAATTTGAAATTCAAAAGATAAATATCTTAAAATATTTTGGATTTAAAAATATATTATATATGATTTTATTTCTTTTATATAATTGGTTTTATATTATTTTCTTTAAAAGATTTATTTATATAAATTTAAATAATGTGTTTACTTAATATGAAATATATATATATATATATAAGTTTTATAAAATCATTTAAAAACATATTAATACATGAAATTACAAATGTATAATTAGAATTTTTATCTTTTTCTTTTAAATTATATATTGATTAATAAAGAGATGTTTAAATATTTATACACTTAAGATATTTTTATTAATATAAAACTAAATTAAAATGTAATATTAATATAATATAAACATATATTAAAAACCTCTTAATAAAATGAAATTACAAGTGTTAAAAAATATGCATACATAATTACAAATGTAAGTAAAAGAATAATGTTTAAGGACAATGGTAATTAATTCACTCTACAAAAGAATAATGTTTAAGGACAATGGTAATTTGAAAGAAATCAGCTTTATATCTCAATTTGTAATGTCAGACATACAATCCATACAAGTCTGTTTCGGGCTCGAACAGAACCGAAGGCACTTACAAAGAAGTCCTTGCAATCCGGATATCCACAATCCTGATCGGATTTCCCATCACATATGGAGAACTCTATACCGGAGCAACTCGGTGCAGAGTCAATCGACAGGTCATCCTATCGCTCTCGCAAATACCGGGTCTTCAACACCGATCTTCAATGCTATCCATTACGTCGTATCACTATTCGGAATGGGTAATCTGAATAACGAGCGCAATAATTTAAAAATAAGTGTAGCATTCAAATTCAGCAAATCACAACAAATACCTTTCAAAGGTAAATATTGATAGTCGGTTATTGAACTATCAATGGATATGCACAACATCACCAGATTCCAAATAATTTTTCAAATTATTTATTTTCCAAAAATATCTTTACTAGATATATAATTTCACACTTCGAAAATAAATCAATATTTATTTTTAAACAAATTCTCCTTTTCATTTATAAATTCCATAATGAATTTATATTTCAAAATATTTATGAATAAACGATTTCAATTATTCATTTCAATTTATCTTCAAAAAGATAAATTCTCAAAATATTCACTTCATATTGGAAAACATTTCCATACTTATTTAATAAGTAATTCACAAATCTTTTTATTCAACTTTTGGAAAATATTCAATATACTTAAATCGAAATTAAGCATATATTTCATTCTTTAAGGAAATCATTCTCTTAAACATATTTATTTGGGCCAAAACGAATGTTACGTAAAACATCGTTACGACAACCCAAAATCACTAGTATAGGGATTCGAAATTAAAATAGATATATAAATCCCAATACTATACAAAACATTTCCTCTCGGAAATCATTTACTATAACAACAGTGTTATAGTCCACCATTTCCTTTTATTTCTCGAAAACATCTATTTCAACAATGAATGTTGAAATCTATGGTTTCGAATGTCAACATATTTTAAAACATCGTTGGATCGTTTTAATTCTATTTCAAATATCACATCCTAAACATTTTCTTTAACATATTATTCACTATTCAAAACGTGAATATACTTTGTTAACAAATTTCATCCTTTTATTCATTTTATTTCAAAGGATTATTCACAGTCAAAAACGTGAATATAACTATCAAAATAAGTCGTTTGCGAATTTATAAAACAACGTTTATAAATTCCATTTCTATTTATCTTATAACATCTTTCTTTATAAATTTTCTTTATTAACCTATTCACTTTATATCTCAATTATGAACCAAAAGTCCATATTATAAGTTAAACACTTATAATTTATTTGTTTGCACAATCGTTCCTTTAAACTTCATAATTATAAATCTTATAACTTGTAAGATTCAATTATTTATCCAAATCTATTATTTCAATAACTTTACAAATTTTATAAACCTACTGCTTATAAAATTCCATTTATAACTTCACCGTTTATAATTCTATAAATGTCATTCATTTATGAAATCCATTCATAATTCATTCTAACACTTATAAAACTCGTTTTATAATTCAAATATTTTCATTTATAAATTATCAATTTTATAAATCTTTTATATAAATCAGTTTATATTATTATTCTTTTAAAACATCTTTAATCCCCTTTGTAATTTCACCATTTTGATTTATAAAATAATCAAATTTTATAAATCCTATTTTTAAACTTTTTACAATAAATTCAGAAATCCCGTTTTAACTATTTTATAAAATCATTAACCCCATATTTTCAAAAATCAGTTTTTAACTATATTTCTCAAAAATATAATTCTTTATAACATTAAAAATTATATCGTTTATTTATTTAAAATGAATCAATTTCCAAACATATAGTATATTTTCAAAAATCACTTTAAAAATCATTTTAAAGTTCCAAATTTGGTCCAATGATGCTACATACCAAATAGCCAATCACGACAACAACGATATCATATATCGATATGATAATCCATCAAATATCAAAATATCTGAATTCAAATAAATATTGTTGAGGAATCCAGTTGGATCCCCCCAACCTGTTTCCTGTATCCACAAACATTAGCACAATACCAATTCCGCTCCAGTACGGAATTATCGCGGTATATGGGATTTAAAATATTATCCGCTTAATAGACGGCGCAATAGGGTCTCATCCGCTATACAATGCGGGAAATCAATAACTGCAATATATACATATGCCAATATATATATATTGCTATTATATATAATACCAATTTCACTGTTTATGAAATATTCGCGGTATATGTTTTTAATAAATAACATCCGCTTACTAACGGCGCATAATGTCTATTTTAACAATCAATAGATAACAATCATCATTCAAACATGCATTCAAATATTTTAAATCTAACTATTTAAAATTAAAATCGAAACTGATTCGATTGAGTGAGAAGTTCTCACCTTGATTTCAATTTCGTTTTCAGCTTTTATTTCGAATAAAATTAAACGGACGTTTGATTTTACCCAAAATTCTCACTAACTCCAAACGACTCCAATCCAATTCCATAGCGTAGTGCTCGTCCATACGATTCCAACGCAACTGGTTTCGTGCGTTTTCGACCTCGTATGAAAAAGATACGAATTTTCAAAGTTTACACGATTTAAAACATATAAATTTACAAATTTCTTTCATAATTCTTAAACCTAAAAAATATGGACCGTTGATTTCATTCCCAAGCATATCCAGGCCGTCCCCAATCTCTTCTCCCCTCTCCAGTACACACGTGACCTAACCCATAGAGCACGCAACAAACCCCTCCAGGTCGCGACCCCCACAAACGACGTGACGACGATCGGATGCCACGGCCTCGAAGCCCATTTCGAAAGCTATCATCGGCCAGAAGGCGGCGGAGCTCGGCCCCCTCTAATGTCTCGAAATACGTGCCGAACTACACGCGTTTGAACTCAGTTTTCCATTGATTCGTTCGACTTCAAGCGATCCTAGCCGTTGGATTTGTAGAGCTCGCGGAGCTCTACAACTGTCAGGACACGATTCTTCGTCTTCCGAAAATTCAACATCGACACTCACTTTATCGACTGCCGAGAAATCGAACGACGGAAAACCGAACACTGAGGGTTTTTTTAAAAAGAAGAATTTAGGAAAAGAGAAGAGAAAAAGATAGAAAAGAAGAGAAGAAGAGAAGATAATAGATAAGGTAGAAATTGGAGGGAAAAGAAAATAGAAAATGGAAGAAAAGGAGAAATAGAGAACATTTTGAAAACATAGAACGGAACAGAAAACAAACAGAACAACATCAGAATCTCACAATTCGCAGCGGAACAACATATAATAATAAATGAATAATCTTTAAACAAAGAACTATATCAGTTATTACATTTTATACATTACATCATATCATCAGAGTGTACAACAATATACAACAATTAGTACAGCGGAAAAAGAAATACTATATAAACTAGTAATACGCCATGCCATCCAGCTTGCCTCCAGCAACTCCAGAATATCCAGAATATCCTGATAAACCTAACTCTTGACTGCCCGTGTGAAAATTGGTGGGCACCCAGAGTTTAGGAAGGAAAACAATAAACTCCAAGTCAGTCATGTGACTGGTGTGAGAACTCAAAACAGTTTATTTATCTTTGAAAACAAAAATAGAAGAATATTTTTATTTCAATTCGCAATGCTTTTAAAAATGAGACTACCATAAGGCCTCCCGCACACACACACAATGCAAACGCAGAATCGGAGGAGATTTCTCCTTATGATAGTCAAACATGCTTGATACGCATTTAAAATAACATTTGATATTATTACTAGTGCATAGTGTAGGGAAAATTCATTTCGAAAGTAGAATATAAATCTTAGCCAACATAGACATTTCAAACTATGCCTACTATAGCTACCATCCAAACAGTGGTGACCACCATAAGTGAATGATAGGTTCTACAACTAAAACCGTACAAGTTTCGTATTGGGAATTGGATTTCCAACAAATGGTCAGGCCAAGGAACTTCCCATTGCCACATGAGAATGCCTCTGGAAAGACATCCCCGAGAACCAAACCGGAACTCTGCCAACACAAGGCCGGGTTACCCCTAACTGGGTAACTACTGACACGAGCACGTCATTCCCCGATCGTAAACGACCTTTCTCACGGGATCCCGAAAACCAACAACCACAAAGTAATAAATTCGTAGTAACCACATAGGTTAAATATCTGGGCTCCATACCATGATACAACCTCTATCCAGAAGGAAATGTACATACCCTAAAGGGTGCTACCCCTCATAACCTTGCCGCATCTTTCCTATTTTGACCATTTCCGGGGTGTGAGGTTCGACGAAGTCACGTCCACAAAAACATACTTTATACAAAAGCCATGCTTTGGGTCAACAAATGATCAACACAATGATCACCAAGATAGACGATCAAATAAACGATCCTATCACAATAATCAACACAATGATCATTTCAGCATCACTCGGCATGTCACATTACCAAATTGGGAATATATCGCTGATAACTCCAACTATATAACCTCTGAGCTCGTACGTCTCAGAGAAGGGTGTTAAGCTAAAAGAATAAATTCTTCGCCACCAACAAAAATATATTTGAAAGAAATCGGCTTTATATCTCAACTTGTAATGTCAGACACACAATCCATACAAGTCTGTTCCGGGCTCGAACAAAACCGAAGGCACTTACAAAGAAGTCCTTGCAATCCGGATATTCACAATCCTGATCGGATTTCCCATCACTTAGGGAGTCTCTATACCGTTGCAACTCAGTGCAGAAACAATCGACAGGTCATCCTATCGCTCTCGCAAATACTGGGTCTTCAACACCGATCTTCAATGCAATTATAACGACGTATCACATATTCGGAATGGGTTATACGACCCCATGGTCCTTTCCCGGTTAACCCGAATAGTGAGCGCTTATTCAAAAATAAGTGTAGCATTCACATTCAAACAATTCACATCAATTACCCATTCAAAGGGAAATATTGATAGTCGGTTATTGAACTATCAATTGATATGCACACATCACCAGTTTCCAAATAATTTTCCAAATTATTTATTTTCCAAAATATCTTTACAAGATATATTATTTCATACTTCAAAAATAAATCAATATTTATTTTTAGACAAATTCCACTTCCTTTATAAATTCCTTAGTGAATTTATAATTCCAAAATATCAATGAATATTCGATTTCAATTATTCATTTTCAATTTATCTTCAAAAAGATAAATTCTAAATATCACTTCATATTGGAAAACAATTCCATACTTATTTATTCATAAGTAATTCACAAATCTTTTTATTTCCAACCTTGGAAAATATTCAATATACTTAAATCGAATTAAGTATATATTTCATTCTTTAAGGAAATCATTCTCTTTAACATTGTTATTTGGGCCAAAACGAATGTTGCGTAAAACATCGTTACGACAACCCAAAATCACTAGTATAGGGATTCGAAATTAAAATAGATATATAAATCCCAATACTATACAAAACATTTCCTTTCGGAAATCATTTACTATAACAATAGTGTTATAGTCCATCATCTCCTTTTATTTCTCGAAAACGTCTATTTCAACAATGAATGTTGAAATCTATGGTTTCGAATCTCAACACAATTAAAACATTATTCGATCGTTTTAATTCTATTTCAAATATCACATTCAAAACAATTTCTTTAACATCTTATTCACTATTCAAAAACGTGAATATACTACGTTAACACATTTCATCCTTTTATACATTTTAATTCAAAGGATTATTCACTATTCAAAAACGTGAATATAACTCCATTAATAGGTTTCAACAATTAACTTATCAAAATAAGTCATTTGCGAATTTATAAAACAACGTTTATAAATTCCATTTCTATTTATTTATAAAAGCTTCCTTTTTATAAATTCTTTTATTAACCTATTTCAGTTTATAACTCAATTATAAACTAAAAGTTCATATTATAAGTTAAATACTTATAAAACGATTATTTTACAAAAATCGTTCCTCTAAAGACTTTCCAAACCATAAATCTTATAACTTATAAGATTCATTTATTTAACCAAATCTATCCTTCAAATATAACTTCACAAATTTATAATTCTTACTATTTATAAATTTCATTTATAACTTCACCGTTTATAATTCTATACATTTCATTCTTTAATGAAATTCATTTTCACTTCATTCAAACACTTATAAAAACTCGTTTTATAATGTCAACATTTCAATTTATAAATATCTATTTATAAATCTTTTAATATAAATCAATTTATATTATTCTTTAAAAACATCTTTAAATTCCTTTATTATTTCACTATTTTGATTCATAAAATAATTAAATTTTATAAATCCTATATTTAAACTGTTCATAATAAATTCAAAAATTCCGATTAACTATTTTATAAAATCATTAGCATCATATTCTCAAAAATCAGTTTTTAACTATATTTCTCAAAAATCATAATTTTTATAACTTTAAAAATTATATCGTTATTTATTTAAAATAAATCAATTTCCAAACATACAGTATATTTTCAAAAATCACTTTAAAAATCATTTTAAAGTTCCAAACTTGGTCCAATGATGCTACATACCAAATAGTCAATCACGACAACAACGATATCACATATCGTATATGATAATCAACGAATATCAAAATATCCATAATCAAATAAATACTGTTGAGGAATCCAGTTGGATCCCTCCAACCTGTTTCCTGCATCCAAAAACATTAGCACAATACCAATTTCGCTCCAGTACGAAATTATCGCGGTATATGTTCTTATTAAATATTATCCGCTTAATAACGGCGTAATAGGGTCTCATCCGCTAAACAAATAAATGCGGAAAATCAATAACTGCAATATATACATATGCCAATATATATATTGATATTATTTATAATACCAATTTCACTGTTTATGAAATATTCGCGGTATATGTTTTTATTAAGTAACATCCGCTTACTAACGGCGTATAATGTCTATTTTAACAATCAATAGATATCAATCAACATTCAAACATGCATTCAAATATTTTAAATCTAACTATTTAAAATAAAATCGAAAATGATTCGATTGAGTGAGAAATTCTCACCTTGATTTTAAATTCCGTTTTAGCGATTTATTTCGAATAAAATTAAACGAACGTTTAATTTTACCCAAAATTCTCACTAACTCCAAACGACTCCAAACCAACTCCATCGCGTAGTGCTCATCCATACGATTCCAACGCAACTGGTTTCGCGCGTTTTTGACCTCGTATGAAAAAGTTATGAATTTTATAAGTTTGCTCGAATTTTATATAAATAATTACAACATTTTATAATTAATTTTCAACCTATCCAAATCCAAGCCGTTGGATCCTTCTTTGAACACATCAGGGCCGTTAGAATCCTTCTTCCCCAACACGCGAATTTGCTCCAGGTAATCACGATGCAAAACCGAACCCAACTTCCATGATTAGGGTTAAATTTTTCACCTCTTATACTCGACGATACTTCGATCAAATAGCACCAATACAAAGCCCTTCGTCAACACCACGCTTGGCCTCGACCCCATGATGCTCGGCTGCCTCGTGATGCGCACGCACGAAGATATACACGGCACGCACGCGACCCCCTATCTCCCCCATCGTCGCTCCAAACACGATCTCCACCGTTGAATCTCTTCGTCTTGTTGCCCTCTACATCTTTCATGTTGAACGTTTCTTGTAAATGTAAACGGATTTGAAGTTATCAAGGGAAGAAGTGGAGTGATTTTCGGCCCTTCATCCTGATAGTGGCGGCTAGGGTTACAATTTTCTTTTTATTTATTTATTTTTTTCAAGTGGGGGGCTATTTATAGAGAAAACCGAAACACTATTCATCCCGGAAATTCCGAACTCCGATTTAGGCGCCGAAAATGATGTACCTAGGGTTTATCCCGCGTTCCGGACACAATGGAACAGGTTTCGGAAGCTAATTCGGACATATGTGCGAGTTATGGCTGTAAACGCTCAATTTGAATTAAACCGATTTAAGTCGATTTCTAGGCGTTTTAATTCGTACCGGACAAACGGTAAATCCAATTGACTTGAAATTTGAAACCTTACAATAATATCACATTACGGATCCGATGAAACTGCTTTCGTCGAAATCCGAGACTTTTTGAAAAATGGCTATTTTAGCTCGCCAAATTAAAATTAAAAATAAATCGATGCGTTTCGAGCTGCCACGATCAAACGATAGCTCCGATTGACACGAAATTTGAAATCCGGTAATAACTAACTATTACGGATCCAATGGAACTGGTTTCGTTCAATTCCGAGACTGTTCAAAAATTGACTATTTTCACTAGTCGATTTAAATATTAAAATATTCAATTTTCACAAATTAACTTTTAATTCGATTTTAAAAGTTCTAAAATATCGTTCTAACTCCCATATGATAAAATAAAATTTTAAAAATCATTTTCAATCATATTTAACTCTATTTTCAATTATTTCCATAATTTAACATATTAAATTATCGATTTAATTATTCAATTAAATTCAATAATTCAAATAAAAATTTATTCGACTTATAAATTTACTTATTAATATTTAAAATTAATTAAATATTCAAATTTTAATTTCTAAAAATTCTGGGTCGTTACAATCTTCCCCACTTAAAAGAATTTCGTCCTCGAAATTATTAAGTAAGAAAATTTTACAGAATCTATTAACTTTCCAAAATTCATAATTAATTTCTTATAATACTTTACTAAGTTTTCAAATCATACTTAGTTATCTTTTCAAAAACAATCACTATTGTTTAACTTTCAATTCAAAATAAAAGTTAAAGTTTTCAAAATTTTCCAGATTTTCTCAAAAATTTTCTAACGCCTTAAATTTTCGGAAAAATTCGACATAGTCTCCTTTGCGCGGCTCGATTCGAAAAAAAAATGACAGTATATATATCACAAATATACATCTCATCAAGTAATGAGGCATCCCGCAGGGAAAAAAGTGTAAAAGTACTGTATTTAATCCGAGATATGTACCTTATATTTTATTAGCAAGCATATACGGCTAATATAGCGCAAAAGCGAGCTCCAAATGCGAAGCAAACGCGATCCGCACCTACTGATCACTCAACAAACAACATGAGAACATGCATATATGAAAATAATCTCAAAATACAACATATAGCAACATAATAACTATATATGTCAACATAGCAAATGCAACATATTCAAACATCAACCGACTAGCATTCAACAAATTCATAATCAATATATATTCATTTATATTCTCATTAATATTCAATGAATTGGTTTTCAATTTAATCACATTTGATTCATATACAGTGGATGTTCTTTACTAACATTCATTTTCAATTAGTTTATATTCACCAATTCATTTTCAAGTTGGTTCACTTAAATTGATTTTCATTAAATCTTTCAACTTCTAATAACATAAGATTTTAATGAATTAACACCTACATTCATTATTCCATATCAACTTAATTTACATTCGATTGATTAATATTCAATCCATTCATTCAATTCAATTATTCAACTCAATTCAATTCAACTAACTTAAATACCAATATCAACTTCATTCAATATCTCTTAAGTTATATTCCATTTAACATTATTTGGTTTTACATAACTTAAATTCCTACTTGTAAATAAATTCAAATTTCAATTCTAAAGTAAATTTCCGTTTAACTTTAAATTCATTTGCTTATTTACAACTCATATTCATAAATACATTCATTAGTTTCACTTCTTACATATATAAGTTTTATTCACAATTGTAAATCACTTTAATTATAATTTAACTCTTATAATTCTTTTTGCTTATACAATTATTCTTTTATTTAGATTATTCAAACAACTAAACAATCAACTTATATACACTTTAATAATTCTGAATTTTTTTTTTTTATATACAAAATATAATCAAGTAAAATTATTTCATTTACTCAATTTAAAACAAATATTGTGCCGAATTGTTCTATTCAAGTGTTTAGAAACCCCTTCGGCATAGTCTTGCGGACCACGCTGACGAAAGTTCATATGCCACTCAATAAACCAATCATCATAATATAAAACAATTTTATATTCACTAACAAATACGCTCTCATAGCTATTATTACACTCAAACTCAATCTAGAGTACTACTGACTCTATCTGTAATGAATTATACCCAACAGAACCATGGTTGTCGCTTAACCATAAGCTCTGATACCAAATGTAAAGACCTAGGCTTTTCAACCGTCGACAGCAGTCACAACCGGTAGGCTTTTCAACCATCCCAGCCCCACCGTGGCTTATACTGGTATCCCAAACTTGCTTTTACGGCCAGCCTCTCGACTGTCTCAGGTTACACCTAACCAACCCCCTAAAAGAGGATGTGTGGGAGTAAGAGTCTCCCGTTCGCCACCTAACCGCGAAGCGAGAACCCCCCCATCACATAGCCCAATAGCTTAACAAGACTCATTGTCAGGACACGATTCTTCGTCTTCCGAAAATTCAACATCGACACTCACTTTATCGACTGCCGAGAAATCGAACGACGGAAAACCGAACACTGAGGGTTTTTTTAAAAAGAAGAATTTAGGAAAAGAGAAGAGAAAAAGATAGAAAAGAAGAGAAGAAGAGAAGATAATAGATAAGGTAGAAATTGGAGGGAAAAGAAAATAGAAAATGGAAGAAAAGGAGAAATAGAGAACATTTTGAAAACATAGAACGGAACAGAAAACAAACAGAACAACATCAGAATCTCACAATTCGCAGCGGAACAACATATAATAATAAATGAATAATCTTTAAACAAAGAACTATATCAGTTATTACATTTTATACATTACATTTCATTACATCATATCATCAGAGTGTACAACAATATACAACAATTAGTACAGCGGAAAAAGAAATACTATATAAACTAGTAATACGCCATGCCATCCAGCTTGCCTCCAGCAACTCCAGAATATCCAGAATATCCTGATAAACCTAACTCTTGACTGCCCGTGTGAAAATTGGTGGGCACCCAGAGTTTAGGAAGGAAAACAATAAACTCCAAGTCAGTCATGTGACTGGTATGAGAACTCAAAACAGTTTATTTATCTTTGAAAACAAAAATAGAAGAATATTTTTATTTCAATTCGCAATGCTTTTAAAAATGAGACTACCATAAGGCCTCCCGCACACACACACACAATGCAAACGCAGAATCGGAGGAGATTTCTCCTTATGATAGTCAAACATGCTTGATACGCATTTAAAATAACATTTGATATTATTACTAGTGCATAGTGTAGGGAAAATTCATTTCGAAAGTAGAATATAAATCTTAGCCAACATATACATTTCGAACTATGCCTACTATAGCTACCATCCAAACAGTGGTGACCACCATAAGTGAATGATAGGTTCTACAACTAAAACCGTACAAGTTTCGTATTGGGAATTGGATTTCCAACAAATGGTCAGGCCAAGGAACTTCCCATTGCCACATGAGAATGCCTCTGGAAAGACATCCCCGAGAACCAAACCGGAACTCTGCCAATACAAGGCCGGGTTACCCCTAACTGGGTAACTACTGACACGAGCACGTCATTCCCCGATCGTAAACGACCTTTCTCACGGGATCCCGAAAACCAACAACCACAAAGTAATAAATTCGTAGTAACCACATAGGTTAAATATCTGGGCTCCATACCATGATACAACCTCTATCCAGAAGGAAATGTACATACCCTAAAGGGTGCTACCCCTCATAACCTTGCCGCATCTTTCCTGTTTTGACCATTTCCGGGGTGTGAGGTTCGACGAAGTCACGTCCACAAAAACATACTTTATACAAAAGCCATGCTTTGGGTCAACAAATGATCAACACAATGATCACCAAGATAGACGATCAAATAAACGATCCTATCACAATAATCAACACAATGATCATTTCAGCATCACTCGGCATGTCACATTACCAAATTGGGAATATATCGCTGATAACTCCAACTATATAACCTCTGAGCTCGTACGTCTCAGAGAAGGGTGTTAAGCTAAAAGAATAAATTCTTCGCCACCAACAAAAATATATTTGAAAGAAATCGGCTTTATATCTCAACTTGTAATGTCAGACACACAATCCATACAAGTCTGTTCCGGGCTCGAACAAAACCGAAGGCACTTACAAAGAAGTCCTTGCAATCCGGATATTCACAATCCTGATCGGATTTCCCATCACTTAGGGAGTCTCTATACCGTTGCAACTCAGTGCAGAGACAATCGACAGGTCATCCTATCGCTCTCGCAAATACCGGGTCTTCAACACCGATCTTCAATGCAATTATAACGACGTATCACATATTCGGAATGGGTTATACGACCCCATGGTCCTTTCCCGGTTAACCCGAATAGTGAGCGCTTATTCAAAAATAAGTGTAGCATTCACATTCAAACAATTCACATCAATTACCCATTCAAAGGGAAATATTGATAGTCGGTTATTGAACTATCAATTGATATGCACACATCACCAGTTTCCAAATAATTTTCCAAATTATTTATTTTCCAAAATATCTTTACAAGATATATTATTTCATACTTCAAAAATAAATCAATATTTATTTTTAGACAAATTCCACTTCCTTTATAAATTCCTTAGTGAATTTATAATTCCAAAATATCAATGAATATTCGATTTCAATTATTCATTTTCAATTTATCTTCAAAAAGATAAATTCTAAATATCACTTCATATTGGAAAACAATTCCATACTTATTTATTCATAAGTAATTCACAAATCTTTTTATTTCCAACCTTGGAAAATATTCAATATACTTAAATCGAATTAAGTATATATTTCATTCTTTAAGGAAATCATTCTCTTTAACATATTTATTTGGGCCAAAACGAATGTTGCGTAAAACATCGTTAGGACAACCCAAAATCACTAGTATAGGGATTCGAAATTAAAATAGATATATAAATCCCAATACTATACAAAACATTTCCTTTCGGAAATCATTTACTATAACAACAGTGTTATAGTCCATCATCTCCTTTTATTTCTCGAAAACGTCTATTTCAACAATGAATGTTGAAATCTATGGTTTCGAATCTCAACACAATTAAAACATTATTCGATCGTTTTAATTCTATTTCAAATATCACATTCAAAACAATTTCTTTAACATCTTATTCACTATTCAAAAACGTGAATATACTACGTTAACACATTTCATCCTTTTATACATTTTAATTCAAAGGATTATTCACTATTCAAAAACGTGAATATAACTCCATTAATAGGTTTCAACAATTAACTTATCAAAATAAGTCATTTGCGAATTTATAAAACAACATTTATAAATTCCATTTCTATTTATTTATAAAAGCTTCCTTTTTATAAATTCTTTTATTAACCTATTTCAGTTTATAACTCAATTATAAACTAAAAGTTCATATTATAAGTTAAATACTTATAAAACGATTATTTTACAAAAATCGTTCCTCTAAAGACTTTCCAAACCATAAATCTTATAACTTATAAGATTCATTTATTTAACCAAATCTATCCTTCAAATATAACTTCACAAATTTATAATTCTTACTATTTATAAATTTCATTTATAACTTCACCGTTTATAATTCTATACATTTCATTCTTTAATGAAATTCATTTTCACTTCATTCAAACACTTATAAAAACTCGTTTTATAATGTCAACATTTCAATTTATAAATATCTATTTATAAATCTTTTAATATAAATCAATTTATATTATTCTTTAAAAACATCTTTAAATTCCTTTATTATTTCACTATTTTGATTCATAAAATAATTAAATTTTATAAATCCTATATTTAAACTGTTCATAATAAATTCAAAAATTCCGATTAACTATTTTATAAAATCATTAGCATCATATTCTCAAAAATCAGTTTTTAACTATATTTCTCAAAAATCATAATTTTTATAACTTTAAAAATTATATCGTTATTTATTTAAAATAAATCAATTTCCAAACATACAGTATATTTTCAAAAATCACTTTAAAAATCATTTTAAAGTTCCAAACTTGGTCCAATGATGCTACATACCAAATAGTCAATCACGACAACAACGATATCACATATCGTATATGATAATCAACGAATATCAAAATATCCATAATCAAATAAATACTGTTGAGGAATCCAGTTGGATCCCTCCAACCTGTTTCCTGCATCCAAAAACATTAGCACAATACCAATTTCGCTCCAGTACGAAATTATCGCGGTATATGTTCTTATTAAATATTATCCGCTTAATAACGGCGTAATAGGGTCTCATCCGCTAAACAAATAAATGTGGGAAATCAATAACTGCAATATATACATATGCCAATATATATATTGATATTATTTATAATACCAATTTCACTGTTTATGAAATATTCGCGGTATATGTTTTTATTAAGTAACATCCGCTTACTAACGGCGTATAATGTCTATTTTAACAATCAATAGATGTCAATCAACATTCAAACATGCATTCAAATATTTTAAATCTAACTATTTAAAATAAAATCGAAACTGATTCGATTGAGTGAGAAATTCTCACCTTGATTTTAAATTCCGTTTTAGCGATTTATTTCGAATAAAATTAAACGAACGTTTAATTTTACCCAAAATTCTCACTAACTCTAAACGACTCCAAACCAACTCCATCGCGTAGTGCTCGTCCATACGATTCCAACGCAACTGGTTTCGCGCGTTTTCGACCTCGTATGAAAAAGTTATGAATTTTATAAGTTTGCTCGAATTTTATATAAATAATTACAACATTTTATAATTAATTTTCAACCTATCCAAATCCAAGCCGTTGGATCCTTCTTTGAACACATCAGGGCCGTCAGAATCCTTCTTCCCCAACACGCGAATTTGCTCCAGGTAATCACGATGCAAAACCGAACCCAACTTCCATGATTAGGGTTAAATTTTTCACCTCTTATACTCGACGATACTTCGATCAAATAGCACCAATACAAAGCCCTTCGTCAACACCACGCTCGGCCTCGACCCCATGATGCTCGGCTGCCTCGTGATGCGCGCGCACGAAGATATACACGGCACGCACGCGACCCCCTATCTCCCCCATCGTCGCTCCAAACACGATCTCCACCGTTGAATCTCTTCGTCTTGTTGCCCTCTACATCTTTCATGTTGAACGTTTCTTGTAAATG
This sequence comes from Allium cepa, assembly GCA_030765085.1. Classification (NCBI taxonomy): domain Eukaryota; kingdom Viridiplantae; phylum Streptophyta; class Magnoliopsida; order Asparagales; family Amaryllidaceae; genus Allium; species Allium cepa. The sequence goes on from CM060935.1 coordinate 29,894,473, forward strand.
TAAACGGATTTGAAGTTATCAAGGGAAGAAGTGGAGTGATTTTCGGCCCTTCATCCTGATAGTGGCGGCTAGGGTTACAATTTTCTTTTTATTTATTTATTTTTTTCAAGTGGGGGGCTATTTATAGAGAAAACCGAAACACTATTCATTCCGGAAATTCCGAACTCCGATTTAGGCGCCGAAACTGACGTACCTAGGGTTTATCCCGCGTTCCGGACACAATGGAACAGGTTTCGGAAGCTAATTCGGACATCTGTGCGAGTTATGGCTGTAAACGCTCAATTTGAATTAAACCGATTTAAGTCGATTTCTAGGCGTTTTAATTTGTACCGGACAAACGGTAAATCCAATTGACTTGAAATTTGAAACCTTACAATAATATCACATTACGGATCCAATGAAACTGCTTTCGTCGAAATCCGAGACTTTTTGAAAAATGGCTATTTTAGCTCGCCAAATTAAAATTAAAAATAAATCGATGCGTTTCGAGCTGCCACGATCAAACGATAGCTCCGATTGACACGAAATTTGAAATCCGGTAATAACTAACTATTACGGATCCAATGGAACTGGTTTCGTTCAATTCCGAGACTGTTCAAAAATTGACTATTTTCACTAGTCGATTTAAATATTAAAATATTCAATTTTCACAAATTAACTTTTAATTCGATTTTAAAAGTTCTAAAATATCGTTCTAACTCCCATATGATAAAATAAAATTTTAAAAATCATTTTCAATCATATTTAACTCTATTTTCAATTATTTCCATAATTTAACATATTAAATTATCGATTTAATTATTCAATTAAATTCAATAATTCAAATAAAAATTTATTCGACTTATAAATTTACTTATTAATATTTAAAATTAATTAAATATTCAAATTTTAATTTCTAAAAATTCTGGGTCGTTACAATCTTCCCCACTTAAAAGAATTTCGTCCTCGAAATTATTAAGTAAGAAAATTTTACAGAATCTATTAACTTTCCAAAATTCATAATTAATTTCTTATAATATTTTACTAAGTTTTCAAATCATACTTAGTTATCTTTTCAAAAACAATCACTATTGTTTAACTTTCAATTCAAAATAAAAGTTAAAGTTTTCAAAACTTTCCAGATTTTCTCAAAATTTTTCTAACGCCTTAAATTTTCGGAAAAATTCGACATAGTCTCCTTTGCGCGGCTCGATCCGAAAAAAAATGACAGTATATATATCACAAATATATATCTCATCAAGTAATGAGGCATCCCGCAGGGAAAAAAGTGTAAAAGTACTGTATTTAATCCGAGATATGTACCTTATATTTTATTAGCAAGCATATACGGCTAATATAGCGCAAAAGCGAGCTCCAAATGCGAAGCAAACGCGATCCGCACCTACTGATCACTCAACAAACAACATGAGAACATGCATATATGAAAATAATCTCAAAATACAACATATAGCAACATAATAACTATATATGTCAACATAGCAAATGCAACATATTCAAACATCAACCAACTAGCATTCAACAAATTCATAATCAATATATATTCATTTATATTCTCATTAATATTCAATGAATTGGTTTTCAATTTAATCACATTTGATTCATATACAGTGGATGTTCTTTACTAACATTCATTTTCAATTAGTTTATATTCACCAATTCATTTTCAAGTTGGTTCACTTAAATTGATTTTCATTAAATCTTTCAACTTCTAATAACATAAGATTTTAATGAATTAACACCTACATTCATTATTCCATATCAACTTAATTTACATTCAATTGATTAATATTCAATCCATTCATTCAATTCAATTATTCAACTCAATTCAATTCAACTAACTTAAATACCAATATCAACTTCATTCAATATCTCTTAAGTTATATTCCATTTAACATTATTTGGTTTTACATAACTTAAATTCCTACTTGTAAATAAATTCAAATTTCAATTCTAAAGTAAATTTCCATTTAACTTTAAATTCATTTGCTTATTTACAACTCATATTCATAAATACATTCATTAGTTTCACTTCTTACATATATAAGTTTTATTCACAATTGTAAATCACTTTAATTATAATTTAACTCCTATAATTCTTTTTGCTTATACAATTATTCTTTTATTTAGATTATTCAAACAACTAAACAATCAACTTATATACACTTTAATAATTCTGAATTTTTTTATTTTTTTTTATATACAAAATATAATCAAGTAAAATTATTTCATTTACTCAATTTAAAACAAATATTATGCCGAATTGTTCTATTCAAGTGTTTAGAAACCCCTTCGGCATAGTCTTGCGGACCACGCTGACGAAAGTTCATATGCCACTCAATAAACCAATCATCATAATATAAAACAATTTTATATTCACTAACAAATACGCTCTCATAGCTATTATTACACTCAAACTCAATCTAGAGTACTACTGACTCTATCTGTAATGAATTATACCCAACAGAACCATGGTTGTCGCTTAACCATAAGCTCTGATACCAAATGTAAAGACCTAGGCTTTTCAACCGTCGACAGCAGTCACAACCGGTAGGCTTTTCAACCATCCCAGCCCCACCGTGGCTTACACTGGTATCCCAAACTTGCTTTTACGGCCAGCCTCTCGACTGTCTTAGGTTACACCTAACCAACCCCCTAAAAGAGGATGTGTGGGAGTAAGAGTCTCCCGTTCGCCACCTAACCGCGAAGCGAGAACCCCCCATCACATAGCCCAATAGCTTAACAAGACTCATTGTCAGGACACGATTCTTCGTCTTCCGAAAATTCAACATCGACACTCACTTTATCGACTGCCGAGAAATCGAACGACGGAAAACCGAACACTGAGGGTTTTTTTAAAAAGAAGAATTTAGGAAAAGAGAAGAGAAAAAGATAGAAAAGAAGAGAAGAAGAGAAGATAATAGATAAGGTAGAAATTGGAGGGAAAAGAAAATAGAAAATGGAAGAAAAGGAGAAATAGAGAACATTTTGAAAACATAGAATGGAACAGAAAACAAACAGAACAACATCAGAATCTCACAATTCGCAGCGGAACATATAATAATAAATGAATAATCTTTAAACAAAGAACTATATCAGTTATTACATTTTATACATTACATTTCATTACATCATATCATCAGAGTGTACAACAATATACAACAATTAGTACAGCGGAAAAAGAAATACTATATAAACTAGTAATACGCCATGCCATCCAGCTTGCCTCCAGCAACTCCAGAATATCCAGAATATCCTGATAAACCTAACTCTTGACTGCCCGTGTGAAAATTGGTGGGCACCCAGAGTTTAGGAAGGAAAACAATAAACTCCAAGTCAGTCATGTGACTGGTGTGAGAACTCAAAACAGTTTATTTATCTTTGAAAACAAAAATAGAAGAATATTTTTATTTCAATTCGCAATGCTTTTAAAAATGAGACTACCATAGGGCCTCCCGCACACACACACACAATGCAAACGCAGAATCGGAGGAGATTTCTCCTTATGATAGTAAAACATGCTTGATACGCATTTAAAATAACATTTGATATTATTACTAGTGCATAGTGTAGGGAAAATTCATTTCGAAAGTAGAATATAAATCTTAGCCAACATAGACATTTCGAACTATGCCTACTATAGCTACCATCCAAAGAGTGGTGACCACCATAAGTGAATGATAGGTTCTACAACTAAAACTGTACAAGTTTCGTATTGGGAATTGGATTTCCAACAAATGGTCAGGCCAAGGAACTTCCCATTGCCACATGAGAATGCCTCTGGAAAGACATCCCCGAGAACCAAACCGGAACTCTGCCAATACAAGGCCGGGTTACCCCTAACTGGGTAACTACTGACACGAGCACGCCATTCCCCGATCGTAAACGACCTTTCTCACGGGATCCCGAAAACCAACAACCACAAAGTAATAAATTCGTAGTAACCACATAGGTTAAATATCTGGGCTCCATACCATGATACAACCTCTATCCAAAAGGAAATGTACATACCCTAAAGGGTGCTACCCCTCATAACCTTGCTGCATCTTTCCTGTTTTGACCATTTCTGGGGTGTGAGGTTCGACGAAGTCACGTCCACAAAAACATACTTTATACAAAAGCCATGCTTTGGGTCAACAAATGATCAACACAATGATCACCAAGATAGACGATCAAATAAACGATCCTATCACAATAATCAACACAATGATCATTTCAGCATCACTCGGCATGTCACATTACCAAATTGGGAATATATCGCTGATAACTCCAACTATATAACCTCTGAGCTCGTACGTCTCAGAGAAGGGTGTTAAGCTAAAAGAATAAATTCTTCGCCACCAACAAAAATATATTTGAAAGAAATCGGCTTTATATCTCAACTTGTAATGTCAGACACACAATCCATACAAGTCTGTTCTGGGCTCGAACAAAACCGAAGGCACTTACAAAGAAGTCCTTGCAATCCGGATATTCACAATCCTGATCGGATTTCCCATCACTTAGGGAGTCTCTATACCGTTGCAACTCAGTGCAGAGACAATCGACAGGTCATCCTATCGCTCTCGCAAATACCGGGTCTTCAACACCGATCTTCAATGCAATTATAACGACGTATCACATATTCGGAATGGGTTATACGACCCCATGGTCCTTTCCCGGTTAACCCGAATAGTGAGCGCTTATTCAAAAATAAGTGTAGCATTCACATTCAAACAATTCACATCAATTACCCATTCAAAGGGAAATATTGATAGTCGGTTATTGAACTATCAATTGATATGCACACATCACCAGTTTCCAAATTATTTATTTTCCAAAATATCTTTACAAGATATATTATTTCATACTTCAAAAATAAATCAATATTTATTTTTAGACAAATTCCACTTCCTTTATAAATTCCTTAGTGAATTTATAATTCCAAAATATCAATGAATATTCGATTTCAATTATTCATTTTCAATTTATCTTCAAAAAGATAAATTCTAAATATCACTTCATATTGGAAAACAATTCCATACTTATTTATTCATAAGTAATTCACAAATCTTTTTATTTCCAACCTTGGAAAATATTCAATATACTTAAATCGAATTAAGTATATATTTCATTCTTTAAGGAAATCATTCTCTTTAACATATTTATTTGGGCCAAAACGAATGTTGCGTAAAACATCGTTACGACAACCCAAAATCACTAGTATAGGGATTCGAAATTAAAATAGATATATAAATCCCAATACTATACAAAACATTTCCTTTAGGAAATCATTTACTATAACAACAGTGTTATAGTCCATCATCTCCTTTTATTTCTCGAAAACGTCTATTTCAACAATGAATGTTGAAATCTATGGTTTCGAATCTCAACACAATTAAAACATTATTCGATCGTTTTAATTCTATTTCAAATATCACATTCAAAACAATTTCTTTAACATCTTATTCACTATTCAAAAACGTGAATATACTACGTTAACACATTTCATCCTTTTATACATTTTAATTCAAAGGATTATTCACTATTCAAAAATGTGAATATAACTCCATTAATAGGTTTCAACAATTAACTTATCAAAATAAGTCATTTGCGAATTTATAAAACAACATTTATAAATTCCATTTCTATTTATTTATAAAAGCTTCCTTTTTATAAATTCTTTTATTAACCTATTTCAGTTTATAACTCAATTATAAACTAAAAGTTCATATTATAAGTTAAATACTTATAAAACGATTATTTTACAAAAATCGTTCCTCTAAAGACTTTCCAAACCATAAATCTTATAACTTATAAGATTCATTTATTTAACCAAATCTATCCTTCAAATATAACTTCACAAATTTATAATTCTTACTATTTATAAATTTCATTTATAACTTCACCGTTTATAATTCTATACATTTCATTCTTTAATGAAATTCATTTTCACTTCATTCAAACACTTATAAAAACTCGTTTTATAATGTCAACATTTCAATTTATAAATATCTATTTATAAATCTTTTAATATAAATCAATTTATATTATTCTTTAAAAACATCTTTAAATTCCTTTATTATTTCACTATTTTGATTCATAAAATAATTAAATTTTATAAATCCTATATTTAAACTGTTCATAATAAATTCAAAAATTCCGATTAACTATTTTATAAAATCATTAGCATCATATTCTCAAAAATCAGTTTTTAACTATATTTCTCAAAAATCATAATTTTTATAACTTTAAAAATTATATCGTTATTTATTTAAAATAAATCAATTTCCAAACATACAGTATATTTTCAAAAATCACTTTAAAAATCATTTTAAAGTTCCAAACTTGGTCCAATGATGCTACATACCAAATAGTCAATCACGACAACAACGATATCACATATCGTATATGATAATCAACGAATATCAAAATATCCATAATCAAATAAATACTGTTGAGGAATCCAGTTGGATCCCTCCAACCTGTTTCCTGCATCCAAAAACATTAGCACAATACCAATTTCGCTCCAGTACGAAATTATCGCGGTATATGTTCTTATTAAATATTATCCGCTTAATAACGGCGTAATAGGGTCTCATCCGCTAAACAAATAAATGCGAGAAATCAATAACTGCAATATATACATATGCCAATATATATATATATATATTGATATTATTTATAATACCAATTTCACTGTTTATGAAATATTCGCGGTATATGTTTTTATTAAGTAACATCCGCTTACTAACGGCGTATAATGTCTATTTTAACAATCAATAGATATCAATCAACATTCAAACATGCATTCAAATATTTTAAATCTAACTATTTAAAATAAAATCGAAACTGATTCGATTGAGTGAGAAATTCTCACCTTGATTTTAAATTCCGTTTTAGCGATTTATTTCGAATAAAATTAAACGAACGTTTAATTTTACCCAAAATTCTCACTAACTCCAAACGACTCCAAACCAACTCCATCGCGTAGTGCTCGTCCATACGATCCCAACGCAACTGGTTTCGCGCGTTTTCGACCTCGTATGAAAAAGTTATGAATTTTATAAGTTTGCTCGAATTTTATATAAATAATTACAACATTTTATAATTAATTTTCAACCTATCCAAATCCAAGCCGTTGGATCCTTCTTTGAACACATCAGGGCCGTCACAATCCTTCTTCCCCAACACGCGAATTTGCTCCAGGTAATCACGATGCAAAACCGAACCCAACTTCCATGATTAGGGTTAAATTTTTCACCTCTTATACTCGACGATACTTCGATCAAATAGCACCAATACAAAGCCCTTCGTCAACACCACGCGCGGCCTCAACCCCATGATACTCGGCTGCCTCGTGATGCGCACGCATGAAGATATACACGGCACGCACGGGACCCCCTATCTCCCCCATCGTCGCTCCAAACACGATCTCCACCGTTGAATCTCTTCGTCTTGTTGCCCTCTACATCTTTCATGTTGAACGTTTCTTGTAAATGTAAACGGATTTGAAGTTATCAAGGGAAGAAGTGGAGTGATTTTCGGTCCTTCATCCTGATAGTTGCGGCTAGGGTTACAATTTTCTTTTTATTTATTTTTTTTTTCAAGTGGGGGGCTATTTATAGAGAAAACCGAAACACTATTCATCCCGGAAATTCCGAACTCCGATTTAGGCGCCGAAACTGACGTACCTAGGGTTTATCCCGCGTTCCGGATACAATGGAACAGGTTTCGGAAGCTAATTCGTGCATCTGTGCAAGTTATGGCTGTAAACGCTCAATTTGAATTAAACCGATTTAAGTCGATTTCTAGGCGTTTTAATTTGTACCGGACAAACGGTAAATCCAATTGACTTGAAATTTGAAACCTTACAATAATATCACATTACGGATCCGATGAAACTGGTTTCGTCGAAATCCGAGACTTTTTGAAAAATGGCTATTTTAGCTCGCCAAATTAAAATTAAAAATAAATCGATGCGTTTCGAGCTGCCACGATCAAACGATAGCTCCGATTGACACGAAATTTGAAATCCGGTAATAACTAACTATTACGGATCCAATGGAATTGGTTTCGTTTAATTCCGAGACTGTTCAAAAATTGACTATTTTCACTAGTCGATTTAAATATTAAAATATTCAATTTTCACAAATTAACTTTTAATTCGATTTTAAAAGTTCTAAAATATCGTTCTAACTCCCATATGATAAAATAAAATTTTAAAAATCATTTTCAATCATATTTAACTCTATTTTCAATTATTTCCATAATTTAACATATTAAATTATCGATTTAATTATTCAATTAAATTCAATAATTCAAATAAAAATTTATTCGACTTATAAATTTACTTATTAATATTTAAAATTAATTAAATATTCAAATTTTAATTTCTAAAAATTCTGGGTCGTTACAACAACATTGCAGTTGAAAAATTCGCGTAATAACTTGTAGATTGGAAGAAATCGAGGAGGAAAGAGTTGACATTTTCGGCCATTGATGTTAGAACTGGCGGCTAGAAGAAGTTGAAACCCTAATTTTTTTTTCTTTTATTTTTTTTGTGAATTATGAGCCTATTTATAGGAAATATCGAACACTATTCATCCGGGTTTTCCAAACTCCGATTTACGCGCGGTGACCGACATTCCTAGGGTTTATCCCGCGTTCTGGACACAATGGAATAGGTTTCGAAAGCTAATTCGGTCATCTGTGCGAGATATGGCAATAAATGATCGATTTAAATTAAACCGATTTAAACGATTTTCTAGGCGTTTTAGCTTGCACCGGACAAACGGTAAATCCGATTGACACGAAATTTTAAACCTTACAATAATATCACATTACGGATCCGATAAACTGGTTTCGTCGAAATACGAAACTTTTTGAAAAATGGCTATTTTAACTTGCCAAATTAATATTAAAACAATTTAGATGCGTTTCGAGCTGCCACGATCAAACGATAACTTCAATTGACACGAAAATTGAAATCCGGTAATAACTAACTATTACGGATCCAATGGAACTAGTTTCGTCCAATTCTGAGACCGTTCGAAAATTGGCTATTTTCACTAGTCGATTTAATATTAAAATATTCAATTTTCACAAATTAACTTTTAATTCGATTTTAAAAGGTCTAAAATATCGTTCTAACTTCAATATGATAAAATAAAATTTTACAAATCATTTTCAATCATATTTAACCCAATTTTCAATTATTTCCATAATTTAACATATTAAATTATCGATTTAATTATTCAATTAAATCCAATTATTCAAAATAAAATTTATTCGACTTATAAATTCACTTATTAATATTTAAAATTAATTAAATATTCAAATTTTAATTACTAAAAATCCTGGGTCGTTACATACTTCCCCCCTTAAAAGAATTTCGTCCTCGAAATTAACAAGTAAGAAAAATTACAGAATCTATTAACTTTCTAAAATGCATAGTTAAATTTCTTACAAAACTTTACTAAGTTTCCAAATCATACTTAGTTATCTTTTCAAAACAACTACTATCTTGTTTGACTTTCAATTCCAAATCAAAGTTGAAGTTTTCACAATTTTTCAATTTTCTCAAATTTTTTCTGACGCCTTAAATTTTCGGAAAAATTCGCCATAGTCTCCTTTGCGCGGCTCGATCCGAAAAAAAATGACAGTATATATATCACAAATATACATCTCATCAAGTAATGAGGCATCCCGCAGGGAAAAAGTGTAAAAGTACGGTATGTAATCCGAGATATGTACCTTATATTTTATTAGCGAGCATATACGGCTAATATAGCGCGAAAGCGAGCTCCAAATGCGAAGCAAACGCGATCTGCACCTACTAAACACTCAACAAACAACATGAGAAACATGTATATAGACAATAGTATCGATATACATCATATAGCAACATAATAACTATACATGCCAACATAGCAAATGAAACAAAAGCAATATATTCAACCATCTACCAACTATCATCCAACTAACATCCATAACCAATAAATATTCATTCATATTCTCATTAATATTCAATGAAATGGGTTTCTCAATTTAAATCACATTTGATTCATTAACAGTGGATGTTCTTACTAACATTCATTTTTAATTAGTTTTCATTCACTAATTCATATTCAAGTTGGTTCACTTCCAAATCAAATTCAATTCTATTTAAGATTCACTTAACTTCTAATTGAATTTCAATTACTTTAGCTTCCAATTTCATTAACTCAATTTCATTAACACTTAATGAATTATATACAATCAACTAACAATCATATAATAATAAATGTATATTAATTACAACCAAATTCCTTTGCTTATATTCATTCAATTTGGTTTAACACCATCACTTTTAATTGGTTTAATTAAATTGATTTTTTTATTCAACTATTCAACTTTCAATAACATTAGATTTTAAGAAATTAACACTTACATTCATTATTCCATATCAACTTAATTTACATTTAATTGATTAACATTTAATCCATTAATTCAATTCAATTACAAAGTTGAATTTCATTTATATAACTTAAGTTCATATCCATCACTTAACTTTAATAATTTACTTTGATACCAATATCAACTTCATTCAACATCACTTAAGTTATACCTCCATTTTACAAACATCACTTGGTTTTACTTAACTTAAATTCCCACTTACAAATCAATTCAGCTTCTAATTTATAAATATCCATATAGTTTCACTTCTCATATATATAAGTTTATTTCACAATTGTAAATCACTTTAATTATAATTCAATTCTTATAATTCTTTTGCTTATACAATTATTCTTAAATTTAGATTATTCAAACAACTAAACAATCAACTTATATACACTTTAATAATTCTGAAAAATTATTTCTTTATATATAAAATATAATCAAGGTAAAATTATTTCATATACCCAATTTAAAACAATATTATGTCGAATTGTTCTATTCAAGTGTTTAGAAACCCTTTCGGCATAGTTGTGCATACCGTGCTGACGAAGGTTCATATGCCACTCAATAAACCAATCATCACAATATAAAACAATTTTATATTCACTAACAAATACGCTCTCATATCTATTATTACACTCAAACTCATTCTAGAGTACTACTGACTCTATCTCTAATGAGTAATACCCAACAGAACCATGGTTGTCGCTTAACCATATGCTCTGATACCACCTGTGATGACCCGCAAATCCGTACTCCTTGAATATACACTAATCTCCATAGATTAACTCAAGATGAACAGAAATACGAATTATCAATGTTTAAGAAAAAGAAAGAGAGAGAAGAAGAGAGAAAAAGGTAGAAAATAGAGAGAAAAGAAAATAAATAGAACGGAACAGAAAGAAAACAACAGAACAATATCATAATCTCACAATTCGCAGCGGAACAACATATAATAAATAAATGAATAATCTTTAAACAAAGAACTATATCAGTTATTACATTACATTACATTCCATCATAACATCAGAGTGTACAACAACAAACAACATCAAACAACGGAAAAAGAAATATTATATACTAGTAATACGCCATGTCATCCATCTTGCCTCCAGCAACTCCAGAATATCCTGATAAACCTAAATCTTGACTGCCCGTGTGGAAATTGGTGGGCACCCAGAGTTTAGGAAGAAAAACAATAAACTCCGAGTCAGTCATGTGACTGGTGTGAGAACTCAAAACAGTTTATTTATCTTTAAAATCAAAATAGAGGAATAATTTTAAAGTCAATTCGCAATGCTTTTAAAAATGAGACTACCATAAGGCCTCCCGCGCACGCACACACAATGCAAACGCAGAATCGGAGGAGATTTCTCCTTATGATAGTCAAAGATGCTTGATACGCATTAAAAAGAACATTTGATATTATTACTAGTGCGTAGTGTAGGAAAAATTTATTTCGAAAGTAGAATATAAATCTTAGCCAGCATAGACATTTCGAACTATGCCTACTATAGCTAACTATGTTTAATAGCAGGTTACCGCCACATTCCATAGCAGGTTATACAACTAAAACCGTACAAGTCTCGTATTGTTTCTTTGGATTTCCAACAAATGATCAGGCCAAGGAACTTTCCATTGCCACATGAGAATGCCTCTGGAAGGACATCCCTGAGAACCAAACCGGATCTCTGCCAACACAAGGCCGGGTTACCTTTCAAACTAGGTAACAACTGACATGAGTATGCCATCCCCCAGTCCTTTGGGACCTTTAACCGAGCGCTCGTAATCAATTCACACAATCATAAAGTGTTTTCAACATGAGTAAGTATCTAGGCTCCATACCATGATACCACCCTTTTCCAGAAGGAAATGCACATACCCTAAAGGGAGCTACCCCTCATAACCTTGCCGCATCTTTCCTGTTTTGACCATTCCGGGGTGTGAGGCTCGACGAAGTCACGTCCACAAAAACACACTTTATACAAAAGCCTTGCTTTGGGTCAACAAATGATCATAGAAATGATCATTAGGATAGACGATCAAATAAATGATCCTATCACAAATAATCAACACAATGATCATTTCACAGCAACACTCAGCATGTCACATTACCAAATTGGGAATATATCGCTGATAACATTCAACTACATAACCTCTGAGCTCGTACGTCTCAGAGAAGGGTGTTAAGCTAAAAGAATAAATTCTCCGCCACCAACAGAAATATATTTGAAAGAAATCAGCTTTATATCTCAATTTGTAATGTCAGACATACAATCCATACAAGTCTGTTTCGGGCTCGAACAGAACCGAAGGCACTTACAAAGAAGTCCTTGCAATCCGGATATCCACAATCCTGATCGGATTTCCCATCACATATGGAGAACTCTATACCGGAGCAACTCGGTGCAGAGTCAATCGACAGGTCATCCTATCGCTCTCGCAAATACCGGGTCTTCAACACCGATCTTCAATGCTATCCATTACGTCGTATCACTATACGGAATGGGTAATCTGAATAACGAGCGCAATAATTTAAAAATAAGTGTAGCATTCAAATTCAGCAAATCACAACAAATACCTTTCAAAGGTAAATATTGATAGTCGGTTATTGAACTATCAATGGATATGCACAACATCACCAGATTCCAAATAATTTTTCAAATTATTTATTTTCCAAAAATATCTTTACTAGATATATAATTTCACACTTCAAAAATAAATCAATATTTATTTTTAAACAAATTCTCCTTTTCATTTATAAATTCCATAATGAATTTATATTTCAAAATATTTATGAATAAACGATTTCAATTATTCATTTCAATTTATCTTCAAAAAGATAAATTCTCAAAATATTCACTTCATATTGGAAAACATTTCCATACTTATTTAATAAGTAATTCACAAATCTTTTTATTCAACTTTTGGAAAATATTCAATATACTTAAATCGAAATTAAGCATATATTTCATTCTTTAAGGAAATCATTCTCTTAAACATATTTATTTGGGCCAAAACGAATGTTACGTAAAACATCGTTACGACAACCCAAAATCACTAGTATAGGGATTCGAAATTAAAATAGATATATAAATCCCAATACTATACAAAACATTTCCTTTCGGAAATCATTTACTATAACAACAGTGTTATAGTCCACCATTTCCTTTTATTTCTCGAAAACATCTATTTCAACAATGAATGTTGAAATCTATGGTTTCGAATGTCAACATATTTTAAAACATCGTTGGATCGTTTTAATTCTATTTCAAATATCACATCCTAAACATTTTCTTTAACATATTATTCACTATTCAAAACGTGAATATACTTTGTTAACAAATTTCATCCTTTTATTCATTTTATTTCAAAGGATTATTCACAGTCAAAAACGTGAATATAACTATCAAAATAAGTCGTTTGCGAATTTATAAAACAACGTTTATAAATTCCATTTCTATTTATCTTATAACATCTTTCTTTATAAATTTTCTTTATTAACCTATTCACTTTATATCTCAATTATGAACCAAAAGTCCATATTATAAGTTAAACACTTATAATTTATTTGTTTGCACAATCGTTCCTTTAAACTTCATAATTATAAATATTATAACTTGTAAGATTCAATTATTTATCCAAATCTATTATTTCAGTAACTTTACAAATTTTATAAACCTACTGCTTATAAAATTCCATTTATAACTTCACCGTTTATAATTCTATAAATTTCATTCATTTATGAAATCCATTCATAATTCATTCTAACACTTATAAAACTCGTTTTATAATTCAAATATTTTCATTTATAAATTATCAATTTTATAAATCTTTTATATAAATCAATTTATATTATTATTCTTTTAAAACATCTTTAATCCCCTTTGTAATTTCACCATTTTGATTTATAAAATAATCAAATTTTATAAATCCTATTTTTAAACTTTTTATAATAAATTCAGAAATCCCGTTTTAACTATTTTATAAAATCATTAACCCCATATTTTCAAAAATCAGTTTTTAACTATATTTCTCAAAAATATAATTCTTTATAACATTAAAAATTATATCGTTTATTTATTTAAAATGAATCAATTTCCAAACATATAGTATATTTTCAAAAATCACTTTAAAAATCATTTTAAAGTTCCAAATTTAGTCCAATGATGCTACATACCAAATAGCCAATCACGACAACAACGATATCATATATCGATATGATAATCCATCAAATATCAAAATATCTGAATTTAAATAAATATTGTTGAGGAATCCAGTTGGATCCCCCCAACCTGTTTCCTGCATCCACAAACATTAGCATAATACCAATTCCGCTCCAGTACGGAATTATCGCGGTATATGGGATTTAAAATATTATCCGCTTAATAGACGGCGCAATAGGGTCTCATCCGCTATACAATGCGGGAAATCAATAACTGCAATATGCCAATATATATATATATTGCTATTATATATAATACCAATTTCACTGTTTATGAAATATTCGCGGTATATGTTTTTAATAAATAACATCCGCTTACTAACGGCGCATAATGTCTATTTTAACAATCAATAGATAACAATCATCATTCAAACATGCATTCAAATATTTTAAATCTAACTATTTAAAATTAAAATCGAAACTGATTCGATTGAGTGAGAAGTTCTCACCTTGATTTCAATTTCGTTTTCAGCTTTTATTTCGAATAAAATTAAACGGACGTTTAATTTTACCCAAAATTCTCACTAACTCCAAACGACTCCAATCCAATTCCATAGCGTAGTGCTCGCCCATACGATTCCAACGCAACTGGTTTCGCGCGTTTTCGACCTCGTATGAAAAAGATACGAATTTTCAAAGTTTACACGATTTAAAACATATAAATTTACAAATTTCTTTCATAATTCTTAAACCTAAAAAATATGGACCGTTGATTTCATTCCCAAGCATATCCAGGCCGTCCCCAACCTCTTCTCCCCTCTCCAGTACACACGTGACCTAACCCATAGAGCACGCAACAAACCCCTCCAGGTCGCGACCCCCACAAACGACGTGACGACGATCGGATGCCACGGCCTCGAAGCCCATTTCGAAAGATATCATCGGCAGAAGGCGGCGGAGCTCGGCCCCCTCTAATGTCTCGCAATATGTGCCGAACTACATGCGTTTGAACTCAGTTTGCCATTGATTCGTTCGACTTCAAGCGATCCTAGCTGTTGGATTTGTAGAGCTCGCGGAGCTCTACAACATTGCAGTTGAAAAATTCGCGTAATAACTTGTAGATTGGAAGAAATCGAGGAGGAAAGAGTTGACATTTTCGGCCATTGATGTTAGAACTGGCGGCTAGAAGAAGATGAAACCCTAATTTTTTTTTTCTTTTATTTTTTTTGTGAATTATGAGCCTATTTATAGGAAATATCGAACACTATTCATCCGGGTTTTCCAAACTCCGATTTACGCGCGGTGACCGACATTCCTAGGGTTTATCCCGCGTTTCGGACACAATGGAACAGGTTTCGAAAGCTAATTCGGTCATCTGTGCGAGATATGGCAATAAACGATCGATTTAAATTAAACCGATTTAAACGATTTTCTAGGCGTTTTAGCTTGCACCGGACAAATGGTAAATCCGATTGAAACGAAATTTAAACCTTACAATAATATCACATTACGGATCCGATGAAATAGGTTTCGTTGAAATCCGAGACTTTTTGAAAAATGGCTATTTTAACTCGCCAAATTAATATTAAAACAATTTAGATGCGTTTCGAGCTGCCACGATCAAACGATAACTCCGATTGACACGAAAATTGAAATCCGGTAATAACTAACTATTACGGATCCAATGGAACTAGTTTCGTCCAATTCTGAGACTGTTCGAAAATTGGCTATTTTCACTAGTCGATTTAATATTAAAATATTCAATTTTCACAAATTAACTTTTAATTTGATTTTAAAAGTTCTAAAATATCGTTCTAACTTCAATATGATAAAATAAAATTTTACAAATCATTTTCAATCATATTTAACCCAATTTTCAATTATTTCCATAATTTAGCATATTAAATTATCGATTTAATTATTCAATTAAATCCAATTATTCAAAATAAAATTTATTCGACTTATAAATTCACTTATTAATATTTAAAATGAATTAAATATTCAAATTTTAATTACTAAAAATCCTGGGTCGTTACAGGTGTTACATTGATGTAATGCTCGGGTCAGACCGAGTATTACAGCTTTTCAAGTAAGGACGTTCTGGAGCTCAGGAGGCGAGCTGGATGGAAGGGACGTATGGAGTGTATTCCACTGAGTATATTGTTGCTGTTTATCTGGGACAAGTTGATTTTAACTATCCAGTGTTTTTGAAAATGTTGTAACTCTGATGTATTGATGTAAATTAATTGATACAGTTTTCCTTTGTAAAACTGCTATTTTATTTGATATTATATTTTGATCTGGTGCGAATGTGAGAATCTATGTTTTGAGGTTTCTCTTTCTTCTTCTTTTTCTATCTCTTTTCTTCTTTTTCCTAACTATTTGGAATTTTCAGGATCGAAAATTCCGGGTCGTTACAAGTTACAAGATTTAATTTTTGTATATTTCATTTATAACTTAGCATTTAATTTTCTCATTTTCATTTAGAATTTCAATTATTAAATAGTTGAAATTCCATTTCATTAATTAAAATATCTAATTCATAGAAATTTAAGAACTAAATGTCCGGTTCCATTTCAAATCATTTAAAAATAATATATATATAACCATATTTATATGCATCTATCAAATCGTATTTAAAATTAAAATCAAGATTTATTTATCAAACATTGTGTAGTTACCACTACAACAGTCTTCCTACTTTGATACTCGAAAATGAATGTCAATGATGCGCGCACTCATCATCAAAATTATTTTCCAACGACAGAGAGAAAAGTACCGGTCTGTCCTATCAAGTGTTTAGAAATCCCTATCGATGTCATAGCGTCCTATGCACCAAACAGAATTTATAAATACAAAACGGAACAAATAAACACAATATTAAAACCTTTTTATAACACTAACAAATACGCTCTATTATGTATATACTCTCAGCAACTCATCATAGGGTATTACTACCCTATTAATAAAGAGTCAAACCCCACAAAACTATGGTTTTCACTCAACCAAAGCTCTGATACCAACTGTAACATCCTGCCTTTTTGGACAGTTTAAATCGACGATAAACCACACATGTCAGACTCAAACCATATAGAAAGGCAGATTGTGATTGGGGTGAATAAGAAAAGGCAGAGGAAGAAAAAACAAACAGAATCTTACAGTGGAATGACAAAATATAACAATCAAATAACAGTTCATGAAGCTGTTTACAAAACATTTGATTGTACTAATACAAGACAAAATCAGAGTTACACATATCAGAGATAAATAAATAATGCAGCGGAATAGTATGAATGCAGTGGAATAAATATAGTAAATAATAGATATAGTAAATAATAGTAGCACAAATCTTCGTCTTTGTCATCCAGAAATAAGGTCTTCAAATCCAGAAATATCATTTAAATCCTTGTTCAAATATCAATTCAGATTGCTCCAATTTCAAAATATTATAAAATTATTTTCAACAAATTCAATAACTCAATTTCGATAGAATTTCATTTATACTTAATAGTTTTACTTCAAACTTCCAATTTCATTTCTTAAAGAAATTCCTTTTAAACATTTTACATTTCATCATAAATCTTGATTTCCCAATAATACTTCAATTTTCATAAATCAAATTTTCATTTCAAACAACATTTAATTAAATCCAAAACTTTAAGGATTTTAAAATCATTTAATTTAACCAATCCAGTGTCCGTATATAATTCTCTACCCTAGAGTCAAGTGATACATATATTTATAATTTTAATCTGTAATTTAAAATTTTACGGTTATATATCATTTCAATCGCAATCCCAAAATTAATAAAATCCATAAAATCGCTCGAGTCTATCATTTCAATCCATAACGATTTTTCCTTAATCTACAGATCATTCTAGTATGTCTCATTTTAACCCATAGTGAACTTGTAGCTTAGAACGATATAAAATACATCATCCATTCATCCAATATCAACAATCAACATCCATCACAATCATCATCCAAAACAATCAATAAATATTAATATAGAACCGATAATCGATAACGGGTATATACTGGCAGTTTATTTTCAATAATAAGTTAAATAACTATGTAATCCAAATAAATTCAAATTAACCGAGGTGATGATTCAAAATATACCAAATGGTCATAAATAAATTTCCAACCACATCATAATTTAATTTAACAGACATAAGAAATTTTAGAAGTTGTGAGTGGGTTAAAACACTCACTTTTGAATTTAAATTGAATATAATCCAATTTGAACCCGAAATTCAAACAGTCTCCAAATTCATCCAAACCAGCTTCAAAACGTCTGGAAATTCGATACGATCCCAACGCAAGAAACTGCGCATGAATTGGAACTCGTATGTAGAAGTTATTCGAGCTAGAACTCTAAAGTTTTAAATTTGGGAAGAATAAATAAAGAGATATGCTGACGAATAAAACACCGACACGTGTATCTTCTCTTCAAGTTACATGATACGCTTTCGACCAAACCCTATTACAGCCGCCGCCATCCTTCGGACACAACTCGATGCCGCTCGACGACTTCCACCAAGATCGGAGGCCACGCCACACTCCTAATGTCCGGTCGACTACCCTACCTTCACGCAGTCACCTCGACATTCGTCTCAAGTTACGCCGCCGCTCACCTTCAACCACAAATTTTGGCGATTCCAGGTGTCGATAGCACGAACTAACCGCATAGATCTCCACCCCTTGACATCCTCTACGAGTCATTGCTTCCCTATCGATGCCAGAATGAAGATCCACCGTCAAAGCAAAATCGATATATAATTTGCTTGGATTGGAGGAGTTTGAATTTTTTGGATTTCAATTTAATTTGAAATTGCAATTAAGAATTAGGTTTTGTCTTCCATTGGAATGAGGAAGAGCAAATGGAATTGTACATACATAAATAAGGAATAAGAAATGACCTAGGGTTTATAATGATATATATATATATAGGCAGAACAAAATAGAAATGAATGGGCTCGATTGGTTGAACGATAAATGACCCAAAAAGCCTGCTTTGACTCCGAAATGAAAATGGGTCAACCCACATATCAAAATAGATGTTTTCAAATATTTTAAACTCAATGGAATAGGTTTTAAGTCCTAATTGAATCATACGAAGAAGTTACGTTAAAATCAACCTATTTCAAATTGATTTCAATTAAATTGATTTCCAGGCTTTCGAGCCCGTACGATCAAACGACATGTCCGATCGCTACGAAACTTGAAATCCTACAATAATACACCGTTACGGATCCGATGAAACAGGTTTCGTCGAAATCTGAATTAGTGCCCAAAATGGCTATTTTCACATTATTTAATTAAATTAACATTAATTAAATTAATTAATTCAAATTTAATTATTTGCCATTTCTATCATTTTAGATTACCTAGAAATTTTTAATCCTTATAACAAGTTTCTATGTTAATTTA
This sequence comes from Allium cepa, assembly GCA_030765085.1. NCBI lineage: Eukaryota > Viridiplantae > Streptophyta > Magnoliopsida > Asparagales > Amaryllidaceae > Allium > Allium cepa. The sequence continues at coordinate 29,914,487 of CM060935.1, forward strand.
TTATTGAATATTCCACCAATTTCAATTTTTAATTTCATTTTCAATAAATCCGGTAATTATGAATTAAATTTCCAATAATTCCATTTAATTGAACTTTCATCCCATTATTCAATCTATTGTTGTCAAATGGATGAATGAACATTGGTTCATGATCTATTACACTTAAGTTTAGTTTCAACCAATTGTTTTAATTACTTACATAATATTGAATTTATTCAATTACCATTAATTATATTATTTTATTAGTTAGTTCGATATTCACATTTATTTCTTATATTAAATTCATAACCAAGCATAACATTTTCATTATTTCAATTGTTTGAAATTTCATTCAAATTGTTAATAGTCAACTTGGATTAACATTATTGCCTTTAATTCTAATTATTATTTCATTCATAAACCATCAATCTTTTTATTTCTTCCAATATTACATCATAAAATTTTATTAAATTAACAGTTTAAATTCGAAATTTACGGGTTGTTATTTTTTCAAACTATTTCTGATTCTTTGTATGATTTTCAGAGAGCTTTTGATTTGTATACGATATTGGAAAGTCGTCTGTACATCTCTTTAACATTTTCTTCCTTGGCCATTATGAAATTCTCGTATTCGCTACTAAGCATGGCAAGGCGAGATTCCTTGACTTGAGATGTTCCTTCGTGAGTCATGTCAAGTGTGTGCCATATTTTCCATGCAGTTAGACAATGTGAGACACGATTAAATTTAATTTAATCCAATGAATAAATAATAGAATTCATAGCTTTACCATTAGCATTCTGTAGTCTATTTTTAAGATCTGTCCATTGATCCATCGGTTTATCTATTTCTTGATTATCTACAACTATAGCTGGTGTCCTATGTCCTATCCCAACAATATTCCAAGCATCAATGGTTTTTGGAAAAATTATCATTCTATTCTTCCAGTAAGCATATACACCATTGAACATTGGTGGTCTAACTTTGGAATGACCCTCAGCAAAAGCATTATCAATAGAAGCCATTTTAAAAATTCAAATTTGTAAAACAAAAATTGGTTTTTGGAAAATCAAATTTTTAAAATAAAAATCGACTATTGAACCTTGCTCTAATACTACTTGTAGGATCGATATCACCCTGGGGTGAATAGGCTGATACTATTAATTTTAAAATTTTACTGCAGAAGTATAAAACAATTGCAACACAGATATAGCAGAATAATTGAAATAGAAATAGAACAACATATATTTATCCAGCTTCGGCAAAAACCTGCCAACGTGCTGCTTCCAAGGTTTTTACTAGAAATTTAGTAGTCAGGTGCTTACACACGTAAACTTACGACACCCGCTATCGACTAACCTAACTCTACGCTCAAAACCCTTCCACAACTCAGCCACCGAGTTGCAAATTCTTGAAATACACCACCGTAGTTCGTCCCCTATTCACATGACTAAAAATTACAAATGTTTAAAAGTAAATTACACATAAAAAACTCAAAACAATAAAAACCCTAATTTAAAAATCTAAAGCCCAAAAGAATTATGCCGGCCCAAAAATAATTAAGTGATAAAAAATATCCCCTTCTCCTTTTTAATTATCTGCATGTATTCTATTTCGCATCTGCTTCATTTTCTTTTACTCAAGAAATGGCTGCCTCGTTCCTCTTCGATAAATTAGGGTTCCTACGAAATTGGAATCGCCACCCGTATCTGATCGATCGTAATGATTATCACCTATGTTTGGCTTGGATAATTGATCCTCTAGTTGTGATATGATTTCGATCGATCCTATTTGATCGAGGTCGAACTGAATTTGGTATGTGTTTTATGCTTTTTGCTTTTCTGTTTAATTAACTTGAACCCGATGATTTTAGTGCGGATGATGTAGATGGTTTAAATAGGGTTTGATTCCCTTTATTTTCATTCGAAAATATTTTTGAAATCTTCTAATAATTTTAGCTCAGTCATTCGAATATGCTTGAATGCTTGAGATTTCTCCAACTTTTTCAATTCGTATATTTTGCATTGCTTGGTCACCACGGTTTCATAAGTTTGCTTTAGATTTTGTTCTGTTGTTTATGTTGTTGACTTTGGCAACTTGAAATGATTTCTAATGTGACTTTGACACTTTGATTCGTTCAATTCGAACCTATTATCATCTTGGTCACCACGGCTTTGGAACTGCTGGCATTTAAACTTGACTTTGGTTTTTAAAAAACTGCTACCTTGCTCAATTGGATTTGACTTTGGCACTTGACCTGTTCAAGTTTGAAATTCCTGATGTGCTTTGATTTTGTTCATCTATATTACTCTCTAATTTATCCTGAAGTTTACATGTGAGCATTTGACTTGATTTGAAACTTGTAAAACCTGCTTGACTAGTTCGCTGTATTGCGGTTTGGTTTCAATGTTTAGTTCCAATGCACTAATGTCTCCATTTGTACATATACATGTATGTATAAGTGTATGTAATCTCACGGCTGTGTTATGCTGCTGAACTTTGTATTTGCAGTTTGAGTTTGTATTCATATGCTTGCATTTGATTTGAACTAAGCATGTCGAATTACATTTTGGTTTCACTTGAATCTGGTTTGTAGCCTCACTTGCATACTGCTGTGTTGTATGTGGTGATGTTCTTGAGTCATGTATCGTGTGTATGTATGGTGGTCACTGCATATATACATGTTGTCTGGATTTTTGTATTTGATTCCTATGCATAGTATTCATACTGTAGTCAGGTTGTACTTGCTATTGGTCTTCACTTCAGTTGATTGCATTACATTGTTCACTGTCTTGTTTGACGAAAACAAATGTTGGAATCTTTACTTTGTTGCATTTGAAACTGTACTGCCCTGGTCTTGTTCCTTGAGTTCATGTGTGTTGGTTCCTATATACTTTATGGATCACAATTCACTGTTTCACTGCTTATATCATCCATGCTTATAATTTTTGTGCCTGGGGCCTTCTTGTTTAGTTGCCACTGTTAGTAGAAGTGGTCGTGGTTGAGAATGTTTCATGACTTTACTATGTACATATGAGCATCTTAAACTGTTGTTGATTTGGGACTTCATATATACATTATTTTATTTCAGTCTTCATGTGTCTACACTTCTGTTGTTGCTGGCTTCATGTGCACACCTTCATCTGGATTTGTTTTTCGTATTGCACCTGAGTTGAATCTAGCTTTTAATTGGGTTTGACCTTATGCATACCCATCCCTATTGTTTTATCAAGTGTATTTCGATGTGCACGGCCTTGTGGCATGTACAGTGATACACTGCGCATGTCACGAGTTGCTCATGTATGATGAACAAAAAGTAAATGATGAAGAACAACCCAAATAACTGAGGCAAATAATATTTTCAAAATACACATATAATTTTATGATGCACAAATATTTCCTTTTCAATTTTACTACGTTAGTGTATATTTTGCAGATAACTCAGATGCTGGATTCAATCTGGAATAGAGTTGAAGATTAAATACGAGTGAATGAGTGATATGTAGTGAGGTGCTAATATAAATGATAAATTGTGATGTAATCAAAACTATATTGTTAATGAAATTGTGTGTATATGTAACAACCTGCTATTTCGCATTAATTAATTTTCGTCATTAGACGATTAATGTGGCTTGCGGATTGCTATTGGAGTTTTTAAATCAGGTTGAAATTCTTTTATAAAATTGTTAAAGGGATTATGCAGGCTTTCAAATGAAATTTTTGGCCCACATTTTCTTTTTCTTTTGGTACCGTGTTATATTGGAGCACATAACTGTTCCACTTACCCCTCCATTTTCATTTCATTCGAAAACCCTAAAACTAAACAAATGAAAAAAAAAATGGCGGCTCTGGTTCATCTCTTTGTTCGATTAAAATTAGGGTTCGATCCATAGTGATTTCGGCTGCTTGATTTGAGTCCTCCACGACTTCGACGCGCAACCGTTCGATCTTGGAATGCTCGATGGAGTTCGGTTTCCTTGCTTCATTGGTTGATTGCCTCTTGAGACGCCTACAGCCGCTTGAATAAGTCCATCTTCATTTCGTTCTAAGGTGAGTGATTTTCTTCACTCACATCTATATTCGAATTAGTTAAGTGCTTCAGCTATTCGATTTTATCTCGTTGTTGGTGATTCCACTGATTTTACCGATTTCATGTATTTTGGTGAATTTCTGGCTTGTTCAAATTGTGATTTTCGTTGTTTGATTAATTGATACTCTCGGCCTTGAATCTGCTGATTTTTATTGACTTCGGTCACCTGGTTTTGTTGACTTTTGCTTGGTGACAATACTATGCTCGGCCATTCGATCTTCGTATGGGTGTTCGAGATGGTTACTGACTTGTTCAAATTTCGATATTACTTGCTATTGACTTTCACTTTTGGGACTTTGGCATGATGTCGTGATAATGGTCGGCTTCGGCATGACCACAGTTTTGAGTCTTATTTGAAATTGCTACTTTAAATTCTTTGTTCAATGTTTCCTTGACTTGAAACTGAGTTTTTATTGTACTTGTTAATTACCACTTTGGTTGGTATTTTGTGTTGAAGACACCTGACTTCGACACCCTTGGGCATTTGCTTACGTGCGGCCTCGACTTTGTTACACACTGCATACTTTCTGATTTGTGTATACATAATGCCTTGATTTTGTTTTGTCGAACTTGCTATTCTCTGATCAGTTAGCACTTTTGCCTGTATTCTGGTGGTTGCTGGTCCAGTTGCACATGATGTAGATATGTACGTGTATATTTATATGTACATACATGTGTACTTGTAATTAATGTTGGTTCTGGTTCACTGGTTCATCCTTGGTGCATTTGTGTTATCTTGTATAAATGTGCATTGCTCCATCTTTATATTACAGGGTCTGTTCATTTGAACTTCATTTGCATTGCTTGATTTTGTGGTCTGGTATCACTTCATGTTACCTTGATTACACTATCTTCAAAAAAAACTGTTGCATTTTGTAATTGCTGATAGCATGTATATGTATGCATGTTATTGCCAGTTGCCTTTGTTGGGTACTGATTCTCTATGTCCTTCAATGTTGTGTGTTGTGGTGCCATATTTTTTGGTGCTCTCACCTTCATTCTGCTGTTTTCATGTAGTTTGTACCTCTGCCTTTGCGCACTGGGTCATTCGAGCCTTTGTGCTTTGAATACATGTGGTGGCTGCAGATTTTGGTTGCAGTTTTGCCCTTGAATACTTGTGGAGGATGTAGCTTCTTCTTCTTTTTTTGTTGCACTGTGATTGATCATCACGGCTATGACTTGGTCTTTGATGATTTCATTGCATTGCTGAGTATGTCCTTTGTACCTTGTTGTTCCACTGTTGCATTTCAATTGCTTTTGCTGGTTCATGTATAGGTATGTGTGATTGCCCTTGTGCACTGATGCTTACTGCCATGTTGAATTTGAGAACTTTTGTGTTGTTATGAGCTTGCTGTTGCAGTTCCATCTGGTTCATTTTGATTTGAGTTGGTGCTATTTGTTTTTGATTCATTGACCTTTTGCGTATTTCATATGTTGTAGTGGCGAGGCAGTACACGCGTACGTGTATTGCAGCCACACCGAATTGACGTTTGCTGTCAATAGTTGGAGTTATGATGATATCTTATACAGTAGTGGCGAGGCAGTACATGCATGCGTGTTCTGCACACAAATAGAAGTGACGTTTTAATTGATATTTCAATTGTTTGAATTATTTCGTGTGTCCAATTCAATATTTTGTGTCATATTTTGATTTGGTTTAGTTTGATGGTTTTGTTGATATCTAATTATCTTTTTGATAATTAGATTATGAGTTTCTAATTATTTATTTAATAATTATATTTTTTCGTTAATTGTCGTTTAGGCAATTCTGTTGTTTTATAAATTATCTCCATTGATAATCTTTTTAAATTATCTTCATTGATAATCCTTTTATTTATCTTTGTTGATGAATTTGAATTTGTTGGTTTGTTGTTTAACACTGTTACGTGTTATATTTACCGTTATCCGATTTCCTTATTTAAGGATTAGATAGGTGAATTTACTTTGACTGTCGTCTATTGATTATTTATTTATTATTGCTTCCGTGCATTAATAACTGAGTTTGAATTAGACTGACCCGTGTATTATTTTCTTTTGAATGTAATACTCGGGTCAGACCGAGTTATTACAGGTTGTAGATATCCTGCTTTGGATTGCTGCTAGAGCTATGAAGTCTTTTCATATCTTTTGGAGTAGTCGTTGTCATTTTTAGTAGTCAGTGTATCTGATATAGGATGATATGTATTTATGTATAGTATTCGCGATAATGTACTTGTATATGTAACTTCCAGAGTCGACAGTTGTAGTTGTATCATATGTAATGTATCACATGTATTGTAACTGACATCAGTTATATATATATGAGGCATTTTGTTATCTGTGTTCCGCATTTATATTATCTGTGTTATTATTATATTTATTGTCCTAAACTATTATGAACCATCGTAGTTCGTTTTATACTGGAATTGGGTATGTCGATGGGAGTAAATAAATAAGAGATGAAAAATAAAATTATATACCACTCCTATCGAAATAACCAATACTAGTGTAAGGCCCAACTACGGATGGTCGCTCCTATCCAGCCTTATTCTTCGCGATAACAGACAGTATTTCCTTTAATACTCTTTGTTATTTTGAGTATAGAGGTGGGGCGTCACAGTTGGTATCAAAGCTTGGGGTTTATGGACATAATATAAAACTTAACTTAGATGGAACATGTGTTACAACTATTTGTCGATGATTTAATTGTTCTTTGAGTCAAAACTAAAGTTTTGAAATTATGATGAATTTTTTTAAATATTTTTATTTAAAAATAAAAGTGAAATTGTGTTTTGATGATTTGATTGAGTGTGTTCTGTTTATCAGAGTGCGTAGCGGAAACAGTGAGACTGTCTTCGCTGAGTACAGCTGATAACCTTTTTGATTTAAAAATCAAAATATGAAATTGAAATAAATTTCATTTGTTGTTTACATAGCTGTGTTTATTTTGCTTTCTTTGAAAAATTTCGAATCCGATTTGAGGATTCAAAGCGATTGCAGTTATGTGATTTTGTTGAGATTTTTGCTGTTTCGAATTATCTTCGTTGAAGATATATTTGAATGATTTCTTTGTTCATTTTGTGGTATACGTGCAAATTTATGTTGCACGTTACTGCATTAATTTTACGTTGAACCGGTGTTTGGTTTTAAACGTATTTTGTTGCCGTTATTTTTATAACGGGATTTTCACACTAGTGCTAAGTTTTTGAAGCACAGTGTTTTGTTGACCTTTTTAATGAATGAAAATTCACTGATATTATATTTTGATGCAAATTATTTAGATGAGACTTTGACGTATGAATATTACTGTCGCTTTGGATTCAGTAACCGTCAAATTTTAAAATGGATTTTCAAGCGGTTATCCCGCAATACTGATTTTGTTGTCCGTTTTTACAGTATTTTGAGAAGTGCAATTTCCTTGTCGAAGTTGCTACTGATGTTGCTGTTTTAATCACGTGTTTTAAAAATTGTTTCAAAATAAAAATTATTTTCAAAAAATTTACAGTTTGCGTTTTCAAAAGAATGAGGAAGCGATTTAAACGTTTCAGCAAAATCGAGGACTATGACCCCTTTCTCTTACTGGTTCGCTTAATTCCGGACTTGTCCGTTTGAGAATGTAAATTATTACCTTTATAAAATAAATGAAATTGTTTTCAGAAGTTTTGCAGTTTGCGCTTTCAAAAGAATGAGGAAGCGATTTAAACGTTTCAGCAAAATCGAGGATTATGACCCCTTTCTTTTACTGATTCGCTTAATTCCGGACTTGTCCGTTTGAGAATGTGAAATGTTATTTTTGAAATACACAATTTTGCACTTTCAAGGAAACGATGAAGAGAATCAAACGATTTAGTAAAACTCGTGGTATGGGACATGTGTGTTTGCTATTTTGGTTAATTCCGGACTCGTTAATTGAAATATTTGATGATTTTCGTGTGCTTTCGAGCCACTATGTTGGACCTTCGGGTCATATGTTGGACCTCCGGGTCATTTGTTGGACCTTCGGGTCATATGTCGGACCTTCGGGTCAATACCAGTCCTAGACCTTCAGGTCATTTGTTGGACCTCCGGGTCATTTGTTGGGCGCCAAAAATTATGTTGATAGGCTTCGGCCATTTGTTGATGCACGTGCGGCGTAGCTAAAACTCGCCATCTGATGGGATCGATCCAACCTTTTATGTTGATTTTCTAGATTATCTTAATTGATTTCTAGATATTTGTTGTTTCCAATTATCTGCAGGTAATTGGATATTTGTTGATATGAGTTCTAATTATCTTTGTTGATAATCAGATATTTGTTGTTTTTTATTATCGTTTGTGATAATTAAATATTTGTTGATTTGAGATTTGATTATCGTTTTTGATAATTAAATATTTGTTGTTTGAGATTTCTGATTATCGTTTTTGATAATTGGATATTTGTTGTTTTTTATTATCGTTTGTGATAATTAAATATTTGTTGATTTGAGAATTGATTATCGTTTTTGATAATTAAATATTTGTTGATTTGAGATTTCTGATTATCGTTTTTGATAATCGGATATTTGTTGTTTTTGATTATCGTTTGTGATAATTAAGTATTTGTTGATTTGAGATTTGATTATCGTTTTTGATAATTAAATATTTGTTGATTTGAGATTTCTGATTATCGTTTTGATAATCGGATATTTGTTGTTTTTGATTATCGTTTTTGATAATTAGATATTTGTTGATTTGAGATTTGATTATCGTTTGTGATAGTTAAATATTTGTTGATTTGAGATTTGCTTATCGTTTTTGATAATTAAATAATTGTTGATTTGAGATTTCTGACTATCGTTTTTGATAATCGGATATTTGTTGTTTTTGATTATCGTTTGTGATAATTAAATATTTGTTGATTTGAGATTTGATTATCATTTTTGATAATTAAATATTTGTTTTCTGATTATCGTTTTTGATAATCGGATATTTGTTGTTTTTTATTATCGTTTTTGATAATTAAATATTTGTTGATTTGAGATTTGATTATCGTTGTGATATTTAAATATTTGTTGATTTGAGATTTGATTATCGTTTTTGATAATTAAATATTTGTTGATTTGAGATTTTTGATTATCGATTTTGGTGATTAGATAATTGTTGTTTTCAAATTATCTAGTTGATAACTAGATAATTGTGGTCTTGCGATTTGTGATTTGTGTTTTCTAATTATCTTTGTTGATAATTAGATTTTGCTGTTTTCTAATTATCATATCGATAATTAGATATTGATGTTTTATGATTTTTGTATTCAAATTATCTAATTGATAATTGAATATTGCTGATAATTGCTTTTATTCGGTTTTGTTGTTTTCTGATTATCTACTTGATAATTAGATTTTGTGGAGAATTTGTGAATTTCTTTTATGAAATTAAATGATTTCTTTGGCGTGTGTATTCCCGACTTTTATTTTTCTAGCTTAACCAGTTTATGTTAGAAAAATAAGTGTTAGTGACGACCTTAATTATCAAAATTGCAGGGACGCAATTTTTATAAGGAAGGGAGTCTATAACAACCTGGTATTTCGCATTAATTAATTTTCGTCATTAGACGATTAATGTGGCTTGTGGATTGCTATTGGAGTTTTTAAATCAGGTTGAAATTCTTTTATAAAATAGTTAAAGGGATTATGCGGGCTTTCAAATGAAATTTTTGGCCCACGTTTTCTTTTGCTTTTCGTACCATGTTATATTGGAGCACATAACCGTTCCACTTACCCCTCCATTTTCATTTCATTCGAAAACCCTAAAACTAAACAAATGAAAAAAAAATGGCAGCTCTGGTTCGTCTCTTTGTTCGATTAAAATTAGGGTTCGATCCATAGTGATTTCGGCTGCTCGATTTGAGTCCTCCACGACTTCGACGCGCAACCGTTCGATCTTGGAATGCTCGATGGAGTTCGGTTTCCTTGCTTCGTTGGTTGATTGCCTCTTGAGACGCCTGCAGCCGCTTGAATAAGTCCGTCTTCATTTCGTTCTAAGGTGAGTGATTTTCTTCACTCACATCTATATTCGAATTAGTTAAGTGCTTCAACTGTTCGATTTTATCTCGTTGTTGATGATTCCACTGATTTTACCGATTTCGTGTATTTTGGTGAATTTCTGGCTTGTTCAAATTGTGATTTTCGTTGTTTGATTAATTGATACTCTCGGCCTTGAATCTGCTGATTTTTATTGACTTCGGTCACCTGGTTTTGTTGACTTTTGCTTGGTGACAATACTATTCTCGGCCATTCGATCTTCGTATGGGTGTTCGAGATGGTTACTGACTTGTTCAAATTTCGATATTACTTGATATTGACTTTCGCTTTTGGGACTTTGGCATGATGTCGTGATAATGGTCGGCTTCGGCATGACCATAGTTTTGAGTCTTATTTGAAATTGCTACTTTAAATTCTTTGTTCAATCTTGCCTTGACTTGAAATTGAATTTTTATTGTACTTGTTAATTACCACTTTGGTTGGTATTTTGTGTTGAAGGCACCTGACTTCGACACCCTTGGGCATTTGATTACGTGTGGCCTCGACTTTGTTACACACTGCATACTTTCTGATTTGTGTATACATAATGCCTTGATTTGTTTTTGTCGAACTTGCTATTCTCTGATCAGTTAGCACTTTTCCCTATATTCTGGTGGTTGTTGGTCCAGTTGCACATGATGTAGATATGTACGTGTATATTTATATGTACATACATGTATACTTGTAATTAGTGTTGGTTCTGGTTCACTGGTGCATCCTTGGTGCATTTATGTTATCTTGTATAAATGTGCATTGCTCCATCTTTATATTACAGGGTCTGTTCATTTGCACTTCATTTGCATTGCTTGATTTTGTGGTATGGTATCACTTCATGTTACCTTGATTACACTATCTTCAAAAATAAAATAACTGTTGCATTTTGTAATTGCTGATAGCATGTATATGTATGCATGTTATTGCCAGTTGCCTTTGTTGGGTATTGATGCTCTGTGTCCTTCAATGTTGTGTGTTGTGGTGCCATATTTTTTGATGCTCTTACCTTCATTCTGATGTTTTCATGTAGTTTGTACCCCCTGCCTTTGCGCACCGGGTCATTCGAGTCTTCGTGCTTTGAATACTTGCGGTGGCTACAGATTTTGGTTGTAGTTTTGCCCTTGAATACTTGTGGAGGTTGTAGCTTCTTCTTTTTTTTTGCACTGTGATTGATCATCGCGGCTGTGACTTGGTCTTTGATGATTTCATTGCATTGCTGAGTATGTCCTTTGTACCTTGTTGTTCCACTGTTGCATTTCAATTGCTTCTGCTGGTTCATGTATAGGTATGTGTGATTGCCCTTGTGCACTGATGCTTACTGCCATGTTGAATTTGAGAACTTTTGTGTTGTTCCGAGCTTGTTGTTGCAGTTCCATCTGGTTCATTTTGATTTGAGTTGGTGCTATTTGCTTTTGATTCATTGACCTTTTTCATATTTCATATGCTGTAGTGGCGAGGCAGTACATGCGTACGTGTATTGCAGCCACACAGAATTGACGTTTGCTGTTAATAATTGGAGTTATGATGACATCTTATACAGTAGTGGCGAGGCAGTGCACGCGTGCGTGTTCTGCAGCCAAACAGAAGTGACGTTTTAATTGATATTTCATTTGTTTGAATTGTTTCGTGTGTCCAATTCAATATTTTGTGTCGTATTTTGATTTGGTTTAGTTTGATGGTTTTGTTGATATCTAATTATCTTTTTGATAATTAGATTATGAGTTTCTAATTATTTATTTAATAATTAGATTTTGTCGTTAATTGTCGTTTAGGCAATTCTGTTGTTTTCTAAATTATCTCCATTGATAATCTTTTTAAATTATCTTCATTGATAATCCTTTTATTTATCTTTGTTGATGAATTTGAATTTGTTGGTTTTTTGTTTAACACTGTTACGTGTTATATTTACCGTTATCCGATTTCTTTATTTAAGGATTGGATAGATGAATTTACTTTGACTTTGTTTATTGATTATTTATTATTATTGCTTCCGTGCATTAATAACTGAGTTTGAATTAAACTGACTTGTGTATTATTTTCTTTTGAATGTAATACTCGGGTCAAACCGAGTTATTACAGGTTGTAGATATCCTGCTTTGGATTGCTGCTAGAGCTATGAAGTCTTTTCATATCTTTTGGAGTAGTCGTTGTCATTTTTAGTAGTCAGTGTATCTGATATAGGATGATATGTATTCATGTATATTATTCACGATAATGTACTTGTATATGTAACTTCCAGAGTCGACAGTTGTAGTTGTATCATTGTACTGTATCGCATGTATTGTAACTGACATCAGTTATATATATATGAGGCATTTTGTTATCTGTGTTCCGCATTTATATTATCTGTGTTATTATTATATTTATTATCCTAAACTATTATGAACCATCATAGTTCGTTTTATACTGGAATTGGGTATGTCGATGGGAGTAAATAAATAAGAGATGAAAAATAAAAAATATATACCACGCCATTCGAAATAACCAATACTAGTGTAAGGCCCAACTACGGATGGTCGCTCCAATCCAGCCTTATTCTTCGCAATAACAGACAGTATGTCCTTTAATACTCTTTGTTATTGTGAGTATAGAGGTGGGGCGTCACAGTATACATATGGTGAGAGCACAAATTTGTAATATTCAAAATTGTAATAAAATATATGTTTGAATTTAAATTCTGTGTTATTTATTATATTCAGCAAATATTTATTTAACTATATGAAATTAAAATCGGATAATAACACATACATTTAAATGAATATACATATATATATGTTTATTATCATCAAACAAAAATCGTATACTAGCATATTCAACAGTCTACCAATCAAGTATATGTTGGTATTTGAAGATAGTCTCTTTAGTAACACCTGAAATCCTTGTTTTGCAGCATTGGATGGTTTTGGTGATAGTGCCAATTCCATATTCCATTTTTGATGGTGTTTTGTTAGAGAAACTCCAGTTACTATGCATCTTGAGTTTGAGGGAGAATGTTAAAGACATTAAAGAACATTACAGGAGATTTCACAAATTATTACTCACCTATTGAATTTTGGATGTAATAAGGAATGACTGCCAAATCCCCAGAATTGAAAGACATGGAAGAAAAGTCCCCCCTGAAAAAGTTATGAAAATTAAATCCCTATTTTGGTTTTTGACTAAATTATGTTAATTTTACCCCTGATTTCAATGTACCCGATTTTCTAAAAGGGGACGGTTTGGTAAAAAAAATAACAAAATAGGGACCTAATTTACATGGGTTCAGGAGTACCCGTTTTGTAATGACTCGTGTATTATTGAATTATCAATCAAGTCATCAATAAATATGTGGTCTTTAATATCTATTTGTTTCTTTTTCTCTCTTATCCTCCTCTTCTTTTCTATTTCGTTTTGTTTTTTTTTAAATATTTTCAATACAAAGCTTATCATAATTGATGTGTTAAAATCATTCAAAGGATATGGAATACTAAAAGATGGGCAGTTTTCACTATGAAGTCGAAGCACCGTTTCGCCAAAATTAGGATTTTGATTACATCATTTTGCTAAACCTCTCAACATTAAGATTGTATCATTTTCTTTGCTACTTCGCTTCTATGTTTCTCAATTTATTGTCTGTTCGACTGAGCAAAGTTCTTATCTTCATTTTTCTGATCTTCATTTTTTAAGGAACTGAACTAAAGTCCATATTTTCTCCTACTAATTCTTCTTCTCAATTTTATTTCTTGGATTAACCATGATGAATGGATTTTCATAGGCGTGTCAAAATTATGATTTTGATTATAAAAAGTTCAGTAGGACAAAAACATTAAATAAAATGAAGTGTGGACCTGCAAAAAAGGTCTAAAGCTTACTGTAATTGATGTGTTGAAATTATCCAAAGGAAGAATACTAAAAGATGGACAGTTTTCATTGCGAAGTCAAAGGCACATTGTTGAGTTATGGATGATGAATTTCTGGAATGTAAACAAAATAGTAGGAATAAATTGATAAAATTATCCTTAGTTTGGTAATTTATATGATGGGCTACTTTTGTAATTCCAAAAGCTTCAAATAAAGGTATTCCTATTATATATATAGATAGATATATAAAATATGTGATCTTTGGATGTTTCCAGTAAGACTTATCATTCAATATATTTTCTTCCATGCCTATAGAGTATTAATATTAATTATCAATATTAATTCATCTTGAAGAGAATTGTTGGTGGTTTTGGATAATCATGAAAAGTATTTTCATTTGTAATACAATTTGTACGGTACAAAATGTGTCAGTGCTTAAAATAAAAACATTAATTATATTGTGGCGACGGTTCAAATTTAGAGTCATAATTTTCTAGGTTATCTTTTATATTTCTTTTTACATCCTAAGATTTCATGTTAGGGCTCATGATACCTTATAACAATTAGTGTTTAAGTACACTAAAATCTTAGAAGTGTTCTTTTTTTTTGCTTTAACATTGTCATGATAGTATTGCTAATCCTAAAACTATTTATATATCAAATGATTTATGATGACTAATGATATAATCCTTTGGATATATCTAAAAGACTTTTTTATGAACGGAATTTTTTTATGCTTAACTATTTAAAAAATGAACATCTTGAAATAAAAAAATTTCTAAATAGATATCTACATTTACATAAATAATCAATTTTTTTCTTTTGTTTCACTGAAAAATATTTCCATGTTTTGATAAGATTTTGTTTCATTTTGATTTGGTGGAAGGATAAGGTAGCACGATCTACTTCCTTTTTAAGTCACAATAATGTGCATGTTAGACGTTTCATGAGACAAATAAATATAATATGTTTGATTTAGAAACCATAAATGATTATTATTTATTACCATGTGCATATTACAAATCAGACTTTACTAAGGTCACACTACTTGGATAAAGACATCAATCAAGCCAGCCAATTAACTATAACATACTATATCATCTATTCAAGCATCAAAGCTACTTCTTGATAGGTCAACCCACGACCAGAAGTAAAAAAAAGGAAATATACCTATAAACAATTATAATTGATTTTCATGTAATGCTCTATTATAGGTAGAATAATTCATGTTCCTAGTGCCAAATTTGTATAGCTTGCAAAATAGCATTGATCAAGTCAACATATTGATTATAACTTATTGCACTTTCAATTAAAGCATGGATGTTACTTCATAATAGGTCAATCCAGGTCCTAAAGAAAAATTGTAAGGGAAGTATAGTGGTAAGTCAATTTTTTGGCTCATTTAACACATAAAGCTTTTTTTTTTTGATAATTATTATCATTTTTTTAGAAGAAGAAAAGATACTGGTTTCTTAGTTAAAAGGAAGACTCAAAATCAGGTATCAATTATTATGGAGTGTGATGTTATTAGCACACAAGCATATTCATTGCTTTTTAATTACCACAAAGCTCATCCAGTTGGTGCAATTTCCCAAATGTCATTTCAACCATATGCATGTTAGTAATGTTGTTTTATTCATATTAATTGTTCTATATGACCATTGTAGAAATAATAACTAATCTGAATTACTATGTTCATTCAATCTGGGTAAATTTGAATTTGATATTTTAACATTTGGCATATTGTTATTTCTTATTTGTAGCTTCGTTGCTAAAGCATACTCGGATGCTATAGGACGCAAATCATAAATCAAGTGTAAGAATCAAAATTTTATCAATTTAATTTATGAATATTTAATTTATTTTAAATATTTGATTAATGGTTTGAAAATCAAATAACTCTCTTTTAATTAATAACTACAACAACAATAACAACTAAGCAATTATTTCCAAACAAGTTGGAGTCGTTAGGGATGGAACCCAAAACTAAATGACAAAGTCAATTTGAAAGTCATAGTAATAACAATAACAATAATAATAATAAAATAAAGCCAAACAATTAAATTCATAATAATAATAAATAAGTAAAATAAAATTAGAATTAAAATATATAAAGAAAAAAATGATAATAATAATAATACTAATAGTAATAATGGTACTAATATTGATATTGGTTGAAGACCAAACCCTACGTCTTAGGCTCATGTTCCCTGGTCCTATAATCTAAAACTTATAAAACTTATAGCTCATGGTTCTGGTACGTGGATCGCTAACTTCAATGCGCTCCTGTACGTCAACAGCTCTTCGGATATATTCCAATCCTTCAAGTCCCTTTTTACTACTTCCTCCCATGTCAACCTTGGTCGACCTCTACCTCTCTTTGAGCATTTGACGCGGTCTACAATTCCAACGTGCACAGGTGCCTCGGACGGCCTCCATTGGAGATGTCTAAACCATCTTAAGAGTTGGATTAGCTTCTCCTCAAATGGTGCTACTCCAAGTTTATCATGTACATCATCGTTCCTAATTTAATCTTTTCTTATATGACCGTAGCACCATCGCAACATATGCATCTCTGCTACACTTATCGTCTGGACGTGTTGGTTTTTAGTAGGCCAATATTTTGCACCATACAACATTGTAAGATTGATTGCTGTTTTATAAAACTTTCCTTTAAGCTTCTGTGGGAATTTCCTATCATAAAGAATGTCAGAATCTTTTCACCATTTCACTCATCCCGCTCGAATTCTAAAACCAACATCTTCATCAGTCTCACCATCATATTGCAATATTGATCCTAAATATCAAAAGGATTCCTTTTTGGGAATTATTTGTCTGGCCAGAGTGACATCTCCATCCTCCTACCTGACACCACTGAACTCGCACTTCATATACTATGTTTTAGTTCATCTAAGCCTAAATCCCTTTGATTCTAAAGTTTGTCTCCATAGCTCCAGTTGTCTATCAATTTAATCATACATTCATCAATTAGCACAACATCATCAGCGAAGAGCATACACCAAAGAATATCACCTTGTATACCCTTCCTAACTTCATCCATCACTAGGACAAAAATATAGGAGCTCAAAGCTGACCCTTCATGTAATCCTATGTTAATGCAAAAGTCACTGGTTTAACCATCGCATGCTCTGATACTAGTCACAACATCATCATACATATCCTTGATAGTTTAATGTACTTATTTGGGACTCTCCTCTTTTCCAGAGCCCACCACATCAATAAATACCATGTGTAGATCCTTCTTTTGCTTCATAAACCTCTCCATAACTTTTCTTATCAAGAAAATCGCATCTATGGTCGACCTCCCAGGAATGAAATAAAATTGGCTTTTTAAAACACTTGTCGTTCTTCTAAATAGATGTTCAATGACTCTTCACTAAAGCTTCATTGTATGACTCATACACTTAATTCCTCTATAGTTTGTGAAACTTTGAATATCTCCCTTATTCTTACTAATATGCTTCTCCTTCCCACATTCGGCATCTTATTTGATTTGAAAATATTACTAAACAACTTAGTTAACCAGGCTATCACTGCACCTCTAAGGTATCTTCATACCTCAATGGAGATGTCATCAGGCCCCAATGCTTTGCTTGCTTTCATCCATTTTAGTGCCTCATTTACCTCGAATTCTTCAAACAAAATGTCTACTGGTTCCATCAAAAGAGTCATCTTTCTTGATCATCTGCTATCACCCTCTTCATTAAATAGCTTGTCGAAGTAATCTCACCATCTATTTTTTATCTCATCGTCCTTCGACAAAAGTCTATTATTGTCATCGTTGATGCTTTTAACTTGGTTGAACCCTCTTATCTTCCTCTTGTGGAGCTTAGTTATCCTATAGACTTTTTTACCCTCTTTCATACTTAGATTTTAATATAGATCTTCATACATCCGACACTTTGCTTCACTCACCGCTCTCTTTGCATTCTTCTTTACCACTTTGTACTTTCGCATGTTGTCCTCACTCCTGTAATGATGTAAGCACTTATAGCATTCCTTCTTCTCTTTGATAGCACTTTGCACATTATTGTTCCTCCACCACAAATCTTTAGGTTCGCATTTATTTCCTTTCGTTATCCCAAACATCTCAGTAGCCACTTTCTGAATGCGTGTTGTCATTCCATCTCGCATGTGATTTTCTTCTCCTTCCATATTCCATGTCCCTTCTCCCATCACTCTATCCTTAAATACCTATAAGGCGTCTTCTTTGAGCTTCCACCATTTCATCCGACTAATCTAGGCTCCTTTATCCCGTCGAACACGTATTGGAAGATGAAACTTGGATATCGAAAACTGATGTTGTGCAACGACACATTCTCTAGGTATGACTTTGCAATTTACACAAGCTCATTTGTCATCTCTTTTAGTAAGGACAAAGTCAATCTGGCTAAAGTGTTGACTACAACTAAAAGTAACTAATTGTGATTGTCTCTTTCTAAAGAATGTATTAGCTATTATGAGGTCATAAGAAACAGCGAAATTCAATATTTCTTATCCTTCTTGGCTCCTATCACCATATCCAAAACCACTATGAACTCTCTCAAACCCTCCACTAGTTGTACCAACATAGCCGTTGAAATCTCCTCCTATGAAAAGTTCTTCGCTATTAGGAACATCTCTAACCATGGCATCTAGCTCTTCCTAAAAATTCCTCTTGATGGCTTCAGTTAGGCCTACTTATGAGGCTTATGCACTTATGACGTTTAGAACCATATCGCACACTACCAGCTTGACTAGGATGACCATATCCCCTTATCTCCTAACGTCAACCACTCTGTTTCTAAGGTTCTTGTCAATTAGGATGTCTATCCAGTTCTTATTACGTTCTTTTCTCATGTATCACAATTTGAAGGATGTATTCTCCACCTTCTTCGCCTTCTGACCCGTCTATTTAGTCTTTTGAATGCATAGGATATTTACACGTCTCCTAATCATAGTATGAACTATCTCTCTTAGTTTTCCTGTTAGTGATCATACATTCCAACTACCTAATCAAATCCTACTTTCATTGACTAGCTTCCTTGCCACTTGCACCAACCGAGTAAAGTGCGAAGACCCTTGCTCATTTATCACTACAATGGGGCATCTATGTAGCACACCACTAAGGAAGTGATGGCCAAGCCCTTGCATGTTTATCACCATACCCGAGCCTCGATATGGCATGCCATTAAGGGATTGGCGACCCAGCCTTTGCTCACTTTTCACTGTACCAGAGCCTCGATATGGCGCGTCGCTAAGAAGATTGCATCCCAACGAAATATAATTAGGTTCCATTTCCATAAGAGAGGCTATGCTTCTTATATTGGCTCACCAAGCCTATCACAACCCTCCTCCTTTATCCTGGCTAGGGATAGGCTATATGGAAAATGTTAGGAAATCAATTCTATGGTTTCGATGACGGCAACTATACAATGGAAATTGAATATGCATATATATATTTCTATTCACAGGAAATTACTAACGTAGCATCACTAAAGTGACAAGAACAAGACTCAAAGAATGTATCAAGAGGCTACAATTTGATAGAATCAGAAGAGCAATGACACAGACACAAGAAAAGCAACATGCACAAGATCAGATTCTGAGTGCACTAGCAAGACATCTGATTGAATCCTCTGGTTCACAAATCAGACAAGATCAGACGTCTGGTTAATATACTCAGACGTCTAAAAAGCTACTATATACAAAATATATATAGAGTCAGACGTCTGGGACTTATTCCAGATGTTTGAAACTAAACTAGGGTATTGATATTTAAATTACAACTGTCACAATTGAAAAGACACTTAGCTTCTTTTCGCTGCAACTCTTCATCACCATCAGAAGCGATTATAGAACACTTGGTAATGGATGCAACTACTCAAGGAATCTCACTACTATTATAAATAACATCAAGAATCCAAGAGGAGAACCTACCTCGCTTACTTGTGCTCTCTACTCTTTTAATCTGATATATTCTTGATCTCTAGCAATCATATATTTGTATTTCTCTCTTCCATATATACATAATTCTTCAATACCCTGTAGATATATTTATTGGAAGCATTTGTACTTAATAGTCAATATTCGTGTTATAGAACACACATTTGACAAGAATAAGCTTTTGTAACCAAGCCTATTCCTCTGGGCGAAGTGAGGGTGTTTGATAGTCGAATTCCGAAGAGGAGCTTTGGGACTGGACGTAGAACGGGAGGTCTGAACCAGTATAAAATTATGGTGTGCTTAGTTTATATTTTACTAGATTAATTTTATATTAGTTACATCATATAAGTTAGTCGCATATACTTGCATATATACACTACACGATCCACCATATAGACTTTCAATTGGTATCAAGTGTAACGACCTGTAAATTTTCGATAATTAAATTTGTTGATTTAATAAGATTTTGGCAATTAAATCTGGAATAAATAAAAATTTAGAATTTGTTAATGAATTAATAACGGGAATGAGATGTAATGATGTGAAATTTTTCCATAATATAATAATAGATTGAATAAAAAGAATGGGAATTCAAGATTTATTAATTTATTGGAATTTAAATTTAATAATTGGATTAATTGTAAATAATTGAAATTTAATATTTAAATATTACGTTAATGGAAACTAAGTTGAAAATTGAGAATATTATGTAATAAATCATGAACTAATGTTGATTTCATTCATTTGATAATGATAGATTAAATAATAGAAGGAAAGATCAAATAAAATGGATTTGGGAATTTTAATTTATAAGTTCTGAATTTAAATGAAATTGAAATTAAACACTGAAATTGATGAATGAATCAATTTTAACTTGACATCTGAATTTGTTTAAATTACTGTAATTGTTTAAGAAATTAAAAATGATAAGAATTGTCAATTATAGAATTGAAATTAAAAGTTTGATTTAA
Source organism: Allium cepa (assembly GCA_030765085.1). NCBI lineage: Eukaryota > Viridiplantae > Streptophyta > Magnoliopsida > Asparagales > Amaryllidaceae > Allium > Allium cepa. The sequence continues at coordinate 29,935,322 of CM060935.1, forward strand.
TTAATTAATTATTAATTTATTTAATTAATGTAAAAATAGCCATTTTGGCCACTGACTCAGATTTCGATGAAACCAGTTTCATCGGATTCGTAATAGTGAATTATTGTAGGATTTCAAGTTTCGTAGCAATCGGACTTGCCGTTTGATCGTAAGAACTCGAAACGCCTTGAAATCAATTTAATTGGAATCAATTTGAAATAACTTGATTTTAGCATAACTTCATCATACGATAGAATTTGGACCCGAAACCTCTTTCATTGATTTTAAAATATTTTAAAACACCTATTTTGATATATGGGTTGACCTATTTTTGTTCCGGAGTCGAAACAGGCATATTGGGCCGTGGAGCGTTCAACTTTCAAACGAATTCGATCCAATCGTTTCTATTTTCTAATCCACTTATAAATATGTCGTTATAAACCCTAGCCTACTTCTTATTCCTCACTTCTGTATGTACAATTCTATTTACTTCTCCACTTTCAATGGCAGACAGAACCCTAAATCCTAAAATGCAATTTCAAATCAAATTCAAAGGCAAAATTTCAAACTCCTCAAAAAAATTCAAATAACTTATATATCGAATATCTCGACAATACGAATCTGCGTCAAGTGTTCGTTATTGAAATTGATGCTCGAATCAACGGCGAATTGCGGTCAAACCTTGAAATTTTCGAAACCCTAGGGCTAATTGGGCGTTTTCGATTCGGGAAGCAATCGGCAAAATTGAAATATGGGTTTTGGAAAGAGAGGCTTGTAGAGTTGATTGGTGGTTGGTTGATGACCTGAAAGCGTCTAGGGTGGTCGGAATTAGGCGATTAGGGTTCGAAACCCAAGTTTTTAGGGTGGCGGCGCTCGACGTTCCAAGCGATCGGATGAGATCATCAAGCGGCTTGACGAGGTAGAACGAACGGCGATGGTGCCGAGGTCAGGAGCGACGTATCGAGTGTGCGTGGTTGGTCAACGGCCGGCTACAGGGATCGAATAGGTCTGTTGCTGTATGTGTATGAATGACGCGACGATGACGTGGTATATTTTCTTTTTTTTCTTTTTTTCCAAATTTAAAATTCTGAACATTTTAATCGTCATAACTTTCGCATACGAGGTCCAATTCATGCGCAGTTTTCTCCGCTAGGTTCTTATTGAAATTCCGGACATGCTGGTGTGGGTATGGATGAATTCTGAGATAGTTCAAATTTTGGGTTTAAATTCGATTTAAATTCAAAAGGTGAGTGTTTTAACCCACTCACGACTTCTAAAATTTCTTATGTGTGTTAAATTAATTTCTGATGTGATTAGAAATTTATTTATGACTATTTGCCATATTTTTAATCATCATCCCACTTAAGTTGAATTTATTGAATTAAATTGTTATTTAATTTATTATTGCATATAAATTGCCAGTTAAATTATTATTCAATTTATTATTGCACATAAACTGCCAGTTAAATCGTTATTTAATTTATTATTGAACATAAACTGCCAGTAAATACCTGTTATTTATTATCTGTTCTATATTGATGTTATTGATTAAATTGGATGATGATTGTCATAAATGTTTGATGATTGATATTGGATGAATGGATGTTGTATTTTATATTGTTATAAACTGCAAGTTGTTATGGATTTTATTTCATTCGAGATTGCGGTTTGAAATGATATCTAACCGTATTTATATTTTAAATTACGGATTGAAATGATATATATCTGTATCACTTGACCATAGGATAGAAAATTATATACATACACCATGGTCTATATATATATATGTGTGTATATATATATATATATATTTTTGAAATGATTTCTACGGTTGTAAGGAAATATATGGTTTTATATAAATATTGATTTTAGATGTTATATAAATGTTATTTTATTATTGATTTCAAGCTATGTGTAAATTTGTTTTGAAATATAAAATGAGTTAAATAATAAAGTTTGATTGTTTTATATAATATGATTAAGTATCTGTCTAAATTATATTGTATATAGAGTTTATGATGACTTAAATAAAATTAAGGTTGGAAGATAAATATGAAATTGATTTGAATTAAATTATTTAAGAATTACAATCGAATAAATTTGATTTGAAATTTAAATAAAATTAAGATTTTAAAGGGTATGATTTTATAACTTAATTTTGGTTTAGAGTGATTCAAATGAATATCAAGTTGATTTAAATGAATATATCAAGTTAATTAAATTGGAAGAATATCCAATTATTTGAAGTTTAAAATTTTTACTTAAATGATATTGGATTTAATGAGTAAACATTTAAAATCTAAATAATAGAAATTGAATTTGATATATATGGAAAAATCAAAGAATTAGTTTTGAAATGGTGGAATATTTAAAGCTTTGAAATATATGGAAGTTGAAATGGTTTATTTGGGGGTTCAAATCTGTATTTAGAATTGATTTGTGAAATTGAAGAAGCTATTTTATTTATAAAGTAATTTAATATTTAAGCCATTCAAGTGGTGTAGTTATGTTTCAAGGTTATGAGTTTCAAAGTATGATTTGGGTCATTATAAAAATGATATCATATTGGTTTGGGTTTTTCAACGGAAACGATATCGTATTTATATGGTTTTGAAATGAATATTATATTCTGGTTTTGAAGTATAAACTATTTTGAAAGGACCACGGTGTTATAAGTACGTTTGGTTGTTAAAGAGATCGGGATTGGAAGTTGTCATACTCTCTACGAACTCCGAAATCCACTTTAACAATCGTATACGCGGTGGAGATTCCAGAATGAAGTAGGATGGTGGCGGCGTTTCCTTTGAGGTAAATACGTGGACCCGACTCCCGTGAGTTGGCATAAGGTGGCTAAAACAGGAACGATTGACGTGCTAATGAGGTAGCACCTTTGATTGGACACATCCCTCCGATATTATACTCTGACTTTTGGATTGATTCGGTGGCAACTCTTGATTTTTTTTTATTTGGGGGTGTGGCTTGAGGTGGGCGGTGAAAGTGGCGGTGCGGATCGTGCTATATGGAATTATAATATACTAGTGCGGAAATAAAACAAAATTACCGTAGCAGAGTAAATAAGAAAAAATAAAACAAGCACACCAGGAATTTTTATACTGGTTCGAACTTTCCGTTCTACGTCCAGTCCCAGACTCCTTCTGGAATTTCACTAACAACAATCCTCACTTAACCCGGAGGAACAGGTTTACAACAACCCTTGAACAGCCGAACAAGGGACCTGAGCAGCAGAACAGGATTTCGCCTCAACAGCCGGAGAGGACTTCACTTGCCTGAATGATAGAACAAGACTTCAACTTATACAGAAAGTATATGACACAGTGTGTTCTCAATAACACGAATTTGTCTCTTGATAGTACAATCTTCCTATAATATTTCTCCTTTATGATATATGTATGAATGCGTGAAGATTAAGAAAGTAGAATTTGAATTTGAATGATATTTTTAGCACAAATGAGTTAGAATCAAGAATTTCAATAATAGAATAACAATCAATAGAAATTGGTGTTTTTAAAACTTGATTCTAATGTGTTTATATAGGTAATAAATGGTTGTAATTGTTCATGAAGAGTTATCATCAAAAGCTGTTGAATTAAAGGTCGCAACTCTTCATGAATGGAAATGCCTTTTCAAAAAAATAGCCGTTGAAGAAGTTCAGCCGTCTGAAATTTGAAACGTGCAAACCAGAAAAGAAATAGGCTATTTTTGCCCAGATTCAGACGTCTGAAATGGTCAATTCAGACGTCTAAATTTGACCTGTAACTAAAAATTACCATAGCTCAAATGGTTAGAGCACTTGCCTTCTAAACTAGTGACCTGGTTAGAGTCATGCTCCATGCAATTTTTGAAAACTTGATTTTTCATTTAAAATATGAATGTATATGTGTGTATACCATTTGGAGAAAATTTTAACATTTTTAAACTCTAGACACGACACTATATGACTAATAATACTTTGTTTGTCACCTTTGTCTTGTCTCTATCGTATATATCTCTTCTTGTATCTCCATATACATTCTTTTATTCTTTTGTACTGTGTATCTTCATTTTGAATGTATTTGGTTATCTCATTTTGATGCCCATGTACCTGCAAATTAGCTTAGAGATTCTTTGACATAATTGTATAGTTGTTGTCATTAAAATCCAACAATTGAGGTTCTAACATTCTCCCCCTTTTTGATGATGACAACTATACAATTTTTAAAAAATATTCATTCTATATAAAAAATAATATTAATATGTTTAAAGCTCCCCCTAAGTATAACATCTCCCCCTAAGTATAATACTCCCTCTATTAATATGCATATGAATTTCTCCCCCTTTGTCATTATCAAAAAGAATGAGGGAATATATAAAATTATATAAAATATCTTGTATATAACGAGATAAACTCATTATTAATTATGAAGGAAAAATAAAATAAATTTTACCATATTTACCGAAGTCCATATTTTATTGTAAGCACGTAATTCTATTAAACGTATAGAACATTCTTTAAAATTATAAAATCAATCCTTTTCCTTTTGTTTCTCTGAGTACCTGCAAAAAATAATAGTAATTTTCGGTACCCACTTACTATGTTAGGGTCCGGGGGGTTAGGTCTTTGGAAACCATACCCATTTGGGTGTGGTTGAAACTTTATAAATATAATTTTCATTACAAATTGCATTCTTATAATAGTTGCTAATATAAAGCTGTTTATCATGATCAATCATATTAGCTGGAATCCATATCTTAATACTATTAGTCATTAGCTTAGTACTTGAAGAATAATTTCTATCATTTCTAAACAAAGTACTATTATGACTATAACTGGTTTTAAAACTATCTTGATTACTAGTACTAACACTAAAGTTAGTATACATGAATGCATATCTAGTACTATTTTTACTTTTAGCTTGTTTATAGTCTAAACCGCTTTTATCATTTTGAGCTTTTAAATTCTAAACATAACCTAATCCCTTCTTATTTGAAGCAGGTTGAGAATTTTCAATAATCCTGGATAAATTTTCACTCCCTTTATTAAAATTGGAAATATTTTAAGTAATGTCATCAAACTTAGTTTTGAGACTAGTGTTATTTAACTCAATAATTTTAATTTTTGTTTTTAACTCATGATTTTCAGAAGTTAGAGCATTATTCTTTTCTTTTTGAGCTTCTATTTCTTGACTTAATAGAGCGAGTTGAGAATTGTCTGAATCTTGAATTTTCTCAAGTTCTTCTTCTAATATTCTCTTCTCGTTTTTAAGCATATCTCTTTCGAATTCTGCTTTCTTCTGATTTTCCAGAGCTTCCTTATATTTTCTTTTGAGACTTTTTAAAGTGTCTAGAAGTTCTGAATTTATTTCTATCATATCATCAAAAGTTAGATCACTAACCTCATTATCTTTTGCCATGAAGCACTTGTTTGTTTGCTCCTTTGATTTTTCTTTATTGCTCTTCCTCTTTGTAGCCATTTATTCTAGGATGTTGTTACGACCTCTAGAAAACCAGGCTCTGATACCAAATGAAAGTGGCGGTGCGGATCGTGCTATATGGAATTATAATATACTAGTGCGGAAATAAAACAAAATTACCGTAGCAGAGTAAATAAGAAAAAATAAAACAAGCACACCAGGAATTTTTATACTGGTTCGAACTTTCCGTTCTACGTCCAGTCCCAGACTCCTTCTGGAATTTCACTAACAACAATCCTCACTTAACCCGGAGGAACAGGTTTACAACAACCCTTGAACAGCCGAACAAGGGACCTGAGCAGCAGAACAGGATTTCGCCTCAACAGCCGAAGAGGACTTCACTTGCCTGAACGACAGAACAGGACTTCAACTTATACAGAAAGTATATGACACAGTGTGTTCTCAATAACACGAATTTGTCTCTTGATAGTACAATCTTCCTATAATCTTTCTCCTTTATGATATATGTATGAATGCGTGAAGATTAAGAAAGTAGAATTTGAATTTGAATGATATTTTTAGCACAAATGAGTTAGAATCAAGAATTTCAATAATAGAATAATAATCAATAGAAATTGGTGTTTTTAAAATTTGATTCTAATGTGTTTATATAGGTAATAAATGGTTGTAATTGTTCATGAAGAGTTATCATCAAAAGCTGTTGAATTAAAGGTCGTAACTCTTCATGAATGGAAATGCCTTTTCAAAAAAATAGCCGTTGAAGAAGTTCAGCCGTCTGAAAATAAGTTTCAGACTTCTGAAATTTGAAACGTGCAAACCAGAAAAGAAATAGGCTATTTTTGCCCAGATTCAGACGTCTGAAATGGTCAATTCAGACGTCTGAATTTGACCTATAACTAAAAATTAGCATAGCTCAAATGGTTAGAGCACTTGCCTTCTGAACTAATGCCTGGGTTCGAGTCCTGCTCCAAGCAATTTTTGAAAACTTGATTTTTCATTTAAAATATGAATGTATATGTGTGTATACCATTTGGAGAAGATTTTAACATTTTTAAACTCTAGACACGACACTATATGACTAATAATACTTTGTTTGTCACCTTTGTCTTGTCTCTATCGTATATATCTCTTCTTGTATCTCCATATACATTCTTTTATTCTTTTGTACTGTGTATCTTCATTTTGAATGTATTTGGTTATCTCATTTTGATGCCCATGTACCTGCAAATTAGCTTAGAGATTTTTTGACATAATTGTATAGTTGTTGTCATTAAAATCCAACAATTGAGGTTCTAACAGGCGGTAGCTGCACGCTACGCGTTACCACTGGCCCGAAAGCGTAATTGGTATATCTACCCTGGCATTTCCTAGTTATGCCATGTCACCTACCCTAGCGCGCCTTGTATGAGTTTGGTTTTCTCCCGTAACTCGTGGAGTATTTAGGGTAGTCTCCCGATCTGGAGATGAGCTGATACTGGATGGACTACTGGGACTATTATTGTGTTAAAGGGGGATTGGGTAACTCCTTAACGATATTTAAAAGTAAGTTTATTTTACTATAGACATTATTATAATAGCAAAATATTATTACATAGCAAATAGTTTAACGGATCCTTAGGAGATGTGAATCCCGAGTATCTCTTAAGTTACTACACTCACATTTGACACTGGATAGGAGATGTCAAATCCTGTAAACATCTCTGACGTTGTTCCACTTATATTATTTACGGTTTATTTAACTTACATAAGATCTTTTAGTTCTGACTTGAGTGTTTTGTCTTTTCAATTCGCTCGGGTCAGTCTGAGCATTTCTGGATACGAAGACTCTACTTCTAGAGGACGAAGACAAAGATTATATTACTATTATTTATTATATTATTCACCGCATCATGTACTCCGCTGCATTTTATTATTCTCTGGTACGTGTAACTCTGATATGTATTGTACAAGTATAATCAAATGTTTTATAAACAGCTTCATGAACTGTTTATTTGATTATTATATTTTATCGTTCCGCTGCAAGATTCTATTTTTTTTTCTTTCTCTGCTTTTTCTTATTTACCCCATGACAATCCACTCTTCTGTATGGTTTAAGTCTAACATGTGTGGTTTATCGTCGATTTAAAGCGTATAAAAAGGTTGGACGTTACATTTGGTATTAGAGCCAGGATTCTATCCTGGGACCTGTAGATTATGGACCCACCGTGCTTCCGCTACGCATAGAATTTTTAATAAACGAAATAATACCATTGAAGAAAGTTTACATGTTTCGTTCGACGAAAATCTTTCTAATTATCATACTAATGAAGAAGAAGAAATTATTACACCAATAAATTCTATTAATAAGGAAACAAATTTGCAAAATAACACTTTGATATCATCCCCTATAACTCTTAAGAATCATCCAAAAGATAATATCATTGGAGATCTCAATTCTAGAGTAACTAGAAATCAACTTAGTCAAATAAGCCATATAGCATTCGTATCAAATTTTGAGTCAAAAAATTATAAAGAAGCTTCAAATGATAATTTTTGGATAATCACTATGCAAGAAGAATTAAATCAATTTGAACGTAATAATGTTTGGGAATTAGTACCAAGTTCTGAAGAACAATCGGTTATAGGAACAAAATGGGTATTTAAAAACAAAGCGGACGAGAATGGAAATATTGATAGAAATAAAGCACGTTTAGTTGCTCAAGGCTATAATCAAGAAGAAGTATCGATTATGGAGGAACCTTTGCTCCAGTAGCTAGATTAGAGGCCATTCGTACATTACTCGCCTTTGCAACTCATTACAATTTTAAACTTTTTCATGTCAAAAGTGCCTTTTTAAACGATTTTAGTAAAGAAAATGTATATGTAGAACAACCCCCATTATTTGTTCACGAAAAATATCCCGATCATGTTTTTAAATTAAACAAAGTAGTATATGGATTAAAACAATCTCCTCGAGCATGGTACGACCGTCTTAACAATCATTTAATTACATCTGGTTTCCAAATAGGCAAAATAGATACAACTTTATTCATTAAAAGAGAAAATAGTGATATTTTAGTAGTACAAATTTATGTTGACGATACATTTTTCGTTCAAACAACGAAAATCTATGCAATCAATTTTCAAATATTATGAAAAATGAATTTGAAATGTCACATATGAGAGAATTAAATTTCTTCTTAGGCTTATGAATACAACAACTTGAAAATGGAATTTTTATTTATCAAGAAAAATATTGTAACGATCTATTACGTCGTTTTGAAATGGATAAAACTTCAAGCAAACCAAAACCAATGTGTACCACTATTCACTTAGATGATAACGGAAAAGATTTTGAGGAAAAATTATATCATAGCATGATTGGTTCTTTACTTTATTTGAAGGCTAGTCGACCCGATATTATGATGAGTGTATGTCTTTGTGCTCGATTTCAAGCAAAACCAAAAGAATATCATCTAAGAGCTGTTAAGCATATTTTACGCTATCTATCTAGTACTAAAGATTATGATTTGTCCTACCCTAAAGGATCATCGTTTGAACTAGTTTCGTATAGCGATGCGGATTTCGATGGATCTAGAACAAATCGTAAGAGTACTAGTGGAACATGTCACTTTATCGGACAATCATTAGTTTATGGTTTAGCAAAAAGTAAAATTGTGTTTCTTATCTACTTGCGAAGCCGAATATATCTCAGAAGCTCTAGCGTGTGCATAAGTGATATACATGCAACAAACACTTACCGATTTCAGCAAAATTATCAATAAATCTCCAATATATTGTGATAACACAAGTGCTATAAATTTATCAAAAAACCCTGTTAATCATTCAGAACTAAGCATATAGATATACGACATCATTTTTTACTAGACAATGTTGAAAAATGAACTATTTCATTAGAATACGTAAATACCAAAAATCAAGTAGCAGACATCTTTACAAAACCACTAAATGCACAAACTTTTATTAAACTCCGATGCAATTTAGGGATTTGCTAACTTCATGATCTTCTCCCTTAAATAATCACTGCTTCATTTAGGCTATGATTAGTCATTTATTTGACTATCCACAAACTATAATTAATAACTTTTGAACCTTTAATTTTTAGACAGTTAGTTTTTTCTATAAATAATTTTTTCAACTTATATATAAACAGTTATATAACAAGAAAAACTATATACACACAATTCATATTTTCTTCAAGAAACAAAATATAGCCATATCTTTTGAGAATTCTCATATATCCATCTCGACACCTACGATGGATAGCTCAACTGATACACCACAACGGCTTCCTACACCTACACTAAAGCAGGAACCGACGTATAGGTGGTCCTCATATCACACGGGATTTACCCCCGATAGCAAGAAAACCAAAAGATCTCTGTTTTTCTCTCCTAACACAAATGAGAAAATTGATGAAATTCATCACTATCGTAAATAACAGATAGATCTACAACGAGAACTATATTTTGATCAAAAAGTTACAGCACGATGGCTAAGCTTTTTGGAGCAAGTAGCGATGAAGTTTTGTACGTCAAGGAAGAAAGATGTCCATGAACCGCTTCCAAAACCTTATATTTCTTTGGATCCCTTGTCTTCGTCTCGTACTCCTTTAGACCCTTCGCCAAGACGATTTTCGGGCTTCCGGAGAACTCACGGACGTGGAAATATATGGTCTCCACTTAAACCATGGAAGGATAACAAGTCAGGAGATCATAAGACTCCATCGTCTTCTAAATAAATTATATTTGTATCTATGTTTATTTGTTATTTCACACAAATAATAATATTTTTTAAATAGAGAATCGAAAAATAAGCAAAACCATCAAGGCTATTTTTAGAAAAACTGTCTATTTCAGACGTCTGGATATGGACCTCAGATCTGACACTCTGATATATGTCTAATTTTTAAGCAATGTGCATGTGTTAGGTGTCTGATATACCCCCCCCCCCCCCCAGACATTTGATATACCCTCCAGACGTCTAAAAATTTGCTTTGTCCCCTCGAAATAAAGATCAAAAAATTTCAGACGTCTGAAATTCGACCCAGACGTTTGAATTAGTTCTCTACCACAAAGTATTACAAAATTGACCTATTTCAGACGTCTGATTTTTAATCCAAACGTCTGGTAAAACTCTCTACCTATAAAATTTTACAACTTCGATCAAACCAGACGTCCAACCCAAAAAACAGACGTCTGAATTAATCTGCTATACTCAATTTAGGGCAAATCAGACGTCTGATTTAGATTCCACGTCTGAAATTCAATCGACTCTTTAATTTAACCCAAATAACGTCATTTTTTTCTTTCATCTCAAAATTTTCGAAGCTCCCATTACCCTGGTGATGATTTTTTTCTCAAAAACTTCATCTTTACGTAAGCAAATTACAATGCCTCCTTGAACTAAGAATCCCAAGATTTTCAAAAGAAAACAAGATCAACCAACATCATCTTCAAATCCTCAAGTTTGCTCGGATGATCAAATTGAAAGATGGATGAATAGAGTACCACATTCAATCAAGAGGTATGAAGATATACAAAAGAAAAGGCTTCACACAGGTCCATTCTATAATCCACTTAAATTTCCAATGTATGATTTGGATGAAATGTATGAGAATGCCAGGTTAGAAACCTTGATTTCATTCACTCCTAATGACATCCAAATCGATCGATTGGCAATATATCTATTCTATGCGAATTTGGATAGCACTTCAGTGTCGAACACTGAAGATGAAGATAACTGGCTCTGGTCTAGCGTATATGGCAATACGATTAGATTAACTCCTGGCATAATAGGTAGAACCCTAGGATGCTCTGACACGGGCGAAGATTAATACAACATTCCCGATATGCGCTTTAAGCCGAGAAATAGTATAACGCATCAAATTTGGGAAGATGAAATGCCAAAGTTTGCCTCTAAATATCTACGTCCAAAAGCTCGACTCCTTACTCGAATGGTAATCAATACCATCGTTCCACGTATGGGAAGCCACGAGCAAATAACCGAGTTAGAGCACAAAGCCCTATATGCTCTATTTAGTGGAACAAGGGTGAATTGGGCCAAATTCATTTTTGATGAGCTCAAACATTTTTGGACTCGTTCACGACCATCAATTATTTACCCAACATACATTATGAGACTTCTTCTTGCACATAACATCCTGTCCTACCTATCGACCTTCGAAGAAATCTCACCAAAATATGCTTCCACCAAATTTTTCTCACTTATGCACCTACCTGAGATTCCCCCGGAATTTATGTCCTTCGAAGATTGGATGCACAATCGTCAATATAGACTAGTTGAGCCCCACCCTCAACCACACATCGAACCATCGCAAAAAGAGGAACAACATCAAGAAGCAACTCCACCTCTTGCTGCAGCATTTGATTATCCAGGACAGGATGAGATTATGGAGACTCGAACGGATACAAATCCAAATGAAATTGTTCGAGATCTCACCATTCGAAATCAACATATATCATCTCAAAATCAAAAACTTTTGGCTAAGCGGATTGACAACTTGGAAACATCATTTTCTACATGCCTAGCCACAGTTGAAAAATCTCTTTCGATTGTCTTGTCGGTTCTCAAAGAAGTACTACAACGGGTTCGCGGTCCAACACCACCTTCTGAAGATTGGCCAACCCCAGTACCTTCTCCTCCCGCAAAACATTCCAAACTTTCTGAGGACGAACCTCTCAAGCAAGCTTTGACATCTCCTACAAAGGCTAGCACTTCTGAAAAAGATGAAACAAAGGAAGATCATCAAGATAAAGCTTCCCCAAAGGAATCATAGATTTTGGGATTTTGGGATTTCAACTTTTGTAAAATCGACAAAATCTATGTATGCAATCACTTTCAAATTATTAATGAAATTTTCCTTTTGTGTGTGACGATTGATTAAATTACTTATAATTCTTTTTTGATAATGCCAAAAGGGGAGAAATATAAGTATAATCATAAAACATTAAGAATAAGCACATATTTAGGGGAGATTTATAATTTATATATAAGTACATTGAATAATTATCATCATCAACAGGGGGAGATTGTTAGGAAATCAATTCTATGGTTTCGATGATGACAACTATACAATAGAAATCGAATATGCATATATATTTTTATTTGCAGGTAATTGCTAAAGTAACATCACTAAACAGACAAGAACAAGAATTAAAGAACGTATCAAGAGGCTACAAGTCGATAGAATCAGAAGAGTAATGACACAGACACAAGAAAAGCAACATGCACAAGATCAAACGCGTGACGACCTAGAATTTTGAACATTTGAAAACGAAATATATAATTGATTTTAAATATTTGGAAGTTAGTTTAACTTGGATTTCAAAATTTACTATGAATTTGGTAATTTAATTATTGAAATTAATGTATTGAAGTTGGATAAAATTTTGAATCTTCAGTTTTAAGCTTGTTAAAAATATTTTTTCTAGACCTAGAAAATCCATATTGATAAGACTGAAGATAATGGAAGCTTCAGAATTTAATTTGAAATTTTTTTGTTCGGTTTTGAAAATATATCGTTTAAATCGATATCTAAAAATAGCCTTTCGAGGCACAGTCTTGGAATTCGACGAAACAAGTTCCCTTGGATCCGTAATATTGTTTTATTATCGGATTTTAATTTTCGTAATGTTTGAAGTTGTCGTTTGGTCGTACGATAAGCAAACGCACTGAAAATTAAATCGAAATTTAATTTAATAGCTGGGTCCAAAAAGCTATCTTCTCCGTACGATCGAATTTGGACTCGAAACCTTTTCCATTGCGTTCGGAATAGGGGAATAACATTATAAATGCCTGGTGGTACGCCTCGGTAAGGGTTTGCGATTTTAAGCTATGTAAATCGAGGCACTTTGAATTTAATTTGAAACATATATATATATATATATATATATATATATATATATATATATATATATTCACATACACCAGTCAACTGCAGCCGAAATAATGTCACATCCAGGTTTTTTCGTTTCTTTTCAAACCACTGTAGCCAGCAAGCAGCACGCAACCTCCTTTTCAAACATCACGTCTTCTCCTTACCATTCAGAATGAAGACGAACAACAAAACTTTTCTCTCGTTCAAATCTAACAATGGCCGCCTGTTTCTTCCTTTCAAAACCAAACCAAAGCAGACCGAAATAAAAAAAATCATGGCTGCGTAAATCGTTCTGATCCTCAAAATAAAATAAAAAGGAGGCGAAGCCTGTAGCGGCACTCGCACGAAACATCGTAGGGTTTGAACTCGATCTCGGGCATCACGAAGTGAAGGCTAAATGTCTTCTCGTGTGAGGTGGCTTCGAAAAGGCTCGAGCGTAATCGATCGAGATGGCGGTGAGGTAGGGGAAGCGACTGTTGTTTATTCGCGTGGTCAAGCTCACGGTCCGGGTTGGTGCGCATATGCTTGTGTGGGGTTTCGACGAGGAGGAGCAGTGGTGTGAATCTGACGCGTCGATTTGGGGAAGTGTTCGCGACACAGTAGACGCTTGTGTGCGTGTTTGGCTGGAGATGGCGATTGAAGTGTCGCGAAGGTCGGCAACATCGTTCATGGTCGAGGCCGCAACAGTGAGTCCAGGATTCGTGTTCAAGGGTTAAGAGCCTGGGTTTATTTTCGCTTAGTAAGGTATTCAATTTAATTCCTTCGATTAAACTTAGCCAAAAATAAATATAATTTAAGTAGGATTTTAACAGTGAGACATATAAAGTAATTTTGTTTAGTAAATATGTATGATATATTTCTGCATATGAGATAATAAAATAAATATATAGGCAGTAAGGTAATTTTACAATATATGTGTATATATATACAAATACATATGCATGTATATATTTTAATTTATGTCAAAAGTAATTTATTAAGGTAATAAATTTATTCAATTAACTTATTTAGTTATTTTAATTACTAAGATATTTTATTAATGGAAATTTAGTTTTAAATTTCATTTTTTTGTTAAATAAATTTATTAGAAAGGAAATTGATTAAAATGTAAAAATATTAGTTTAAAGTTAAGATGGTTAGTTAATTAAATTTATTAAAGGAAAATGTATTTAAGAAATTTAACTATTAGTTTAAATTAAATAAATCTATTAAATGGAAATTTATTATTCGATTTATTCCAAATATTAATCAATTGTATAAATTGTTTATACAAGGTCAAAATTGCAAAGAAAACAAGTTGGGAATGGAAATGGATTGCATGCATAATAAAAGGTGAGATCTTCTCACTCAAAAATAATAATGGAAAATTTCAGTTATTGATTGATTGTTGAATTGTGATAGTTAAATTTAATTGTTGATTGTGTGCTTGGGTGATTAATTTATTATCAGTTATATTAGTTTAGACCCTATGCGCCGCATAATAGCGGAGGTTATTATATTAAATCCCATATACCGCGATATTCCATCTCGAAGTGGAATGGGTATTTAATTGTTCTGCTAACATCGGCGGATGCAGGAAAACAGGTTGGAGGGAACCAACTGGATTCCTCAAATAATTGAATTTATTTCAATATTGTGTGTTGATCATTTATAATCTGTGTGTGACTATTTGCGATTGAAATTATTGAAGGCTATACTTTAGCCAAATATATTTTTGTCATCGTAGGATAACAGAAATAAATAAAATTTAAGTTTTGAAATTTAGTAGAAAATTTATAGTAAATTAATTTTAGAAAATTGAATAAATTTAAAGGAAGGAATTTGTTTCAAAAGATAATAAATTTGGTGTTGAAATAAATTTAGAAATCAATTTTTGAAATTGATTTGGTATTTGAAAATAAATTTGGAAATCAATTTAGAATTTAATTCGGTGCTGAAAATGAATATTTGGAAATCCATTTGAAAATTGTATCTCAATGGATATCTAGAAGTTTAGATTCACAATGGGAATTTATAAAGGAAAGGGAAATTTGTTTTAAAAATAAATATTGTTTTATTTCTAAAAGTGTGGGAAGGAATTTATGGATTTGGAACATAATTTTAAAGTAAATTCAGAAGGATTTATAAATTGATTTGAATGAACCATTTTGAAATGGAAAATGTATTTTCCCTGAAAAGCCGAGTATGTTTGTAAAATAGCTTTGAAAATATAAATTAAAAGTTCTAGGGTTGGGTTTAAAAGATATTTTGGAGAAATGAGTTTCTTGAAGTTATTTTGAAAATATTTAGAGTAAAGATTTATTTAATTAACTATAGAAGGGATTATTTTAAAGATTAAAATTGATATTTCTTATAGGAAACGATTATTTAAATAGTTATATCTTATCTACTAATTTTATTTTAAAAAATTAGTTGGGACTTAAAGATCTTATCTGTGATAGTTAGTATAAATGTTTCATAACCAATATTTTAAGTAAGTATTTAAAATGGTTTTATTTTAAATATTCCCAAGCACATTTTGCATAAGTGATTTGAATTATTTTAACTCGGCGGATTTCCAGTGAAAATGAATAAATATTTGGGAATATATTCCATACAAGGAAAATGCTTTGAAATTTGTTTTCAAAGGATTGAAATGTGAATAGTGATTCGAAATTTGTTTTCAAAATATTAAAGTGATAAACGAATATCTTGCGAAGATATTTTGGAAATAAATGATTTGGGAAAATTATTCGAAATCCAATAATTGTTGTGAATGTTGATTGATAGTTAAATAACCGACTATCAATATTTGCCTTTAAACGACATTTGAATTTCGATGCGACCGGAGGTCGGATTCCAAGTGGATATCCGAAAACCACATCGAACCTTTGTGATTGTGATGGATCTTTTATTTAAAAGATCAAAGTGGAAATTGTTGTGATTTGTTTGAAATCTGATTGAACACTTGTTTTTAAAAATAAGCGCTCATTATTCGGATTAGCCGGGAGAGGACCTTGTGTCATAAAACCCATTCCGAATAATGATACGATGAATGAGATTGCATTTGAAGACGATGTTGAAGACCGACTATTTTCGAAAACGAAAGGCTTACATGTCGAATGTCTCTGCCCCGGGTTGCTCCGGTATAGAGATTTTATCGCCCTTTGTGATGGGATTTCGGACGTGATTAGTGAATATCCGGGTTTGCAAGGGCTTCTTTTGAAGTTCCTTCGGTTCCGTTCGATCCCGGAACAGACATGCATGGATGTGTGTCTGACATTACACTTTGAGATATAAAGCTGATTTCTATCAAATACATTTTTGTTGGTGGAGGAGAATTTATTCTTTTAGCTTAACACCCTTCTCTGAGATGTACGAGCTCAGAGATTATGTAATTGATGGATATTAGTGATATATTCTCAATTGGGTAATGTGACATAAGAAGCGCTGCTGATCATTTGTTGATCAAAGCATGACTTTGTGAAAAGTGTAGCTTTGTGGATGAGACCTCGTCGGATCTCAACAACCCGAAAATGGTCAAAACAGGAAGGATGCGGCAAGGTTATTTGGGGGTAGCTCCCTCTAAGGGTATGTCATTTCCTTCTGGAAAAGGGTAGTATCATGGTATGGAGCCCAGATATTTTACCTATGTTGATGCTGCAAATTTATTATACTTTGTGGTTGTTTCTTTGTGGTTAAGGATCCTCGGATAAAGGTCCCAAAGGACCGGGGGATGGCATACTCGTGTAGTAGTTACCTAGTTACAGAGGTAACTCGGCCTTGTGTCGGCAGAGATCCGGTTAGGTTCTCGGGGCGTCCCTCCAGAGGCGTACCCATGTGACAGTAGGAAGTTCCTTAGCCTGACCATTTGTTGAAAATCCAAACTCCAATACGCGCCTTGCACGGTTTTAGTTGTATAACCTGCCATTTACTTATGGTGGTCACCACTGTTTAGATGGTAGCTATAGTAGGCATAGTTCGAAATGTCTATGCTGGCTTAGATTAATATTATACTTTCAAAATGTTTTCTGCACTATGCACTAATAATAATATCGAAAGGATTTTGCGTATTAAGCATGTCTGACTATCATAAGGAGAAATCTCCCCCAAGTCTGCGATTGCATTGTGTGTGTGCCGGGAGGCCTTATGGTAGTTTCATTTTCCAAAATCATAGCAAAATTCTTTTATTTTCTTTATGAAAATAACTACTTTTAAGATCTCACACCAGTCCCACGACTGACCTGGAGTTTATTGTTCCCTTTCTAAACTCTGGGTGCCCATAATTTTCTACACGGGCAGCCTAGAGTCAGGTGATCATTATTCTAGAGCGAAGTCAGAAAAGAGATGCTGTGGAGATCAGGAGCAAGCTGGATGGCGTGGCGTATAACTTATATATGTAATATTTCTTTTCCGGTGTTTGTTGTTGTAAACTCTGACAATGTAATGTGATGTGATGTATAAACTGGTCTAGTGATTTTGTTTAAAGATATTCATTTATCTGTTATATTTGTTCCGCTGTGATATGTGAGATTCTGTTATTGTTTTCTTTTCTTCTTCTTCTACCTCTTTCTTCATTAACCCTAAAGATTCGTAAGTTTGTTCCTCTTTGGGCTGAATTGTTATGGGATTTTACCAGCTCAAAAAGGGGTACGGAATTGCGGGCCTTTACAAGATGTCTGAGTGCACTAGCCAGACGTCTGATCGAATCCTTTGGTTCACAAATTAGACAGAATCAGACGTCTGGTTAATGTACTCAGACATCTGAAAAGCTACTATATACAAAAAAAAATATAGAGCCAGACATCCGAGACTTATTCCAGACGTCTGAAACTGAACTCGGGTATTGATATTTAAATTACAACTGCCACAATTGAAAAGACACTTTCGCTTCTCTTCGCTGCAACTCTTCATCACCATCAGAAGCGATCATAGAACACTTGTTAATGGATGCAACTACTCAAGGAATCTCTCTACCATTATAAATAGCATCAAGAATCCAAGAGAAGAACCTACCTTGCTTACTTGTGCTCTCTACTCTTTTACTCTGATATATTCTTGATCTCTAGCAATCATATATTTGTATTCCACTCTTCCATATATACATAATTCTTTCAATATCCTATATATATATATATATATATATATTGGAAGCATTTGTACTTAATAATCAATATTCATGTTATAGAACACACACTTGACAAGAACAAGCTTTTGTAACCAAGCCTATTCCTCTGGGCGAAGTGAGGGTGTTTGATAGTCGAACTCCGAAGAGGAGATTCGGGATTGGACGTAGGACAGAAGGTCTGAACCAGTATAAAAATCTGGTGTGCTTAGTTTATATTTTACTAGATTAATTTTATATTAGTTACATCATATAAGTTAGTCACATATACTTGCATATATACACTACACGATTCATCATATAGACTTTCAAAAAAATTCATATTTGGATTGTGTTACATAAATAGGTAGTTCGATGAAAAATAGAAAATATGACCGAAACCTGTTTTCGAATTTTCAACTTTTTAACGAACTACAAGTTATAGAAAGTTGTAATATCTTTGTATATACCTTAATTAACATTTAAAAGTATAAGACATCATATCTTAGAAAAGTATAAATAAATAAAATGATAATAATAATTAATAAAATATATACTTAAATTTAAGATTTGAAATTTGAATAGGATAATATGGATGCATATTATGAATGATGGCTTGAGTGTGGAAACCAACTTAAGTACATAAGACTAGCCTAATATCCTCTATATAATTAAAAAGAACATGTAACACCTTATTAACCTCCTTGTTATTCTATGGTCGACAAATTGATGGATGTGGAAATGATGAAAGAGTTGAATTTTTGAATTTAAGGGCATTTTAGTGTTAGCTTATATTATTTTATTTCATCTTCTTTATATGCAATTCTCCTTTCCATATTTCATTTTTCATTCGCAATCTTCTCTTTTTCACCATCTCTATTTTCTTTTAAAAAAAAGATCAAATTTTGTAAACACTCAAGATCTAAAATTTAAAGAAAATAAGCTTGGATTTGGATTTGTCATGTTTTTAGAAATGAATAACTATTGTGGGTTATTCAACCTATGTTAAATATTTTGATAAATTGACAAATTAGTGTGTTTGTTTAGTAGTCAAATTTGGATGAAATCATGCTTAAGTAATAATCTTAAAGATCATGTTTTTATTCATGTTTGCTTAAAATAGAGAAATATGTTTAGTGTTAGCACGAACATCACATATACAACCTTGTTGTACATGTATTACTTCTCTGTTCTTTGAAAATCACCTCATTTCCTCTCATTATAAAATCAATAACACCAAAATCAAGGGGAATTAGGTCAAGCAACCAGTTGAAAAGTTGTACGGTTTAGTGTCTAGTTAATTTTAAAAATAGTTCTAGGGTTTTTCGTCAATTGGGTTAGCAGGAAATTGTAAAATACAGCAAATTCTCGAATATTCATCATTTTTTGACAAGCATGGAATGATGAACGAAAAGTATATATGGGTTCGTTTGGTCAAGGTGAGATTTTTAGTGGCGATCGTATTATTTTTGCAGAACAGAATCAATGGTGGTGGAGAGATAAACCAATTCCAGTCATAAATTGTTTTCCAATTATCTAGAGGACGAGGAGTCCTATCATTAGTGCCGTAGGGAGCCTCAGGTCTAGGGGAAAACATGGCGGCGGCCGCTCATCGTTTGGTGGCATGGGCGATGGCATTAAGTCAAGTTAGGGTTTCGACCGTATTTTATTTTTGGCTCGACATTGTTGATTTCACGATGACTTAAGGTTCATCGAGTTCGACGAGGAGGGGCTCAGTGGTGGAGCATTGATGGGTGGTCCTATCAGCGGCAGCGACATGAGTTCTAAGGAGAGGTAGCGGGGGCGCGAGATCTTTGACCGCGGTAGGGTGTTCAAATGGGAAACTTGGAGCTTGGGTCACCTTTTTTAAGTTTGGGTGGGAAGCTTTGCGAGTCAGGTAGGCTTAGTTGATATTGGGCCCGGCCCATTCGTTCTAGGTGAAAGAATTGTTTTAGTTAATTTGTAAATTTATAAATGTGTTGAACTTAAAAATATAATGACTTGCTTGTCCTAGATCCGTTTAATCTACGAATTTTTGCGTTGTACTCACATTCTAGTTAACTTGTTAATTGATTTAATGATGTATAAATGTACGATATAATAATTGGGATTGAAATTCATTACGCTATTTGAAATAATAACGTCGCTAAATTAACTATAACCTAATGGTGAGACTTATTTAACAAAATAAAACACTAATATGTTAAGTTAAATGGAATATTTTATTTTGGACGTCAATTTAGCAGAATAAAACATCATTCTGCTATAATTGAATTGAACAGATAATCAATGACATATGTTTAGAAAAATAAATCATCATTCTACTATTATATTACTTTAGACATTAAATCATATGCTAGTTCAGATTATATAGAATAAGTGATGCGTTAACTGTTGGTTGTAATTATGAATTGATTTACATATATGTTCGCTTGTATAAATACTGGTGTTTAACTTGGAAAGTTAATTGAATTTAAAGGTAGCTTGTTCAACTACCATTAGGATCGTTAAGCCTCTTTTTCAAATTTTGAAAAGCTATTAATTATTTTATAATGATGTTCTAAAGTTATTTAATGTGTTTTAAAGTTAATTAATTATTTATCAATAATGTTTCAAGGTTAATCTATTATTTGCTAATAATGTTTTAAAGCTATTGATTTATTTGATGATGGTGTTTAAAGATTATTAGTTTATCTAATAAAAGTGTTTTGAAGATTAAATATTTGATTTAAGGTAATATTTTTGGATAAGAGTTTGGATTTTTATTTAAGTCTTTAATAGTGTATAATTGATTTATAAAAGAATTTTTATGAATTGATTTAGAGATTTATAAAAGGATTTGTAAATGTGAAATGAGCTTATAGAAAGAGAATTTTATGAAGGAAATGAGATCTGATTTTGGATAAACAATCCTTTTTAATTATGGTGGTATGGAAACATTCTTTTCATATTTAACACTGAAGGATAATGGCGTAGTTTATAATAAGAAATGTTTTAAATGATATTTGTTTTGTCCCATTTAAATATTGATTTGGACAAGGGAAAAGCTTCCTTTATTCTGTAAATATGCTTATACTGTTGGTATAAGTATATAGTTATATTTTTTAAGTACTGAAAGTAATTTAAGAGGTTTGTGAAAATTATCTTTTGTGAAGGTATTTGAACCAAAAATTTGAAAGTGATTTGATTAATTAATGGAAGCTTAGTGGATCCCGCGTGGAATTAAACTATATTTATTCAATTGTTTGATAGTTAAATAACTGATTATCAAAATCTTGGGCAAATTATAACTCTAGAAATAGCTAGGAGAAACATATGAGTTATTCAACACAGTCATCTTCGACGATGTTGTATTATGCGTATAAATGTCGATCTGTTCTCCTAGGACAAATAATGGGGAGATCCGTCCACTTAAATGGCTAGGGGGTGATTCCTGCTCCTACGTGTTGTCTGTATATTTTCAATAGAACTGGAGTTGAGTTGACCGAAAACTAGTGAATGTTGATTCAAAGAAACCGGGGCTAGATAAGTATGAATTATATGAAAACCACGTCGATCCAACTCAAGCGTTGTATTGAAGACATCTTGAAGATGAAGGAACCGGAGATGGAGTTATTTGAAGTGCAAGTGCTACTTACTATTAACCATAAGGTGATTCCAAAATGGATGTAGTAGAAATAGTATCCTTAATTTGTTCTTATCCTAAACAACTTGTATGGACAGATGCTAGCATTGCATCAGTGCTTGGAAGCTATGTTATGAAAAGCATGCTTAAGCGTCGCTTAAGCATCGCTTAAGTGTCAAATTCTTATGCAACGCTTAATCTTTTGAAAAAACAATATGATGAAGCGATAGGCGATTAAGCCAGGTTAATTGGCGCTTATCTGCGCTTTGCTTAAATTAAAGCAATGATTAAACACTACTAAGCAAAAAGATTTTTTTAAAACAAAACGAAATTGGATTATACGAGAAAAGCCACATTCCCTAACAAAACTTTCTTATTTTCTATCATATGGGCTTATGGATGGTGCATAATTTTTTGCATTAAGATTTGATTATAGTTATTTGTCAAATATGCACGGCTTGTGCTCAACTCGAGTGTGCTTTCTTTCAATGAATAGCGAAAGTCAAATCTAGCTTTTGCAACCTATAATTATAAGTTAAAATTTACTTCTTTATGATCAATATGTGAATATGCAGATGATGCACTTAATATAATCTCTATACATAAATTTATATTGATACAAATAATTTATTCCAAAAATTAAGCAACGCTTAGGATGCTTAAGCGACGCTTAAGAGACATTAAGCGAAGCGAAACTTCTATTGCCTCGTCTCACTTAGCACTTAATATAACATAGCCTGGAAGGCAGTGTTAGCATTCCAAGTGGGAATTGTAAAGATAGGGAAAGGTAATCGTGACCTCACTAGCCTTACAACCCAGTAGTGACTAAAACATGCGATATGCGGTAGAGCTACGTGGTTCGCTGCCATTAAAAGCAGTCATTCCTCGATCTAAAACTAATATTTATAGTTTTGGTATGCACATGAGAGTGTGACTGTGATTGGTGCACATTATTTTTGAAGCCTTGGTCTCGGGGAATGATGCAATCCAACCTGTCATGCTAAAGTGGCAGCCGACTCTCTGTTGGCAGGGAGTAGCCCTCGGTACATTTTCTTAGAGGTGTACCGTGGCGGGCGGTACCCCAATAACCCAATCATTGATGGAAATCCAGTCACCAATATTTGTCTTACGGTTTTGGTTGTAGAACCTATTACTGTTGAATGTGATTATAGGTAACCATTGCAGAATTTTTTTGTATATTTATTATTGTAATATCACTGGATTTTCTATAGAAAATGTTTTGGTTATCATAAGGTAAAAACCTGCCTGTGTTTATGCGTGGCATGGTCTTTTAAGATACCTTTGATTTTAAAAGGTTTTATAAGCTAAAATAAATTTCCTTATGATTATATTTCTCATGTTAGTTTTACCAAACTGATTCGAGCATTGTTTCCTTATCATGCGTCAGCCTGAGCATATTTTTCAAATTTAATTGATTCTTTGGAGCTCGCCTGAGACGAACCAAAGGTCTCTAAGGCGTACTTTCGTATTTTCTTTTATCTTACGCTACTTTTGTTCTTGTTGTAGTTATCGGCAGCTGTAAGGATGGGTTATTATAACTGTCCAAGGTTGTGATGTGTTAGTGTTATACTCTGATTTATGTATACATACTAAAATCTCTTTATGTAAAGACTTGTTCTATATTTTGTATTACTTGTCATGTTTTTGTGAGATTCTATTATGTTTTTTCTTTCTTTCTTTCACCTTAACGATCTGTTTTTTCAACACTTAGATATGCGGAATCTATAGACGCGCTGGCTTCGGTTGCTCAATGAACCAGCTTGGAAGCTCGGCACATGAACACCATGGATGTATTAGTGTCGACTTTTAGGTATCGAAAAGGTGGCTTGTTACGCTTAGTAACAGAGTTGAAGGTTAAGAGAGAACCTTGCCTTTGGTATGCTAGCTAAACTCATTAAAGATAGGGTCGATAACACCTTAAAATGAGTTTGAGTGTATTTTATATAGAAGCACATATTTGTTAATGTTATAAAAATGTATTATATTGTGCTAATTGATGTGTTGAGTGGGTTATGGATTCTGGTCAATATGAGTAGCTAACAAATCGATATGGATTTCTAAATACCTGAACGAGGCTAACTGACACAATATTATTACGAAATGATAAATGAAATAATTTTACCTAGGATTATATTTTATATATAAAGGAATAATTTTTGAAAATATATAGTTATTTATGATATATTTCTTAGAAAGTGATAATATTCAGTTATTATCATTTATTATTTGATTAGTCTTGCTCGTAGTCTTGGGCATCGACTATTTGTAACGACCCTCAATTTTTAACGTTTCGAATGTGAATATTTAATCTATTTAAATATTTAGATTTGATTTGAATGTAATAAATTATAATAAAATCATTGTTTCAAATTAAGACCTGATTTTTTATGACGTATTTTTAATTTAATTTATAGGATTTTTCCATAATTTTTAAACTGAAAAATAGTTAAATTTTCGTTTGACACTTTTTACAGGAAACGTCCGTACTTTTAAAACTTTACAGAATAAGCTAACTTGTCTATTTTATTGTTGTTCCATGATCATTTCACATTGTTGAGTACGATCATATTTTTGTTGCTGGTGACACGTACGTGAACGCGTTAATACGTGGCAGTGTACCGCAAACTAAAGTTTTTCAAAAATCAAACCTTTTCAAATACCTAAAAAAAAAAAAAAAAAAAAAAAAACGCAATATCACTTTTTACAATAATTTGCTTGTACTTGTGCTGACTTTAGTTTGCTTGGCAACTAATATACGTACTTTTATTTCCTTAGCCTTTAAGCATCTGTTATTATATATGTTGGTTCACATTTTATCAAGAGGGCATATTTTTTTCACTGGTTCATTTTACACATTTTGATTTTCATTTATTTACTGCCACATGAACAAACAAATACATATACATTTCCTTTCTCTAAAAAAATGAATGTACAGAGACACACATTTGTTTCTTTCTTCTTGCAAATTCAAGTATGCACGCATGAAACAGAAGGTGTATGGTGCATGCATGGCTAGAGAGAGGTAGACACAGTGTGTGCATGGCCATATGTGTAGTGTGCAAGCGTGAATGATTATGGGAAAGATGAGTACATGTGCATGTTGTTTTGATTAGAAAAGTGGAAAAATTCTATTGCATGCGTGAGCAGTTTGGGGGAGGCCGAAGTTTGGTGAGTAGGCTTTGGGCTGTTGGTTTGGGGAAAAAAAAAATAAGAAAGAAAAGGAAAATAGAAGAGGAAAAAAAAAAAAAAAGGAAAAGAAAGAGAAAACGTGATCAGGTAGGGGAAGAATTACGTGAGCATGTAGGGTTGCGCGCATGAAGCAGGAGAGGATGGAGCTGCTTTCATTTGGTGGGGAACACATGCACAGGCTATTCAAAATGAAGAAGAGGAGCATGGGTTATATGTGTATCGGCCTTGGCCCAATTGGGTGAGGATTTTTGTTTTATTTAATTTAGTTGTTTTGATTTAGAAATTAAAATGCGTTAACTTTAAAAATGAATTACTTCCCATATGAAGTCTACTTAGTCCGCGGTCTTCGACGTTAGATTCGTATTAACGAATAGAACACATTGTGTACTTTATTGACACGTTTAGCGAAATATAAAATATTGATAAAATATTAGTGATATTTTGTTAATAGAACAAATCCTCATTCTGCTATTATAAACTGTGTAGATTTATTACTATTCAATAATTGATCTATTTATATCGATTGTTAATTATTTAAATAAATAGATGTATCACTGTTTATTATTGTTGTTGATTGATATTTGGTTGTTTGGATTGCGCTCGGCCAGTTTATGAGCACTGATTTATATTTATCGATTATTGACATTGTTCGACCAGTTTATAAGTAATTAATTGTCCATATGCACGGGCTGAGTAGGAAATAATTGTAGGCTAACACCTTGTGATTTATTTCACGATTTGACTAAAAGGTGTTTTGCGATATTATTGGTTCATTTAAATTGTTATAATTAGTTATAATAATTTGACGTCAAAGGAATTGTTTTCAAAGTTGGTTTTTATAAATAAAAGTTTATAAAATGTTTAAATAAATTGAAATATTTAGAAATAAATATTTTGAAGTTAAATTATATAAAAGTGATTTGTATAATGGTTTTATAAAAATGTTTTATAAAACGGAAAGAATTTCGAGGGCTAAAACCGATGGTTTTAAAATGATTTTTGAAAGGATTTGAAAATGCAAACTATTATAGATTTGAAGTGTTTGTAATTATCAGTGTAAATGATTTTGCCACTTTGGGATATAAAGTGATTTGTTATGTACCCACACGATTCGGGTAACCCATAACTAAAAAGTGGGCAAGGGAGGTGCAGAAGTTTTGTAGCCACAGTATAGTCCGCTCTCGTTGTAGAGGGATCTACATATCTATATTTATTTTCGAAAGGCCGGGACCCAATTGCCTTGTTATGGCTAGAAGCCTCCCGATCAGGTAGCATATAGTTTTGTATGCTTGTATATTGATATCGTTTCAAAAGGTGATTGTTTTCAGATCCCCAAGTAAAGGACTAGTTTGAATGTAAAGATACACACATATATATTTCGAAAGTTTTGAAATAAGAATTCGAGAATAAAATCCAAAGAAATGATTTCTATAAAGGTAATTAGATTTTAAATCTAAAATTGAAGATTAAACCTAACTAGGTATATTTGAAAATTGCATATTGTTTGTTGCATTGTAGACTCCATGAGTCCTACTTGCGATAGGAGAACTATGTCAGCTTGATCTTGTATCTAATTAGGTGTGCAATTTGATAGAGGTATGTGGGCAGTCACAAGTGGTAGTGATGCAGCCGCAATAATAACATAACATTTTTCAGTTTATTGTTTGTCATACATCGTGTATTGTTGTATCTTTCTTGTTTACTATTTTATTATGCATACATTGTTTATTGAGTTTGTAGGTAAGGTTATTGTTGTTTCCCATCAGAATTGCACAATGGTAGATTTATTTGTATTTGTCTTTTTGTATGTATTTGAGCACACTTATAGATTGAATTGATTATTCTGATAACTATATAATTGAAATTATATCCTATACATTTAATAATATTGAATATTTATAAAATATTGTGTATTAAGTTGGTAGTTTTCATTCATAGTTTTAGAACGGATGGGATTTTCGACGATTTTGACTGGTCCGAAAACCCGGATCGTTACAGGTGGTATCAAAGCATAGGTTGGGTGCTTATGTAAAATTTGCCTAGGTTAGTAAATCAACCTAAAAATTTTAGAAATGAATCTACTTTAAATTTTATAAGTAAAAATGAATAGGATAAGGCACTGTACCTACGACTGGGGTTATGGATGATAACTATTTTTTGTGTGCTTTATTTTTGTTGATTGTTTGTTTTTCGTTATATTTTTCCATCCTTTGAATTTCAGAGACGAAATTCTTTTAAGGGGGAAGAATATAACGACCCGTAATTTTTATGTTTCAAATGCGAATATTTAATCTATTTAGATATTCATATTTGATTCGAATGTAATAAATTATAATAAGATCTATGTTTCAAATTAAGACCTAATTTTTGATGATGTATTTTTTATTTAATTTTATAGGATTTTTTTCAAAAATTTTAAATTGAAAAATAAGTAAATTTTCCTTTGACGTTTTTGCGGCAAACATCGGTGCTTTTGAAACTTTACAAAATAAGTTAACATGTCTATTTTATTGTTGTTCTATCTCACATTGTTGAGTATGATCACATTTTTATTTTTGTTGTTCATGGTCCGCACGCGAACGCGTTATAATGGGGCGGCGTACCACAAACTAACATTTTTCAAAAATCAAACCTTTTCAAATACTTCAAAAAAAACACACCCAACATCACTTTTCACTTAATTTGCTTGTACTTGTGCTAACTTTTGTTTGCTTCCCTAAAAAAGTTGAATAGACAGAGACACACATTTGTTTCTTTCTTCTTGCAAATTGAATTATGCACGCATGAAACAGAAGGTGTATGGTGCATGCATGGCCAGAGAGAGGTAGACACGGTGTGTGCATGGCCATGTGTGTATAGTGTGCAGGCGTGCATGATTATGGGAAAGTTGAGTACATGCGTATGTTGTTTTGATTAGTGAAGTGGAAAAATTTTGTTGCATGCGTGAGCAGTGAGGGGGGAAGGCGGAAGTTTGGTGAGTAGGCCTTGGGCTGTTGGTTTGGAAAAAAAAAAAGTAGAATAGAAAGAAAAAAAGAGGAAAATAGAAGGAAAAAAAGGAGAAAACGTGATAGGTAGGGAAAGAATTACGTGAGCATGTAGGGCTGCGCGAATGAAGCAGGAGAGGATGAAGCTGCTTTCATTTGGTGGGGAACACATGCACAGGCTATTCAAAATGAAGAAGGGGAGCATGAGTTATATGTGTTCGGGCCTTGGCCCAACTGGATGTGGATTTTTGTTTTAATTAATTAAGTTCTTTTGATTAAAAAATTAAAATGTGTTAACTTTAAAAATGAATTACTTCTCTCTGTTTAATCCGCGGTCTTCGATGTTCTATTCGTATTAACGAATAGAACACATTAGTACAGTTTATTGACACGTTTAGCGAAATATAAAATATTAATAAAATATTATTGACATTTTGTTAGCATAACAAATCATCATTCTGCTATTATAAACTGTGTAGATTTATTATTATTCGATAATTGATCTGTTGATATTGATTGTTAATTATTTAAAAAAATTGATGTATTGCTATTTACTATTATTGTTGATTGATTATTTGGTTGTTTGGATTGCCTCGACCAGTTTATGAGCGCAATATTTATCGATTACTGACATTGCTCGATCAATTTATGAGCAACTAATTATCCACATGGACGGGCTGAGTAGGAAAAAATTGTAGGCTATGTAAAGGCCCGTAATTTTCGACGAAAAAAATAATGATATTTAATTTAATAAGATGTTGGCGTTAATATTGGAAGAAATATAAATTTATGATTTATTGATAAGAAAAATAACTAGAGTGTAATGTTAATAATGTTAACTTAAGGCAATTGATAACTATTTTAATGCAATCTCAGTTGATTGGAATGGTTGAAAAGTTATAATTGGTCATAAAGTGTAAATGTTAAATAAACCAAATGTTGTATTAAATAGTGAAATTGTATGTAATTAATTAGAATTTGATTAAAATAGAATAATTAATCCATATGTGAGTTTATTAATTTTGTTTATTAACAATAAATATAAAATTGTGTTTGAAATTGTGAGTTGTAACAATGGTTTAATAATCGTTGCATTATTTAATCTGTTGAAACTTAATTGTAAATCAATTGAAATAAATGTAAGTAAATATTGTGCTAATATGGATTAAGATCAAAATTGTAGAATGTTGATGTAATAATGAAAACCAATGTTAACTATGTCCATAAAGTAACGATTGATTGAACAAAAAAGATTGAAATTAAAATGAATCAATTTATTGGGTTTTAAACTATAATTAATGAATTTATTACAATTGAAATTGGAATGCTGTATTAGCGCAATATTAATAGTTGAATTCAACATGGAAAACTTATTTTAAAAGATTATAATTACTAGTTAATCAAAAGTGATAAATTTTGTTAGTTATAAAATTCGAATTTGAAAAGTGATAAATTTAATTTAATAATAATTTACTTAATTAACATGAAAATAGCTATTTTAGCTACTGTCTCGAATTTCGACGAAACCAGTTTCATCGAATCCGTAACAGTGAATTATTGTAGGGTTTCAAGCAATCGGACTTGTCGTTTGATTGTACATGTTCGGAACGCGTTGAAATCAACTTAATTAAAATCAATTTGAAATAAGGTGGTTTTGAAAGCTAACTTCCGTATGCAATAGAATTAGGACTTAAAACTTGTTCCAATGAGTTTAAAAATATCGAAAACCTATATTTCGACATATTGGATGACACATTTTCGTTTCGAGAATGAAACGGGCTTTTTGGGTCGTTGTTACGTTTCGATCCAACCCTGCCTGTATATAGGCTGTTATAAACCCTAGTTATTTCTCATTTTATTATTTCTATATATACATCTTCTTCCTCCTTCTCAAACATCGGAACATAAAACCTAATTCCCAAAATTTCAAAACATAATTTCAAAAAAAAAAATGGTTGCTCCAGGTTTACTTCGAGTCAGGAAGAAGTTTGCTTCGAGTTACTAAGGCGAAACCCCTATAGCGACTTCGAGTCAGAGAGAGTTCCATGCCAAACTCGGGTCTCGGGTCATTTTTGCAAAAACTCATAGTAAGCACCGGGTAATTGAGGCAACGACCCGAAGTAAGACCCAAAGTCGAAATTTTCCAATCTTCTACTTTAATAACTTTTGCATACGAGCTCGGATTCACACGCGGTTATATCCATTGCGATCGTATCGAAATTCCTGACATTTTGGAACTGGTTGGCCTGCATTTTGAGATAGTTAATTTTTTGGGCTAATTTTGGATTTTAAATCGGCGACAATTGAAGGTGAGCGTTTTGATCCACTCACAACTACTAGATTGTCTTATGTTAGTTAAATTAAATTTATGATGTGATTAGAAATTGATTGGTTGATGTTTGATATATTTAAATTGTCATTCCAGTTAAATCTGACTTTTATTGAACATTATCGTAATTAATATAATATTAAATTCTAAATTTTCTGTTAATACCCGTTATTGATAATCGGTCACTTATTATTGTTTATTGATTGGTTTGAATGGTGATTGTGATGGATGTTGATTGTTGATATTGGATGATTGGATGTTATATTTCTTATTTTTATAACACTGCAAGTTCCCTATGTGTTGAAATGATACATACCCGAACGATTAGTTAGATTAGGGAGAAATCGTTATGGGTTGAAATGATGTACTCGAGCGATTTCATGGATTTGAAGTAAAATTTGGGATTGCGGGTTGAAATAATATATACCCATAAATTTAAAATATTTGCGGATTGAAATGATAAATATCTGTATCACTTGACCATAGGGTAGAAAATTATATACAGACACCAACTTGGTTAAATTAAATGATTTTAAACCCTTAAATCTTGAATTTGGTTAAATGGTATTTTGAAGGAAATTGATTTATATAAACTGAATCATTTTGAGAATCCAAGTTTGAATGTTGGAATTGGAAATTGGTTTAAATTATAATTTTAAAGTTGAATTTTATGTATAAATGAAATTTATCGAAATTGAGTTTTGAAATGTTTGAAATTGTAACTTTGAAATCTATTGGAATCGAAATAGCCTAAATTGATATTTCAAAATTTGAAATTAGGTTTTGATTTGAGATCAAGATATGGTCCAAATTTGTTGAAATGGAAGAAATAGTTAATTTGATATTAATTTAAAATCTATTATTTTAATATAAGTTGTTTAAAATATATTGTTTTGAAAAATCCTGACTATTAAGATTTTCAACAATTAAACTAATTTAAGCTATTCTAAACTATTTTAATCAATTTAAACTATTTTAATTTATTTTAATCTGCTATAATCTATTTAAACCAATTTAATCTATTTTAAATAATAAATCCATTTTAATCTATTTTAAATTTATTTAATCTATTTTAAATCTATTTAATATAATTTATATCTATTTAATCTATTTTAAATCTATTTAATATAATTTATATCTATTTAATCTATTTTAAATTTATTTAATCTATTTTAAATTTATTTAATATAATTTAAATCTATTTAATCTATTTTAAATTAATCATATTTGTTCTAAATCTATTTAATATAATTTAAATCTATTTAACCTATTTTAAATTTAGTTAAACTATTTTAAATATATTCAGTATAATTTAAATCTATTTAATCTATTTTAAATCTATTTACACTATCTTAAACCTATTAAAACTATCTTAAATCCATTTAAATTATTTTATTCTACTTTTTTTTCTATTTTACAATATTTTAACTATTTAAAGGTTTATTTTTAAACTATGCCAATCTAATTAAACTATTTAAAACTGTCTAAATTATTTTCTGAATTTCAGATTTGTGTAAAGTGGAAGTGTTTATATTTAAACCCTTGATTTAAAAGCGAATATGGTTTAATGATGTTATAACCTAAGTTGGGATTTAAATGATATTTTCTAGTGAAATGACATATTTGATTGAATAGAAATGAGATTTAACCTATTTTGTTGATATGATTTGGAAAGTGAATATGATTTTTGAAAGTAAAATGTTTGAATTGATTACGCTATTTTGATATCAATTATGAAATGGTTTTGAAAATTTAAAAGAACCATCCGGTGTGAAATAAGCATTTGTTTGTTAAGGAGACCGAGATCAGATATTATCATACTCTTTACCAATACCGAAAACCACTTTAACAATTGTGTACGTGATGGAGATTCCGGAATAAAGTAGGACAGTTTGGCAACTGATTTTATATGAGATATTTACGTAGCCCTGACTCCCGTGAGTCAGCTTGATGTGGCTAAAACAGGAGCCATGTCGGGCCAAGTGAAATCACACCTCCGATCGGACACATTTCTTCGATACATTATTATGACTTTGAAATTGATTTGGTGGCCACCCCTCGATTTGATTTGGGAGTGTGTTCCGAGGTGGACGGTTGTGACGCCCCACCTCTATACCCACGCTAGCCAAGAACACTACGATGTAGTGCTGTCAACTAGCACGGAGAATAAGGCTGTTGAGGAGCGACCATCCATGTAACTTCTTTGTGCGAGCACTGTTATGTCAGATAGTATAGCATGCATTTCATTTAAGGAGGAAGTCCGACATACCGATACAAACTCAAAGCTATCACACGGTGGCTATAAATAATCTTCGGAAACAAACATAGAAATAAGCATAAGACAATCAGTCACAGACATCCATATCACAAAGGCGGAAGAAGATATGGATATATAACTAACACATGAAAGTGTACATCAGAGTAGTGGTCAAAAAGATCCACAATAATACAAAAGAATAACAACACGTGCTATACAAAAGAATACAACTATAAGTCTATATCTCAAGTGTATACAACAAAAAAACTACTAATCTAAATAGTTAGCCAAAAGTCAGAGTAGCAAACCCCGGGGAGAAGTCAAGTAGAAGCACCTGTAACATCTCGGTCTGACCCGAGTATTATTTAAGAAAATAATAAACGGATCAGTCTAGTTATAAATATCAGATGACATGGTATAAAATAAAAATATGGCATAACATAAAATATCCATACTAACATACTACTATAAGTATGAAAATGATGATCAATAGAAGATCAATCAATAAGAGATAAATCAATATCACAAGAATCTTCTCAAAGATCCAAAGAGGGCATCATACCCTAAACTTGTACTCATAACAAGTCAATGACATAAATTCCAGAAATCAACACAGGAAATCCAGAAATCATAGAAAAAGGAAAAGAGGCCTATCACATGACGGTCCAAAGACCATGGTGAGTTACCCCATATGGATGAGTCGGAATCACCCAGATGAGGTCCAGGCTAACCAAAAAGCAAAAAGGTATGTGTGAATGGAATCACACAAATGGTGTCTAGCCTGACCTCGCAACAAAAAGGTATGTGTGAGTGGAATCACACAAATGGTGTCTAGGCTAACCAAAAAGAAAAAAGGTATGTATGAATGGAATCACACAAATGGTGTCTAGCCTAACCAGGAAGCAAACAAAGAGACATCACACAATTGCTAGCCTAAATCACAAAATGATCGTCATGATCAACGAGAAGTGTCAATTACACTAAGCTAGTAAATATAAAAGTTTAGCTTCATGTCCCATAACCACTTGCTTAACTCAAATATTTACGAATAAACTGTAGATCTTCACTAGAAAATTGCCACAAAAAGGTTCGATCGAGCAAGTCCAAGAGTTAACCGACGAAGCAAACGCAAGCGTTTCATACCACTTGTTTTACTAAGCCATTTAATTCAATTTCTCATATGAGTGAGGTAAAGGTTTGTACATACTAGTAGATTGGAAAATGGTTTAAGAAAAGAACTTTGTTATTGAAAATAGAGTTGAAATCATTTTGTTGAAAGAGTTTTGATATTTACTACTAGTATTGAAACCTTCATATTTTAAAGTGACAAATCATAGAAGTGATTGTAGAAACAATCAATCATAAAAATTCACATTCGAAGACGTGAATAAAATCCAAAGAAACCGATAAAGAATCCATCGAAATAGATATTCAAAAATCCATAAAATCGACCGAGAAGCCCATGATAGTTTGTCTCGAATAATGGTCAACTCAGCATTTCAAAAAAAAACAAGTTCTATTGAATGTTTTTCAGATAAGATCTCCTACGGAGGGAGGGTCCGGGGGCAACGCCCCTGCTATGGGGTTCGACCTGCCCGGTCAGGTCGCGGAGGTCCAGGGGGCAACGCCCCGTCCAAAACGGTACGACCTAGTGGTTAAAGGGGCACGACCTAGTGGTCCAACGACCTAAAGGGTAAATGTCATGCGACCTAAAATGGTTTCGCGACCTAACACTCAAACGACCTAAAGAACATAAGGGGTCGAGCGACCTATAAGAAGCAGCGACCTAAATAGAATCGAGGTCCAACGACCTACGGGTTAGGTCATGCGAGTTAAGGAGGTCAACGACCTAACAGAGACACGCGACCTAATAAAGGAACGCGACCTAAAGGCACGCGACCTAGCGACCTAAGCAGGAAATGCTGCCTATAAGGGACAAGCGACTTAAGTGGGGAAACGGCATAAAGGAAAAAGGTTCAACGAGTTAAAGCCCAACGACCT
Source organism: Allium cepa (assembly GCA_030765085.1). Taxonomy (NCBI): domain Eukaryota; kingdom Viridiplantae; phylum Streptophyta; class Magnoliopsida; order Asparagales; family Amaryllidaceae; genus Allium; species Allium cepa. The sequence continues at coordinate 29,970,122 of CM060935.1, forward strand.
AACAAGAATAAGGCCCAACGACCTAGTGGTTTATGCGACCTAGTGGACGAACAGGTCGAGCGACCTAAGAGGTTCGCGAGTTATCGGTTTAATAAGGCCGAGCGACCTAAAAAAGGAACAAGGCCGAACGACCTATAGGGCTCGCGACCTACGACCTAAAAGGCTAAACGACCTAACGACTCAAGAGTCTAACGACCTAAAAGTATAAAGGTCGTGCGACCTATCGGTTTAAGAGGCGAGCGACCTAAGTGTTACGACCTAAGAGTCGAACGACTTAGCGTGGAAGCGACCTAAAAGCCATAGGACCAAACGACCTAAGGTCATACGACCTAGCGACCTAAAGAGTTACGACCTAAAGTCGAACGACTTACGACCTAAAGAGTTACGACCTAAAGGTCGAGCGACCTACGACCTAAAACCCAACGACCTAATTCCGAGGCGAACGACCTAACACGTGCTAACAGGTTTTAAGGCCAGAAACGAGCTATTTTAAGGCCGAGACTTTTCCACGTGAACGACCTAGCATTGGCAGAACGACCTAAGTGCAGTTTTTCACCAAAAACACTAAAATTTGGGTTTTTGGCCAATCCAATCCAAACCAAATGCAAATGTACATGCAAACATGATAGGGATTCATTCCCAACAGTCCAAGATAGTTATAGAATAGATTTGTGAGATAAAAATCTCACCTTTTCACTAAAATGGATGAAGATGAAGCTTGAAATGCTATGAAAGGATCAACCACTAGCTTGAATCAATGTCTTCACTTGAGTTTTGGAGTTGATGTTGGATTAGCAATGTAGACTTAGCTTTTGGAGTTTTAATTTCTCTTTCCACTCACCATTAATGCAAAAGCTTGAGTTGGTAGGAATTTATGAAGAGTGAAGAGAAGGGGGTTGGGCTTGAGTTATAATGGCTAAGCTAACCCAAAGTCCAAAGCGGGAAAGTTAGTGAAATTCCACTAACTCCAAACCTATCAATGTTTATACTTAAAAAGTTGAAAACGGCATTTCGAACTCAATGGAAGTGGTCTCGAGTCCTAATTTAACCGTTTGCAAAAAGTAGCTTTTCGGACCAAAATCCGATTACGATAAAATATTTAAATAAAATATTTAAATATAAAATCGACAAATATGCGGGTTGTTACAGACTACCCTCCTTAAAGAAATTGCGTCCTTCCAATATATAAGATGGATATAAAAAGTAACAACCATAAAAGCATATTAACACAAAAGAAATTTGAAATAGGAAGTTCACCATAAAGTGATCTGGTGAAACTTCAATTTCTTCCACAACACCAGGCTCAAGAATAGAATCGGAATCTCGAAAGCATCTCCATAATTGAAAAATGTAAAACACGTCATATAATAGGAGAAAATTGAGCCGGTTATAAAAGGCGATAAGCCATGGAATCCGTACGTACAGTGATAGGAAATGGCCCAATATATTGAGGCGCTAATTTTCCCGATCGACTGAAACGTACAACACCCATCATAGGTGAAACATGAATAAATTCTGGATCTAAAACCAGCTTCTCACCGGCCTCAAGCCAACAAGAAGGAGATCGGCATGGCCTTCCCTAGAGTGTCTCGAAATATGCCATACCAATACTAGATTGGAAGCCATGATTATAGGAAAATTAAACAAGAGAATTATGATTTTCCCAACTTCCACAAAAATCAAGCACACAACACGAAGATGGTCTTCAAGAGTTTGGTTCACATGCTCTGTTTGTCCATTGGACTGGGGAAATAAGCGATGCTAAAATTAAGCTTTGTTTCGAAAGCTTTTTGAAGACACTTCCAAAATCCACTAGTAAACAGTGGATCACTATCGCTATCAATAGAAGTAGGAACTCCATATAATTTAACAATTTCTTTTAATAAAGAGTTTGGGCAAAAGAGGTACGATTTGGTTAAACCGAATGGGAATAAAATGGGCTGATTTACTAAGTCTATCAACTATAACCCATAAGTTACCATGACCCGAATGAGAACAGGAAAGGCCATCTATAAAATCCATGGAGATTTGGTCCCACTTCCAAATTGGAATTTCTAAAGGTTGCAACAACCCATCAGGCCTTTGGTGTTCGGCCTTGAAAAGTTGGCAAGTCATGCAACACTTAACAAAGTTAGCGATAACAGATTTCATTCACTCCCAATAATAAAGTCGCTTCATATCTGCGTACATTTTACTACTACTAGGATGAATGGTAATTGTAGAACGATGAGAATCTTCTAAAATATTTTTACGAAGATCACTAATAATTGGTATGATAAGTTTATCAAATTTTCAAATGCCACTACGAGAATCAATATCAAAGTCTTTCAAACCTTCAATATCAATTTTTCATCCCAACAACTTTGGCTAAGAAGAGCCAATTCGGGATTTAGCCCCTTTTTGAGCTATAAGAATGCAGTCTAAAAGAGAAGGTTGAGCCTCTAGACTACATAAAACAAGGGGTGCACATAAATCAGATTTTGTGATCTCAAATCTCACAAGGGGATAGAGTCTCGAGATCGTTCCATTCGGATATCATCATAGAAACAACTGCTTGTTGCTTATGACTAAGTGCATTGGCAACACGATTTCCCCTTTTCGGGAGTATAAAGAATATCAAGATCATAAGATGCAAGAAATTCGAGCCAACGTGGTTGACACAAATTAAGTTTCTTACGAAAAAATAGATATCCCAATGACTTATTATCGAGGTAGAGAACGAATTTCTCCACCAAAGATGATGATGCCAAATATTGAAAGCTAAATCAATATCCGTGAGCACCAGATCGTAAATGGCATACCTAGTCTCGATTGGCTTTAAAAATTTAGAAGCAAAAGTGATTGCACATTCTCTTTCGTAAGAGAACGGCATCCAAACCAATACAATAAGCATTGGTACTAAAGTTAAAGTCTTGGTTCCCTTTGGGGATCACAAGAATAAGAATATTAAAAAGAAGGAATTTAATCTTCTTTCCCAAAAAGCTAAAACTTTAAAAATCACAATTACCTTCATAGAAAAATTTATATTTTACAAGTCAATTTATTGTGTCTGGTTGTCTCATCAATGCGTTTAGGAAATCCCTGTCGATAGCGTTGATCAAGCGCATCGACCAGAATTCTTAAAACACTAAATGGACAATACAACACAAAATTATCTTTTTATAGGAATTTAAAATATCTTCTTAAAAAGATTTGTAAAATTTTAAATTTCTATTCTCATCCAAAATTAATAAATACAAGATTGGAATTATTGAGATATTCATAGAATACTCGATTTATAAAAGGGATGAAATAGACTGGATAAACTGAATGACACAATATGTCATTCATATAAATCATAACGAGTGTGGAATGTGGTATGTGGAAGGCTAACCTCCGCAACTCGTAGCGATTGAAATTCGGTGGTAAGGTCAAACTGAAAAGACCTTAACCCTCTTCTAAAAAGATTGCTTAGGAGATAATCCTAAGACAAGCTCAAAATATCGGAAAATTCTCAACCGATAAGAATGAGAGAGATATCTCTTTACTCAACATGTAAGCTAAAAGATCAAAATGATACCATCGATTTGAAATCGAAATCACAAAGGAAAAATATGAATCTGCTTAACATATCGAAAATATCGAAAATGAATAGTCCTTTCGGAAAAATTGGATAAGGGCTTTGCAATAAGCCAATCCTTTCACGCAAATCAATTCCGAAACCAAAGCAATGCATAACATGCAAATTGGTTCGGAAAGAAAAATCACATGAAATAATCTTCGATATCAATAAAAACAAGTAGAGTGTTGCGGATCCACTAATCCAGATTTGCAATCCTCAAAGGAGTCATCAAGCTCAAAACATAAAAAGAAAGAGAATCAACAAGTTCTTTTGATATAAAAATAATGAGACGAACCCATATCAAAAAGAACTCGAATCGGATAATCGAAAACAAATGAAATCAAGGATTAAATCAGAAGTACCTTGACCCAGAGGAGTTTCGTTATAAGCTTTTAGCTTTCCTTCTCTCTTGTTAGGTCGCATGGGACATGTAGACAAGTAATGGCCCGAGCCTTTGCAATAGCGGCAAGAGAGAGGTTCAGGACACTTAATTACATAATGGTCTGTGGAATCACAATTGTAACATCGTTTACGACTAGAAGTAGGTGGCTTGGCTACCGAAGTTTCTGGTTCCACCCTCTTCTTGCTTAGAAGTATGGGGCAGACTGAAATATGATGACTGGAATCTTTGCAATAACGACAAAAGAGTGGTTCCAGACACTCCTTCGCATAGTGGTCCCTAGAACCACAATTGTAGCATCGTACATGATGAAGGATTGGAGTCTTTGCTACAAAAGCAGGTTGCTTCACCTTCTTATCGGGATAAGGGCTTTTGAACTTAATATGCCTCTTCTTGGACATCCCAATATCACTATCAATTCCTTTATCACCCTCTTCTTCTTGTAAGTGATAACTACAAGTTGGTCGAAAGGAACTTCTAGTTTCAAAGGTAAGATCCTTGTGGGATTCTTACTCAAAGCACAGATAAACCTTTGATTCTGAGCAAGATCCAAAAGTTGTTGGGCAGACATGAATACGCCATCCAGAGAAGGTCTACTGGATTGACCAGCGCTAGGACTGCCAGAACTAACCATCTCTTCTTCCTTCAAGAAAGAAAGGAAGAAGAAGGAAAAGATTATTCTCAGAATGAATATCAAGCAATCTTGATAAATAGAACAAGGAATCATAAAAGAAAATAGGATGAATCGGTACGAAGACTCGAATTAATCCTAAGGTAGGACTCCTAAGATGGACTTAGGACGATGATCCTTGTTAGTTGTTCTACATTGTTCCGAAGTTTGGCTCTGATACCAAGCTGTGGCGCCCCACCTCTATACCCACGCTAGCCAAGAACACTACGATGTAGTGCTGTCAACTAGCACGGAGAATAAGGCTGTTGAGGAGCGACCATCCATGTAACTTCTTTGTGCGAGCGCCGTTATGTCAGATAGTATAGCATGCATTTCATTTAAGGAGGAAGTCCGACATACCGATACAAACTCAAAGCTATCACACGGTGGCTATAAATAATCTTCAGAAACAAACATAGAAATAAGCATAACACAATCAGTCACAGACATCCATATCACAAAGGCAGAAGAAGATATGGATATATAACTAACACATGAAAGTGTACATCAGAGTAGTGGTCAAAAAGATCCACAATAATACAAAAGAATAGCAACACGTGCTATAAAAAAGAATACAACTATAAGTCTATATCTCAAGTGTATAGAACAAAAAAACTGCTAATCTAAATAGTTAGCCAAAAGTCAGAGTAGCAAACCCCGGGGAGAAGTCAAGTAGAAGCACCTGTAACATCTCGTTCTGACCCAAGTATTATTTAAGAAAATAATAAACGGATCAGTCTAGTTATAAATATCAGATGACATGGTATAAAATAAAAGATATGGCATAACATAAAATATCCATACTGACATACTACTATAAGTATGAAAATGATGATCAACAGAAGATCAATCAACAAGAGATAAATCAACATCACAAGAATCTTCTCAAAGATCCAAAGAGGGCATCATACCCTAAACTTGTAATCATAACAAGTCAAGACATAAACTCCAGAAATCAACACAGGAAATCCAGAAATCATAGAAAAAGGGAAAGAGGCCTATCACATGATGGTCCGAAGACCATGGGGAGCTACCCCATATGGATGAGTCGGAATCACCCAGATGAGGTCTAGGCTAACCAAAAAGCAAAAAGGTATGTGTGAATGGAATCACACAAATGGTGTCTAGCCTGACCTCACAACAAAAAGGTATGTGTGAGTGGAATCACAAAAATGGTGTCTAGGCTAACCAAAAAGGAAAAAGGTATGTATAAATGGAATCACACAAATGGTGTCTAGCCTAACCAGGAAGCAAACAAAGAGACATCACACAATTGCTAGCCTAAATCACAAAATGATCGTCATGATCAACGAGAAGTGTCAATTACACTAAGCTAGTAAATATAAAAGTTTAGCTTCATGTCCCATAACCACTTGCTTAACTCAAATATTTACGAACAAACTGTAGATCTTCACTAGAAAATTGTCACAAAAAGGTTCAATCGAACAAGTCCAAGAGTTAACCGACGAATCAAACGCAAGCGTTTCATACCACTTGTTTTACTAAGCCGTTTAATTCAATTTCTAATACGAGTGAGGTAAAGGTTTGTACATACTAGTAGATTGGAAAATGGTTTAAGAAAAGAGCTTTGTTATTGAAAATAGAGTTGAAATCATTTTGTTGAAAGAGTTTTGATATTTACTACTAGTATTGAAACCTTCATATTTTAAAGTGACAAATCATAGAAGTGATTGTAGAAACAATCAATCATAAAAATTCACATACGAAGACGTGAATAAAATCCAAAGAAACCGATAAAGAATCCATCGAAATAGATATTCAAAAATCCATAAAATCGACCGAGAAGCCTAAGATAGTTTGTCTCGAATAATGGTCAACTCAGCATTTCAAAAAAAAAACAAGTTCTATTGAATGTTTTTCAGATAAGATCCCCTACGGAGGGAGGGTCCAGGGGGGTGGCAACCCCCTAAGGTGGGGGTGCGGGGGCAACGCCCCTGCTACGGGGTTCGACCTGCCCGGTCAGGTCGTGGGAGTCCAGGGGGCAGCTCCCCGTCCAAAACGGTACGACCTAGTGGTTAAAGTGGCACGACCTAGTGGTCCAGCGACCTAAAGGGTAAAGGTCATGCGACCTAAAATGGGTTCGCGACCTAACACTCAAACGACCTAAAGAACATAAGGGGCAGAGCGACCTATAAGTAGCAGCGACCTAAATAGAATCGAGGTCCAACGACCTACGGGTTAGGTCATGCGAGTTAAGGAGGTCAACGACCTAACAGAGACACGCGACCTAATAAAGGAACGCGACCTAAAGGCACGCGACCTAGCGACTTAAGCAGGAAACAGGACCTATAAGGGACAAGCGACTTAAGTGGGGAAACGGCATAAAGGAAAAAGGTCCAACGAGTTAAAGCCCAACGACCTAACAAGAATAAGGCCCAACGACCTAGTGGTTTACGCGACCTAGTGGACGAACAGGTCGAGCGACCTAAGAGGTTCGCGAGTTATCGGTTTAATAAGGCCGAGCGACCTAATGAAGGAACAAGGCCGGACGACCTATAGGGCTCGCGACCTACGACCTAAAAGGCTAAACGACCTAACGACTCAAGGGTCTAACGACCTAAAAGTATAAAGGTCATGCGACCTATCGGTTTAAGAGGCGAGCGACCTAAGTGTTACGACCTAAGAGTCGAACGACTTAGCGTGGAAACGACCTAAAAGCCATAGGACCTAACGACCTAAGGTCATACGACCTAGCGACCTAAAGAGTTACGACCTAAAGTCGAACGACTTAGCGACCTAAAGAGTTACGACCTAAAGGTCGAGCGACCTACGACCTAAAACCCAACGACCTAATTCCGAGGCGAATGACCTAACACGTGCTAATGGGTTTTAAGGCCAGAAACGAGCTATTTTAAGGCCGAGACTTTTCCACGCGAACTACCTAGCATTGGCAGAACAACCTAAGTGTAGTTTTTCACCAAAAACACTAAAATTTGGGTTTTTCGCCAATCCAATCCAAACCAAATGCAAATGTACATGCAAACATGATAGGGATTCATTCCCAACAGTCCAAGATAGTTATAGGCTAGATTTGTGAGATAAAAATCTCACCTTTTCACTAAAATGGATGAAGATGAAGCTTGAAATGCTATGCAAGGATCAACCACTAGCTTGAATCAATGTCTTCACTTGAGTTTTGGAGTTGATGTTGGATTAGCAATGAAGACTTAGCTTTTGGAGTTTTAATTTCTCTTTCCACTCACCATTAATGCAAAAGTTTGAGTTGGTAGGAATTTATGAAGAGTGAAGAGAAGGAGGGGGTTGGGCTTGAGTTATAATGGCTAAGCTAACCCAAAGTCCAAAGCATGAAAAGTTAGTGAGATTCCACTAACTCCAAACCTATCAATGTTTATACTTAAAAAGTTGTAAACGGCATTTCGAACTCAATGGAAGTGGTCTCGAGTCCTAATTTAACCGTTTGCAAAAAGTAGCTTTTCGGACCAAAATCCGATTAATGATAAAATATTTAAATAAAATATTTAAATATAAAATCAACAAATATGCGGGTTGTTACAACGGTAGTAGCTACTATGCATCACCACCAGTCCGGATTCACAAAACAGTAGTATCATACCCTGGGCATTGCCTCACGTGGCTTATCACATGTCTTATCGTGCCTTCTACGAGTTTGGTTTGTACCGTACCTATGGGGTGCCCTTTGATAGTCCTCCAGTTTACGGAGGAATTACGGTATTGTATAGAATACAGGAATATATAAAAATGTGTTAAGGGAATATGGGTAATGCCTTAACTCTATTTCAAACTTTACTATAGACACTATTATAATAATGTATTGTAATGTGTATTTAGATAGTTTAACGGAGCCATGGGAGATGGAATCCCGAACATCTCTTAGGTTATTGCACTCATGTTAGACACTGGATAGGAGATGGCAAACCCTGTAAATATCTATGACACCGTTACACTTATATTTATTTAATATTGATTTAACTTACATAAGATCTTTTAGTTCTGACTCGAGCGTTTTGGCTTTTCATTATGCTCGGGTCAGTCTGAGATTTTCGGTGTACCGAAGACTGCTTTAGCGGACGAAGACGAAATTTAGTACTTTATTATTTATTTTATTTATTCCACTACCTCATTTTGTTCCGCTGCATTATTATTTATTTCTATTGTATGTAACTATGATTCTATATTGTAAAAGAGTAATCAAATGTTATTCGTAAAACAGCTTTATGAACTGTTTATTTGATTATTATATTTTGTCATTCCGCTGTGAGATTCTGTGTTTTTTCTTTCTTTCTCTGCTTTTTCTTATTTACCCTATAACAATCCACCCTTTTGAATGGTTTAGTCTGACATGTGTGGTTTATTGTCGATTTGAACCGTCCAAAAAGGTGGCTCGTTACAGTTGGTATCAGAGCATTGGTTTAGCATAACCTTAGCTTTATGGGGTCTGACTCATTAGGAATATGGTAGTAACACCCTAGAATGAGTCGTTGAGTGTGTACATATGGGAAAGCGTATTTTTTAGTGTTATAAAAGGTTTTATATTGTGTTAATTTGTTCTATTCAGTATTTATAAATTTTGGTCGGTGCATAGAATGATATGGCATCGATAGGGATTTCTAAACACTAAACAGGGCAGAGCGACATAATATTGTTTTGAAACATAGGTAAATGAAATAATTTCACCTAGTATTAGATTTTATATATAAAAGAATAATTTTTATAAATGATATAGTTGGTTGTGATATATTTGTTTGTTAGGAAGTGAAATTTATAAATATTAGTTGTAAAATGAGATTATAAATAAAATGAATATAAATTGGAATTTTAGAACTTAAGTTCAGGGATTTTTTAAAATTTCTTTCGAAAGATTTTGGAATATAATATTCGTATTATTTGGAAGTATTTTTTGATATAAATATTTCAACATGATTTGAAAGAAATGTTTTCAATGAATTTTGAAAAGAACTTTTAAAGGAAATTAGCTTTGTACTCCCCTCCTTGTCGCTCGATAATATTTTTGATGATGAGTGCATGCATCATCGATGTTCATTTTCTAGTTTCAAAGTGGGAAGACTGTTGTAGTGGCTTACAGCACAATTGTTTTTATAAACAAATTTTATTTTTATTTTCTAAGTACGATTTGACATGTATAAAAGATATGCATGTGTATATATAAATTTGATCTGAAAAGAAACCTGGAATTTAGTTCTTAAAACTTTCTGATAATTAGCAACTTTCAATTATTGTAATAAAATAAAATCTTAACTATTTTAATAATTAGAAACTTCTAAGTGTGTAATTTGAATTATATGCTAAGTGATTAAGGGAATATATACAAGAATTGAATTTGTAACTTTAGATATGAAGGAAAAATAAGAATATGTAAATATTAAACATTTTGTTAACTAAAGGAATAAGATAAACTTGTGTAGCATTCAATTATATTCTGAAAGACATATATATATATATATATATATATATATATAACTTACCAAAATATTAAAAGTTGAAAGATAAATAAGGATATGTAATAGAATATTATACAAGTAAAACTTTAGTAATAAAAGTGTTCAACGGAATTTCTTCTGTAAATAAGAATTCTTATATTATAAATTGTCATAAACTTAAGTTAATAGTTTGAAATGCTACTAATTAAATGTAATAGAAAAGTGAGTACTGTAAGAATAATGATTATAAACTTAACTTAACATTTTAAGCTATTTATAATCAGATTGAATAGTAAAGATGAATACGGTAAGCAATGGATTATAAATTTAAGTTAATGTTGAAGTCATCTAAAAATTAAAGTGAATACTAAATTAATTAAATGATTATAATTTTAGAAAATGTGAAATGATTCAAAAATAGATTAAAATGTTTAACAATATTATATATGAAAGAAATGAACGTGAAAAGAAATAATTTTGATAATGATGAATTAAATTGTAAAGAGACTTACATAATAATGGATAATCTAAATAATTGAATGGAAATAACTTATGTAAGCAATGAACGTAAGGTAATGAAAAGAGAAAAATAACATCGCTTGTATAAATGAGGAATGAAATTTTTGTAATAATGAACATAAATTTGTGAAAATAAGCATTGTACGAATGAATGAAAATGAAGAATAGTAAATAATATGAAAGGAGATTAATAAGCAAAACTTATATGACATTTGAATTTATTGGTTGTTTGGCTTATGGGATGATTGGGAAGTGATACTTTGAATTATTTAGGATGTATGGATAATCTATTAAGTTTTATCTAAGACTATTGAGTATATGGTATACTTAGTAGTTTATTTATCATTTTATATGATTAAAGGTTTTGAACTAAAAAACAAACCATTGTTTGGTTGCGATGGATGGATCGGTGATTTCCTTGATTTCATGTGATGATTACATGGTTTGGTTGCAAGTGACTATTGCTATGTCGTGTTGATTTGTTGTTATTAATCGAAACAACGTAAATATTTCTCTTCTTCATAAATCTAACTCTTTTGGATTATATAAGTGAAATACAAGTTTATGGAAGCAATTGCTACTATTTTTGATTTCATAAATAAGCGTTGTTCGCCCGACAAATAGGTACGTTCTCGAATTACGGTTTTATAGCGTTGTTATATTGTTTTCCCATGGTTTGGAATATTTATTTTTGAAATATGATATATATATATATATATATTGTTATTATTGAGATTATTATTTCTCCTAGACGTCTCCGTACCAAAGAGACTCTGCCTAAATTTTCCGCGAATTTTGGACTTAGAAAATTTTTATGAAAGCAAAAATGTTTTTCAAGGTTTTATTGAACTTAAATATAAAAGGATTTAATTGTTTTAAATTGATATATTTTATTTAAATTATTTAATTATGTAAATTTATTGTTCATAAATTGAATACTTTGAATAAAATATACTAATTCCATAATTCTTTCTTTTTCCTTTTCGGGGATGAAAAGTTTTAAGCAGGGGAAAGTGTAACGACCCGTAATTTTCGATGAAAAGGAAAATAATATTTAATTTAATAAGATGTTGGTGTTAATATTGGAAGAAATAAAAAAAATTGATTATTAATAAGAAAAATAACTAGAATGTAATGTTAATAATGTTAATTTAAGGCAAACTATTCTAATGCAATCTCAATCAATTGGAATGGTTGGCACGTTATAATTGGTCATAAAGTGTAAATAGTAAATAAACCAAATGTTGTATTAAATGATGAAATTGTATGTAATTAATTGGAATTGATTAAAATAGAATAATTAATCCATATGTGAATTTAACATTTTTGTTTCTTAACAACAAAAGTAGAATTGTGTTTGAAATTATGAGTTGTAATAATGGTTTAATTATCATTGTATTATTTAATCTGTTGAAACTTAATTGTAAATCAATCACAATAAATGTAAATATAGCATTAATATGAATTAAAATGAAACTTGTAGAATATTGATGTAATAAAAGGAAAACCAATGTTAATTATGTCCATAAAGTAATGGTTGATTGAATAAAAACGATTGACGTCACAATGAATCAATTTATTAGGTTTTAAATTATAGTTAATGAATATATTACAATTGGAATTGGAATGCTGTAATTAGCGCAATATTAATAGTTGAATTTGACATGGAAAATTTGTTTTAAAAGATTATAATTACTAGTTAATCAAAAGTGATAAAAATTGTTAGTTATAAAATTTGAATTTGAAAAGTTATAGATTTAATTTAATAATAATCTATTTAATTAACGTGAAAATGGCCATTTTGGCCACTGCCTCGGATTCCGACGAAACTAGTTTCAACAGATCCGTAACAGTGAATTATTGTAGGTTTCCAAATTTCGTAGCGACCGGGCTCGTCGTTTGATCGTATGTGCTCGAAACGCGTAGAAATCAATTTGAAATAAGGTGATTTTAAAAGCTAACTTCTGTATACAATGGAATTAGGACTTGAAACTTGTTCCATTAAGTTTAAAGATATCGAAAACCTATATTTTGATATGTTGGATGACCCATTTTTGTAACAACCCAAAATTTAGCCCGTGATAATTAATGCGTGAATTAAGTACATAATAAAATAACTTTGTGAAATTATCATAATTAAGTCACGGAAGTTGCACCACTGTGTCCGTGGTAATTTTATGGTCAATTTTCATGTATATAACGTCAGAAACCAAGCTAATATGACCAAAGTTATAAAATAAGCAAAATAAGTAGAAAACGAATATATATATATATATATATATATATACATATACAGGTCAACCGACCGGTCTACCAGGGAACTAGGCGGTCGACCACCCAGTCGACCTGCCTTTACTATTTATAAGCGAACGAACGTTCGTTCATTTGAATGTTCCAACGCCTCGAACTGACGTGATTTGCATTTTTCTGACCAATCAGGTACATCTATTTTGCATCTGATGGCTCCTATTTAGCCAATGACGTGGTTGCACCCTATTCAATTCTCAAATCCAATGGTCCGAGATCCACTTCTACCCTTATGAATAGACCCCTATACCTAATACTTTTTCTCATTCTTGGTTTTCTCCAATTGGATTTACCTTTCAAGGAAGGACCCTAAACGGAATAATTTTTCCAAAGGAGAAAATCGTTATAAATTAAATTATTTTACAACTACAAGTGAATCCAGGAAGTCCAAAGGAAGAGCTTAGGACCAGAGGTGAGTGATTGTAATTATTTTAGATTTCTTTAAGTAAAATAAAATAATAGGGTTTCCAATGGTTGTAGTTTTACTATGATTTTTGGAATAACCTTTTCAGTAGTTTATTTACAGTTTTTAGAATTATTTTCAGTCTATTTCCTTTCAGCTATTCTTTTCAGTATTTTTAGTTTATCACTGTTTATTATAGCTTTTCCATTTATTTATAGTTTATTTACAATATTTAAGTTTATTTACTGTTATTTATACGTTATTTACATCTTCTTTCTACACTTTGGATTTTCTTCTACTTTCAGTTTTCTTTTATTCCTCTTTCTTCTTCGCGCATGGATTAGAATAAGATTAACACGAATATGGATTAAATTGTAAGAAAACTGAAAAAGTGGAATATAAAATGTAAATTTCAAGGACTGTAATATAGATGGAATTGGACTAAAATCATGCTTGATTCTGACGTTAATTGGATTGAATTAAAAAGATTGACCTAGTTATAATTTAGAATTATAACTAAAAAGAGTAAAAGATGACAAAGGCTTATTTTCACACTTAAACCTTAGGTTAAGTAATAAGCATGATTATAACATAGGTTATAATAAGAAAAGGAATAGAATAAGGCTTGTTTTAAGACTTATGATAAATTAATATGCACGGATAGTTGAGAAAAGTGTATATGTTTATTTAAATAATTTACCTAAGTTAATAAGTAAACATGAAAGTAAGGACTATACCAAATAGTATTCCCTATTAGACAAAACGGTGGTCTCGCATTAGCCTGAAGCGATGCGAGGGTACGCTTACGCTAAAAACGGTAGTTATTGGTCAATTAGAAGTCCAAATCATGGAGGATTTGGATAAAGGACGCAACAAGATATTATTTGAATGACGGGCCAGTACTAACAACATTTCCCCTATATATTCTATGGACACACTGATCTCATGTTAGCCTGAAGTGGGATAAGGGGAACGCTTATTTTAGAGTTTGAGGTAATAAGAAGACCCAATAGGTGGAGCAAAAGGTAGCATGGGCATGGTGGCAAATACGCATGTGACTTCCATTATGGTGCTCAGTAAGCGCTATGAGCTCCAAGCGCTTAGTATAGGTGTCTTTCGTAGACATCATTTCCTTCTATATAGGGAGCTATATATGTCATTCGGATTTCATAGTGGGTGCTTTATGCATCTTTCATTGATACAATTGGCTGCTGGGCAGAGAGTTATATAGCGTCTGGTCCGCAGTAAGGTCTATGGAGTAGCAGGCCAATCAAAAAGGGTAGAATTAAGGTTACATCCTAAATAAAGGATTAGGAATTCAGCTTAATCAAAGCAGAAATCAAGGATAAGTGCAAGCAATCAAAGTTAACATATCTTATAAATTGAGCAATATTTAATCGTACTTATTTCCAGTTTATCTCTTTCCTCTTTCCTTTGTTTTCCTTATTTATGGTAGGACTATTGTAGAATCTATTACTTTTATCTTGCTTAAAGACTCTAGTAATTACTATCGTTCACTAGACTTTTAGTCTGAATCACTCCTCTATTTTCCCCTTTTCCCCCATAGGCAGTCAAAGGAGAAGTCTGTGTATTGTTGTTGCTTGGAGTTTTCTTGGAGGAGATTTATACTATGTATTTCTTTTATTTTAGCTTTAGTTCTTTTTTTTACTGACTTATTATGAGGGATATTACGTACTCTGATTTTTGAGACTATGAGATTTTGTTTCACGAGACATATTGGATTTCAGACATGTATGTGGTATTTGGTATTTGACTTATTTATGGAGCAATTATGAAGTTTTGTTTTAATTAAGTTATTATTTTAAGATCCCGCTATTTTTATCTATTTTTGTCTTGTGAATCTTAGTCTCTGTTAGCTTTAGTTATACCTACGATGCATCATGCCTTTTAATGTGTCCTTTTGGGTATATTAAGGGGTGTGGGTTGTTTCACTTGGTATTAGAGCCCAAGGTTACAGGATTCCAATTTTTTTTTTAAAAGTAAAGTATTTTTCACAATAACTTGTTTTAAAAGTTTTTTTCAAAAAAAACTTTTACAAATGATTTTAAGTATAAAAGAGTTTTTATAAAAATCCCCTCGTAAGTCCAATTCAATCTCCTTTTGACTCTTTCCTAAACTATCTTTTTTCTTTACGTACATTGCCTGATGCCCAGAACCTTTCCAAGGGCATTCCAATCCCAGTCTATTTTCGCAGGTACCTATAAGCCACGACTCCAGAGGTGCACGGGCCAGTGCCTAATCCTGCACCAGCGGATGGGAATCCCATCAACCTACCTGCCGCCATCAACTTCTCTAAGCTTTGTAAAGATTTTGTGAGTTTGGGCGGGAAGACTTTTTTTAGCAAGGAGACTTATGTGGAGGTGAGAGCATGGCTTAGGGACATAGAAAGGATTTTTGGTCTTTAGGGATTGGATGGTCAACAACGAGTTCAGGTAGTCGCTTGGCAGCTGAAGGAGGAGGCATCTTATTGGTGGGAGGTGATCGAGTTGGAGAGAAGGATTATTGCTTGGGATGGATTCCGAGAGCGATTTGATAGGAAGTTTCTGTCTCAGGCGGAAGAGAGTATTCAGCTAGAGAGGTTTATCAATTTAAAGCAAGGGAGTTTGTCTATTAAGGAATACATCAATCAATTCATTGAGTTATCGCGGTTTGGTATGGATTTGGTGAAAATGCAGCATAAGAAAGCTATGAAGTTTACGAAGGGATTGAATCAACCCCTTCAGGGATTATTGCTAACTTATGTACCGATGGGGGCTACTTATGAGTCTTTGGTCGAGATGGCACTTACGTTGGATAGAGTCAAGGAGAGAGTCTACATAGGAGGTTAAGTCAGAAGGTTCAAAGAAGAAATGGTGGAAAAAGAATAAGAAGAAGAAGAATGGTGATCTCAGAAGCAGACTAAGAAAGGAGTAAAGTGCCATAGTTATGGGAATGTTGGACATAAGGCCAAGGATTGCAGGAAGGATAAGATGAAGGGTAAGTGCTATGTTTGCGGGCAGCCCAGTCATATGAGTTAGAGTTGTCCCCAACAAGCTGTTCAAGGAGCAAGTGCACCAATTGCACAGGTTCAAGTTTTAGACATAGCACCTTCCAGTAGCATTCCAAACAGAGGTAGATAAGTCACTGTTGAAGGTTTGATTTCTATATCTGATTTTCCCATTCAGTCTTTATTCGATTTTGGAGCATCACATTCTTTTATCTCTACTTCTCTAATAGATTGTTTGCACTTGGACATATCATTAGTAGTAGACCTCATTATTGTTTCAAACCCCATAGAAGGATTGGCATACTTATCTATGGTTTGTAGGGGTTTGAAAATCTTTATCTTAGGTGTAGAATTTGACTACGACGCCTATGTTTTAAGATTCTCGGAGCATGGGATGATCTTAGGGATGGATGTACTATCCACATATGGAGCTATCTTAGACTGCGAGAGGAGAATCGTTAGGCATGAGACTTGCAGTGGTAGGGAACTAGAGGTATCTTGCAACCCGTAACGGTCAGTCGTGTTGAGCTTTCTCTATTCCCTCGATTCATCGTCATCAGAGTTGCGTTCGGTTCCTGTCTTCAGAGATTTTGCAGATGTCTTTGAGGAGGTTAGGGGACTGGCCCCTAAGAGAGAGATTGACTTCAGAATTTATTTTATCGAGAATGCCAAGCTAGTAGCGCTACCTATGAGGCACATGGCACCTAGGTAGATTAAAGAATTAAGCAAGCGGATTCATGAGCTTTTGGAGAAGGGATTCATAAGAAGGTGCATATCGGAGTGGCGAGCGCCAGTTGTCTTCGCCACTAAGGTGGATGGTTCTTTCCGACTTTGCGTGGACTATAAGGAATTAAATAAGCTCACCAAGAAGAACCGTTATCCACTCCCTAGGATTGATGACCTTTCTGACCAGTCGGTAGGCTCTTCAGTTTTCTCTCAGCTTGATTTAGCCATGGGAATCCATCAGCTTAGAGTTGCTGATGACAGCATAAGTAAGACTGCCTTTAGGACACTGGACGGATTCTTTGAGTAGTTGGTTATGCCTTTTGGACTAACGAATGCTCCAGGCTATTTCATTGATTTGATGAGCCGCCTCCTTAGGGAAACCCTAAATAAGTTTGTGGTTGTATCCGTGGATGATACCTTGATATTTTCCAAAATATAGAGGAGCATGCTGTTCATTTGGAAAATTTTCTCTGCACACTTTGTAGTCATCATTTGAGAGCAAAATTTTCGAAGTGTCATTTCTGGAAGGTGGAAGTTTGTTTCTTGGGGCACGTAGTTTCGAAGGAAGGTTTGGTTGTTGACCCCGCCAAATTATTGCAGTGTAAAATTGGAAGGCCCCAGAACGTTACCGAGGTTAGGAGGTTCCTAGGATTGGCTGGCTACTATAGGAAGTTCATTAGAGACTTTGTCAAAATTTTGGCACCACTTACGCGCCTTATTAAGAAGAATAAAGCTTTCCTGTGAGACATGAATTGTGAGGATTCCTTCACAAGGCCTAAGAAAGCCCTTATTAGTGCACCAATGTTATTTTTACCCGACGGAGCTAAGCCTTTCACTGTATACACTGACGCATGTGGAATGAGTCTAGGAGCGGTGTTGATGCAAGAAGGGAGTGTAGTGTGCTATGGTAGTAGGCAGTTGAGGATGCATGAGAAGAACTACCCTACCCACGATTTGGAGTTGGCTGCTATAGCTTTTGCACTTAAGTCTTGGAGGCATTATTTTCATGGAGAGAGCTTTGAACTTTTTACCGACCATAAGTCATTAAAGTACCTATTCTTGTAGAAGGACTTGAACTTGAAGCAACAGAGATGGATAGATTTTTTAGCCTCGTATGATATTAAGATAGCTTATACCCCTAGCAAGGTAATGTGGTTGCGGATGCATTAAGTGGAAAGAAAGTAACCCTTAGTCCTTTGTTCGTAGGGTGGAGGAGCTTGGAGTTTATTTCTAATTTTAATTTTAAGCCCTCTACGGACATTACTCCTGGATTGCTGGCGACATTAAAGGTGAGGCCTACCCTTATGGATTAGATTGGCTTGAGGATGCGAAAGGATTCGAAGCTTATGGACATTATAGATAGGATTAGTCGAAGGGAGGTCTCTAGGCATCTCCAACGTTATTCCATAAATAGTAGAGGTGGCTTAGGAGAGATGGGAGGCTTTGTGTTCCATGTGCCAGTGACTTGTTGAGAGAAGTTTTGGAGGAGGCACACCATTTGCGTATGACTATTCATCCTGGTGGTGACAAAATGTACCGGAATATGAAGAGGATGTTCTACTAGGGTGGTATGAAGAAGGGTGTGGCGAAATTCATAGCTAAGTGTCTCATATGCCAAAGGGTAAAAGAAGAGTAGTAGAAGCTTGGTGGATTCCTTCAGCCCTTAAATTTGTCGATGTGGAAGTCGGACAGCATTTCTATGGATTTCAATGATTATTTACCCTGTTTTAGGAAAGGGAACACTAGCATTTGGGTGATTGTTGATAGAATGACTAAGAGTTCCCACTTCATCCCAGTTAAGAGTAAGCGTACGGCTTCATGTTTGGCATCCTTATATATTCAACAAATAGTCTGTCTACATGGAGTTCCTTCTAGCTTTGTTAGCGATAGAGATCCTATTTTCACTAGTTAATTTTGTAGAAGCTTACAGGAGGCGCTAGGGACGCAACTTAGGTTAAGTGCAGCCTATCACCTCTAGACGGATGGCTAAACAAAGGGAGTAAATAGGGTGCTTGAGGATTTGCAGCAGATGTGCATTTGGACTTTGGAGGAACTTGGGAGGAGTATCTTCCATTGGTTGAGTTTGCGTACAATAATAGTTACCAAATAAGTATAGGAATGGCACCATTTGAGGCTTTATAGGGGAGACCTTGCAGGTCCCAATCATGTTAGGTAGAATCTACAGAGAAGTTATTACTTGGACCCGATATGGTTAGGGAGACATCTGAGAGTGTGGATTTGATTCGTCAGACGATGAAGATGGTCAAGACAGACAGAAGTCTTATGCGGATAAGCGGAGGAGAGACTTAGAGTTTAAGGTTGGAGAATTGGTTTCTATCAAAGTATCCCCACTTAAGAAGGTGGTAAGGTTCGGATCAAATGAAAAGTTAGCCCTTAGATTTGTTGGATCATTTTCTATCATAGAGAGAGTTAGGAAGATAGCTTACCAAATAAGGCTACCTCATAGGCTCTTAGGAGTGCACGACATTTTTCATATTTCGCACTTACGAAAGTGCTTACATGACTCGGCGAAGGATGTAGAGCCTAGTCAGTTAGAGGAGGTGAAGGTAGAAAGGGAAGCTTATGTTCGGTGTTTCTCCATAAAGATTTTTGGAAGAGACATCAAACGACTAAGAAATAAGGAGGTTCCACTGGTGAAAGTGCAACGGGGAGATGATGTTGCAAAAGATACTTGGAAAGCAGAAGAGAATGTTCGTACTTCATATCCTCATCTTTTTGATAGTAAATTTTAGATTCCTTTTTCCATCTTTAGATTTGAATAGATTCTTTACTTTATTAACTTTTGGGAGGGTAAAACTTAGGATTTAATCAATGTATGGTAGGATTTGATGTAAACATGTTAATAGAATATGTTATGAATGATATACCCTAATGATTGCAAGTGTTTGCTAGTGGATGTTATGGATGCATATAGGTACACTAGGCACTATTATTCTTTAGGGATCGACCTAACTAGGACACTAGAGCATATGCATATGGACATGTATGCATTTTTATTTCATTTCTATGGTTGCTATAAATGGATGCTTATCACATGATTGTTGCATTTGGATGATGTTTGTAGAACGCATATAGAATTACCAGTTATCATTAGAAAATTTTTGTACTCATTTGGATGCATGGCACGAACATGATTGCATTAAAGGAGGTCAACTGAATCAGTGGACCGCCTAATCTTTTGCATTAGTTAGGAACATTTACACTACACTAATTGCATAAGTATCATAAATTGCATTATAAAAACTTAAGGACAATTGATGAATGGTTGATGATTGAGTAGTTGATTGTAGAGTTGAATGAAAACATTTAGTACATTCTTTTATCCTTAGGGATTTCGGGGTCGAAATCGCTTAAGGAGGGGAGATGTAACAATCCAAAATTTAACCCATAATAATTAATTCATTAATTAACTAAATAATAAAATAATTTTGTGAAATTATGAGAACTAAGTCATGGAAGTTGTACCATTGTGTCTGTGATACTTTTTTGGTCAATCTCCATATATAGAACGTCAAAAACCGAGCTAATATGACCAAATTATAAAATAAATAAAATAAGCATAAAATGAAATATATATATATATATATATATATATGCAGGTCGACCGGCTGGTTGACCAGCCTCTTCTATTTACGAGCAAACGAACGTTCGTTTGTTCAAACATTCTAGAGCCTCGAACGACGTGTTTTGCGTTCTTCTGACCAATCCGGTCCATCTATTTTTGCATCTGATTGCTCCTATTCATCCTATGACGTGGTTGCATCCTATTCAATCCCTAAATCTAATAGTTCGGGATCCACTTCTACCCCCATAAATAGACCCCTAGACCTAACACTTTTTCTCATTCACGGTTTTCTCCAAGTGGGTTCACCTTTCTAGGAAGGACCCTAACGGAATAATTTTTCCAAAGGAGAAAATTGTTATAAATTAATTTTTTTACAACTGCAAGTGGATCCAGAAAGACCAAAGGAAGAGCTTAGGTCTGGAGGTGAGCGATTGTAATTATTTTAGATTTATTTGAGTAATTTAAAATAATAGGGTTTTCAATAGTTGTAGTTTTACTACGATTTTTGGAATAACCTTTTCAGTAGTTTTATTACAGTTTTTAGAATTATTTTCAATCTATTTCCTTTCAGCTATTCTTTTTTGTAATTTTAGTTTATTTCTATTGATTATAGCTTTTTCATTTATTTACAGTTTATTTACAGTATTTTAGTTTACTTACTGTTAATTATACATTATTTACATCTTCTTTATAAACTTTGGATTCTCTTCTACTTTCAAGTTTCTTTTGTTCCTCCTTCTTCTCGCATGTGGATAGAAATATGATTAACGCGAATATGGATTAAATTTTAAGAAAACCAAAATAATGGAATATAAGACGTAAATCTCAAAGATTGTAATATAAATGGAATTGGACTGAAATTACGCCTAATTATGACGTTAATTGGACCGAATTAAAAAGATTGGCCTAGTTATAACTTAGAATTATAACTAAAAAAGGTAAAAGATTAAAGAGGCTTATTTTCACACTTAGACCTTAGGTTAAGTAATAAGCATGATTGTAACGTAGGTTATAATAAGACAACGAACAGAACAAGGCTTATTTTAAGACTTAGAATAAATTAATAAACATAGTTAGTTGAGAAAATGTATAGGTTTATTCAAAAAAATTACTAAGTTAATAAACAAAGATGAAAGTATGACCTATACCAAATAGCATTCCCTATTAGACAAAACTGAAAATCTACAAGGTGGATCGTGAAGTGTATATGCAAGTATATGTAACAAAATGTATGATGCAACTAAAATAGTATTAATCTAAGTAAATATAGAATAAGAACACCAGGATTTTATACTGGTTCGGACCTCCCATCCTCCGGAAGCTCCCCTTCAAAATTCTACTATTAAAAACTCTCGCTTCGTCCAGAGAAATAGGCTTGGTTACAATTAGTTGTTCTTGTCAAATGTGTGTTCTAGTATGACAAGGATGTTGACTAATTAGTACAATTGCTTCCAATATATATCTAAAGAATATGGTCTATGAAGAACTGAGTATATGGAAGAGTGAATACAAGGATAGATTGCTAGAGTGCAGAGATATAGTATAGAGTACAGAATTAGAGAGCGTAAGTGAGTAAGGCGAGTTTGTCCTCTTGATTCTTGATGTTATATATAGTTGTAGACAGGTATCTTGAGTAGTTGCATCCATTAATGAAAACTCTAAAGTTGCTTCTGTTGATGGTGAAGAGTTGCGGCGAAGAGAAGTGAAGATGTCCGTTCGTATTTGGCAGTTGAAGTTCATATCTGAAATCCGAGTTTGAATTCAGACGTCTGGTATATGTATTAGACGACTGATACTATATATTTTTTGTACATAGTAGATTTTCAAACGTTTGAGTGCTATTACCAGATGTCTGGTTTCTTCTGTTTGTTGTTCTAGAGGACTTTTTCAGACGTCTGGCTTGTGCACCTAGACGTCTGATACTTGTGCATGTCTATTTTGTGCATCTTTTCTTTTGCTTCTTTGTACCTATCGACTTGTAGTCTCTTCTAGTGTCCTTTGATGTAACGTCCTGCATTTTCGCACGCTTTAAATCGACACATGTGCCAATTCAAACCATACGGAAGGGCGGATTGTTATGGGGTAAATAAGATAAACACAGAGAAGATTAAGAAAGAAGAAAAAACAAAATAGAATCTTGCAGTGGAACGATAAAATACAATAATAAATATACAGTTCATAAAACTGTTTACAAAACATTTGGTTTTTCTTTATACATTAAATATCAGAGTTCACATACCAATAAATATCAATGCAGCGGAATCAAATGGTGTAGTGGAATAATATAATAGATAGTAATACTACAAATCTTCATCTTCGTCCTCCAGAATAAAATCTTCAAATCCTGAAACGCTCGGATTGACCCGAGCGAATTGAAAAGACAAAACACTCGAGTCAGAACTAAAAGACCTTATGTAAGTTAAATCAACAGAGATAAATATGAGTGCAGTAACTTAAGAGATGCTCAGGATTACATCTCCTAAGGATCTGTTAAACTATCTACTATGTAGTATATTTCGCTATTATACTAGTGTCTAATTGTAAAATAAACTTACTTTTAAATAGCGTTAAGGCTTTACATTTTCCACCTTAACACAGTTATATATTCCCATAGTCTATACAATACCGTAATCTCCCCCGTACTGGGCGTCGTAAGAGGGCACCCCACAGGTATGGTACAAAACCAAAATCGTATAAGGTGCGCTAGGGTAGGTGACACGGCACAACTAGGCAATGCCAGGGTAGATATACCAATTGCTATCCGGACTGGTGGTAATGCATATCCACAGCTATCGCCCACCTCGAACAAACACCCCCGAAATCAAAAAAATAAAAGTGGCCACCGAATCAATCCAAAGTCAGATTATAGTATCGAAGGGATGTGTCCGATAAAGGGCGCTAACCCCCTTGGCCCGAGAATCACTCCTGTTTTAGCCACCTTATGCCAACTCACGGGAGTCGGGTCCACGTATTTACCTCAAAGGAAACGTTGCCACCATCCTACTTCATTTTGGAATCTCCATCGCGTACACGGTTGTTAAAGTGGTTTTCGGAGTTGGCAGAGAATATGAAAACTTCCGATCCCGGTCTCTTCAACAACCAAATGTTGTTATAACACCACGGTCTAATCAAAATAGTTTTACTTTCAAAACCAGAATATATACCCATTTCAAAACCATATAATACGATACCATTTTTTGTTTTAAAAACCAAATAAATTTGATATCATTTATAAACCCAAATCAGTATAATATCATCTTTATTTCACATATACCTTTTTCAAAATCATACTGCTTCAAAATTTATAATATTTGAAACCCAAACATTTGAATTATAACTTTAAAAACATAATACTTTGAAATTCATAGCTTTAAAACCATAACTTTCAAAACTTAAATGGTTTGGATATTCAACAGTATATAAAATAAAACAGTTGAATTTAAAATTTCTTTATAAAGTAAATAATTTCCTCGCCTTTACAATTTTATTTACTTTAAATTCAGTCTAAACCCATAACCTTTAGATTCACTTTCAATTTGAATAAAAACACTTCGATTTCAATATTTTCAAACTTTGGGTATTTAATAAATTTCAAAAATAAGGTTGGGAATTTCTATTCAATAATTCATTGTCCTATTGTTTACATAATAGATCCATAACCATTTAAAATAAAACCCAATTTATTAACACTAAATATTTCCTTCCATTTATTTATACTAGAATTATTCATTTAATTTATCTTGAATAAAAATCCAGTTATAAATATCATACCTTTAAAATTTCCAAGATTAATAAGTTTACACCAACTTGTGGAGTTTAATTTTTAAATAAGCCCAATTCCAAATAAATTTCCAATCTTAATTGATTTGAACTATTTAAAACTCTATATATATACACAATATCTTAAACCTGTACTTAATCATAAATATAAATTATCAAACTCCATTTTTCAACTTATTTATTTCCATTTAATAAATTCATACATAGCTTAAATTCAATAATTTAACTATATATGTATATATAAAATAAGATTTTATATAAGATCAAAATTAATATTTATTAAACCGCATCCTATGCAAACCATAGAAATCATTTCAAAAATAATTTTATATATATTCCATGGTGCCTGTATATAATTTTCTATCCTATGGTCAAGTGATGCGGATATTTATCATTTCAATCCGCAAATTTAAAAATAAAAAAAATACGGTTGTATATCATTTCAAACCGCAATCCCGAATGAAATGAGAATGCATAATACCTTGCAGTTTATATAATATAGAACACACCATCCATTCACCCAATATCAATTATCAACCAATTTTATTTCAATCATCATCAATTTAAACAAACATCAATAGAGCATATAAAATATAACAGGTACCAACGAACAGTTTATATTAAAAATAAATAAATAAATAACTGTTTACCTAGCAGTTTATATGCAAAATAAATAAATTTTAACTGTCAATTTATATGTAATAATAAAATTAATTAACAGTTAAATTAAATAAACATGATTTAACCGAGATGATGAAAAAAATTATGCAAAACAGTCATAAATAAATTTCTACCCATATCTTAAATCGATTTAACGAACATAGGAAAACTTAGAAGTTGCGAGTGCGTTAAAACACTCACCTTTTGAATTTAAATTGAATTAAAATTCAATTTAAACCCAAAAATTGGACAGTCTTCAAATTCATCCAAACCAGCATCAAAAGATCCAGAATTTTATTACGATCCTAACAAAAAAATCGCGTGTGAAACGGAGTTCGTATGAGAAAGTTGCACGCGTTAAATCGCTTGAAAACAAAATTAATTTAAACAAACAAATAAACATACCTAGTAAAAATATAAGCCACGTCAGCAAAAGTTTTAGCACGCTACAGGACCTCGTTCTTCTCCAGTACGAAAAATGAAAAAAAAATCATTTTTATAAAAGAATGCTTTTGGAGTTGCAAGAATAAGTGCTTTTGAATATGAGGTGTTAGGAGAAACAAAATGTAGAAGAAGAAATAAGATTTAGGTTATTTATAATTGGAAAATGAATGTGGAGGGACAAAAATAAATGTCACGTTTTATTATTAAAGCTTCAGGCATTAATAATAGATAAGGGAATGTACGTAGGAATGGAAAAGTTTGCAAACGAAAGTAGAATTTTGTACGCATTTAGGTTTTTATCTACGCAAAATAAAATATTTATACTTACCTTAAAAATCAAAACGTTCAATTTTATTTTCTCAAAATGATCTTTTATTTCCATTAAAACATCCTTTTTGTTTAACACAAAACGTGCGTTTTTTTATTAAATCTATCAATTGCAATCAACGTTTCCTTTCTTTTTAATTGAAAATTTTGAATTACATTAATTGCAGTTACTTGCAAAGTTAGATTTTAAACCAGACAACTAACATGGATAAAGATGTAGAACAATTGTTTATTTAAACACGTTTATAAATTTATTGTTTATACATAAGCGTAATAAATAGATTATTTTCTTATTCTTGTAATCGGTCTGTAAGCTAAAACACAGTTCAAATAAACATATATTTCTTTCTTTAAAATCAATCTTTCTGTTCTTATTTTAATGAAATTAAACGTACATTCACAGATGAAACATTCATTTTATTTGATGTAAAATTTTCTTTTTATCAAATCAAACTTTCCCTATATTTTCACAAAACATATGCTGCTTTTATTTACACCTATTAATTTACAATTAGTATTTTCTCTCCTATTAATTGAAAATTTTCAATTACATTAATTTCAGTTGATTAAGTTTCAAAATGGACTAAATGAATGTAATGAGAAGTATAACAATTATTTCCTATCTAATAGTAATTTAAACATATTAATACACTGTTCGCTACAAACAGTAATTATATATATTTCTTACTAAATAATAGTTTCTCATCTCTACAATCAATCTTTCACTTGCCAAACATTTTTACTAAATGAATGTTTACTCTTTTACTAAACTTATTCATTCTTATTCTTTATTAACATTTATTATTATAATCACCGTTATTAATTACATTCAAACAATGTCATTAAATACACCTGACGTATGTTATCATTTTTTTATCTTACTGTAATACATGTTATTAGTAGAAGTTCAAATTAATATCATAAACATATCCCTTAACATATGTTAACAAAAATAAAATCATAAATTTTTATTATTCTACCACTTATATTCCTTACTACAATTAGCCTTTAGTATTCCTATCCACTAATTACATAAATAACATAGTTAATATTTGTTTGTCTTTCACTACATTAATACTTCTATATACATCTTAGATTTGTATCAACGGTTTTTATTTTTTTTTAAATGTGAATCTTGTCAATTACGCGTATTAATAAAGGTTTTAAACTCAATTAACAAAGTTTCCTAAGTCCAATCCCTTTTTACCAAATTTGACAATCCCTAACCATTCGTACTACATTCCCTATACATGTAATATTTAATAGATTTTATTTCAAATTAACGTACAACTTAATTTCCCTTAATTGAGATTTGATTCCTAAATTTTTATTTAACATACTAAATGAATAAATAACCTAAATAAAGGGTCACCTACTCACTTTCTTTCATTTATAAGTTTACTACTTGCCCACCCTGGTATAAATCCCATATATAACACTAATTAATTTCCAATAACACTGCATTATCCAATTATCATAAATTTGTTCGATATATACTCTTTTTTACTTATAAATAATTTATGTTCTCTGTAAATTCTCATTCACTCTTCCGTTACTAAAATTAAAAATCATTAGTAACGTTTCCTCCATAACAGTATTAAAATTACTTAACATTCAAGAGGACTTTATTTCAAATAAATTGATTGACCAATAAATTAGGTAATATATAATAATTGTTATTATACCCTTAAGATCTACGCTTATTCTCTTATATTTGGTTTATAGCCTAAGATAATATAACCAATCTAACTCCATAAATAAACTTATTTTATTACCCAAATTATACATAAATTTATTACCTTTTACATCCCACTATAAATCAGTGTAACCATTAATACCACCCATATTATCATTCCTTACACAATACTGATCTTATTTAATTACCATTAATTATCTATTTTGTACAATAACTAAATGTTTACGTTTGTTACTTATATTTAGTTTTACAACCAAACGTATCATGCTTAAATAAAATGAATTGGAGTTTCATTTAGATTGTTGACAATTGACATATATTAACATTGTTTCAGTCTAAATTTAGTTATCATTCCATTATAAATTTGCAATATTTTATTTCTTTCAATATCAACTCATAAAATATTATTAAAATAACAAAAATTTAACATCGAAAATTTATGGGTCGTTACATTTGATCCTTGTTCTTGTCTTTCTAGTGAGTTGTTCTAGCAAGTACCTATATATATAAATATATAAATATATTCAATTTCCATTGTATAGTTATTGTCATCGAAACCGTATATTGGATTTTCTAACATTCTCCCCCTTTTTGATGATGACAACTATGTAATGTACTTAGATATAATTTAAAAACCTCCCCTGAATATGTGCTTTCCATTATTTCTCCCCTTTGGCATTATCAAAAAACTTCAATAATTTTTAACTTAGACATTATGTTCATACCATTTTATATTTACTAATCATAGGAAGGTTATATGAATATACACAGAAATAATAAACTAGAACGCACTTTTCATTAAACAAATGGATTGATTACATGCATAGATTCTTGATACAAAAGATGAAACGTATAAAAAATATCTAAGAATCTTTTGGGGAGGCTTGAGCTTGATCATCTCCTTCATCTTCATTCTTTGAAGAACTCGCTTGTCTTTTAGGAGGTGTTGGAGTCTGTTTGAGAGGTTTTTTGTTCTCTTCAAAAAGTTTAGAGTGTTTTGAAGGAGGAGGAGAAGGTACTAGAGTTGACCAATGTTTCGAAGGAGGTGTAGAGCGACGTACTCATTGAAGAATCTCTTTTAGAATGGATAAATTTGTTGAAAGCGATGTTTCAACAGTGGCTAGGTATGAAGCAAACGTTGCTTCGAAACTATCAGTACGCTTTGCCAATAATTTTTGATTTCATGATAGAATAAGTTGATTTTGGAGAGTTAAGTAGCGAATACTTTCATTTGGATTTGTCTTAGTGCGAGTCTCCAAAATGTCATCGTGGCGCAAATAATCAAAAGGTGCAGGAGGAGGAGGAGTATGCTCGCGATGTTGTTCTACTTCTTGTGATGGTTCAGGTTATTCTTAGGGTGGATGCCTAGCTTGACTATCTTCTTGACGACGTTGCGTCCATTGTTCAAATGACATAAAATCCGGAGGATTTTCTGGTAAGTGCATTAGGGAGAAGAATTTTGTGGAGGCATATTTGGAAGATATTTCTTCAAAATTGATAAATAAGAGGGAACGTTGTAAGCTCGAAGAAGACGCATGATGTAAGTAGGGTAGATGATGGATGGGAGTGATCGAGTCCAATAGTGTTTGAGCTCGTCAAATATAAATTTCGCCCAGTTAACCCTTTTCCACTGAAGATGACATATAGAACCTTGTGTTCTAATTCTGTGATTTGCTCATGGCTACCAAGGCGAGGAATGATAGTGCTAATAATCATTTTAGTGAGAAGTCTCGCCTGAGGTCTTAAGTATTTTGATGCAAATCTAGGCATTTCATCTTCCCATATATGATGAGTAATAATATCTCTAGGTTTAAGGTGCATATCCGGGATGTTATACAAGTCTTCTCTAGAGTCGGAGCAACCTAGAGTTCGGCCTATTATTCCTGGAGTAAGTCTAATTGTATTACCATAAACTCTTAACCATAGCCATTGATCATCGTTGTCGGTGTTCCAAACGGCAGTGCTATCGAGGTTAGCATAGAAAAGAAATATAGCAAGCTAATCGATTTGGACATTATTGGGATTGAAAAAAAGCAATGTTTCTAACCCAGCATTTTCACACATTTCATCCAAATCGTACATTAGGAACTTAAGCAAATTATAAAAAGGACCTGTATGTAACTTCTTCTTTTGAATGTCTTCGTATTTTTTGATTGAATGTGGTATGCGATTCAACCATCTCTCAATTTGATCATCTGAACATACTTGCGGGTTAGATAAAGTAGTTTGGTCTTTCTTGCGCTTAGAGATTTTAGGATTTTTTGTTTTGGATGCCATGAGATTCGAGCGTGTTTGGAGGGGAAAGCGACTTAGAGAAATAGGGGATTGAATTTGCAGTAGAAACGAAATGAAATGAAAGTGAGAAAAGTGGAAAAAATAGACGTTATAAGGTTACTTAAGAGTGTCGATTGAATTTTAGACATCTGGAAGGTGAATCAGACGTCTGATTTGACCTAGAATGAAGACAGTACATATGTTCAGACGTTTGGTTGTTGGTAGTATGTCTGGAATAGATCGAGTTGTAAATTTTGGAAGACAGAGAGTTTTGTCAAACGTATGGATGTAGAATCAGACGTCTGGAATAGGTCAAGTATAAT
The DNA here is from genome assembly GCA_030765085.1 of Allium cepa. NCBI lineage: Eukaryota > Viridiplantae > Streptophyta > Magnoliopsida > Asparagales > Amaryllidaceae > Allium > Allium cepa. The sequence goes on from CM060935.1 coordinate 30,000,286, forward strand.
TTTTTAAGTCAGATAGTTTTTTCAAACGTTTGGATATAATATCAGACGTTTGAAAATGGCCTGAGTTTGTATCTTAAGGAGGCAGAGATTTTGTTCAGACATTTGGTCACTATTTCAGAAGTCTGAAATAGACTGGTTTGTAATTTTCATTAGGTAGAGAAAATTTTCAGATGTCTGGAAGTTTATATCAGACGTCTGATACATGCATAGTAGTAAAAAGTTGATGTGTCACAAAGATGTCAGACGTTTGAGGGCATTGTTCAGACGTATGAAATGTGCAGTATCTCTAAAAAAGGTATATTTTGAAAGGTGTTGCTTATTTTTCGAGAGATTGTTTTTAGTGAAACAAAATATTATTATTTGTGAAAAAGAATACACATATACTTAGATAAAGATACAATGAGAATAAGCAAATTTATTTAGATGAAGATGGAGCATTACGATCTTCAGAAGTGCTATCCTTCGATGGCTTGAGTGGAGACCAAATATTTTCACGTTTGTTGGTACTCGGGGAACCATATAATTGCCTACGTGGAGAATCATAAGGTGTATGATAAGATGCACAAGGATCCAGAGAATTGCAAGGAATCGAAAGTGGTTCATGTACATCCTTCTTTCGTGAATTGCAAAATTCGATCACTACTTGCTCCAGAAAAGTTTGTCGTCATGCATTGACTTTTTGTTCAAAGTATAATTCTCGTTGTAAATCTATTTGTTGCTTTTGTTAATGATGTATGTCATCGATTTTCTCCTTGATGTTAGGAGAGAAAAATAGAGATCGTTTGGACCTCTATTTATCAGGAGTGAATCCCATGTGGTAGGAAGACCATTTATAGGTTGGCTCTTGACTCAGTGTAGGAGTAGGAAGTCAACGAGGGATATCTGTTGAGCTATCATATGTTGGTGTTGAGAAGGAGAGATGAGAGTTGTCGGAAGACATGTTTTTGTTTTCTTTTGTAAAAAAGAATATGATATATATATATATATATATTTACTTTTTGTTTTATAAAAAAAGGCTATTTATACATGACTTAAAAGGTTAAACATAGGTAATTTCAGAAAACAAATTTCTAAAAAATTGTTGGTTGGTGTTTAAAATTTTGATTTGTGGATTAAAAAAATTTAGCCAAAAATAGAGTAATGAAATGTAGTATTAGCTGAGAAGATCATTAAGAGAGCATATTCCTAAATCACGTCGCAGTTTAACAAACGTTTGTTCATTTAGTGGTTTTGTGAAAATATCTGCTATTTGATTCTCCGTATTTATGTATTCTAGTGTAGTAACTCCTTTGTCTACATTGTCGCATAAAAAATGATGTCGTATATCTATGCGTTTAGTACGTGAGTGATTTATAGGGTTTTTTTGATAAATTTATTGCACTTGTATTATTGCAATATATTGGTGATTTATCGATAACTTTGCTGAATCCTTAAGAGTTTGTTGCATGTATATCACTTGTGCACATGCTAGAGCCGCTGAAATATATTCGGCTTTGGAAGTGAATAAGGAGACAAAATTTTGCTTTTTTCTAAACCATGAAACTAATGATTGTTGGATAAAGTGACACGTTCCACTAGTACTCTTACGATCTGCTTTACATCCACCGAAATCAGTGTCGCTATGTGAAACAAGTTCAAATGATGATCCCTTAGGGTAAAACAAATCGTAATCTCTAGTACTAGATAAATATCATGAGCTATGTTTTACAGCTCTTTGATGAGATTCTTTTGGTTTTGCTTGAAATCAGGTACAATGACATACGCTCATCACAATGTTGGGTCGACTAGTCGTTAAATATAGTAAGGAGCCAATCTGTAACAACCCGTATATTTAACGATTATATATTTAAATGTTTTATTTAAATATAGCGTCGTTAGTCGGATTTTGGGTCCGAAATGTTACTTTTTGCAAACGGCCGAATTAGGACTCGAAACCACTTCCATTGAGTTCAAAATGGCATTTGCGATCTTTTTGAGTATAAACTTTGATATGTTTGGAGTAAGTATAATTTTGCTACTTTTTCTATTTGGGTTTTGGGTTTGGGTTTGGGTTTGGGTTCAGCCCATTAGCTTAACTTAATACCCTAACTCAACCCCTCTCTTCTCCATTCACTCAATTTCATGTCTTAAACTCTAGCTCAACTGAAAATGGGGGAAAGGAAGAAGAATTAGAAACTCCACCCCTAGTTTCCTCTTGTAAACTCAAATTCTTGCCCCCATAATCCAAGAGAAGCTATTGGTAAGCCTCCTCTTCATCTTCTCCAACTCTTTCTTCCTTCAATTTTAGAAAGTTTCCTAAACCTAACTTAGGAAATACTTGTTTTGATCTTAGATTGAAGCTTGTAGAGTTGAAGTGGAGAGTGGTTGGTCTTTTCTTTGCATTCGAGCTTCTCATCCTTGTTTTTGAGTCGAAAGGTGAGAGTTTTATCTCACATCTATGTTTACAACTATCTTGGGTTGTTTGGAATTGAATTCCTAACATATTTGCATGTTCACTTGCTTTCGGTTTGGATTGATTCGGTGAAATTGCAAATTTATTGTTTTTGAAGCAAAATCTATGAAATCCTTATATGGTTGATGTTTGTTTGTTCGGAGTATTTGGGTGAGTCGTTAAGGTTGGGCAGTCGTTGACGTAAGCCCATAATCATCGCTCATCCGATCGCTTTCGATTTGTTTTGGCCATCTTTGGCCAAGGTTCAAGAAATGCCTGACCATCAAGGTTCAGACGTCTGAATCCCTATTTCAGACGTCTGAATATTACACTGGGAAATTTTATTCCCGAGTATTCAGACGTCTGAATTGAGAATCTCAGACGTCTGAATTCTCATTCCCAGACGTCTGAATTGGTTCGATTGTAACCAGAGAGAAAATAGGCTTAAAAAGCCATTTTCAGACGTCTGAATTAGACGGCCAGACATCTGAATTAGATTCTAGATAACTCTTAATTTTCCAGATTCAAACGTCTGAACCATATATTCCAGACATCTGAATCTGCAGTCTTTTGCCCAATTTGCTTTTGGGATTGAAATTCCAATTTTTATCGGCTTTGGTTGTTCCGATTGTTGTTATCATTCATCTTTGACATTGATGACTTCTTTTTAGATTTCGTGCACGGATTTTATAAATCATTTAAAGTGATTTTCCATCAAATTAGCTTTTGCAACTATTATTTAGTATTAATTTAAATATTAAATTAATTACTCCATATTAGGAGAATTTCAAAGGCTATTCTAAAGGGTTTTCAAACGATTAAAAACCCGCCTTCTCCAACTATTTTCTAAGTAAAATATACACCCTTCAGCACTTCGAGCAAAGTGGAAAGGAGATTAAATGGATAGGTAAAAAGCGGACCATGAATCCACATGTTTATCTTTCCCATTAATCCCCGACCTATTCGATTGAACGTTTTGACCTTTGGGTCTGGTTTACCGATGAGATGAGGTAAACTTTGTACTGCTTTGAGTGTGAAATTAACTAATGGATAGTAAACTGTTTAGTGCGAACGGGCGGTTATGGGACTCACGTTACCACTTTCGGGTTCCTTTTCGAGAGTTGTGACACATTCTGCCAGTTAGTGGTGTCCAGTACTGTGCCTCTGGACCTTCACCACTACGGTTTGTTGCCTTTGGGATGGTGTCTTCGGATTGTCTCCTTCAGATTTGTTGCCTTCGGGTATATTGCCTTCGGGTATGTTGCCTTCGGGTTTGTACCTTTGGGTTTGTGCCTTCGGGTTTGTTGCCCTATTGTATCGCTTTTGGAGTTGGTCATTCGTCACCGCTCGAGTGATATTGGTTTTGGAGTCTTCGGGCTTATGGATCCTTGTTTATACAGTACTGAGCACGTACAATTTTCTGTTGTTTCATTGATATGTATATTCCCTAGGTATCGCCCTTCGGTGTTGATCTTTTTAAGCCACACGTTGTATAGCGGTTACCTTGTGGAACTTGTGTTGCCTTTATTGTTATTTGTTATTTGCCTTTTTGGCTTGTTTTGGGATATTCATATCCTTTGTTTATTTAAGCTGCCGATGATATGAGGCTTGTCTTGTTATGATTCATCTTTTGTTAGATGATTGTGTTATCTCTTTTAGAGATATTTGTTATACTTTATGACCTTGCTGGTTTATTGTTGTTCAGTTTATCTAACTGATTTGTTTATCTTAACTGACCCGTGTATTTTGTACTCGGGTCAGACCGAGATATTTCAGGTTAGGTACTTTTGAACATAGCCTATTTTGCTTCTGCATGGACTATTCAGCTAGCTCCTTTTTGTTATAGCTTTTGTGTTGTCCTTTTTGTTGTAACTCTGATATGTATTCTTTTGGATTCGCCAGTATACTGTGGTTTGCTATACCACTTGACATGTATCAGTTTGTATACTCTGTTATGTATCAGTATATGTGTATATGATGATCTACTGTTCTATGATGTATATTACAATTGAGTTGTTATATTCTGTTCTGATTGATCCTCCTGCCACCTATGGTTTTGCATTAAGTATTTATTGGATATGTCGAGTGTCGAAATTGTCGATGTATTCAATAGATAGTTAAGGCGAGGTTATAGATGGTCGCTCCTAACCAGCTCTATTCTCCGCATTAGCAGACGGTATTACCCAGTAATACTCTTTGTTAATGTGGGTCTCGGAGTGGGGCGTCACAGCTTGGTATAAGAGCTGAGTTTAGAACAAAATATGATAAGCACAGAATAGTAGCATATATTTTGGTACATCAAAGTGTATAAGTGTTACAAATTTTTGAACCATCGTGCCTCTATATTCCTTTGGTGCTTTTGGTGGTAGATAGAATGTGGGAATACGTCTAGGAATGCATTTTGTTCCATAGTATTCCACATTTGAATTAGTGATGTCTACCGTGTGAGTAAACTTTATCTTGTCTTAACTTTCAGCTTATGGTTGGGAGAGGAAGGGGATGACGCTCGGGTGCTGGGTAATCCAGTGGCTCGCATCCAGACGGTGTTTATATATATACCGATCAGTTTATGGAGTCATTTAGGAGCACTCAGCCTCCAGCTCCTACTCGAGTGTCTCCGCCTTGCAAGTCTGCCTTTGCACGCTTGTGTAGTGATTTTTCTCATCTTGGGGGAAAGCCGTTTAAAGGCTCCGAGTCTATTCTTGAAGTCCAAGCTTGAATTCGCACGTGCGAGCGTATCTTTTCTCGCATAGAACTTTCTGATCATGATAGAGTTCTTGTAATTTCTATCTTATTGCAAGAGCGTGCCCTTGATTGGTACGAGTTTCTTATTGCCGAAATTGATGAGTCTGCTCTTTCTTGGACTCGGTTTCGGGAGCGATTCGAACTCAAGTTCGTTCCGGAATCTAAAAAAAAATTATTGACCCGTCGCTTCCTTGAGTTGAAGCAGGGGAAATCTTCTGTTTCTGAGTATGTTGTATCATTCGAGGCTTTATCTAAGTATGGTCTTGAATTCATTAGCACATCTTATAAGAAGAATCTGAAGTTTGTCTTTGGTCTTAAGAAATATCTTAGGAAGTCTTTAGCTCCAGCTTAAGCTTTCTTTTGAGGAGTTGGTAGATTTTGCACTTCATCTCGAAGCTATCGAGAAAGACTGCGATAGTGGTGATGATGTTGAGGTTCACAAGAACCCTAACAAGAAGCAGTTTCCATTTCAGAAGTCCGGGTCTTTTCCTTCCAAGAAGAAGAAGACTGGTGGTTCTAATTCTCAGTCTCAGTCAGTTGGAACACCTTCCATTCAGAAGTGTTTCAATTGTGGTTCTCCTGATCATATGATTCGAGCTTGTCTTAAGCCTCTCTTCTGTCGCTATTGCAAAAAGGAAGGTCGTCATATTTCCACTTGCTCTACTGTTCTTGCTGGTGCTAAGTCTAGCAAGCTTTATGCTGCTAAGGCTTTTGAAGGTTTTTCTCAGCCTAAAGGTATATCTCCATCTATTTTGGAAGGTTCTATTTTGTTTCATGATCTTAGTATTCAAGTTCTTTTCGATACGGGTACTTTACATTCCTTCGTATCGAGGAAGCTCGTCGATGATTTATCTTTGGATGTTTCTTGTATGGTTACTTCATTGAGGATTGCGAATCCTATTGGGGGATCCACGACCCTTAGCTTGTTTTGTGATGATGTTGAGATTTTTTTATGTGGCTTTTCTTTCGTGTGAATATGCACATTATTTCTTATCTGGGATTTGATGTGATTTTGGGTATGGACTGGCTAGTGAGATACGATGAGGATTATTTTTTCTGAGAGGATTTTATATCTTCGACCTCTGAATTCGCCTACTCAGCTATCACTTGTTTTTCGAAATGTGGAAAATTCTGAAATGGCTTTATATTCTCTTGACTCGTAAGATGATGATTCTCGTATTCCTATTTCTTGTGACTTTTCTGATGTTTTTGAGCCTGTTTCGGGCTTGCCACCCAAGAGGGCAATTGAGTTCCGCATTGATCTCATTCCAGGTGCGCAGCCAGTTAGTCGTCCTCCCACGAGGATGTCTACAATGGAAAATGAGGAACTCAAGAAGCAGCTTTTAGAGCTTGAGTCCAAGCAGTTGATTTAGTCCAGTTTTTCACAGTGGGGAGTCGTTGTCCTCTTCGTGAAGAAGTCCGATGGAACTCTTAGGCTTTGCATTGACTATCGCAAGCTTAACGAGTTAACCATCAGGAATAGGTATACATTTCCTAGGATCGATGATATGTTCGATCTATTGAGTGGCGCTAAGGTCTTTTCTCAGCTTGACCTTGCCATGGGTTTCCATCAGTTACGAGTCGCGGAGGATAGCATACCTCTTACAGCTTTCCGCACTCGTTATGGGTTTTTCGAGTGGCTCGTTATGTCGTTCGGTTTGACGAACGCTCCTGCTTTCTTTGTCGATCTCATGAATCGAGTATTCCGGGAATATCTCGATAAGTTCGTCCTTGTGTTCATCGACGACATTCTTATTTATTCTAAGTCTGAAGACGAACATGTAATCACTTGAGAATTGTCTTGAGTACTCTCCGTCACCATCAGCTTAGAGCCAAATTCTCCAAGTGCCATTTTTGGGAGAATAAGGTTAAGTTCTTAGGCCATGTTGTATCTTCCGACGACATTTTAGTCGATCCCTTAAAGATCGAAGCCATCCAGAATTGGAAGAGGCCTGAGAATGTGCATGAGATTCATAGTTTCCTTGGATTGGCGGGTTATTACCGTCGGTTCATTAAGGATTTTTCACGTGTTGTGCTTCCTCTCACCAGCCTTACTCAGAAGGGTAATCGTGTCGCTGATGCTCTTAGTCGCAAACATTCGGTTGTAGTTTCTATGATGCTTGCCGAATGGAATATTCTTGAGACTCTATCTTTTTGTGAAATTCGTGGTCGAGGTTCATCTTCTAATTATCCTATTCTATTATTTAGTTTAGGAGCTCGACCCATTTTATTGGACCATATTGCCGATGTTCAACGGCGTGATCCAGAGTTGTTGCATCTTATTCAGCTTTGTGAATCTGGATCTTGTGATGAGGCTTGCGGGATTTCAGCACTGATTCTCATGGGTGTCTTCGCAAGAAGAACCGTATTTTTGTGCCTTCTGATTTTTTACTTAGGCATGACATTCTAGATGACTGTCGCCGTTCTAAGTATACCATTCATCCTGGTAGTAGTAAGATGTATGCCGATATGCGTCGCCTTTATTATTGGAAAGGCATGAAGTGCGATATGGCGAGTTATGTGAGTAATTGCATAACTTGTCAGCGTATTAAGGTTGAACATCAGCGTTCTTGGGGTCTTCTTCAGCCTCTTGAGATTCCATTGTGGAAATGGGATCAAATTTCTATAGATTTAATTGACGGCCTACCTCATTCGAGATTGGGCCATTCTAGCATCTGGGTTATTGTTGATCGTCTCACCAAGTCTTCTTATTTTATTCCTATTAAGTCTAATAAGACTGCTTCGCATTTGGCTATACGTCAAGGAAATCGTGAGACATCACGGTGTTCCTAGTTCTACTGTGAGTGACCGTGATCTTTTATTCACGAGTCATTTTTGGCAGAGTCTTCAGCAAGCTTTGGGAACAAAGCTTATTTTTAGCATAGCTTATCATCCACAGTATGACGGACAGACTGAACGGGCGAATCGTATCTGGGAAGATCTCCTCCGTATTTGTATTCTTGATTTTGGTGGTAGTTGGAAGAATCACCTACCGCTTGTAGAGTTCTCCTACAACAATAGTTTTCAGTCCAGTATCGGTATGGCTCCTTTTGAAGCCTTATACGGAAGGCCATGTCGATCACCTTCTTGTTGATTGGAATCTGAGAAGAAGCTTATTCTTGGCCTAGATTTTGTTTGCTGGCCCAGATTTTGTTTGTGATTCTTATGAGAAGATTGATCTTATTCACCAGCAAATGAAAGAGGCGCAAAGCCGCCAGAAATCCTACGCGGACAACCGTAGGAAGCCTCTCGAGTTCTTAGTTGGTGATCTCGTCTTATTCGTGTTTCTCCTTTGAAAGGGGTTATGCGCTTCAGTACGACTGGGAAATTGGCTCCTCGCTTTATAGGACCATTTTCTATTACTAAACGTATTGGCCCTGCGGCTTATAGAGTTTCACTTCCTGCTCATTTATCTGGCATTCACGACGTGTTTCACGTCTCTCAACTTCAGAAGTGTCTTCAAGAGTCGGATTCTGTTATCGATTCTCCTGATTTGCAAGAGCTTGAGATCTCACCAGACTTATCTATTATATAGCAGCCTATTCGCATACTTGCCACGAAGGTGCGACACCTTCGAAACAAGGAAGTGCCGCTCATTAAAGTTCAATGGTCTGCTAATCCCAATGACTGTACTTGGGAAACCAGAGAGTTTATCGAGCGATCCTATCCGGGTTTTCTATCTTTGCTTGGCAACAGTGAGAATATCTCTTCATCTCAAGCTTATTTTCTTTTCTTTTCTTTTTGGACGATGTATGTATGTAGTTGTTACAAATATCATCTCTAGGAATTGCGTGGACGCAATTTTGTTAGGAGGGGAGATATGTAACAACCCGCATATTTAACGATTATATATTTAAATGTTTTATTTAAATATAGCGTCGTTAGTCGGATTTTGGGGCCGGAATGTTACTTTTTGCAAATGACCGAATTAGGACTCGAAATCACTTCCATTGAGTTCAAAATGGCGTTTGCGATCTTTTTTAGTATAAACTTTGATATGTTTGGAGTAAGTAGAATTTTGCTACCTTTTCTATTTGGGTTTTGGGTTTGGGTTCAGCCCATTAGCTTAACTTAATACCCTAACTCATCCCCTCTCTTATCCATTCACTCATTTTCATTTCTTAAACTCTAGCTTAACTGAAAATGCAGGAAAGGACGAAGAATTAGAAACTCCAAGCCCTAGTTTCCTATTGCAAACTCAAATTCTTGTCCCATAATCCAAGAGAAGCTATTGGTAAGCCTCCTCTTCATCTTCTCCAACTCTTTCTTCCTTCAATTTCAGAAAATTTCCTAAACCTAACTTAGGAAATACTTGTTTTGATCTTAGATTGAAGCTTGTAGAGTTGAAGTGGAGAGTGGTTGGTCTTTTCTTTGCATTCGAAATTTTCATCCTTGTTTTTGAGTTGAAAGGTGAGATTTTTATCTCACATCTATGTTTACAACTATCTTAGGTTGTTAGGAATTGAATTCCTAACATATTTGCATGTTTACTTGCTTTCGGTTTGGATTGATTCGGTGAAATTGCCAATTTATGATTTTTGAAGCCAAATCTATGAAATCCTTATATGGTTGATGATTATGTTGTTCGGAGTGTTTGGGTGAGTCGTTAAGGTTGGGCAGTCGTTGACGTATGCCCGTAATCATCGCTCATCCGATCGCTTTCGATTTGTTTTGGCCATCTTTAGCCTAGGTTTAGAAAATGCCTAACCATCACGGTTCAGACGTCTGAATCCTTATTTCAGACGTCTGAATATTATACTGGGAAATTTTATTCCCCAGTATCCAGACGTCTGAATTGAGAATCCCAGACGTCTGAATTGGTTCGATTGCAACAGAGAGAAAATAGGCTTAAAAAGCCATTTTCAGACATCTGAATTATATGGGCCAGACGTATGTATTAGATTTTGGAAAATTCTTAATTTTTCAGATTCAGACGTCTGAATTATATATTCCAGACGTCTGAATCTGCGGTCTTTTGCCCAATTTGCTTTTGGGATTGTAATTCCAATTTGTATCGGCTTTGGTTGTTCTGATTGTTGTTATCATTCATCTTTGACATTGATGACTTCTTGTTAGATTTCATGCACGGATTTTATAAATAATTTAAAGTGATTTTCCATCAAATTAGCTTTTGCAACTATTATTTAGTATTAATTTAAATATTAAATTAATTACTCTATAATAGAAGAATTTCAAAGGCTATTTCTAAAGGGTTTTCAAATGATTAAAAACCCGCCTTCTCCAACTATTTTCTAAGTAAAATATACACCCTTCAGCACTTTGAGCGAAGTGGAAAGGAGATTAAATGGTTAGGTAAAACACGGACCATGAATTCTCCCGTTTATCTTTCCGATTAATTCCCGACCTATTCGATTGAACGTTTTGACCTATGGGTCTGATTTACCGATGAGATGAGATAAAATTTGTACTACTTTGAGTGTGAAATTGACTAACGGATAGTAAACCGTTTAGTGCGAACGGGTGGTTATGGGACTCACGTTACCACTTTCGGGTTCCTTTTCGAGAGTTGTGACACATTCTGCCAGTTAGTGGTGTCCGGTACTGGGCCTCCGGACCTTCACCACTACAGTTTGTTGCCTTTGCGATAGTGTCTTCGGACTGTCTCCTTCATGTTTGTTGCCTTCGAGTATGTTGCCTTCGGATTTGTGGCTTCGGGTTTGTGCCTTCGGGTTTGTTGCCTTATTGTATCGCTTTTGGAGTTGGTCATTCGTCACTGCTCAAGTGATATTGGGTTCGGAGCCTTCGGGCTCATGGATCCTTGTTTATACAGTACTGAGCACGTGCAATTTTCTTTTGTTTCATTGATATGTATATTCCCTAGGTATCGCCCTTCGGTGTTGGTCTTTTTGAGCCACACGTTGTATAGTGATTACTTTGTGGAACTTGTGTTACCTTCATTGGTATTTGTTATTTTCCTTTTTGGCTTGTTTTGGGATATTCATATCCTCTGTTTATTTGAGTTGCCGATGATATGAGGCTTGTCTTGTTATGATTCATCTTTTGTTAGATGATTGTGTTATCTCTTTAAGAGATATTTGTTATACTTTATGACCTTGCTGGTTTATTGTTGTTCAGTTTATCTAACTGATTTGTTTATGTAGACTAACCCGTGTATTTTGTACTCGGGTCAGACCGAGATGTTTCAGGTTAGGTACTTTTGGACTTAGCCTATTTTGCTTCTGCACGGACTATTCAGCTAGCTCCTTTTTGTTATATCTTTTGTGTCGTCCTTTTTGTTGCAACTGTGATAGGTATTCTTTTGGATTCGCCTGTATATTATGGTTTGCTATACCACTTGACATGTATCAGTTTGTATACTCTGTTATGTATCAGTATATGTGTATATGATGATCTACTGTTCTGTAATGCATATTACATTTGAGTTGTTATATTCTGTTCTGATAGATCCTCCAGCCACCTATGGTTTTGCATTAAGTATTTATTGGATATGTTGAGTGTGGAAATCGTCGATGTATTCAATGGATAGTTAAGGCAAGGCTATAGATGGTCGCTCCTAACCAGATCTATTCTCCACATTAGCAGACGGTATTACCCAGTAATACTCTTTGTTAATGTGGGTCTCAAAATGGGGCGTCACACAATCATACTACGATATAATTTTTCATCAAAATATTTTCCGTTATCAACTTTTTCCAAGTGAACACTAGTACTCATTGGTGTTGGTTTGCTTGAAGTTTTATCCATTTCAAACGACGTAATATATCATTATAATATTTTTCTTGATGAATAAAAATACCATTTTCAAGTTGTTTTATTTGTAAACCTAAAAAGAAATTCAATTCACCTATGTGAGACATTTCAAATTCGTTTTTCATAATATTTGAAAATTGAGTACAAAGATTTTCGTTAGTTGAACCAAAAATAATATCGTCTACGTAAATTTGTACAACCAAGATGTCGTTATTTTCTTGTTTAATAAATAAATTCGTATCTATTTTACCTATTTGAAAACTAGATGTAATTAAATGATTCTTAAGACGTTCATATCAGGCATGAGGGGATTACTTTAAACCATATAAGGTTTTATGTAATTTAAAAACATGATCAGGATATTTTTCGTGAAAAACAATAGAGGTTGTTCAGTATATACGTTTTCTTTGATAAAATCATTCAAAAACGCACTTTTGACATCCATTTGAAATAATTTAAAATTGTGATGACTTGCAAAAGCAAGTAATTTATGTATGTCCTCGAGTCTTGCTACTGGAGAAAAAATTTCATCATAGTCGATACCTTCTTCTTGATTATAACCTTGAGCGATTAAACGTGCTTTATTCCTAACTATATTTCTGTTTTCATCTGCTTTGTTTTTAAATATCCATTTTGTTCCAATAACTGATTTATTTTCTAGTCTTGGCACTAATTCCCAAACATCATTACGTTAAAATTTAATTAATTCTTTTTGCATAGCTATTTTTCAAAAATTATCATTTGAAGCTTCTTTAAAAAAAATTGTTCAAAATTTGACACAAATGCAATACGACTTATTTGATTACGTTATATGAGTTTGTTGCATTTGTTATTGGAATAATTTATTCATCGTCATTAGTATAATGGTTACGAAAATTTTCATCAAATGAAATATATAAACTTTCTTCAATTGTGTTAATATGTTTATTAAAAATTCTATACGCCTTGCAACAATCCGAATATCCAACAAAGATTCCTTCATCGGCCTTCTGGTCGAATTTTCCTAAATTATCTTTTGTATTCAGTATAAAACATTTTGATCCAAGAGTTTTAAAGTATGATATTTAAGGTTTTCTTCCCAAGAATATTTCAAAACAAGTATGTTTAGTCATAGGTCGTATGGTTACTCGATCCGAAACATAACAAGCCGTAGCAATAGCTTCAAACCAAAAATGTTTTGGTAAACCACTACTATTTAATAGTGTTCGTGCACATTCTTGTAACGTATGATTTTTTCTTTCTACCACGCCATTTTTTTGAGGTGTGCGGGGAAAAGAAAATTATGGCTTATGCCCTTTTTATTACAAAAATTAGTAAAAAGATCATTTTCGTATTCTCCACCATGATCACTTCGAAAATTCTTAATTTTCAAATCCATTTGAGTTTTAATTCTTTTAGCAAAAATTTTAAACATACCAAAGGTGTCACTTTTATGTTTTAAAAATAAAGTCCATGTATATCTTGAAAAACCATCAACTATTACGAAAACATATTTGTTGTGATTTATGGATCGTACTTAAGTTGGACCAAATAAATCTAAATGTAATAATTATAATGGTTGTTTTGTAGAAATATTAATTTTAGATTTAAAAGATCTTTTCTTTAGTTTTTCGATTTGACAATCGTCACATAAATTTTCAACTTTGTAATTTATTTTAGGTAAACCTCTAACTAGCTCATATTTTGCTAATTTATTAACATATTTATAATTAATATGACAGAATCGTTTATGCCATAACCATGGATCGTCAAGTTTTTTTGTTAAACATAAGTTTGAATTTCGATTTATATTCATATTTAAGATATAAATATTTTTGTTTCTAAAACCCTCAAAGATAAGTTTTTTGTTATTGTCGAAAATATTACATCTATCTTTTTCGAAATTAATTTGAAACCTTTAACGCATAATTGACTAATGCTAAGTATGTTATGTTTTAAATTTTCTACTAATAAAACATTTGTAATAATAGAAGAGTTAGAAACACCAGAGTTGATGACTTCTCCGATGCCAATGACGTATCCTTTTGTGTTATCACCAAAAGTTACCCTTCCACCATCGATGTATGTTATATTTGATAACATTTTTGAGTTTCCGGTCATATGCTTGGAGCATCCACTATCAAGTATCCATTTCTCCTTATTTTTTATTTTGGGTGCCTGCAAAATAAAAAGTGATTTAATTGGTACCCATGTACTTTATTAGGGTCCTAGATGTTAGGATGTGTAGGCAGCCATACCCAAGAAGGTTTGGTACCTTTATGAACATGATTTTTATTATAGACTACATTATCTAAAAAATTATTAATGTGTTTTTGTCTAATCAAATTATTATTTATCTTAGGAATCCAAATTTTTATATTTTTGGTATTCGTATTAGACGTAGGTGATCTTTTGGCCTTTCGATAAAAAAACTATATTTCTTAATATTATTCCCTTTTTGTTTAGGAATATTTTTAAATCCTATTCCATTTCTATTACCTGGCGGTTTTGAAGTCTGGATAAGATTTTCCAAATCTTTTTTTCCTTTATTAAATTTTGAATCATTATTTGTAATTCTATCTAATTTTTCTTTTAATTCAACATTTTCAATTTTCAATGTTTCTATATTATTTTTCAAGTCGATATTTTCTTCTAATAGGTTATCCTTTTCTAGTTTAACTTTTCCAAAATCAATAGATATAGTCTCATTTCAATAAAGTTACTTTTTTTCTTGAGATAATTCTAGTTCCTCCTCTAAAATAATTTTTTCATCTTTAACATTCCTATTTCAAGTTTTAATTTATTTATTTTGGCTTTGTGTTCTTTATTCAATTTTTTAATTTGTCTAAATTTATCATCTACTTCCGTGCTAAGCTCTAATAATTCATCATAGCTAAGTTCGGGACATACCTCATTAGTTTGTGCCATAAAACATACATTAGCTTGTTCTCCGTCACTATCGCCGTCATTGTCTGATGATGATGAAGAGTCCATATCATCCCATGTTACTTTGAAAGCTTTCTTCTTTTTGAATTTTTCAAATTTGTTCTTCTTTTTATCATTGTTGAGCTTGGGACAATATTTCTTCATATGTCCAAATTGATCACATTCATAGCATTTGATTGACGTTTGATATGTACGTTTGATTTGTTGAGCTTGATTTTCCTCCTTTCTGAAATTTGGTCATTTTTCTAAACTTCTTGAATTTTTTATAGTTTTTGGCAACAAATACGATTTCTTCTTCATTTAAGTCGGAGTCTTCATTTTGCTGAAAATGCTATGTTTTCCTTCTCCGAATTTTGTTCTTTTCTTGCCTACAGATTAGCTTTATAGGACATTAAATTTCCTAGCAATTCTTCAACTAAGAGTGTTGAGAGATCTTAGCTTCTTCGATAGCTAATACTTTCCTTTCCCACCTTGGATTTAAAGAATTGAGTATTCTAGATACTAAGCCAAAATTTGTGAATTTAACTCCTAGTGCCATTAAATCGTGTTGAATAGTTTGGAATCTAGAGTAAATGTCCATTATAGATTCATTTTGTTTCATTTTAAGTGATGAAAATTGATTTTGTTAAATTGATATTTTAGTTTATTTAACTTTGTTTGTGCCTTCATGTGTAACTTGTAAGGTACGTCAAATATCATATGCAGTGTTACATAATATGACACGCGAAAATTCATTCTTATCAAATAAACAAAATAAAACATTCATTGCTTTGGCATATTAGAAGATGTGGTTTTTGGTGCATCATTTCATGTGTTCATAGCAGTGTCAGGTGCTTCATATTTATTTTGAGTGGTTGACCAAAATTCTAATCCGTCAGCTTCCATAAAAATTCTAATACGTGTTGACCAATATGCATAATTAGAACCACTAAAAGTGGGGGACGTGCTGTGGATTGTCCTTGAAAAATACTTTCCATATTAAAGTGATTCAAATACGTGTTTCTGTACTTCGATCAAAGCTTGCTCTGATGCTAATTGAAAATCTACAGGGTGGATCGTGTCGTGTATATGCACGTATATGTAACAAAATGTATGATGCAACTAAAATAGTATTAATCTAAGTAAATATAGAATAAGCTCACCAGGATTTTATACTAGTTCGGACCTCCCGTCCTACGTCCAGCCTCGAAGCTCCCCTGCGGAATTCCACTATCAAAAAAACCTCGCTTTGCTTGGAGGACTAGGCTTGATTACAATAGGTTGTTCTTGTCAAATGTGTGTTCTAGTATAACATGGATGTTGAATAATTAGTACAATTGCTTCCAATTTATATCTAAAGAATATGGTCTATGAAGAACTGAGTATATGAAAGAGTGAATATAAGTATAGACTGCTAGAGTGCAGAGATATAGTATAGAGTATAGAATTAGAGAGCGTAAGTGAGTAAGGTGAGTTTTTCCTCTTGATTCTTGATGCTATATATAGTTGTAGATAGGTATCTTGAGTAGTTGATCCATTAATGAACACTCTAAAGTTGCTTTTATTGATGGTGAAGAATTGCGGCGAAGAGAAGCGAAGATGTCCATTCGTATGTGGCAGTTGAAGTTCATATCTAAAAATGAGTTTGAATTCAGACGTATGGTATTTGTATCAGACGTCTGATACTATATATATTTTTTGTACATAGTAGATTTTCAGACGTCTGAGCGCTATTACCAGACATTTGGTTTTGCCTGTTTGTTATTCCAGAGGACTTTTCCAGACGTCTGGCTTGTGCACCCAAACATTTTATACTTGTGCATGTCTGTTTTGTGCATCTTTTCTTTTGCTTCTTTGTACCTATCAACTTGTAGTCTCGTGTAGTGTCCTTTGAGCCTTGTTCTTGTCTTTCTAGTGATGTTGTCCTAGCAAGTACCTGTATATATAAATATATATATGTATATTCGATTTCCATTGTACGATTGTTGTCATCGAAATTGTATATTGGATTTCCTAACAAATATGGTGGTCTCACATTAGCCTGAAATGAGACGAGGGCACGCTTATGCTAAAAACGGTAGTAATTGGTCAATTAAAAGTCCAGATCATAGGGGATTTGGATAAGGGGAGTAACTAGATATTGTTTGGATGATGGGGCGGTACCAACAACATCCCCCTTTAGATTTTATGGACACACAGTGATCTCACGTTAGCCTGAAGTGGGATGAGGGGCACGCTTATGCTGGAATTTGAGGTAATAAGAAGACCCAATAGGTGGAGCAAAAGATAGCATGGTATGGTGGCACTTACGCATGCTGTAACAACCCGAATTTTGGAGATTTCCGTTAATATTAAATTATAATGCAAATAATAATTTAATATTGTGATTATAAATGAACCGGAGGAATGAAAAATGTGAGTTAGTATTGTTTTTTTATATAAACAATGTTTTGATGAATAAAACTTGGGTTTTTAATTTGTGTGAGTTAATTTAACTCATACGATGTTATTTCAACATATTGATGGTTAGAATAAATATAAATGAGTGAAAATAAGCATAGAATATTTTATTTGTGAAAGTGGATTGAAAATAAATGATGTTAGTTATTTATTGAGTCAAAATGGGAAGTATTGAAATTTTATTCCAATAATAGCCTTTTATAGTGAATAAAAAGGGCAAATGAGAAGAAAATCAATAATAGCCTTTTTAATATTTTAAAAAGTGTTAAAACATTTAATACACTTATTTGAGTTAAGAAATAATTTTTATTTGACTCGGATTGTTTAAAATTGTGGTTTTTTGTCTAAAATAACAATATTGTCAAATATTGTGTAACTTAATATTTTATCGGGAAAATAATACTTTTAAGTGTAAAAAAATAATATTATCATGTTCACCTTGTTAAAATATGAAGAATGCATTTTGTCTCATGTAAAAAGAAGTTAATAGAGAAAGTTATGTTAAAAATAGTATAAAACCTATGTATATTAGCCTAAATAATTTTCTAAGTATGAGAATGGACTAACTAGATATAGTAAACATCCAATAACCCAAATTCTATAGTTTCCTAATGAAGTACGTTCCTTTTCTCCCAAAACTCATTACAGTAAAACCTAAATCAGAAAAGAAAAGGCTACAAAGTACAGAACAATGGCTATCCTCTTTAAAATTTAATCTTTCAAGCTCAATCTTTGCAAATTTAAAAGCCTAATTCAAGTTAGAATCATAAAAGAAGGTAATCTCCAACCTATTCTATCTTAGAATCCATCTAAAACCTTTCTCTTCATCAAAAATCTATTTTTGTAGTGATAATTGTTGATTTGCTTCTCTCCTTATTTGCATGTACATGTTCTTAGTTTTACTAGTTTGGATGCTCTGTTCTCGGCTAAAGGCATCAATCTTTGGCATCTAAATCATAATTCAATCTTCATGAAGGCAAGGTGAGTGTAAAACTCACAAACCCTAGCTCTTTATACGATCAAAATACTATAATCAGTGAATTACTGAAGTCGAAACAAATTTAGGCATAACTTTCTCGTTTTTTATTCGATTTTGATAATTTTGGATGTTTTGGAAAGCATAATTTCATGTGCTACAACTTTCCTATTTTGATTTTTCTGTAATTTTGATGTTTGCTATGTCAAAATTTAATTTTTTACTGCAAACCCGAGAGCAAAACCAATATTTGCTCTTTCATTGAAGCTGAAACGAATTTGACCATAACTACTTCGTTTCTTAACCGATTTTGATGATCTTGGTCATTCCAGAAAGCTTAGAAACTAAGATACAACTTTCCTTTTATTTATTTTGTCTGATTTCGAAGTTATCTATGCTAAAATTGCAATTGTTTGTCGCTGTCCTGTAAATGCATAAGTTCAGGCTGAGTTTGATGTTTTTTTTAGTAATTTGATCATAACTTTCTTGTTTCAAATCAGAATTTAGAAATTTAATATGTTCTGAAGTCCTTGTGAAATATTCCACAACTTTTCTATTTTCTATTTTGAATGATTTTGAGGTTTACATAGTGAATAACTAACTTTTTTATCGCTGGCCTGTGTTGATAGCCAGTGCACATAAATTTTTCTAAGTAGTATTTCGCTCATAACTTATTCGTTACTGATTAAAATATCTAAATGTTTAATGTTCTAGCCGTATGGTGTAGGCTACAACTTTTATGTTTTGAGTTTTGAAGAATTTCGACGATTAAATGGTGGAAAATTGACCTTTTTACTTCTGGCCTGTCATTGACGGCTACAATATTTATATATTTGTCTGATTTCGACGATTTCATTTATATTCTTTTGCAAAAAAATTTATATGAAATTTGATACTAATATTTGATCATTTTGTCCAGCAATGGACTAATCAAGTTAGGATAAGATTTGAATTTAAATTAATCTAAATTCGATTTAAATTGGAATATCGGTTTAGGCCGATTAAAATTGCAAATTGATGTTTTCTTGAGTTTTAAAAAAATCCGAATAAATTCTAGAAAATCTTCTAACATCATGGTTGGAGTAATAAATGTTTTTATGTATTTTTAGAGGTTTTTAATCAGTTATTCTTTTTTTTAAGACTTTTAAATATTATTAAAATCCTTTTTAATGATGTGTTTTCTCTCAAAATCTTTTAGATAAATTTTTAAAATTTGTTTTATAACACCGTTTTCTCAAGTAAACACTATTATAATTAATTTCATTTATTTTAATTACTTTGGTGCTTTTTCAGACGTATGAGGAAGTGAATTAAACGATTTAGTAAAAAAATACGTGGTATGGGACATGTATTTTTGCTTTATCGCTTAATATCGGACTTGTATGATCAAAACCAATTAGAAGTGTTATTTTGAGTTGATTTAGAAGTTACCAAATTTTGGTGAAGATTATTGGTTTGAGAATTACTCTTTGAGTACATTCGACGACGAACCAATCTAGATGCATTTTGTGATGGCCGATGAAATGAGGCAATGTTGATGTTAAGTTTTAATTTGCAACTATGGTTAGAAATAACCATCACAATGTTCTTTTACTTGTCTAGGAGATGAGGCAAGTTGTTATGATGGATTGATGATGATTTCGATATTTATGATGAATTTTTACTTGTCGATGAAATGAGACAAGTCTTTATGTCACTTAAAACTCGTCCAAGTAAGAGATAAGACGGGTTAGGTATCTTACACTCGCCGATGAGATGAGGCAGTGTTTATTTGATGATGTTTTATAATAGTTTTCTAATGTGGCATTGACTAACAGTTATTGAACCAATAGGTACGAACGTATGGTATGGGATATACGTTGACGCCTATTGGGTTCCTATTCGAGAAGTTGAGACACATTCATGATGTTACTAGTGCTACAGACCGAGTACTCGATTGGAGTCATCACGATGTTCATGAAGTTATTACTCGACTCCAATCATCACGGTGTTATTACTCGGGTTTTTGTGACTGGGTGTCATCAAGATGTTTCTGACTATAGTCAGTCAAGATGATCACGATGTTATGATGCTATGTGACCCCAAGTCATCACGATGAATGGTACCAAATAATGGTAGTACTAGTCAAGATGTAAATGCACGTGCTGTTTTCCATGAGGTTTTAGGTGTTTCGATTTCACTATTTTGATGATCATGCTTTAGTATGGCCTTATGTAAGAAAAAGGGTTATTGACATACATGGTTTTATTTGTGATTTCGAATATGATGTTTTGGATTCTTTCTGGGCTCTATCAAGATGGATTTGAGGCATTATATATTTATACCAATGAGATGAGGTATAAATTATGGTAATGCTTTTATGATGAGTGTTGATAATAGAGTTAAGATATATTTATATTTATACCAATGATATGAAGTATAAATGATTATGGAGATTCCTTTATAATGAGTTTAATAATGGATTTGAGATGTATTTATATTTATACCGATGAGATGAGTTATAATAGTTACGAAGTTTCTATTAGATGAGTTTTATTTATGATGGATTCTTGAAGTTTTAATTATCTTATGAAGATTTACTTTATTGTACATATCCTCACCCATTTCATTCGGTTATATATATAATTAGATAAACCATGTCTATCAAATATACACATTGTATTCCTCTATGCAATTATGATGAACTGATGTATCACTCTAGAGATAACTTGATGACCTATATCATTCCATTGGTAACGATGGAATGGTTTTCCCTTTATCTCTTATCATCACCTTTACTAATGATAAGTTCTAGCTAGCCTGACTCGTGTGTTTTCACTCGGGTCAGACCGAGTTATTTCAGGTATCATCTATTGGGCTTAGCTTGAAGTTGATGTTGGATATCAGCTCTTCTTTCTCTTGAGTATTTTATTTCTTCCGCATACTCTGATGTTTTTACATTTGATTCGATGTATATGGTGTGGTCGTGTACCACCTTTATTGTATTCATATTGTATTGTACTGAACATGTATCAGTGTATATGTATATATATGATGTTGGTTACTGTTCTGTGATGTGATTTACATTCAGTTATTGTATTTTGTTCTGATAGATCCGTTAGCCACCTATAGTTTTGGATTAAGCATTTACTGGGTATGTCGGTCCACTTGAGTTGAAAAATTATAATGCATTTATCGACTTATTCAATGGATGTTTAAGACAACATTATAGATGTCCGCCCTTAACCAGCCCTATTCTCCGCTTTAGTAGACGGAATTACTTATTAATTCTCTTTGATAAGGTGGGTCTCGGGGTGGGGTGTTAAAGCTTAGTATCAGAGCTGTGGTCAGCACAAAGTAGAATAAACACAGAACAGTATGTATATCATGATACATCGAAGTACATTACGGGTGAATCATTGTCCTTTATTCAAGCTTGTTTTTGAATCGAGCCTTGATTCTTTTTTGAGTTTTAGGATTGTTAAGATGGAATATGTCTAGGAATATAGATATATTGTATTCCGTAATATTCCATAATAGAGTTTGATGTCATCTTATCGTACACAAAATCTTATTTAGGAATTATTAGATTCTTACTTTGATCGATACAAGTGAGTTCGTATCGATGAAGCTGGTTGATTTCTTAGGCATTCTTGTTGCATTACTTTGAGAGTTGTGAATCCTATTGAAGGGATCCACAACGATTGGCTTGTTGTGATCATTCTGAGTTCTTTATTGGTTATTGTTTTAGTGAGTGTTTGTTTATTACTCACTATCTTGAGATGTATCTGATTTGAGATGGATTGACTTATTTGATGTAAAGTCTGATCCTTTTGTTGTTATAGGATCCTATATTTATTTTGGCATTCTAGTTTGATTGGTTTATTATTTCTGCCACTTTGGAATGTTAATGATGATTCCAAAGTTTTGATTTCACTCTTCAGTATCGATATGATGATGATCTATCTCAAATTCTAGTCATTGTGACTTTGTTGAGTTTTTGAGTCCATTTGGCATTGACATCCAATTGGGAAATCGAGTGTTAAAGTAACCTTATTCCTGGCTCTGAGCTATTCGGTTATCCTTCCACGAGGATATACACTGAGGAATGAGGTGAGTTTCTAGATTGTTCGAGTTTGGTTGAGTTGTCATTCTGCTTCGTTTGAGTGTTCTTTTCAGATACTCAATCAATGTTATCCTTTTTCATCACTCCGTTTGAAGCAGTGATTCATGGATTGTGTGTTTCTTCTCCTTCGAGAAGAATATCTTACTTATCCTGTAGCTTGATGACTTTTGGGAGTAGCTCATGACATCGTAGGATTGACTAGCAATCTATCTCCTTCTGTTGATTTTTAGAATCGCGTATTCTAGAAATATCTTGATACATTCTCTTAATGTTCTTTGGTTTGAGCTTTGGAAGCTATATATATGAGTTTCAAAAAGAGAAATAGGAGATTTGAGATAAAAAAATCAAAGAATATATTGAGAATATATTTACATGAGTAGTATTACTTTTATAGAAATAATTTGAGAGTGTTGGGTTGTCCATTGAGTAGTTAAGGGTTCTTATCGGTACGCCTGATCAACATTATCGATAGGAATCTCCTAAATGCTATGATGAGGCAATCAGACACGATGGTTTGTGTTTTAAAAATTGAGATTTTGAAAATAATATTTGATATTAAATATTAAATTTATTTTCGAATGGTAATTGCAGCCATTGATTTTAGAGAGGAGTAAAAGAGTGGCGAGTCAGTTTTGATCGTTCGGTCAACTCTGCACCCAACGGATATATTTATTTATTATAGACTCAATCGCAAGGCAATGCCATTTATATTTTTTTAAATTATAATGATGAGAATATAAATGAGATTATTTTTGAGCCGTGCTTTATTGGAAGTATATTTTGAGATTTTAGAATCTATATTATATACATTGGATGTTTTAAGAGAAGAGTTATAAGAGAATTTGAAGATTGTTTTTAAACTACTTAAGTGGTTTAATAAAAAGAGTAGAGAAGAAAATGAATTTTTCGAAGTGTATTAATGATGAAAATAGTGTTGTCATATTTTTAAAAAGTTTTAAAACATTTAACACACTTATTTGAGTTAAGAAATAATTTTTATTTGACTCAGATTGTAAAAATAGTGGTTTTTGTCTAAAAATAATAATATTATCAATTATTGTGTAAATTAATAGTTTATTGTGAAAATAATATTTTAAGTTAAAAAAATTATAAAAAATATCGTGTTAATGATGTTCACCTTGTTAAAATATGAAAAAGAAGTTAATATGTGAAAGTTATGTTAAAAATGGTTTAAAACTTATGTATATTAGCCTAAATAATTTTCTAAGTATGAGAATAGGCTAATTGGGTATAGTAAACATCCAATAACTCAAATTATAGAGTTTTCTAATGAAGTACTTTCTTTTCTCCTAAAACTCATTAGAGTAAAACCTAAATCAGAAAAGAAAAGGCTTCAAAGTACAAAACAATGGCTACCCTCTTCAAAATTTAATCTTCCAAGCTCAATCTTTGCAAATTTAAAAGCCTAATTTAAGTTAGAATCATAAAAAAATGTAATCTCCAAACTATTCAATCTTAGAATCCATCTAAAACCCTAGAATTGATTACTGTAAATTTTGTTTTGATCAATTTCTTCTTTGCATGTATTGTTTTTTCTTTTTCTATTTTCAGATGTTTAGGGCTCCAATCTTATGCTAAAGGCTCAATCTTGCTTGCAAATCCTTAATTATTCACTGAGAATCAATTGGTAAGTGTAAAAGATTACAAATGCTAGCCAAAATAAAAGTTTTGAGTTGAATTTTCGTATTAATAAGGTTACGTTTCGTCTTTGTTATTTTCTGTTTTCTATTGCCACATTGTTTTGGCCCTAACTTCTTCAATTTTTATCCAAATTTCATGATTTTGGATGTTCTAAAAAGCACAGACAAAGGACTACAAGTTTTATGTTTTGATTTTTGTAAACTTTTGAAGTTTTTTTGATCAAAATCGTGCTTGTTTGTTGCTGTCTCGAGAGCAAATGACATCAACAACAATCACAAGTCTGAGAAATTATTTTTGCCATAACTCATTCGTTTCTTAACCGATTTTGATAATTTTGGATGTTCCAGAAAGATTAAATCATGTGCTACAGCTTTCATGAATTGATTTTACTGTAGTTTTGTGGCTAGCTATGTCAAAATCAAATTTTTTCCGTTATCCCGAGAGCAAAACCAATATTTGCTCTGTCCTTGAAGCTGAAATGAAATTGACATTACTTTTTGGTTTCTTAATTGATTTTGATAATTTTAGATGTTCCGAAAAGAATAAATCATGTGTTACAACTTTTATGTTTTGAGTCTTCTGTAATTTTCAGGTTAGCTGTGTCAAAATCTAATTTTTCTACTGCTAACCCGAGAGCAAAATCAATATTTGCTCGGTGTTTGAAACCGAAACGAATTTGACCATAAATTCTTCGTTTCTTAACCAAATTTGATAATTTTAGATGTTTCGAAAAGCTTAGGTAATGTGCTACAAGTTACATTCATTGTGATTTCTGAAATTTTGAAGTTTGTTTTGTCGAAATTATGGTTGTATGCTGCTGTCCTGAGAGCAAAATGACAGCAACAACAATCGTTGACCTTAGAACTGTATTAGCTCATTTTTCTCTCATTCTCTTTGGTTTTAATGATGTTTTTGAGAAAGTTTCAGAGCGGTGATGCCTATCAGTAGGCTAGCTATATTTGGAGAATTTGAATAGAATTCATATTGAATTCAAGTTATCGGTTTTGAGATACCCCTCTTAGATTTCATTGTTTTCGAGCACGGTTTTCATCGAAACCAATTTGAAGTGTTATTTTGAGTTGATTTAGAAGTTACCAAATTTTGGTGAAGATTATTGGTTTGAGAATTACTCTTTGAGTACATTCGACGACGAACCAATCTAGATGCATTTTGTGATGGCCGATGAAATGAGGCAATATTGATGTTAAGTTTTAATTTGCAACTATGGTTAGAAATAACCATCACGATGTTCTTTTGCTTTCCTAGGAGATGAGGCAAGTTGTTATGATGGATTGATGATGATTTCGATATTTATGATGAATTTTTACTTGTGGATGAAATGAGACAAGTCTCGATGTCACTTAAAACTCATCCAAGTAAGAGATAAGACGAGTTAGGTATCTTACACTCGCCGATGAGATGAGGCAGTGTTTATTTGATGATGTTTTATGATGGTTTTCTAATGTGGCATCGATTAAGGATTAGTAAACCAATAGGTACGATTGTATGGTATGGGACGTACGTTGACGCCTATTGGGTTCCTATTCGAGAAGTTGATGCACATTCACGATGTTGCTAGTGCTACAGACCGAGTACTCGATTAGAGTCATCACGATATTCATGAAGTTATTACTCAACTCCAATCATCACGATGTTATTACTCGGGTTTTTGTGACTGGGTGTCATCAAGATGTTTTCGACTATAGTCAATCAAGATGATCACAATGTTATAATGTTATGTGACCCCAAGTCATCACGATGAATGGTACCAACACTACAAGAAAATCTGCTTTTAGTTGCATTAATTGGTAGCGTTTATAACCATATGCAACCGTTGGAACTTTTTTAGTATAAAAATAAACAATAAACGCGGCTAATGGGTTCCCGCCAACAATTCATGAAAATTTAGCTAAATTTTTCCGTGACCGCTCATAGCTTATTTTAACAATTAACATTTTCCCGTCCTCCTTCCAAAAAGTACGAAGGAAAAAAAATCTCAAATTCTCATTTTCATATTCTTATTCCTGAATTCTCGTTCGAAAAGAAAAGAAACAAATAAAATCGACTGTTTCCAAATCAAGTTCCACAATACCAAATTCTCGATCAAAATCAAATAAAATCAGACGTTCGGTTCTGGGATTTTTGCGGAGGTAGTGGTTCGATTTCATGATCTGCGATTTGGGGACTTTGTCAATTGGGCCCAAACACAAAAAAATTTGTTTTTTTTCTGATACAGGAAATCGATCCTCTTCAAATTATATTTCCAGTTCAATCGCTCAAACTAATTTCCCAAAACCACGATTGATTTCCAAAATTTCCAAACCAAAATCACTTTCCCAAAATCAAAATTCCAAATTAAATTCCGAAAGTGTTATTTGTTGAGTTCAGTTATGGGATGATTTGGCGATGAGGTGTTTCGGGGTTAGGGTGATTGAAGTCGCGGTGACTGGAGGTGGTGATGGATGGATTTGGGAGTCGCGTTGCAGTGAAGTGGGTTGCTTTGGGTTAGTGGAAGTCACGATTGGGTTTAGCTTGTTAGAGGAATCGCAGAAGTGGTTTTGTGGCAGGGGTGGTGTGCATGCAGTTAGTGGTACTTGCGGGTTTTATACTGGTGGTACGATATTGATGAATGGTGATTTTGATGTGGTTCAGTATTGTGGGAGATGGCACTGTGTGATTGTGGTGGAAAGATGTAATGGTTGATGTGTGGTTTATGTTGTGGCTGGTTGGCAGTTGGGGTAGTAAGCAGTAAGGTTTGCACAGTTGAATTGTAGGAAGGAAGGAAGAAGTGGCAGAGGAGGTTCTGGCACTGTGATGACATGAAGTGTTGAAGTAATGACAAGAAATGGCACTGTGATGTTTTGGTTGAAGAAGTGGCACTGTGCATATGTGCATGGTGAAGATAGATGGTTTGAGAAGTTAATTTAGCAAAGTATTGAAGGAGATAGCTGTTGGACAGAGAAGTGGTCAGGCAGTGAGTTATTGAAGTGGGCGTGATATGGCAGCAAGGTAATGCAAAGGGGAAGATGGTCAGTAACATATGTGCAAGTGAGTGGATGTGCAGGATGAACACAGTGATGTTCTCAGTGGTGGAGGAAGTAAGATATGTAGAGAGATGGAGGAAGTAAGAGCAGTTGTTTGGTCTTGGTGATAATGTGCACTGTCGTGTAGGCAGTTGAATGCTTTGTGCGGTTGTGATTGATCATGGAGATTGTCGCACTACATTGAATTTGTGCTTTGTTGCTTGAGGTTATGTTGAACCGTTTAAATGTGTGTGCGGTGAGGTTTCTGTGTATTTGTATTATCATTTATTTATTTGATAAGCAATAAAACTAAGAAGTTTATTGTTGCAGGGGATTCTCTTCCGCTTGTATTATGGAGCAATGGACTATTTCCTGGTGACTGCAAACATGAAAAGGCATTAAATGAAATAAACAAAGCAAGAAGAGGGAGAAATTGGGCATTTGTTCATGTATATCCTGAAGCAAATAAGATAGCTGAAGAGACGACGGTTAGAGGAGCACAACCGTGTCAAACATGTCACATATGGGATCATCAAGGTAACTTAATTTTAGTAAAAATTTAACTGTCTGATGTATGTGCCTGGATGGAATTAAAAAGATTTTGTTGTATATATTGAAAATCTATTTGTGCGCATACATAGGCTGAATCTGTTAGAATTAATGCATCTTAGTTAATCTGAAATTATGAAAAACTTGTTTAAATGGTCTGAGTGCTGTTTCATCTATAGAAGGTTAGGCTGAGAAGACATTTAGTTTTTTCACTGTAAACAACTGAAGATTTTTGTTTTGCTATTCTTTATGGTTTCTTCTATGCTTTATTTTCTTTGGGTAAAGCGATTTGTTCTTTCGGTTATGAGACTTTACTATTTACCAGAATAAAGCTGTGATTTTGCAAGTATAATTTATGAACGAAAATAAATTAGCGCTTGCACCTCAAGATTTTGTTGCTTTGTCCATCTATATACTGTTACAAGTCCATCACTCTCAGTTTTGCCTAGATGTACACCATTAGTTATGATGTATATTAGATGAAATATAGTAAAACTTCTAACATAATTTTCTATGTTTTTTGTCTTCAGCTCAAGGATTTTCAATTTTATTTTGATTTATATATATAGGCATGTATTATACATTATTACATGTAGTGAATATTGATTTCATTTAATTATAAATATTCTTATCATTGTGTATAATAATAGTTGTGTGTGTTTATTTATTTTTATTGTTTGGTTACCTATCCATCACATCCTGTTTTGGTCAGTTTTAGTTGGTTCTTATGCATAAAACTCAAAGAATATCATTTCCTCAAAGTTAAAACTCTTATGTATATCTCAGGCTTCGAACATTACAGTGTAGTGAAACAAACTATCTGAAATTGTCTTGCAGCTTCAGATCTGGAACAAACAATTTTTATGATGGTCTATAAAGGGGATTCATGATTTTCGACAGCACATGGGTAACGGGAAGGTTATGGATGAGAATAGACATGGCTTGCTTTGGACTATTGTAACAGATAAGTGAAGAAACATTAATTGTATCGGTATTAGCTATTAATTTATCGAATTTTATTCAGTTGAAACCATTTGCATCTAGGCTTTTTGAAGAAAATGATTAAGAAGCGGATTGTTTGAGCCAACTTATGACGGTAACTTCGTGAGGTTGGTTATTTGGCTTATTAAAATAAGTACGGATTTGTAGAATAACACCTGTTTTGCAGAAGCTGAAAGTTTTAGCTTTTGTGATGACAATGCTGCCTGAAAGGTTTGCTACATTGAAACTTATTTCTTTAGGACTTAACAATAGTTTTTTAACTGGTGAAATCCATTATGTATACAGAACATGGGCATTTAAACCTGATTTATCTTTACCATGTTTTAACACTATTTTATTTGTTTTACAGAATTAGTTGCAAAATCAGTTGCCATTACCAGAAGGTTTATCTTACCATGTTTTAACACTATTTTCTTTAATTTGCAGGACCAGTTACCATGTTTTACAATAAGCGCTTGGTACAGTAAAGGAACTGGGCTTGCATCTGAAATTATAGACACTTTTGTGTTGGTAATGGTATACACTGTGTTTGCTGCTACCGACCCTAAACGTGGTGCTAGAGATACTCATGTGCCGGTATGATACTCTTCTTTTATATTTCAAAGAATAGAACCTGATTTATATTTGTAAACTGTGATAAATTATGCGTCATACTATAAAATTTCTTATGTTCTGTAATTATTTAGTTTTAAACTAGAATTATAAGTAATAAATGGGTTGTAGGTACTAGCTCCACTTCTAATTGGGTTTGCGGTGTTCATGGTTCATCTGGAGACCATTCCAATTGCTGGTACTGGGATTAACACTGCTAGAAGTTTTGGAGCTGCTGTTATTTACAACAAGGATGAAGCTTGGGATGATCAGGTTAGCTTTCTTTTACATATTATTCAAACTCATATTTCATATTAATAATACGATTACAAGTACCTGATAAGTTACTCTATGTTGTATGAACAACGAATATTCTGGGTTGGTCCATTCATTGGTGCAGTCATTTCAGCAACTTTAGTTTCATTAAGTTTCGTTAAATTCAGTTTATAAATAATGTATGGTTTCATTATATAACTTCAGTTTCATTCATTAAGTTAACACGTAAGTGTTTGCAAGTAGCTATTGAGAGAAGAGCAATAGAGGTCAGTTTCGTATGTTATAAATGCATAGGATGTATGGTTTTGTGTGTAGGTAGATGGTTAATTGAAACTGCAGTTTTTGGTTTTGAAGTGGATGGGCAGTTTTTGGTTTTGAAGTGGATGGGCAGAGGCATATTTGTTTGAAGTATTATAGTCTAAGGACTTCTATATTTGTCCATTTTTGATCTTTGATACCTTCACCTCACAAATATTTAGTAACATGATTATTATTGTTTACAGGTAGATAAACGTTTGTGAAGAATTCAAGCAGCAGCACTGGTTTTTGGTATGGTACCAGCACATGTATGTAGTTAGGTTGATTAAAATTGTTATGAAACTATTATGAAACTAGTATGGTAGTTTTTCCTTCGTTGTGTATGTGTACGAGTAGCTTTTTGTAGACACCTATGTATGTGGATGTATGAATGTCTATGTATCTTGCGGATCTTCAATGCGTATACGTATTTTGTAGTTGTTTAATATATTGTGTTCAAAAGTGTATGTGCTTGCGTATTCTGTTATTATACAATTGGATGCTAGATCAGGGGTAAATCTGGAATAGCAGGTGGAGGGAAACAAACGCTACTGGATATTATTTATTTTGGTAGCGTTAAAATGTCGCTACAAAAGAGTGATTAAAAACTCAAGTACACTTTTCGGTGGCGGTAAATAGGCGCTACAAAAAAGTATCATGGAGGAGAAAACCTTTTCGGTGGCGGTAAATAGGTGCTGCAAAAAAGGAATTCTATGGCGTTATAAAAACGCTATCAAAAAACAAATTTGGTGGCGTTTAAAAAAGTGCAACTAATACTCGAGGATTTTTAGTGGCATGTTTTTTCGTAACGATTATCGGAACGCCACTAAAAATACATAGTGGCGTTTTTTGGGCGCTACAAAAAATCATTTTTCTTGTAGTGCAAATAATGGCAGTACTAGTCAAGATGTAAATGCACGTGCTGTTTTCCATGAGGTTTTAGGTGTTTCGATTTCACTATTTTGATGATGATGCTTTAATGTATCCTTATGTAAGAAAAAGGCTTATTGGCATACATGGTTTTATTTGTGATTTCGAAAATGATGTTTTGGATTCTTTTCGAGTTGTATCAAGATAAATTATGGTAATGCTTTTATGATGAGTTTTTATAATAGATTTAAGGTATATTTATATTTATACCATTATTTGCATTATGGATCGATGATTTGACGATTTTATAGACTACTTGATGTTAAGATGGAGTTGAGATGTATTTATAAATTTATACCAATGAGATGAGGTATAAATGATTATGAATAATCCTTTATAATGAGTTTAATGATGGATTTGAGATGTATTTATATTTATACCGACGAGATGAGGTATAATAATTATAGATGAGTTTTATTTATGATGGATTCTTGAAGTTTTAATTATCGTATGAAGATTTACTTTATGGTCCATATCCTCACCCATTTCATTCAGTTATATATATATAATTAGGTGAACCATGTCAATATAATATACATATTGTATTCCTCTAATCATGACGAACCATTGATGTATCACTCTAGAGATAACTTGATGACTTATATCATTCCATTGGTAACGATGGAATGGTTTTCCCCTTATCTCTTATCATCACCTTTATTAATGATAAGTTCTAGCTAGCCTGACCCGTGTGTTTTCACTCGGGTCAGACCGAGTTGTTTCAAGTATCATCTATTAGGCTTAGTTTGAAGTTGATGTTGGATATCAACTCTTCTTTCTCTTGAGTAGTTTCTGTTCTTTCGCATACTCTGATAAATTTATATCTGATTCGATGTATATGGTGTGGTCGAATACCAACGTTATTGTATTCATATTGTATTGTACTAAACATGTATCAGTGTATATATATATATGATGTTGATTACCGTTCTATGACATGTTTTTCATTTAATTATTGTATTTTGTTCTGATAGATCCGTAAGCCACCTATAGTTTTAGATTAAGCATTTACTGGTTATGTCGATCCAGTTGAGATAGAAAAGAAAAATCATATTGCATTTATCGACGTATTCAGTAGATGTTTAAGACAAAATTATAGATGGTCGCCCTTAACCAGCCCTATTCTCCACTTTAGTAAATGGAATTACTCATTAATTCTCTTTACTAAGATGGGTCTCGGGGTGGGGCGTTACACATGTGACTGCCATTCTAGTGCTCAGTAATCGCTATGAGTTCCAAGCGCTTAATATGGCTGTCTTTCATAGACATCATTGCCTTCTGTATGGGAAGCTATATATGTTGTTCGGATTTCAAAATGGGTGCTTTGTGCATCTTTCGTAGATACCATTAGCTACTGTGTAGGGAAATATATAGCATCTGGTTCGTTGTAAGGTCTATGGAGTAGCAGGACGATCAAAATGGATAGAATTAGGGTTACATCCTAATTGTAGGATTAGGAATTCAGCCCTATTAAAACAGAAATCAAGGACAAGTGAAAGCAACCAAAGTTAACCTATCTTATTAATTGAGCAATATTTTATCATACTTATTTCCAATTTATCTCTTTCCTATTTCCTTTGTTATCCTTATTTATGCTAGAACTGCTGTGGAGTCTAGTACTTTTTTCTTGCTTAAAGACTAGTAATTACTATCATTCACCAGACTTTTAGTCTAACCCACTCCTCTATTTTTCCATTCCCCTCCCAATAGGCAATCAAGGGACAACTCAGTAGATTGATGTTGGTTGGGGTTTTCTGGGAGGATATTTCCATTATGTATTTCTTTTATTTCAGCTTTAGTTTTTTTTTGTACTAGCTTATTATGAGGGATATTATGTACTCTAATTTTTGAGACTATGATTTTTTGTTTCATGAGACATATTGGATTTTAGACATGTATGTGGTATTTGGTATTTGACTTATTTATGAAGCAATTATGAACTTTTGTTTTAATTAAGTTATTGTTTTTAAGTTTCCCTATTTTTATATATTTTTGTCTTGTGAATCTTAGTCTCTATTAGCTTTAGTTATACCTAGAATGCACCATACCTTTTAATGTGTCATTTTGGGTATATTTTGTGGTATTTGGTAAATAAACCAAATGTTGTATTAAAGGTGAAATTGTATATAATTGATTGGAATTGATTAAAATAGAATAATCAATCCATATGTGAATTTGTTAATTTTCTTAGTTAACAATATACATAGAATTGTATTGAAACTGTGAGTTGTAACAATGGTTTAAGGATCATTGCATTATTTAATCTGCTGAAACTTAATTGTAAATCAATTGCAATAAATGTAAGTAAATGTTGCGTTAATATGAATTTAGCTGAAAATTGTAGAATACTGATGTAATAAATGGAAAACCAATGTTAACTATGTCCATTCGGTAATGATTGATTGAATAAAAAAGATTGAAATCAAAATGAATCAATTTATTGGGTTTTAAATTATAATTAACGGATTTATTACAATTAGAAGTGGAATGTTAGTTGAATTTGACATGGAAAGGTTGTTTTAATAGATTATAATTACTAGTTAATCAAAAGTGATAAAAATTTGTTAGTTATAAAATTTGAATTTGAAAAGCTATAAATTTAATTTAATAATAATTTATTTAATTAACGTGAAAATAGCCATTTCGGCCACTGTCTCTGCGACGAAACCAGTTTCATCCAAATCCATTACGGTGAATTATGTAGGGTTTTAAGCTTCATTGCGATTGGACTTGTCATTTGATCGTGCGTGCTCGAAACGCGTAGAAATCAACTTAATTGAAATCAATTTGAAATAAGGTGATTTTAAAAGCTAACTTCTGTATTCAATGGAATTAGGACTTTAAACTTGTTCCATTAAGTTTAAAAATAACGAAAACCTATATTTCGATATATTGGATGACTCATTTTCGTTTCGGGAACGATACGGACTTTTTAGGTCGTTGTTATCGTTTCGATCCAACTCTGCCTATATATATGCAGTTATAAACCCTAGTTGTTTCTCATTTTATTATTTTTGTAACGTACATCTTCTTCCTCCTTCTCAAACATCAGAACATCAAACCAAATTTCCAAAATCCCAAAACCTAATTTCAAAAAAATAAAAATTGGTTGCTCTAGGTTTACTTCGAGTTAGAAGAGGTTCACTTCGGGTTACAGAGGGAAAAACCCTGTAGCGACTTCGGGTCAGAGAGAGTTCCATGCCAAACAAGGCGGATCTGGTCACGCTTTGAGTCCCAGAGGCGAAAACCCTACAACAACTTCGGGATAGGAGTCAAATGACTCGGGTCTCGGGTCATTTTGGTAAAAACTCAAAGCAAGTACCGGGTAATATAGGCGGCGACCCGAAGTAAGACCCGAATTCGAAATTTCCGATCTTCTCACGTTAATAACTTTTGCATATGAGCTCGGATTCACGCGTTATTTTATACATTGCTATCGTACCGAAATTCTGGGCATTTTGGAACAAGTTGGGCTGCATTCTGAGATAGTTAATTTTTAGGCTAATTTTAGATTTTAAATTGACGACAAATCGAAGGTGAGTGTTTTGAACCACTCACAACTACTAGATTATCTTATGTTAGTATAGAAATTGATTGGTTGATGTTTGATATATCTAAATTGTCATTCCAGTTAAATCTGACTTTTATTGAATATTATCGCCATTAATTTAATATTAATTTCTAAATTACCAGTTAATACTCGTTATTGATAATCAGTCACTTGTTATTATTTATTGATTGGTTTTGAATGGTGATTGTGATGGATGTTGATTGTTGATATTGGATTATTGGATGTTATATTTCATACTATTATAACACTGCAAGTTCCATATGGGTTGAAATGATACATAACTCTATTTTAATACTTTACTTTGTTGTAGACACTATTATAATAACGTATTGTACTATGTATGTAGATAGTTTAATGGTACCTTAGGAGATGGAATCCCGAACATCTCTTATGTTATTGTACTCATGTTAGACACTGGATAGGAGATGTCAAACCCCGTAAACATATCTTATGCCATTACATTCATATTTACTTATTGTTGATTTAACTTACGTAAGATCTTTTAGTTCTGACTTGAGTGTTTTGTCTTTTCATTATGCTCAGGTCAGTCTAAGCTTTTCAGTTTATCGAAGACTGCTTTGGAGGACGAAGATGAAGATTTAGTACTACTATAATTTATTTTATTTATTCCACTGCATCATGTTGTTCTGTTGCATTGTTATTTATTTCTATTGTATGTAACCCTTATTCTATATTGAAAAAAAGTAATCAAATGTTATTCATAAAAAGCTTCATGAACTATTTATTTGATTATTATATTTTGCCATTCCGCTGTGAGATTTTGTGCTTGTTTTCTTTCTTTTTCTCTTTCCTTATTTACCCCATAACAATTCTTCCTTTTGAATGGTTTGTGTCTGATATATGTCGTTTATTGTCGATTTGAACTGTCCAAAAGGTTGGGTCATTGCACGATAACAACTTGTGATTTACTTCACGATTTGACTAAAAGGTGTTCTATGATAATATTGGTTCACTTAAATTGTTATAATTAGTTATAATAATTTGATGTCAATGGAATTGTTTTCAAAGTTGTTTTCATACATAAAAATTTATGAAATGTTTAAATAAATAGAAATATTTAGAAATGAATATTTTGAAGTTATATTACGTAAAAGTGATTTTTATAATGGTTTTATAAAAATGTTTTATAAAACGAAAAAATTTCGAGGACTAACCTGATGGTTATTAAATGATTTTTGAAAGGATTTATAAATGCAAATTATTATAGATTTGAAGTGTTTATCAATGTAAATGATTTTGCCACTTTGGGATATAAAGTGATTTGTTATGTTACCGATGATTCGGGTGACCCATAACTGAAAATTGGGCAAAGGAGGTGCAGATGTTATGTAGCCTCAGTATAGTCCGCTCTCGTTGTAGAGGAATATACATATCTATATTAATTTTCGAAAGAATAGGACCCAGTTGCCTTGTTATGGCTAGAAACCTCCCGATTAGATAGCATATAGTTTTATATGCTTGTATATTGGCATCGTTTCAAAATGTGATTGTTTTTGAATCCCGAATTAAAGGACTAGTTTGAATGTAAAAGACATATACATACATACATACATACATACATACATACATACATACATACATACATACATACATATATATATATTTCTAAAGTTTTGAAATAAGAATTCGGGAATAAAGTCCAAAGAGATAATTTCTGTAAAGGTAACTAGATTTTGAATCTAAAATTGAAGATTAAGCATAAGTGGATAGTTTTGGAAATTGCATATTGTTTGTTGCATCATAGGCTCCATGAGTCCTATTTGCGGTAGGAGAACTACGTAGGCTTGATCCTGTATCTAATTGGGTAGCCAATTAGATAGAGGTATGTAAGCAGTCACAAGTGATAGTGATGCGGCCTCAATAATAACATAACATTTTTCTGTTTATTGTTTGCCATATATCGTGTACTGTTGTATCTTTCTTATTTATAATTTTATTCTGCATTTACGTTGTTTATTGAGTTTGCGGGTAAGGATATTACCGTTTCTCATCAAAGTTGTGCAGTAGTAGATTTATTTATATTTGTTTTTTTGTATATATTTAAGCACCCCTATAGATTGAATGGATTACTCTGATAACTTATATAATTGAAATTGTATCCTATACATTTAATAATGTTGAATATTTATCAAATATTATGTATTAAGTTGGTAGTTTTCATTCGTAGTTTTAGAACGGACGGGAATTTCGATGATTTTGACTAGTTTGAAAACCCGGGTAGTTGCACTATTGGTTGTTGATATATTAGTAGATGGACCTTTCTAAAGCATGGGTTAGTTAAATAGAACTTTTGAAACATTAAAACGAACAACTTGCAAATTAAATTTCATGATTTGGTTATAAGGCATTGGAAGTTAATGTTGGGTTAAAATATGATTTTGGTAAAAGGTATTTATTAAAAGTTTGAATATTTTAGAATAAATACTTGAGAAATAATTTTATAGAAGAAATTTATTTATAAAATTGATTTATAAAAAATTGGCTTGTAAATAAAAAGAATTTAAGTAGTGAATTTAAGGACCTAAATCTCGGTGTTTTTGAAAAATGGTTTTCAGATTTTGGAAAAAAATAATTTTATTATTTGAAAGTATTATGAATAGAAACATTTTGATGAGATTATAAAGGAGATAGAAAGCACTTAACTCACTTCCGTCGTTGGAATATTATTCTGACGATGGCTGCAGCATCGTCGGTATTCATTGTCAAGTTTCTAAGTGGGAAAATGCTACCATAGCAATTTGCTGTAGAATTTCTTTGATAAAGTAGATTTTGATTTAATCCAAAAACATGATTTGATTCACAAAGGGGAATATGTAAATTATTATTGATTTCGGAGTTAGCAGTAATAATTTACCTGAAAAGGTTTTACAAATATGAATATGTTGGAAAGAGAAATTTAAGTAAGAAGTATTTTCTTTGGATGGTTCGGGAAAACAAGTCTCGATTTATTTTGTAATGATCAAAATAATCTTCTAAGTGACGATCATGTGTTTTCTTAGGTAAACATTATAGTGCACTTAGTAAATTATTCTCTTTGTCATTGTGCGATCGAAACGAGTTTGAATCCAAATGAGCTCAAAGAATGTTGGCTATTGGTAATTGTTAAAACTATTTGTTTAGGATTATATATACAAGTAGATTCAAAAGGCGATTGCCAAAATAAAAAGAAATATTTTTATGTTAACTAGTTTAAGTGTCTCGAAAATAACTAAAAATGGAAAAGAGAAATGTTCGGATGGTAAGCACTTCTCGTAATTATTATCCTTCTTAGTAAGGGAATGTATTATACTATTTAGTAGTACCTAGTTACTTATTATCATTTTGTGGTTACTCGGTTTATATATATATATATCTTTGCAAGAAGGGATTTTGAAAAAAAAACCCAGGTATTTGGATCCTGAGTTTTCTTGATGGAAACAGATTCAAAAATAAAAATTTGAATTTGATAGGTGTATATACCCTCAGGTTATAGTAGGGTATTATACAAGCTTGTAAACTTAAAATTTATGTCTTATGGCAATGTTCCTATAAATAAAATGGTTAAGTTTTATGCCAACTAGTTTTCTTCTTTGTTTGTTTGAGATGAAATTTCGGGGTCAAAATTCTTTTAAGGGGCAAGAATGTAACGATCTAAAATTTAATCACTTAAATTTGTGAATATTTAATTTATTTTAAATATTTGATCAATGGTTCAATAACAAAATAACCCTCTTTTAACTAAAAATTAATTATTAAAAATTAATTTCTGGATTTTGTTAAGACAAATAAGTAATTCTGAATTTCAGATTTTCAACTTTTTATCGAACTACAAGTTATAGAAAGTTGTAATATCTTTATATATACCTTAATTAACATTCAAAAGTATAAGACATCTTATTTTGTAAAAGTATAAATAAATAAAATGATAATAATGATTAATAAAATATATACTTAAATTTAAGATTTGAATAGGATAATATGGATGTGTATTTTGGATGATGGCTTGAGTGTGGAAACCAACTTAAGTACGTGAGACTAGCCTATTATCCCCCATATAATCAAAAAGGACATGTAACACCTTATTAACCACTATGTTATTCTGTGGTTGACAAATTGATGGATGTGGAAATGATGAAAGAGTTGAATTTTTGAATTTAAGGACATTTTAGTATTTGCTTATATTATTTTATTTTGTCTTCTATATATGCACTTCTCCTTTCCTATTTCAATTTTCATTCTCAGTCTCCTCTTTTTCACCATCTCTATTTTCTTTTAGAAAATCTTTGTAAACACTCAAAATCTACACTTTTAAAAAAAGAGTTGGATTTGGATTTATGGAAAGTGAGAACAGTAAACTCTAATCTTTTATTTCATGGTTTTAGAAACTAATAACTATTGTGATTTATTCAATCTATGTTAAATATTTTGATAAATTGACAAATTTGTGTGTTTGTTTAGTAATCCGAGTTTGGATGAAATCATGCTTAAGCAATCATCTTAAAGATCATGTTTTTATTCATATTTGCTTAGAAAAGAGAAATATGTTTACCACAGACATCACATATACAAACTTACTGTACATGTATTACTTCTCTATTAATTGAAAATCACCTCCTTTCCTCTCATTCTAAAATCAATAACACCCAAACCAAGGAGAATTAGGCCAAGCAACCAACTAGAAAGTTGCTCGATTTAGAGTCTAGTTAATTTAAAATTAGTTTCAGGGTATTTCGTCCAGTAGGTTGGATGAAAATTGTAAAATACAGCAAGTGATTGAATATTTATCATTTTTTGATAAGCATGGAATGACGAACAGAGAGTATAGATGGGTTCGTATGGTTAGGGCGAAATTTTTAGTGATGATCGTATGATTTTTAGGGACTGGAATCAATGGTGGTGGAGAGAAAAACCGATTCCAATCATATATTGTTTTTCGATGATCTAGGGGACAAGGGGTCTTGTTATTAGTCCTGGAGGAAGCCTCGGGTCTAGGGGAAGGCATGGCAGCAGATGCTCGTAGCCGGTGGCATGGGGCGACAACGGCAAGGTAAGTTAGGGTTTCAACCCACTTTTATTTTATGCTCAACATTATTGATATTGCAGTGACTTAGGGTTCTCGAGTTCGACGAGGAAGGACTCGATGGTGGGGCGTTGAGGGGCGGTCCTATCGGCGGATTCATGTGAGTTCTAAGTGGAGGTAGCGGGGGCATGAGGTGTTTGACTATGGCAGGGTATTCGAATGAGGAACCTGGAGCCTGGTTCGTCTTTTTTTAAGTTTGGGAGTGAAGCATTACGGTCAGTTAGGTTTACTTGATACTGGGCTTGGCCCATTCGTTTTAGGTGAAAGAATAGTTTTAGTTAATTAGAAAATTTGTAAATGTGTTAAACTTAAAAATGTGATAGCTTGCTCATCCTCGATCTATTTGATATGTGAATTTTTACGTTGTACTTGTATTGACGAGTACAACATTTTAGTGTAACTTGTTAGCAGATTTGGTAATGTACAAATTTATGATATAATAATAGGGATTGAAATTTATTCATGAGATTTATTGGTGAGATCTTTTTGGCCAAGTAAAACAATGATT
This sequence comes from Allium cepa, assembly GCA_030765085.1. Taxonomy (NCBI): domain Eukaryota; kingdom Viridiplantae; phylum Streptophyta; class Magnoliopsida; order Asparagales; family Amaryllidaceae; genus Allium; species Allium cepa. The sequence goes on from CM060935.1 coordinate 30,040,128, forward strand.
TGTTAAGATAAATGTAACAGATTATTTTGAACATCTATTTAGCAGAATAAAACACCATTCTGCTATAATTGAATGGACTATTAATGATATAATTTTAGCAAACTAAATCCCTCTCCTACTATTATATTAATTTGGACATTAAATCATAAACCAGTTTAGATTATATGGAATAAGTGATGTGTTAGTAGTTGGTTGTAATCATGGATTGATTTACATATATGCCTGCTTATTTATATACCAGTATTTAGCTTGGAAAGTTAAATTGAATTAAAAGGTGGCATGTGTAAGTACCATTGGGGTTGTTAAGCCCTTTTTCCAAATCATGAAATGTTATTCAATTATTTGCTAATGATTATTTAAAGTTATTTATTTATTTTTACTTAAGATGTTTTAAAGTTTTTTAATTATATTATTTAAATTGTTTTAAAGTTAATTAATTAATTATTAATGATGTTTCAAGGTTAGTTAAATTTTTGCTAATGATGATTTAAAGTCATTGATTTCTTTAATGTTGATGTCTTAAGATTATTGATTTATTTAATAAAAGTGTTTTAAAGATTAAATACTTGATTTAAGGCAATGTTTTGGATAAGAGTTTGGATTTTTTATTTAAGTCTTTAGCGGTGTATAATTGATTTATAAAAGAAGTTTTATAAATTAATTTAGAGATTTATAGAAGGATTTATAAATAGGAAATGGGCTTATAAAAAGGGAATTTTATAAAAGGAATGAGATTTGATTTTGGATAAACAATCCTTCTTAATTATGGTGGTATGGAAACATTCTCTTTATACTTAACACTGAAGGGCGTTGACTCTGTTCATAATAAGAAATGTTTTAAATGATATTTGTTCTGGCCCATTTAAATACGGATTTGGAAAAGGGGAAAATCTTGCTTTAGTCTATAAATGTACTTATACCATTGTTATAAGTATATAGTTATATTTTCAAAGCATTGAAAGTAATTTAAGAGGTTTGTGAACATTATCTTTTGTAAAAGTATTTAAACTAAAGATTTAAAAGTGATTTGACTAACTAATAGAGGCTTAGTGGATCCTATATGGAAGAAAATCTATGTTTATTTGATTGTTTGATAGTTAAAACTTAATATCCAAATCTTGGCCACATTATCATTCTAGAAATACCTAGGAGAAACACGTGAGTTATATAGCACCGTCATCTTTGATAATGTCGTATTTTTCATATAAAGCTCGATCTGTTCTCCTAGGACAAATGATAGGGAGAACCATACACTTAAATATTTAGGAGGTGAACCCCGCTCCTATGTGTTGTCTATATATTTCAAAAAGGACCGAAGTTGAGTTGATCAAAAATTAATGAATGTTGGTTTGAAGAGACCGGGAGGAATTATCCAAAAACGACATCAACCTAACTTAAGCATCGTATTGAAGACATCTTGAAGATGATGGAATCAAAGACAGAGTTCTTGAAGTGCAATGGCTACTTGTTATTAATTTTGAGGGTGATTCTAAAATGGATGTAGTAAAAGTAATGCCTTCGGTTTGTTCTTGTTCTGAACAAGCGGGCGAATGCTAGCATTTCATTGGTGCCTGAAAGGCAGTATTAGCATTGCAATTGGGAATTGCTAAGATAGAGAAAGGTCATTGTGACCTCACAAGCCTCATAACCCGGTAATGACTAAAATGTGGAATATGCAGCATAGCTATGTGGTTTGCTACCATTAGAAGCTGTCATTCCTCGATCTAGAATATATATTTATAGTTTTCATATGCACGCGAGAGTGGGACCGTAGCCGGTGCACGTTTTTTTTGGAGCCTTGGTCTCGGAGAATGATGTAATACGGCCTGTCATGTTAAAGGGCAGCTGGCTCTGTGTTGGTAGAGGGTCCATGTGTGGCCCTCGGTATATTTTTCTAGAGGTGTACTACGATGAGCGGTACCCCAGTAGTCCAGTCATTGATGGAAATTCAATCTCCAATACATGCCTTCTGGTTTTGATTGTAGAAGCTAGTACTATTGAATGTAATTAGGGGTAACCATTCTAGATATTTTGTATATTTATTTTTTTCATTTAGACATTATTATAATACCACTGGATTTTCTATAGAAAATGTTTTAGTTATCGTAAGGTAAAAACTCATCCGTGTTTATGTGCGACGTGGTATTAAGAGATACCTCTGATTTTAAAGGGTTAGCTAAAATAAAATTCCTTGTTATTATGTTTCTCATGCTTGTTTTACCAGACTGATACGGGTGTTGTTTTCTTATAATGCTCGGGTCGGCATATTTTTAGAATTAGCTGGATTCTTTGAGGTTTTCTTAAGATGAGATAGAGGCCTCCAAGACATACTTCTTTATTTTCTTTTATCTTCCTCTACTTTTGTTCCTATTGTGATTATCAGCAATTGCAAGGATGAGTTGTTATAACTGTCCAGGCTGATGATGTGCTAGTGTTGTACTCTAATTTATGTATATATATTAAAGTCTCTTTCTTTGTGTAAAGACTCGTTCTACATTATGTATTACACATCACGTTTCTATGAGATTTCATTCTATTTTTCTTTTCTTTCTTTTACACCAATGATCTCTCTTTTTGGCACTTGGATGTTCAGCATGTGAATATCGTAGATGTATTAGTGTCAACTTCTGAGTATCGAGAAGGGAGTTGTTACAGTAAGTTGCACAAAAATTGAAATACGATGGAAATTGAGATTTATGTCTAAGACAAATTACAATTTCAAACTATGATTAAAAATCTATTTATTTTAGACAAAAATCCACTTCGTACACTATATTTTGGATCTTACAATTTACACAATATATAGATTGGTGAACAACAACTGTCATCCATCACAACCTAACAAATTAAGAGAGAGGTGGTCTTTAAGATGGTGTGTAATTGAGCATCTAAGAAGTTTGTGAACTGTCAGTTTCTATGGTTTTATTTTCCAATCTAATTCTCTTCCATACTACATGGTAGAATATAAAATTTATAGATGGATTCCTTTCTCTAAATAATATTCACTTTGGAACCAAAATTTTTGGACTTGATTTGATAATTTCCATTTTATTCATATTCTTACGTGAATTATTTATTTCAAATGGCTAGGCACATCAATTCTTAATGTCAAGGAGGTTTTTATTGAAAGGACATCGTTCATGAATAGACTAGCTCTATTATATCTCCTGATCAAGCTGTCCACACTTTTAAAAAGTTAGCAATTGCAAGGAAGTATTGGTGAAAATGCATTTGGATTCATTACGTCCATATTTTTCCTTTAAAGTATTTTAGAAGTTTCATGTTTATGTTCCGAACAACCATCTTTACATTTACCTCATTAGCCAAACTCAACTTTTGGTGAGAAAGGGAGATTGTCGTTTTGAAAGGCATGTCAGTGCTTCAAATTCTATCATTGTTGAGTAGGCATATGTATGAGTAGAGAGAACTCGGCCAAATTGAAGCTAGCTAAACTAGTTCAGTTTTGGGTAAAATATATGGCAACCAAACTAAATCATATCGAGCTATATTTTATTTTTACCATGATGATAAAATTAGTGTGTGTGCACCCGCTACATTTGTAAGTTTTATGTTAACTTGATAGTTTTGTTCAAGTCCAATTGTCATTTCTAATTACTTTTCGACAATGAAAGAACAGTTTGCCATATCATGCTTTGTTAGAGCTGCATTTTCATTTTTTAACGGAGAAGCTTGAATATTTTGTTATGACATAACTTAAGAGTGAGATTATAAATATAGCTTGGATAATGCATGTCATCTTTGAGCTTTTCTAGGATATTGATTCTATAAACACTGTAACAACCCGATATTTTCAGCCATTTGCATACACACATGTCGGACTTGAATTGCTCAAAATACCGCATTGTAAATAAATTTAGAGCAAATGAAAACAATCACAGACATAGAAATATCAGAATAACTCACAGCGGAAATTAAAGTACAATAGTAGTTCATGAAGCTACTATAACAAACTTTCAAAAATATTATACATAATATCAGTCTGAAACATATACAATAGAAATCCCAAATATATAGAAGTTTATAAATACCAGAACTGAAATAGAACAACTGAACTGAAAGGGAATAGATATCTAGACAAGCAGAATCTCCAGCGATTCCTACCTCCAGGAAAGAAATCCAAAGCTAAGATGTAAATACTCAGGCTGACTCGAGCGTAAAGTAAAACACAAAACACTCGAGTCAGGACATATATACTTATATAATGTAAACCAACTCAAGTGAACTGTAATAAAGATACAAGTAACTTAAAGGATGCATGGGATCGCCCATCCTCTAAGGATCCGTTAAACTATAAATTAAGTACATCTCGTGGTTAAAATTCAAAAAAATGTTATTTTATACTTCTAAATCAAATTTCAATTTCAAAATTCAATATCATTTTAAATTCATTTCAAATAAAATATCATATCTTTCCAAAACCACATTCATTTTATTTAATTTAAATATCCTTCCAAGTAACATTTCAAAATGGTTTATATTTCAAATCAAATTACTTCATTTAAACCATTAAAATTTGAAGTCCTTATATTTAAAATCAAATATTTAATTCCCAAAATTTTAGCCCTATTAAAGTTTATTTGTTCACTTAAATTTATTAAAACAGTGAAAATTCAACTTTCACAGCACTTAGAAAATGCTACGGAAAGTTATGTTTAAAAACAATACAATTAGCAAAAGACAGCATGTAAAATGCTGTAATAAGTTTAGATTTCAATTAAAACTTTAGTTAAGTCCAGCAACTACGGCTCTTATAAAGTGCTATAATAGCCCTTAGTTCATTTTAGCCATTTAGTTCATTTCTATCAACTAGAGCATTTACAAATGCTGTAATATCCTTTACATTAGAAATAATAGCATTTCAAAAATGCTATTAGTTAAATTTCAAATATTCACTATACCTTCATAGACAATTAAATTTTTATTTAAATCATTTTAAAATTATGAAATCATACATTTTCACTTTTAAAACAATCATTTAATAATCCTTATATTCATGATTTTATAAAGTTAAATATTCATTCAAAAATAAAAATTTAATAGTAATTCACGTATTAAATTCAAACGTTAAATTTCAATTCATTAAATTAAATTTTTAACTTAACATTTAAGTTTAAATTTTCAAATATATTATTTTTCATCTTGTTTACTTTACTTAAAATTCACTTTTAAACAAAATTCACAAATTTTCAATTTAAGTTATATTTCCAAATTCAACTTAAATATTCATTTATTTCACATCTTAATTTATTCAAAAATCATTAATACTTTATAAAAATCATTTTAAATTAATTTTAAATCAAATTTTATATTTATTTATCATATTTTCCTACTTAGTTTAAATTCCATTTATAATCAAATCAAAATTTCCAAGATAACTCATATTTCAAATTTCTAACTTTACCATTACTTTATTTCACTTATAAATTTTTAGAAAATCAATAATACTTTACAAAAATCATTTTTAATTAAGTTTAAATCAAAATATTATAATATTTCATTTCTAGAATACTTTAAAAAATTTAGAAAAATATATTTTAACCACGAGTCTATATATCATTTTCTAGCCTAGGTAAAGTGATACGGATAATATATCATTTCAATCCGTAATTTACAAAGAAATATGAGTTTGATCATTTCAAACCCGCAATCCTAAGTAAATGAAATAAATAAAAATCACTCAGGCCTATCATTTCAGCCCATAATGATTTTTTCCTATTCTAAAGTCCGTTCGGCTATGTATCATTTCAACCCATAGTGATTCTAATATAATGGGAACTTGCAGTGTGATAAACTGATATAAATAACAGAATAGCATAATATAACAATAACAGATGTTATAATAGGTAAATAAGCATGGGGGAACATCATATGATCATAGCATAGCAAATATATCATGGTGATATATTTTACAGATTCAAATGTGATTGGTTTACTATTCATATGTATAAATATTGTTTGGTGAGAGTTACTCACTGGTAAGCTGAAGACAACAACCAAAGTACACAAACTGAGATCCACAAAGGCACGATAGCAGGACAATGATTCGAGTGTGGGAGAGCCAAAGCTAATAGCCATGTTTCATAACAAACAAAACAAAGTACAATACGTAAATTTCAAACCAAACTATCATAAACAAAGCTAGAAATATAAGCACAATACATAGCTAAACTTTTGCACTTTCATTCAACCACTTGTGCTTCAGTTATGGACTAGAAAGGCACTGTAATAGGATGGTTTTGGATCAGGTTAAGGTCAGGTTGAGGTCATGTAGGGGTTGGCCAAAGCAATACAAAGGAGATGAAGGCATATGTGTGCTTGAATTCACAAAACAAGGCAATAACAAGCAGCAACATGGATTACAAGGCTTAAATGACTTCGGCCAAGCATGGATTGGGCATGGCCTGATCTTGGAGGGTCAACTACAGATGTGGCAAGGTCTAAGCTCAAGTTTGTGGTGGTGGTGGTGGTGTTTGGTCGGCCAAGCACGATGGTGGAGTGGTGGCAACAAGTAGTGATCGACTATGGTTGTATATGTGAAGTTTTTGTGCATTTTTAGGCGGATCTTCAACATAGGATGGCTTGGCTCAGAAATGGCAGTGGAGAGGAGGGTATGGTGGCTGTAATAGGTGGTGGTGGAGGCGGTCAAGGTAATGGAGGTGGCAGGCCTAACACAAAGACGATGGAGCAAGTGCAAAAATCACAGCAAAACAATAAAAGGCGAAAAGAAAGAAGAAGTTTTTACCAAAATTTTTGCAAGGGTGGTGGCCGAATATTTTTAGGTTTGAGAAGAAAATTTCAACATGAGAAATGAATGGAGAAGTCAGCTGAAGTATGGGAGTTATGGCAGCAAAATGAAGAGATGTTGATTGAAAATGAAAAGCCAAGAATACAAAAAGTCTAAGCATATAAAAGGTCACAAAACTCATCATATTTCTATAATTCTTTTGAAATTTTAAATACCTGAAAAATATTTATAAATACAGAAAAAATACGAAAATATAATAAATAAACAAAAATAAGTAAATAAATATTAATTAAATATAATTAAATTAGGAAAAATAGCAAAAATTGGAAACTAGGCTTAAAATTTTTAAAATAAATGCAATAAATTTTGGAAAATTTTTATTTACCTAAAAATACTTATAAATAAAGATAAAAACACAAAAATAAAATGCATGCATAAAAATAAATAAATAAATTTTAAATAAATATAATTAAATTAAGAAAATAGCTTAAAAATAGAAACTAGGTTATAAAAATTGAAAATAAATGCACTAAGGTTTGGAAAAATTATAACATTACTTTATAATATTTTAAAATAAAAATATATACCTAACATGTCATATAACACATATTAGAACATAATATGACAAATAAAAATATTATTTATGTAAACTAAAATAGACAATTTTATTAAATAAATCAATTTACATACAATATTGTAAAAAGCATAACTTTCACAATATAAATCGGATTTCAACGAAACGAAAAGCAGTATTTATGAAATTTAATATGTTTCATAATAAAAGATAAAATTAAAAATTCAAATATTTAAATTTTATATTTAAAAGTCAAAGTTTGACTAGATTGACCAAAAATCCACTATTCTGAAAATATCATATTTATTCAGGTTTCAAATTATAATTCACACAAAATCAATATATTCTTTTAAAATAAAAAATTAATTCATTTTAATAAATAAAATAAATTTTTAAATAAATTAATCAAAAGAAACAATTAAAACATATCATAAAATTCAGGGTTGTTACACTCTCCCCCACTCAAATCTTTTCGTCCTCGAAAAGAACGAACGAGGAAAATAAGGAAAACAAGATAGAAAAAGCAAATAGTACCTGAAAAAAACAATTCCAGATTCGAAGCACGAATGCTCTCCTCTGTCTCGCAGGTACATTCTCGATCATCAGTACTTACACAGTAGTTTGACTAGACTAACAGATTTCCTTCTTAGTTGCTTCGTACCTCTGTCGACAATACGAAGTGGCTTACTCTCGACAGTCAGATAGGCTCAATATCCCAACCATCAAGAGCAGAAGGCTGAATAAAAGAGATAGATTATGAAGATACTAGAGAAAATGTGAGACATGGAATACATCATGCACTCCAGACAGCTTCTTGGCAAATCCAGACGATAAGCCAAAGAACCGACTCTTTCCACAATTGCGGAAAGGACCCTCGAAGAGGAAGAAGGTAGAAATACTTAGAAGGGAAAGTAGGTTGAACGACAAGGATGGACATTATTTTAAAACCATACACATTTCAATTTAAAAATTGTATATTTATAACATTTTAAACATTTTATAATACGATGAATAGTCATTTGATTCAAATCTGATAGTTCGAAGTAAACAATATTTAAAACATTTTAAATTATTTAGAAAAGTAAAATAAATGATCAAAATATCCTTTATATAATACTTTATCAAAATACATTTATAACTAGATGTCTTAACAAGTTTGCTTTCGTTCCTGTAGACTCTGGCTATGCGTTGATCAGGCGCAAAGCTAGAATTCTCCAAGTACTTAGTAGACTTGTTTCAACACCCAGTGAAAATACTTGAAAAACCTTTTAAAAATAGATATGGAAAGTACAATCCAAACAAATCAACCAAACCAAAACATGTCGATCATGGATTGCGGATACATAATGGTTACACCTGGATCCCCCAGAAAACATCCGTGCCTATAGGCTGACTACCGCAGCCCTGCGATTACGCCATGAAGACTAGTAGTACCGCAAATACACAATGGTTACGCCTGGATCCCCCGAGAAACATCTGTACCCTTAGGCTCTCCAGCCCCTGCAGATTACGCTACCAAGCAATCCAATATATCACAGATACACAATGGTTAGCCTGGATCCCCAGGAAGCATCCGTACCCTTAGGCTCTCGTAGTCCCTGTGGATTACGCTATGCAGTCGCGCTCATAAGACCATGGAGATCGCCATGGAATTCGATGGACACTCGAGTATCATATCCGAAAAACCCAAATCAAAGAGAATAATATCGATAGAATGAATCCACAGTATGGCCACAAAGCGGATATCAAGCATAAGACACTTTCCATATCTTTACTTCGAAAATATATATCATATAGTACCTCTCAAATCATTTTCAATTATCATACTAATATAAAGTCCGTTATATATAAGATTTCATTTCAAATCGAATACTTCCCAAAATCAATTGTATATCAAATCACACTTATATAGACTTTGATTATATAAGATTTCAATTTACAAGTTGAGTACCTTTACAAATCAATAGTTTAAAATCACTTCATACTTATACAAATTAATTTCATACTTATACAAATCCATTTGTATAAGTTTGATAACTCCCAAATCAAAGTATTTAAAACAAGGTTCTCAATTTCAAACCATTTCAATATCAATTCAGTTTCAAAATCATATATGATTTCGCCAGATCATTTCTTCCTAATTTCATATATTCAGTTTCGAAGTTTCTTAAAACAATAGATTTAGAAAATAATCCAAATTCCCAAATCAACAAAAATTTAGGTCAAAAAATTCATTTCTATTTCAAACATATATTCACTTTCAAAAAATCATAATACTTCCAAAGTTATAAATCTTTCGAAATCAAAATACTTGAAATCATTACACTTTGAAAATCATAACATTTCGAAATCATACATTTGAAATCATAAACATTCCTTTAATTCTTTACATTTCACAAATTTATTCAATTAAACCCAAATCTAAAATTTCCAATTTTAATTCAATTCAAACCATCAGTTTCAATTCAATTTAATTTTTCAACAAAACCATTTCAAATATTATCAAATTTCAAATAAAGATTTGATCCATAAAATAAACTATTAAATCTTTAATATATTTCAAAGCTTAAATATACCATATTCCAAAACTAAATTTTATAATTTCATATATCTTAAATTTTACTTCATTATTACTTAGTTCTGAAATATTCATTTCATAAATCCATCACTTTTAAATAAACTCAAATTACAAGTAAACCAAATATCCTTTCATGCTAATATAAACTTCAAACATTCATTTATCAAAATCAATTATCATTTCAAATTCACATTCTTTATCAAAATAAAGATTAAATCATTTCCAAACCATTTCAATCATCAAAATATCTAAAATGGTTACTAAGTTTAAAACCATCTATTGTTTTAAAACCTTCAAACTATTTATTTCTATATGAAAAATCCAATTTACCATTGGAAAGATTATTATTCTATATATATACTTTATTCAAAACATTTCAAATCTATATTTCATACCAGAATAATTCAAAATAGTCTTATTTATTTCACTCAACAAACAATTTCAAAATTAAATAAATCATATTACTTTATACTTTAATCATAACAAAATAAACTTATATTCTTTATAAAATACTCTATACCTTTCAAAATTACCTAGCTTTGAAAAGTTAACCTTGATTTGGAAGTGCTCGAACCTTCAAAATAGTCGAAGAAATCATATTTTCAATCCAAGAGTTGGAAATCACCAACAAATCAGTAAACCAATTCCAAAAGATGGTGTTATACCAAAACAAATCTGAATCTCGAGGACTGAACACCGGCTTACCTTAAATTATTTCAAATATATGTGTGTGTGTGTGTGTATGTTTCGAAAATCAAATCATACTTCAAAATCTGAAATCAAAATTGGTTTCACAAAATCATTCGCATAGCAAAGCTACTAGAATGACCTCTCCCCCACTCAGAAACTCGAAAATCAATGTCGATGATGCATGCATTCATTACCGAAATTATTTTCCAGCGATGTAAGTGGGTTCTGGACTTTTATTTTCTCGAAAAAAACTTCTTTGAAATCTCCTCGAAATCATTAGAATTCATTCGAATACATTTGAAACATTTCTATTCGGAAAATATCTTTAAATCATATTATTATTATATATTTTCCAAAATCTTAAAACTGATTTCAAAACGCCAAAGTTCGATTCCTCGAAAATCAAATTCAAAACCCTTCAATTATAAATCATTATACATAAGTCAAATCCTTATAAAATTTTCAAATTTTCAAATCCTTTCAAAGCTTAAAATTCCTCGTTTTAAAAAGGTATATAATCCTTATCGAAAACATTTCACCTTTATATACAAAAGTAGGGTCATCCTTATCAAAATAATAATTTTGATGTGTGCACAGATTCAAAATAAAATCAAATAGGATGGATTTCAAAGCAAACAGAGATTCAAATTTAGAGGAATCTAATCAAATAGAATTCTGGTTCGAAGATAAGCTCGAACGAAGATGAGATAATTTAATTTCCCAATAGAAGATAGATAAGCCTATATTAATTGCGGGCGATTTTAACCAGTCAACCGTGACTTCAGAAATATATCCAATGCGGAAATCTAAGGCAAATCGACCTTCGATCGCCAGAGAAAGAATGCGGGTAGAGCAGGAGATAGACAACATCGTCAACCGAGGATATAGATATCTCCGGTGAATCAACGCCAATTGTAAAGGAGGTTCACCCCTTTACAAATCATTCAAAGATTGGCGGAATCACCGATCTTTAGAGAGGTCATTTAAATGTTTAATTATGGAATGCTCCAAGATCAAAAGGGTAAAATAGGAAAGACAAGGCTAAATTTCAAAACAAGTGGGGAGCGTTCCAAAGTTTAAGGAATCCTAATCGATAAGAATCCTAACCAAGAGGTTTCTAACAAGGTGGATACCAAAGGGATGAAGTTTAGAAAAATCTTAATTTCAAATAAGAAATTTTTTATACTAATATAATCTTTGAAAATACTTTAAAAATCATTTGAAAATCATTTTATACTTCGAAAATACGTTCTCTCATAAAAGAAATGATTCTGAGATTGATTTCACTCATTCTAAGGTATTTCTACCCTATCTCTAATGAGTTTATGCTCCGCAGTCTAAGGTTTGCCTAAAACCAAAGCTCTGATACCAACTTTAACAGCCTGATATTTTCAGCCATTCGCATCCACACATGTCGGACTTGAATTGCTCAAAATACCGCATTGTAAATAAATTTGGAGCAAATGAAAACATTTATAGAATCACTGACACGGAAATATCATAATAACTCGCAGCGGAGATTAAAATACCATAGTAGTTCATGAAGCTACTATAGAAAACTCTCAAAAACATTATACATAATATCAGTCTGAAACATATGCAATAGAAATCCTAAATATATAGAAGTTTATAAATACCAAAACTGAAATAGAACAACTGAAACTGAAAGGGAACAGATAACTAGACAAGCAGAATCTTCAGCGATTCCTGGCTCCAGGAAAGAAATCCAAAGCTAAGCTGTAAATACTCAGGCTGACCCGAGCGTAAAGTAAAACACAAAACACTCGAGTCAGGACATATATACTTATATAATGTAAACCAACTCAAGTGAACTATAATAAAGGTACAAGTAACTTAAAGGATGCCTGGGACCGTCCATCCTCTAAGGATCCGTTAAACTATAAATTAAATACATATGGTGGTTAAAATTCAAAAAATGTTATTTTATACTTCTAAATCAAATATCAATTTCAAAATTCAATATCATTTCAAATTCATTTCAAATATCAAAATATCATATCTTTCCAAAACCACATTCATTTTATTTAATTTAAATATCCTTCCAAGTAACATTTCAAAATGGTTTATATTTCAAATCAAATTACTTCATTTAAACCATTAAAATTTGAAGTCATTATATTTAATATCAAATATTTAATTCCCAAAATTTTAGCCCTTTTAAAGTTCATTTATTCACTTAAATTTATTAAAACAGTGAAAGTTCAACTTTCGCAACACTTAGAAAATGCTACAGAAAGTTATGTTTAAAAACAATTCAATTAGCAAAAGACAGCATGTAAAATGTTGTAATAGGTTTAGATTTCAATTAAAACTTTAGTTAAGTCCAGAAACTACAACACTTACAAAGTGCTATAATAGCCCTTAGTTCATTTTAGCCATTTAGTTCATTTCTATCAACTACAGCATTTACAAATGTTGTGATATCCTTTACATTAGAAATAATAGCATTTCAAAAATGCTGTTAATAAATTTCAAATATTCACTATACCTTCATAAACAATTAAATTTTTATTTAAATCATTTTAAACTTATGAAATCATACATTTTCACTTTTAAAACAATCATTTAATAATCCTTATATTCATGATTTTATAAAGTTAAATATTCATTCAAAAATCAAATTTTAATAATAATTCACAAATTAAATTCAAATGTTAAATTTCAATTCATTAAATTAAATTTTTAACTTAGCACTTAAGTTTAAATTTTCAAATATCTTATTTTTCATCTTATTTACTTAACTTAAAATTCACTTTTAAACAAAATTCACAAATTTCCAATTTAAGTTATATTTCAAAATTCAACTTAAATATTCATTTATTTCACATCTTAATTTATTCAAAAATCATTAATACTTTATAAAAATAATTCTAAATCCATTTTAAATCAAATTTTACATTTATTTATCATATTTTCCTACTTAATTTAAATTCCATTTATAACCAAATTAAAATTTCCAAGATAACTTATATTTAAATTTCTAACTTTACCACTACTTTATTTCGCTTATAAATTTTTAGAAAATCAATAATACTTTACAAAAATCATTTTTAATTAAGTTTAAATCAACATATTATAATATTTACATTTCTAAAATATTTTAAAAATTTTAGAAAAATATATTTTAACCACGAGTCTATATATCATTTTCTAGCCTAGGTAAAGTGATACGAATAATATATCATTTCAATCCGTAATTTACAAAGAAAATCCGGGTTTGATCATTTCAGGCCTATCATTTCAGCCTATAACGATTTTTCCCTATTCTAAAGTCCGTCCGGGTATGTATAATTTCAACCCATAGTGATTCTAATTTAAAGGGAACTTGCAGTGTGATAAACTGATATAAATAACAGAATAGTATTATATAATAGTAATAGATGTTATAACAGGTAAATAAACATGGGTGAACATCATATGATCATAACATAGCAAATATAACATGGTGATATATTTTACAGATTCAAATGTGATCGGTTTACTAGTCATATAAGTATAAATACTGTCTGGTGAGAATTACTCACTGGTATAAGCTGAAGACAACAACCAAAGTACATAAACCGAGATCCACAAAGACACGATATCACGACAATGATTTGAGGGTGAGAGAGCCAAAGCTAATAGCCTTGTTTCATAACAAAAAAAACAAAGTACAATACGTAAATTTCAAACCAAACTATCATAAACAAAGCTAGAAATATAAGCACAATACGTAGCTAAACTTTTGCACTTGCATTCAACCACTTGTGTTTCAGCTATAGACTGGAAATGCACTGTAATAGGATGGTTTTGGATCAGGTTAAGGTTAGGTTGAGGCCATGTAGGGGTCGGCCAAAGCAATACAAAGGAGATGAAGGCATACGTGTGCTTGAATTCACAAAACAAGGCAACAACAAGCAGCAACATGGATTACAAGGCCTAAATGACTTCGGCCAAGCATGGATTGGGCACGGCCTGATCTTGGACGGTCAACTACAGATGTGGCAAGGTTTGAAGCTCAGGTTTGTGGTGGTGGTGGTGTTTGGTCGGCCAAGCATGATGGTGGAGTGTGGCAACAAGTAGTGATCGACTATGGTTGTATATGTGAAGTTTTTGTGCATTTTTAGGTGGATCTTCAACATAGGATGGCTCGGATCAGGAATGGCAGTGGAGAGGACGGTATGGTGGCTGGAATAGGTGGTGGTGGAGGGGGCCAAGGTGATGGAGGTGGCAGGCCTAACACAAAGAAGATGGAGCAAGTGCAAAAATCACAACAAAACAATAAAAAGTGAAATAAACAAGAAGTTTTTACCAAAATTTTTGCAAGGATGGTGGCCGAATATTTTAGGTTTAAGAAAAAAAAATTCATGTAAGAAATTAATGGAGAAGTCGGCTGAAGCATGGGAGTTATGGCAGCAAAATGAAGAGATGTTGATTGAAAATGAAAAGGCAAAAATACAAAAGGTCTAAGCATATAAAAGGTCACAAAACTCATCATATTTCTATAATTCTTTTGAAATTTTAAATACCTATAAAATACGTATAAATACAGATAAAAACATGAAAATATAGTAAATAAACATAAATAAATAAATAAATATTAATTAAATATAATTAAATTAGGAAAAATAGCAAAAAATGGAAACTAGGCTTAAAAATTTGAAAATAAATGCAATAAATTTTGGAAAATTTTTATGTACCAAAAAATACTTATAAATAACGATAAAAACACAAAAATAAAATGCATGCATAAAAATAAATAAATAAATTTTGAATAAATATAATTAAATTAAGAAAATAGCTTAAAAATAGAAACTAGGTTATAAAAATTGAAAATAAATACACTAAGGTTTGAAAAAATTGTAACATTACTTTAAAATATTTTAAAATAAAAATATATACCTAACATTTCATATAACACATATTAGAACATAATATGACAAATAAAAATATTATTTATATAAATTAAAATAGACAATTTTATTAAATAAATCAATTTACATACAATATTGTAAAAAGCATAACTTTCACAATATAAATTGGATTTCAACGAAACGAAAAGCAGTATTCCTGAAATTTAATATATTTTCATAAAAAAAGATAAAATTCAAAAATTAAAATATTTAAATTTTAAATTTAAAAGTCAAAGTTTAACCAAATTGACTAAAAATCCACTTTTCTGGAAATATCCTATTCATTCAAGTTTGAAATTATAATTCACACAAAATCAAAATATAATTTTAAAATAACAAAATTTATTCATTTTAATAAATAAAATAAAGTTTTTAAATAAAATAATCAAAATAAACAATTAAAATAAATCACAAAATTCAGGGTTGTTACAAACACTCATTTTAGCTGAGAATTATTGTTCATAATGCCATTAAATCAATTTTAAAATTATATACGAGTAAAGTTAAAACATATAAGGCAAGAGATGTGTGATGAATACATAGATTACCATCTTGAAAATTTAAAAACCATAATGCATTCACTTAAAAAATAATATTTTTCAAACTTTCCGTTGTCGTTACTTCCAAATTTATCAACTAAAATGAGTAGAGAATGTTGGTAATCTAGATGTGTAACAATGTTACGAGTTATTCAAAACAAGTACCACGTAACTATCACTGATAGTTGTGTCACATGTTTCATACTAGGATCATTTGAAGAAGCTATCCAAAATGATTGATGTTTTATTTATTTCTTTATGGTATTTTTTGTTGTTGAATATATGTCTTTAAAGCTAGAGTTGACCCTACTAGTGAGTCTAGGCAACATAGAAACCGTTATTGTTAAGTTAAAGCTATTTCAACTAAAAGCTAGGCCCACGAATGATGATGAGATAACATAACCTTCTCTCACATCTTATAAAAGAGTACGTTCTCTACCAAATAATGGGTTGAGCATTAAAGATTAGGTAAGGAATTTCAAATGCATAATTTTTTCACTAGATAATTCATCTATGAAGCACAATTTCATAAATCTTGATTATATTATCTCCCCATCATCAATGAGTAAGTTCAAAAATAGCTACTTAAAAACTATATTAACCATCTTCGTCATATGCTACTTTTAAGATCGTATCCATTTTCAGGGATTTTAACCTATTTAAACTATAAACATTGATTATTTCAATTTTTTAAGCATGGTTTTTAGTATTATTACCATTTAATTATTGAATGATGAAAGCTACTTTGTGAAGTCATTGTAATAAATGTTATATTTAGTTTTTCCATGAACTCTGTTGAAGAAGCATGTGTTCATACTAATTTATAATGTGTTACATTGTATATTTTTCATATGAATGCTAAATAATCATAGCATTATAATTTTATGATGCTGCCCTTTTATTGATCATTTGTGAAATCCATTTCTTAATACATGAAAAAATAGTTTATGAGCCGTTCCATCATTTTTTAAGGTTTGGTTCATAGATACTAAACACCTTTCATATTAGTCATGCATGTGGACTTTATTTGTGCATATTCATGCTTGATATTGCTCTGTAATATTTACTAGTGTTCTTTTACGTATCGTTTCTGGTTCCTTTCTATTATGTATGTCTTCTAATTATTATAACTGGTATGATATTATGTTTTTTATAAGATATTTTACAATAACTTTGGAACTGAATAGGCAAGGAAGATCATGTTCTCTTCTATCTTGATTGCATTTTGCATGTAAAATATCAGAGGTCATTATCTACGTTTGTCATTAAGATTTTCACAGTAAGACACTAGAATTTCTTTTTTTTGATATGTCTGTTTTTCCATCAATTTTAATCTTACAAATGAAATATACATCTTCATATGTTTGTTTTATAATGTAAGATAATTCTAATTTTCCAAGTGTGCAAGTCTAAAGTAGTTTGCAACAAAATTTCCAACTGCAAAACTATAAAAAAAAAACATACCGAACTAATCTCACCATTCAAGTTTACTCAAAATTTTCAAATGAATGATCCTTTATAAATTCCTATATAAGCCTGCTTGTATCTAGCCTCTGCCTCAGGCTTTATAGCAACTCTCTTATATGTGATAATTGTTAATGTTTACTATGAAAATAATGTTATAAATTGAATTTCTTTTTCACATATAATCTTAGCTAATGTTTTTATTAAATTAACAAGTATGACCGTGCATTGTTCGCGATGAACTTCATTTAAAGATTGGTAGAGACTCAAACCTTCCGAATTAATATTTAAAAGAAGATATCAACCTCTTACAAGCAGAGATAGTGTTTGATATACTAAATGATCCACAAAGAAGATGGAATGTGTTGAATTACTTTACCAAATCATCATCTGAAGAAATTAAGAAAGCCCTAAAAACAGAACTAAGTAGGTAGAAAAAGTGAAGAACTTGAAGATTAACATAAGCTTATGCTTGTGGTACTAACTAAAGTTGTCTTTTATTACTACTTAAAAAACAATAAATAATTATCAGTGTTTTTTTGAGAAAAATGTATGATCCTCTATAGGATAGAGAAGAGCACACATGCAAATATATATATATATATATATATATATATATATATACTATTATATTAATAGTGAGTTCAATTTCGAGCTCTAAGAAGCCTCCACCAATTTTTTGGAAATGAACAGTCTACTTATTTAATTTTATTTTTTTCCCCTTTCCGCTTCTGTCCTTCCTACCTGCAGTTCCACGACAAAATTTCAACGTACATACTTGCTCCTTTCTCTCACCCAGTTCCGGTTCAACTCTCCCACCGCCTGTCCCCTTTCTGTTTTCCCTTCCCCATCCGTTCTCTACTCTCAACGCAAACTCTGATAAATTCGATTCATACTTAACTCAATTCGGATCCACATGTCGTATTCGAAAACAAAAATCGATCCCAAAACTTCGCCGACTTCGCATTTCTTACGGCGGCCTTAGATTACGGCAGGAAGGAAAGGGATTATGACGCCATTCAAAAAGGGATTAATCGGGTCCAGATCTACCAAACCGCTATCGCTTGGAGATGTTATTCGGATCCTCCAAAACACCAACAAATAGATAAAGTTCTGGTACGAGTTTTCCCTAATTCGAAGTTTTTGATTTTTTTTCCAAATCCATATATCGGTTGTCGTTGAAAATTGTATTCAACTTCAACATCGGCTTCCTTCTATTCGTTGCACCCTTTTCTGTTTGCGACACTGAACATTATTTTTGAAGTAGTCAACTTTGCTCTTAATTCATTGTTGATCGACAATTAAGTATGATACATACTTTTTTTGCATAAATATATAGCAGCAACACATGACATTCCTAATGCAATAATTGGTCTGTTGTTTTGTTTTTATTAACTAATATGCTTATGCCTTGCTATTGTATACGGTAGTTGATATTCTTAGTCTGCATGCCCAATTAATTTCAGTCCAGATAACTTTGTTAGCAATGACAAATGCACATTTAAGTCAATTTGTAGTATTTGAAAGTTTGGCTAATTGTAAGTGCATAGTTCGTAATATTGTTCTATGCAACTCCGATTTTTCTCTTCCTGAATCTCAGTTACTTAAATGGTAGGAGGCTTAAATATATAAATTTGTATTTATGATAAAGGTGTTAAATCTGTGTTCTGCTTTCCGACATATGCACATTTAAGTCAATGTGTAGTACTTGAAAGTTTGGCTGATTATAAGTGCATAGTTCGTAGTATTGTTCTATGCAACTCCGATTTTTCTCTTCCTGAATCTCAGTTACTTAAATGGTCTCATAATTAGCATATGCAGATTACACTTCTATTTCTATAACATTCCAAATAGGAGGCTTAAATATATAAATTTGTATTTGTGATAAAGGTGTTAAATCGGTGTTCTGCTTTCCTCCTACCTCCTGCTTACTACACTAACAGAGCTATGATTGAAAATTGTAGTGACTGATCATATGGTTTTCATCGTGTTGCTAAATAAGTAAATAACATTTGTGTTTCAAGAGAGTTGTTATTAGTAAATTACATGTCTAATTATTTTATTTTATTATTATTATCCTCTAAAGGACAATATTCATTTATATTGTATTATGCATTGCTTGATATTTGATTTGTTATTAATTTAAATCAGTTCGTTCTTGCCGGGTTTTTTTTTATCGTTAGATGATTCACAACTGGAACATTATATCAATATTCAAATATTTTGTATTATATATTCCTTGATATTTGATATCATTCTATTATTATTAACCTTAAAGCCTTAAACGGTATTACTTGCCGAGTTTTCTTATTATTTGACTATCCATACCTGGAACATTATGTTTGCTTGTGTTTGCAAGAAAAATGTAAGGTAAACCGATGTTGGTATTTATGGTTTTTATAATACTATGGAAACTTATGGTTTACATCAGCATCTACAATTGCTATAGTGGTATTTTAATGGTTATGTTAGTTTAAATGATAATTTATGTGGTTATATGTTTTACATCTCTTTTTAGTGCTCAGATAAGAGAATTAGTACGTAGCAAATTACATATATGGTAAAGTGATTTCACTGTTCTTTTTTTTCAAGGTATATATCAAATTGGAGCCTCTGGGAGCAGCAAATTAAATGACTGAATATAGTGGCCAAAATAATATTTTGGAACATTATATTTGTACACTCTCTTGATCTTAGGATTTGAAAACAATAATTGTATTTTAAGTACAAGTTAGTATACCGATTAACTTTTTGAATTGATAAAAATTTATATGCATTTTTTTCACTGCTATCATACCACTTTGGTTTTTTAGTTTCTTATTAGACTTGAAAAAATGGATCGCTTCCATTATTATTTAACTATAATTTTGTTACGGTAAACAGGTCATAGAATCTATTTACTTGTGCTATTTCAATGCATATTCTTAGCTGTAGTTTAGTCTACAACTTTACAATAGATGCTATTAGATGCTGCCAGGATTATTTAGGCGTGTTGTAAAAGGACTAACCTTTCATAAATACCATGCCTAATGGTTGTTGTTATACTGCACTACCTTGTGGGTTCTCTACCCATCTATTATTACCACAAATAAAACATTAATAGACTCTGAAATTCATAGAATTGGTTATAAACAATACATTGATTGTGTAGAACCATATAGTTTCATCAATTCAACATCACAGTTTCGCACATTACATAGTTTCGCATATTTTAATTGTTATCTAAGCCGGTCGTACCAGCATTATTATATTATTATATTATTATATGATGATCCACCCTTTCCAAATTTCTCTACTTCTTCTTCGGTCTCCTCCTACCACATGTAATTTCATTTCTACTTCGGTTCGCCCTTGATATTTTTTCACAATTTTCGAGAAGCTTCCGTCCTCATCCCCTATTTTAGCGATAGAAAAACTACTCTCTTCCAATGATTTTTCCTACCCTCTAAGCCATTACCTTATTTCCAACGCTCTTCGAGCACTGCATCGTAAAATCAGCCTTAGGTCTGCTCTTCCTCCCTCAGCACGAACACTTGCTACTATATCACCTCATTCATGCCAAACAATGTCGATTTCTTTTATCAAACAATTTAAACCATCACCAAACTGATGTATTGGGGTAACATTTTAGCTTTGCAAATTTTAATCTTAAGCAGTCGTCTTCCAATGTTATTCTCTTACTAGATTATACTTTTGTGGTTGATACAGTTTCAAGTTGTGATGATCCTCTTCTGAGTTGAAACTGAAATTTCCAGTTGAAAGTTAAAATCATATGTTTAATCTAATTTATTATTAACAAAAAAACAGTTATGACATGGCTATTTCATCCAAATCCGAAGGAACAAAACCTACAAATATAATTCATCATTAAAATTGCTCTTTTTTATTAGGCTGCATTTGTTTTGGACTCTTTAGATTCCAGTTTAAAGAATGGATTTTATTGTAGGTATTATGGATTTTAAACACTTAAACAAATTCCATATTTAAAACATGGATTGTTGATTCTTTTTTGGATATTGAAAATTTTGGGTATAAATTTTATTTTATAGATATCTTAAATGCTAAATTTATGTTAAAGGGGATTTATGATTTCTTAAGTTTTATTTTTACATTTCTTTTGCTACAATTTTTTTTTTATATTATTCACTCATGGGTTTTATTTCAAGCATCATCTTATGTAAATTTTACTCAAATCTAAAGGGCATGATGCAATTTAAATGCAAGGGGATATAACAACATTACTTCACGATAGGTGACACATAAATACTTATTTCTAATTCTAAATTTTCAAAGTTTATAGGGATATTTTGATTTGGTTTATATTGGAACTCTAATTAACGATTTTGAATGAATGTGAATGATTTATTCCAGTTGCCCATATAGGTTTTTTTTCTTGGTGTAGAAATATTTGTCATCTTATAATAGTTTAATGCTTTATGCACCGAATCAAACAGAATTTTATCGAGATATGCACTGACATATGTCCATGTCTCATTCACTTGAATGATATTTTCTCAGCACCTGTACATCTATGCATGTATTTTTAGTAGGATAACTGGTATGCAGATGCACATACTTATAGAATTTGAATGCATTTAGTTTGATCGGTAGTTATTGCTATTTGGAGTCCAATTGTGCTGATTACTTTAAAATAGGCCACGAGAGAAAGATGGTTGAATAACATGCAAGGCATTGAACAATAGGTAGGTGTATTTTGCTACAAATCCTATCTTTGGATGAAGAAGATTAGGATAAAGAAAAGATTTTGTGAGTTTAAAAATATTTCTGCTATGCATGATTTTCATGACGTCTAAAATTATATAAAATAATACGTTTGCTATATTATCATTATAATATAATTTACAATTCATAACTGATTTTCCATCTTCACATAAGCAGTATATTAGAAGGATAGACCATTGATAACAAATTTATCAAACTAGCCTGAATGAATGAGTGGCAAGTCAAGAAATGAAAAAAATGCTGTAAATAATTGTTGCCAAAACGTTATATTTGTGTATTTCTAAAGTTTTCGGCGTAACAACTATTTGATTTTTGCAACGAAAATTTTCTATTTCATCAGTTCTGCATGACATTTGAATTTTTGTTGTTCTTCATATTGTACTAAATTTAGATAATGATCATGGCAAATTAAACGTTGAGGATTCTGTTGCATGCTTTCAAAATGCAAGGAGCTGAGATGCCACATTGTTAAAATAGGAAATGTTGTGTGCTATTTTTTTCTCTGCCTATCTGGAGTTTATGTATAGAAATATTTTTTATGCTGCTGGAACATCATCTCCCCTGCTTCTACTATTATATTTCCACTATGTTAATAGTAATTATTTATTAATACTTCGTTATGCACAAACACCATGAATAGTAATTTACCTTTTCTGAAAGCACCCACAATGTATGAATTTGAAATTATACCGGATTGCAACATACTGAACATAAAGTAACCTGTGTCATAAGTGCATTCCTAACATATTTGTATGCATGTGTATTTTACAAGCTTATACCATAAATTTGATTTATAGTGTTCATTGGTTTTTCTCTTTCTATCAAGGATTGCCATCATGATGGATAGTTTTAGGTGCACGTACTCTCATAGCAGTCAGAATGAACATAGATGCAAACAAACTTTTGAACTGGATCAAGGTTTAATAAGCTCACATGCTTAATAAAAGATAGATGCATGTGATTTGGATGTTGTTGCTTACTTAATAAATCATGATTTTATTTTCAATAATGTTGTATTGAGTACAAATCAAAATATGCATGACACAAAGTCATTTAGATCCCGCCCTTTTATCAACAGATGTTGTCAATGGGAGACCATTTATTTTGGTTTTTCTACAAAGGCTTTCGGAAATGCTATTGCCGAATATTTAAAAAAACATTATATTTAGGTATTTGCAAACATTAGAGCTTTCCACTTGACTACAAGAAAAAACTTACTGTACAACAAAAAGAAAAACAAACGGTAACTTCTGAGCAATTTTAAGGTATCATACATAATTTATATTAACTGTTCATTTTTTCTAGAAACATAGAAGATGTGGTATATTTTTACATGGACATTCAAACATTTCATTAATTGAACATGCGACATAACATGGTTTTTTAAAGTTGTAAGATGAAATTTTTTGTGTAGACATAGCATTGTAAATGGTCAATGTACCCCACAAAAGTTAGGTGTTTCCCCTTAATCCATTTTACAAAAAATGTAATTATATTAAATTTAAAACTAAAACCTGAAAGAAACTCATGTATAGCGTCTAAATTTCTGTAATGTCGGTATATCTAATGTAGTAGATTATGTAAAAAGTATAGGTGCGTCGACGACAAAAATCTTAAAGAGGGTTGTAAATCATTTGACATCGACCAAAATTAAGAGTAACATAATTTTTTTATATTAAATTACTGAATGTTACTATAAGAGGTTTAGCTTCTGTGCTTCTTCTGTAATGGGTTTAGTACTACCATTCATTGTTATGAACTTCTTATAATACTATGATTTGAGCCCTTTTTCACATGAAATCTTTTCTATTATGATTTGATTCACCGAAAGTGATTTAGAACTCAAGTTAAAATTAATGTCGAACAAATACTGTATGATTGCATCAAAATTAATTTCATAAATACAAAATACTATGCAAGTAAAGAAAAATGGTTTCTTTTACATATTTAAATCTTATCTAATAACCCAGACAAAAAAATTATTAAATCATGAATACACTGAATCTATGCTTGATGATTTAATCCATTTTCAATTTAATGTTTGAAATTTACGATTTATAATGAATGATTTATCCCATTTTGAAACTGTTGACACGGTTGTTGACCTTTAAAACATCAGCCCTGCTATTCTTCTTCAACATAAAATTGCATCAGTTTCCATGACATTGTGTGTATCAACTTAGAGTTTTATTATTTTCATATTACAATGAATAATAAAATGACTTTTGATATATAGATATGCAATAGAAAGCTATTAAAATGGTAGATTTTTAGGGAAATAATGATACTCAAATATTAGACTGGCACGTCTTCTCCATATTCAATTATCTGACTGTCTTATTTATAGGCTATGATGCTGTCAATAATCTTTTCAAGAAAGCATCTTGCAAAATTAGGCTACCCCGTCATCTCCATATCTTTGTGTTTGCAGTGCTTACACTCCTTTACCAGTTACCACATTTGTGATTCCTTTACGTTGACTCACTGTATTAGATTTACACATGAATTTTTTGGAAAGATTCTAAAAAAAAGAGGCCTTGGACGGATGTCATGGCACTAAGTGTAAGTGCAGATGATGGAATTTGGATGTGGTGCTTGCAGTCGAGTGTGAATGGGATGTCCTCAAAATTGTAGTGATGTTGGCTATGAGATATTTGTTTTATTGCATTCATAATGCATAAGATTGGATAAGGGTTATGTTGTAAAAAAATTCATTATGTTGTCCAGTGTGCTTTGATAATTCATTGTTGTACGTTTCACTAATTAATAAACATACATATATGAAAGTTTAGACAGTGATTTATTACTTAGATTTGTGTTCATAAAAACAACTGCATTTTGGAATTCATTTCGATAAAGCGGTATAATTTCGTAAGTTTTTATTACTAAATAAGTAATGGAAGTTGTACAACATTTTTTCCATTGTTGTTTACTAACATGCAATAGTTATTTTATTGCCCATGTGAGCTTGCTCGATGCATGTGAATCAACCTCCTATTACCATATATATTCACCAATCCTAAAGATTTAATGCTTATTCATATTTATAAAAATAGAACATAATTAATCATCCTAAACCCTTATTTTAAAATTACATAATCTCATAGACACTTATTTTCTAACGATTAGGAATGAAATTCATGAACACATAATGACTCTGCTAATAATAATTTTACATTATTATCTAGCAACCTGTATAGCATGATTCAAAACTTTATAAACACGCCATGCGAGAGGCAAAAGAATATTATTTGAAAATTTTGAAATATTTCCCCTCATAAAATTCGTACGAAAAGCTATAATAAATTATCATTCTAATCAAAAATACAAACAAAGCTATTATACTGTTCACTTTGCTATCGGTGAATAATATTTTTTATTTTATTACTGAATCTGTAGTTGTTAATTAAGAAATTTCCAGCTGTTAAATCTAAGCATCAATCAGTACACTACTATAAATAAAAAAGTTTATACAGTCTTTGAAAGAGAATATATTAGGCAAAGTTATAAAAAACTTAAAGTTCCAAAAATACCAACATTTTGTCAATAATAGTATAATTTTTCATTATGACTATAATAAAAGCATTAGTGTTTGACTTTGGCATGCAAATATTTTCTTTAAAATTCCGTATTTGATTTTTCTATTCAATTTTGATTTGTTTTTTGTTTTGTTGCATGTAGAATACCAATCCTTATTATTTGTGAGTTGGTTTGTCTCCGTCTTTCTTCCTTAGGATTTGCTTCACTATAACTTTTGATTCTCCTTCAAGGTTAAAAAATGCATGCTTGATGTAAAATGCATGAATGACCCTCAACCAGTACGCATTAACTAGCAATTACATGATCATCTACATAGTGTTTCTACTTATCATCCTGAATGTGATATCCTTAAACATGCATATGCAAAAATTAATGATGTTGCATCTCCCATGCTTTCTTCTAGCATGAACCAAATTTGAAATTTTTCCCATTTGATTTCCTTTGTTGAGTATAAGATAAAGATTCTATCTGTTCCCTTTACCATCATTATCCTTGCCTATGTTTACACACACACTGGATATATTGCTCTTTGCGAACAAAAAAGGTAATTTATACATGTTCTTATTTTTTCCCAGTTGTTTATATATGGTAAACTAAACACTTTAAGTTGCCACTACCAAAGAAATGGGTATTTAAAATCAATAATTCCAAAACTATTAATGGTCAAAATTGTTGGACTCAACTTACCTGTTTTAATTCATCTCTACTATATTAATTATGTAAATGCAGACTGGTAACTCCTTTTTTCCTTCTAATAACACTGCATGTTGATTTTATTTTATATTTGAGACTTGATTTGTTTATTCTTTGTGAACCTAATTAATACATATGATTTACCAACTGTTAAGCAATTAAAATTCTCAAATTGCAGGAGCTATGTGTTAAGGGTGACTGATTAGGTAATACCTGCAACTAATATGGGTAAGAGTCCACTCTCCTGTTACACTTTTATGTCTTCATGGTTGCTTATTGCTAATTTACTTATGTTTCGTACATCTTTGTTTTTTAGTGTCTTTTAAGACCATGTTATATTTTTCAGTATGCTCTGGGTAGAAAATACAGACCAAAAAAATACATTCTCACAAACTTGAATTGCTCCTCTTCAGTATGATATACTCACACATTGGTTATAATACTTTAATTGATAAATTTAGTATTCACTGATCATAACTCCGCTGAAAACTTAAATATCTTTTTGTCATATAAATTTATATATATTTATATCAGATTATATTTATACTATATTTAATTGGTAATTTATATATATTTTGGTAAATTTATGTATTAAAGGATCGTGAACACTTAAATATATGTTTTAAGTATATATAAATTTATATATAATCAAATATAAATTGGTAAATTTATAATATTGTTAGAGATATTTGTCACTAAGTATTTGACTAACATGTGTGACACGTTGATAAATTTTAAACAGTACATATGATATCTCTAACCGTAAGCTCAATTTGTTTTTCTTCATTAAAAATTAATTTCTTTGTACTTTATTTACTGAAATATACAGCTAATTGAATTTTTTTGAAATTGGGTACTGATATGTTTATTTAATAGTAACTGTAACGTACAATAGCTACGCCATGATGCTTGAGGTTCAATGCTGTGGTAAAAGTGGATAAAATTATCTCAATAATTCCAGTACAATAGTTGGATTAAGATACTGCCATTCAAAGCTAGACAAATAAGGGATAAGGCCTAGAAAGGTCGTCGCGTTTAGGTAACTTCCATTATCGTTTTTCTTTGTGCTCTGTTTAGTTTATTTTTTTGGTGGATGTCTATGAATCTTCGGTTTTTGAAAGAGTTTTCTTTGGTGAGAAGCTCCATGGATGTCTTGCCATTTAGACTGAAAATTGTGTTCTAAGTTTAAATTAATCTACTCTGTTAAATAAAATCCTGTTTGATGATGGAAAACGTTCTCTTTGAGATTTCTAATAATACAGATATGATGTTAGCATCAGCAACTGTAAGATTGATATGGATTTATGCATACTACATTAGTGCTTCAAGATTTATAATTTTACTACAATATTGTATTCGTGAAAAAAGAAATACATATTAAAAGATGAATTATTTCAGGTTAATGCTTAATGCATAATATTTAGTTGTCATATTTATAGTTTAGGATTTAATAGTTTGGTTTGGGTAAATTATATAAGTCAATAGTCCCTACTCCAATTATCCGCACATAAAAAGAGTGCTTGGGTAGTAGTATTCTCCATTGACAATTCTTTGATATTGTTAGTTTGGGTTCTTCTACTCGATGCTTATGTAGTCTGATAATGAGTATTTTTTAGTACTATAATGTAATATTATGTATTACTTTAGAATAACTCTTAAAAATCCTTTCCTTCCAAAATTAGATAATGTACTGTTGGTGTTTGGTGAATTAGCTATAAGAGTTAAATTGCTTATTGGCCAATTATCTCAGTTGAGCAAAGCTATAAATAAACTCAACAATAATCTTTTCTAGAATTGATATTATTAGATACGGTTACTAAACATAATGGTAAATTATTAGTATGAGTATGAGACTACGGTAAATTATTATTAGATAATGTTACTCTGATCGATGATTCCTATGAAATCGATATGTACATGGTTTGGATTCGTTTTATTAAAACGAAAGATTATTCGCTATTATGTTAATGGTCCACGTATTTTGAAATATTTTGATAATCAGAAGACATGTGCTATGTTTGGGAACATCGGTGAGTAACATTACTTTGCATTTTAGGAAATGATATTTTACGCTGATTTTTAATGAGCATATAACAAATAAACGTATTTTCCCATTAGATAATAAATTTAATAGCGATTTTTTTGTTACAAGGCGATGCCTGGAGCACGAGTTATTCTTAAAGGATGGCAGCATGCAGCAGTTGCTGTGGAATCAGCTCTCAATGCTTTAATGGACTCAAGAACAGAGGATCTCATAGCTGCTCTGGGGGAGGCTACTGGAAAACCTGCTTTTTATGGGGTGCTTGAAAGAATGAAGAATAGCCATGAAGGAATAGTATGTTTCTTTACCTACTTTGTATGCAAGCTGATTCAATTCAGTACAAGCTCACCTCTCAGAATTAGCGCCTTAAATCCAACGATTTCAATCATGCAACCTCTCTTCCCTTATTTTCTTGCATCAAAATTTATCAACCCCTTTCACAAAATAGAGTCAGGTCTAATCAGAAGCTTAATAATGAGGATTCCAATGTCAGTAAAGACATAATATTTATCTTCTTAGCATTGATGTCAAATTGTATTGGTTATGTACTTTAAGAAGTGAGGTTATTTGGTTTTGATAGAGTGGGAAGAATTAGTTACAGATGCTTGAGTTGGAGGAAATTAGTTCATAGAAGGAACCAAATGGTCTAACGCAGGTATATCATGTTTTTGATTTGTCACTTCCAATGTTTGTATTATTTCTCATATAACCAAAAAGCGTATTTACAGATAGTGAAACCAGCAATTATTATGGATGTTTTCACAATGCTAGCTTATTTATTCCGTTTTAGCAATATATTACTTATTGGCATTAAATTATGCATCTCTTATCATTTTTCTAATTACTAAAGTATTGTGTAATTTAGTTAAATTTCATCTTTATGGAGCTAGACAATTTTATTATGCTCAAATCTATACACTCAAACAATATTCAGTTGCTTATTCTATTACTTTTTCACATCCAAACAATGAAACTTAGCTCAATTAACTCAATATCTAGATTGACCAGGTCAAATAGTTGGAAGCTCAACTGGAATTTGTTTGGAAATTTGCATTATAAAAAATCAAAAAATCTTAGTTATGTGGATAACAACTTAGTGGATTCAAAAGATAGTTTCAACAGAAGGATTGACTGACATCCAAGATTCAAGCTAAGACCACATGGGAATACAATTTGCTCAACGATTATAACACTGTTTTGTACCATTCTCTGAATATATTAAAATATTTTACACAAACTATTAAACATAAAAAAGTTAGATTTATAGTCTCAGAGTATACACTTTTAGGTTTAACAACGTAATTTTTGGCTGCATTTATTTTCTGTTATTCTTGAAAGTCATTCCTTTATATACTTTATTAAAGTACACTTAATATTATCCAACTCACATTTTATGATCTTAACTCTATGTAACTCTGCATCTGTCATTTACATGGTATCCTGTACAAAGCATGTAACCAAATTGTTGAGTAGTGAGTTTGAAAATAATGAAAAGTTCTGGTGCTATAATGCGTCCCTTCGTTTAAACTCAAAGCAAACCAGCTTAATTATCAGATAATTCAAAGATAATATACATAAAGCACCATTAGTTACCGAATCCAAAAAAAATATCATAACTACGTAACGTTAGTTGACGACAACCGTGTGCGTAGCACGGGTTCACACTAGTTTCTTTAATTGTTCATGGGTTTAAAACCTAGAGCTAATCAACATACAGAAATTGTTTGACTTGATCATCATTGATAGTAATACTTTTCTGCAAATAGTAGAATTTGTGTTGACCAACAAACTAGGAATCACAAAGTGGTAGTAAGTGACAGACATAACAGTTTCAATACTAATGTTTGATGAACATACAGTTTTCCAGAACTTATTATCATTTGTAATTTTTTTGCAAAAATCACGTATGGTTTAGATACCAACCATTTAATCATAGTGATTCTATATTTGTCAATGAATGTCATATCTCATCCTAGAGATGTTTTGTCCTTTTTTATTTTAATGAACCAAAATTCATGGGATTTCATAACATAGCACTTTTCTTGAAAAATCATTTAATACAGGTCTATGCATAAACTTAATCCATCGTTCCACTAACATTTCAATATCAGTGGGTGCTTACTTTCCCATTATCATATAATAAAAAGGGAAAATTCCATTGAAAACATATTTTTTCACAAGACCGCTATAGTTAATAATTAAACTTGTGTGGTGGAAACATTATTTTATAATGATGCTTTTAGTCCTATTTTATAGGACCCATGCCTTTTATTGCTTTCTTATTTCACCATAGTACATCTGGTGCCTTTTTTACTAATGATAAATCCAATTTTCTCTTTTAATTCTTTTACCTACGTATATGTTTGAGAGCATTCAATCCTATTACTACGTTGACTCAATAAGGATTCTATACTAATTTTAATACTTCTATTTGATGGTATAGTAATGTTTCAAATACCTTTATATAAATAGTATATTTTGGTTATTTGTTAAAAAATTTAATTTTCCAACTGCAAAAAAATATATTTTTGCTATATCCGTGTGCGAAGCACGGGTTCACACTAGTGTATATATAACAGTAAAGCAGGGTGTTGCCAACATGCCTGGCAGGTAACAAAAACTAAAAACAAAGAAACAAAAAGTGAAAGATGCTCTATGCATCTCAATAGTTCCGAGCAACAAAAAGAGAAGAAAAACTCTGTGCATCTGGACCGAAATGATGCTCCAAAAATCTCGGAAGCTCTAAGCAACACATAAAGCAGAAAAACTCCATGCATCTAGATCAAAAGGACAGCGAAAGCCTCAACTCTAAAGTGAAAATAAACGAGATGCTGGATAGGATAGTCCGCACTGGAATCTCTGAACAGGGGAAGTAAAGCCAAGCTGAAGCAAGGAACCTCTCTGAAAGTCTCTGAATCAAACCAAAACATGCGCTCTGAAGATAAGGGACCTGAAAGAAGAACCTGGAAACCTCTCACTCATATCTGTATCTGAGGGTGACTAAGGAAAAAGTAAGAATTATGCATATATATGTATATTAATATAATTTATACATATGTATAAACAAAGAGAGAAGAAAAACAAAAAGGAGACAAAACTAGTAGCAAACAAGATTAAAATATTTCAAAACAATTACACCAAAAAAAGAAACAAAAATAAAAACCAAAAAAAGAAAACTAAGAATCTATAATCATTAGCAGGTTATGATTAACTGATAGATCTTGGTATGAATTTGAAAAAATATTCATATTAGTACAGATGTCATTAAAAAGACAATTGTTTTTAAAATAACTAATATTGTAGCTAACCATATTAAGATACCTTTAAAGGAATTATTCTTAGCTAATTTATATTTGGGATTAGAAATCCAATGAAAATAGAAAGAAGAAATTATATAAATCAATTTATTAATATGACTATTATTATTATTAAAATTCTTTGATTTCTTTCAAACCATATATACCAACTAATAATAGTGAATAAAGAGTCAATTAGAGATCTAATATTCTTTTTAAACCTAAATCTAAAATTATTCCAGTAAAGGTCATAATCCGAAATTTTAGTTATGATGTTAAAATTGAAAATTTTGAGAACGTTGTTAAGAATGTAATAAGAGTCCATGCAATCATAGTATAAATGCTTAATGTCTTCAAGATGTAGATTACAAAAATAACATTTATTATCCTTATGAATGTTCTTTATTTTTAAGTTTTCAATTGTATTAAGTTTACCATGCAATATTAACCACATGTGTATTTTAGATTTAGGAGGAGCATTTGATTTCCAAATAAATTTAAATGAATTGTTTATAGTACCCGAAAAATTAATAAATCTACAAAAAGAGTTAGAAGTATAATTCTTACTTCTATCCCATTCCCAAAAGGAATATCATTATCATTATCAATATTGTAAAGATTTAATCTTGCATAAAGCAAGTGAACAAGCCTAAGAGTTGGTCCTATTAAAATTCTGTTAAAGCTGAAATTCCAAGGAGGATCATTATCAGGAGAAAAAACCTCACTAATGAGATCAAACTTAAAATTACAGATATCGTAAAGCTCTTTAAATTCCAGTTTAAGGGGTAAGACCGAAATCCAACGGTCATGCCAAAAGGAAGTACGGTTACCGGAGTGAACAATAGTATTTATTCCTAAGTTAAAAATCTCAAGACATTTTATAATGTTTCTCCAAAAATTAGAAAAGTTATGAGTGGATGGATAAGCAATTTGATATGAATTACTATTTCCATTATAGTAATATTTAGAAATAATCTCTTTCCAAATAGCATTATCATTAATATCTTTAAACTTCCATAACCATTTACCTAGCAATGATAAATTCATATTACGCAAGTTAATAACCCCTAAACCACCTTCCTTCTTGGCTTTACAGACGGTCTCCCAATTGACTAAACATTTTATATTATTATTAGAATTTTCTCCACTCCAAAGGAAGTCTCTTTTAATTTTGTCAATTTAATCGATAACCCAATCCGGAAATAAATGCATGGACATCCAATAAATCGGAAGGGCTGATAAAACCGAATTAATTAAAACTAGCCTTCATGCTCTAGATAAATATCTCCTATTCCAGCTAGAAATCTTATTCTTAATTTTATCAATAATAATAAACCAGTCTTCATACTTAAGTTTAGAAGGTCTAATCACAAAAACAAGATATTCAAACGGAAAGCTCATAGTTTTGCAATTTAGAGTAATAGCAACCGAGTTTTCAACATTTTCAAAATCGTTTAAGACTAACACTGAGCTTTTGTCAAAATTTATTTTTAAACCTGATCAAAGTTCAAAACTGTAAAGAATAAACTTGAGTGTTATAATGTGCCTAGGCAGATGGGAAGAGAAAAGTAAGGTATCATCGGCAAATTGGAGAAACGATATACCATTACGCGAAATATCATTCCCAACATTACCTGGAGAACCATTATCCACTGCTCTTTTAATAATTTAGCAAAAACATCTGCTGCTAAATTAAATAATAAAGGTGATAAAGGATCTCCTTGCCTTAATCCTGTCTTGGATTGAATTTTATTATCTAAAATACCGTTAACCATAATACTAGAGTTTCCGGTCCTAAGCGTAGACATAATCCAATTGATCCATCTAGGACCAAAACCTCTAGCCTGAAAAATATCAAAAATAAAATTCCAATCTATCGAATCAAAAGCTTTAGCGAAGTCAAGTTTCAAAATCGCACAAGTAATGTTATTCCTACAACTAAAATTAATATATTCTTGCACAACTGCCACTCCATCTGTGATATTTCTACCTTTGATAAAGCTGATTGAGAACAAACTAATTCGTTCATTCTTTTACTAAGTCTATTAGCTAAAACTTTAGAAAAGATTTTAATTGAGTAGTTAATCAAAGAAATATGTCTAAAATCTTTTAAATTATTAGCACCTACCTTTTTATGAAGTAAAATAACATTTGCAAAATTAAATCTCCCTAATTGTAAAGTACCATTAAAAATTCGTTGAACATATTAATTAAATCGAATTTTAAGACATCCCAAAAAGTGTTATAAAATAAAATAGGAAACCCATCTAGTCCCGGCGATTTATCGATGGGCATGTCTTTAATGGCTTTTCTAATTTCATCTTCAGTGAATGGATATTCTAAGTGATAAATCAATAATGGAATCAGGTGGGTAAAGATCCGACCATCTTATATTGATTCTATTGTTAAGTTTAGAACCAAAAATATCCTTATAGTAATCCGTAAAAGCCTTGTTAAGATCTCTTTGATTAACAAGTTCTATATTATTAACAAAAATAGAGTTAATTGTATTACTACATTTCCTACCATTGGCTATATTATGAAAGAAATTACTATTGTTATCACCTTCATTGATCCATTGAATTCTGGATCGCTGTTTCCACATAGCCTCCTCCTTTTCTAAAATAGAATTTAATTCCTCTTTTAGATTAGAAAGAACATTACGTTTGCCTACATTTAGAGGTCTAGATTCTTCTATCTTATTAATCTTAAGCATTTCATTAAGAATATTATCTTTTTTATTTTTAAATTACCAAAGACATTTTTGTTCCAATTTTTAAGGAAGATCCTAAGATCCCTAAGCTTAGAAACAAAAGCTTTTGCAGAGTTATTCTTATTTCAGATATTATGGAAACTCAAGGAAACCCGTTTACCTTTAACTAGGTTCACAAAGTTATTTTCCAAAAGCCACATCTTTTCAAACTTCAAATTCTTTGAAATAGCTCTATGAAACTCACAAGTAAGTAGAATAGGACAATGATCCGAGAAGGTAAAAGGAAAACCAGTTACTTTACAAATAGGAAATTTGGCTCTAATCTCATCATAAACAAAAAATACAAAAAATCTATTAAGAAGAGCCATGGAAGGAAGCTCTCTAGCGTTACTTCAAGTAAACTCTCTATTAGAAAGAGGAATTTCAATCAAATTAGAAGAAATGATAAATATATCGAATTACTCCATGGAAGAGTAATCCCCTTCCCTAGGATATCTCTCACCAATGAAAAGCGTAACATTAAAATCACCCCCCAAAATCCAAGGCCCTAGGGAAAATGATCTAAATTCAAGGCATTTATTCCATAAAATTCTCCTATTAAGTTTATAATTGGCCCATAAACATTAGAAATACTTAAAAGAGAATTATCAGAAAGATTGATAAGAATAACATGAAGAGAACCCATTTACTAAAGTGATAACCACCTAATCTTCTAAAAAAATGAAAGTCAGGGTAGTTAATTTTGGTTTCTTGAATAAGAGCAATGTCGATAGAATAATCTTTAAAGAACAATCTAACCTTATCACATTTATTCAAGTCATTTAAACCCCTAATGTTCCAACTAATGATCCTCATAAACTAATTGTGCTAGCCATCTCTAGTACGTCTAATGTAATCTCTATCAAGCTCTATATCAGAAAAGATAAAAGAAGTGTCTCTGGCTAACTGACTAAACTCAGCAGAAGAAAGACTGCCTAATGCATAAGTAGAATAGGTACTACCTAAAAAAGAAATCATACCTGAGACTGAGTTCATAGTGCCAATCACAGCACTCGAGCCAGGTAACTCACCCGAAGACTGCAACTGACAGCTATGAATCCTGGCACTCCTACGAACGGATGCACTAGAAGCAACTGATTTTTTGCCCCTTGCTTTCTTCGACAATGAGGCCGAGTCTTTAACAATATCGTTCTTTGATGTCGCCACCGAGATCAAAGGTAAATCACAAACACTAGAAGCCGGAACTGGTTCCACACCAAGAAAACTAACAGCTGAAATCTCCTCCAAAAGTATTGATGAACAATCTTGTATGTCTATACCCAGATCCACTTTAGGATCAGACTCGTGCACTCCCTCTGGTTTGTACATATCAAATAAACCAGAGCCCCTAATATCCCAAGAATTGTCAAAGGAAACCCTACCTCCGACTCATGCTCAATTACTGACGAGACATAGTCATTTAAAAAATCCAAAATAATACTGGCAGTTGGAGAAGATGGGCTACACTTACAGTTGTTATCCAATTCCACTAAACTCTCAGAGATAAGATTTTCTTACTGAATTATCAGTATTTTGTTTTGGAAATTTCCTACTAGCTATTTCTATATATCATGAATACCAAAAATAGAATAGTGTTGAAGTCCAGTGTTAAAGTAGCATCAATTTTTTAACTGCCAATTACTAAAAGCATTCAATTTTCTTACTGAATTATAAACTGATAGTACAAATATCTCTAAAATATAGTATTGTAATTTCATTCGACAAAGAACTATCATCGAAATGTAAACTACTGTAAAATGCTATATTGAAGTAGCGTCAATTTTATCCACTTGAAATGTAAACTACAAATTCACACTTCCCTAAAATTGATTATAGTAATTTCGTTTGAAGTAGCATCCTAGAATTGTATATTTATAACTGATAATCAAATCTGCCTATTTTTTAGTCTATGCTAGGTTCAAAAATGCTATATTGAAGTAGAATCAATATTTTGTACTTAAATTGTATACTAAAAGTTCACATTATTTTCAACTTTATTACTGTAATTTTACTTGAAGTAGTTTCACAAAATTATTTATGTATAAGTGATAATCAAGTTTGTTAGCTTTTTTAATCTACACTAAATATAAAAATTCTATATACAACTAACATTGTTCTGTTGTACTGTTAAATTAACGTAAAACATTTGATAACAAAATATTAATATTCTTTCCCAACAAATAGGGTATTACATTTAAAAAAATAGATAGCATACAAATGAAAATAAATATGCTCCACAAAGAGATAACAATCACATAAAAACCACAAATAAAAGTAAACTTTTTATTAAAACAACCAATCATACCATAGTACAAGACCCAAAAACAAAAATAAATTACGACTATAGCAAACAAAAATAAAGATATATCATGAATAAAATGATAACAACAAAAGAAAAAAATAATAAAATTCATATCTTCACTGAAGCTTGGCAATTCCCGTTGTTATGTCTAACTTGATTGCACTACTACATTTATTCCATTTATTTTGAGAATAAGAAAATCCACTATGTCTTTTAGTAGAAGGTCTTCCTACACTTTGAATTTGTTTTTGATGGTTAATTATGATTTCATCTTTACTAACAATTGACCTACATCAATATTAGGAATAGGATTAATAGCTAGCGCATAACTAGATCTAAAAGCATCAACGGTGAAATAATATTCCCCAAAGTCATATGTTTATCATCTTAACCTATCCATACACTTTATACATGTGCACATGGAAAATTGATCACTTTCCATTGACTACGACTACACAATCTTTTTTCAATGTCAACGTAATGTAATATTGGAGATCAAACTTCAAAAACATTTTATGAAGACGTGAAAACTAAATCACGATCTTTGTAAAGCATCTTTTTTAAATGCTTCAAAAAGCAAGACCAATTCAACCCATTCTTATGTGAAACAATTCCAACAACAAGTGGAAGAAGCCTACAAAAATGAAATAAAAGCATTATATTTTTGAAATGCTAATACTAAAAATACGATGCACCTATGTTAGCCACATTCTAAAATATCAATGCAACCATACCTTCTGAATAATATAGTAACCATGATTTAAATAATGATGCTACAAATATAATATTTATTTACATAAAGTTTTGTTAAATACCAATGCTATAATTTCTTTTCAGTATTTTAGTAACTAATATTAAAAAAATGCTAGTAATATGATATTAATGTAACCAACATTAATATTACAAACTACTAACACGTGTACTATATTAAAATGTAGAAACAATATTTATTTATTATATAATAATAACAACAATATATCAGTGTTGTAATATAAATTTAAAAATTAATAATTATACATGACCGCTGAAGTGAAAAAGCATATATACACATATATATTCTTATGATTAATGCTTGATTAATAGAGCATTATGTATCGAATTTTATTCATATGCAATATTTATATAATCATTAAATGACATTTAACGTGAAATAATAAAAAACAATATCATTTTTTATATGATAAAATGCAAAAAAACAAAGTATAATATACAAAATCATATTATTTCACGCTAGTGTCATACGATATACAGAAATAATAAATGCTAAATCGTACTAACATTATCACATATAATACAATATTAAATGTTAAATTTATATAGTATTATAATATCATATAGAGTAAGAATACACTTGTTATGAAATTCAAACTTGAGACCACTCTAATCCAAACTCCAAAACGTAGCAGAAATATGATCGTTGTAGATGTGTAAAATCAACCAATTAATAACTTGATCCTAAATCCCAATCTAATCCAAATAATACAAAATTACAATCCCCAAACAAGAAACAAAGAAAAAGTAAATCACATGCCGATTTATAGTAGTTCCACTAATGTATTGTTAGTATACATCCACTTAAAGTGAGAGTCTTTTATTAATATCAATGAAAGAATACAAGAGATTGATTACAATGATCAATAAAATTCTTAGATAATTTGATTTGTAGAGATGAAAATTGAAGAAAATAGGTTTAGAAATCTAAAAACAATTTCATAAACCCATGGAGAATACTCTGATGAATGCCTTTCTCTTTGAATCCTGAAAATAGCTTATATATGGAGAATTTTCGCTTAGGCAAATATCCAAAATGCCTCTTGAAGCCTTCACAAACATTGCACAAAGTCCGTGGGCATAAATGTCTTCAAACAGTCAGTCATACGTTTGGAATTTTCGTTAGACATCTGACTTGAAACACGCTTGTTCCAACATCAGCCAACTAGATGTTTGGATTTCTATCTAAACATCTGTCCAAACTTTTGGATTAACCAGAGACGTCTAGTACTTCTCTTTGGATGTCTATTTCCACATACAAATGTTTGAGACTTTTCTTCCATACGTTAACATCCACATTCAAATGTATAGGACTTCTCTTCTAGACATCTAGATCCCTGAGTCACCCCATATAGACACTTCTAACTTCAAACCGCGATAACTCTAGCTTCTGAGCTCCGTTTCACGACTGTTTTCTCCACCACCAAGCTACTTTCGATCTCTTCATCTCTACATATAGCATCGCCAAAATTCGACACCCCACCTCGATATTATATCCATCTCCATTCAACAAGAGCCAATAATACCAAACTATCACCACTTCAACCTTCTACCAAACAAGCTTGAAAACTTTCATAATGAGCTCCGACAAAGCCATCGCCTATTACACTTTGTCAACGAGTTCGGACAAAGACACCGCCCTTCAATAAAGTGTCGAAAGTATCCAAGTCCAACACCATCTTACCAACAGACAAAAGCACTTAGGAGGGTAAACAAGTAGTTACCAAGAAGATAGAACCACAATCTTACTCCGATACTCTTCATCAATAATAAACAAGCTCCTCCTCAACCATGCTACCCCATGACACCTAGCACTTTAACAAGTGAATTAAGTTTGAGCAATGCTCGAACTTCCTAACCGGCAATGCCTTAGTGAACATATCCACCGAGTTATCCTCTGTGTACGCTTTTCGAAGATGTATAAGGACTTCATCTATGGCCATCAAAAATGACTCTCTTACCTCAATGTGCTAGTCCGTGAGTTAAAAGCCAAGTTCTCTGCCAAGTGATTTACACTCTAGCTATTACATTGAACATCGATACTATCATGTTCAAATCCTAAGTCACATAACAATCGCCTCAGGTATAATGCTTCCTTTGTCACCTCCACCGCAGCTATCAACTCCGCCTACGTAGTGGATAAAGTAACTACGGTTTGCAATCTCAATCTCCAACTTATGGCCATACCACTAAGAATGAAGATATATTCAGAAGTTGACTTCCTCTGACCCCTATGACTGGCATAGTCTGAATCACAATAACCAACCAACTTGTAAATCATTCTTTCACTATCGCCAAAAATGATACCATGAGATGATGTATCTCTAAGGTATCTCAAAATAACCATTACTGCTTTCCAATGCGATTTTCCTGGATTAACCAAGTACCGAATAACCGTCTCGACGACATTTGCAATGTCAGGCCTTGTACACAATATAACATATATTAAACTTCCAATCACACTAGCATATGGCAACTTTGCAATATAAGCCTTATCATTCTCTAAGATAGGCGATTCCTTAATCGAAAGCCTTATATGCAAAGGTAAAGGTGTATTTAATGTCTTTGCATTCTCCATGCTAAATCGACAAATCACTTTCTCTATATACTCTTTTTTAGACAATTTCAATTCAAAATGCTTTCAATTCCTTTCTATTTCCATGCCCAAAATTTTATTTTCCTCTCCAAGATCTTTCATATCAAATTCCAATTTTAAATACATTTTTAACTTGTTGATTTTATTTTCATCTTTTGAAGCAATGGGCTTGCCGTCCATATACAAGAGTAAATACGCCAAATACACATTTTCCAACTTCTTAAAGTATACACAAGCATCTTTGATGCTTCTATCAAAATAATTTTCAAGTATATAATGAACAAATCTCTCGTACCACTGTTTAGGTGATTGCTTTAAAATTCTATGACAAAACCTTCTGGTTGCTCCATGTAGATGTCTTTATCCAAGTCATCAAGCAAGAAGGCAGTTTTCATATCAAATTGCTCCAATTCCAAGCCATGAATATCAACTATAGCAAAAAATATTAGGATTGAAGTATGGCACACAGCTGATGCAAAAATATCGTCATGCTCCTTTCTCTTCATTTATGCAAAATCCCTTAGCCACTAATCTTGCTTTGTATCTCCCATTGTTCTTCACCTTGTATATCCTTTGCACCCAATAGCATAGTTTCCTTTAGGAAGTGGAACCAAATCCCAAGTTTGATTCTCAACCAATGTGTAACGACCCGACTTCCTATGCCCAGGAAGACGTATCGTTCTTAAAGAAAGAAAGGGATGAGAAAATAGAAAAGATAGAGAAGAAAGAACAACAACATCAGAATCTCACAGCGGAACGAATAAATTATAATAATCACATAAGTATTTATATAATATACAACATCAATCAGAGTTATACAGATAACACATCACATACTAGACAGTTATAATCACCTGTCTAGTTATACAACTCAATACACAAAACAATTCAAACAAAACGACTCAGAGATACCAACACAGCGGAACTATATATATATATATCTACAACGCTGAAGCCACCTGCTCCATTGCTCCTCCAGAATTCGTCAAAGCTAACCTGAATCCCTTGGCTACCCGTAAAAATTTGGGTACCCGAGAGTTTATGAAAAACAAAAATAAACTCCGGGTCAGACATGGGTCTGGTATGAGTAACAGGTTAAAGTTGTTTAACTTTGAAAATATTTTGAAAATAAATGGTATCACGTAAGACTTCCCACACATAAACATGGGTAAGTTTTTACCTTACGCTAACCAAAACATTTGATAGGAAATTCTATGATACTATAATAGGTCTAGGGTTTTCAAGTAAATAGAAAATAGCCGAAATTGTTACATCTATTAAATTCCAGCTACTAGCCACAAAAGTGGGTAATACAATCAAAACCGTTGGCACTTATTGGATTGTGGATTCCATACAATGACAGGGCTACTGGGGTACCGCCCGTCACAGTACGTGGCCTAGATCAACGTACCAAGGATCACTCCCGACCCCCTGCAACACAAGGCCGGAACCATTCCTTACTGAACAGTCCCGAACAAGATAACCCCGCAGTTGGTGTACATCCAACCGCCCACACAGCCGAATAAAAAGGAATATCTAAACAGGGGAAAATCTTGTCCTGCTTGGGCATGACCCACCTAACCTTGCTGCACCTCCCCTGTTTTAGCCATTCTCGGTTGATGAGGCTTGAGGCTGTGATTACCTTTAGAGAATACATTTCTTAGAATGCTCATCACCCACCTGACGATGTGTTGAAAGCATTCAATCCATATAAGTTCGTTCAGGGTTCGAACGAAACCGAAGGCATTATCTCGTTACACTCATTTTGGAATCACCCTCAGAGTTAACGACGACAACCCTTGCACTCTGAATCTTCATCTCCACTTCAGATTCACGACCGATCGTTAATTTGGAATCGATGTGGTTTTCGGATGTTCCAAATAAGGAAAACCGATCACGGTCTCATCGAAATCCAAAACGTGTCTTTTAGGGCCAAGTTGTCTATTTAGTCTTAACAGTTTAATTCAAAATCATCAATAGATAGATCATAATATCACAGTAGATAATCATATCATCATCATAAACAGATAATCAAAATTATCAACCCAATCAGATAATAATATACTATCATACTTAAACAAACATCCAAGTCACATAGATATTATTCATCTCATATCTGAGTTCACAATCATCAAATGAAATATTAATATCATTCATCCATAAGCAATGATTTATAATCATACCATTTGTAATTAATTTAAAATGAATTAAATTAACTACTTCTATCTCCAGTTAATTTAAAGTAAATTAAATTAATTACTTCATCTATAAATCCTACTTATACAACCATTAATCAATTATAAATTAAATTAATCGATTACTCTCTAGATATGCATCTTGATTAAACATCTTTGATTAATCATTTCTAATTAGTCTTTAATTAATTTCACAAATTAATTATTCTACATCATCCATAGTAATTAGCATTTAATTACCCTTTTAATTGATTTAAATATAAATAATCATATTTATTGTTAATTAATTATATTTATTAATCACCACATTGTTAATTATTCTTAATTAACCAATTCTTAATTGCCTCTTAATTATTAATTTATGATCTCTAATTTAGATTTAAATTAAATTACTTTATTTAAATCGATTACATTAAGCAATTAATCCTTAATTAAACACAACTATTAATCATCCTTGATTAATATCAACCAGTAATTAACTGCCCTTAATTACATATTAATAAATTAATTATTCCATAATTAATTATCTTCATTAATTAATCCCTTAATTAATTACAAAAGTAATTACCCACATTACTTTATTA
The DNA here is from genome assembly GCA_030765085.1 of Allium cepa. Lineage (NCBI taxonomy): Eukaryota > Viridiplantae > Streptophyta > Magnoliopsida > Asparagales > Amaryllidaceae > Allium > Allium cepa. Next base: position 30,083,165 of record CM060935.1, read on the forward strand.
ACAAATCATCCTTTACTAATTACATTACAGTAAGTATCCCTTATTCCTAAGTAATTATGATCCATTAATTACATTAAGTAATCCCACTTATCCATTTCTCAATTGATTATCTTAAATCAATTAAACTAAATTAATTAACTTAAATTAATCACTTATCTCAATTAATTACAAAAAGTAATTAATCCCTTAATTACTTTCATTAAGTAATTACTTAAACCATTTAAAAATTTATTATCTTAATTAATTAATCTAATTAATGATTAAAAACTAATCACATTAATTAATTACTTAATAATTCTTAGTTAATTATTTTCATTGACTAACAACATTTCTTAAATTACTTTCCTAAGAAATTATCTTAGATTTAATCATTATCAATTTCTGGATTATAAATTAATCTAAATTATTAATTAAATAAATCATTCTTTAATTAGCTTATTTATTAAATCATTCCATTTCCTTAATTATCTCCAAAATAATTCATTTCTTTAATTAATGATTTCATTAATATCAAAGTGCATTTAAAACATTTAACTTAAATTCAAATTCCATTTTGAAATTAAGATTTAAAATGTTTAACCATTTTTAACATTTATTTGAAACAAGTTTACTTTTAAAAATCTACTTTAAAACATTTAAAACTTGTTCACATTTACATTAATAAAACTGATTTAAGTTCAAGGTTTGAAACTTGATTTAAATCTTGCTTTAAATTAAAATTTCATTTTAAAACTTTGGATTCAAAAGTTCATTGAATCTAAACTTAAACTTTGAATTTAAAAACCCCTGTTTTACATTCTATTTTAAATTTACATTTCACTTAAATTTCAAAAACTCATCACTGTCGGGTTATAAGCCTGAAGCCAAACAGACCCGAGACCATACTGCAAGCACTTCGAGTTAGAACCCTAAACGCTTCGAGTAAATACACGAATTTCTCGAGTAAAACTCGAGTTCCATTTCCTGCTCAACTCCAACAGTTCACCAAAAAAAAATGCACGGTGCATATGCACTGTGACTCTGGCAACGTCCAGCCGTCATCGCCACCTTCATCAAGTCGCCATCCATCCCCATATGCGATCTCGACCTCCAGAAATCACGCAGTCGCTCGAAATCAAAATCGAGTTCCTAATCCAAAACCTGGAACTCGAACACTGAAACAATGCCCCATACCTGTCAACACGCCTCGTCACTTCATCTCCGACCATCAGAGCACCAACGAATGCGGCCAAACCTTCGCCTACATCCCCTCTTCCAATACCCAAAACCCAGTTGAACTCGATCGTCTCTGTGATCCGTGGTGATCGATTATTTATGCACAGTACAAATTAGGTTTAGGAAATTAAATTGTCAACCGCTACCACCACCGTACTCAGGCCATCCACCAGTCATTTCTCCTCCACTCACCAATCATTCCTCCACCTCCAGGAAGAACCCCAACGTTCCAGATCCACTAGATCATCGGAGCAACCCCAAAAACAAAAGACAGTGCAACTCAAAACCGCACCCTCAACCCTTAACATAAAAACGAATTTTTGCTTTCTAAAATCGTTATTAAGTATAAAGATTCAATTCATGTTACTGAATTGTTAAATTAGCAAATTTGAATTTTCCACAAATTAAAAGCTCCCTGTCTCCTTTAGTTTGCAGAACAAAATTAAAGTTATTTTTATCTTTATTAAATTTTAAATCTTAACTTTATAATCAAGCAAACATATCTTGTTTAGATACTAGGTCATCACAACAAGTAAATCAAGCAATGTTAAGTTTTTAAATCACCTGAGTTTGAATTCTAAATACAGGGATGCATTACAGGATTATATAACATGTAATTATCCTATTTCACAAACACACAGAATTTGAACCATATATAAACATAAAAACATTGTTACCATTATACTTAAATCTAGCAACCAGATACTTAAAGTATTTTAAAAAGAAGTTACTCATAGATAAATTAAACTTCAGGGAGAAATATGCACAGAACAACTATACTTAATTTTTTTTTTTAAATTGTGATGTTACTCACTGAAAATTCAATATGCAGTAATTCCAACTCACCAATGCCCAGATAAAGAAATAAATAAATATTCACACAAATATGTTAAGCATTCAAATATTGACATACAATAAGTTTAGAACTTAAGTTATTTTAAAAACAATGTTACTCACCATTGCATTTGGAAGGGGCAGAGCATTCTTGTTTTGCAACAGCTAATACTTTAAAACTGGAATTGCTGTAAAAAAAATTTTTTTTTTTTGCTTTGACTTTGCATTGATGTATTTTTGTTATACAAAGCTTCAGCTATATAAAAAATATAAATGTTTGCTATGCTATGCTATGCTATGTTGAACGAGCTGAATAAGAAAGCATGTATAAAAAGAAGCTTATAGGGGAAGGTGATAACTGGTTAAGCACAAGCAGGTATAATTATGTCCTTGTTTGTATTAGGCAAGATATTTTATTTTGGAGGCTTGAAAATTTGCTTCAACATTTCGAATTGACAAAAATCCTATGCTGAGATGAAAGCTTTTAATGAGGATGTACCTTATGTCTCAACTTATTATTTATTTTTTTATCCATAGATATTTTAGTTAAGCTTTGCACTTCTCTTACAAGCAACTTGCATATTTTATGTTTAGATATATATATTTTTTATCTCTTACCTGCAACATAATTTACTTACTTTACTTTGCTTCCTTAACTTTGCATTTTCTTTACTACTTGCCTGCATCTAAATTTTACAGGTTGCCTACATATTTTTCTATGCTTTTGCACTACAAAACTTTACAGGCTTCCCTGCTTTGTACTTTCCTCAAGTACATATAAAAAGTTACATAAATTATTGATATGAATTTTAGCTTAAGTTTTGCATTTATTTATTTCTTTACTTGCCTGGGTAAATTTTGTTTTTGTTTTACTTATGTCCAAATATATATAAAGTTGTTTTAGTCTTTGCTATGAATTTAGTCTTAGTATTTAGTTCTATTTCTAACATGTGTGTTTACTTTTATTTTTCTTTTATTTTTAACATAGACTAACAAATATTTGATTACTTATTATTATTTTACTTTATACTTATATTAATATAAATAAATGTTTATTTTAATTTGAACATTTTGAAACCTTTATTTTTTTAATTTCCAAATCATAACTTTCATTCAAACACACATATATATAATTAAAGTTGAAATAACAATTTTATTAAAAATTCATTTGTAAAGATTTACATTATTAACAGAGCTCATTATTAAGTCAAAATGATTTATAAAAGAATTTATCTCTTTATTAATAAACTACTTATTTTTTTTATCAAGCTAAATTTAATTGTAAGCTAAAATTATTTTAAACAAACTAAACTTAAATCTTGAGTAATTTAAAATCATATGATCATTTATTAAATAGCTTAAATATCAAATTTCTAAATTATCAAAAATATTAGAATTAGAAACACGTCTATTTATTAAATTTAAAACAAAGATTATCCATTTACAATATATACAGATATATACATTACAAATAGAAGGCAATTTGATTAACTTTTAAAAGATAAATTATCAGTTAAATATTTATTTAAAAGAAGATTATTAAATCAATTCATATATTATTAACAAATATTATCAAATCAATTTAATTTTTAATGTAGATTATTAATTGATATTGCCGAAATTTCCGGGATATCACATTCCTCCCTCCTTAAAAGAATTTCGTCCCCGAAATTTAAAACAAAGGTAATTTAATAATCCAATTAAAAATTTAAATTTGAAACACCAGCATATATCAACCATAAACTAACAATCATAGTAACAAATTCATCCAAACAAACAAATCTAGATATCCAGACAAAATTCTAAATAGAATTTTCTCGATTTTCCCCAAGTATAAATACCGGGTTACTCGCTCTACAAAATCCAAACAATAAATACTACTACTAAACTACAGAGTTCCCACTCATCTAGATCTACAAAACAAATCAAAATATCAGACCAAACTCAAGTCTGACCCAACAACCGAAATTCCCTGAACTGCTTACTCTAAAATCAAAAATAGATCTTACACGTACTCCTTCAGAGATACGTGAAATACTCCGAATTCCAGTTATCCAAACTGACAATCCAATTCGGAAGCCAAACACTTATCCAAAATCAAATCTCCGATTACGGACTCCAAATTCCTTCGTCTCTTATCCACAAAATTCTTCGGACGATCCTGGGCTTCCTTCATCTTTCCTGATCAGCTCAACCCTTGCTGATGCCCTTATAAACAAACTGAACCAAAGACAATCCAACAAATTGATCTTTCCAAGATCAACCAAAACTCGGAATACAACTCTATTCCAAAATTAGAAAACAGAACTCACATCTCTCATCGGGAGAGATAAAACAAATGCACTCCAACCTGGTCTCAGATCCTGAAAAATTTCCTGTAGAACTCTCTAATCCAAATACTGCAACATCCAATTGCTTCCAAACTAAAACAGCTGCCACCATGCTTCCACTGCGCCACTTTGATTGATCAGATGAAAATGCTGATTAGGAACTCAAGCACAGACTGGTCAACACATTCCAAAAATAAAACTCAGAAGTTCCTCCAAAATCTGAGCTGCTTCACCAAACTCAAAAACCATCCTATTACTAAGCCGATCCATCGGTACCACTTTTGAAATCCAGTTGATACCAAACTCAATCTTCAGATACGGACAAAATTCTAACTTCCTGAAGACCTCTAGAAAAATCTCTGAAACCCCAAAAGAACACCCAAACCATCGCAAGTCACTTTTGCGATCGTTACAGCCAAATTCCAAAGATACCGCTCTCTTTTTACAAATCAGAACAGCTTACACTTATGTGGCCAATCCATCGAAGAAACGGATCTACATAATTACTTCTGATTTCCATTCCAGAAAACCTGCTAAGCCAGAAGATCTCTTGCCAACACCGAAAACATCCCAAGCTGTATTACTGCCACAGATGCTAAGATTTCCTATCCAAAGCTCTTCGAGAAACTCGAACCTCAAAGCAAACAAAACACCCAGCTGAGCACAGCCACAACACCGAAGCAGTCATTCTTCCTTACTTGTTCCAAAGAAACATCGTCGGAGACATCCATAGTAACTGTGTCTCATCACACAGCTACTACACCTTGATGTATCAAAATATCTTGACTTACTTCTGTCCACCCGACATATCCAAACTCTAGCTCAACCAAACTCTTACACTTCAAAGATGAACTCCGAACCTTGACAGGTTTCCTTTAGAGATCAATGAAATCCTTACACCGTCCAAAACTTACTCGAGACAGTATTAGGCCTACAGTCTCAACAAGTACACTTCCAACCTCCATCATTCAAACTCCAACCATTGGTAGTTGTGTTACACACACCACTACCTATCTACCTTTATAACACATTGGAAAACCCGAACAGGTAACCCAAAAAATAGGTAGAAACAAATATATAAATATATATATATATACACCAAAATTACAAATACGCTCTCTCAGGAAAGAAAACACTCAAGATCCGAGGTATTCACTCAACCTGGGCTCTGATACCACTGTAACGACCCGACTTCCAACGCCCAGGAAGACGTATCGTTCTTAAAGAAAGAAAGGGATGAGAAAATAGAAAAGATAGAGAAGAAAGAACAACAATATCAGAATCTTACAGCGGAACGAATAAATTATAATAATCACATAAGTATTTACATAATATACAACATCAATCAGAGTTATACAGAGAATACATCACATACTAGACAGTTATAATCACCTGTCTAGTTATACAACTCAATACACAAAACAATTCAAACAAAACGACTCAGAGATACCAACACAGCGGAACTATATATATATCTACAACGCTGAAGCCACCTGCTCCATTGCTCCTCCAGAATTCGTCAAAGCTAACCTGAATCCCTTGGCTACCCGTAAAAATTTGGGTACCCGAGAGTTTATGAAAAACAAAAATAAACTCCGGGTCAGACATGGGTCTGGTATGAGTAACAGGTTAAAGTTGTTTAACTTTGAAAATCTTTTGAAAATAAATGGTATCACGTAAGACTTCCCACACATAAACATGGGTAAGTTTTTACCTTACGCTAACCAAAACATTTGATAGGAAATTCTATGATATTATAATAGGTCTAGGGTTTTCAAGTAAATAGAAAATAGCCGAAATTGTTACATCTATTAAATTCCAGCTACTAGCCACAAAAGTGAGTAATACAATCAAAACCGTTGGCACTTATTGGATTGTGGATTCCATACAATGGCAGGGCTACTAGGGTACCGCCCGTCACAGTACGTGGCCTAGATCAACGTACCGAGGATCACTCCCGACCTCCTGCAACACAAGGCCGAAACTATTCCTTACTGAACAGTCCCGAACAAGATAACCCCGCAGTTGGTGTACATCCAACCGCCCACACAGCCGAATAAAAAGGAACATCTAAACAGGCGAAAATCTTGTCCTGCTTTGGCATGACCCACCTAACCTTGCTGCACCTCCCCTGTTTTAGCCATTCCCGGTTGATGAGGCTTGAGACTGCGATTACCTTTAGAGAATACATTTCTTAGAATGCTCATCGCCCACCTGACGATGTGTTGAAAGCATTCAATCCATACAAGTTCGTTCCGGGTTCGAACGAAACCGAAGGCATTATCTCGTTACACTCATTTTGGAATCACCCTCAGAGTTAACGACGACAACCCTTGCACTCTGAATCTTCATCTTCACTTCAGATTCACGACCTATTGTTAATTTGGAATCGATGTGGTTTTCGGATGTTCCAAATAAGGAAAACCGATCCCGGTCTCATCGAAATCCAAAACGTGTCTTTTAGGGCCAAGTTGTCTATTTAGTCTTAATAGTTTAATTCAAAATCATCAATAGATAGTTCATAATATCATAGTAGATAATCATATCATCATCATAAACAGATAATCAAAATTATCAACCCAATCAGATAATAATATACTATCATACTTAAACAAACATCCAAGTCACATAGATATTATTCATCTCATATCTGAGTTCACAATCATCAAATGAAATATCAATATCATTCATCCATAAGCAATGATTTATAATCATACCATTTGTAATTAATTTAAAATGAATTAAATTAACTACTTCTATCTCCAGTTAATTTAAAGTAAATTAAATTAATTACTTCATCTATAAATCCTGCTTATACAACCATTAATCAATTATAAATTAAATTAATTGATTACTCTCTAGATATGCATCTTGATTAAACATCTTTGATTAATCATTTCTAATTAGTCTTTAATTAATTTCACAAATTAATTATTCTACATCATCCATAGTAATTAGCATTTAATTACCCTTTTAATTGATTTAAATATAAATAATCATATTTATTGTTAATTAATTATATTTATTAATCACCACATTATTAATTATTCTTAATTAACCAATTCTTAATTGCCTCTTTAATTATTAATTTATGATCTCTAATTTAGATTTAAATTAAATTACTTTATTTAAATCGATTACATTAAGCAATTAATCCTTAATTAAACACAACTATTAATCATCCTTGATTAATATCAACCAGTAATTAACTACCCTTAATTACATATTAATAAATTAATTATTCCATAATTAATTATCTTCATTAATTAATCCCTTAATTAATTACAAAAGTAATTACCCACATTACTTTATTAACAAATCATCCTTTACTAATTACATTACAGTAATTATCCCTTATTCCTAAGTAATTATGATCCATTAATTACATTAAGTAATCCCACTTATCCATTTCTCAATTGATTATCTTAAATGAATTAAACTAAATTAATTAACTTAAATTAATCACTTATCTCAATTAATTACAAAAAGTAATTAATCCCTTAATTACTTTCATTAAGCAATTACTTAAACCATTTAAAAATTTATTATCTTAATTAATTAATCTAATTAATGATTAAAAACTAATCACATTAATTAATTACTTAATAATTCTTAGTTAATTATTTTCATTGACTAACAACATTTCTTAAATTACTTTCCTAAGAAATTATCTTAGATTTAATCATTATCAATTTCTGGATTATAAATTAATCTAAATTACTAATTAAATAAATCATTCTTTAATTAGCTTATTAATTAAATCATTCCATTTCCTTAATTATCTCCAAAATAATTCATTTCTTTAATTAATGATTTCATTAATATCAAAGTGCATTTAAAACATTTAACTTAAATTCAAATTCCATTTTGAAATTAAGATTTAAAATGTTTAACCATTTTAAACATTTATTTGAAACAAGTTTACTTTTAAAAATCTACTTTAAAACATTTAAAACTTGTTCACATTTACATTAATAAAACTGATTTAAGTTCAAGGTTTGAAACTTGATTTAAATCTTGCTTTAAATTAAAATTTCATTTTAAAACTTTGGATTCAAAAGTTCATTGAATCTAAACTCAAACTTTGAATTTAAAAACCCCTGTTTTACATTCTATTTTAAATTTACATTTCACTTAAATTTCAAAAACTCATCACTGTCGGGTTATAAGCCTGAAGCCAAACAGACCCGAGACCATACTGCAAGCACTTCGAGTTAGAACCCTAAACGCTTTGAGTAAATACTCGAATTTCTCGAGTAAAACTTGAGTTCCATTTCGTGCTCAACTCCAACAGTTCACCAAAAAAAAAATGCACGGTGCATATGCACCTTGACTCTGGCAACGTCCAGCCGTCATCGCCACCTTCATCAAGTCGCCGTCCATCCCCATATGCGATCTCGACCCCCAGAAATCACGCAGTCGCTCGAAATCAAAATCGAGTTCCTAATCCAAAACCTGGAACTCGAACACTGAAACAATGCCCCATACCTGTCAACACGCCTCGTCACTTCATCTCCGACCATCAGAGCACCAACGAATGCGGCCAAACCTTCGCCTACATCCCCTCTTCCAATACCCAAAACCCAGTTGAACTCGATCGTCTCTGTGATCCGTGGTGATCGATTATTTATGCACAGTACAAATTAGGTTTAGGAAATTAAATTGTCAACCGCTGCCACCACCGTACTCAGGCCATCCACCAGTCATTTCTCCTCCACTCACCAATCATTCCTCCACCTCCAGGAAGAACCCCAACGTTACAGATCCACTAGATCATCGGAGCAACCCCAAAAACAAAAGACAGTGCAACTCAAAACCGCACCCTCAACCCTTAACATAAAAATGAATTTTTGCTTTCTAAAATCGTTATTAAGTGTAAAGATTCAATTCATGTTACTGAATTGTTAAATTAGCAAATTTGAATTTTCCACAAATTAAAAGCTCCCTGTCTCCTTTTATTTCTAGAACAAAATTAAAGTTATTTTTATCTTTATTAAATTTTAAATCTTAACTTTATAATCAAGCAAACATATCTTGTTTAGATACTAGGTCATCACAACAAGTAAATCAAGCAATGTTAAGTTTTTAAATCACCTGAGTTTGAATTCTAAATACAGGGATGCATTACAGGATTATATAACATGTAATTATCCTATTTCACAAACACACAGAATTTGAACCATATATAAACATAAAAACATTGTTACCATTATACTTAAATCTAGCAACCAGATACTTAAGTATTTTAAAAAGAAGTTACTCACAGATAAATTAAACTTCAGGGAGAAATATGCACAGAATAACTATACTTAATTTTTTTTTTAAATTGTGATGTTACTCACTGAAAATTCAATATGCAGTAATTCCAACTCACCAATGCCCAGATAAAGAAATAAATAAATATTCACACAAATATGTTAAGCATTCAAATATTGACATACAATAAGTTTAGAACTTAAGTTATTTTAAAAACAATGTTACTCACCATTGCATTTGGAAGGGACAGAGCATTCTTGTTTTGCAACAGCTAATACTTTAAAACTGGAATTGCTGTAAAAAAAAAAAAATTTTGCTTTGACTTTGCATTGATGTATTTTTGTTATACAAAGCTTCAGCTATATAAAAAATATAAATGTTTGCTATGCTATGCTATGTTGAACGGGCTGAATAAGAAAGCATGTATAAAAAGAAGCTTATAGGGGAAGGTGATAACAGGTTAAGCACAAGCAGGTATAATTATGTCCTTGTTTGTATTAGGCGAGATATTTTATTTTGGAGGCTTGAAAATTTGCTACAACATTTCGAATTGACAAAAATCCTATGCTGAGATGAAAGCTTTTAATGAGGATGTACCTTATGTCTCAACTTATTATTTATTTTTTTATCCATAGATATTTTAATTAACCTTTGCACTTCTCTTACAAGCAACTTGCATATTTTATGTTTAGATATATATTTTTTTCTCTCTTACCTGCAACATATTTCACTTACTTTACTTTGCTTCCTTAACTTTGCATTTTCTTTACAACTTGCCTGCATCTAAATTTTATAGGTTGCCTACATATTTTTCTATGCTTTTGCACTACAAAACTTTATAGGCTTTCCTGCTTTGTACTTTCCACAAGTACATATAAAAAGTTACATAAATTATTGATATGAATTTTAGCTTAAGTTTTGCATTTATTTATTTCTTTACTTGCCTGGGCAAATTTTGTTTTTGTTTTACTTATGTCCAAATATATATAAAGTTGTTTTAGTCTTTGCTATGAATTTAGTCTTAGTATTTAGTTCTATTTCTAACATGTGTGTTTACTTTTATTTTTAACATAGACTAACAAATATTTGATTACTTATTATTATTTTACTTTATACTTATATTAATATAAATAAATGTTTATTTTAATTTGAACATTTTGAAACCTTTATTTTTTTAATTTCCAAATCATAACTTTCATTCAAACACACATATATATAATTAAAGTTGAAATAACAATTTTATTAAAAATTCATTTGTAAAGATTTACATTATTAACAGAGCTCATTATTAAGTCAAAATGATTTATAAAAGAATTTATCTCTTTATTAATAAACTACTTATTTTTTTTATCAAGCTAAATTTAATTGTAAGCTAAAATTATTTTAAACAAACTAAACTTAAATCTTGAGTAATTTAAAATCATATGATCATTTATTAAATAGCTTAAATATCAAATTTCTAAATTATCAAAAATATTAGAATTAGAAACACGTCTATTTATTAAATTTAAAATAAAGATTATCCATTTACAATATATACAGATATATACATTATAAATAGAAGGCAATTTGATTAACTTTTAAAAGATAAATTATCAGTTAAATATTTATTTAAAAGAAGATTATTAAATCAATTCATATATTATTAACAAATATTATCAAATCAATTTAATTTTTAATGTAGATTATTAAATTGATATTGCCGAAATTTTCGGGATATCACATAATGATTGCATCTCTTCCTCCATGGCACAAATCCATTTCGAGCTATCGCTCAAATCCATGACGTCATCAAGGTCCATCGGCTCATTTTGGACTATGTGAAGAGCATAGTTCAAATTGTCACAAAAGCTAAGATAATTCCAATCATAATATCTGGGTGTCTTATATTACTTCCTTCGGCTCTACCTTGAACTGAATCATCTCTAGAATCATGTACATCGCCAACACTACTAGAGGATACATGTACATTATGTGATGTAATATCAACTGCTTCCTCCTTACAAGAATCTCCAACAATTCCACTCCTTGAACGAAAGATAGGGACAACTTCCTTCTTATTTGGTTCGCCACAAACCAAATCTGAAACATCTTATGAGCTCTCATTCTCTGTGAACAAAGCCACTCATTACAAGTAACATGATGAGAATTCACAATCTGCTTAATTTTTGGATTCCAAATCTGATAGCATTTGATTCTGTCTGTATAACCAAGTTACACCCCTTTGAAAGCTCTAGGCTCAAGTTTATCATTTCCCGGATCATGCACATAAACCGAACTACCAAACACATGAAGATAACTTAAGTCAATGCCCTTTCCTTTCCACACTTCCTTCGAAATTTTGTTATCAATAGCCGAGCACAAAATTCCATTTACAATATGCACCACGGTTCACAAAGCTTCGGCTCAAAATCCTTTTGATAAACCCAGTTTCGATCTCAAGCATCGAGCTTTCTCAAGTAGAGTACGATTCATCCTCTCGGAAACACCATTCTTTGCGGATCTCTCAGGTAGTAAATTGTATTTGAATACCATGATACTTGCAAACCTCCAAAAATTCTCTGAAAGCATATTCCTGGACATTGTCGGACCTTAAAACCTTCAAAGACTTACCACTCTCATTCTCAACAAGTGTCTTTCAAACTTTGAACATAGCAAATGCCTTCAATTTGGCCTTTATTACATACACTCATACCTTTGTGAAAAGTCATCAATAAAAGAAATGTAATAACAAGCTCCACCCCAAGAAGCTATTGATGTTGGTCCCCAAACATCCATGTGTACATACTCAAGAATATCTCTTGAACCATGCTTTCCTTCATCCAATGACATTTTAGTTTGCTTTCCCATGACACATACCACCACAACTTAAGTTTGTTGAAACTCTCTCCATCGATCAACTCCATATTTCAAATAATATCCAAACTCCTCTTCGAGACACGACCTAACCTCAAATGCCACAACCTTGTCGCATCCAAGCCACGAGAACCATCAACACCCACATATGTTTCACCTTCAACAGTCATAACTTGAAGCAAATAACCACCATGAATCCTAGCACCCTTCATCATCACAAATGCACCCTTCGAACCCACAAACTATCACTCTCAATAGTGACTTTAAATCCAATTGCCTCAAGGAAAAAAGAGACTTATGAAGACCTAGAACACATCATATATTAGCGAGTGTACGAATCACTCCGTCAAACATCCGAATTTGCACAAAACCAATGCCCTTTAACGTACAAATAACATCATTTCCTATAACAATTGAATTTCCCTTTTTGTTGACATAAGTGGAAAATAATTCTTATTAGGCATCATACAATAAGATCCCCCCGACTCGAGCACCTATTTGCTACTTGAAACATTCGATGCTATCGCCATCAAAACATCTACCTCACTAACTTCACTTTCCACCAACACCGATAAAGTTACTACTTCCTTCTTCGCCTTATCCTTGTCCAGGCCCTCATTCTTTTAATGACTGGGCTTCTTACAAATAAAGAACTTGTTATTTCTTTCCCTCGACTTTCCTCTCACACTGGGCTTCCTAGATTTAGAATGCCCGCGATTCCTTTTCTTCTCATGTCTCTCCTTCTCCACAATTAAACCATTACTACTGCTAGCACCACCACATCCATCACTCAACTCCTTCATTTGATCCTACAACTCCTCACTAAGAAGACCCTTTTTGACATCATTAAGAGTCAATGTATCTCGGTTATAGACCAAACTATTTGAGAAACCTGTATAACGGTCTGGCAACGAGCACAACAATATCATCGTCTTTTGCCTTTCCTCAACCTTCAAATCTACCACCTTCATCATCATTATCAAAGCATCAAAGTGTTTAAGTGCGCCCTTAGCGAAGTAACCTCCTTTATCTTATAGGTGAGGAATGCTCGCAATAAAATCAAACGACTAGTTAGTGACTTCTTCATATACAATTCCTCAAACTTGTCCAAAATACCCTTAGCGGTAGTTTCACATTAATTTCAAAGATCACATTCACTCCTATAGCAATTTGAAGTGTAGTAAATGCTCATTCTTCTATTTCCTCTCTCTCAACATCTGAGATGTCCGATGGCAATAAATGTGTGTCAAACACAACTCGATGCACCCGATTCTGTCTAAGAACCGCTTTCGTCTTCCATTGTCATTTTTCAAAATCATTACTGCCATTTTACTTGTTTATAACCATTGTGAACCAAAGACCGCATATGATCCACATACATATGGTGCTACACTCCTTGGACCAACATAGAGGGACTATCCGAGGTATTCTCCGATTTCGACATTTCTACAATCACCTAGCAAACACCAATGCTCCAGTAACAAATGTTATGAAATTCAAAATCAAGACCACTCTAATCCAAACTCCAAAACGCAGCGGAAATGAGATTATTGTAAGATGTGCAAAAACAATCAATCAATAACTCGACCTTAAATCCTAATCCAATCCAAATAATACCAATCACAATCTCCAAATAACCAATTAAACAAGCAGTAAAGAAAAGGTAAATCACACACCGATTTATAATGTGGTTCAATTAACGTGTTGTTAGTGTATATCCACTTTGAGGAGAGCCTTTTATTAATAACCAATTAAAGAGTAGAAGAGATTGATTATAATGATCAATAAAATCCTTAGAAAATTTGGTTTGTGGAGATGAGAATTGAAGAAACCAGGTTTAGAAATCCTAAGCCAATTTCATAAACCCTTGGAGAATACTTTGATGAACACCCTTCTCTTTGAATCCTCAAAATAACCTATATAGGGAGAATTTTCGCCCAGGCTAATACTCAAAATGCCCCTTGAAGCATTCACAAACATTGGACAAAGTCCCTAGGAATAATTGTATTTAAACAACCAGTTAGACGTTTAGAATTTTCCTCAGACTTTTGACTTGAAACACACTCATTTCAACATCAGCCAACCTAACGTCTGGATTTTTATCTAGAGTTTGGTCAAACTTTCGGGTTGACCGAAGACATCTGGTACTTTTCTTTCAGACATCTACTTCTACATATAGATGTCTAGGACTTTTCTTCTAAATGTCTACATCCATATCCAGACATCCGGGACTTTTTTTCCGGACGTCTGGATACCTATGTCACCCCGTTGACACATCCAACTTCAGGCCATAGTAACTCTAGCTCCCGAGCTATGTTCTGCGAACCGTTTTCTCCGCTACCAAGCTACTTTCGACCTCTTTAACTCTACATATAGTATCGCCAAAATTTAACAACACTAAGATATAACCATTAAAATGATAATAAACTACTAAAATATATTATTATTCACCAAATTTTGCCATACTACAACAATAAAATAAAATACTAAATAACACCAAATACTACTCAATGAATATAAAATTCAAACCTTGATTTCCCTTTTTTGCAATAGTGGCTAATAAAACACCAGGCCGGCGCTTCAAAAATGTTGCATCTAAAAAAAATCAAAGTACGATATTGCTTAAAACCAAGTAAACAAGCATTAAACCTAGTGCAAACCCTTTCAAATTGATTATTTGACGGATCCACATACGAAGCAATGTAACTTCCCAATTTTTTTTTGCAAAGCCTCAAAGTACCAATTCAAATCATTATATGATATAATATCACCTCCATGTATATCTTTCAAAGCCAACTATTTTCCAGAGTACGCATAATAATAAGAAAGATTGAAATTAAATTCTCTTCTGAACTCGGTCATAATGTCTTTTGGTTTCTTCATCGGAACATCTCTAATTTGATCGATAATAGAAAATTTCACAAATCTACTAGAAATATGAACTTTGTTAACATTTCTTAATCCAACACCATATGAATGATTCAACATTATAAGTTCTAATGAAAACTGTAAAAGTTGTCCAGGATCGGAAGAAGCATTCATAGTGAACTTACAACCTTCCTTAGACCATGAGCAAATAATAGATATTTTTTAGGACAATTGTTACAAAAATCGAATCATACCCTGTTTTTATTTGATAAGTCATTAGAAACTTCCTAAAATCTTCAACACCATCAAAGTGATGACCAATAAAATTCACAAGACTTATCTGAGATCCTTTCTTTATATTAATAAGAACTTGACTCAATATGAGAAACAATACTCAAGGAACAACTACAAATTGAAGTGCTTTGATGATCAGAACTAATCGAAAAATTACAATCAACATCAAACTTCAATGCACAAATGTTGGTCTTAACATTAAAAAATTAAAAAAAAGAACTTTTCTTGCACATTTGAAAGCACAATATAGTATGCAAATCTAAATCAGTGACGACAGTAATAACTTTAATTTTGAAAGTATATGATATACCAATAGAACAAGGAGTAAGGTGTGACCAATGTTCACATATACTATTTTTAACACCAATCAAAAACAACCCACGTCAAGTCGAAGAGTATAGCTATTCTCATTAGGTAAAAACAATACAAGATCACCGTCGCCAACATTCCTGAAAACAAAAAAGGGAAAATGTAATTAACAAGCAAAAGAATACACATGTAGGAAAATATAAACACTTATAGAAATAAAATAAAGTGCAAGCTTAACTAAATAATAACAACAAAAAATGATAAATATGCATATAAAATAATGTTATAATAATAAGCAGATACAAAATGCTAAATGTACATAGCAACAAAATATGGACTATGCTATAACATATCATAATGAAATCTTACACCCATACGCACGCTTAAACCCAATTCAGACATATTGTATTCAAATGACCTATAAAATTTCAAAACGACGACAATATATTAAGAAGAGAAAAGAATTAGATTAATAATTCCAAAATTAAATCGATAAATTACGTTAAAATAACCTGTAATGCTATCAAGTGAGAACGAATCATATAAAAAAAAAGAGAAATCCAAATCTATAATGAAAATTCGACGAAATCAAACATTGAATTTAATTTTCATTACAAATTGAAACTGAAAGAAAAGAGGGAAAACGAGAAAAAGTAGAAAGAAGAAAGTTAGATTGTGACAGTAAAAAAAGGTTTGGCCTTCCGTCGAATTTTTTGAGCCCGCCTATCATAGCCCAAAATAATTCGGAAGTATGTTCTTCGGCTTGTTTTCTACTAAATAATATTTCTTAATTCATCGCATAACAAAGTTCTAATTTTTAAATTAAAATATAAATATTATATTTTAAGATATTATCGTGTGTTGAGCACTCATTACACGCTAGTTGTTAATGCGTGAAGAAACATATATTAAATTATTATGATCATTTTTACTTAAACTAATAGCGGTTAATCATACTTAGATTCAGTTTGATTCGAAGGATATACACCACCCAACTTACCTTTTACAAGATCAATTTCAACTAAGAATCTAGGGTCGTGATTACGAATTAAAAAGACGTGTCGAGCATCGGAGGAGGCTAGAAGGGTAAGGAACAAATGGACGGTACGAAGCGGTGATGGGAGTTTGGAAACCGGGAATAGCAGGTGGTATGGTGAGATAACCGGATGACGTCCAAATTATAAGAGTTTGGGGTTTAAGCACGATGGGGTTGGTTTGAGGTTTTGCAAAGACAGATAACAATAAACAAAATAATTTAATAACGACCAAAATTCGAAGAAAATAATATATAATATCCCGGTTTCATTTCAAATTATATTGAATTATGTATAAAGAATAATATATGTTCCGATCGTGAAAATTTGACGACCCCGACGTGGTATTTCTTCTGATTGGTAGGTTACAGGTGCGAATGTGAATTTTATATGTTTCTGGCTTTTATGTTGTGAAATTTGTGTTTCTAATGCTCGATTGTTTTTGGATCTAGAAATCATGTATTTACGCTGATCATTGTGTTATTTAATATGTTTTTACATGATTTTTAGATCCCATTAGTTGGTCAACTGGAACTACGTAGTCGGGGTTCTCTTTTTCTATGCAACTTTGATCTCTTTCAATTATACGATCTGTTTCGTCCAGATCGCGGCCAACTTTGAACTTATATGAACGAATTTGCATGTTACTGTATTACTGAGAAAAGCCGAAATTTGTTATTTTGATCAAAGCAGACAATTTTTTTGCTAGATTGCGGATCTGATTAGGTCTTACTTTTGCCCGTTTAAAGGAAGTGAAAAGCTTCATTTTTCAGTTTCATATTTCTTACTATTTTTGTTATTTGGTTGCAGAGTTGTAGATATGGGTTGATCAAAAATTACTGATAGGATAAATAGGTGAGACTTTTTTCCGATTTCACGTTTTGACTTTTCGATATCAAATTCAGCTTATTATTTATAAAATACATTATTGCATTCACTTAATCTGCGTTAGTCTGCATCTGCGGCGGTTGTAAAATCAACTACCATATCGTCTTTGATTCCCATCTCGTCATCGTAATTTTTTTGTTATTAAATTCCTGGTCAGTTTGGTAATAACAACTGTTCACTTATGTTTTTTCCGATCATAGTCTATTTGTACTGTTTATTGATGAATTTTTACAGCCCTATGCTTTGAGTTTTCCAAAGTCATCTAACTGAAATGATTTGTATAGTTTTGTATTGGAGCACGTATCTTCTTTAAACATTGTCTTCAACTCTAAATCGTCAGATGTACTCTTTGCAGATAGTTGAGCCTTTGTGGATATGAATTGCTGATATGGTTTGGCAAAAGAGATTGAATTTTGGTCCCACTGCTTGCTTTGTCCCTCCATGTGTTCCAAAATCTGCTAAGGTACAATGTGCTTAGTAATAATGAATTTGAGCACTTCCTTTTGTTTTCTTTCCTTTTTAGCTGCTGGAGCCATATTAACTTTAAGTTTATAGGGTAAGCGGTCCGTTCGTAATAAAATTGCTGTTTGTAAACAAGTTTCGGATGAACAATTGTGTGCGTTTGATTTGCTAGCTACTGTAGCAGGAAAATTGCTACAAGAAGGAGAAAGTTATGCATTTTCAGATAAAACTACAGATGCACTTGTTTCTCAGAATGGAATGGATGCTATAAAAAGGGAAAGTCTTTATGATGAGCGACCTATTGAATACAAAGCATCTGATCCAGTAAATACACTTGATTCTCAGAATGGAGACAATGCTATAAAAAAGGAAAAGCTTTATGATGAGAATCCTGTAGAATTCAAAGCATTCGATCCAGTAAATGCCACTCATGATGTTATCGGGGAACCAACTGCTGATACTGATAATACATACAAGGACGAAACTATAGATGGAAACATAAATGCAAAAAGTAATATAAACTCTTGCAATTCAGCATATAAAATGAATATGCAAGCCAAACCACTTGCTCTAACAGGCTCTGACATTATAATCCATTCGAATGGTGGTGATCAAATTATTGATAATGGTTTCCTTCCCTATTTTAGGGATGAGAAACTTCTTGTAAATAGAGACGACGACGAAAAATTTAGTTGCACAACCTATTCCAGTAACCATACAATGAATAGAAACTTGAAATATCAAGAAGCAGGACAACATAGAGCCAGCCAGCATTTGGCGACAAAGCTTTGGAATACAGTCACAACATTGACAAAGGGCAGAGAGTTTCCTACTAGTGGTATGCTAAATTTTTTCTACACCTGAATCTTGTTCACCAATTTTGTCTCTGTCGTATCAAGCTGCTTTAAGTTATTCAATGAACCTACTAGTATGAACATGCTAGATAAATGAATTTTGCTGCGCAAGATAATAAATGATTGTAAATTCTCTGTTTCAGCAGGATATAGTGGAATTAAATAATGTTGCTAAGTGTTGCAGGGCCGGCCCGATGGTTATGGTTGCCCAAGCCGGATAAGAATTATTTTTATCATTTTGTTGCCTCAATTTCTTTTAAAATCACAATAGTTTTTTTTATGTACAATATAACCAAGGCACAAAATTACAAAGCATTAACAAGAATAAAAATTAGCTTCAAAAGATGATGGCAAAGTTACGACCAGCATTTTATTACAATAGGAACAACCAAGCCATTGTTTCTAAACAAGTTGGGATCGACTAGAGATGGAATCCAAAACTAAATGACAAAGTCAATTTAAAAACCATGATAATAAAAAAGTAAAGTAAAACAATTAAAAAAATAATAATGATAATAAAATAAAAATAAAGATTAATATATATATATATATATATATATATGAATTAAAAAACCATGATAATAATAGTAGTAGTAGTAATAGTAATAATGGTACTGATAGTAACAGAGATCGAATACCAAACACTACTCGTAGACTCGTATTCATTAGTCCTATGATCTAAAACTTATAACACTACACATAAACCAACTCTAAAAAAACTTCTAGTTCATGGTTCTGGCACGCGGATCGCTGATTTCCATGCGTTCATGTTTGACATCAGCTCTTCGGATATATTCCAATCTTTCAAAGTCCCTTTTTACTAGTTCTCCCATGTCAACCTTGCTCGACCTGTACTCTCTTTGAGCATCCGATGTGGCCTATAATTCCAACGTGCACAGATGCTTCGAGAGGCCTCCGTTGGAGATGTCCAAACCTTCTTAAGTTGTAGTAGACTAGCTTCTCTTTAATTGGTGTTATTTCAAGTTTGCCACATATATCATTATTTCTAATTCGATTTCATATTTTATGATCACAACTCTATCGCAGTATATGCATTTCTGCTACACTTATTTTCTGGACGTGTTGTCTTTTAGTGGGCTAACATTATGCACCATACAACATCGTAGGTCTGATTGCCGTTTTGTAGAAATTACGTTTAAGCTTTTGTGGGACTTTCCTGTTACAGAGAATGTCAGATGATAGTCGCCATTTCACTCATCCCGTCCGAATTCTAAACTAACATCTTCGTCAAATTTCATCATTACACAGCACCATTGATCTTAAATATCAAAAGGGTTCCTTTTTGGGCACTACTTGTCCGGCCAAAATGACATCTTCATCCTCTGACCTGATATGGTTGGACTTGCACTTCATATGCTGTTTTAGTTTTGCTAAGCCTAAAACATTTTTATTTCAAAGTCTGCCTCCACAACTCTCGTTGTCTATCAACTCCTATCATAGTTTCGTCAATTAGCACAACATCATCACAAAAAACATAAATCAAGAAATCTCATCTTGTATACCTTTCGTAACCTCATCCATCACTAAGGAAAAAATGTAGAAGCTCAAAGCCGACCCTTGATGTAATGCTATGTTAATAAGAAAGTCACTGATTTTACCGTCGCATGCTCTGACATTAGTCACAACATTATCATACATATCCTTGAGAAGGGTAATGTACTTTGTTGCGACTCTTTTCTTTTTCAGAGCCCACCATATAACATTTCTCGGTACTTTATCATAAGTTTTCTACAAATCGATAAATATCATGTGTAGATACTTCTTTTGCTCTCTAAATCTTTCCATAAGTTGTCTTGTGACCAACATTTCATTAGCATAAGCAAAATTAACTATTATCCCAAAAAATAAGCATCATCATTGAAAAATTATTAGCCAAATTAGCTATTAGTAATTATTAGACATTAACTTGTTTTCCCTTTTTTCCCAACCAAAATCTCTTGAATGCATGAATTACATATGCAGAATGCAGCGACTAATTAAAGCAATGCATGTTGATTAATAACAGAGAATAATTTACTATGAAATGAACTAAGAAAAACATTGATTCACACTGAAAATGAATGCATCACCATTAGTAGTTTGTTTTCTCCTCAACAAAACACTGATTCACGGTCGAAGGATGAGCCACGCAAAAATCAATAAGATTGAAGTTGAAATCAAATTAGGGCAAATCATGCACAAATTAAATTACAAAATGATAAATCAATAAACACAACGAAATCAGATATTCATATGGTTTAGGGAAAAATAAATTAGAGCTGGCGGGTTCCAGTTCGAGTCTCCAAGACAGCGTTGGCGGTCGGAGCTTGAGAGAGTGATTGGGGGCTTCGAGTTTGAGGCAGCATCGGCATCTTTGAGGTTCGAGGGTGAGTCAAGCGTTGGCCATTATCGCAAACAGGATTTTGAAATTTTTTTGTTGCCTCACGGGTTTGTTGCCCTAGGCAGATGTCTCTCTTGCCTATGGACAGCGCCGGGTTGGGCCTGACCTGAGTGTTGCAGAAGAGCATCAATTATCAATTTTCATGATTTTCTTTTCTTTTTCAGCGAACATTGCTGTAATGACTTAAGTATTGTTTGCATAAGTTCTTCAATGGTTTGAACATTCTCTATTTTGATCTTTCTTTTTATGCTAGAGAGACACATGAACATGACTGCTAAAGTTTTACACTGGGAGCAATGTTAATGTCTTTATTCCATCAAACCTAAGCCGTATTTTTGATATCTGACAGTGCTATTTAGAGTGTATTGTTTATCTTGGTGGTTTGCAAGTTTAATAAGATTCTTAATAGTTTGATTCTCAGAATACATGTCAGTTGCTTCTCATATCTTATCTGTTGATTGTTTTAGCTAATAGGGCGATACTAATTCAAAACAGAAATGAAAAATATGGCATACTAATAGGGTGATACTAATTCAAAACAGAAATGAAAAATATGCCATACTTCCCTAGAAGGAAGGTTTGCTATGGTAGACAAAGAAGCTCTTTCATGAGGAGAAAGTATCTCCCTCGCTACAACCGAGGAGTTGATTGGGAAGGTAATTCATTTAAGTAGAATGAAGTTAGGAGCATGTGAAATTTTCAGCTGGAATAAATTTGCATTTCATTTTTTTTCCTTTGCCTTGATTTTACTTCTTATGAAATGCCCTTATTTTTCATTTCACAGATAAAAGGATATTATCTACATCCAAGAATGGCCACTTATCATCCTATAGACCAGAACACTTCAATGGTACATTTAATTTCCGTTGGATAATTTCGTTTTCTACCTTGAACTTGCTTGAGAAGATTCTAAGGAGAATACACTTTTTTGTGCAGTCAAATTGACAATCAAGTCTTTTGAAGTTCCTGAAATCTTTTTTGAGATTCCTAAAACTTCAACTGTAGGATCCTTGAAGGTATTTCCTTTCCTATTATTTATCATTTCCTCTTATTTGTATTGGTTATGTGAAGTTTGTAGAGATTCATGCGGGTAACTTATATTGATTTATTATCCCTCACAACATGATATTTTTGTTATAAGCAGCAAGTATACACAATGGTAGAAACATCATCCTCTTCTTGGCATGGGCTTAAGGGAGTGAATATAGTTAACCAAACATATCTTATGCAGATTAACACAGTGATCGTTCTGATTTCTGCACTCAATACTGAAAGATTTGAAATTCGCAACAGTCGTTGTCTAGTGTTTTTATTTAAAAGATGATTTTATTTCATAGAAATTTACGAAAAGATTTGGAAAAATGAATTTTGTTTTACGTGTTCTTTCTTAGAAGAGAGAGAAAAAAGAGGAGGGTGAAATGATTACTTTTAATATCCATCATTTTATTTGACAAACTCATCCTTCACTTTACTTCTGTAGTATAATAATGTACAATTTATTTCACGATCACTTTGATAAATTCATTTATGTCAACAAAACGATAACGTGTCAATCCTTCGGGAATATATTTCATTTAAAATTGTATCATCAAAAACATATAAACATTGCAAACGTGAATGCATTTCAACGTAAAAAGTGTAATCAAATTTTAAAATATACTCATGCCTTTAAGATGACAGCATTCTCTATGAATTTTTTTATAACCGATACATGTATAAAATATTCATAATTTTCTTCATTTCCATAATCTACTAAATATATAGTCTTGATCCGTGTAATGTATCTTTTATACCATAAAATTTTACACACAAATATCTTCTTAACTTTAAGAATAAAACCCATAATAATTATTTTTCAAAATAGGCTTATGATAATTTTGCTATTCTAAAAATATCAATTTTATATTTGAAAACTATCAGATTTATGTTCTTTTCATAATATAACAATAAATCCAACTTCATAAATCAACCCCATAATCTTTAGATTAATTCATTAAGATTCCATATGCTTATAAATTATTTACTCACTTTCATGTTGCGGATAATGCCAAATTTATATGATAACTTCATTTAACAAATAAATAGTTATTTTATTTTCAACTTAAACCTGTTAAAAATACTTCATATAGATTCATTTGCAACCTTTTCACTTTGTATACTCAAAATTTACTATGAGAAAAACAATAATAAATGCTCTAGAGGAAAAAAAGTTAATTACTAATGTTATTTTTGCGTGTATTGATGATCTGAAAGTGTTGTTTTAATTTGTTCTGGAATTAGGACAAAATTTAAACCACCTTAATTCCTAAAATCATAAAACTAAATAATGTAATGATTTATATCATACTATCCTCTTATTATGTAACATATCAAAAGAATAAGCGCGTTATTCATTACAAAAGTTTCATTTTCTTCAATACCTAATTATATTATATAAATATATATAACATAAACATAATCAATGGTCAAGTCATTTATTCAAATTACTAAAGGATTTAAAAAAAATTAAACACATAAATATTTATATGCATGAAAATGATCACTAATGGTTAGACTTCTATAGTAATTAATAATTTGCAACTTTACATTAATTTCAGAAAACATCAATTTTATTTTCTTTACTTACCAATTGTTTGTCCAATGATCAAAAAACATTTATATATTCTTAAGCAACTTTTCATATGGTAAATTTATAGAATTTAATTTAGCCATACAAAAATAAATTTATATTTCCTAATAAGAATTTCATTACTTAATGAATACAACGGTTTCACGCAACTAATTTTTATTAAATGTTTGCATTTCAAATTAATATCTTACGTTGGAATCATAGAACTTTACCATCCAATATTGGTACAAGCGAAAAGCCTATAAAACATATTTTTAACTACTCGGGTTCATAGAAACAAAAGGAGAGCACTACAGTAAAGTTCACTTCTAGTGCCATGAGATTTATCTTTCTTTTTCTTTAACCAATCCACACCCAGTGATCACTAAATATTAGAATGCATTTAATTGCTAGCTAAACAGTTACAGTGCCTAAGTTGATAGACAAATAATACCATATATATATAATATATATATTCCATATACCCGTGCATCTATTTTGGATTGCAATAACTATTGTTAACACAAACTTATGTTTTAATTTATTTTTTGGCACCATAGCATATTCAAAATTTATTTTATTGCGATTAACATATATATCTCAATCAAAGTCAATGTTTAAACCATCATAAACGGAATGGGCTATTGTCACCAAAGACAATTTAAATAAAATAAAATCAAAAAGGTGAATTATTTGCTCAAAATCTTAAATCCAATTCAATTTTTCTCTTATTTTATTTCTTCAAATGCACCAACCATCATAATAGTCCATTATTTGTTCCAAACCGTAATAGCATAACCCTTATAAAGGGTGAATTAGTTTCGCTTTCAAATTGTTGGAATTGATGGACTTGTAAGTGATTGGAGTTTCAGTTCCATGGATGATGTCCCTGTCTTGAAAGCGAAATTCGACATGAAAAGCGAAATTCGACATGACTATGGTGTAATTGATTATTGCCGTCTGTTCTGCAAGATTAACATAACAATTAATCAAACTTGTGCGCTCATGGTTGAAGTATTTGAAGATTTGCAGAGGTTATTGCCTAGGATTTTTATTTGAATTAATTTTTTTGTTTCTGAGAAAATTTATAAAGAGAAAAAAAAATGAGAAAATAGATTTTGTTTTACGTTATTCTTTCTTAGAAGGGAGAGGAAAAAAGACGGATGGTGAAATGAACAGTGACTATTTTCTTTGTTTTTTGTTACAAATAAATTGATGGTAGTAAATAAACTTTATAGAAATAGAAACAATCGTCCATTAATACATAAATATAAAAGATTGGGTAAATTAATAGACTTTGAGTTTTGTTGTAGTTATCCAACTCCTTTCTACTAATGTAACTACCATTAATTATGCCGTCTTCAAAACTTCTGTCTACGCCATCAGGCATGTTGTAATAGAAGGGCTTTGCCACACTACATTCATTTCCATCTATCTCTAGTACCAGTAAAGAGAATTAATTGCATAAAAATCCAAACGCTTTCATTTGAACGTAAAATTAATGTATATACCTGTTGAATTTGATGATTCAAATATTCGTTAAAGTGGAAAGAAATTGATTAGTTGATTCAATCAAATCAATTAATTTAACTGATATATGGAAGAATATTTTGAAGGAAGCTAATTAATGAGTCAATCTATTAATTAGTATATACAACTATATGAAGAAATAAATAATTAGGCATGGAGAATAAAGGAAAGATATGGAAACGAAGATTACGCCATCTATTTATACTAAAATCAAATCATGCAAATTGGAAATATATCTGGGTAATCGGGAAATTGATTTGCTTAATCTCCAAGCAACCCTTCATTAATAAGTCTATATAAATGAAGGAACTTTATCTTCATATGAACAAGCAAGTGCAGTATCCACCATTATTCTTTCCTCTCTCTTTTGTACTCTTTTCTTTAGTGAAAATAAAAAGTTGTTGGGTCTCCGTGGACGTACGATATTCATATCCGAACCACGTTAAATCTTCTGTGTCTTCTATTTCTGTTATTTTTTTATGAGACTGCATAATTCTTTTTAAGTGTCATTGGTATCTAAATAGGCAATACTAGATCCTGAACAAATAACCGCTTCCGCTCAAATCAAACAAAAATCACTACAGTTTGGTATCGAAGCTAGTGTTATTGTTCCTGTTTGAATATTAATGGCTACTTCTAGTAAGTCTGTTGGCAGATCTGATGTCAATTATGGAGTAACACGTTTTGACGGAAAAGGAGATTTTGGTACTTGGAAGATGAAGATGGAGGCGGTATTGAAGAAGGAGAAGACTTACAAGATTGTTTCTGCGCCTGAGAAATTGAAAGGTATTGATGCAGCTGATTTGGAAGAGATGAAAGATGAAGCTCTTACAACAATTCAGTTGAGCCTTTCAGATGAAGTTCTTAGAGAATTCTCTCAGAAGAAGACGGCGAAAGAACTATGTGATACATTATCAGATGCATGTCAAGACAAGTCTCCCACTTATCGGATTATTCTTCAGCAACAACTTTATTCGTTCAAGATGAAGTCTGGAGCCGATCTCATGGAGCATGTAAATGCTTTGACGACTTTGATTATGAACCTGAAGGCAGCGGAAGTTGATATTACCGATGAGGCTCAAGCTGTGATCCTCTTATGTTCCTTGCCTAAGGAGTGTACTGCTTTTGTTAATTCCATGATTTATGGTCGCAGTAAAATCAGCCTGTCTGATGTAAAGGCTGGTCTTCATAATGAAGTATTAAGAGGTAGATTGGCGAGCACTAGCTTGGATAGTGATACTGAAGGCTTATCTGTTCAGAGAGGTAGATGCCAAAGCAGGTCGAAGAAAGGTGTAGGACGGAATTATTCACGGTCTCAGTCTAGGGGGCTAAGAGTTTGACTTGTCATTATTGTAAGAAACCAGGACACTTCATAGCACAATGTCCTAAGCTTGAAGGTAGAAGAAAAGTTCCAAAGCAAGTCTCGGCTTCTACAGCAGAGAAATCAGATACACAATGTGACACCGATGTATTTACAGCTTCTGGCTCTTCTGGGAAGAGCAATTTATGACTGATTGATTCTGGTGCGTCCTATCATATGACACCTGATAGGAACTGCTTTTCCACTTACTGTGAAATTGATGGAGGAGAAGTTCTGATGGGTAATGATGCTTCTTGCCGTTTGGTGGGTGTTGGTAGCGTGATGATTATGATGTTTGATGGTGTTATTCGTATGATCACTGATGTTAGACATGTACCTGATTTGAGGAGGAGCTTGATTTCTGTTGGGGCGTTAAGTAGACTTGGCTTGAAGATTGTAGTGGAAGGAGAGAAAATGAAGATATCGAAGGATCCATGATTGTTATGAGAGGTGTGAGGGCAGGAAATCTTTATCTATTAAAGGCACTACTGTAATTGGTGAATCAGCTTCTTCCAGATTATGGCACTTACGGATGTGTCACATCGGTGAGCGCAACATGGACGAGTTGAGAAAACGAGGATTGATTGATGGAGTTCATCATTCAAAACTTGGTTTTTGTGAAGGGTGTGTTCTTGGAAAGCAGACGAAGATTTCTTTTGGTGCAGGAGAGCATAAAGCAAAAACTGTCTTGGAGTATGTTCATACAGATGTCTGGGGTTCCTCCCCTTGTCCGTCTTTAGGTGGAGCCAGATATTTTGTTTCATTTATAGATGATTTCTCTCGTAAAGTATGGATATACTTTCTTTAGTCAAAGAGTGAAACGTTTGCTAAGTTTCGGAAGTGGAAATCTATGGTTGAGAAGCAGTCAGAGAAGAAATTAAAAGTTCTCCGTTCAGATAATGACGGTGAATTTGTATCACAGGAATTCATCGATTATTGTGAGTCTGAAGGCATTAAGATGCATTACACCACACCAGGAGACCCCGGAGTTGCAGAAAGGATGAATCAGACATTATTGGAGAGGACAAGATGCCTTAGATTGACTGCTAAATTGAAGAAGGGATTTTGGGCTGAAGCTTAATCTATGGCGGCTTTCCTCATTAACCGCACACCTTTTACTACCATAGATATGAAGATCCCTGAAGAAGTATGGAAAGGAGAGCCCGTTAGCTATTCATTTCTCAGAGTGTTTGGTTGCCCAGCTTATGTGCATGAGAGCAAAGGGAAGTTGGAATCTAAAGCTCGCAAGCGTATTTTTCTAGGTTATAGGAGAGGAGTGAAGGGATATAGGTTGTGGTGTCCTATTAGCAAGAAGATCGTTATGAGCAGGCATGTGACGTTTGACGAGAAGGCTATGTTGAAAGTGGAGCCTTCCTCATCAGATGACAATGAGAGGACGTGAAGAATACCAGACACAAAGCAAACGATCCGTTGATTCTTTCCATAGACGTTCAAATGGTGTTTCCGATGACACCGTGGTTGATGAGGATAATATCGATGTTGGTACAGAGGATCAAACTCAAGGTGGAGCTCATTCGAAACCTAGGCCTGTCAGACAAAGAAGAAAGCCTAAGTGGCTTGATGAGTTTGTTGGATTGAGTATTGAAGATATTAATTTCGATGATATGACAACATATGCTTTGAATGTTGTCTATGATGAGCTCTGTGATTATAAAGAAGCTATCGCATCAGTTAACAGTTCCAGTTGGTTAGTTGCTATGGAGGAGATGATTGAATCATTGCAGAGAAATCATACTTGGGATTTGGTGCCTCTTCCCAACGACAAGAGAGCTATTGGATGCAAGTGGATCTATAAAGTAAAAGACGGCGAAAATGGTAATCTCAGATACAAGGCAAGGTTAGTCGCAAAGGGGTATGTTCAGAAGAAAGGGGTAGAGTATCATGATATCTTTGCTCCAGTGGTTAGGCATACTTCTATTCGTATTCTTTTGGCATTGGTTGCTCATTATGATATAGAATTAGAGCAACTAGATGTCAAAACTGCATTCTTGCATGGTAATCTAGATGAGGAGATTTATTTAAAGCAGCCGGAAGGGTTCATTGATAGTAGCAGGCCAGACTATGTTTGCAAACTCAACAAATCTCTATATGGACTGAAGCAGTCTTCTAGACTACGGTACAAGAGGTTTGATAAGTTTATGCTTTCACAGGGATACTCCAGAAGTTTCAAAGACCAGTGTGTTTATTTCAGAAGATGTGATGTTGATATGATTTATTTGTTGTTATATGTTGATTGCATCTCGGAGTATGGTCAGAATTAAGGAGTTGAAAGCGGAGCTCAGCAGAGAGTTTGATATGAAGGGTTTGGGAAAGACACAAAGAATATTGGGTATGGAGATAAGCAAGAATAGAAAGCGAAGAGAGTTAAGGCTCACTCAAGCGCAGTACATCGAGAAAGTCCTCGTTCAATTTGGAATGGAGAAAGCTAAACCGGTTGGCACTCCATTAGGCTCTCATTTTAAGTTGTCAAAAGACTTATCTCCCTCATCGGAAGAAGACAAGAGGTATATGGCTGATATACCTTATTCTAGTGCTGTTGGTAGTCTTATGTATGCGATGGTGTGCACAAGACCAGATTTGGCCCATGCAATAGGTGTTGTGAGTCGATATATGTATGATATATGTCTAACCCAGGCAAAGAACATTTGCAAGCTGTGAAGTGGATTCTTAAATATCTTCGAGGCACTTCTTCGGTAGGCTTGTTATATGGTGGAGTGGATGGTGGCATCTTTCTTAGAGGATACTCTGATTCTGATTACGTTGGGGATAGAGATGCTAGGAAGTCAGTGTCAGACTATATTTTTACACTTGGCTTAGGCTCGATTTCATGGAGATCAAAGCTGCAATCTATCGTAGTTTTATCGACTACCGAAACAGAGTTGATATCGATTGTGGAAGCAACAAAGGAAGGATTGTACTTACTTCAGTTGTTGGATGATCTTTCAATGGTGCAGCAGACAGTAGAGCTATTTTCAGACAGTCAGAGTGTGATTCATCTTGTAGAAAATCAAATATATAGTTCACGGACGAAGCACATTGATGTTAGAGGTTTTTTCTTATGCTTGAGGAAGAACGAAGCAAGATTAAATTGTTGAAGGTGAGTACTTTGGATAATCCTTCAGATATGATGACAAAGTCACTTCTTAAGGACAAGTTTGAGCATTGCTCAAACTTGATCAGTTTGATACTTGTTACTTGAGCGCCATGGGGCGCTAGGCCCAACAACTTATATATTGATTACTTGATGATAAAGTGATGAAGAGAGATTGTTATATTTGAATCAAGGTGGAGTGTTGAATTTGATGATTCAAATATTCGTTAAAGTGGAAAGAAATTGATTAGTTGATTCAATCAAATCAATTAATTTAGCTGATATATGGAAGAATATTTTGAAGGAAGCTAATTAATGAGTCAATCTATTAATTAGTATATACAACTATATGAAGAAATAAATAATTAGGCATGAAGAATAAAAGAAAGATATGAAAACGAAGATTACACCATCTATTTATAATAAAATCAAATCACGCAAATTGAAAATATATCTGGGTAATCGGGAAATTGATTTGCTTAATCTCCAAGCAACCATTTATTATCAAGTCTATATAAATGAAGGAACTTTATCTTCATATGAATAAGCAAGTGTAGTATCCACAATTATTCTTTCCTCTCTCTTTTGTACTCTTTTCTTTAGTGAAAATAAAAAATTGTTGGGTCTCCGTGCACGTAGGATATTCATATCCGAACCACGTTAAATCTTCTGTGTCTTCTATTTCTGTTATTTTTTTTGAGACTGCATAATTCTTTTTAAGTGTCATTGGTAATAGGCAATACTAGATCCTGAACAAATAACCGCTTCCGCTCAAATTAGGAAAAAAAAAATCACTACAATACCATCTTGAATTAGTTTGTCGAGAGGAAAAAAATTGAAAGAGGAATAGGAGAAGAAAAAGAAAAGTAGTGGACAAATTAGAAGTACCTTATAGTACCTTATGTATTCATGCCACTTCTAAGTCATGAATGGAATCATACTTCAAATTAGAAGTACCTTATGTATTCATGCACACATCGTAAAATATCGCTACACTAGTAAGATAAGAGAAAGCTATATCATTAAAAGGAGCGATTGTATGTTTAATTGAATTTCATATGTCATTCAATTTGAGCATTGGAGTAAGAAAGACTAAGATGGTAGATTCAAATGAATATCTAATAAACTATTTAAAAAATGAAGATGGATTGCTGAACTTAACATTTTAGCATAATTTCTTACAAAAAATACCGATTGCTCGACCTGATGTTTTATATATTCTAATTATTGCAAACAACCAACTTATAGAGAGATAAGGAGATTAAAACTTGGTTTAATCTTGATATTGAAATTATATTGATCCGACAACTATTTAGCCGGATTTTGAGATCAAATATCCACTCCATTTAAAAAACATAATATTAGTCTATACTATCATTGAATATTTAACTTTTCAAAGGAAAAAAAAAAAAATCTTTACAACAAAACCAATGGATATTAAAAACATGAAAGTCTGGTAATGTACAGAACAATTTAAAACATGTTTTTATTCTGTTTTTTAACTTTGAGCATTTTTAGACATAACATTTTCTCCCCTTACTTTCCATATTTGCACCCATTTTCATTTTGGATTCATATGAGTCATGGAATCAAGTCCCAAGCATATATATCCTGCTGGAATAATTACTGTTTCAGGAGAATAACAATTCAATGGCAACACTTTAGATCCTTGTAAATGGGAGAGTCCTATGCTCAAAGTTTTTTATTTTTTTTATTTTACGTGTTTGAGTGCTAATGATAAAATAAGCAGTATAATTAGGATATGATTAGAAGTCAGGCCTGAACAGATCCTGACATCAGTTCTATTTTGCAAGTAAAATTATGTTTATTCACCAGCAGTACGTTTAATTTTATAACCGATGCAGGCGACTGTTATGGACGCCTTAAATGCGGTACTTGGAAATGCACTTCGGGTAGGTGTTGTATTCCAAGGCAAGAAGGTTAGAGATGACAATAAAACATTATTCCAAGCTGGAATCTCTAATGTTGATAAGTTAGATGATCTGGGATTCACCTTAGAACCTAATACTAACCAGACATCAGAACTTCTCGTTGGTCACAAAGATTCTGTACTTCAGACTACTGAAGCTGAACCAATATCAAGGTAATGCCTTTGAATTAACATTGTTATATATATGCGTGTACATTTTAGTGAGAAGATGCTTTTCTTTCTTATTTTATACAAGTTCACTGTTTATCAAGCAAGCAGGGTTATCTGTTCAGGGATTGGACATCTTTATTGGATAAAATTTAATACGTCATGTTGAATTTAATATGCCATAAGTATAATGAAACTGATTAAAAAAGATGAATGCTGACAGGTTACAAGCCTTGCATTAATATCTGACCTCGTATTTTATTGCCCTTTCATAGGTTTTATTGACTTATTTCACTTCTGTTGGCTGTCTGGTTTGTCTAACTTTAATGTCAGTACTCATCATAAAAGAAACACTCGCAGAGTGTTTTATTGGCTTATTTATGCATGTACGCACCATACCTATCATAACTGTTATGTGTGTGCACTGTAGGTTTAATTGAAGTGGAAATTAGGACACGTCCTTCTTTCTAAAACATATTTGTTTTACATCCCTCCCTTTTAGAAACTATTTTATACATTTTTTTTGAATTTCTTTTTTTACTTGTCGCGTTTTAAATTTAAAAATCACCGCCTAGACGTATATTGCGGACGGTTATGAGTTATTGACATATACATTAAAAACACATGTTAAGGTTAGTAAAATTATTCTTTTTTTTTTTTTTGAAAATAGGGATGTACTTTATAGAAGAAATTGAGAGGGACGTAAAATTTGTTTCTTTCAACTATAAGGATGTACATCAAAATTTTCTTTAATTGAAACTGTTTATGCAACCAAAGTAATATCTTACTTTTGTCCGTTCAGCACAAAAGTCGATGTTTTTCTGGGATAGTTCTCCGAATTGTGAAACAGGAAGATACATTATCAATAACCAGGTACAAAATGCATGTCTGGACGTGTCCAAAAAAATGTTGCATGAGAAAACAAAACTTAGGCGAGAAAGGGTTAACAAAATGACATTTGTGCTAATGTTTTATTTTTTTATTACTGAAGAAGGGTAAATCTGTAATTCTAAAAGCTTCAAATGGAGGTATTCTCATTAGATATAAATAGTAAAAACGAGTTGATTTCAATTGCCTATAGCATTAACTTCTAAATCCTTAAATGCTTAACCATAAACATGCTGCTAAAGCTGAATTGCATTATAGTATTTTGAACAATTAACATTTTTATGTGCTAGGTTTCCGATAGGGGCTCCTTCATTGGATAGTCAAATGATCGAATGTAGGGCAGAATCTTCCCAAATGCCTACTGCAAAGTTTCTGGAGAGTGATCTCAATTCAATCCCGTCACATGCAGAAATTATATCACAAGATAACAAAATAGTAGAAACTCTACCAGTGAAAACTGAACCTATGCATATGGGCTTGGATCAGAAGCCCAAACAAATTGAAATTCCACCACGTCGAATGAGAAGGCCTTTTTCTGTCACTGAAGTTGAAGCACTGGTGCATGCAGTTGAAGAGTTTGGAACTGGGAGGTTAGTCAGTGCATTAACATTTTCTCAAGTATATCATCAGCAATATAGTGAACATATATCAATGCTATTAATGCGGGCCCAAGGCACGGAAAGGCTCAGACACAGCAGTTGCGTCTTTTAGGAAGCTGAGGTGTTTGCACTATTCAGGGTGCCCAAAAAGCGTGCCTTTTGCTAAGTCAACGAAGCCCCAAGGTGCCTAAAAAAGCGCCTAAACTAGGATTTGGTTCTTGGGTTGGAAAATGAGTAGGTTAATTAATTTTAATTTAAAATTTAGTTGATGCCAATTTAATTTTAATTTAAGTTTAGTAATGCTAATTTAATTTTAGTTTAAATTTAGTTAATTTGAATTTGAATTTAAAGGTTAGTTAATTTTAGTTTTAGCTTAAAGTTTAGTTAATATTAACTTAATTTCAGTTTTAGTTTGAATTTAAAGTCTAGTTAAATTAAAATTTGGATATTAGTGATTAGAAGTTGAATTAAATTTCAAGTCTTGTTGAACCCTTGAACTTGTACATCTTTCTAATTTATAGCTTTTTGTTGTATTTTCTATGTTTTTGGTGTCGTAGACTTGAATTTGACATCACTTGAGACTTCAAATCTAGTGATTAGTGCTTTCTTATTTGCAAAAAGATTTTTTGCAAACACGTTTTAAGACTGAAATTATCATTTTTAATAGCAATTTATCGTGCATTTTCCTTTTGAGTAGAAAAAAAGAAAAATTGTATAAAAGACACACAAAAAGGTTCAAGGCGCAAAAAAAAAAACCAAGGCACAAGCTAGGCGCCTTAGTGCCTTAATATTTTGATGTACATGCGTATGCTTGTACGCTTACATGCGAACTATATCAGTTGCATGATTAATATTTTCACGTATAACATTATATGTTACTTTTGCCAAAGCTATGTAGCTAGTAATAGGTGTTATATTGACAAAAGATTTGAATTGGTAGGACTTGTCATTTGTTTGTTACTCGAAAAGTTCACAAGTCACCGAAGACACTTCAGCTTTTTCTTACGAGATTGTGTACATATTCATGTTTTTCTATTGGCAGGTGGAAGGATATCAAAATTCGAGCATTTGAAAATGCAGACCATCGCACTTATGTAGATTTGAAGGTATTGGATCTTAACATGTACTCTTTTTTAAAGTGAAGTGCACGAGCATTTAGCTCTTGTCAATTTTTGATCATGTTAGAAACGATTTGTTTAAATGATTAATGCTATAAAATAGGATAAGTGGAAGACATTAGTACATACTGCAGAAATATCACCTCAGCAAAGGAGAGGAGAACCGGTCCCTCAAGAATTACTGGATAGGGTCCTCATAGCCAATGCTTATTGGACCGATCATGCAGCAAAGCTCCAAAGCAGGCCTCGTACTGAAACATGCATTTTTGTTAAATAGTTTGTTTACCTTTTCGGAGGAGGCATGTGTATAAAAGAAAATGACGGATTTTAAGTACAAAATAAATTGTTAACCTCGTACTTATATCTGTAATATTGTTGCCTATTTGTTTTTTAGATACGAAGCTTGTTGTGAATTGCTGAGAAAGGAGCGCTTTTGTACAAAGTAGCGTCTGGGTTGGTTGGTGTTTTATTTTCGGACCCTTGTGCCTTTTGTTTCTGTTTCAGTGCTTGTGTAAATAATGTTTTTTTCCGATGCTTGGGTAAATAAGAAGTCCGTAGAAGCATCTAATTAAGGTATTGACGTATTGCTATTTGCACAGTTTTTGAACTGAAATACCATCGCTTTACTAACTCATTTTCTATCTTTTTCTTTGTGTCGAACCACGCACCATATCATTGTTCACTAGTATGTAAAGCTGCCCATGAAGATGGAATGAAGCTGCTGCAAGAAGAAAGCAATGTGTTAGGCAATTGATCAAACGGTTGGCAGACATATTGTAATCGGGTATTATGTAATTGGGCCAGATTATAAGGTTCTTGTAATGGGCTAGAAATTTTATCTGAATAAAAGAGACATTTTGTTCCTTCCCGTTCCATCCCTGTTTAAAGTTGAAAAATTATTTTGGATTAATTTAACAATTAAATGGGAAACTTAATTTAAAATTCAAATCGTAAAATTAAAATTGTGTATAAAAATTCAAAAGTTGTTCAAAAATTTATTTTAGCAAAATAAATAACAGGAAATTTTACTCAAGAACAATTTTTAGGGCTTTTTTTTGGATGTAGGGCAGCCATTAATAATTTTATTTAAAAACAAATTATCCTATTTTCTTTCCGACCCACTTTCATGTGCTTTTTTTCTTCTTCTTCATTTCAATCAAATTTTTCTGTCGCGATCCAATATCTCTCTCGCGATCAAAATATCGATCAATCTCATTTAGTCATTTCAATTTCGTTCTTTTGAAAATTGTAGTTCATCAATAAAATATTTCTCACGCGTGTTTGTCGATCTCATTCTTTTCATATTTCTACTGTGATCTCGTTTTTCTTCAAATTGTATTAACTACGTATGCTTATATTATTCTATTTTTTGTTTCTTTTCTATTACAGTTATAAATTTTTTGTCTGTGATTTCTAATTGTGTTCGTTTTTACAAATTACATGCAATGCTGTTTTTCCGACTGTTTGTTCGTTCTTCTATGGCAAATTTTGGAAGCAACAACAGTTTTTT
Organism: Allium cepa; assembly: GCA_030765085.1. Lineage (NCBI taxonomy): Eukaryota > Viridiplantae > Streptophyta > Magnoliopsida > Asparagales > Amaryllidaceae > Allium > Allium cepa. The sequence goes on from CM060935.1 coordinate 30,119,589, forward strand.
TATTCGTTTCTATGCAATGTTGTATTCTAATATGCTTTACATTTAATTTATCTTGGGATGATTGAAAAACTATGATTGCTTGGGTTGTATATAAAGTTGTAATAGAGTGGAAATATCATAGTTTAGGTTCAGTTCTTGGGTATCATTTTTATTTTTTCCTAGTATCATTTTTATTTTTTTATCAGTAATTAGATATCAGTTTTGTATACGGTAGGTATCGGTTTTGTGAAATGGAAAAACTAATGTTCTAAATTGAACATATTTTTACTAATGTTTTTATTTTTTTGACAGTGGTGATAACAGTATTCTTTGTCTATTTGTGTTGAATAATAATACTTTTAGCACTTGATTGTCTATCGATTACTCTTTGTATGATTTGAAGAATGAGATATGTCGATGTTGGTCTAAATTAACTCATATTCAGATTTCTTATGTACTTGAGGACAACGTTATTATGATTGATACCAATTCTGATATTCAAAGTATAATTTGTTTCAGTTATACAAGAAAAGTTCTTTCTTTGGTTTTACCTTTAAGGTTAAGGGTTCTAAATTGGAATATGTTCATGGTGCTTCTATTTCAAGTTCATCTAATGTTCGTGCTTCTTTAACTTCTATTGTATCTGTTTGTTAAAATGTTGTTGTTAATGTTAAAAGTTATTGTTTGCGTCAAAATTGGTCACAAACACCCAATTGCCGATGAAAGCACAGAAACACGCAGATTTAGCGTGGTTCGGCGTATGGCCTACGACCACTACGAAATGGCTGAATTTTGTTGATCTTTGCTCGCTGGTTACAAATGAATTACAACAGTAGAATCGAAGTACAAAAGTAGTTTCGGCAGAATTTGGACGTAGAAGAGCTAAAAGATCCCCTTTCTGAAGCTCTTGAGCTGCTATTTATAGGTGTAGGCTGCAAATATCCCGCCCAGATCTCGAAAGACTCCTTTCAAGTGGATGGGCCCAAAGTGATCGATCCCGAGCGATTTCGACTCGATCCATGATCGATATGAATGGAATTCATATCGATCAAGATCTTGCCCAATCGAGTCGAGATCGAGCATGGTCATTCTTGGGGTTGTACACCAACTCCAGTGAAAATTTGATGGCATTTGAACTTATAGATTGTGAGATATGATCGTTTCAAGTTTGGATTTTTAGTGTGCTGCCTCATTTGTATCGGTCTTCTTCGCATCGATCTATCTGCATCGCTTCCAAGCACGTGCTAACCAATGACGTGGCGCTTACTTTTAGGATCAATACACTTTTTATGCCGCGTTGACTGCCTCCTTTGCCTTCTTCGTATCCATCAATCGCTAATTGCTTTGTATCGATCTAAGTTTCTTCCCTTCGTATCAATCCGCGACCATTATCTCGTATCGAACATCTAATGGATCAATACGAAGTACACAGATATGGGATCGACACAAAGCCATCATATTTTGCACTGATACCCTAGGAGTCATTTTGTATCGTTTGCTGGGCGATATCGATTGTTGACCGGTCGATACGAATTGTTTAAATAAATTGATACGTGAGATTGATATAAAACGTTCTCAGGTTATGGGTACGAATTGAAGTTGATGTGACGGACACGAAGTGGTGCTTACTGGATGGATACGAAGTAACGTACACTGGATGGATACGAAAAGGAGTGGCATCTAATGGATGCGAACAGATGGATTTGATGGATACGAACTTGAGGGATACGAACAAGTTCGACCCTGATCAATACGAAGGAGACTGCTTGTGACGACCCAGAATTTTGAACATTTGAAATCGAAATATTTAATGGTTTTAAATATTTGAAAGTTATTTTAACCTTGAATTTCAAAGATAATTATGAATTTGGCGATTAAATGATTGAAGTTGGATAATTTTTTTTTTGAATCTTCAGCTTTAAGCTGATTTAAAAATATTTTCAAGGCCTAGGAAATTTATATTGATGCTACTGATGATAATAGAAGCTTCAGAATTTGATTTGAAAGTGATTTATTCAGTTTTGAAATATATTATTTAAATCGATAATTAAAAAATAGCCTTCCGAGGCACACTCTCGGAATTCGACGAAACTAGTTCCATTGGATCCGTAATATTGAATTATTATCGGATTTCAAATCTCGTAGCTTTCGGAGCTATCGTGTGATCGTACGAGATATAAATGCCTAGACAATAATTAATCGATTTAATTTAAATATAAATTTATACACTCTAATCAACAGCCGTAATTCCATCCACATCAAACTTTTTTTTCTTTCTTTTCCATTACTGTAGCTCTGTAGGATTCTCACGCAAGAAATGAGGGGAAATCATCTCGTTCCCTCCCCCTGAAAGCTAACATCTATCGTTCAAAGCACGCAACCCCTTTGCTTAAAAGAATGGCCGACCCTCTTCGTTTATTATTTTCATTCAAATTAAATAAATCATGGCCGAAAAAATAAATCGATTCCTTTCCTCCTCTCTGTTAATCAAATCGCAAGGCTCAAATCAGAGCCGACACACGCTCGATTTTTGGGGCGAAGCCGTTTCGAACGAGAGCAACTTGCCGCGATGGAAGGCATCAGACAGTGGGACTGTAGTGGTTCGAAGATTGGGGATGAATCTGCAATTGTATCGCAATGTCGACTTTCTCGCGATGGCGATTCGAAGGCATTTGAGCAACTGGGAGGCTGCAACATTGAACTGATGGATCGCGAACGACAAGAGCTCCACGGGAATCGATGGGAGGCGCGTCAAGTGGAGCTAGGCAAAGTTGAAACTTGAGTTTTGGGGTTCTGTGGTTGCATCGGTAACGAGGTGGTGATGGCTTCTCTGTGGGTCGATCGTGTCGCGCTGAGAGTTTGGGAAGGCCAGGGGTGAAGTCATTCTGATGGCAGAGGCTTCGAGCTCGAGTTGGTGAAGGCGTGTTCACGGTACGGTAGGCTAGGGTTTTCGTTCAAGATGAAAATCTCGAGCTCGACCTGGGCAGCAAAGGTATAAATTCCAGTTTATTTAAATTTAAATAAAATTTACATGTGTTAAAAAGTGGAAAATATATACACATGCACCATTTAATTCCAAAATAAAATTTTAAGGTGATTTATTTTGTTTATTAGCTTATTTAAAATTTATTATAATCACTGAAAAAAAATATGTAAAAGAAATTTTGTTAGAAATTTAATTTATTAGGTGAAGTGACTTATTAAAGGAAATTTAGTTTCTAAATTTATTTTTAAATTAAATAAATTTTTTAAAAGGAATTTGTTAGTTTAAAATAAAATCATGGGTTAATTAGATTATCAAATGGAATTTAATAGTTCGATTTGTTCGAATATTTATAAAATCATATAATTGTTATGCAAGGTCTTAAATCGAGAAAATCGAGTCAAGATGGAAATGGATTGCTAATAAAAGCAAAGGTGAGATCTTCTCGCTCAAAATTTTAATAATTGAAAATTTCAGTTATTGATCGATGATTGAATTATAATAGTTAAATTTAATTGTTGACTGTGTGCTTGGGTAATTGATTTATAATAATTATTCACTGGATGGTATTATATATATATTGTGACGACCCGGAATTTCTAACAATTTAAATTTGAATAGTTAATTGATTTTAAAATATTTAAAAGTTAATTTTAACTTGAATTCAAGATATCAATATTTTCTTGATAATTAAAACATTGAATTATATAGTTTAAATATTGAATTTAATAATTGAAATTGGGTAAATTGTTGAATCAGAAATTCCTAACCCTGTTTAAAATAATTTAAAGGCCTATAAAATTTATAACAATGATACTAGAGATAACAGAATAATTGAAATTTAATTTAAAGGTAATTTGTTCAATTTTAATAATATATCGTTTAAATTGACATTTAAAAATAGCCTTCCTAGACAGAGTCTCAGAATTTGACGAAACCAAGTCCATTGGATCCGTAATAGTTAGTTATTATCGGATTTCAATTTTCGTAGCAATCAGAGTTGTCGTTTGACCCTGGCAGCTCAAAACGCTTAGAAACTATTTAATCGATTTAAATTAAAATTGATCGTTTACTTCTGTAACTCGCGGATACGATCAAATTAGCCCCCGAAACACGTTCCGTTGTGTTCGGAACGCGGGTAAAACCCTATAATCGCCTAGCGGCATTCTTTAAGAGGAGTTCAAACATTTAATTGGCAATTAATAAGACGTTTTAAAGTTCTATAATATAATTAAATTTAAAGTGAATTAGCAAGATATTTTCACTTACCATGCGTATTCAGGAAGCCTTCCGCCAACCTCTATTTCATCCCGTCCCCCTCTAATTTCTCTTAGCAGATCGAACGCGTACGAAAGAAAAGTAATGGCGATCGAAGTCGTTTCCTTCATCTCCCTCAATTTCAATCCTAATACCGATTCCTCTTTAAATAAAAAAAAGAAAGAGAGAGGCCGAAGCCATGTTCGATTTGAGTCGCGAGAGGAGGGGGCGACGATCTGGCGCGTGTTCGAATTAGGGTTTCGTGGCATGGTGACTCGGGGTTCTGAAACGAGCTGCTGGCAAACAATCAGCGAACGAATCGAGGGGGGCGTTCGAATTCAGATCTAGGGGAAACGAGTTGAGCGGCGTGCTCGTGGAGGGTCGCGTGGTGGCGTTTGGGGGTTCATAAGGGCGGCGACGACGACGCGACCGAGGTTAGGGTATTGAATTGAAGCTCGACATTAGTGGAGGAAGGCGGCGACTGTATTGCAACAGCAAGTCGAGCAGTAGAGGAGGTGGTAACCTGGTTCGTCGATCAAGTTTTGTTTTCACATTAAGGTATTTCTTTATATTAATTTATATATATAATCACTGATTTGGTTAGAAAAAAAAACCAGAAAAAAAGGAAAAAAATAAATATAATATATAGAGTAATTTTCTTTTACAGTAAGTTATTAGGAATTTTATTTATTTGAATTTAATGTGTAAATTAAACTAGAAATTCATGTTTATTTACTGGAAGCTATATAAGGTTGAAACAGGAATTTTAAGACATCTCGATTTGAACATTTATATTAAATTTGGACTTCCAGTTTATATAGATTATCTCCTAAAAAAATAATATAATGTATTTGAGTGATTTATCTGATTAACTAGTTATTAAATTTATTTAGTTAAATCAAATTGTTAGCTAACTAAGTGGTAATTAATTATTGGATTGATTTAAATATTACTAAACTACCTAATTATTTTTACAAGGTTAAAAATAAAGGAAACCAAGACAATTTTGAGGTGGATTGCAAATAAAAGCAAAGGTGAGTAAATCTCACCCTTTTTTATTTTTATTTAAATTTAAATGGTTAAATTTAAATATTTGTTTGCATGATTGAATTGGTCGATGTGCACTGTGAACTGATGATCTAGTAACCTGGTTTTGGTTGATTCTTGTGTTAATTGTTGCTTGACTCGAAGTATTCGGGTTAGGGGTTGTTTTAAACTTAAATCATAAATAAGAAAAATGCCTTATTTTTAAGTTAATAAGAGCTTAGTGATTTGTGATTCATTAAATTAGTAGGGTGATTAAAATGGAAAACTAATTAATTCAATTAATTAATGATTTGGGTTAATTAATTTAGTAATTAGGAGCTTTGAATTAATTAAGGATTTATTTTATTAATGAAGTTTAATTAATTTAGAAATCAATGGATGGTTTGATAGATAAATACTAAATGCAATTAATTAAATATAATTACTTTGTGGAATTAATCAAGAGAATAATTAAGGTAGTTAATTAATGAATAATTAATTTATTTATTAAAGCAAATAAAAGATAGTTAATTATAGGTTGAGATAAATTAAGAATGATTAACATTTGCAGTTTATTTTAACCATTAATTATTCAGTGTAATTAATTTAGATTAGGGTAAATTGAATATAATTGGAAATCATTAATTTATATAATCAACGATGTAATTAAAGATTGATTAATTAGGATGAATTAATCAATAAGTGACTTATGAGGAAGTAATTAATATAACTAATTAAGGATTAATGTAATTAATATAGTTAATTAATTTATGAAGTAATTAAGATTACTTATTGATTTGATTAAGAATAATTAATATCGTGAAATTAAATAAAGATAATTACTTGAATGTAATTGGAAGATAAATTAATCCAGGATGGTTAATTAAGGTGAAGAATGAAGGGTTGATTAATTAATCCATTTGGAATAGATTAACGAAGGAATCTAAAAGAGTGAGGTTCGGAATTCAATTAGAATCAATTGAATTGATTTGTATGTGATTAAGCTTTACTTATGAGTGATTGAATGATATTGGATGCTTGGAATAAGTTGATATCTCCGATATGAAATTTGTGTATTTCATTTGGATAATTTGGAATAGGATGATATGAGGTTCGAAGAGACCGGGGTCGGGTATTAGGAAATACCCGAAACCACTTCGAATGTTTATAGATTGACATGTAAAGATCTATATGCTGGGGTAAGTGGATGGAGGAATTGAACTATTTTAAAATCTAAATCTTTGGTATTTAGAAACTTATATGTGGAATAAGTGTTGTCTATAATAAAATGTGGCTTTGTGAATTGATATAAGTTACCCGGGTTTTATTTGAGTTGTATACTTGTATTCCATGTTATTTGGGTTTACTCACGCTGGTTTCCAGCCTGACCCGGGTGTTACTTTTGTGTGTAATGCTCGGGTCAGACCGAGTGTTATAGATTTCCAAGTAGGTACGTTTTGGAGCTCAGGAGGCGAGCCGGATGGCAGGAACGTATAGAGTATTTCCGCTGTGTTACATTATTATAAATCCGTGACATGATAATTTTATATATTCAGTGACTGTATATATGTGAAACTCTGATGTATATTAAATGTAATCAACATATATAGTATTCTTTTTGTAAACTATTATTATTTATTATATTTTATCCGCTGCGAATGTGAGTTGTTGATGTTTCTGTTCTTCTTCTTCTATCTCTTTCTTCTTTTTCATAACTATCTGGAATTTTCGGCTTCGGAAATTCTGGGTCGTTACATTTGGGATCAGAGCTGAAAGGTTAAGCGAGAACCTTGGCTCTGGTAGGGATTACTCATTAAGTAGAGTCCGTAGTACTCTAGAATGAGTTGAGTGTGTGTGTGTGTATGAGAGCGTACTTGTTATTTTTTTATGTAAAGGTTTTAAATGATTTTATATAAAGTATATTTTGATATATATAAAGCAATATTCCCTTCTAATAAATTATTAGGTGATTGATTGTTAAATTATTGACATTAAAATTAAGAAGTAATATAATACAACCAAATTGAAATCTTGAATTGGAATTAAATTAAGTAAAAACGGAAATTCAACCAAATCAAAATTTAATTAATTGAAAATGAAATTCTAAAATTAGAATTCAAAAATTAAATTGTTTAAAAGCTTTAAATAAAGGTAAGTTTGAAATGAGATGTGATACCCAAGTGATGAGTTTTTAAGTGGGAAGATTATTATTGTGAAGTTTAAGGATTGAATGAGGTTGATTGGATTAAGTAAATCGAATTTAACTTGAGAGAAGTTAAATAAGTTTGAACGAACAACTTGAATTGGAAATTTTAAGTTGAAATCGGAATTTAACTTGGAAAGTTAAATGGTTAATTTGAATTGGTAGTTGTGAGATCTCAAAATGGGTTCGAGATCTGGAAATTGAGAATGGTATGGTATAAATAAAATAAATTTGAATAATTGAATTGTAAATTAAAATTGTTTAAGAACTGGCTTCAAACTGGAAGATAAAATTTAATAATAAATTAAAATTTTAAAATAAAATTGTACTGGACTCTTATTTGAACCTTGAAATACATAAGTTAAGATAGTTTAAAATGGAATTTTGAAAATTGGACTCAGAAATTAAATTGATTAAAAAATTTGAATAAAAGTTAATTTGGTTTAAAGAGTTAAACCAACCTTTGAGAATTTAACTCGAATTTATATAATTTGAGATAGTTTAAATTCAAGATTGAAATTGAATTAGTTCGAAATTGAATTTGGTTTGAATTAATTGGAATCGTGATTGAAGATGTATAAGTTTAAGAATTGAAATAGGAAATTGAATTGGATTATATTGAAATGATTTGAATATGGAATGGGTTCAATTGATAATAATTCAAATTGATTGGAATAATTTGAAATTTAATTAAAGTTGAACATGATTAAAATCAAATGGAAGTGTAAATTTACATTGAATTGTTGGGGAAGTGAACAGTTTGACTCTTGACTATTTTAAATAAATTGTTTTAATATAAACTTACTTTTCTAAGCTATTAAATATATACAACCTTTCTTTTTAAAGCTAACTTATTTTCTATTTGTTTTACCATTATTTTTGGAGCCATTTAACCATCTTTCAACTGTTTTCTAAACTAATTTCTATTTTTCAACTATCTCACAAACTAATTTCTATCTTACGACTATTTTGCAATTATTTAAAATTCCTGAAACTATTTAGAAATTTCTCAACTATTTTACAATTACGTAACTATTTTATAGCTATTTTGAAAACTAATAATTATTTTTCAACTACTTACCTATTTTTCAATTTTCAAGCTATTTTCTAAACTGGTCGGAGTTCAAACTGTTATTGATTTAAATACCCAACTGAGATAAGAATTGAAGTGATAATCCAAAAGGGAATTGATTTGGATGATAATCAATGAAAATAAATATGTAGAATGTACGTATATTATTCCATTCGTATAATGATTTGATCCAGATTCGAGCACAGAATTTCGAGATAAATATATCGATCCGAGTTGGGATTTTTCGGATTTTTCCACTCGATTTTCGACGGCGAACCTGGATATGAATTGTTGATTGGTTCTGGATATTCTCTATCATAGTTATGGCTATGCAAGGAGAATGACGGTTTCTAATCAAGAAACCAGATCTGTGTCCACACTAGGAAGTCGGGTGGACGATGCTAGTTCGGAAGTGAAATTGTGTGATCAAGTGAGCGATCAGATTGGTATAACATACGGATGATATGTGTACAACATACGGATTTGAATGAAATTGATATTGAAAAGAGTAATCAAATTGGAATATTTGATTTTGAATAAACAAAGTTATATATCTTTGTTATCTAAGATAAATCTCCCCTTGTTAAATCTATTGCTGGAAGAAAAGGATTTTTGAAGGTGTTTGAAGTATAAAAGGAATTTTATAAAAGTTTGAAAAGGATCCAAAGTTTTTAAATTATACATATATATATATATATAAAGGATCTTATGAGGATTTTGAAAAAGTTTTGGGAACCTTTGGATATTGAAAGGCTTTTGATTTTGAGTAAAATCAATATGGGAATTTGGAAAGCCTAGTTTGAGAATTATCGATTTTGGGATAATCGATTTTGTGTAAAGGAGCTTTGTATTTGATCATACTAGGTGTATGATTTAAAAGATACTATATGTATAGTATAAAGTGTTTCGATGATGGCTCTGGGGAAAAAGGCGCTTCCTTGAAATGAACTTCTCAGGAGTGCCATCTGGTGGTGCTGCCTTGATCCCGAAGAGGGGGTTCTAAAGTTGATCCTGTGAGGAGTCCGAACAAAACTAGTTCCTGAGGATTATTGGGTAGCGAAAGTCGAGGGCGCTGATGCCTACAGGGGCATTTGGGTTACGCTGTGATGACAGTGTAACTCGATGTCACTGTGATCTACTGTGGGGACCATAGCGAAAATCGTGTGGAGGATGAGTGCCAATAGTCTACACTTGATTTTGCCGGGAAGGCAACGCAACATCGGTAGACTGCGATCTATGGTCAAGTGGAGAAGTTTCATTTTTGGCAGCGAAATTCGAGGGCGCTGATGCCTACAGCTATATGGGTTTTTGCTATGATAGCTACGTAACCCCAGTTGTAGCTGTGATCTGTCGTGGGTTCCATGGTGTAATCGAGGGGCGCGGAGGCCTACAGTTATCTATGGATTTTTTCGGGATGGCAACGTAACCATCGGGTTAACTGCGACCGTTGATGGGAGTGATGATTTCCAGAGCATTCTCACCAAAGATATTTCCTCTATTTTCAAAATCTGTTTTCTACATTTTCAATAAAATTATTTTCCAAGTATTTTCACTGGATGTCGAAAATGGGTCTGCTAAGTACTTATAGGTTTTCAGTTCTACGCCTGATCAACGTATGACTGAATTTCTGTGAGAACAAAGATGGACTGGTTGAGACATCGAGTTATAAGAAGTATTTTTATAAAGAGCTAATTTAATAGTATTATGTGAATTTAAAAGCTTTTCTAAAATTTTAAAATAAAATGTTGGAATTTTGGAAAATCAAGGGAAATCCAAACTGAAATTGTAAAATAAAATTGTAACTCAGGAAAATTTAACGAAGTGATTCTTTGTAATTAAAAATCGAATATCAAATTAAAAATGGAAGTAAGCTAATCAGCTAAATAAATTATTTAATAATGTATGTTAATAAAATTTAACTTGGTTAAATAAAATGGATTGTAAGTTGATAATGGGTTTGGGAATGAATTCGAATTTTAAATAGAATTCGACTTAGACTTGATAATGAATTAAACAAGAGGAGATGTTGTAAAATAAAAATAAAATAGAGTGGAATCGAAATAGTGATGGTTTGAATAACAAACAAATTTCAAGTGTGAAATGAATAGTATTTAACGAAATTTGCAAGTAAATTAGATATAAGAGAAGTGTTATCGAATGAAATGAAAGTGAATTATAATAGAAATGGTTTGAGTTGCAAACAAAACCCAAGCGAATAGAAATAAATTGAAAATGGCCTTGTATTAATAAAATAAATTCGATAATGAATTAAGTAAGTAAATTTAAAATTTAAAATGGGTTAATTGAGTTAAATAATAAATGGATGAAGTCTGATTGAATAAAAACTAAATCAAAGTTGTGATTGGAATTGGATTATCAGACTGAACTTAAGTTCGGTGGCATATTCATTTGAAGTATAAATGAGTTAAGTATGTGCTTGGATATTATTTTCATAAATTGAGAAGTTGAATATAAAATTAAAATCTAAAATGAATGGGCTAACTGAATTTAATGGAAGTTGATTAAATGAGAATCAAATAGAAGTAAACTTAAGTTTGATGTTGGAATAAATTAAAGTAAATCCACCTAAGTTTAAAATTTATGGAAGCTTGGCTTCGAATAAGAGTGAAAGCCCATTAAATAAAGCTTGGATTGAATTAATTTGGGAATGGCTAGAAGTATACAAGAATGGAATGTGTCGAGCTAAATGAATGGTTGGTGAATAAATTAGAAATGAAATGGAATTAAATTCAGAATGATTTGAAATTAATTTGAAATATTTATAAACTAAAATAGGTACTTTATTAAGCGAATATCGTCGAAATTGCATAACAATAATTATCGTTTGGCATAAACAAAAGTAATTAAATTTCTGTGAGTTGATAGAGATTAAATAAATTGGTTTTAGAATTAACTGAATTGGATATGAGCTTGTTTGGATTAAAAATAAATTGAATATAAGCACTTGAGTTGTAACCCAATAAAATTGAATGAAATGGCTTATGAGTTGGTTGAAAGCAATTGAATTAGGTTTGAAAACATATAAATTGCTTGTGGAAGTTATTTTGAATGCATTTCTTTTAGAATTGAAGTGTTATAGTTTTTTTAGTAAGAGAAATGTTATAAACTTCATATATATAGTGCTTATATGTGTAAATTGAGTAAGTACATGTACCTGAAGGCCGTTTGGCTGGATTTGGATTGCACTAAATGCTAAAATAAGTAAGCTGCTTGCTTAAAATGCTAAATAACGGTACGCCTACGCAATAAAATAGGAAATATGAAATGTTTTTGCTTTTTCCAACCGTGTGGGTCGATGTATATATATTTATATCTCTTGTCAAATTGCAAAAGCTCCTCCGTGAAAAGAGACTCTGCCAAAATTTTCTAAAAATTTTAGGACCTAGAAAATTTTTGAAAAAAAAAATTTGTTAGCAATAAAGCGGTTTTAAATGTGAAATTGAAATAAATTAGTAGATGGAACTAATAAGATTCAGTTATAAATGGAAAATAAAATTTAATATTCAAAATTGAAAATAAATTGAGTTCGTATTAAAACGGGAAACAAGAATTTGAATAGAAGTAAATATGAAAACCTATATAAGAGAATGTACAAAATAATTTGTAAAGTTACGATTGAATATTGTTGCTAAATAAGCTATGCAAGTATTAAAGGGAGAAGAAATTGGATTTGATTCCAAAAGATAAATTTGTATTGCTCGACAAAAAAGTATTTATTTAAATTTCTGTATGAAATTGGATTGGGTTTTTGATCTAGCCACTTGGCTTTAGTTTTCTTTTAGAATTTGGGAGCCCATAGAGGCCTTTTGTAGTAGTACCGAGTTAGCCGCACAAAGGAGACGCTAGCAAAAAAATTTCGGAAATTTAGTGAGTTAGAATTTTTTTGGGAAAGTTGTGATAATTTAAATTTGAATTTTTTAATTAGATTTGAATAAGTGAAGTAAAATAAAGTTGTTGGAAACAATAGAAGGTTTGGGGAAGTTGGTTGATGTGATATTGGGTTTTTAATAAAAGATAGTTGGTAGGATATTGATAAAACTGTTAGTTTTGGGAGTAAAGTAAACGGGTATTGGACCATTCTTCCTAACTAGTAATTTCGGGGACGAAATTCTTTTAAAGGGGGAGGAATGTGACCACCCGGAATTTCTAACAATTTAAATTTGAATAGTTAATTGATTTTAAAATATTTAAATGTTAATTTTAACTTGAATTCAAGATATCAATATTTTCTTGATAATTAAAACATTGAATTATATAGTTTAAATATTGAATTTAATAATTGAAATTGGGTAAACTGTTAAACCAGAAATTCCTAAGCCTGTTTAAAATAATTTGAAGGCCTATAAAATTTATAACGATGATACTAGAGATAATAGAATAATTTAAATTTAATTTAAAGGCAATTTGTTCAATTTTAATAATATATCGTTTAAATTGACATTTAAAAATAGCCTTCCGAGACACAGTCTCGGAATTTAACGAAACCAAGTCCATTGGATCCGTAATAGTTAGTTATTATCGGATTTCAATTTTCGTAGCAATCGGAGTTGTCATTTGACCCTGGCAGCTCAAAACGCTTAGAAATTATTTAATCGATTTAAATTAAAATTGATCGTTTACTTCTGTTACTCGCGCATACGATCAAATTAGCCTCCGAAACACGTTCCATTGTGTTCGGAACGTGGGTAAAACCTTATAATCGCCTAGCGGCATTTTTAAGAGGAGTTCAAACATTTAATTGGCAATTAATAAGACGTTTTAAAGTTCTATAATATAATTAAATTTAAAGTGAATTAGCAAGATATTTTCACTTAGCACGCGTATTCAGGAAGCCTTCCACCAACCTCTATTTCATCCCGTTCCCCTCTTAAAGTTCTATATAGATTATCTCCTAAAAAAAATAATATAATGTATTTGAGTGATTTATCTGATTAACTAGTTACTAAATTTATTTAGTTAAATTAAATTGTTAGCTAACTAAGTGGTAATTAATTATTAGATCGATTTAAATATTAATAAACTACCTAATTATTTTTACAAGGTTAAAAATCGAGGAAACCAAGGCAATTTTGAGGTGGATTGCAAATAAAACAAAGGTGAGTAAATCTCATCCTTTTTGATTTTTATTTAAATTTAAATGGTTAAATTTAAATGTTTGTTTGGATGATTGAATTGGTCGATGTGCACTGTGAACTGATGATCCAGTGACTTGGTTTTGGTTGATTCTTGTGTTAATTGTTGCTTGACTCGAAGTATTCGGGTTAGGGGTTGTTTTAAACTTAAATCATAAATAAGAAAAATGCCTTATTTTTAAGTTAATAAGAGCTTAATGATTTGTGATTCATTAAATTAGTAGGGTGATTAAAATGGATAACTAATTAATTCAATTAATTAATGATTTGGGTTAATTAATTTAGTAATTAGGGTCTTTGAATTAATTAAGGATTTATTTTATTAATGAAGTTTAACTAATTTAGAAATCAATGGATGGTTTGATAAATAAATACTAAATGTAATTAATTAAATATAATTACTTTGTGGAATTAATCAAGAGAATAATTAAGGTAGTTAATTAAGGAATAATTAATTTATTTATTAAAGCAAATAAAAGATAGTTAATTATAGGTTGAGATAAATCAAGAATGATTAATATTTGCAGTTTATTTTAACCATTAATTATTCAATGTAATTAATTTAGATTAGGGTAAATTGAATATAATTGGAAATCATTAATTTATATAATCAACGATGTAATTAAAGATTGATTAATTAGGATGAATTAATCAATAAGTGACTTATGAGGAAGTAATTAATATAACTAATTAAGGATTAATGTAATTAATATAGTTAATTAATTTATGTAGTAATTAAGATTACTTATTGATTTGGTTAAGAATAATTAATATCGCGAAATTAAATAAAGATAATTACTTGAATGTAATTGGAAGATAAATTAATCCAGGATGGTTAATTAAGATGAAGAATGAAGGGTTGATTAATTAATCCATTTGGAATAGATTAATGAAGGAATCTAAGAGAGTGAGGTTCGGAATTCAATTAGAATCAATTGAATTGATTTGTATGTGATTAAGCTTTGCTTATGAGTGATTGAATGGTATTGGATGCTTTGAATAAGTTGATAACTCCGGTATGAAATTTGTGTATTTCATTTGGATAATTTGGAATAGGATGATATGAGGCTCGAAGAGACCGGGCTCGGGTATTAGGAAATACCTGAAACCACTTCGAATGTTTACAGATTGACATGTAAAGATTTATATGCTGGGGTAAGTGGATTGGAGGAATTGGACTATTTTAAAATCTAAATCTTTGGTATTTAGAAACTTATATGTGGAATAAGTGTTGTCTATAATAAAATGCGGCTTTGTGAATCGATATAAGTTACCCGGGTTTTATTTGAGTTGTGTACTTGTATTCCATGTTATTTGGGTTTACTCACGCTGGTTTCCAGCCTGACTCGGGTGTTACTTTTGTGTGTAATGCTTGGGTCAGACCGAGTATTACAGATTTCCAGGTAGGTACGTTCTGGAACTCAGGAGGCGGGCCGGATGGCAGGAACGTATAGAGTATTTCCGCTGTGTTATATTATTATAAATCTGTGACATGATAATTGTATATATTCAGTGACTGTATATATGTGAAACTCTGATGTATATTAAATGTAATCAACATATATAGTATTCTTTTTGTAAACTATTATTATTTATTATATTTTATCCGCTGTGAATGTGAGTTGTTGATATTTCTGTTCTGCTTCTTCTATCACTTTCTTCTTTTTCATGATTATTTGGAATTTTCAGCTTCGGAAATTCCGGGTCGTTACATATATATATAGTAGTACATAGTATATATTGGGTAATTGATTTCCCGCATTATATAGCGGATGAGACCCTATTGCGCCGCATAATAGCGGATGATATTTTATAAATCCCATATACCGCGATATTCCACCTCGAAGTGGAATTGGTATTTAATTGTTGTGTTAACGTCCGTGGATGCAAGGAAAACATGTTGGAGGGATCCAACTAGATTCCTCTAATATTGAACTTGCTTCATATTTTGTGTGCTGATTATTTATAATCTGTGTGTGATTATTTGTAATTGAAATCCTTGAAGGCTATAGTTTAGCCGAATATATTTCTGATATCGTAGGATATCAGTAATAAATAAAATTGGATTTTTGAAATTTAGTAGAAATTTATAGTAAATTAATTTTAGAAAATTGAATAAATTTAAAAGGAGGAATTTATTTCAAGAGAATATAAATTTGGCGTTGAAATAAATTATGAAAACAATTTTGGAAATTGATTTGGTATTTGTAAATAAATTTGGAAATCAATTCAGAATTTATTTCGGTGCTAAAAATGAATATTTAAAAATCAATTTGAAAATCGTATATCAATGGATATTTAGAAGTTTAAATTCACAATGGGAATTTCTAAAGGTAAAGGGAAATTTGTTTTAAAAATAAACATTTGGTTTTTTTAAAAGTGTGAAAGGAATTCACAGATTTGGAATGTAAATTAAAATAAATCGAGAAGATTTATTAATTGATATAAATGGAAAGAGAATTCTTTCCTGGAAAGCTGAGTATATTTTAGAGCAACTTTTGAAGTATAAATTAAAAGTTCTAGAAATTGGTTTGGAAGAATATTTCGTAGAAAAATTATTTTCTTAAGTTATTTGAAACTCTTTAGAGTATAATTTTTTTTAATTAATTGTAGAAGTAATCACTTAAAGATTTAATTGATATTTGATTTAGAAAATGGGTATTCAAAATAATTATACCCTATCTACTAATTTTATTGTAAAGTTAGTTTGGACTTGAATTTGGTATGAGATTTTAATATAATATCCTCACAACTATTGTTAGATAAAGTGTTTTAAAATAGTTTTTATTCTGAATATTCCAAGTATATAAGTTTAGATGAGTAATTGAAATTATTTTAAAACATTTGATCTCGGCAGATTTTCAGTGGAAATCAATAAATATTTGGAAACGTATTCCGCGTAAGGAAAAGGGATTTGAAATTTGTTTTCAAAGTATTGAAATATGGAAAATAATTTGAAATTTGTTTTCAAATGGTTGAAGTGTGAAATATATCTTGCAAAGATATTTTGAAAATAAATAATTGGGAAAATTATTTAAATCTTGGCGTTTGTGGTGAATATTTATTGATAGTTAAATAGCCGACTATCAATATTGGCCTTTTTAAATGGCATTTGAATTTCGATGCGACCGGGGGTCGGATTCCAAATGGATATCCGAAAACCACATTGAACCTTTGTGATTGTGGTGGATCTTTTATTTAAAAGATCAAAGTGGAAATTGTTGTGATTTGTTTG
The DNA here is from genome assembly GCA_030765085.1 of Allium cepa. Taxonomy (NCBI): domain Eukaryota; kingdom Viridiplantae; phylum Streptophyta; class Magnoliopsida; order Asparagales; family Amaryllidaceae; genus Allium; species Allium cepa. The sequence continues at coordinate 30,136,497 of CM060935.1, forward strand.
AAATCTGAATGAACACTTATTTTTAAAAATAAGCGCTCGTTATTCATATTAGCCGGGAGAGGATTTGTGTCATAAAACCCATTCCGATTAACAATACGACGAAATGGGATTGCATTTGAAGACGGTATTGAAGACCGGGTATTTTCGAAAACGAAAGGATTACCTGTCGAATGTCTCTGCACCGGGTTGCTCCGGTATAGATATTTTATTACCCTTTGTGATGGGGATTTCGGACGTGATTAGTGAATATCCGGATTGGCAAGGGCTTCTTTGGAGGTGCCTTTGGTTCCGTTCGATCCTGGAACAGACTTGTATGGATATGTGGCTAACGTTACACTTTCAGATGTAAAGCTGGTTTCTATTGAATACATTTCTGTTGGTGGCGGAGAATTTTATTCTCTTAGCTTAACACCCTTCTCTGAGATGTACTAGCTCAGATGCTATGTAGTTGATGGTTACTAGTGATACATTCTCAATTACTTAATGTGGCACACGAAGTGCTGCTGATCATTTGTTGATCGAAGCATGACTTTGTGAAAAGTGTAGCTTTGTGGACGAGACCTCATCGGACGTCACACCCCGAAAATGGTCAAAACAGGAAATATGCGGCAAGGTTATGAGGGTCGCGCCCTTTAGGGTATGTCAATTCCCTCTGGAAAAGGGTGGTAACAGGTATGGAGCCCTGATATTTAACCTTTGTGGTTACTGCAAATACTTTTCTTTGTGGTTGTTGGTGTAGAGGATCCTCGGATAAAGGTCCCAAAGGACCGGGGGATGGCATACTCGTGTAGTAGGTACCTAGTTACAGAGGTAACCCGACCTTGTGTTGGCAGAGAGCTGGTTATCTCGAGATGTCTCGCCAGAGGCGTACCCATTTGGCAATAGGAAGTTCCTTAGCCTGACCATTTGTTGAAAATCCAGAGAAACAATATGCGCCCTGTACGGTTTTAGTTGTATAACCTGCCATTTAAAATGGTAGCTATAGCTAGCATAATATAATGGTACCTATACTGGCTAAGATTAATATTATACTTTCTAAATATTTGCTACTATGCACTAATAATAATATAAAAGAAGAATTTTGCGCAGTAAGCATATTTGACTATCATAAGGAGAAATCTTCCCCATGTGTGCGATTACATTGTGTGTGTGCCGGGAGGCCTTATGGTAGTTTCATTTTCCAAAAGCGTAGCAGATTTCTTTTTATTTTCTTTGTGAAAATAATTGTTTTTAAGATCTCATACCAGTCCCACGACTGACCTGGAGTTTATTGTTCCCTTTCTAAACTCTGGGTGCCCACAATTTTCCACACGGGCAGCCTAAATTCAGGTTATTATTATTCGGGAGCAAAGTCATGAAGTTGCTGTGGAATCAGGAATTGGAGCTGGATGGCGAGGCGTATCACTTATATATGTAATATTTCTTTTCCGCTGTTTGTTGTTGTAAACCCTGATAATGTAATGTGATGTAATAACTGATATAGTTCTTTGTTTTAAAAGATATTCATTTATCTATTATATTTGTTCCGCTGCGATATGTGAGATTCTGATGTCGTTTTCTTTTCTTCTTCTACCACTTTCTTCTTTAACCCTAACGGTTCGGTTTTCTCGGCATTCGATTGTGCGACATTTGATACAGTGGACGTATTGATGTCGACTTTCGGGCGTCGAAAAAATTGAGTCGTTACAGATTAGTATCAGAACATTTGGTTAAGCGATAACCCTGGCTCTGTTGGGTGTTACTCATTAGAGATAAAGTCAGTTATACTCTAGAATGAGTTTGAGTGTAATAATAGATATGAGCGCGTATTTTTTAGTGAATATAAAACTGTTTTGTATTGTGTTGACTTATCGGTTGATTGTTTATAGATTCTGGTCGGTGCAGTTTGGCCAACTGCATCAATATGGGTTTCTAAACTCTTAAACAAGATAAATTGACACGGTATTGTTTTAAAATAGGGTAAATGAAATAATTTTACACAAAACTATTTTTGTGTATAAAAGAAATGATTTTCTGTAAATTTTTTATGGTATATGGTTGCTTGGTTGTTAGGAAATGACGATATTGAATTATCATCATCATTGTATGGAAATTTAATAAGAAATAATGGTATAACCAAAGATTTGGAGATAAATTCATTTAACAAATGAAATTTATAAATATGAATTGAAAAGGGATAAATAAAAGTAAGTGTGGAACAAATTTGTGAATGAACAAATTAGTTAACATTTGTAAGTAAATGAATTGGATTGAAAATTAGGATGAGATTTGATTTGGATCAAGTTGAATGAAAATCCAAACTTGGAAAAAATAAAATGGATTGAATCCAAGTAAACTAATATGATAGTTAATTAATTCATGAAATAGGAAAGTTGAATTAGTTAAATTAAAATTCAATTGTGAGTTAAATTTGCAGATAAATTTAAGTAGGTAGAAATAAATTGAAAATTTCCTTGTTATTGATAAAATAAATTCGAGATGAATTGAGAATGGAAATTTGAAATTTAAAATGGATAAGTGAATAAACTAAGTTAATTAAATTAGTAGATGGAATGGATTTGATAAATGAAAATTAAATCAAGGATTTAAATTGGGAAGTGTTACAAGGAAAAATAAATTTGAATTTTGAATGGAAACAACTTAAGTAAATATTGGATAAAAGCTCGACTTAAGTAAAATTGTGAAAGGCTGTTGTCAAGTTTTATGGATTGGTTTTGAATGGAACTTGTTTGATTAATGAAATGCAAAATGAATTGAACGGAATCAATTGAAAATGAAATAGAATAAAGAGTACATTGAGTTTGTATCAATTTAAGTTAGTTATAAACTAGATTGGATATTCTATTTAGTGAATATCGTCAAATTTGCATAGAAATGGTTGTCATTTGACGCAAATGAAATTGCATAAAATTCTATGAGTTAATGAAAGCCAATAAAATTGATTTTCGAATCAATTGAAACAGATATGAGTTCGTTTCGGTTAAAAATGAATTGAACGAAAGAAAGTGTGTTGTAAACCATTGAAATTGAATGGAAATGATGTGTGATTTAGTTATAAGCAATTAAATTTGTATTGAAACCTTATAAATTGCTTACGGGAATTATTTTGGGTGCATTGCTTATGAAAACTTTGTGTTTATTATTAAAATAAGTAAAATGTAAATTAATTTTCTATATATGTCACTTACGTGTTTAAATTGAGTAAGTACAGGTAAAGGGGGCGTTTGGCTGGATTTGATCGGGCTAAAATGCTAATAATAAACCGCTTTGCTTAAAAATGCTAAATAAGGTACGCCTACGCAATAAAAAATTGGAAATATGAACTGTTTTTATTTTTCCGACCGAGTGGGTCGATGTATATATATTTATATCATTTGTCAAATTGCAAAAGCTCCTCCGTACAAAGGAGACTTAGCCAAAATTTTCGGAAATTTTTGGGAGTTAGAAAATTTTTGAGAAATTTTTGTTGACGACAAACGATTTCAAATTTGAAATTGAAGTAAATTAGTGAATGAAACTAATTTAAAATGATAATATGAGTCAGGTATAATTGAAAGATAAAATTCAATATTCAGAGTTGAAGATAAATTGAATTCTTATGGTAATGGGAAAACTAATTTAAATAGAAGTAGATATGAAACTTCTGTAAGAAAATGTATAAAATGATTTTGGAATCTGTAGTTGGAAATGGTTAAATTGGATATACAGGTATTAAAAAGCAAGTGGGAAAAACTGATTTTGATTTCAGAAGATAAAATTGAATTGCTCGACAAAAAGGTATGTATTTCAACTTTAGTATGAAATTTGGTGATTTTCTTGTCTAGCCACTTGGCCTTTTGTTTTCTTTTGGGATTTGAGGGCCTGTAGTGCAATTTTGTAGTTGTACCGAACTAGCCGTGCAAAGGAGATGCTGGCGAAATTTTTCGAAAATTTCGAGAGTTTGAAAATTTTTGAGAAAATTTTGCAAGTTTGAAATTTGAATATAAATTTAAATTTGAATTGGGAAGTAAACAATATTGTTTGGAAACTATGGAAGATTTTAGAAAGATAATTGAAGTAATAATAAATCTTTAGTAAAAAGATTTGCTTTGACAAATTGTTGAAAATTATTTGGTTTGGGAAAGTACTAAATGGGTTAAGGATCATTCTTCTTAACTAGTAATTTCGGGACGAAATTCTTTTAAGCGGGGAAGGATGTGACGACCCAGAATTTTGAACGTTTGAAATCGAAATATTTAATTGGTTTTAAATATTTGAAAGTTATTTTAACCTTGAATTTCAAAGATAATTATGAATTTGGCGATTAAATTATTGAATTTAATTTATTGAAGTTGGATAAAAAAAAATTTGAATCTTCAGCTTTAAGCTGATTTAAAAATATTTTCAAGGCCTAGAAAATTTATATTGATGCTACTGAAGATAATAGAAGCTTCAGAATTTGATTTGAAAGCGATTTGTTCAGTTTTGAAAGCATATTATTTAAATCGATAATTAAAAAATAGCCTTCCAAGGTACAGTCTCGGAATTCGATGAAACTAGTTCCATTGGATCCGTAATATTGAATTATTATCGGATTTCAAATCTCGTAGCTTTCGGAGCTATCGTGTGATCGTATGAGATATAAACAACTAGACAATAATTAATCGATTTAATTTAAATATAAATTTATACACTCTAATCAACAACCGTAATTCCATCCACATCAAACTTTTTTTCTTTCTTTTCCATTACTGTAGCTCTGCAGGATTCTCACGCAAGAAATGAGGGGAAATCATCTCGTTCCTTCCCTTGAAAGCTAACATCTATCGTTCAAAGCATGCAACCCCTTTATTTAAAAGAATGGTCGACCCTCTTCGTTTATTATTTTCGTTCAAATTAAATAAATCATGGACAAAAAAATAAATCGATTCCTTTCCTCCTCTCTGTTAATCAAATCGCAAGGCTCAAGTCAGGGCCGACACGCGCTCGATTTTTTGGGGCGAAGCCATTTCGAAAGAGAGCAACTTACCATGATGGAAGGCATCAGACAGTGGGACTGTGGTGGTTCAAAGATTGGGGATGAATCTGCAATTGTATCGCGATGTCGACTTGGCTCTCGCGATGGCGATTCGAAGGCATCTGAGCAACTGGAAAGACGCAACATTGAACTGATGGATCGCGATCGACGAGAGCTCCGCGGGAATCAATGGGAGGCGCGGCAAGTGGAGTTGGGCAAAGTTGAAACTTGAGTTTTGGGGTTCTGTGGTTGCATCGGCAACGAGGTGGCGATGGCTCCTCTGTGGGTCGATCGTGTCGTGCTGAGAGTTTGGGAAGGCTAGGGGTGAAGTCGTTCTGATGGCAGAGGCTTCGAGCTCGAGTTGATGAAGGCGTGTTCACGGTACGGTAGGCTAGGGTTTTCGTTCAAGATGAAAATCTCGACCTCGACCTGGGCAGTAAAGGTGTAAATTCCAGTTTATTTAAATTTAAATAAAATTTACATGTGTTTAAACAGTGGAAAATATACACACATGCACCATTTAATTCCAAAATAAAATTTTAAGGTGATTTATTTTGTTTATTAGCTTATTTAAAATATATTATAATCACTAAAAAAAATATGTAAAAGAAAATTTGTTAGAAATTTAATTTATTAGGTGCCGTGATTTATTTTGTTTATTAGGTGCCGTGAGTTTGGGAAGGCTAGTTGTTTATTGGGTGATTGATTTCCCGCATTATATAGCGGATGAGACCCTATTGCGCCGCATAATAGTGGATGATATTTTAAAAATCCCATATACCGCGATATTCCACCTCGAAGTGGAATTGGTATTTAATTGTTGTGTTAACCTCTGTGGATGCAGGGAAAACAGGTTGGAGGGATCCAACTGGATTCCTCAAATATTGAATTTGTTTCATATTTTGTGTGTTGATTATTTATAATTTGTGTGTGATTATTTGTAATTGAAATCCTTGAAGGCTATAATTTATCCGAATATATTTCTGATATCGTAGGATATCAAGAATAAATAAAATTGGATTTTTGAAATTTAGTAGAAATTTATAGTAAATTAATTTTAGAAAATTGAATAAATTTAAAAGGAGGAATTTGTTTCAAGAGAAAATAAACTTGGTGTTGAATTAAGAAAACAATTTTGGAAATTGATTTGGCATTTGTAAATAAATTTGGAAATCAATTCAAAATTTAATTCGGTGCTAAAAATGAATATTTAGAAATCGATTTGAAAATCGTATATCAATGGATATTTAGAAGTTTAAATTCACAACGGGAATTTGTAAAGGTAAAGGGAAATTTGTTTTAAAAATAAACATTTGGTTATTTTTAAAAGTGTGAAAGGAATTCACAGATTTGGAATGTAAATTAAAATAAATCGAGAAATTTATTAATTGATATAAATGGAAAGAGAATTCTTTCCTAGAAAGCCGAGTATATTTTTAGAGCAACTTTTGAAGTATAAATTAAAAGTTCTAGAAACTGGTTTGGAAGAATATCTCGAAGAAAATTTATTTTCTTAAGTTATTTGAAAATCTTTAAAGTAGAAAATTTATTTAATTAATTGTAGAAGTAATCACTTAAAGATTTAATTGATATTTTATTTAGAAAATGGGTATTCAAAATAATTATACCCCATCTACTAATTTTATTATAAAGTTAGTTTGGACTTGAATTTTATATGAGATTTTAATATAATATCCTCACAACTAGTGTTTAGATAAAGTGTTTTAAAATAGTTTTTATTTTGAATATTCCAAGTATATAAGTTTGGATAAGTAATTTAAATTATTTCAAAACATTTGATCTCGGCAGATTTTCAGTGGAAATCAATAAATATTTGGAAACGTATTCCGCGTAAGGAAAAAGGATTTGAAATTTGTTTTCAAAGTATTGAAATGTGGAAAATAATTTGAAATTTGTTTTCAAATGGTTGAAGTGTGAAATATATCTTGCAAAGATATTTTGAAAATAAATAATTGGGAAAATTATTTAAATCTTGGTGTTTGTTGTGAATATTTATTGATTGTTAAATAACCGACTATCAATATTGGCCTTTTAAATGGCATTTGAATTTCGATGCGACCGGGGGTCGGATTCCAAGTGGATATCCGAAAACCACATTGAACCTTTATGATTATGATGGATCTTTTATTTAAAAGATCAAAGTGGAAATTGTTGTGATTTGTTTGAAATCTGAATGAACACTTATTTTTAAAAATAAGGCTCATTATTCGGATTAGCCGGGAGAGGATTTGTGTCATAAAACCCATTCCGAATAACAATACGACGAAATGAGATTTCATTTGAAGACGGTATTGAAGACCGGGTAATTTCGAAAACGAAAGGATTACCTGTCGAACGTCTCTGCACCGGGTTGCTCCGGTATAGAGATTTTACTACCCTTTATGATAGGGATTCCGAACGTGATTAGTGAATATCCGGATTGGCAAGGGCTTCTTTGGAGGTGCCTTCGGTTCCGTTCGATCCTAGAATGGACTTGTATGGATGTGTGGCTGGCGTTACACTTTGAGATGTAAAGCTGGTTTCTATCGAATACTTTTCTGTTGGTGGCGAAGAATTTATTCTCTTAGCTTAACACCCTTCTTTGAGACGTACGAGCTCAAAGGTTATGTAGTTGATGGTTACTAGTGATGCATTCCCAATTTGGTAATGTGGCACACGAAGTGCTGCTGATCATTTGTTGATCAAAGCGTGACTTTGTGAAAAGTGTAGCTTTGTGGACGAGACCTCATCGGACCTCACCCCTCGAAAATGGTCAAAACAGGAAAGATGTGGCAAAGTTATGAGGGTCGCGCCCTTTAGGGTATGTCATTTCCTTCTGGAAAAGGGTTGTGTCAGGTATGGAACATTGATATTTAACCTTTGTGGTTATTTCAAATACTTTTCTTTGTGGTTGTTGGTGTAGGGGATCCTCGGATAAAGGTGCCAAAGGATCGGGGGATGACATACTCGTGCAGTAGTTACCTAGTTACAGAGGTTACCCGGCCTTGTGTTGGCAGAGAGATGGTTAAGTTCTCGGGATGTCCCGCCAAAGGCGTATCCCTGTGGCAGTAGGAAGTTCCTTAGCCTGACCATTTGTTGGAAATCCAAAGAAACAATACGCGCCCTGTACGGTTTTAGTTGTATAACCTGCCATTTAAAATGGTAGTTATAGCTGGCATAATATAATGGTACCTATGCTGGCTAAGATTAATATTATACTTTCGAAATATTTTCTACTATGCACTAATAATAATATAAAAGAAGAATTTTGCGCAGTAAGCATATTTGACTATCATAAGGAGAAATCTCCCCTATGAGTGCGATTGCATTCTGTGTGTGCCGAGAGGCCTTATGGTAGTTTCATTTTCCAAAAGCACAGCGGATTTATTTTTATTTTCTTTGTGAAAATAACCGTTTTTAAGATCTCACACCAGTCCCACTACTGATCTGGAGTTTATTGTTCCCTTTCTAAACTCTGGGTGCCCACAATTTTCCACACGGACAGCCTAGAGTCAGGTTATCATTATTCGGGAGCAAAGTCAAGAAGTTGCTGTGGAATCAGGAATTGGAGCTGGATGGCGAGGAGTATCACTTATATGTGTAATATTTCTTTTCCACCGTTTGTTGTTGTAAACTCTAATAATGTAATGTGATGTAATGTAATAACTGATATAGTTCTTTCTTTTAAAAGATATTCATTTATCTATTATATTTGTTCCACTCGATATGTGAGATTCTGATGTTGTTTTCTTTTCTTCTTCTACCTCTTTCTTCTTTAAGCCTAACGGTTAGGTTTTCTCAGCATTCGATTGTGCGACATTTGATACAGTGGACGTATTGATGTCGACTTTCGAGCGTCGAAAAAATTGAGTCGTTACACTGCTTGTGGATGGATACGAATGAAGTGGACACGACCTTGATGGATACGAATAAGAGCATTGCTTGATTTGCATCGATCATATCTTAAGCATACAAACTCCGATTGACTTGAAATTTGAAATGTGGCCTTTGCTAGCCTTGTTCATTATTCCCTATTAATTCCATCTTGATTGGAGCTTGGTCAAATTTTAACGACATTGATCATAGCCTTGCTTTCAATCGGTCTCTAATACTGGTTTTCATCCTTTTTAGCCTACTTGTTTATATCCCGGCCTTGACCAAAAGACGGGGTAATAGTTATTTAAAAGATATGTTGAGGAGAGGGTCGACGTTATGAATTTTCGATTTTGTTGGTTTTTGTTTTAGTGGAGCTAAACATTTAAGAGAATTTTTGATAGCATATCAAATTCAAAAGGGGTATGAATTAGAATTTTAAGGAATTGTACTACAAGAGTTACTGTAATTTTCTTTTCATATAACGATGGTTGTCTTTTCAATGTCCATGGTACTTGTGATTCTGGAGAATTGAAGAAGTTTTTTATGAGAAATATGGTTGCTGATCATTCTTGTGAGGCTGGCCTTAGAAATGTGAATAATCCACATATATCTAGTTTGTTTGTTAAATCGTTGATTATTGACGAGATCCGTGATTGTCCTAGTAAAAAGCCTAAAGATCATAGTTGGTTTTAGAAGAGAATAGAATTTTCAGTTGTCTTACGGTTATGCTTATCATGGGAAATAGCTTGCATTAATGAAGTTGCATGGTGATGATGCTTTGTCTTATAATGATTTGAGTTGGTATTTGGAGCAGTAAAGGAGTCTATTCCAAATAGTTTGTTAACATGGATATTGATCCTTGTAGTAATGAATTTGAGAGAGTGATTATTGGTTTTGGTGCTTGTTTACTTGGTTTCAAGCATTGTCATCTTATGATATTCTTAGATGCTACTCATTTAAAGGGACGTCCTGGCTTTTTGATGGGCGCTACTGCAAAAAATGATGATCAAGGCATGTCTTTGTTTTTAGTTTTGATTTGTTTGTATTGAGATCATAATAGTTGGCATTAGAATCAATATGTATTTGTTATCATAATTTGTATTATGTTGGTATCAATTTAAGATATGTAGCTTATAGTTGGTAAGTTTCTGGTATTAGAATTTTCATTGTATTGAATTGTAAGTTTGTATTTGGCGTCATAATTTCATACTGCTTAGCAGGCGATTAGTATCAGTTTGTGTATAAAGTTAGTATCAGGTTTATGTATGTTAATATATGGTATCATATATGGTTGTGTAGCATTGGAATTTTATTTGTATCATAATATATGTTAATGTACATTACTTTGTTGTGTTAGAATGAAGATTAATGTGCATAATGTCCCGCTTATCAATATTTTTATAATGGTCGTATCAGCTTTTCGGTATCAGTTTTCTTAATGTTAGTATTAGTTTCATGAATAGTTTCAGATTTATGGTCATAATTAGTTTTAGTTTTTTTTACTAATTATTTTTGCATTTACAGGTTTCTTCCCTTTAGCCATGAGTGTAGGTTCTCTAGAAAATGTGGATAATTGGACATGGTTTTTGAATCATTTAGAACAAATGCTTCAAGAAGATCGTAATTTGGTTTTCATGTTAGATTGCCACCAAGGTTTGCTTTCAGGTGTTCATGATGTTTTTCCTTCAACTTATCACAGTTATTGCTATTTGAATATGGAACAAAATCATCTTTCAACGGTAAAAGCTAAAAATGCAAATGTGTCTATTATTGATCTATTCAAAATGTGTTCTAGAGCTTCTAATCTATATGAATTTGAAGGAGCACATTCTAAGTTCTGTCAAATTGGTGGTGTTGTTGGTGTGAATTTTTTAAAGGATAAGCCTTTTGATAAGTGTGTGGATTTATTTTTTCTAGGAAAACGTTATGGTGAATATAGCTCGAATGTTGTAGAAAATTTTAATAGTTGGATTTTAGATGAACGCGCATTGCCTATTACTTCGTGTTTAGATGGTATCGTATTAAAATTATGGAACAAATGGCTAGAAGGAGAGAAGAGTGTCGTTTGTGGAAAACAAATCTTTTCCCTTCTATGGAGTTACGTTTAGGTGAATTGATTGGAGAAGGATTTGGATGAGATGTATATAAATCTTCTGATTTTTCCTTTGAAGTGAAATCTCCAAACTCTCATTGTGTTGATTTGAACGAACGGATTTGTAGTTGCAACCAATGGAAAATTACAAGATTTCCTTGTGCTCATGCTATAAAGTGTATGAACAAGTCTAAGTTGTCTATGTATGATTTTATTGAGTATTATTTCACTATTAATGCTTATCGATGTTCTTATGCCAATGCTATAAATCTGTTCCAAATTATGGTAGGTTTATTGTTAATGGTAGCATTCAAGATGTTATCAAGCCACCAAAGGAGAAACGTGGCGCTAGTTGACCATCAATCAAGCGCAAAGGAGGATTTTCATATTTTCAGAACAAGCAAAATAGATGTGTCGAGTGCAAACAGTTTGGTCATAATAAACGGAATTTTCAAGCTTCAAAGAGGATATGATTTGATTTTATATTTTGAATTTGTTCAGATTAATAAGTGGATGTGTAACTTGTTTTGATGGTTTATTGTAATTGAACCTTGTTATTAGTTTGTATTCAGTATAGCATATTATCAAATTGATTTTAATTTCAGCTATTTAGTTTAAATGATAGTATCAGTTTTACTATTAGTTATATGTTTTTATAGTATCAGTTCTGGTGTTCATTTTATTTTCAATCATTAGTTTTGGTATATGTTGCATACTATTAGTATCAGTTGTTTAGTATCTTTTTTCATATTCTATTGGTATAAAATATGGTATCATTTTTTTGTTATGTGATATTAGATTTGTTGATTGTACATTTTACTTATTTATAACAAAGTTGATAGCATAGTATATGAGATCTGATAATCATTGTCTAATTGATTGAAGAAGATGATTGAATTGATACATGCTATCTATTGGTTGGAGATAGTGTTTGTTTGATTGGATATAATGACTTTAGTATCAGTTTTGGTTAGTTTTTAGTGTCGGCTTCATGTATTATAATACGTGCTAAAACTAACACTAGTACTAATAAATAATTAGAATGATATCCGACGTTAGCAAAAACTGACACCAGCACCAATTGTTGTTTCATAAAGTATGTTAAGTGTCAGTTTTAGCAAAACCGATACTATTAGTTATTAGAACTGATACCCAGTTACTGTTTTGGATTGAAATATGATGTGAAATCTAATAATATCATTATACGACTAATAGTTGCGTCATAAAACTAATAATATTATGTAGGATCAATAATTGCATGATAGAACATTCAATATATAATCTTGTTATAATATAAACAATAGGAAAAGAAAAGAACATCAACTACAACAAATCATTCCAGGAGATCATCATTGTTTTTACAAGTAAGATGGCATTGTTTAAGAACAGAACATCATTACTTCACAAGTACCAAATTGCAGTAGGACATCATTACTTCATAATTACCAAATTTAATTGTTTCACAACACAATGATTTACTTTAACACACATAATTCCCAATTTCTACACATTCTTCTTTGCTTGACTGGTTATCAGTTACATTCCAACAGTGCTTTCTATCTGTCAATACGTCTATTGCCAGTTTTTCTCTAGTTTTGATAACAGTGTTATGTTGGATCCTTTCTGGAATCATGCTTCTGTTCAATGATGCAATGTAAATCATGACATATATTCCGCAGTCAAAGCTGTTTAACTCAAAATATGTTAACAAAATATAAACTATGATAAAAGGTAACGAAATCTAATTTTTTACATCACCAGAAATATGTTCATAGCTTGTACAACAAATTGTACTAATATCGAACATTGATTGTATCAACATTAAAACAGAAATTAAATTAAATTACATATAACAAAATATCTAAAATGTATATTAGTTCATGTGAAAATAGTAGCACTTTTTGCAAACTGATTGATTTGTTCATTTATCTTTCTTCTTCCTAACTTGACATAAACTTGGCTAAGCTCCAACAGGGTTCTTTGTCAGTCAATATCTCATGTGCAATTCTTGCTCTAGATTTCAGCATTTGTTCAGGGGCTATTTTGAGTGGTATTTTGACTTTTGTTCATTGATATGATGAATATCATCACGCATATACCACTGTCAAGCCTATTTAAAAGAAAATTTGCAGTATCATTTTTGTGTATCTAGGTATTCGTTATTGTTTGTAATTTATAGTATCAGTTTAGCAGTCACTAAGTATCATTTTCAGCATCTAGGTACTAGTTTTTGTCTGTAATTTTCAGTTTCTAGGTATCAGTTTAGCAGTCAGTAATTTTTGTCAGTAGGTAATTTTGAGGGTTACTTTTTGTCTACAATTTGCAGTATCTAGGTATTAGTTTAAAAGAAAATTTACAGTAGTAGTTTAATAGTCGGTTGGCATCATTTTGAACAATATAAACAACTTACGTGTCCGATCCTTGCTGTGCACATGGTATCTGATGCATTTTATTTTCCTTCACCTCCTTATCTTGTATGTTTTTCTTTTTTCAAAGTTCTTTCAGCATCTCTTCAACTTTATTTCTCTATTGAAGATAAAACGATACAAAGTTAGCTAATGTTTGATTCGTTTCAATTATATTACTTTGTTTCATAACAAAATATATCTATCATTGCTGTGAGAAATGTGGATTATGGATCTTAAGGCTAAGATTAACACTAGAGGGGGAGGGGGGTGAATAGTGTTAATAAAGAATTACTAAATCTTTTTCGATTTATGTTAATTTAGACACAAAAGTTTGCAATATACAGACATAGATATGATCACAGAAACAATCACAGATACAGAAATAAAATGAAAGCAGTAAAGGAAAGAACACACCGGATTTTATACTGGTTCGGAGTTACCCTACGTCCAGTCCCGCAACACAAGTACGGATTTCCTTTCAAAATCAATCGTACAATTACACCCTCGGTTTCAAGGCTACGAGGTACACCCTTCATAATTTCGATCCTCTGGGTAGAGATACTTGATTTCCAGGCCACAAGTTCACCCAATTGATTTACCAAGGCTACAATCACACCTTTTCCCTTTTGATTGATTTCCAAGGCTACAATCACACCTTTTCCGTTTTGATTGATTTCCAAGGCTACAATCACACCTTTTCTTGCTTAATAAATTACAAAGAAGTCTACAACTCTGAATAGCACTGAGAATCTTATAGAGATAGTGATAGAGAATCAAACTAGAAGTAATCGAGTATGATTCAATGTTGATTTCGGCAGAGTAATGACAAGAATATGTATTAAGAAAAGAGGAAGAAGAAGAGGAGTGAAAACCACAAAAAAGTGATTAAAAATTCGTTGAAACTGACCCTTATTTATAGAAGAACAATAGCCATGTCCATTCATGAAGAGTTATGGCGAATAGACACTTCTTTTGAAATTTGAATTTTTGAATCAAACTGTCACCATGTCGACATGGTACCCTTAGGCATGTCGACATCCCAAAGCTTTTTATGATGTTTTGAATTTCTTTGAAAATAGCCTTTATCTTATATAAAAATTAATTTAAACTTTATAAATATACTTGACTATAGTTAAAATTCATAAGTAAATATAAAGAATAATATATATATAATTTAACCATAATTTTATATTCTAATCTAAGTATAAATATTTAAAAGTTAAATATATTATTAAAAAGATACTTTAAAATCAGGAGTAATTTGACTTTGAAAATAAAGATGTTTTTGAGGCTAAAATAATTTAAAATCAGGATCGAGGGTTTTGAATTTTTTAAAAGGAAAGTTTTGAAAACATTTTGAAAACAAGATATAATTTTGAAAAATCATTTTGAATAAAAGTTAGCGGATACAAAATAATGTTCCACTAGATTTTTCGTAGGTTCCATCCTACTTAGGGTTCCATCCCTTTAACGGGCTCGAAATGGATTCCATTCCACGAATAAATTGGATTTTAAGATGCTAGTGCTTTTCTATGAGTTTTAACAAAAATTCCTAATAATAATAAAAAATACTTTTCCTTGAAATTTTGATAGTCTCGATACTCATGAGTCTTCTATCTTGATATTTTATCTTGATATCTTGAATCTCTATACTGTACAGTTTTCATTCTTAGTACCTGCATGGTTAAATCCTGCATATACATATATATCTAAACTTATAATGTTAGTATTTATATTTTATATTCTATTCTAAGGTTGTTGTCATCAAAATTATCATCTCACGGACTAACAATCTCCCCCTTTTTGATGATGACAACCTTTGTTTATAAAATATTATTTCTATCCTAATAACTCCCCCTAAAACTAACAACTCCCCTTTAATCTATACCTAACTACCCTATTTTATATTTCTCCCCCTTTGTCGTCAACAAAAACTTACTCCCCCTCATTCTTGGACTTCAGTACCTACATTGATAAACTATACAACATAATATATATAAAGTAGGAAATAATTATACTTCTAAGCATGATAACTAATCCAATGTGTGTGTGTGTGTGTGTGTATATACGTTTTTACACACCAATCTTCAAATCAATAAGAAATCAATCCACACAAAGTATCAATTCAAACCAAATCCATTCAAACAAATCAAAAAGTAAAAAAACAAATGTTATGTGGAACTTCCACCCATCCTTCTTCTCCAAAGATTGGGTCTGCCTTAATAGCATACCAATTTTCATTGTCATTGGTGAGAGAGACAGTAGGATGTGCTACGTTATCATCCTTGTGCAGAGAGGAGATCATCCATCGTATCACATCGAAATGCCTTTCTTGTTCCTTTATCATCTGGATTTGACTTAATTCTAAATGACGTTGGTTTCATAGAATAAATGAGAGAATATTCTTGAACGAATTACGAGTTTCTTCAAGATTTTCGGATAAATTATGAATAGGATTAGTCATAGTTGAATTTGTGAAAGAAATGGAGGATATAAATGAAAAGAAATAAATTTCAGTGAAGAATTCTGGAAGAAACAGGTATATATAGGTGTAGAAATTCATTTGAATTGAATAGACATGCGGTAGTTATTCAAATTTCAAATTCAAAATCAATTGCCATTTCTGACCAGTACATGTCGACATGGTCACATAGGGATGTCAACATGGGTTAGTGAAATGTTATGACTAATTTTGATTTTGTGAATAATTGTGTGTGTATATATATATATATATATATATATATATATATAATATACTAACATTTATTCTAGAGATAAGATAAGGTAGATAACAGAAAGAAAATTTTATTTCATTGCATACTTCGATAATATAATGATTAAGCACACAACAAACTACGTGAACATTCAAAATAAATCAAACTAAAACAAATACAAGAAGATACGAAAAGATAAAACTAGTTAGAGGATGAAGATGATGAAGATAGTCCAAGTTTCTTGCCGACTTTTGAAAAGAACTTGTTCATCTTCGAAGAAATGTTATCCAACTTTTTACTAACGGATCGTTTTAGAATCCGTTGATTCTCCACAATTATCTTTTGGTTTTTGAGAAGGGTTTTGTTGGATGGATTGGAAGTATATTCAATGCTTTCCAAAGACGTTTCTGCTTCTTCTTCTTCTTCAATTTCCATTTCATCCCCTTCTTCTTCTTCTTCAACTTCCTCTTCTTCCATTTTCTCATGAGCCAAACGCTCTTCCTTTTCAGTAAGTGTCTCATAAGGTTGAAAAACAAATGGAATTTTCATAAGCGAAATGTCGGAATAATTGAAAACTTTACTAGAAACAAATTCTTCGCCTTTGAAATCCACTCCAAAATAGTTAAAAACTCGAGTGAGATAAATTCCATGGTATAAAGTATTCTCACCCATTTCAAGATATTTAGGACGAAGTTCATCCAAAATAACTTGTGCCCAATTTATGTCATAGTTTCCGAAAATAGAAAAAAGAGTTTTGCATAATTTTGAAGTAGGATTGTTAAAATTTCCGGATCTTGGGGTCAAAGTATGTTGCAAAAGAAGATTAACAATTCTTGCTTTTGCTCGAAAATTTCTATTTTTAAAATCAACATCATCATCTCTTTCGAAAATGTGATGAAATGTCTCACGATCATGTTCATCGATTTGAAAGTTAGAAAGATCCATTCCCGAACTCTTGCAATTGAGAATGTTACCTAAAAGATCACAATTCAAGACAATTCAAAATAGGGGTCATTCGGCATTAGAGAGCGCTCGGCATTTAGAGAACGTTCGGCCTTAGAGAGCGCTCGGCATTTAGGAACGTTCGGTATCCGAGAGCGTTCGGCATTCAGGAGCGTTTGGCATTAGAGAGCGCTCGGCATTTAGAGAGCGTTCGGCGTTGGTTCTGTTCGGCCTAAATTTTTATTCGGCCTTCTTTCTGTTCGGCCAAATTTTTGCTCGGCCAAATTTCTGCTCGGCCTAATTTCTACTCGGCCAAATTTCTGTTCGGCCAAATTTATGTTCGGCCTTTTTTCTGTTCGGCCAAATTTATGTTCGGCCAAATTTATGTTCGGCCAAATTTATGTTCGGCCTTATTTCTGTTCGGCCTTCTTTCTGTTCGGCCAAATTTATGTTCGGCCAAATTTCTGTTCGGCCTTATTTCTGTTCGGCCATCTTTCTGTTCGGCCAAATTTATGTTCGGCCAAATTTCTGTTCGGCCTTATTTCTGTTCAGCCAAATTTCTGCTCGGCCAAATTTCTGTTCGGCCTGGAGGTATGGTCGGCATTCGGATGTATGGATCGGCCTGGAGTGTTCGGCATACGCCTTTTCTGGGGCGATCGGCATACGCCTTTTTTGGAGTGTTCGGCATATGCCTTTTCTTGAGCGATCGGCATACGCCTTTTTTGGAGTGTTCGGCTGAATTGCCTTTGGAGGAGGGTCGGCCTTTATTCAACTTGAGTGCAAAATTCAACGTCCAATCCTTAGATCTTGCGTACATCAGTGAATCCAATCCTTTCACATGAACACGAACACTTGATTAACTTACGGCTGTCAGCTTCCTTTAGATTTCTTTCAAATCTGAGTAGAATAGGAAGTTTTCTAGTAAACAACTGGATCTATCTCGCGAATATGGAAATCCACTAGTAGACGATGAGATCCAATCAAGCTGAGAAATTCAATTCTCAGTGAAAGCACCAAAATGTTAGCACCAAAATTGGTCACTAACACCCTTGAGTAGAGTTATGTAGAGAGATTAATGAAGAGAGTAAATTAGGACTGAAGAATAGTGTAATTCAATGAAAAAGAATAACAAAAACGAGAACACCAGATTTATAGTGGTTCGGCGTAACTGCCTACATCCACTTTGAGTTTGATCTTTATTGCTTTCTCAATTACTTGAATACAGATACAATCCGTAAATCAATCACTTGGATACAAGTTTGAATTAAAAAGAGGAGAGTATAAGAAATGGCAGAGTCTCCCCCGTGTTCCCGGAAAAAAGGGTCCCTTTCACTGTGCCCATGCCCCTCTATTTATAGACGAAGGTGGGTTGGACTTCCCTGGTGGGCCTGTTAACTGAATAACTCGGTCCAAATGGAGTAAGCCCTATGTGCCGACCCAAATAGGCCGAACGGTCGGCATGCCGTGCCTTCCTTTCCAGGTCGATGGGTCTCTCTGTTGAATGAAGGAAGCGGGCCGAACGATGTTGGGATGCCGAGTGGAAGGATACGCCTTTGCCATGTAAGAATGCCGAGTGGAAGATATGCCGAGTGGAACTTGTGTGCCAGATGAGGAGCATGCCGAGTGAAAGGCTTGCCGTGTGAAGGGTTTGCCGTGTGAGGCGTGGATGCCGAGTGAAAGGATATGCCAAGTAGAGGGAATGCCGAACAGAGGACATGCTGAGCAAAGGATATGCCGAGTAAAGAGCAGGCCGAGTACAACCCTTTGACAGCCGAACGTTCAAACGTGCCGAGTGCTCATTTGTGCCGAGTACAACTCTGCATGCCGAACGTTCTAGTTGCCGAACGTGCTTTAGGTGTCGAACGATATTCAATACCGAACGTCGCTTTATGCCGAACGTCTTTCTAATGGGCCTGACAACTTGCTAACACCTCCAGGCTCTTCGAGGTCAAAATCTTGTCTAGCGCTAATAATAATGTCTTCGACTGTCGTTTTGTAACCGGGCCAAAATGCCGGTTAACATCTCACGATCATGTTCATCGATTTGAAAGTTAGAAAGATCCATTCTCGAACTCTTGCAATTGAGAATGGTACCTAAAAGATCACAATTCAAAACAATTTGAGTGCCTTTGACACTACTCCAAATCTCATCTTCATTTCCAACATAAAATCCGCGATTTAAGTTCGCATAGAAAATTTTGACAAGATTAGGATAGCAAACAAAATCATTCTGAAAAGCATCAATAAGACTATGAACACCATTGTTTGCAAAAAGAGAATCAATTTCATAAGAAGAAAATTCTTGAAAAATAGCAAATTTTCCGGGATAGACTTTGGCATAGTTAGCATAATTGATGTATGCTTTAATTGCCTCTGGATCATTGAATAATTGCTCTTTGATTTTTCTGGAAATTCTCATGGTTGAGGGGTTGCTTGAAGAAGCCATTAGAGTAGAGAGTAGAGAGCTTGAAGTTATGAAGAGAGTGTTTGAATTTGAAAATGAAAGTGAAAAGATATGATAAAAGACAGTGAATAAATCGATTCTCAAAGGACATATTCTCTGGTCAAAAGGTATCTTTTCAGAGAATTGAATGAAGTGAAAAGGTGGAGGGAAATTCAAACATTTGAATTCAAATTTTGAAATTCAAATTCAGGTGGCCATGTTGACATCATGGTAGGGACCATGTCGACATGTGCTTTTGAATTTTCATGAATTTATTTTTTCTAAGATATCTAATATATATATATATTATTAATGTCTATTATATATTTCTAAAATATTATTATACTTATAATATATTTCAGGAAGTATTAAAAATAATAAAAATAATAATAAAAATAATAAAAAATAATAAAAAATAGAAAATAAAATTTAAAATTCAAACAAAACACCAATTCAAAAATCAATCAATCAAACAATCAAGCAACTAATTCTAAGCAATCAATTTCAACCAATTGTATTGTAAATGTGTACCTTTTTCTGAGTCCGTTTCTCTGAATTCGTCGGAGTCGTGAACAGCTGTGAAACACAAATTCGAATTATCCATCTTCTGATCATCATCACTTGAAGATGAGTCTGAGTCATCTAGAGTAGCAGTAAATGCACGCTTCCGTTTCTTTGCTGGTTCATTGTTCGTAGGAGGATTCTGCCTTTCTGGATACAGACAATCTCTTTTGAAGTTGCCTGGTTTATCACAATTTTAACACTTGTCATTATTTGGCACTATATTCTGATCTCCAGAATTCTTATAGCTGTTTCTCCTGAGATTATCCATCTTTCTATATTTCAGGAATCTCCTAAAATTTCTAGTCATAAAGGCCATCTCTTCATCATTATCGCTGTTTGAGTCTGATCCATCAGTCAATGCATTGAATGCCATTGATTTCTTTTCAGATGCTTTACTTTCTCTTCTCTCGATCATTTGAACTTCATACGACATTAGATTTCCAACTAATTATTCTATCTTCAAAATACTGATGTCATTTGCCTCTTCGATCGCAAGTGTCTTTTGATCCCATTCTAGAGTTGGAGAATTTAAAATTTTTCTGACTTGATCTTCTTCAGAAAATTCCTTTCCCAAAGATATTAGAGAATGCACAATATCCTGAAATCTACTATACATATCTGAAATAGACACATTAGCATTCATTTTAAATAATTGAAACTGATTCGTGAGCATGGAAATTTTGGTCTGTTTAACTTTGATTGTTCCTTCGTGAGTAACTTGCAAAGTTTTCCAGATTTCATATGCAGACTTACAAACTGACAC
The DNA here is from genome assembly GCA_030765085.1 of Allium cepa. Classification (NCBI taxonomy): domain Eukaryota; kingdom Viridiplantae; phylum Streptophyta; class Magnoliopsida; order Asparagales; family Amaryllidaceae; genus Allium; species Allium cepa. The sequence goes on from CM060935.1 coordinate 30,157,295, forward strand.
TCTATTGAATTCATTTCTATCTAGTGAACAGAACAGAATATTTGTTGCCTTAGAATTATTTTGTGCAACAGTCTTTTCCTTAGCAGTCCATTGTGCCAAATCAATTGTGGGTTCAGAATATTCAATTTGTGTGATATTCCAAGTGTCTAATCCTATAGATTGTAAATAATTTTCATCCTACATGCCCAATATGCGTAGTTACTGCCATTAAAAAGTGGTGGTCTGACAGTAGACTGACCCTCTACAAATGAACTAGTGACAGGGATACTAGTGTTAATAACAGTACCAGTGTTGGTAGCTATTTTGAAAACTTTTCGAAAATCAAATTATGAAACTTTGAAAACCTGGCTCTGATACCAATTGTTAAAAATGCGGATTATGGATCTTAAGGCTAAGATTAACACTGGAGGAGTGGTGAATAGTGTTAATAATGAATTACTAAATATTTTTCGATTTATGTTAATTTAGACACAAAAGTATGCAATATACAGACACATATATGATCACAGAAACAATCATAGATACAGAAATAAAATAAAGCAGTAAAGGAATAAACACACCGGATTTTATATTGGTTCATAGTTACCCTACATCCAGTCCCGCAACACAAGTACGGATTTCCTTTCAAAAGCAATCGCACAATTACACCTTCGGTTTCAAGGCTACGAGGCACACCCTCCAGAATTTCGATCCTCTGGGTAGAGATACTTGATTTCCGGGCCACAAGTTTACCCAATTGATTTACCAAGGCAACATTCACACCTTTTCCCTTTTGATTGATTTCCAAGGCTACAATCACACCTTTTCTCACTTAATAGATTACAAAGAAGTCTATAACTCTGAATAGCATTGAGAATCTTGTAGAGATAGTGATAGAGAATCAAACTAGAAGTAATCGAGTATGATTCAATGTTGATTTCGACAGAGCAATGATAAGAATATGTATTAAGAAAAGAGGAAGAAGAAGAGGAGTGAAAACCAGAAAAAAGTGATTAAAAATTCGTTGAAACTGACCCCTATTTATAGAAGAACAACAGCCATGTCCATTCATGAAGAGTTATGGCAAATAGACACTTCTTTTGAAATTTGAATTTTTGAATCAAACTGTCACCATGTCGACATGGTACCATAGGCATGTCGACATCCCAAAGCTTTTTATGATGTTTTGAATTTCTTTGAAAATAACCTTTATCTTATATAAAAATTAATTTAAAATTTATAAATATACTTGACTATAGTTGAAATTCATAAGTAAATATAAGTAATAATATATATAGAATTTAACCATAATTTTATATTCAAATCTAAGTATAAATATTTAAAAGTTAAATATATTATTAAAAAGATACTTTAAAATCAGGGGTAATTTGACTTTGAAAATAAAGATGTTTTTGAGGCAAAAATTATTTAAAATCAGGATCGAGGTTTTGAATTTTTTAAAAGGAAAGTTTTGAAAACATTTTGAAAACAGGATATAATTTTGAAAAATCATTTTGAATAAAAGTTAGCGGATACAAAACTATGTTCCATAGATTTTTCGTAGGTTCCATCCTACTTAGGGTTCCATCCCTTTAACGGGCTCGAAGTGGATTCCATTCCACGAATAAATTAGATTTTAAGATGCCGGTGGTTTTCTACGAGTTTTAAAAAAAATTCCTAATAATAATAAAAAATACTTATCCTTGAAATCTTTAACTCTTGATAGTCTCGATACTCATGAGTCTTCTATCTTGATATTTTATCTTGATATCTTGAATCTTTATACTGTACAGTCTTCATTCTTAGTACCTGCATGGTTAAATCCTGCATATACATATATATCTAAACTTATAATGTTAGTATTTATATTTTATAATCTTTTCTAAGGTTGTTGTCATCAAAACCATCATCTCACGGACTAACAATTGCATGCTTTAGATTGGGATTGTTTCTTTCATTAGAATTCTACGATGTTTAGAATCTAGATGACTCCATTGCGTTATTGGGTATGTCAAAGTTACTAGCGTCCAATGGTATTCACAATGCAATGGGAAATATATAACATCTGTATATTCATCATCCACAATTTGTTCAAGGAAAGGCAGCACTAAAGATTTTATAATTCCATGTACATTGAAAACTATAGATTGCTATTGAATAAAAAAATAAGTTTGAATCCAATATATATGTAGCATTTATGATATTATCGCATATTAAAGTTTTATTTACCGTCGTTATTGTTGTGAATGCATAATTGTGCTCTTTCAGCCCGCATTTAGATAAATACCAGTCAATTATCTATATTAACAATAGGAAAATGTAAGTTTCTGTTATTGGTGAAGCAATATCCGATAATAATTATTTTCTTTAATTTAAATAGTGGTAATATATATTACAAATTACAAGAATAATTAAGCATGAATAGAGTTGGTTAAATATTAGTTTTTTTCCAATTGGAAATACTTTGGCAACAAAAAACAGAACTGAGTAATGGAATATAAGTAAAGCATCTCCCATTATGTGAAAATCAGAACTGAGTAATGGTTAAATAATTATAGGCATGAAGCCATACTCGTCACTAGTGTATCACCTCACACTCATAACTCTATTCCCATTATGTGAAAATCATCTCCTTACAATGAATAACCAAATAAATATCACAATAGCATCACATACCACTGCGTGATATTCAAATGTTTACTCACTTCTTATAAACTACACTCGAACTCCATAATATTCTATATAAAAAGTCCAACGAATAACCGAAGAAATATTACCGATTATCCCATCCTAAACGGTATTATAACTCTGTTTATTTAGATTTCTCATCATACATAATTTAATATTACAAAATCTTATGAAGGATGTCCTCACTATGTCGTGTCAAAATCACCAAACAAATCTATATCATCCATGAATCACTCATAGCATCAAAATCAATACAGAGAAGATGAGAAATAAAAAATGCTATGTAAAATCTCATCAATTATATATATATATATATATATATATATAACATTTTCATATAAGTTCTTTAATATTATAACACTTTAAAATACTTGAAACCGTAATTAGTGATTATTACATATTTTCTAAATATTAGACATATAACTTTTGAACAAACACTTTAAGGCCAAAATATATACACTTTTGATAAGTTAAAAACTTTTAAATTTTATAAATCAAAATTCCAATTTAAAAATAAAATATTACTTCATAAACTAACACATATAAATTATATAAGCTACCTGATAATGAATCATCTACAATATTCAACACATAATAACATTGATGAAAACATCAAAACCCCATAATAACCATTTAGAATTATATTGAATATTTTATTAACTTTATATTATTAAACCTACACATATAAATATATAAAACACATCTATATAAAATTTATTACTCACAAAGTTTGTTTCAAAATACTTAGAAGTTAATTAAATTATATTTCTCAAAATATAAATTTAATTTTAAACAATTTTCTAATAAAATATTTAAATTCTCTTTTTATTAGTTAATTTCTTTAAATAAATAAATTATATATTGCTTTATAAAATCACATATTAATATCTCAAAACACCTTTAATTATTTACTTTTATTAATCTTTAATTACATCATATATATTTATATTTTTTTATAGTTTTCTTATGTTTTGTACTTATATTTTTTAATACAGGTTAGCCTCCCGATCAACCGGTTGGCGGTTGACTGGTAAACCTACCGGTTACACGTTACTGAAGCCAAATTTGACATCTTCAATCAACTTCCAAACTCTTTCCCTCTTGTTCTTCCATCGTTTACATCAATTCCATGCATACGAAGTATAATATCCAAACTTCACTCCAAAACAACATATATATATATATATATATATATATATATATATATATATATATCATGAAGTATAAGATTTAAACATAGGTTCATGAGTGAAAATGTAACATCCCTCTACATGGAGGCCCAAAATTAATGGCTACGGTTGCTGCAGTCATCCATAGTTATTAATCCTTAGCGACCAATACGGCGGTGTTTGATACGTTGATACACAGATCAGAAGAATATTGTAACGATCCTGTTTTTAAGCCAATTTTAATTTAGTAATTTATATAAATATTTGGGATTAATTGTGAATTAATTTGAAAGTTTGGGAATAAAATATAAAAAGATTGTAAATAAAGTATTTGATTTGAAAATTCAAATATAGATATTGTATAACTAAATTGAATTTAAAACACTCCATATTTTAAAATTAATATAAATTTGCTTTCTAATATTATAATGTATATATTGATGTGTGTATATATATATATTTATTTGGAAAATTTTACTTTGAATTTAATATAAGGACTTCCAAAAGCTATTTAAAGGGTTAAAATTCTAATATAATGTATATATGTATAAAACATAACTAAGTATAATATATATATATATATATAATGTGTGTTCATTTAATAATGTGTAATTAGACTTTATAAAAAAATAATAATTTCTTTCAAGTTATAAATATTTATGAAAAAGGAAATGCATTAATATAAATCATATAAAAAACATATTCAAAAATATAAATACATCTTTTAAAATTTATGAGATGAAATATATATAAACATAAAAATATATTTAAAAATATGCAAATGACAAGTGTAACCATTTTAAAATGTATTAAAACATTTGTAGCCAAATAACAACATATATTAACAAGTGTAAACCGTGTAATAAGGAATTAAACAAGTGTCACTTATGTCAAATGAATAAAGTTAAGAAGAGATTATAAATATATGTACTCCTTCCTTTCTCACTTTCTTTAATATTCAGATCTAAAAACGCAAAACCAAAAAAGAAAAAAAAACAAACAGTAGTTTTCCAAGCATCTTCAACTTGATTAAGCAAGCTTCAAGCAATCAAAACAAAGATCTGATCATGTCAGATCAAAAGCAAGTTAATGATCAGACTCAAATCAAGCAAAAAAAATCAAACAAGTTCAATCTAAAACCTGAAGCAGTTCAAATCCAAACGGATTCAACTCAAAACGTATTCTAGTTTTTCAATGTTTCAAGCTTAAAAGCAAGCTATAGTTTAAGATTTAAGTTAGTAAAACAAGTTTCCAGATCAAAGCATCTTCAGTTGCAACATCATTTCCCAGTTTTAAATTTTCCAGGCCCAAGTTTTTCCTATTCTTCAATTCCAGGCTTTCTCTGTCTTCTTCTAGTGAGCAAACTACCCTTATAAATCCTTAAACTTATTATATCTGAGTAGAATGTGATAATCTTCGAAGTTGTGAAGTGAAATATGCTGTATGATGAAGTAAATATGCCTCATGTTCGTGAAAATTTGTGTGCATGCCTGTATTTAGGAAACCTTGTTTCTGTTCTTGTTACAAGGTTTTAGAAACTCATTTAAAAATTAAAAATCTAATCTTGTGAAAAATGTTTGTATATGTATAAATTAATTTTTAAAAATAAATTCAATTGTTTAAATTAAGTGATTATTTCAAAAATGATAAACTATAGAAGAAATAAATTATAAGTCAAAATTCGATGATCATGAATTTGTGTTTAGATTTCATAGTCGAGTTTATATTAGAAAATAACAATTTTTGGAAATGTTTCATGATTTTTAACCTTGTATAAGTCGAGCTATCTTGAGATGACCAGTTTTAGTTTTTTTGTCAAATTTCGATGATGGACGAAATGATGATCGACGTGATCGATAGTGGAGGTTGCTGAGGTGTTGTGGATCTTAGGAAAAATGGTAGGTGGATTTCTTAACCACCGTAGTGATCAAACATCGTCGAACTAGGGTTTAAGGTTCAGGGTAGACCGCTGTTGAATTTGAGGGTAGTTCATCGTCCTCGAAGCATCGGAATGGATGGAACCAGGGGGAAATGATGCGTGAGGGTGTGATGCAACATTGGGTTAACTGGCGAGGTTTCAGATGGTCGATCATGGCGGCGCGAGGCATTTTCAGTTGATCATTTTTTTGGTTTCAGTTCGTTCAAGTTGCTCGATTTCAATTTCTTATATGTATCGATGATCTATGGGTTCGAGTTCATCGGTAAGGCCGCCGTCGAGATGTTAGTAATTGGAATGATGGCCGGAAGTGGTCAAGCCATGTACGTGCACGTTGATGTGTTGGTGTCAATGGTTGCTGTAGGAAGAAGAAGGGGATGGGCTCGAAGTCATGCTCGGGGAATTTGGGTCCTGGCTCGAGTTCGTTTCCAGGGAAACTCGCGTGGGTTTATAGCAAGTTTTAAAGATTTTAACATAACAAAATTTAAAATAAAAAGAAGAAAAAGACTCGGGGTTCTCCTCGGGGAAAAGTGTATTGACTCGGGTTGCTACCCAAAGTCATCTGGGGTTCATTGTGTAATAGTTTTTGAAATTTAAAATTAAATAAGTTTTAAAAGTTTAATCAAGTTTTTAACAAATATTGTTAAACTAATTCTTTTATACAATATGTGTTTATTTTTGGATTTATTAAAGATTTTAATTATAAATTATTTTAATTTGTTAAGTTTAAAATGTTTTAATATATATATATATATATATATATATATATGTTTTCATTAATTATTTCTTAAGCCTATTTTAAATAAAGAAATAAATAGCTTAACTAAAAAGTAAATTAAAAAAAGATAAAGATGTTTTTAGTTGTTAATTAACTTAGGGTGAATTTATTTATGGATTAATAATAAATTTATTTCAAAGAGTTAAATGTTTTAAAGATCAATTATTTTGGTTTTAAAATAATTATATATTAAATGATTAATCAATGTGATCCCTAATTGTTTTCAAATGGTGTTTTCTAATATAATTAATTTAGATAAATGGTTATCTTAAGATTAAAGGATCATTAATTTGTAATTTAATAATAATTACTCAATTAAAGGTTAATTAAGTACGGATTAAAGATTAATTAATTTGTAATTAAAGGGTAATTAATTGGTAATGATAATTAATTAATGCAATTAATCAAAGGTTAATTTATTAATGTAAGTAATTACCTGATGTAATTACTTAAAGGTTAGTTACTTTAATATAATTAAAAGTTGATTAATTAATTAGTGATTAAAGGATAGTTAATTACTTAATGGCATGAAGTAAGGTGACTAATGAATAATTACTTATGTGATTAATTAAAGGATAATTACTCAACTAAAGAATAATTAAATAATTAAAAGTTAATTATTTAATGATTAAAGGCTGATTGATTTATCAATTAGGGTAAATTAATTAATGATTAAAGGATTAATTAATTAATGATTAAAGATTAATTAGTTAATGATTAAAGGTTGATTTATTAAGTGATTAAAGGTTAATTACTTAATGTAAGTAATTAAAAGATGATTTGTAATTAAAGGTTAATTAGTTAACGGATAATTAAGGATTAATTACTTAATAATTTAAGGTTAATTAATTAATTAGATGATGATTAATTAATGTAATTAATTAAGGATTAATTAATTATGTAAAACTTCAGGTCAATTAATTTATGTGATTAATTGAGGAAAAATTAATTAATTAAGGATAATTAATTAAGATAGGTAATTAAGGTCGATTAATTATTTTCATAAATTAATTTATATAATAACCAATGGTTTGAAATTAATAAATGGGTTGGGTAATTAATTCATAAGTAATTAATTTAATTGGAAAGTTAAATTGAATTAATTGGGGATTGAACAACTAATTGATCTTGCTTATGGTTGATTATTGTATTGAATGCCTGGATTGATTGATATCCCTGATATGTGATGTTCTGTGATATAAATTGTTTTGAGCCGTAAACTGTGATTTATTCGTCTGTGATGAATTTACATATTTATCTGTGAATCTGTGAATGAAGATAAGCGTTATAGGATTATACCGCTTATCGATATTGTTGTGCTTAAAATTGATGATTGTTGTGATATGTTATTATTGTGTGTAAAACCCCTGGACTATACCATACACAAATATGGATTTAACGAGGAATTGGTTAAGTAACAGATATTTTGAATTTAATATTATTTTCAATGATAATTTTTTTAAAGGTTGAATTTTGAATCCAAATGGTTTGGAAGTGAAATTGAGTTGAATATGAAAAGTTTTGGAAAGGAAGTTTGAAATTAAGACTTAGTTGAATATAATATGACTTGTTCAAGTTTTGAAATTTAAAAATAATTTAATTTGAATTCAAGATTTTGATGTTGAATTCTATATACATATGTTTATTTGGAATCTATGGTTTAAAGATATTATATAGGTTTTATGGATTTTAAACCATTTAAAGTATTATAAAGGAATTATTTTAGGATTTTAAATAGAACTTGGCAAGTATACGGCATTTCGTTGATTTTTCTGATTTTACTTTAAAAGGTTATAACTTGAGTAAATTTAATCGGATTTTTCGGAAACAAAAGACATTTGTTTTCAAATGATATTGGCTTTCATATAACGAAAGGACTTCCAGTTTTTGTTGAAAATATTTCAAGTTTGAAATGGAAATTGTTAAAGATTGGTGAACTTTGTTTCAAATCGGAAAGGATCTTAAAGGGTGAATCTTTTGTTTAAAAAGATTAAAAGTGGAAAATTGTTTAAACCATTCAAAAATGAAAGGTTTTGGGCTTAAGGTTGTGACTTAACTAAGATCCCAATATATCCATATGGTTTTAAAACTAAGCGCTCATTATTCGGTTTAGCCGGGAGAGGACTTTATGTCATAATACCCATTTCGAATAACGATACGACGTAATGGGAATGCATTTGAAGACGGCGGTGAAGATCGGGTATTTTCAAGAACGAAAGGATTACCTGTCAAACGTCTCTGCACTGAGTTGCGCCGGTTTAGAAATCTCCATATGTGATGGGGAGTCCGATCGGGATTGTGAATAGCCGGATTTGCAAGGGCTTCTTTGAAGTGCCTTCGGTTCCGTACGATCCCAGAATAGACTTGTATCGATGTATGTTTGACGTTACACTTTGAGATGTAAAGCTGGTTTCTATCAAATACATTTCTATTTGGTGGCAGAGAATTTATTCTCTTAGCTTAACACCCTTCTCTGAGATGTACGAGCTCAGAGGCTATGTAGTTGATGGTTACTAGCAATATATTCTCAATTTGGTAATATGGCATACTAAGCGCCGCTGTTCATTTTTTGATCAAAGCATGGCTTTTGTGAAAAGCATAGCTTTATGGACGAGACTTCATCGAACTTCACAACCCGGAAATGGTCGAAACAGGAAAGATGCGGAAAGGTTATGAGTGTCGCGCCCTTTAGGGTATGTGCATTTTCTTCTGGATAAAAAGTAGTGTCATGTATGGAGCCCAGATGTTTAACTTATGTGGTCGTTGCAATTTGTTGGTGAATCCCAAGGACGACCGGGGGATGGAATACTCGTGTCTGTAGTTACCTAGTTACAGAGGTAACCGGGCCTTGTGTTGGCAGAGAACCGGTTAGGTTCTCGGGATGTCCCTTCAGAGGCATACCCATTCGGGGAGGAAGTTCCTTAGTCTTGACCATTTGTTGGAAATCCAATCAACCAGTACGCACCCTTTACGATTGCAGTTGTATAACCTGCCATTCTTAAATGATAGATATAATAGGCATAATATAATGGTACCTATGCTGGCTAAGATTAATATTATATTTTCGAAATGTTTTCTGCATTATGCACTAACAATAATAATAATAATAATAATATCAAAAGAATTTCACATATCAAGCATGTTTGACTATCATAAGAAGAAATCTCCTCCAAGTGTGCGATTGCATTATGTGTGTGCTGGGAGGCCGTATGGTAGTTCATTTTCCAAAAAGAATAGCAGATTTCTTTTTATTTCGCTTGTTTTCTTTTGTTCAGGATAATCTGTTTTTGTTTGCTCACACCAGTCCCATGACTGACCTGAAGTTTATTGTTCCCTTCCTAAAGTCTAGGTGCCCATAATTTTCCACGGGCAGCCTAGAGTTAGGTTTCAGATAATCATATAGTAGGTGTAGCTTTTGGCAATCTTTAGAGTCTTTGGATTTTGGCAATCGCATTCTGCAACGAGTTTGCTTCAGTTCAGCATGATGGTGGTTCGAGCTTGTGGTTTATAGCTTTGGCATTTAAGACATTATCTTTCCGCTGCTGTCGCTTTGTTTTTCCACTGTTGTATCTATCTTTGATAGTGTTGATCACTTCATTTGTATCATTGTTGTATCAAATGTTGTGTATCAATAAAATTTCTTTTCTGTTTCCACCGTGTTGTTATTACCTATTGTTGTTATAAGCTATGACGAACCGGACTCAATGTTTGAATCTACGGCATTCGAATACGGGTGAAGTATCTAGGTGTCGATTTTCGAAGGTCGAGTCAAGCTCGTCAGAAATATGGAAAAAATTTAACAAATTAAAAACGCGTTTCCATATTCCATTCAAAAAATTTCATGTTCATTACATAATCCCACAAAATTTAACCACGTTAAGAAAAATATAATCATCACACATACGCCAAGAATGACATATGAGGATGCCCCTTTGGTTGATCAGTTCATATAGTTAGGCTAATAAGTCTGCCTTTACATCCAAAATACATAGCGGAAAAAGATAACTCTAAGTAACTAACTGCCTCCTGCATGCCTCCGGAAGCTTTATTCGTCTAGGAAGAGAAACTGGAAACCTTAAATCTCAAACTACTCAAAATCAATTGAGTATCCGAGAGTTTAAGGTGAAAATAAAAACTTCGAGTCAGATATAAAGCTTGGTATGACTAATAATCTAACATCTCAATCCATTTAGATCTAGGGAGACCACGCCACTTACTGGAACAGGTTTTCCCCTCAATAGTATCCTAAAACCATATACCGTGCTCCTGCATCCGCAATAGTTAAAACGTAGCATTTCAAAATATTATGATGATATACATGTTGAATATGCGAGTATATGATTTTTGTTTGATGATAATAAATGTGTATATATATATATTCATTTAAATATACTTGTTAATGTACTATTTTATGTTTCACATAATTAAATAAATATTTGCTGAATAAAATAAATAACATAATATTTAAATTCAAACAGATATTGTATTCAAATAAATATCTATTACAATTTTGAACAGTACAAATGTGAATTCCCACTATATATATACAAATGCAATACAAGTTCGATTACATCACAATTTATCATTTACAAATACACCTCACTACATATCGCTCATTCACTCGTAGTTTATCTACAACTTTATTCCAGATTGAATCCAACATCCGAGCAATCTGCAAAAATAAATACCGACGTAGTAAAATTGAAAAGGAAATATTTTTACAGTATAAAATAAAATGTGGATTTTGAAAATAATATTTTCCTCAGTCATTTGAGTTGTTCTACATCATTTAAATTTGAATTCATCATACATGAACAGCTTGTGACATGCACAATGTATCACCGTACATGCCACAAGGCCGTGCTCACCAATATATACACTTGATAAAATTTTGGGGACATGTGAGCACAGGTCAAACCCAAATGAAAAGCCAGGTTCAACTCAAGTGCAATAAAAATAATGTCACGATATCAGCACAAGGTCAACCCAAGCTACAAGCTGGATTCAACTCAGGTGCAATTCGAAAAACAAATCCAAATGCAATAAAATGGTCGGGGGCAATCTCACAGCACACTTGTATACATTTATGCGAACCAGACAAGTATGAACGCACAACTAAAAACATGAATAACACATCATGCATACACTGTCCATGAAGCACACCCTATTATTCTGCTATTATTTGTGCTGTTATTATTCTGATATATCTGCATTGAAATAATTTTATACAAACTTCCACGATAAATTTTTATAATTGATAACATCACCCTATTCACCCCCACCTCTAGGGTGAAGTCGATCCTACAATACATATATAAACACCATGGATTTTCCATCCCTAGTTTAATTGAATCCCCATCATATTTATGGTTTCTAAGGTTACTATTAACCTATTAGTTTTTTATGGGTTTATTAATAACCTTTTTGTAATTCATGGACACCCTGTCCTATTTTAGAATTTTTGTAGGATCACTAAGAACCTATAGGCCCAAGCCTATTAACTTAGTTAATTCATGGGTTCACCTGAACATATTGGTCATTCCAATAACTCATCTTTTATCCTAGTTTTCATGGGTTGACTAGGAACCTATGGATTACTCCAGTAATTCCCTTCTTAGCCTAGTTTTCATGGGTTGACTAGGAACCTATGGATTACTCCAGTAATTCCCTTCTTAGCCTAGTTTTCATGGGTTGACTAGGAACCTACTGATGCCCCCAATTGCTTCTTTCTTATCCTAATTTTCATGGGTTGACTAGGAATCCTTTTACTGACGTCAAAATTTAATCCGAATATAGTTTTAGTGGGTTCACTACAGACCAAATTAGCCCCTTCCAACCATCCTTAATACATAATTTTCATGGATTACTATAAACCTGCTGGTTACCCCTAATAACTTCCTAAACATAGTTTTCATGGGTTTGTTATGAAATTATCTCCTGGAAAACTTTAAAGTTTAGGCATCCTATATTCTGGTCTCCTTGGTTCCCTAAATGCAATTCTACTCATTCAGGAGTGAAATAAAATTTCACTATTGGGTTAACCTAACTAGTTCTTCTACCCCTTTTACCCCAAAATATAGTTATGGGTTCTTTATCATGTGAATATAATCATATTTGAAGAAGAAAACATAACAACTTAACAATACCACTCCCGTGGGTTTAATATCCTTGAAAACATTTACATATAAATCATGGTTAATCCCTTTAACCTATACTTTTATCTAGGAAATACTTCTTCAAATTTACATACTTGAAATCCTTTCAAAATTCCTTTATTTATCCATGGCATTTCCCTTTAAAATTGAGTTTGGGTTTAAAAAGCCTTTCGACACCTTTGAAACCTTACTTTTGACCTCATAGGATGACCTCCTTCGAAAGCATTAAAATCTATCTTCAAAATTATAGGCTCTTGCCTTTCAAATACTTTAAAACCTTTCCTTCGAAACCTTTCAACTGAGTAAAGTATTATCATATAACTATAGAACCATGGCTTTGAAATCATTTGAAAGTACCCCTTTCGAAATCATTCAAGGTTACCATTCGAAACCAATACCTTTCAAAGCCATTTGGTTTATATCTAAAATAACGATTTTGTATCAAAATGAACATAAGCAAAAGCATCTCTTTCAAAACCGTTCTTTACTTCAAAAAGTATTGGGGAAGCTTGATGGTGTCGAAACCATCCTTTTGAAAGCATTAAAACACTTGGATAAAATAATTCAAGGTTGGCTTCGAAACCCCTTCCGAAACCATAGCCTTTGGAACCCCTAATTCCTTTCGAAAATAGTAGGAAGTTGCTTATAATTATAAAAACAAATAGCACCTTTCGATAGTATTGAGTCTTCAATACCATTGAAAGTCATTAAATCACAGAAGGGTTTTGACTTGGTCGAAACTACCCCTTCCGAAAGCTTCAAATAAAACTAAGTAACTCCTTCGGAAGCTACTACTTTTAAAACAAAGGCGGTGGCTCTCCTTCAAAATTTTGTTTTGAAATATCCTTTCGCGCCATTGGTTCCAACTAGGTCAAAACCACATTAGTAAACAAGCAAGCGCTTTTCTTTAAAAACAAAACAATGGTATCGACACCTTCAAAGCTATATTTCGACTCCTTACCTTCCGCCTTTCTCCAATCCACTGCATACCACTAAGTGATGTCGTGTGTCTTGGTACCATTGTAGAGGGTTTTGACTAGGTCAGAGGCGGAAGCTCTAGGTTGAAAGCTCATTCCAAAGGAGGCGGAACTTGCTTTTCTGAGAAAAAGGTAGTTTTTACCAATTAAAGTAAATTTTTTATAACTAACTTTTCCACTTGTAAACATTTAATTGGTTACATTAAACTTTCAAATTATATTGCTAATATTTTTCGCATTTTCTCAGACCTAAAAAGAAAATAACATTTAACAAATAAGCCCTTCCCATTACAAAATAATTAAATCATTTAGGTCCTTCTTTCAAAATAATTTAATGTCCATACTAAATCACTTAGTAAAAATCCCCAAAAATACCAGAAATTCACTTTAATCATCTTGCCTAGCATATCAAAATTTCAAGCCCAAATTTTTAATATAATTTTCGAAATAAATTTATAGACCCAAATAACTATATTTTCCTCTGAAAATTCATGACTAATTATCCACGGCTTGAAAAATTATAAAAATTGAAACCCAACTCCAAAATCATGTTTTTCATAAAATATAATTTTTCCATGGCATTTAAAAACCATTTAACCTCGATTTTACCCTAAAATCATGCATATTTCTTCTTAAACAATCTTGTTTAAACTAGCAAATCATAAATCAAGCATATCATCATCCAATACATCATAATGAGGAATTTACCCTTAAATTCGAAAATCATTTATCATAAAATAGAGATGTTATGATTATTACCCATCTTGGTTTGGATAAGAAAATTGGAGATTGATTGTGATTGATTTCTTCTAGCTTGATCCTAAGCTTTTCTTGAATTTCTCTTCTCCTTTTTTCTTCCTAATGGCTGACCTTGATATTTGCTTTCTTATGTTTAATTTGCTTATAATAAAATGAATGTGTATGGCTAAGGGAAATGTAACATATCATATTTGTATAACATTATCTAGGATATTTAATTAGTTAAATTAAATAAAATAATGTAAAGATTAATAGGTTGAGATTTGATTAAATTAAGGGTATCCATGCCATGTTAATGTGTAAATTAAAATGAGAAAACATAAACTAATGTGTTAGGAAATTGGTAAGGGCATTATGGGAAATAGGAAAGGCTTATACCTTAAACCGTTAAGAATTGAAACTCATGTTCATTCTCATTTTACCAAACTAAAAACACTTAAGGATAGCCACCATTATTTTTCTCAAGGAAAGATTAAAGCTAGGATTCAAGAGAAGGAAGTTAATCAACTAATTCAACATCAAATATCTCATCCTTTTAATCTCAAAGCTAAGATGAATAATTACTTCATCCCATTTTATTATGGTTTTCGGTTTTAAGATTAGATTCGAAATGTTTTTGCAAGTATATGCCATGTTTTGATGATTAAAGTTATATATATGGTTGTTTGTGATTTATGCATGTTCATATTAGTTTTTATGATATGTTTGATAAGAAACCTTATTAAATGACATCAAAATGCCATGAAAATTTATATATAGGTTAGAAATGATATTAGATGGGTTTCAATTTTCATAATTTTATGAATTTATATGGATTTTATATTAATTTTCTAGTGATGAAAATAATTTATTGGGTTATAAATTATTTACGGCTAAAATAATTATTATTTGGGTTTGAAATTTTTATATGTTAGAAAACATATTAAAATATATTTTCTCGAATTTTTTCAGATTTTTCCTAAGTGTTTTGATGAATATATGAAATTATTTAAAGTATGTGACTTAAATGTTTTATATATTTAATCAAGGAGAATGGGAATTTTATAAAATAAAATTATTATTTAATTTTGAAATCAGTGGCAGCACTTTTTCGAAATGTATTTACTGACCAATGATAATTTTAAAACAAAGGCAGGTTAGTTAAAAAGTTATATTTTTTAAGTTCAAAACAAGAAAATCACGCTTTTTGCATGTTTCAGCCATTTTAGGCATCAAACCTTCCGACCTAGACCTTCCGACAAAGTCGAAAGGTTATAGTTTTTGACAAGATCGAAGTTCAATGCATATGGTATTAAGTTATTGGTACGTAATGAATTGAATAAGGTCGAAGGGTACTTAGTCGAAAGGTTGGTTGCCAAAGAGGTTGGGGTATGTTTGTTTTATAAACCAAAAGCTTACACCCGCTTGCTTTATAAAAGGAGATTTCGACTTGGTTGCTCTCGACCAAGTCAATAATTAAAAATAAAGGTTTTAAACCTTTCGAAACAGTCAAAAGGTTACCACCGCTTTATCATTATTTTGTTTCGAACCTTCCGACAGTGTCGAAAGGCTTACCTGTTTCTAAAACTAGCCTCTTCTCAATGTTATCGAAAGGCGTCAAAGCTTTCGACTTAGATATTTTACCTTGCTTTTTTAATTGAAGTTTAACCCAAATCTTTCAAAGGAGTTGTTTTAAAGGCAGGGGACTATTGTTTAAATGATGTGTTTTAAAGATTTCGAAGCAGAGTTTTCGACAAAGTCGAAAGGTAGCTTCCAATGAAGTCGAAAGGTAGCATCCAATGAAGTCGAAAGGTTTATGTTTTAAAAGGTTTTGGTTAAATGGTTTCGAAAGGTTTTAGTTCAATGGTTTCGAAAGGTTTGAGTTCAATGGTTTCAAAAGGTTTTAGTTCAACTGTTTCGAAAGGTTTTAGTTCAATGGTTTTGATAGGTTTGAGTTCAATGGTTTCGAAAGGTTTGATTTCAATGATTTCAAAAGGTTTTGAATGATTTCGGAAGGTTAAACGGAAGGTTTTCCAAAGATTTTCTAAGGCATTGTTTTAAGTTGCTTTTAAAGTAGGATGTCTAAAGTTTTATTGCTTTCGAAAGGAATGATTTCAATAATTCCGAAAGTTTTGATGGATGTTTTCAAAAGTTTAGAAAGAGGTACTTTCAAATGTTTAAATGTTTTCATCAATTAAGGTTTGAGTAAAGAAGATATATATAACATGGTAATGTGATTTTGAGTAAAGCATAAAGATTATATATTTTTCTTGTTTGAGTTTGACTTAAAATTTTAAATCATTTTGAAAATGTTTTCAAGGAAAATTATGGGAGTGGATCCTTTAGCGAAAATGACACAGATATTAGAATACCAGATGTGACTAATATGGGGTCGCACTATATACATTAGCTATTAGCCCCAACTAACTGTTATCGAAAATTCTAGTGTGTAGGGCTTGGTCACAAATAGACTAAAATTATGATTACACACCGAAAGGAATATATGTTGTATACAGATAGGTTATTGGTGAGCCCAAAAAACTATTAACATCTGGAAGACCTGGGAGATGATTAAGTTAGGGACAGACCGTCCAAAAGTGAAGTATTTAACAGATAGTTAAGGATTAATAGTCTAGAAGAAGAATAGCTAACGACCGTTAGTTTAATTTTGATAATATTGTTTAGCAGGCCCGAGTCAGCCAAAGGTTAAAAGTTATCTAAACAAAACTTATGCATTTGAAAAGATAGTTCATTATTACTTGATATTTATATATATTTACATAATGAATTGCTTTACAGTATTTAACTAGTTTTGGTTGTTGGAAAAGGTTTTGCAAAGATATGTTTTAAAAGGATGTTAGTGAGGGAAAACCATTTCGCTAAGCGACGTGGTCTCACTTAAGATATTAAACCGAGATGTATAGTATTATCCACACCAGGCTTTATGTCTAACTCGAAATTTATGTTTTCCCCTTAAACTCTTGGATGCTCAATATTAATTTGAGTTGGCTGAGAGGTTAAGGCCTTTTCATGATTAGTAGGATTACGAATAAGGCTACCGAAGGCTTTTAGGAGGCAAACAGATAGCTATTTAGGAGTTGCGGTTCTTGTTTTATGTTTTGATGTATTTCCGCTGTGTTTTGTATTAAGTCTATTATGACTCTATCACTCTGATCATCCAATGTGGTATCTTCATATACTGCTTTTGGCGTATTTGTAATAAGTATATTTTACCTATGCTTGGGAACGTATTGTGATTATGTAAATTAAATATGGAACATCTATTTTAAATGAAATGAAGTAAAAGTATTTTAAAATCTGTGTTTTGTTTCATATTTAAGTGCTTCTGATATTATAGATACCATTAACATAGCCGTATTTAGTCGTCGAAAACTAATACTATAGATGACTGCAACATCTGTAGGGCTTTGTTTTGGGCCTCTAGATAGGGGATGTTATAGGAAAATAGTATAAGGGTGGGAGACATGGATGGCAATTTTACTCTAATGCCCTTATGTTTAATTAGGTGACATATCATTTTTAAATAAGCACGGACACTATATTCAATTACCAATCTTAATCCCTTTATCACTTTATATTATTCTATCTAATATATTCTAATTAAATCTCCTGAATAATGTTATTAAAAATTAGGGGTGTTACGGAAAACACTCTCCTTAAGCTTCCTGTATATCATTTGCTCCCTATGCATAATTCTAGATCCCCAATACATGATCGGAACCCAAAATCCTTCATAGCTACTAATTTAATATGGAGTTAAGATGAATATGCTTAAATCATAGGATTGTAGGAATTTTGTTTAGTTTTTAAATTAATTTCTAAAGAGGAGGATTTCATAGGGTTTACTTCATGATGGAGGAAATTGATGATAGAGGAAGATATGCATGAATTTTTACTAAAGAGGAAGAAAATTCTCGAATTAGTGAAATAAAGAAAATGGGTTTGGGCTTAATATTTTTGGGCTTGGGTTTGTCCCAAACTATTATTTTTACCTTATTCTTCCATTTATAATCTATTTATATTTAATTTAAATAAATATTAATTACTATTTAAAAAATCATTTCTTTCCCAAATCTATATTGTAAATTATTTATATTGCATTTATAAAATACTATTTCCATTTTTTCAACTTATTTTAATCTAGATCTCCTATATTTATAATTTAAACCCATTTATTAAATCGATTACAAAATTATGCTTTTTTAATATTTAAAAATCCATTTTAATTAATTATTTTATTATTATTAGCTTTAACTAATTACTACTTAAAATCCGGGTTGTTACAGAGTTTCCCACTTAAGAAAATTGCATCCTTGCCATTTCCCATTAGGGAAAATCCATAACTAAGCTGATACTCCCAATTTAAACAATCCATTTATAGTTAAATTCAAATACAAAACAAATATCCATCTAAAAAGTCCACAATACTCTATTTGTACTATCACGAGTCTGCAGGACAGTGTTCTGCATCAACTCATCAAGTGACAAATAAAGTAACACAAAATTAATAATTAGATCTTTTATTGGTGGCTATCGTCAGAATCATTTTTACCATTTAAATATTAAATTACTTAATTTGAAATTAACTTCTCAAATAATATCAATTTTTTACAATAGTTTATAACTAATATTTACTTCATATATAAACCCTTACCAAAAGCGAAAATTACTTTCATGGTTACTAAGCTGGAGTTTAGTAATATTTCATGATTCTCTATTACTAAAAAATTTCTCTTCCATCTAAAAGTAAAATATCAAAACCCTAGCTTTATAAAATTTCAAAAATCATCAAATTCCATTTTAATATTACAACCATATTACACTCATTATAATACTTATGTATATATATATCACTTTATTATAATATATTTTAATATTTATTAAAACTAATTCAAATCTCACTCAGTTATTTGTACATACCATATAATTCATTCAAATACATAATTCATAATAATATTTACTTATTCTTCATCTTTAAATAATTATAAAAAATCTTTAAAATAACACTCTTCCTTATTCATATAATTTATCAAGGCTATATACACACACACACACATATAATTCTAATAATATCATAACCAAAAGTATTTAAGCTACATAATTTTTCAAAACATAACCCGTGATATTACTTTTAAAACATTCTTCAAAATTCATAATCTATTTTACAAATTTTACTATAGTTCTTTCAAATAACTTTTGTTAAGAGCTTGAAGCTAATTCCGCCAAAAATTTGTAAATTCATTTGTAAATTAACACCATTCTGCATTTCAAAGTAATAAATCTCTAAATTATATATATTCTTTCAAGTGAAAACACCAAATCTTTATCACATCTACTATTTATTATCGTATTAAAATTCAAAAATTATGCATATTTATATACATTCGCAAATTTCAAATACTATAAAATATAACAATGTAGCCTTGCCATTTATTATAGCGATTTACTAATATCAATTGGCTGCAATAATGACCCCATGATCAATGCTACCTTGCCAATGACTTTAATTGTCCACTAATGTCCAATGGCTGCAAACATTGCTTTGAAAAATAGCCAAATATATAAGGTGTATTTTGCAGCATATTTCACTTCAAAATAGCAGATATAAACTCTTATTTCCCAAACCTTTACAAATATTGATTTCAAATATAGCTATTTCAAAAGTAACTAACTTTCCTTAAAATATTACTCAAAATATTTACCCTTTTCAAAATATTATGTCCAAATGTATTGTTTTAGTGTTTACGATTTCCTATCGAATATGTGTGCACCCGCATGAAACAGAATTCTCAACACACTCAATGGACATAGTAGCACAGATTCACTTTAAAAATTTCTATAACATAATTCATGCAAATCCTTAATAAACTTGTCTTTATAACGTTATTATTAGCTTACTTTAAACTTAATCAAATATCATTCTTTATCATAATATTTATAATTAAATATTTTCTAAAAGTGATATATATATTTAAATCAAAAATCTTTTCTAAAAAAAATACTCATCAACTTCATAAATTTTAGTACATACTCTAAATATACAACAAATAATAAATCACATTCGATACTTTAGATATCATGTCATAATAAGAAATCATCAAACATATAATGCATACTTTTCATTGCTTGGCTATATTTGTATTTATAGGTGTCAAGAGTCTATATTTTTAACAAATACTTCATAACACCGAAACATTTTCAAATGCCCTTTAAATATATACATAGTAAATAATAAACCTTGCATTCAACAGAAACCTATCCTCTAGTTCCTACTGCACACCCTGATCAATATCAAACCAAGTTATAAAAATTCAATGGTAAGCCACCAAGGTCTAATATTCAATACCATTACAAATATTACTGGTTTGGACTAACTCCTTTCATCCTTGCCACTCCAACCATTTAAATCACATACACAAAAGAAATGAATGAAAAGAAATTAGGTAGATATAAAATATCAAGTATGTCCCTTGATGATTACACTGGTAATCATCTATATATATGCTTACTATCCCTTATTATAAGGTTACTAACCAACATACCCAAGTGCATGGGGATTCTAAGTCTCATTTATGGTGTTGACTTGTGTCTCATATATACAATGTATTGTTCTAAATCTGATCCGATACCAACTGTAAACACTCCACCTCTATAGCCATACTATCCAAGAGTATTACTAAGTAATATTGTTACATTGTATGGAGAATGAGGTGATATGGGGTACACACATGAAAATTCCTTGGGCTAACACTGGTACATATTTAAACATCGAATATAACTTACCATAAAACGTACATAGTATTGGCACAAAGTAATAAACACATGTGCCTCTAGGATAGAATTATACATAATATACAATAAATAACGAAGGGCATATAGTCAGAATTGCAGCGCTAATATATAAAATATAATATACATGAGCCAATGAAACAATGAGCATACGAAGAATGTATCACTAATAGCTCAAAGAGAAATATAATAAATAAATAATATACAACTCTGTACTGTATATATGTACAGTAAATCAAGGACACACAAATATCATGCAATAATAATCCTAATAAAAGTCTCCCCTATGCCCACAAAACACAAGCTAGTCTGTTGTCCCGACACCTAAAATGTCTCGGACTGACCCAAGTATTACATAAATAACACATGAGTCGGACTATGTCTAAATCAAAGATCTATAAACATATGTGACACAACATACACTAGGAATAATAACATGATAACACTATCAGAGTACTCAAGGTAACAATCATGATGTCAACATATGCATATGTAGAAACATATACATGGTGTATGTATAAAAATAACAGATAATCTTCAAACGTAATGTATCAAAAATATCATAAGAAAAATCTATAAAGATGCCATCACCTATATATCGAAATGCATCAAACTTGAAATCACATAAGTAACATCAAATAGGTAAATCATTCATATCTAGAATCTATCATCAAACTCTAGAAATAATCTACTAATGAGATATCACCAAGTATATCAGGCTAGCACATATCAATGCCTAAATATATCTCACGATGTCAATAGATAAAACATCATCAATATATATATATATATATATATATATGCATATTCATATGCATATGCATATGCATATGTATATGTATTGCATATACATATATAGGATAAGCTGCCTATTGAAATAGTAATATCGCAATACTCTAGATGCATATCCAAATATAGACTCATCTTCTCATATACGAATAAGTTGGAATATATTCTGATGGGGGAATGACTGTACGATAGACACGAAGCCCTGAGTAGAGCCATTTAGATACATATTAATATGTGGGTCGCTTAACCAATGTCTATACTAAAACGAGGTGTATCAATAGTATATTCCAATATATCACTCCATTAGTACCAGAAGGGAGACTGATAGCACAAAGCAAGCTCTAGAGTCACAAAGTCTCTATATTATTCAGTTATCTTCAAGATATCATGACACGTATCCACCAATATGCTCGTCAATGCGAGGACACAGTAGTCACTACCTGGTTTTAGCCTCTACAGGTAACAGACTTTTGGCATTAGTGATATAGGGGCGAATGCACGAAGCGACAACATGAAGCTATATTAGCATAGGGTCTTGGGCTGCAACCCTGTAATTGGGCTGTTAGGATAGATTCTAGCCATCTGGCCCTCTCTGACGCTAATAAAAGGAGTACAACATCATAGTGGAATATAGAATAGTAAATATAGACATGAAGTCCTACACATCGTTATACACGAAGCGTTGCTCGCAAAATATATGCATGAAGCCATACTCGTCACTATGGTATCACCTCATACTCATAACTCTATTCCTATCATGTAAGTATCATCTACTTATAATGAATAACCAAATATATATCACAACAGCGTCCATACGACTGCATGATACTCAAATGTTTACTCACTGCTTATAAACTATACTGGAACTCTATGATATTCTATTTAACAAATCCAATGAGCAATCGAAGAACTATAATTAATTGCCTTATCCCAAATGGTATTATAACTCCATTTATTTAGATTTCTCGTCATATAGCATTTAATATTACAAAATCATATGAAGGATATCACCACCATAGCATGTCAAAATCACCAAACAAATCTATATCAACGGTGAATCACTCATAGCATTGAAATATGTATAAAGAAGATGATAAATAAGAAATGCTGTGTAAAATATCATCAATTATATATATATAATATCTTCATATAAGTTATTAAATATGTAGAGTATTTTAAAATACTTTAACCATGATTAATAGCTATTACTTATTTCCTAAATATTATATATAACTTTTTAATAAACACTTTAAGAACAAAAAATAATCACTTTTGATAAGTTATTTTTTTTAAATTTGATAAGTTAAAATTCCAATTTAGAAATTAAGTATTACTTCATAAACTAACACATATAAATTATATAAGCAACTTGATAATGAATCATCCACAACATTCAACTCATAATAACATAGATAAAAACATCGGGAACCCATAATAACCATTTTAAATTATATTGAATATTTAATTAACTTTATACTATTAAGCCTATACATGAAAATATATAATACATCTCTATATAAAATTTATTACTCACGAAGTTTATTTGAATTATGTAAAATGTAAATTAAATTATATTTCTTATTTTCAAAATATAAATTTAATTTTAGATAATTTTCTAATGAAATATTTTAATTCCCTTTTTATTAATTAATTTCTTTAAAAAAATAAATTATATATTACTTTATAAAATCACATATGAACATTTTAAAGCACCTTTAAATTATTTACTTTTAGTAATCTTTAATTACATCATATATATACATATTTATATAATTTTATTATATTTTATTTATATTTTATATTATTTTTTCAATATATGTTAGGCCACCGTTCGACCAATCGGTGGACGACCGATAAATCTACCTTGTTGCACGTTACTGGAGCCAAAGTTAGCTTCTTCGATCAACTTCCGGCCCTCTTTCCCCTCTTATTCTTCCTCACGCGCATCAATTCCATGCATACCAAGTATAATACCCAAACATTAATCCGAAACAACATATATATCATGAATTATAAGATTTAGACATAGGTTCGTGAGTGAAAACATTCACCTCAAGCTTCCAGTACATCATTTGCTCCCTGCACACTATTACAGTGCTCCAATACATAATTGAAACCCCAAATCCTTCATGGCTGCTGATTTAATATGGAGTTGAGATGAAAACACTAGAATTATAAGATTTCAGGAATTTGGTTTAATTTTTATTTTTATATCGAAAGAGGAGGATTTCATAGGGTTTATTTTAGGAAGAAGGAAAATGATGATAGAGGTAGATATGTAGGGACGTTTACTGAAGAGGAAGAAAACTCTCAAATTAGTGAAATCCAGAAAATGGGTTCGGGATTAAGGTTTTTAGGCTTGGGCTTGGGTATAAGAAACTAATATTTTTACTTTATTCTTCCATTTATAAACTATTTTATATTTAATTTAAAAAATATCAATTACTATTTTAAAAATCATTTCTTTCCCAAATCAATATTGTAAATTATTTATACCACTTTTATAAAATACTATTTCCATATTTTTTCAACTTATTTTAATCTAGACTCCCACATTTATAATTTAAACCTTTTTATTAAATCAATTAAAAAATTATTCTTTTTTAATATTTAAAAATCCATTTAATTAATTAATTATTATTAACTTTAATTATTTACTACTTCAAGTCTGGGTTGTTACAGCGGGAGTACAAGATACACAGCAACTGAAAATGCTATACAATGGAATTATTCGAAGGATTACACTCGATGTCACTTTTTCTTTGGAAGAGAACTGTTTCAATGGACTTTAGAACAAGGATTTATGATCAACCATAGCTTGTTGAAGTGTGCACTTTCACATTTAAATTATGTAATAGACTCAAGGCTTTTGCAATAAGGAAAACCCAAAATAAGACTAGTGGTGACCCGATGGCTATTCCTGTTTATCCTTAGTTGAGTTTTCTACGACCATTAGTAAGTTATAAACAAACTGAGTTCTGTGTCATTTCCGATCTCAGCGAAACAATGGTTTGGACATTCATATCCTAACATCCCTATCCTCGCCAATAACTGGACATGGTCGATTTTATTCATTGATTTTCACCACTCAACCTCGACCAAGCGTGTCTCATTGGGCAGCAAGTTGGGTCGTACTTTCTTGTAATTCCATTACACACCGAGTCCTATCTTCGGGACTTAGTATATTATGTGTTAGAATCTAGGCTTCACCCTTCGACTTTAGCTACTAGTCCAAGGTTAATAATGATAGGCAAATTATAAGATTGCCCATAGTCCGATTATAATCTCCCGGTCCTGATCCTGGACCAAAGGAATCTGATGGTACCTACTTTTAGGTACCTGTTTTCGATCTTACCTATCTTTGGGCATTGATCGAAAGCATTTATCAACCATCCTTGCTTTTCCTTGGTCGAGCATGTACTACTGGCCTGCAAATGTAGTCACGAAGATCATGGTTGCACACTAGTTCTATAATCGAGAATCGGTGCTTCAGATGCCTATCTCTGGGTATTTGCTCTCAGTCTCACCTATCTCTGAGCGTTGACTAAGAACATCCTTTGACCATCCTCGCTTATCCTCAGCCTAGCACATCTTGCCAAGCCATAAGTGTGGTCATTAAAATTTCAGTCGTGCGCCAGTCTCTATCTCTAGAAACATGTACTTTAATTGCCCTTATCCTAAGAATCCCTAATTGACTTTGCCTATCTCTGGGCAGTAGACAAGACTGGAGGGATGGTATTGAATTATTTGATTGACCCATTGATTATACTCCTTTTTCCTGATCTTGGAGCAAAAGAGTGGGTACCAATCTTTGAGGACCTGATTGCACAGCTAATCATGAGCATGGGGTCTTGCTCACAAGAATGCGGATCCATTGGTTCGAGAAATAAAATTTAATTATAAAAGGAAGACGTGGAAAGTCCTGCCTCATTACATTGCCCCCAATTCACTAGGGTAGCTTATATCCAAAAAAATAAACTAAATAAATTTGAGCGAAATAGCGTCACAATAAGTTGTTATTCCATACCTGTGGATCGGGATTCCATAGACAATGGCCAGCTTGAAAAATCCATCTCTAAGCTTTTGTTCGATCATGTAAGGACATTTCCAATTTAGACCAAGTACCCCTATACCCGAGAGAACTCGTTTCAAAACAAGGTCCCCCACTTCGAAGGTACCACTCTTGACCTTAGTGTTGAAATGTCATGCTACTCTTTTCTGGTGAGCAATTACCATTAATAGGCCGTTTGTCGCTTTCATCAATCAGGTCGGGGGACTTAAGAAAATTTTCTTGTTGACCTTGGGATCATATGCCTTTTTCGATGAGAAAGGATTTCCAATTCTATCAGAATCATGAACTCGATTCTGAAGGCCAAGGCGAATGGAGTATGCTCAATCGTGGACTTGTGAGTCATCCTATAAGCACATAGTACAAGTGAAAGCTCATCGACCCCTTTGCCATTGGCTTTAGTTAACCGTTTCTTCAAGATGGATTTGATGATTTCATTCACCGCCTCTACCTGTCCATTTATTTACAGGTGTGCTACTATCGAAAAGTTTTTCTCGATTTTGTATCGGTTGTAGAAATCTTTTAACTCGGTACTCTCGAACTTAGTTCCATTGTCAGTTAAAATCTTCCGAGGAACTTCGAATCTATAAATAATATTTTTGATCATAAAGCTAGTACTTTTCTCATTGTGATCATAGCAAGCGGTTTTTCTTCAACCCAATTTGTGAAGTAATCCATTAATAATAATGTACTTAGCTCTTCCTTTCGACATCGGTTGCAAACCGAATATCAATTCCCTAAACCACAACTAGCCATAGGCTAACCATTTTCATAAGCTCAATGGACGAGTCTCTTGAAATTTTTGCCCATCTGATGTAATCAACTGTATTTCGATTTATTATTGGCTAGAAGTATTCATATCTAAGTATCTTCTTCGCCAATGTCTGCCTCTCGATGTGGTCACCACAACTACTCTCATGGATTTCCATGAGATTTTCCTACCCTCATTCTTCGTTAAACATCGAAGTAAGGGAGTTGAGAAGCCTCTCCAGTACAACACTCCTTCTTGCATTATAAATTGCGGCTCTTTATGAAGGTGTTTCTTCCTCTCATTTTTTCCTTTCAAGAGAGTTCCTTTAAGAAAGTAGTCCTTGATCAGAGTCATCCATTTCTCCTTTTTAACCTCCAAAATCCAGTCAACATCCATATGGTCAGTGCTCAGAGCTGATTAAAACTTCCACCAAAACCAATCTCAACAATTGTGTATATCAAGAGGTAGTCATCTTGGCCAGTGAATCAACCTTTGCATTCTCCTCTTTGGGGATGTGCATTATTATGTAATGCTCAATATCATTCAATGGTTCTAATATCTTCATAAGGTAAGTGGAAACTCTCACACTCTTAGCCTGGAATTCCTTATTTACCAGGCATACCACTAGGTGGGAGTCACTAAACATATGAAACATCATTACCCCCAGTTCCTTTACTATCATGAGGCCTAACTATCAATGCTCATACTCAGCCTCATTGTTTATTATGAGGAATTCCAACTTTAATGCATAGCAAATCGACCATCCTTCTGGAGTCATGAGTGCCACTATAGCCTTGGAATTAAGTTCATTAGAAGTTTCCTCTATGTATATTTCCATTGAGAAAGTGTGACCAAGTCATCTTCTTCTTCTCCATCCCATATGGTAAATTCAGCGATGAAATCCATCAACGCTCATCCTTTTATTTCCCTCCTTAGATAGTAAGTGATGTTGTGCTAATTTAATTGAATATTCCATTTCGATAACCTTCCCGAAGTCTTTGGTCGGTCCAATAGTTGCTTTAAGGGCCAATCCATTAGAACCTTTGTCCAATGAGCCTGGAATATGGCCACAACTTCCTCAATGTAATCGATAATGAACAAGTGAGTTTTTCTAACTTCGAATAGTTATTTTCAACTCCAGTAAACCTCTTACTGATGTAATAAATTGGCCTCTAAATATTTACCTCCTCGCGTACCAACATTTGAGTAGACACCGGCAAATAGATGAATAAATCTTCTCTATCCAAAGGTTTGGATAAGACGATGGTATTTCCATATGTCTCGGTAATTCCTTGAAGGAGTCCTGGCATGCCTTCATCTATACAAATTTTCCTTTTTCCTTTTTGAGGACATCGAAGAACAGTGTAACGATCCATAATTTTATCACTTTGAATTGGAATATTTAATTAATTTTAAATATTCAAACAATTGTTTTAAATGGTGAATAATTCACTTTAATTATTATATAATGATAATAAGTGATTTATAATGGATTTATAAATATATAAACTTATTTTACAAAGAGATATAAACTTCATCGTATTCTGGCAATTTGACATCGTATTTTTAAATGGATTTTTATATTATTTAAAATAGTTTTATAGCTTAAATTATTTTTTTTAATTATTTAAATATGGCAAGAAATTTATTTTCAAGTTTTGTTTGCATGAATAAATAGTTTGGTTAAAAACTAAAAATATATGACCAGGATTCGGATTTTGGATTTTCAATGGTTTAACAAATAAAAGTTATATTTGAATGTTGCAACGTTGAAAATGACATATATATGGTAGGGTGTTCGGCCGAAACTATGATGGGAGGGGAGGGGCATTTTGCTAATTTCATGCACAAGAATTTCTACTCTATAAGTACACATGCATATCATCTTTCTTTCTTCAAAAATTCACTTCACTTCTTTTCTTCTTCTTCTTCTTGAGCTCTCTAATAGCTCTCCTTCAATGGTCAACATCGCGTTGAAGTTATGCTAAAATTGTCTCCATACACATGTGATATTCAATCGTTTTAAAAAGTTAGTCAAACTTCACCTCTTCCTTACTAAAGTGCACGGACCACACCACCACCATCTCAAAGCCGAGCTTCCACCTCCACATAAGCTTAGCCGAGCATCACTAAGGTCCGAAGGAAAGTTCCTTAAGCTTTGGTGTGGAGATAAAGATCGTTTCGTCCATTAAACAACACTTAGAGTCGGGTAGCATGAAAGTGAGAACACTACTTTCATCATATTTAAATTTATCTTAAAATTTTCTATGATTTGTGCTATGCAAGTATACTTGGTTGATTAGCATATCTTGAATGCTAAAATGATTGATTATTGGATGATTGATTGATAATATGCTTGCTTGGTATGGAAATTATTCACGGTAAAATACACGTCGAATTTACATAATGGAATCACTTTCCTTTATGAATTATAATGGTATATATAGCATTTTTAATTATTTAAAAACGAAAAAATGGTTTATAAATGTTTATAAACATTAAAACTCATTTCGGCAAAAGTTTGAAAAAGATTTGAAACAGAGTGAAAATAAGCATGTCACGAAACGGTTGATCGCGATTTCATGCCTTAAAAGTTCAATCCATACATAGAATGGAATATGAGTTAGAATTCTTTGGAATATGAATATTCCAGAACCTTATAACTGTAGTTTTCAAATGGAAAAGAAAAATTAAGATTTCATGTAGCAAAGTATGGAATATGTCCAAATCAAGTTTTAAAAATTGCCACGTTTTAGCAGTTCAAAAAAATTGGTTTCAACACTTAAAATGGATGTTTTTTAATCTTTAAAAATAAGAAATAAATTCCGTAAATATGTTAAAATGTTTTAAAAAGGATTTGAGTTATAAAAATATCCATAAATATATAATTGAATAAGTATTTTGATCTACAAAGCTATAAAATCACTATTCACCAGCAATTTAATAGCTGAATTTGGCAATTTAAAAATAAACGATTCAAACTTGGATTTCTCTTCTTGAATCTTTTGGAAATGTTTTCCAAATAATCATAAAAGTATTTAAAGTCTTAGAGTCGATCAAATAATTGACTGCCTTATGGTTGACAGAGAGGCAGTCTCTAGGCTGGAGTTTGGGAAACCAGTTGCCTACTCCACCAGCTATTCGAATTGGTCCGACGAAGGGGATAACTAATTTGATTTACTCAAACTGCATTTTTTCCCAAGATAAAATAAAAGAGATTAGGTTTTTTTTCCAAAAGTAAAACAAGATTTAAAATAGAATTTAGATGGTAAGGAGAACGTTCTTGTTAAACTATGTATTAAATTCCGAAAAGGAAACCTATATGTTCCATGTGAATTTAAAAGGCAATCTCATCGTTATTCGATGAATAGTATAGGTTGAATATAGAAATTAGTATTGAGTATAATTAATCTAAAATCTATGAATCCTTTTTGCTAAGTACAATTTGTTTGGGTATACTACAAACAATTTCTTAAATAACATTATTTTTAACCCATTAAAAGATATCTTTTGGAAATAAGTAATCTCCATCAAGTTTGAAATTATACCAATAATAGAAGATGGAAATATTTTTCCTAATCAATTTAAAGGAAATGATTTTGTATTTCCAATGTTAAAAGGAGGTTTAATAAATCTACATATACCGAGAAGAAATGGTTTAAAATATATCTCTAAAATATTTTATTGGATATAAAAATGTTAATTGATTGAATGATGATAACCAATCACTTACACACTTAACATCTTTTCTACCGATAATTGGTTCGGAGAGAACGGGTTGGATTCGGATGATTCCTATCCGAAAACCACTTCGAACTAATAAACATATTTGAAAGTGAAGACATGTTGAAGACAGAGATCTTTATAATGTAGGGCTGCTTGCAGCTAACCTTGTGATTCCCATATTATATACATATGGTGGCAGTAGTACCTTCATTTTAAAATCTTTCATATAAGGACTGCTCGCTACAAATCCTAGGGTTGATTCCCAAACAAGATGTAGTAGGAGTACCTTCGGTTTGTTTGGTTCATGCACAACTTGTATGGATGAATATATGACATTGCATTTCTAATACCACGTACATTGGTTTTTACAAACGTAAATCTGTTTGGTGGTGTAAGACGTAACTACTCTTATACTTAACACCCTTCCCTAAGGCGTATAACTCGGGGAGTTGTACTTTTTTGGAAGCCAATTAGCATGTCATCGAAAATGGTAATGTGACATTCATAGTGGGATTTGCTATTTTGAGAAAGGTAAACGTTACCTCAAGCCTCACACATCGGTAATGGAATGTACAAGGTAGATGAGGTAGAGCTATGTGCGTTGCACCTATTAGGCGATGATCATCACCTTTCTAGATTTCCTTTTATATATTGGGTATGTTGTGTGTACTGTGGCTACAGATAGGTCGAGAACGACATGGGTGATGACATATTCGGTACCGTCTATGGTAGAGATAGACCGGTACTTTATTGGTAAAAGGCAGTGAAGCCGCACCTCGGTACATTACTCTAGAGATGCAGTGTGTGAAAGGTAGTCCCTTACCTTGTCATTGTTGGAATCCATTCTCCAATACATGCTTTTAACGGACTTGATTTTATACCTATATACCATTGAATTTAACAAATATAACAATTCTGGTTATTTTAATATGTTATTTGAAAGGATTTTTAAAGCAATGTCATTATAAATAATATTAAATGATTTGATAAAAATATTTTAGTTATCATAAGGTAAAAACCTGTTTGTGTTTATGTGTAGCGTGGTCTGATGAGATACTCTTCTTTCCAAAGCTTTGTTTGACATCAAATTCGATCTATGACACTATTAAATATAATTATAATTCGTGTCTCATGCTGGTTTACCAAGCCTAATATGGGTACTTTTAATACTTGGGTCAGATCTGAATAGTTTCAGGATTAGCTGAAGACACTTGGAGTTTTCAAAGGAGAGCTGGAGATCTTCATCAATGTATGGACGTAGTTTACTTTTGCACTGTGTTTGTTGTTTTCAGCATTTTTAAGGAAAAATATTTATAACTTCCAGGCTGAGCATTGGATAGACTTTGATATATGCATTTAAAAGTTTTTCCACTGTAAAGGTTATTGAAATAATATATGTTATTCCATTTGTGTGAGATTATGTCCTTTCATTTTCTCTTTTTACCCTTAACCATATGCTTTTTCATTCAATTTGGGTTGGGCATGTGTGGTTTATTGTCAACCTAAACTATATGGAAAAGCGAGTTATTAAAAACGGTGTACACCTATCAGTTGCCCTTGAGATGAACCTACTCAGCACCATAACCTTCCCATTCAAACTTTGCATCTCCCTCCTCATGACTGGAGCAGTTACCGTCTTAATGCCCCTTAAATTAACCTCAGTGCCTCTCCAAACCATGGTGAATCCTAGAAAATTTCCCGATGTAACTCCAAAGGAGCACTTCAATAGATTTATTTTCATCACATACTTTCATAGCACTTCAAACATCTTCGAAAGGCCATCAATGTGATTATCGATAGCTATGACTCTATGGGCATATTATCCACATATACCTCCTTTGTCCTCCGATTTGATCCTTGAACATAGAATTACCAATCTCTGATAAGTAGCTCCGACATTTTTTAAACTGAACGGTATCACATGATATTAGGGTTTATTCAACCCTTTGAGCGCAGCGTAGTCCTTCTCTTTATGCTCATGTGTCGATGTCTATGCACTTCTGATGGTGGTGCATTGTGTCATTTCACTCTTTTCTAGTGTCAAAAAGGGTGAAATGCCTCCCTATTTTCCTTCAATGCAAGATTGTTAGTACTTTTTACTATCAGCATATATTGGCTTGTGAGTGTAATGTATCATTAATTACATACGTCTTCTCCTCTTTTAAGTTAGGTGTGCTATGCTTTAACACCATTAATACGACACTCTATGCCACAACGCGACATTGATGTCTTATTATTATTTTGGAGTTTGGTTGCTTTGTGATTTCAAGTATTATTATTGTAGATTATCTATTGCAACCTATGACCGTGTCTGGTTTTGGGCTCAGTCTCATAATGTAACACTGGGATTAGGGGTATTGGCGTAGTTTGAATCTTTGTTGTTGTCTTACAATTTGTAAGCATAGTATTTTCCCTACTTCGCTTCATTCTTTGCCTTTCTTTTGTGTAGTCCATCTTTTATTATGAGGGTGTTATACCACCTTTTGACTAGGCAATACGTGACGACCCGGGTTCCTACGCCCAGAAATCCGTTTCGTCTTGAAGAAAGAAAGGGGTGAGAAAATAGAAAAGATAGAGAAGAGAGAACAACAACATCATAATCTCACAGCGGAACGAATAAATTATAATAATCACATAAGTGTTTACATAATATACAACATCAATCAGAGTTATACAGATAATACATCACATACTAGACAGTTATATACACCTGTCTAGTTAATACAACACAACTCAAACAAATAAATCAAAGATACCAACACAGCGGAACTATATATATATCTACAACGCTGAAGCCTCCTGCTCCATTGCTCCTCCAGAACTTGTCAAAGCTAACCTGAATCCCTTGGCTACCCGAAAAAATTTGGGTACCCAAGAGTTTATGAAAAACAGAAATAAACTCTGGGCCAGACATGGGTCTGGTGTGAGTAACAGGTTAAAGTTGCTTAATTTTGAAAATTCTTTTGAAAACAAAAGGTATCACGTAAGACTCCCCACAAATAAACATGGGTAAGTTTTTACCTTACGCTAACCAAAACATATGATAGGAAATTCAGTGATACTATATAGGTCTAGGGTTTTCAAGTAAATAGAAAATAGCTGAAATTGTTACATGATTAAATTCCAGCTACTAGCCACAAAAGTGGGTAATACAATCAAAACCGTTGGCACTGAAAGTGCGGTGTGTATACGATTATATGTGCTAATATAGTACACACGGATCGTGTAATATGGACTATAATATAAATGCGGAAAATATATGATAGTAGCAAAGCGAAAATAAAAATAGAAAAATCACACCAGAGATTTTTATACTGGTTCGGAGCACCGTCCTACGTCCAGTCCCAGACTCCTATCTGGATTTTCACTATTAACTACCTCGCTTCACCCGGAGGAACAGGTTTACAATACCCGAACAGCCGAACGGGATTTCACGCCTCTAATACACTGAGGACTTCAACACTTGCCTCTTACAACACCGAGGACTTCAACAAAAACAAATACAATTGTTGTTGACAACTTGTGTTCTTGAAAACACGGATTTGTCACTAGTAGTACACCCTTCCTATAATCTTATCCTCAAAGAATATGAATGATGTTTTGTAAAGATTAAAGAAGGTATATTGCTTATTGAATCAAAAGGTATAAAATAGTTTCAATGATTCAATAAGCTATTAATTAAATGAGTGCTTTTAGAATGCAAGAATGTTAGAAAGTAAGATCAGAGAAAGCATATAATAATCATATAAATTCATGTTTGAATCAACGATTTAGATGAGTATATATAAGAAGAAATAGTTGTAACTCTTGGTGAAACAGTTGCCATTAAGAGTTGTGATTATTGGTGAAAGGTAGGAGATGCAACTTTTGGAGAAGAGAAGTGTCTTTTTGGAAAACTTGCTTTCTGTTTAAAAACGGTCGACAGGTCAAAAAATGACCGGTAGACAGGATTTTAAATATATAGTCGTTATGTGCATGTGTGCACGTTTACTGTGCAACTTTACCAGAAACGGTCGACCGCCCTATTTTCAACCGGTCGACCGGTCTGTGTAAATTTTCACAGTGAATGTGCAATGATGTTTTAAATGTATATATATCGACTATATTTGAAATGCATGATTATTTGAGGATAGATTTTAACAAGTTTATCACTATTACAACATCAAATAATCAACCTATAATCTAGAGTACCATATGTAGGTCTTGATTTGTCGATTGCCGTTATATTGTTGTCAGCAATCAAAATCTTCATAGAAGCTTTGACTCAACATTCTCCCCCTTTTTGATTGATGACAATATATAGCTAAAGTATTGAATCTCCCCCTGAATATGTGATTTCCTGCAGACAATTATTAGCACCTTTCTCCCTGCAAACAATTATTAGCACCTTTCTCCCCCTTTGTCATCGACAAAAAGGAGTAAACAAAAGAGAATATGAACCAAAAAAGAACAATGCATAATACATATTTAAACATAAGATGTTTTGAAAACTACCATACATGCCATAGTTCAATAAGATGGACACTAATTAGTACAAGTGTCACAAATGTTTTTAAAGAACTTAAAAAAAAATAAACAAACTAGCTTTAGTCCGACTGAATCTCCTCCTCATCATCTTCATCATCATCATCGTCATCATCGTCATCGTCATCATCTCTAGACGTCTCTCCATGACCTTGTCCGCTTGTACCAGCAGATTCCTCGGATGTTGACCAAGTGAAAGTGGGAGGAGCCGGACGCTTTCCGGGGTCTTGATGTTGGGTAGAGACAGATGTGCTACATGATATAGCATCCCATATAGCACTAAAGAAAGACTTGACCTTGTTGAATCGTTTGTCAATTTTTGAATCCATACGTTTGAGTCTCGCTTCAAGTAAGAATTGATTACGAGCGATGGTTTCAAGAGATTCTCTTGTAGACGGCTTAGATTTCAACAACCTAACTTCTCCGGAACGAGGTCGGGAAGATGGAGCTTGTTGTGCTTGTGTACCTCGTTGTTGCCATTGTTCGAATGGCATAATCTGAACATAGGGAGGAGGAAGTTTCATGCGCTTGATGGTAGTGGAGTCAATGCATTTTGGTGTAGATGTTGCTGAATCAGGGGCTGTTACTCCACATGCTAGCAATATGCGCATAATATACTCATTATAGAAGAAATGAGGTCGAGTGGAGTTATTCACTTTTAAAATTTCATCGAAAATCATGTGAGCCCAGTTGATTTCGATTTCCCCGTATATAGCATAAAGAGCCTTGAAATTTTCCTTGTAGACGGCATCATAATTTCCTAATCGAGGAAATAGAGAGTGCATCAAGACACGATGTAATAGCCTTGCTGTCGGTCGTAGCCCAATCGATTTGGTGCCGTCACTATTATCTTCTATAAACTTATGGCTAGTGCTATTTCGGGTGAATACTTCACAAAATGTCGATGAAAATTCTTCACCTCGATTTGGTATTCCAAGAATAGAAGCTATTCTATCATGAGTAAGATAAATTCGTTTGCCGCAAACTACCGACCAAATAACTCCATTTGGATTATCCGGTGTATATTCTTCTAAATTCATATTTGCGTAGAATAATTTAATCATTAAGTGATTAATTTCTACGCTATTATCTGAAAAATCTATTAGAGGAGAAATATTGGAATTGTTTGCTAAACGACGAATACCGTATGAAGTGAAGTCTTCGAATTTGATGAATGAGCCCGGATGGAACTTATAATTTGTCATTTGATTCCATCGAGTTACGGCAACTGGAGTTTCAAGCCACTTTCTGGCAGAGAGAGTTAGAGATGAAGATTCTGAAGATGCTCTTTTCTTTGATTTCTTTTGTGGTGGAGCCATTGATGAGGATTTGAGAGTTTTGGAGCTTGAGAAATATGAACTAGGGTTTGGGAATTGGGAAAGCTTTCAGTAGGAAGTAGAAAGAAATGAGTGTGGGGTATAAAATATATACGTGAACTGTAAAAAAAACTGTAAATGCATGCGACCGGTCGACCGCCTATATATGACCGGTCGACCGTTTTCAACCCGAGAGCATTTTTGGTCGACCGGTCATATTTCCGGTGGTCGACCGGTTTTGCTCTGTGTTGAAAACTGCTTGATTTTGCAAAAAATTTTGAAAAAAAAAAAAATCGATTGCATATATTTTATATTATATTATTATTACAGAATATATGATATTACAAGAAATATATATGAAAACAAAACAATATACATTATGAAATTCTAATGAGAAGGAGAGTTGTCATTAGAATTTTTGTTGTCTTCAATGCGTTTAGCCCTTGGACTCCACTTATTTCGAGCTCCTTCATTCTCGTTATAATTTCTATCCCAAGAGTTTGGAGTCGTTGAAGTCGATGGCCTGCATGGCATTGGTTCATGAACATCGTGCTTGTTTGATCCGCAGAAGAACGATGCCATTCTTTCTAAGACGGATAAACGTGCCGACGTACGTTGTTGTTCATGATAGAGTTGGTTTTGTCCATAATGCAATTGTCTCTGTAGGTCGATTTGATGCTTTTGGTAGTGATGTATCTCATCGATTTGTGCCTTCGTGCGCGGAGAGCAAAATAGTGCTTTCTTTACACGTTTAGATGATGGCGTATGACCAGGAGTGCGAGAACAATGGTGATAGCACTCCGGTTTCTGTTTCGGTGTAATCGGAGAGTAATTCTCCTCCGAATCCGAGCTTGTGATTGAAATATGAGGTTCTTGTGCGCATTTGTCACAAATATGAGCCATGATAGCTTGTGTATGATGAATATAATTTTCAGAAAAGAAATGAGAGATTAAAGAGGTAGTTTCAAAAGTTTATAAAAAAGGTTTGTTAAGAGCTTGTGGTTTGAATTTGATAAAAAGAATTGGCCGTAAACATAACCAAAGGTTTTAAATATTTGTTTAAAAATAGGTAGAGATGGTTATAGTTCTGATTTTTAAGATTGTTATGAAAAAAGAAAAGAAAAGAAAGTGCTAATATAGTACACACGGATCGTGTAATATGGACTATAATATAAATGCGGAAAATAGATGATAGTAGCAAAGCGAAAATAAAAATAGAAAAATCACACCAGAGATTTTTATACTGGTTCGGAGCACCGTCCTACGTCCAGTCCCGGACTCCTATCTGGATTTTCACTATTAACTACCTCGCTTCGCCCGGAGGAACAGGTTTACAATACCCGAACAGCCGAACGGGATTTCACGCCTCTAATACA
Organism: Allium cepa; assembly: GCA_030765085.1. Taxonomy (NCBI): domain Eukaryota; kingdom Viridiplantae; phylum Streptophyta; class Magnoliopsida; order Asparagales; family Amaryllidaceae; genus Allium; species Allium cepa. Next base: position 30,195,076 of record CM060935.1, read on the forward strand.
CTGAGGACTTCAACACTTGCCTCTTACAACACCGAGGACTTCAACAAAAACAAATACAATTGTTGTTGAAAACTTGTGTTCTTGAAAACACGGATTTGTCACTAGTAGTACACCCTTCCTATAATCTTATCCTCAAAGAATATGAATGATGTTTTGTAAAGATTAAAGAAGGTATATTGCTTATTGAATCAAAAGGTATAAAATAGTTTCAATGATTCAATAAGCTATTAATTAAATGAGTGCTTTTAGAATGCAAGAATGTTAGAAAGTAAGATCAGAGAAAGCATATAATAATCATATAAATTCATGTTTGAATCAACGATTTAGATGAGTATATATAAGAAGAAATAGTTGTAACTCTTGGTGAAACAGTTGCCATTAAGAGTTGTGATTATTGGTGAAAGGTAGGAGATGCAACTTTTGGAGAAGAGAAGTGTCTTTTTGGAAAACTTGCTTTTTGTTTAAAAACGGTCGACAGGTCAAAAAATGACCGGTAGACAGGATTTTAAATATATAGTCGTTATGTGCATGTGTGCACGTTTACTGTGCAACTTTACCAGAAACGGTCGACCGCCCTATTTTCAACCGGTCGACCGGTCTGTGTAAATTTTCACAGTGAATGTGCAATGATGTTTTAAATGTATATATATCGACTATATTTGAAATGCATGATTATTTGAGGATAGATTTTAACAAGTTTATCACTATTACAACATCAAATAATCAACCTATAATCTAGAGTACCATATGTAGGTCTTGATTTGTCGATTGCCGTTATATTGTTGTCAGCAATCAAAATCTTCATAGAAGCTTTGACTCAACAGGCACTTATTGCATTGTGGATTCCATACAATGGCAGGGCTACTGGGGTACCGCCCGTCACAGTACATGGCCTAAATCAACGTACCGAGGATCACTCCCGACCCCCTGCAACACAAGGCCGGAACCATTCCTTACTGAACAGTCCCGAACAAGATAACCCCGGCAGTTGTTGCAATCAACCGCCCACACAGCCGAAAATAAAGGGACATCTAGACAGGGGAATATCCTTGTCCTACTTGGGCATGACCCACCTAACCTTGCTGCATCTCACCTGTTTTAGCCATTCCCGGTTGATGAGGCTTGAGGTTACGATTACCTTTATAGAACATAGCTCTTAGAATGCTCATCGCCCACCCGACGATGTGTTGAAAGCATTCAATCCATACAAGTTCGTTCCGGGTTCGAACGAAACCGAAGGCATTATCTCGTTACACTCATTTTGGAATCACCCTCGGAGTCAACGACAATAACCCTTGCATTCTGAATCTTCATCTTCACTTCAAATTCACGACCTATCGTTAATTTGGAATCGATGTGGTTTTGGATGTTCCAAATAAGGAAAACCGATCCCGGTCTCATCGAAATCCAAAACGTGTCTTTTAAGGCCAAGTTGTCTATTTAGTCTTAACAGTTCAATTCAATATAATCAATATACACACAGATGGATAATTCATAATATCACAATAGATAATCACATCATCATCATGAACAGATAATCAATATTACCATCCCAATCAGATAATTAAATATTATCATACTTAAACCAAACATCCATATCACAAGATATTACTCATCTCATATCTGAGATCACAATCATCAAATGAGATATCAATATCATTCATCCATAAGCAATGATTTATAATCATACTATTTGTAATTAATTTAAAATGAATTAAATTAACTACTTCTATCTCTAATTAATTTAAAGTAAATTAAATTAATGACTTCATCTATAAATCCTGCTTATACAATCATTAATTAATTATAAATCAAATTAATTAATTATTCTCTAGATATTCTCTTGATTAAACACCCTTGATTAATCATTCTCTATTTACAATAAGTAATTAGTCTTTAATTAATTTTACAAATTAATTATCCTAAATTATTTATAGTAATTAACATATAATTACTTCATTTGTTGATTAAATATGAATAATTACATTTATCCCCGACTAATTACATAAATAAATCACCACATTATTAATTGTTCCTTAATTAAACAATTCTTAATTACATCATTAATTATATTAATTAACGATCTCTAATTTAGATTTAAATTAAATTACTTTATTTAAATTAATAACATCAAATGATTCATCTTTAATCTAACTCAGTTATTAATCACCCTTGATTAATAACATTCCAGTAATTAATTATCATTAATTACTTATATTAATAAATTAATTATCCCATAATTAATTATCCCATTAATTAATCCCTTGATTAATTATAAAAGTAATTATCCAAATTACTTCATTTACAAATCATCTTGAATTAATCACGTCCAGTAGTTATCATCTAATTACTTCCCTAATTAATTATGCTCAATTAACTACACTAAGTAATTACACTTATCAACTATCAAATGATTTTCTTAAATCAATTAACTAAATTAATTAACCTAAATTAATCATTTTATCAAAATTAATTACAAAAAGTAATTAATCTCCTAATTACTTTTATCAAGTAATTACACTTAACCACTTTACTAATGATTATCTTAATTAATTAAACTAATTTATCACATTAATTAATTATTAATAATCTTTAGTTAATTATCTTCGTTATATAATAAAATTTCTTAAATTACTTTCTTAATTAATTTATAGTTATAAATTAATCTAAATTATTTATACATAAGTCATTTCTTAATTAACTTATTCATTTAATCATTTAAATATCTTAATTATTCCTAAGATAATTTATTTCTTTATTAATGACTTTATTAATATTAAAGTGTATTAGAACATTACACTTTTAAATTTAAATTCAAATTCCATTCTGAATTTAAGATTCAAAGGATTATTTATTTAAACATTAATCAAATTTAAATTCAATTTATAATCTTGTAAATAACATTAATTACGTACATATGAAACTTATATAAGAAAAGCCCTTTTAAATTCAACTACCTAACTTTTATTTAAATTTAAAATTTTCAAAATACATTAATGTTTTAACTTGCAAGTTCAAGTTAAACAATTTATTTACTTTCCATTTAGAAACTTTTCTCAACAAATTTACTTTCAAAACTATTTTATTTGAACCTATTTTTAAAACAATCATGCTTAAAAACTGATTTAATCTTTCAGATTTGAATTCGAAGTAAACTCGAATTCATCAATTTATCTTTGATTTAAAAACTTTGATTTAAACTTCCCTTTAACAACTTGAATTAAAATCTAGATTTTTCAAATCCAAATCTATTTTAAAACCTTAAGATTCAATATTCATTTGAATCAATACTTTTAAAAAACTCAAATTTAAACTCCTGTTAGAGTTTTTGTTTCAGATTTAAATTTTTAAAAATTTGGAAATTACCAGGTTGGTAAACCTGAAAACTCATTTAAATATTTAAACTTTATTTTAGATTTCAAATATAGGTTTGAATCCATACTGCAAACTGAATTTAAACTTAGTTTAAATCCATTATTTATTTTTAAATAGGTTTCATTTGAATTTGTTGAAAAAAAATCAAATTTTGTTTCCAGGTTTCTGCAAAAGCCTGAACAATCATATACTCGACGCAAACCAATACTGCACCGAGTCTTCCCTTCCCCTACTTCGAGTTATGCGCTCAAATAACCCGAGTTTTTCCCAAGCTAAAAACTCTGCACACCAAAAATAGTGACAGTTTCAAAACCTGGAATCAACTCAAATTCAAACCAACTTCATTGCTTCGAGTTCTCCATCGCCCTGCTTTGAGTCACCTACTCGAGTGACTCGAGTATTTCCCCAGTTCAACCCTTCGCACACACCCAAAGCTCAACATAACTTCAATTGCACGGTGCACGTGCACCGTTGCTCTGGCCATCTCCGGCCATCCACTCAAGCTTCAACACATCGCCGGCCATCACAAATCATGATCACGATCATCCATACCCACTACAACATCTCGAATTAAAATCGAGTTAGCTACCCCAAACCTGGAAACACAACAAGCAAACAACCCCAAAACATGTAACCACCTCGTTCTCGAGATTCCGACCATCTGCACCTCTACGATTCCGGCCACATAATCACCTACCTCCCTACTTTCATCCCCTCGAGTTTAGACACACTCGATCAACCAGAGCCGACGCTATGATTTAGAAAATACTACCTGTTCAAACTAGGTTTAGGAAAACGAAATGACAACCGCTTCCACCACCATAGTCAGACCATCCACCTATCATTTTTCCTGGCCTCTCCAGTCACCTCTCCACCACCATGAAGAACCACAGCCGCTCCAATCAACCGTATTGCCAGAGGCAACCCAAAATCCCTAAATTGATTAAACCAGAAAGGCCACTACAAACCTTAACTAAAAAATACAATTCTAGTTTTAAAAATCCTAATTTCAGATAAGAATTTAATTTATAAACCTGAATTAATAATTTAAGTTGTTTGAAATTTCACTCCTATTAAACATTGGCTGTTTCTTTAAGGCTTTCAGAACAGTTTTACCTTGTTTAACTTGAATTTATATTTTAAAGTTTACTTTATGATCAAACAAACTTATTTTGTTTAGATCCTAGGTCCTGACAACAAGTAGATCAAGCAGTAATGATTTTTGAAAGTGAAACATGAGCTTAAATCTTAAATACAGAGGTGTGTTACCAGTTATCAACACACATACATGCAGTAACACATATACACAGGAATGCATTAAGATATATACACATCTCAGACAATAATTAAGCAACATATATACTTAAGTAATTTAAAATTAAGTTACTCACCATAGTTTTGAAAATAAACAGAGCACCTCTTTTTGTCTGAAACTATTTGAACTTTAAAAACTGGGAAATGACTTGCTAGATTTTCCTTTGATTCATCTTGCCTTTTGTTGTTGATGCTTCAGTTGTAAACAAAATAAAAATGCTACTTGTATATTTTTGGGTTTACTATGACTATGTTGAACGAACTAAAGAAGATGGCATGTATATAAAGGAGTATCAGGGGAAGGTGATAATTGGGTTTTGCAAATGCCTGGTACACTGTATATTCTTGTTTTATCAGGCAAGATATTTTAATTAGGAGGCTGAGTTGATGTTAAACAATTCGAAATGATTTTGTTAGCTGCTAAGAAATGAAGCATTTATTGTTTAAGTACTTTATGTTTCCTGCTAACCTTATTTTATGTATACAAAGATATTTTGCTTTGCATTTTTTTCTCTCCTGCATACTATATTGCAGCTACACCTATCTTATTCATTTGCCTGTATATGTTTTGTTGTACTTTATGTCTCCCATAAATCTTATGTTTAGATATTTTTATTTTGTTTTATACTTGATGTTCATATTTGTCTGAATCTTAATTTACAAGCTACTTGTATATTTCTTATGCTTTTGCATTTTATCCCTTCTTCTTGCCTGAGTCTTTATCTACAAGCTATCAGCATTTATTTTATTTTGTTTATTTGCCAACATAACTATTTTACAGACATGATTACATGCTTTTGTGTTTTACATTCATATTATAAAAATTGTTTTAGTCATTTGTTTGGTTTATTACTTTATTTACTTATTGTTTCTTAACTTACTTTACTTTGCATTTCTTTTTACCTGTTTTGCTTCTATACTTACCTGATTTGTTTTTGCATTCAAAACTTTTATTTTCACTTGTCTGGGCATGCTTTTTACCCTATGAACATAGTTGTTTTATTTTGCTTTGTTTAAATATTTTATAAAATTTATTTTATCATAAACATTCTTGAAAGATTTTATTTTATATTCCAAATCATAGCTTCCCAAAGTATGTGTGTGTGTGTGTATATATATATACACACATAAGTTTAAAATAACAAATTTCGATTCATTTAAAATCCATTTTAAAGATATTTCATTATTGTTATTGTTTAAAAATAGCTCATTATTAATTTAAAATGATTCATAAATGAAATCACTACATAAATAAATTACTTATTTTATAAAGCTAAAGTAAAAAGAACAAAACAATCTTTTTTTCAAATTTAAACCTAGGCTAGAATTTATTTTTAAACAAATTAAATTTATCTTGAGTATTTTTAAAATCATATTATTATTTATTCAATATTAAATTTCCAAATTATCAAAAATAGTAGAATTAGAAAACATAGCTTTATCTATTAAATCTAAAGACAAAACTTATCTATTTATAATATATACCAATATACATATATACATTATAAATAGAAACAATTTAAATTAGCTTTAAAAAGATAAATTATCAGTTAAATATTTATTTAAAAGAAGATTATTAAATCAATTTAGATATTATTAACAAATATTATCAAATCAACTTAATTTTTTTGCACAGATTATTAAATTGGTATTGCCCCAATTTTCGGGATGTCACGCAATATATCATAGAAGTTGGCTAAATGGCTTCTGTGATCATTAAGGTAGGAAGCATGGAGAGACCGTTATCAGGCTCGGAAATCGATTAATCAGGAACTATGGGTAATAATTGGGCAGATGCGGACCAGGTCCCAATCAAGGTGCAATCAATAGGAAGTGACAAGAAAGGCCCCATGAGCTCACAATTCAAATTTTAAGTCAATCAGAGTTATTATGATCGAGTTACGGACGAAGGAAGAACTTATATGGATCGATCAGTAACGATCCATAAAACAGTTCAAGTCATCGAAGAATGCTCAATATCTCGAGACCCACAAGGCTAATTTATTTGAAACTTCTAGGACATTAATAAAATGAAGATTGAGGAAAAATGATCATGAATCCTAAAGTTGCATTTTGGATTTAGCCGATCGTTTTGGCCAAGTCCTAAAAACGATCGATATCTTCTAGTGCATAATCCAATTTCAACAAGGATTAACCCATATCTTCTAAGTTATAAGTCAAAATGATTCCATATTTCAGAAGTAGTATCAAGAGACATGTGGGGCCCCTAAAAAAATCACACTAAAATTGGAGACAAGAAAAAAGGCGGGTGAAACTTAGGTCGATCATTCCTGATGGTCGAGTTAGGTACGCCGATCGTTATGGTGGGTCCCTATGGACCTAGAGAGTCTTCTACCGAAATCTTAGCGAAATATCTCATCATCTCTCCTTATAAATATAGGCCCTATGGTTCGAGGATTTTTTTATGCTGCTGGTTACCTATTCCTTATTGTAATGAAGTTAATCCTATTCCTTGCTGTTGTAATCAGATTATTACTTGATTAATAAAGATAAACTTCAAAGTGGATGTAGGCACACAACTCCGAACCACTATAAATATCTGTGTTCTTGATTATTATATTTATTTGCTATTAGTTTATTCTGCACCTCGGTTTCAATTTTACTTTCTTTATTTACTTCTCTATATAAATCTATGCTTGGGTGTTTGTGACCAATTTGGTTGCAAATATTTTGGTGCTTTCACTACGAAGGACTTACACCCACGGATTTGGAAGCTAGGTTCTTGGATTTGGAAGCTTGGATACATGGATCTAGGAAGTAATGGCTAGGCAATCAACAAGGATACCGTTAGCGGATAGAAGCCATCATGGAGGGAGTCAGGAGGCTTCTTTTGGAGCTGGAGAAAATCAGACATCTATCTACATCACTAAAGATGAAATGGGAACAGTGATGGATGTTATGTAGGAGAGGATGCTAAAGAGATAAGAGGAGATGATGCAAAATCTACTCCAATATATTGGGCAAGCTAGAGTGCAAAACCAAGAAAATGGAGTAGTAGGAAACTATGTAAATATGGATCATGGAGCTGAAGCAATAGGAGCTGAGGAAAACTATAATCAAAACCAAGGAAACAAAGCTAGCGAGATGTAGGATAGAGTGGAATAATCGGGAGTGGCCCCTCACCAACTAAGAACGATCAGAGCCGATCGTTCTAGAACGATCGGGGCCGATCGATCCATATTTGGGGCTTTTCCCCTTGGTTACAATGGATTAATCCCAGGCAAGATACCGAGCGGTGTTGTGTAGTTTGGCATTGATCGAAATGTGTATGCTCATCCATGAGAGCAAATTTTAGGATTTCCACATGGACTCGAGCGGAAGGTTGGAGATAATGATCGAAGAATACCATTGTATGACAATAACAGGTTGGCTGAAATGATCAGACGGGCTATGAGAGGAGGATTGGTAAATAGAGATCTGGAAGATGTGAATAGGAGTTCCTTCGCTCCTAATATCAGGCAAGCTAGGAATTCACTAGAGTTTAAACTACTAACACTTGAGACATATGATGGAAAAATAGATCCCAGTTGTTCATCTGACGAGATACATGCGACATATGGAAGTACTATGGGCATCGAAGAAAGTCATGGTGCTTCCCCTTGTACTTAATGGATATAGCTACACTATGGTTCAGTTTGTTGGAAAGAAGCTCTTTTTAGCACATGGACAGAATTGATCGAAAGGTTTATGAGGCTATTTCAGGTCCACATCACGAGACCCAAGAGTGTGATGACTTTAATATCGATGAAGTAGTGGAAAGGGGAATCATTCTGGGATTTCTTAACCAGGTTCAATGCGGCAGTAGCTTTGGTGGATGACTAGATCCGTCGATGGTTTTGTTGGCAGCAGTGTCAGGGATTACAGATAATTCAAATTTCAAGATATCCTTGGAACAGAACCCAATAGTGGATCTCGGGGAATTTTATCATGAACAGAAAGGTTTCTTCTATAGAAAGATCCAAAAGCTGATACAGAGGGAAGAGATGTAACACCCTAATTTTTGACAACATTATTCTGGATATAATATTAGATAAATTAAATAGAATAATGTAAATGTTAAGTGATAAGGGGGTTGAGATTTGGATAAATCCAATTAAGGTCGTGCTTAATGGAATAGTTAAATGACTTTAGAGTGGGTTATAAACTAATTAGATCAAATACGAGTATATTAGGAAATTGCCGCACATAACCCCTACCCTTATATATTTTCGTTTCTACCATTTTACTTCCTATTCATGTCATTTAGAAAATAAAAACTAAAAAGGGGAGTCGGCCATAATCAAGAGAAGAGAAATTAAAAGCTAAAGATTCATGCTTAGGGGAAATCAATTTCAATCCAATCTCCTTATCTTAATCAAGGTGAATAATAATTCCATCTCTATTTTTATTTGAATTATAGGTTTTTGGATTTAAGGGTAAATTCATTTTTATGATGAATCAGATGATGTTATGCTTGAATACTAATTTTTTGAATTTAAACAAGATTTTTTAAATGGGATTATACACGGTTTTAGGGTAAAACCGGTTATATTGATGCTCAAATGCCATGGAAATTTTTTATGTTGTGTTAAACATGATTTTGGAGTTGAGTTTCAATTTTTATAATCTTCCAAGTTATGGAAAGATTGTTATGAATTTTCAACGGACAATATGGTTATTTGGGTTTATAAATTTATTTTTCAAAAATAAATTAAGAATTCGGGTCTGAAATTTTGATATGTTAGATAGCATGATTAAAATGAATTTTTAATTTTTTTTGGCATTTTTCCATATTAATTTGCTATGCAAATTAAATTATTTTAGATGAGGGACTTCTTTGCAATATTGGTTTTGCTTAATGAAAGGGATTATTTGATTAATTTAACCATGGTTTAGATCTGAAATTAGCTATAATTATTTTCGTAAATAATTTGAAATTTTTAAGGCAACTAACTTGGTGTTGACACGTGGTAGGTTAGTTAGAAAAAGGTTTGCTTTAAGTAGTATTAAACAAGGTTTACTCAGAAAAGTTGGATCCGCCTTCTTTAAAAGTACTTTTCGATACAGAGCTATCGCCTTCAACCCAGTCGAAACTTACCAAGCCCAAACCAATACACAAGGTATCACAAAGATGGTACATAGTGGATTGGAGAAAGGTGGAAGGTTAGATGTCAAAAGCACAGCTTCTAAATGGATTGATACCTTGGTTTGTTTTAAAAAGAGAAGCACTTTCCTTTGTATTGTTTAAGCCTTCGAAAGATTCAAAGCATATGGTATAAAAAGTGGGTTTAATAGGTTTCGAAAGGGTTTCCATTAACAAAAGTTTGCTTTCGAATGGGTTTCTTTACTTTTGGAAAAATGCTTTTGAAAGAAGGGGTTTTAACCTAGTCGAAGCCCTGTTGCCGTTCTTTAGCCTTTCAACGGTGTTGAAGTCATCAATGCTTTCGAAAGGTAGTCTTTGTTTTTGAAAGATGTTTTAAGCCTCTTCCTAAATGCTTTCGAAAGCGTCCAAGGGTATCGAAGGTAATAGTTTCGAAAGGGGTTTTGACGCTATCCTTCAATGTTTTGTTTAAATGGTTTGAAGCTTTTGAAAGTGATGGTGCCGATGCCATCTTGTTTTTCCCCAATATTTTTATATGATAAAGGATGGTTTCGAAAGAGATGCTTTCGCCTATATTCACTTTGACCTAAACAATATTTTAAGTATAAACCCAATGCTTACGAAAGAGGGACTTTCAATGATTTCAGAAGGGTTACTTCTAATGGTTTAGAAAGGTGTACTTTCAACTGGTTTCGAAGCTTTGCTTCTAAAGTTAAATGTTTATAGTTTAATACAATTGAAATGTTTCGAAAGGAAGGTTTTAAAGTATTGGAAAGGCAGGAGTCTGATGCTTTGATGATAGAATTTAATGCTTTCGAAGGAGGTCATCCTATGAAGTCGAAAGCATGGTTTCGAAGGTTTCGAAAGGTTTTTTAACCCAAAACTCAATTTTAAAAGGAAAACCCATGGCTAAATTGATGGAATTTTGTTAGTGGTATTAAGAAGAAGCTATTCTTGATAAAATAATAAGTTAAAGGGATTAACCTTGATTTACATTAAACCCACGGGGTTGGTATTGTTATGTTATGTTGTTTGCTTCTTTAAATATAAATATATTCACACTATAGCAGACCGATAAAGGGTAGAAGAACGAGCTAGGTTAACCCAGTAGTGAATACAAATTGATCAAAGTCCTAGATGAGTAGAATTGCATCCCAGAGGTCAGGGATACCAGTATATAGGATGCCTAAATATGGAAATTATCAGGGGGACATGTTCATAGTGATCCCATGCAAACTATGTTTAAGAAGTTATTGGCATTGCCAATAGGTTCATACCGATCCCATGAATACTATGTGATAAAGAGTGGTTGACAAGGGCCAATTGTTTTGTAGTGAACCCATGAAAACTATATCCGGATTAAGTTATTAACAGTTGTCAATAGGTTCCTAGTCAACCCATGAACACTAGGATAAGAGAGAAGTTATTGAAGTCATCAATAGGTTCATGGGAACCCATGAATTAATTAATCCAACGGGAATGGTAGTGTTAAGTTAATTGGAAGGGGCCAACAATTTCATAGTGTACCCATGAAAACTATGAAATAGGACATGGAGTATAGAAATTAAATACAGGTTATTAGTGAGCCCATGAAAACTAATAGGCTAATAGTGACCCAAGAAACTATAAAAATGATAGGGAGTAAATTAAACAAGGGATGAGAAATCAGAACTATTTTAACTTGTATGCATATCGTTATAATATATTGAAGTGACTATGTTTTTAACCATTGTGGATGCAGATGCACAGTATATGGTTTTATAAAGGTTTTAGGATATTGGTGAGGGGAATACCTGTTCCGCTAAGCGGAATGGTCTCACTAGATATCTAAATGATTTGAGATGGAAGATTATTATTCATATCAGGCTTTATGTCCGACTCGATATTTATGTTTCCCCTTAAACTCTCGAGTACTAATTGATTTTGAGTGGTTTGAGAGTTGAGGTTTTCAGGTATCTATTTAGACGAATAAGCTTCCAGAGATATGTGGGAGGAATGATGGATATTAAGAATTCTCTTTTACTTGATTCCGCTATGTTGTTTGTAAAGGCAAAGTTGTTATATTTCATGTATATACTCTGATCATCCAAGAGGGCATCTTTATATGTCGCTCTTGGCGTATGTTGTTATTGAATATGCGCTTATATGATTTTTGTTTGATGATAATAAACATATATACATTCGTTTAAATGTATTTGTTAATGTACTATTTTATTTGCTGAATAAAATTAAATAACACAGAATTTGAATTAAAACAGAAATTTTATTCAAACAAATATTTATTACAATTTTGAATAGTATAAATTCAAGCTCTCAATTACAATACAATTTATAGTTACATCAAAATCTAATTTACATAAATTCCTCACTACATATCACTCACACTCGTAGTTCATCTTCAACTTCATTCCAGTTAGAATCCAGTATCTGAGCAATCTGCAAAAATATTCAGTAACGCAGTAAAATTGAAAAAGAAATATTTTTGCAATATAAAATAAAATGTGAATTTTGAAAATAATATTTTCCCCAGTTATTTGGGTTGTTCGTCATCATTTATATTTGAATTCATCACACATGAACAATGTGACGTGCACAGTGTATCACCGTACATGCCACAAGGCCGTGCACACCGATATACACTTGATAATGTTACAGGGACAGGCGAGCACAGGTCAAACCCAAATGAAAAGCCGGGTTCAACTCAAGTGCAACACAAATAGAGTCACAACAGGCGCACAAGGTCAAACCCGAGCGTTTAAGCTGGAATCAACAAAGCTTAAAGTAAAACCAAAGTGTCAGTGACCACTCAAACCAGTTCAAACATGAAACAAGACTCAACCCAGGCAACAGTGAATGAGAAATACAACATGAATGAACTAGCTTGAAAAAATATGCATAAGCCTGGCAACATGCTCAAAGCTAACACCAAAGATGAACACAAGCTCGAAGAATCAGAACACATATCCAGATTGAACAACAAAGTGTGCACATGTCAATGGACAAATAAGCTCAAATAATCAAGTGAAACAATACAGCAATGAACTCGACCAGACACACATGAACATGAAACCTAACTGCCTAGGCTTAAAGATAAATGTATGTATGCACATATATGAAGGCTACAAATGCAATGTACCAATGAAACAAATGCAAAATTGACAAATGCAAAACACATGGAGGCAAAGCTCAAACCAAAAAGTCAAGTTCAAGGCATAGCAATGGAAATAGTGTAGCCAAGAACTGATACAAGCAAATCATGGAATGTCAGTATCAATGTCAGGTCAATGCCAAAGTCGAACAATTCAAACCAGATAAATGAAACAAAGTATAGACTGGCATCAAAGCCAGTTCAGCAATCAAGTACAGTATGCACAAAAGCATAATCCAGTCCAAATGCAACAATCATAAACAAAGTCAAAGTCAATAAGACCGAACAAGGTGTAGCAGTAGTTACAAGTGACTCAGGAAAATGTACAGAAGCAACAACAACTACACTAAGGTTCAAGTGGAATCAAGACAAATCAGTGCAACCCGAAGTCAGCAGCATCAGGAAAGTGAAGAACCAAAGTCGAAGCCGATCAGAATTCAGTTTAACAAAGTATAATCGAAGTCAAAAAGAAATCATCGAACAAAGTCAAATATAGTCAAGCCGTGGTCATCACGAAATGAATCAACACCGTGATTTACAAGCAATGAAAATATATACGTATATGAACAAGTCGTAAATCATCATCAACATCCATACGGAAATCAACGACCAAGCAAGAGTTTTGACGAATTCAAATAAATCATTAACGTTCAACAAAAATCCAATGGCCGAAAGCATGATATTGAACAACTCCAGACGAACGCAAATACAGGGATTCAATCTCTATAAATTGCAATAATCATCATCGGCAACATCCATCGAATTCAAGCATACAAACAGAAAAGCAAAAAGAGCAGAAAGTACATAGCGGTGCTTTTCGAATTCGATCAATTCGAAGCAGTCGAAGTGCACCAAAGGAAACCATCGATTGACAAAGGAACGCTGAATCAATAATTCAATCGAGCATTTACAGTCGCAAGCTTCGAATTTCAAATAACCCAAATTTCGCAAAGAGGAAAAACGAGAGAACAAAGCCGCCACTAACCAAAATAAAGAGAACGGGCCGAATAATAAACAAAAGGGGTCGGCTATTTTAATAAGGGTTTTTAATTATTTAATTAGGGTTATTTTATTTTTAAATTTTTTTAATTTTTAATTTATTTTTGAACCGTTTAAATTTCTAGTCGTGTGACTAGGGGACAAACTACGTGGCGTAGTTTGAGAATTCGCAACTCAGTGGCTGAGTTGTGGTAGGGTTTTGAGCGTAGAGTTAGGTTTAGTCGATAGCGGGTGTCACGAGTTTAAGTGTGTAAGCGTATGACTATCTAATTTCTAGTAGAAACCTTGGGGGCAGCACGTAGGCAGGGTTTTGCCCAAGCTGGGTAAATTCTGTGTCGTTCTATTTCTACATTTTATTATTCTGCTATTTTTCTATGCTGCTATTCTATGATCTGTGTTGAAATTATTTATAAGCTTCCGCAATTAATTTTTAGAATTAACACTATCACCCTATTCACCCCCCTCTAGGGTGAAATCGATCCTACAAGTGGTATCAGAGCTAGGAATAGAGGTCAACTTTTGTTTTAAAAAATTCGTTTTTCAAAAACCAATTTTTGTTTTAAAAATTTGAATTTTTAAAATGGCTTCTTCTAATACTGCTTTTGCTGTGGGTCAATCAATAGTTAGACCACCAATTTTCAATGGTGAATATGCTTATTGGAAAAATAGGATGGAAATCTTTCTGAAAACCATTGACGCTTGGAATATTGTTGAGACAGGTTATAGAACACCGACTATAACTGTAGATAATCAGGAAGTAGATAAACCAAAGGAACAATGGACAGAACTAGAAAATAAATTACAAAATACTAATGCTAAAGCTATGAATTCTATTATCTGTTCATTGGATCAATTTGAATTTAATCGTGTCTCACATTGTCTAACTGCGCAGGAAATATGGCACACACTAGAAGTGACTCACGAAGGAACATCTCAAGTGAAAGAATCTCGCCTTGCCATGCTAAGCAGCGAATACGATAACTTCACAATGGCGAAGGAGGAAAATGTCAAAGAGATGCATGGATGACTTTCCAATATCGTTTACAAATCAAAAGCTCTTGGAAAATCATACACAGAGTTGGAGATAGTCCGAAAAATTCTCAGAGTCCTTCCACGAAAATTTGAAGCAAAAGTGACTACCATTCAAGAATCAAAAGACTTAAAACAAATGAAAGTTGAAGAACACATCGAAAATCTCGCCACTTATGAGCTAGAAATGATATTCAAGGAAGAGCACGAAGGAGGAGATACTCGAAAGAAATCAATAGCGCACAAAGGAACAACCGAAAGTGATGATGTTAACGATGATGATGATGATGATGGAGCAGCAGAGCTGGCACTGCTAATAAAGAAATTCAAAAGGTGGAATCGCAAATACGGAAATCCAGCTCGAAATCAGGAATTGAAAAGCAGAATAGGTAAAGCACTAGACTACTCAGTAGAATAGAAAATCATCTGTCACAAGTGCAACAAACCCGGTCATATCAAGCCAAATTGCCCACAGAATCAATTCAGCCATGGAAAGAAATAAAAAAGGAAAAGTTTTGCAGCCACTTGGGATGAAATGGATGAGGATGATAAAAGCATTGGCAGTGAGTGCGAAAAAGCAGATTTGTGCCTTCGAGGTGATATAACTGACATTGATGATGATGAGCCAATCGAGGTATCAAAACTTACTCATTCAGAGTTGCCTATATATTTTCATGAAATAAATGGCTGCTTTGAACGACTTAGGGAAAAATACGCTAAATTTGAATCACAAAAAGTTACTTTGATAGAATTAAATGAACAACTTGACCAATTAGTTAAAACCTATCAAAGTAGGATCCCTAAGTGTGATAAGTGTCCAACATTTGAAGAAGAAATTAAAAAATCAGAAATTAAAATGAAATCGCTTGAAAATGAAATTCTGATTTGGAAAGAAAGTGAAAATATTAGGAGAGAGAATTCTATTAAAAGTGCACACAATTGTTAAACGAAAATGAATCTTTCAAAACACAAGTCCAACAATTGTCAACGACTGTAGATAAATTTTCAAAAAGTGAAAAATCATTGAATATGCTAGTAGGAAAGCAAACTGTTAATACGGTTAGAAAAGGACTTGGATATAATCAATCTAAAATTGTTGAAAACAAGATTAATCAAGTTAATTCTATGTGCATAATTTGTAGAAAATATGGACACAATCACAATATTGTTGGTATAGACCCAAACATGTGAAAACTATACCGATTTGGGTTCCAAAAGGCACAAATATAAAAACTCTCAAAGTTAAACAAATTTGGGTGCCGAAGGGAACAATTATAAACAGTTTTGGGTCTCCACAAAATTATTTTTCTAAATATTAACAACCATGGACCTATAAAAACAAATAGGTCACATAAATCTTTTCCCATGTAGGTGTGGTGGCAGGCTAAGGAACAACAACAGTGTTCTCTGGATTTTGGCTGTTCCAGAAACACAACGGGCGAC
This sequence comes from Allium cepa, assembly GCA_030765085.1. Lineage (NCBI taxonomy): Eukaryota > Viridiplantae > Streptophyta > Magnoliopsida > Asparagales > Amaryllidaceae > Allium > Allium cepa. The sequence continues at coordinate 30,211,485 of CM060935.1, forward strand.
AAAGCAAAGTTCCTTAGCCTAGTATAAAGGTGATAGAATCACAACGGACAATAACGAAAAATATCGTAAAGGTAAAACAGGTAAAGGTATATTTATTTAAACGATATATATTAAATGTGATAATCTGCACCATATTCTGAATTAAAGCAGCCGATAATGAGATGATGAAAAGATGATGATTTTGACTCTGACTTATTCAACATAGTTGGCCAAATTATATTCTTATGCCAAAAACACTATAAAATTCTCTAGATTCTTTGAATTACTTCATATACATCAGTTTGGATTAAAAATAGTGTTTTGTTGGATGATAATACATTTGGTTATAATACGGCTAACCCTATATTGACGGTTTTCTGATTATTAATGCGGCTTCAATTCAAATTCAAAAGAATGTCATTTAAATTGCTGTTAAAATTGAGTTCGAAATTTTTGGAGCACACTTCATGATCTGGTCTATCAAATTCAATTAATGATGATTTTGAGTGAAAGAGAAATTCAGATGCAGATTACACTGGTAATCTAGTTGATAGAAAAATTACTAGTTGAACGTGATTTTTGTTGAGACATTTAGTAACCGCATCGTTTTTCAAAGAAAACATCTGCATATTTTTCATTTCGAATAATTTTCAAATGGCAGAAAATTTTCTTATAAAACCCCCCTCGAGAAAATCATTTTTGACTATATTTTCCGATTAGTCATTTTGAAAAATTGATTTCATAAATATTTTTGAATTTGATTTAAATGACTATTTTGACTTATCTGACTCTCTAATAATTATCGAAAAGATAAATAGTGATTGAAAGAGTGATGAGTGCTAATATTGATCATATATTATGACTCGAGACGGTATAATTAGTAAATTTCTTTAGAAATTTAAACAAGAGTTATAAAACTTTTTGTTGGTAAAAATTCCATCACCATCTCTATATCTATCATATTTCTAACGACCATCACTCATCAAAATTCTATATAGTTTGTCGATACGTGGTACTTTAAACAGGAATCGTTCGTTTTTCATTTTACATTTCTTTTTTTAAAAAAAAATACCAAAGTATTCACTCTCATTTAAAAGTCCTCACGGTTATGCATGTGTGAATTACTTGGAATTTGTTATGTGCTTCCATGCTCATTTAAAAGTCCTCACGGTTATGCATGTATGGAACGCATATCAAAAGTTGATTTTTAAATAAACAAGTTGATTCTAATCCCATTTAAAAGTCCTCACGATTATGCGTGGTTAGAAGATACTTGAATTCATTTTTAAAATAAAATAAAATTGGAATACTACTAATCTCATTTAAAAGTCCTAACTGTTATGCATGGTTAGTAGATATTCAAATTACTGATATAAATATACCACAATTAGACACAACTGTGTGGTTTTACATGATGACATAATTCCCATCATTCTAAAAGTGGAATATGCGCCTAACAAAATATTTATGATTTTTGTTTGATTTTTTATTGAAATTTAATATTTATATTCAATTGAGTTTTAATGTTGGATTAATATCGATCACTTTATCTCTATTTTCTCTAACACTATTATTCTTTTGCTGATAATAAAAGGGGGAGAGAAAAGTTAAGATTTTGTCAAATAAAATCAAGCAAATGTCAGATAATTTTCTATTTGCATCTAGGATCATTTTCATATTTTTATTTGTATGCATATATGTAGGGGGAGCTTTGTGTAGAGAGGAAGCATTTAAATAGGGGGAGCAATTAGAGCATATAAATGATCAAATACATTTAACATATTCAAAATCTTAAATATATGTTTGTTATCATCAAAAGGGGGAGATTGTTGAATATGCGCTTATATGATTTTTGTTTGATGATAATAAACATATATACATTCGTTTAAATGTATTTGTTAATTTACTATTTTATTTGCTGAATAAAATTAAATAACGCAGAATTTGAATTCAAACAGAAATTTTATTCAAACAAATATTTATTACAATTTTGAATATTATAAATTCAAGCTCTCACCATACATATACAATTTCAATTACAATACAATTTCTAATTACATCACAATCTAATTTACATAAATTCCCCACTACATATAACTCACACGCGTAGTTCATCTTCAACTTCATTCCAGTTAGAATCCAGCATCTGAGCAATCTGCAAAAATATTCAGTAACGCAGTAAAATTGAAAAAGGAATATTTTTGCAATATAAAATAAAATGTGAATTCTGAAAATAATATTTGCCTCAGTTATTTGGGTTGTTCGTCATCATTTATATTTGAATTCATCACACACGAACAATGTGACATGCACAGTGTATCACTGTACATGCCACAAGGCCGTGCACACTGATATACACTTGATAATGTTACAGGGAAGGGTGAGCACAGGTCAAACCCAAATGAAAAGCCGGGTTCAACTCAAGTGCAACACAAACAGAGTTACAACAGGCGCACAAGGTCAAACCCGAGCGTTTAAGCTGGATTCAACACAGCTCAAAGTAAAACCAAAGTGTCAGTGACCACTCAAACCAGTTCAAACATGAAACAAGACTCAACGCAGGCAACAATGAATGGGAAATAAAACATGAATGAACTAGCTTGAAACAACATGCATGAGCCTGGCAACATGCTCAAAGCTAACAGCAAAGATGAACACAAGCTCGAAGAATCAGAACACATATCCAGATTGAACAACAAAGTGTGCACATGTCAATGGACAAGTAAACTCAAATAATCAAGTGAAACAATACAGCAATGAACTCGACCAGACACACATGAACATGAAACCAAACTGCCTAGGCTCAAAGATAAATGTATGTATGCACATATATGAAGACTACAAAGGCAATGCACCAGTGAAACAAATGCAAAATTGACAAATGCAAAACACATGGAGGCAAAGCTCAATCAAACAGTCAAGTTCAAGGCATAGCAATGGAAATAGTGTGGCCGAGAACTGATACATGCAAATCATGGAATGTCAGTATCAATGTCAGGTCAGTGCCAAAGTCGAACAATTCAAACCAGATAAATGAAACAAAGTATAGACTTGTAGGATCTAGATTAACCCTAGAGGGGGGGGGGTGAATAGGGTTATAGCAAATTTTCTCGATATAAACACAGAAACAAACTGCAGAAATAAATATGCTGTAAAGTAAATCACACACAAAATTTACCCAGCTTCGGCAACCCCTGCCTACTGCTGCATTCACAGATTTCTATTAGAATTAAACAGTATCACGCTTACAAACACTCTACTAGACTCGCAGACATTTGCTCCCGCTCACAAACACTCTACTAGACTCGCACACCCTGCTCCGCCTATAGAGTTTCGCTTACTCGCAAACTTTGCTTCCCGCCTATAGAGCTTCGCTTACTCGCAAACTCTGCTCCCGCCTATACAGCTTTGTAAACTCGCACACCCTGCTCACTGAACTAATTCTAACTAGACAATCTGACACTACCTAAACCCTAGGTGGTGATTTACAAATTCTTTGATTCGTAAAATAAAAACAACAATTAAAAAACAATAGAAAATAACCCTAAACCCTAATTAACAATATAATAAAGCCCTTTTATAAAATTAAAACACTAAACCCCCTTTTAATAATAAGGCCGGCCCACTCCCTTATTTCACCCGATCCTTTTTGTCTCGTTCCTTTGCTTGTGAGAGTAATGGCGGCTTCGTCCTGTTTTTGAAATTAGGGCTTCGTCTCTTCTACTCCAAATTAGGGTTTGAAGCTGCCGACTTTATGTTTGATTAATAATGCGCGAGTAGCTTTGACCTTCTCTCGTTGCTCTCTTCGGCTGCTTCGTTGTTCGATCGAGTTTGACTCCTTGCTTCGGTATGTAATTTTATCCTTTTTGCTTTACTGATTGATGCTTGAACTCGATGATTGATTGCCGATGATGATTAGGGCATTTATAGGGTTCGTTACCCTATTTTCTCGTTCGCATAGATATATTCGAATTTGTCAATTATTCATCTCTGGCCGCTTGATTATACTTCGATGATTGAGATGTTTTCTGACTTGTTCACAATCGTATATTTGATGCTTTACTTGCTACTCACGGCTTTGAAATTGCCTTGTTCATCACGGTGTTATTTTTGACTTCGTCAATACTTTCATTATTTATCTTGACTTGGCTTTTTCATGGTAATAGATGCTACACTTGTTGGTTCGATTCCAGTATGCTTTTTCACCGTCGCATGCACTTGAGTTTGTAGCTTGCCACTGACTTGTTTGTTGCATTGCTGTTATTCCATTGATGATTTTGTGTTGGTTCCATTGTTGCATCTCTGACCTGTGCATTCCATTATCGTGTGTTCATTTGAGTTGTCTGCACTTAGACTTGAGCTTTCATTGTCATGTTGCATTGCTTTGTCTCGACTTTATTTGTGCATTGCTGCTGTAGTTTTTTGAAGCTCGAGTATCTTAGCTCTGTTCACTGGTCTTGATACTTGCAGTTGTATCACTTGATATTCATTCCTGTAGTTTGCATTCATGTACTTGCTGTCGTAGCTGTTGCACTGCATCACCACTGTTCTTTGCATTTGTACATATGAATGTGCTCACTGTTGTATTACAGTACACTGCATATTAGTCTTCTCATGTTTGAGGCTGTGCTTTCATTGACATTTGTTCACTTTGATTCTGCATAACTTGTAGCTTGCTGTACATATGAACTTGCGTTTCTCTGGTCTTGCATCATTTTACAGTCTTCGTTAGTTCATGTGCTTGTTTGTATGTTTTGTATCATTAGAAGTCTTGTTGCACCTGTTGTACATGCAGCTTCATTTTGTATTGATTGTCAGTGGTCTGGTTGTTACTGCATTTCTCATGTATTTGTGCTTTGATGCATTGTGCATTTTTCATGACTTCTATTCACTTCATGTTTGTTGCCAGTTTACCTGGTGGCTTTGAGCATTTTTGCTTTATGTTGCAGCTGGTCTTTATTCTGGTTGGCACTTGCATGCATTTCTGGTTGCTGTGCACTTTTGTGCTTGCATTTTGATGCAGTCTTCATTAGCATGCTACTGATTGGTCTGACCTGATCTGCATACATGATTGTTGAAGTCCGTTTTGATGTTGGTCTACGTTGCATTCATGTTATGTCGCCTTGTGTTGAATCCAGTTTCAAAACTCGGGTTTGACCTTGTGCTCGTGTCGTGATTTTCAATGTTATTGCACATGAGTTGGACCCGGTTTTTCATTTGGGTTTGACCTGTGCTCGCCTGTCCCTGTAAATCAATCAAGTGTATATATCGGCGTGCACGACCTAGTGGCATATACAGTAATACACTGTATATGTCACAAGTTGTTCATGTATGATGAATTCAAATTTAAATTATGACGAACAACCTAAATAACTGAGGCAAATCATATTTTCAAAAATTATCTTTTATTTTTGAATTGCAAAAATATTTTATTTTCAATTTTACCGCGTTAGTTTATATTTTTGCAGATTGCTCAGATGCTGGATTCAAACTGGAATGCAGTTGAAGATAGAAATATGAGTGTGAGTGATATGTAGTGAGGTGCTGATGTAAATGTGAAAAATGTGATGTAATCAAAGTTGTATAGTTATAGTGAGAGCTTGAAATTGTACTATTCAAAAATGTAATAAATATTTATTTGAATAAAATATCTGTTATCATCAAATTCTGTATAATTTATTTTATTCAACGAATATTTATTTGAACTGTGAAAAATAGAATAGTATATTAACAAATACATTTAAACGAATATATATATGTTTATTATCATCAAACAAAAATCATATAAGCGCAAAGCGCATATTCAACAATCTCCCCCTTTTGATGATAACAAACATATATTTAAGATTTTGAATGTATTAAATGTATTTGATCGTTCAATTTGCTCCCCCTATTTGAATGCTCCTCTCTACATAATACTCCCCCTACTTATATGCATACAAATAAAAATATATAAATGAGCCTATATGCAAAGTGAAAATTATTTGACCTTTGCTTGATTCTATTTGACAAAATCTTAACTTTTCTCTCCCCCTTTTGTTATCAGCAAAAGAATAACAGTGTTATAAAAATAGGGATGAAGTGACAAACATGAATCAAACATTTAACTCAATTGAATGTAAATATCAAATTTCAATAAAACTCAAACAAAAATCATAATTACCCTTGTCAGGCGCATATTCCACTTTCAGAAGTGATGGGGATAAAATCATCAAAAAATCATACAGTTCTGTCTATTTGTGGTATATTTATTTCGGGAAATTTGAATATCTACTAACCATGCATAACCGTTAGGACTTTTAAATGAGATTAGTAGTATTCCAATTTAATTTAAAAATGAAATCAAGTATCTTCTAACCACGCATGACCGTGAGGACTTTTAAATGGGATTAGAATCAACTTGTCTATTTAATCAATTAATTTTGATATGCGTTCCATACATGCATAACCGTAAGGACTTTTAAATGAGCATGGAAGCACATAATCAAAAATCCAAGTAATTCACCCATGCATAACCGTGAGGACTTTTAAATGAGAGTGAATACTTTGGATATTTATTTTTATTGAAGAATATAATAAATTTAAGCACAGATAATTTCCTTTATAATAATATAAATTGAAGAACGAATAATTTCCTTTGTAAACTACCACAAATTTGCATACTATATATGATTTTGATGAGTGATGGTCGATAGAAAGATGATAGAAATAGAAATGGTCATGGAATTTTTACCCAACAAAATGTTTTTATAACTCTTGTTATGAAATTCTAAAGAAATTTTCTAATTATACTTTCTCGAGTTATAATATATGATAAATATCAACACTCATCACTTTTTCAATTACTATTCATCTTTTCGATAATCAAAGGGAGTCAGATTAGTCAAAATGTCATTTAAAATCAAATTCAAAAATTATAAAATCAATTTTTCAAAAAAATGACTAATCTGTAAATATGGTCAAACATGATTTTCTCGAGGGGGTTTTATAAGAAAATTTTCTGCTATTTGAAAATTATTTCAAGTGAAAAATATGCAGATATTTTCTTTGAAAAAAAAAATGATGCAGCAAATGAATGTTTCAAAAATTAATCACGTTCCACTAGTAATTTTCCTATCAACATATTACCAGTGTAATCTGCATCTGAATTTAAATTTCACTCAATATTCACTCGATGGATGTCCACGACCAGATTGTGAAATTTCAACAAACTATCTCAGAATGAAATTTGAAATGAAGCCATGTTATCACTCAAACAAATATCATAGTGTTAAACTTAGACACCATAGGATGAACAACTATCAACAGTCATTAAAACTTCATTATTATTTCAAAAACAATCTCTTGAAGTTTCAACAATTTCATAAAGTTTCAAAAATTTCTTAAAATCCTTTTTAACAACTTTCTCATGAAAATTGAAATCGTGCAAATTTACAAGTAGTGACCAAAATGTCAAAACTACTATATCTATGTGTAGCATGAGTAACCATCATTTGACCAAACAAATTTATATGGATTAGTTCTCATTTGAAAATCTGATTGGTCATCATTTAAGCACAAATCAATGTCATAAATAAGAACAAGTCAAAAAAAAAATCATATCAATTAAGTCCGAATCAGTCCACCATCATAATTATTCCAAGTAATTCTATTTAAAGATGGTTGGTCAATATTTTGAAAAAAAATCATAGCATCCAAAATCATCATCTTTTATTCATCTCACTATTGGCTGATTTTAATTCAGAATATGGTGCAGATATCACATTTAATATATCGTTCAAAACAAATTTACCTGTTTTACCTTTACGATAATTTTTCGTTGTTGTCCATTGTGATTCTGTCACCTTTATACTAGGTTAAGGAACTTTGCTTTGTCGTCCGTTGTGTTTCTGGAACAGCCAAAATCCAGAGAACACTGTTGTTGTTCCTTAGCCTGCCACCACACCTACACGATGAAAGATTTATGTGACCTATTTGTTTTTATAGGTCCATGATTGTTAGTGGCAGAATATGAAACATATGTTTGTGGAGACCCAAAACTATTTATATATGTTCCTTTTGGCACCCAAATTTGTTTGACTTTCAAAGATTTTATATTTGTGCCTTTTGGAACCTAAATTGGTATAATTTTCACGTGTTTGGGTCTATACCAAACAATTATTTCGATTATGTCCAAATTTTCTACAAAACGTGCACATTAAATTGACTTGATTAAATTTTGTGTTCCTATGACTATGATTTTCAACATGATTTCCAATTATTTCAGATTGAGCAAAGACACTTTTACCTTTATCATCATCTTGTGATTTCCCAAAACCTAGTCCTTTTCTATTGTTAGCAAAATTTTGATTTCCCAATAACATTTTGAATGATTTTTCTCCTTTTGAAAAGTTATTCAGGGATTTCTCAAGATTTTGGACTTTGGTTTTTAATGTTGAGTTTTCAGTGACAAGTGAGGTGCATCGATTTATAAAATCCTTTTTCCTAGTGTCGATGGTTTCCTTAAGATTCAAGTTTTCTTTTTCAAGGCTCTCAAAGTTATTCCTAATTTTTGATAGTTCCGAATCTAAAATTTTACATTGGTTACATTCTAGGTTTTGAATATTTTCAAGTTCAGTTTCTAACCTAGAATTTTCATGGGCGAGTTTCCTCCTTTCAGATTTCAGTTTTTCAATTTTAGATTCAAGCGTATCAACTACTTTAGTAAGATCAGAACACATAAAAACAAGTTCTTTATAAGAAAACTCACCTGCCTCACTAGATTCCTCGGAGGTTGCTTCTGAATTTGAGCATGCCATAAGACACAAGTTAGCCTCCTCTAAGCTGCTATCCGAAGCTTCCTCTCCTTCTTCATCATCCCAAGTTGCTGCAAAAGCCTTCTTCTTCTTTTTCTTTCCTTTGTTGTCTTTGAGAAGTGGGCATTTTGGTTTGATGTGGCCAGGCTTGTTGCAGTTATAACACGTCAGTTCATTATCGGAATTTTCGGAATCTTTTGACCTATTGCCTTTTGTTTTCTTCTTGCGTGGCTTGAATCTAGACCATCTTCTAAGATTATTGACAGCCATTGCAAGCTCTTCAATTGGATCTTCTTCATCGCTTTCTTCTTTGCTCTTTAAGGCAATCGTCTTCTTCTTTGGTTCGGAGTTGTTGCGTTCTTCCTTTGCTTTTAACTCAAGCTCATATGTCATCAAGTTGCCAATCAACTCCTCCATGCTTAGTTTGCTCAGATCTTTCGATTCTTGGATTGTCGTGACTTTTGCCTCAAAGTTCATTGGTAAAACTCGTAGCACCTTCCTCACAAGCTCTACCTCAGTGAAGACCTTCCCAAGCGCTCTAGTGTTGTATACCAAGGTTGAAAAATGTCCAAACATGTCTTTTATGCTCTCGCCTTTGTCCATCACAAAGTTTTCGTATTCGTTGCTGAATAGGGCTAGATGAGACTCCTTGACTTGAGAAGTTCCTTCGTGTGTCACCTCCAAAGTATGCCAAATTTCCTGTGCTGTTGTACAATGAGAAATTCTATTAAATTCGTTTTTACCAAGAGCACATATCAAAGCATTCATGGCTTTAGCATTTGTCGTTTTCAATTTCTTATCGTTAGCATCCCACCTATCCTTAGGTTTAGGAATCTCAGTACCACCAACGATTATAGTGGGAGGTTTATAGCCAGTTTCAATAATATCCCAAACATCATAATCAACAGAACTAAGATAGATACCCATCCTAACTTTCCAATAAGCATAATCGTTCCCGTTAAACATGGGTGGCCTAGCAATAGATTGCCCCTCAGAAAAAGCATTATTTTGTAGACTCATGACTCTAGAGTTAAAGAAAAATACCGGGCTCTGATACCACTTGTAGGATCTAGATTAACCCTAGAGGGGGGGGGGTGAATAGGGTTATAGCAAATTTTCTCGATATAAACACAGAAACAAACTGCAGAAATAAATATGCTGTAAAGTAAATCACACACAAAATTTACCCAGCTTCGGCAACCCCTGCCTACTGCTGCATTCACAGATTTCTATTAGAATTAAACAGTATCACGCTTACAAACACTCTACTAGACTCGCAGACATTTGCACCCGCTCACAAACACTCTACTAGATTCGCACACCCTGCTCGCAAACATTTGCTCCCGCTCACAAACACTCTACTAGACTCGCACACCCTGCTCCGCCTATAGAGTTTCGCTTACTCGCAAACTTTGCTTCCCACCTATAGCGCTTCGCTTACTCGCAAACTCTGCTCCTGCCTATACAGCTTTGTAAACTCGCACACCCTGCTCACTGAACTAATTCTAACTAGACAATCTGACACTACCTAAACCCTAGGTGGTGATTTACAAATTCTTTGATTTGTAAAATAAAAACAACAATTAAAAAACAATAGAAAATAACCCTAAACCCTAATTAACAATATAATAAAGCCCTTTTATAAAATTAAAACACTAAACCCCCTTTTAATAATAAGGCCGGCCCACTCCCTTATTTCACCCGATCCTTTTTGTCTCGTTCCTTTGCTTGTGAGAGTAATGGCGGCTTCGTCCTGTTTCTGAAATTAGGGCTTCGTCTCTTCTACACCAAATTAGGGTTTGAAGCTGCCGACTTTATGTTTGATTAATAATGCGCGAGTAGCTTTGACCTTCTCTCGTTGCTCTCTTCGGGTGCTTCGTTGTTCGATCGAGTTTGACTCCTTGCTTCGGTATGTAACTTTATCCTTTTTGCTTTACTGATTGATGCTTGAACTCGATGATTGATTGCCGATGATGATTAGGGCATTTATAGGGTTCGTTACCCTATTTTCTCGTTCGCATAGATATATTTGAATTTGTCAATTATTCATCTCTGGCCGCTTGATTATACTTCGATGATTGAGATGTTTTCTGACTTGTTCACAATCGTATATTTGATGCTTTACTTGCTACTCACGGCTTTGAAATTGCCTTGTTCATCACGATGTTATTTTTGACTTCGTCAATACTTTCATTATTTATCTTGACTTGGCTTTTTCATGGTAATAGATGCTACACTTGTTGGTTCGATTCCAGTATGCTTTTTCACCGTCGCATGCACTTGAGTTTGTAGCTTGCCACTGACTTGTTTGTTGCATTGCTGTTATTCCATTGATGATTTTGTGTTGGTTCCATTGTTGCATCTCTGACCTGTGCATTCCATTATCGTGTGTTCATTTGAGTTGTCTGCACTTAGACTTGAGCTTTCATTGTCATGTTGCATTGCTTTGTCTCGACTTTATTTGTGCATTGCTGCTGTAGTTTTTTGAAGCTCGAGTATCTTAGCTCTGTTCACTGGTCTTGATACTTGCAGTTGTATCACTTGATATTCATTCCTGTAGTTTGCATTCATGTACTTGCTGTCGTAGCTGTTGCACTGCATCACCACTGTTCTTTGCATTTGTACATATGAATGTGCTCACTGTTGTATTACAGTACACTGCATATTAGTCTTCTCATGTTTGAGGCTGTGCTTTCATTGACATTTGTTCACTTTGATTCTACATAACTTGTAGCTTGCTGTACATATGAACTTGCGTTTCTCTGGTCTTGCATCATTTTGCAGTCTTCGTTAGTTCGTGTGCTTGTTTGTATGTTTTGTATCATTAGAAGTCTTGTTGCACCTGTTGTACATGCAGCTTCATTTTGTATTGATTGTCAGTGGTCTGGTTGTTACTGCATTTCTCATGTATTTGTGCTTTGATGCATTGTGCATTTTTCATGACTTCTATTCACTTCATGTTTGTTGCCAGTTTACCTGGTGGCTTTGAGCATTTTTGCTTTATGTTGCAGCTGGTCTTTATTCTGGTTGGCACTTGCATGCATTTCCTGGTTGCTGTGCACTTTTGTGCTTGCATTTTGATGCAGTCTTCATTAGCATGCTACTGATTGGTCTGACCTGATCTGCATACATGATTGTTGCAGTCCGTTTTGATGTTGGTCTACGTTGCATTCATGTCATGTCGCCTTGTGTTGAATCCAGTTTCAAAACTCGGGTTTGACCTTGTGCTCGTGTCGTGATTTTCAATGTTATTGCACGTGAGTTGAACCCGGTTTTTCATTTGGGTTTGACCTGTGCTCGCCTGTCCCTGTAAATCAATCAAGTGTATATATCGGCGTGCACGGCCCTGTGGCATATACAGTAATACACTGTGTATGTCACAAGTTGTTCGTGTATGATGAATTCAAATTTAATTTATGACGAACAACCCAAATAACTGAGGCAAATCAAATTTTCAAAAATTATCTTTTATTTTTGAATTGCAAAAATATTTTATTTTCAATTTTACTGCGTTAGTTTATATTTTTGCAGATTGCTCAGATGCTGGATTCAAACTGGAATGCAGTTGAAGATAGAAATATGAGTGTGAGTGATATGTAGTGAGGTGCTGATGTAAATGTGAAAAATGTGGTGTAATCAAAGTTGTATAGTTATAGTGAGAGCTTGAAATTGTACTATTCAAAAGTGTAATAAATATTTATTTGAATAAAATATCTGTTATCATCAAATTCTGTGTAATTTATTTTATTCAACGAATATTTATTTAAACTGTGAAAAATAGAATAGTATATTAACAAATACATTTAAACAAATATATATATGTTTATTATCATCAAACAAAAATCATATAAGCGCAAAGCGCATATTCAACAAGACTGGCATCAAAACCAGTTCAGCAATCAAGTACATTATGCACAAAAGCACAATCCAGTCCAAATGCAACAATCATAAACAAAGTCAAAGTCAATAAGACCGAACAAGGTGTAGCAGTAGTTACAAGTGACTCAGGAAAATGTACAGAAGCAACAACAAATACACTAAGGTTCAAGTGGAATTAAGACAAATCAGTGCAACCCGAAGTCAGCAGCATCAGGAAAGTGAAGAACCAAAGTCGAAGCCGACCAGAATTCAGTTTAACAAAGTATAATCGAAGTCAAAAAGAAATCATCGAACAAAGTCAAATATAGTCAAGCCGTGGTCATCACGAAATGAATCAACACCGTGATTTACAAGCAATTAAAATATATACGCATATGAACAAGTCGTAAATCATCATCAACATCCATACAGGAATCAACGACCAAGCAAGAGATTTGACGAATTCAAATAAATCATCAACGTTCAACAAAAATCGAACGGCCGAAAGCATGATATTGAACAACTCCAGACGAACGCAAATACAAGGATTCAATCTCTATAAATTTCAATAATCATCATCGGCAACATCCATCAAATTCAAGCATACAAACAGAAAAGAAAAAGAGCAGAAAGTACACACCGAAGCTTTTCGAATTCGATCAATTTGAAGCAGTCGAAGTGCACCAAAGGAAACCATCGATTGACAAAGGAACGCTGAATCAATAATTCAACTGAGCATTTACAGTCGCAAGCTTCGAATTTCAAATAACCCTAATTTCGCAAAGAGGAACAAACAAGAGAACAAAGCCGCCACTAACCAAAATAAAGAGAATGGGCCGAATAATAAACAAAAGGGGCCGGCTATTTTGATAAGGGTTTTAATTGTTTAATTAGGGTTATTTTATTTTTAAATTGTTTTTAATTTGTAATTTATTTTTAAACCGTTTAAATTTCTAGTCGTGTGACTAGGGGACAAACTACGTGGCGTAGTTTGAGAATTCGCAACTCAGTGGCTGAGTTGTGGCAGGGTTTTGAGCGTAGAGTTAGGTTTATTCGATAGCAGGTGTCACGAGTTTACGTGTGTAAGCGTCTGACTATCTAATTTCTAGTAGAAACCTTGGGGGCAGCATGTAGGCAGGGTTTTGTCGAAGCTGGGTAAATTCTGTGTCGTTCTATTTTTGCATTTTATTATTCTGCTATTTTTCTGTGCTGCTATTCTATGATCTGTGTTGAAATTATTTATAAGCTTCCGCAATTAATTTTTATAATTAACACTATCACCCTATTCACCCCCCCTCTAGGGTGAAATCGATCCTACAGTTGTAATAAATATATCTTCTTTGAACATGATTTGCGATTGGAGGATCATGTAATGAATTGGAAATGATTTGACATGAAATGTAATCTTGTTTGAAGTTTTAAATTTTTTCCATATTCATGTGTCTCTGTGTATCAATGAATCTAACACCGCTGTATTTGGTCGCCGAGGATTAATATCTACGAATGACTGCAACATCCGTTGCCGTTAGTTTTGAGCCTCCAAGTAGGGGGATGTTACAAGTTGGTATCAGAGAATGGGTTTATGAAACTTTAAAAGAAAAGTTAAACCTAAAAGCTTGTTTTTTCAAACATAATCCAATGAATCAGAAATATGATCGGGGTTTGGGTTAATGTACTTGTATTTTATATATATATATATATATATATATATATAAGTACGTGTTTCCCTCTCTTATAGATTATTCTTCTATATCTTACTAAGGCCCGTATGTAGATTTACGAGAAAGAATATATGGAAGCAGGAAACGGAAGAGGAAATCTTGGTGGAGGAAGCACCACAACCAACAGAAATGCTTTACCTAATATTAGGAGGAACCAAGGTCGACAAGCTAATGCTAAACCAAATGCGGTGGCCAATGTTGGTGCTGGAAATCGCCAGTAGATGCGGGGATGGTGTATTAGTTGTTAGCCAATCTTTTGCAAGCTAGGTTTGCTGGTAATGTTGGAGGAGCTAATCTTGTGGCTTCGATTAGGAATAACTATGCTAAGTTGAGAAGAGACTACACCAGTTTGGGTGCCAAGCCGTTTGCTGAAACAGAGGATGCTGTTAAAGTTGAGAATTGGCTATTGCACTTTGAGAGGATCTTTATTGATCTAGAATTGGATGATGAGCAAAATAGGAGGCTAACCTCTAGGTAGTTGCAAGGGGCAGCGCAACACTGGTGGAATAGTGTGAATACCGGAGTTCCGGAAGAAGAGTTGACATGGTATGATTTTAGAATTAGGTTTGAGTAGAGGTTTCTATTTGAGGTTTATAAATCGTCATTGATGAGGAAGTTTCATGGGTCTAGTTCAGGCAAAAATGTTAGTAACCGAGTATGCTACTAAGTTTAATGAGCTGTCTCGTTATGGATATGCCACTATAGACACTGACATCGAAAGGAATGAGAGGTTCATTCGAGGATTAAGACATGAGCTTGCTAGAATTACCATGACACATGTCTGAGAACCCTGTAATATAGTGGTTGAGATGGCTATTTTCCATGAAGAGACGCTTGTTGTTTCTACCAAGGAGAAACCAGTTGAATTCCTGGGTCCTCAAGGGAAGAGGAGGAAATTCTTTAAGAAAAATGGAGCCCAGAATGGGGATGCTGCCAAGAAGGAAAAGGCTGATTTAGTGTGCTTCAAGTGTGACAAGAAGGGTCATTATGCCCATGAGTGCCGATCAAGAAAGAGGAAGAAGGCTGCAGATAAGAAGAATGTGAAGTTCTTCAACTGTGATCAAGTTGGACATTACAAGGACCAGTGTCCAGAGCCAGTCAGGGCAGACGAGGGGAAGGTTTTTGCTATTGGATCATCAAGTAAGCCTACTGCAGCTGATAAATGAAAGACTGTGATGGTAGGTACATTTTTGATTCAGAGTATACTGGTTAGGATATTATTTGATACCAGTGCATCACATTCATTTATATCACAGTATTTGGTTGATAAGTTATGCTTAGAACCCACATACTTTGTTACTTCCTTAATGGGTGCAAATCCAATAAGAGGGTATGCAACTCTGGGGATGTGATGTGACCAGTTAGAACTTGACTTGTTAGGTCATATGTTTGCATGCAGTCTGTGTGTTTTCGATTTCGTAGATTTCAGAATCATTTTGGGTATGGATTGGTTGAGAAGGTATGAGGCTAGGATATTTTTCCAGGATAGGGAGATATCACTAAGACACCTTGATAGTCATAACCAAATCATTTTCTAGATAGAGAATTCTAGCAGGAGCGTTTGTGCTTTGTTAAGTGCCACAGAAGTGGAAGAAGTGTTAAGTCAGGTTCGAGTTGCAAGGGAGTTTAAAGATGTCTTTGAGCCACTCACAGGATTACCATCGAAACGAGCTATTAATTATCGAATAGATCTTATGCCAAGAGCTGAAGTTGTAAATAGACCACCTAGCAGGAAGACACTAACTGAGATGAAGGAATTGAAGATGCAGTTAGCGGTATTCATGAAGAAACCAAACGGATCGTTAAAAATATGTATCAACTATCTTAAGTTGAATGAATGGACGACAAAGAATAAGTATCCTTTGCCGAGAATCGATGATTGTTTGATCAGTTGAGTGGATCCAGAGTGTTTTCCCAATTGGATTTGGCGATAGGCTTCCATCAGTTGAGAATGGTGGAGGACAGTACTCCTTTGACAGCATTTCGAACTAGATATGGTTCGTATGAGTGTTAGCAATGCCATTTGGGTTGACGAATGCACCTGCTTTCTTTATGGATTTGATGAACCGAGTCTACCAAGAGTATTTAGATAGATTCATGTTAGTCTTTATAGATCATATTTTGGTATACTTGAAAGATGAGAGAGAACATGAAGATCATCTTAGATTTCTGCTTAAGACGTTGAAGCGGAATCAGCTAAAGGCAAAGTTTTCTAAGTGTCATTTTCGAAAGAAAGAGGTTAAGTTTCTTGGTCACGTGGTTTCAAAGAAAGGGTTGTTAGTCGATCCATATAAGATCGAAGCTATGAACAATTTTAAGAGACCAGAGATGGTGATTGAGATTAGAAGTTTTCTTCGACTTGCTGGCTACTACTGAAGTTCATCAAGGATTTCTCGTGGATAGTAGCACCTTTGACTAAGTTTACCTAGAAGGAGGTAAAGTTTGTTTGGTCCAAAAAATATGAGGAAGCATTCCTTAAGTTAAAACATTTGTTGACCAACACACCGGTTTTGGTACTTCCAGATGGAAACCAAGAGTTGGTGTATATTGATGCATTTGGAACTGGATTGTGAGCTGTGTTGACGTAGAAGTGTAAAGTGATTGCCTATGCTTCACGACAGCGTAGACCACACGAAGAAGATATCCTACTCATGACTTATAGTTGGCTGCGGTGATTTTTGCCTTGAAGATTTAGAGACATTATCTCTTAGGGGAGAAACTTGAGTTGTATACCAATCATAAGTCTTTAAGTTACTTACTCTCTCAAAAGGAGTTGAATATGAGACAACAGAGGGGGCTAAAGTTTTTGGCTGCTTATGATTTTGGTATAGAATATACCCTAGGGAAAGGTAATAAAGTAGTGGATGCTTTTAGAAAAAGACATCAGAATATGGTGTTGGCTATATTGACAGAATGATATGATCTAGAAGCTTTGGCCAGGTGTGGTGTGTATTTAGGATAGACTGCTAGTTCTAGTAAGAGTACTACCATGTTGTCCTGTTTAAAAGTTCGACTAGTGTTGATCGAGAGAATTACTTCTAAGCAGAAGGAGGATCTACTATTAGCCAAGAAGATCACAAGGCTTGAGGTTGGAACTGTGATTGATGATTTGAAAGATTTTTGTCTTAACTAGAGAGGATGGTTGAGAATGAAGGGGCAATTATGTGTTCCAAATGTTGAGAACTTAAGGAAAGAAGTTCTTGGGGATTGTCATCGAGCCAAATTTACGATTCATCCTGGAGGGACCATGATGTATCAAGATATGAAGAGAAGTTTCTATTAGGAGGGAATGAAGAGGGATGCTCGCTTGTGGGTTAGGTAGTGTGTAAACTGTCAATAAGTGAAAGCCGAACATCAAAACCCGAGTGGGTTGCTTCAGCCTTTAGAGATTCTAGTATGGAAATAGGATTCGATATCTATGGATTTTATAGATGGGTTGCCAAGGTCAAGTAGAGGAAATGAGAGTATATGATCATTTACCAAAAGTGCCCATTTCATTCCAGTAACGTCGACCGGGACAACACTTGTTTTGGAAAAGCAGTTCATGAAGAAAATAGTTAGACTACATGGAATTCCTAGTAGCGTAGTCAGTGACCAAGATGCTTTATTCACTAGCGAATTCTAGAAGAGTCTACAGGATATGTTAGGCACTAAGCTCAAGATGAATACTGCACATCACCCACAACCAGATGGGCAGACAGAGAGAGTCAACAAGGTACTTGAGATTTGTTGAGAGCTCGTTTGTCGGACTTTGGTGGATCTTCAGAGGATCACATACATTTGGTTGAGTTTTCCAATAATAATAGTTACCAAACTAGTATAGGAATGGCACCTTTTGAAGCTTTGTTAGGAAGGCCATGCAAATCACCATTATGTTGGTTGGAGATTAGAGACAGATTGGTCTTAGGTTAAGATTTGGTTAGGGAGGTGCTAGAGAAGATTGAGCTGATCCGAGAATGGATGGAGAAAGCTCAATCCAGACAGAAGAGTTATGCAGATAAGAGGCGTAAAGACCTAGAGTTCTCAGTTGGAGATAGGGTTTACATTAAGGTATCACCAATGAAGGGTGTGGTACAGCTTGGGAAGTCAGGGAAACTTCCACCAAGATATGTTGGTCTATTCTAGATTATATATAGGATTGGAAAGCTCACATCCATAGTAGATTTGCCGAGTAGTATGGCAGGTGTCCATAATGTATTTCATGTGTCTCATCTTCGCAAGTATGTGCACGATCCAGAGGCCACTATTCCTCCGACGGGGTTGGAAGATCTAGTAGTAGAGCATAATCTGACTTCTGTTTGACAATCAGTTCAGGTTGTAGCAAGAAGTGAAAAAAGATTAAGGAATAAGGAATTCAAGTTGGTGAAAGTTCAGTAGAGCGACAACGAAAAGGACTGTACTTGGGAGACAGAGGACAGGATTCGAGATACTTATCCTGATCTGCTTTGAGGGTATGTCTATATTAGATTTATTTAGATAATTCCTAGTCAGGTAGGCTAGTATGGTTGTTTGGAGTCATTATAGATGATTGCTATGTTTAGTATTTAGTTCTTTATCGAATTTCAAGGACGAAATTCTTTAAGGAGGGGAGCCTGTAACGCCCTTAATTTTTGATAACATTATTCAAGCGATTTAATTAGACAAATTAAATAGAATAATATAAATGTTAAGTGATAAGGGGTGAGATTTGAATAAATCCAGTTAAGGTCATCCTTAATGGAATAATTAAATGGGCTTTAGATGGGTTGTAAACTAATTAAATTACGTAAGAGTAAACTAGGAAATTGTCGCACATAACCCTTACTCTTATATATTTTCGTTCCTACCATTTTACTTCCCATTCATGTCATTTTGAAACCAAAAACAAAAAAGGGGAGCCGACCATAATAAAAAGAGGAGATATTAAAAGCTAAAGATTCAAGCTTAGGGGAAATCAATCTCAATCCAATCTTCTTATCTTAATCAAAGTGAATAATAATTCCATCTTTATTTTTGGTTTGAATCATATGTTTTCGGATATAATGGTAAATTCATTTTCATGATGAATTAGATGATGATATGCTTGAATTTTAATTTGTTGAATTTAAAAAAGATTGTTTAAATGGGATTATACACGGTTTTAGGGTAAAACCGATTTATATTGATGTTCAAATGCCATGGAAAAAAATTACAATGTATAAAACATGATTTTGGAGTTGGGTTTTAATTTTGATAATTTTCCAAGTAATGGAAAGATTTTTATGAATTTTCAAAGTAAAATATGGTTATTTGGGTTTATAAATTTATTTTGGAAAATAAATTAAGAATTTGGGTCTAAAAATTTTGATATGTTAGAAGACATGATTAATTTCTAGAATTTTTGGGGATTTTTCTTAAGTAATTTGCTACGCAAATTAAATTATTTTAGAAGAAGGATTTCTTTGCAACATTGGTTTTTCTTAATAGAAGGGCTTATTTGATTAACTTAACCATGGTTTACATTTGAAATTAGCAGCAAATATTTTAATAAACAATTTGAAAAAGTTAAGGCAACAAACCTGGTGTTGACACATGGCAGGTTAGTTAGAAAAAGGTTTTTTTTAAATAGTTTTAAACCAGGTTTACTCGAAAAAGTTGTTTCCACCTTCTTTAGGAGTACCTTTCGACATAGAGCTTTCGCCTTCAACCCAGCCAAAACCTACAAAGCCGAAACCAATACACAAGGTATCACAAAGATGGTAGGCGTGGACTGGAGAAAGACAAAAGGTTAGGTGTCGAAAGCATGGCTTCCGAAGGGGTTCATACCTTGGTTTGTTTTAAAAAGAGAAGTGTCTTTCTTTGTTTTGTTTAAGCCTTCAAAGGAATCGAAGCATATGGTATCGAAAGAGGTTTTAAAAGGTTTTGAAAGGGTTGCTATTAAGATAAGTTTCCTTTCAAATGGGTTTCTTTACGTATAAAAGAATGCTTCTGAAAGAAGGGGTACCGACCTAGTCGAAGCCTTGCTGCCGTTCTTTAGCCTTTTGATGGTGTTGAAGTCGTCAATGCTTTCGAAAGGTAGTGCTTGTTTCTAAAAGATGATTTGAGCCTCTTCCTAAATGCTTTTGAAAGGGTCCAAGGGTTTCTAATGCAATAGTTTCGAAAGGGGCTTCAACGCTATCCTTTAATGTTTTGTTTAAATGGTTTGAAGCTTTCGAAAGGGATGGTGTTGACGCTATATTGGTTTTCCCCAATATTTTTATATGATAAAGGATGGTTTCAAAAGAGATGCTTTCGCCTATATTCACTTTGACCCAAATAATATTTTAAGTATAAACCCAATGCTTACGAAAAGGGGGATTTTCAATGATTTCGGAAGGGTTACTTTAATACAATCGTAAGGTTTTGAAAGGAAGGTTTTAAAGTATTAGAAAGGCAGGAGCCTAATGTTTTGAAGATAGATTTTAATGCTTTCAAAGGAGGTCATCTTATGAAGTCGAAAGCATGATTTCGAAGGTTTCAAAAGGTTTTGTAACCCAAAGCTCAATTTTTAAAGGAAAAACCTTTGGCTAAATTGAAGGAGTTTTTATAATGGTTTTGAGAAGAAGCTTTTCTTGATAAAATAATAAATTAAAGGGATTAACCATGTTTTACGTTAAATCCACAGGGATGGTATTGTTATGTTCTGCTGTTTGCTTCTTCAAATATAAATATATTCACACTATAATGGATCCATAACTACATTTTGGGAATAAAGGGTAGAAGATTCAGCTAGGTTAAACTAGTAGTGAATATTAATTGATTAAACTCCTGGATGAGTAGAATTGCCTTCTAGAGGTCAGGGATACTAGTATATAGGATGCCTAAATATGGAAGTTGTCAGGGAGAAGGGTTCATAGTGATCCCATGAAATCTATGTTTAGGAAGTTATTGGAATTATCAATAGGTTCACGGTGACCCCATGAAAAATATGTTATAAAGAGTGGTTGTCTTTGTAGTGAACCCTTGAAAACTATATCCGGATTAAGTTATTGACGGTTCTCAATAGGTTCCGAGTCAACCCATGAAAACTAGAATAAGAGAGAAGTTATTGAAGTCATTAATAGGCTCAGGGGAACCCATGAATTAATTAAACCCATAGGAGTATTAGTGTTAAGTTAATTGGCAAGAGACAATATGTTCATAGCACACCCATGAAAACTATGAAATAGGACAGAGAGTCCAGAAATTAAATATAAGTTATTAGTGAGCCCATGAGAACTAATAGGCTAATAGTGACCTAAGAAACTATAAATACGACAGGGAGTCAATTACACAGGGGATGGGAAATCCAAAGTGTTTTAACTTGTATGCATATCATCATGATATTTTGAAATGACTATGTTTTTAACCATTGTGGATGCAAGAGCATAGTATATGATTTTATAAATGTTTTAGGTTACTAGCGAGGGGAATACCCGTTTCTCTAAGCGGCGTGGTTTTACTAGATATCTAAACGATTTGAGATGGTAGATTTTTATTCATACCAGGCTTTATGTATGACTCGACATTTATGTTTTCTCCTTAAAATCTCGGGTGCTAATTGATTTCGAGTAGTTTGAGAGTTGAGGTTTTAGGTACCTCTTTAGACAAATAAGCTTTCGGAGATGTGTAGGAGGCATGATGGATATTTAGAATTCTCTTTTACTTGATTCTGTTGTGTTGTTTGTAGAGGCAAAGTTGTTATATTGCTTGTATATACTCTGATCATCTAGTGGGGAATCTTCATATGTCACTCTTGGCATGTGTTGTAATAAATATATATTCTCTGAATGTGATTTGCGATTATGGGATTATGTAACGAAATGGAAATGATATGGCATTAAATGCACTCTTGTTTGAAGTTTTAATTTTTTTTCCATATTCATGTGTTTCTGTTTATCAATGAATCTAACACTGCCATATTTGGTTGCAAAGGATTAATAACTATGGATGACTGCAGCATCCGTAGCCGTTAGTTTTGGGCTTCCAACCAAGGGGATGTTACAAGAGAGGAAGTGGAAGTTATGCGGTTAAAGGTGGAGGTCCAACTGAGGAAGGGTCAAACAAGGATAAAGGAAAACGAAAAGCAGACCATGGCTCTGATGGATCGAAGCGACCATAAAGGGAATTGAGATTCACCTCTTACATGGAACTGACTAAGACATTAGAACAAATATATCTGGATACTAGGGGTAGATCCCCTATCAAAGGACAATGAGGAGAGAGCCTATAAATAATGAAAAGAAATCAGAAAAATACTTTATGTTCCATGAGCTAGATGGGCATAGTACCAACGACTATAGGCACTTAAAGGATGAGATTGAGGAACAAGTCCGAAATGGTAGGCTGTTACAAACATAAGAACTCGGGTAGCGGCACTGGAACATAAGCAACCACCATCCGCATCGAAAAGGAATTGCCTTGGATCGAGGTGTCAACTTGTCATCAATTGCTTGGAATGGAAAAGAATAAGTAGTAAACTCCATAATAAAACGGCTAAGTCACTTACATATGTGCGGGATCGAGAATGGTCCATATACATGCTCTAAGATGATAATGAACCATCACACCTGGAGATGCATGCATTGTAGTGTTTAGTTTTTTTTTTTTTTCGCTTTTAATACGTGGACTTAATTTTATTAGTTGAATATTTTGATTATAAACTCACTCGAACATGAAACCTGACATTAATAATTTTGAATCGCATCCGAATGATCACATTTCGCCTCAAACAGCACTCGATCTCGAACGATTACATTTTACCTCGAACGACACTCAATCTTGAGCGATCACACTATGCCTTAAACAGGACTCGATCTCGAGTGATCACATTTTGCCTCCAACGGCACTCAATCTCGAACAGTAGCATTTTGCCTCGAACGACACTCGACCTCGAACAATCGCATTACGCCTCGAACAGGCACTCGATCTCGAACGATTGCATTTCGCCTCAAATGAGCATTTGATCTCAAAAAATTGCATTTCGCCTTGAAAGACACTCGACCCTGTGCAATCATCAACCTGGGACGGCTATGAATTTGATTAACAGTCCCAAATGGCCGTTACTAACAATTAGGCAAGATCACATATTTGTTCATAGGTCACCAAAGGGTTTCAAACATTGGACTTAAGGCAATTCAAAACACGCTTTCCTACCGTAAGTAATGTTTTAAGGGCAACTTCTATACTGCCTTCTGACCAGGTAGTATATCATAAAAGTTGGCTAAATGGTTTTTGCGATCATCAAGACAGGAAGCCTGGAGAGACGATTATCAAGCTCAGAAATCGATTTTATTAGGAACTATGGACAATAGTTAGGCGGATTTGGACCGGGCCCCAATCAAGGTGCAATCAATATGAAGTGATAAGGAAGGCCATATTTCAAATTTCAAGTCGATCAGAGTTTGCATGCTCGAGTTGCGGACGAAGGAGGAATTTATATGGATTGATCAGGATCGATCCATAAAACAGTTCAAGTCATCGGAGAATGCTCAATGTCTCAAGATCCACAAGGCCCATTCATTTGAAAATACCAAGACATCAACAAAATGAAGATTGCGGCTTACAAAATCGATTAGGAGTCCTAAAGTTGCATTTAAGATTTAGCCGATCGTTATGGCCAAGTCCTTAAAATGATCGGTATCTTACAGTGCATAATCCAATTTTAACCAAGATTGATCCATATCTCCTAAGTTACAAGTCAGAATGATTCCATATTTTAGAAGCAGTATCGAGAGACATGTGGGACCCCACAAAAATGATCGCACTAAAATTGGGGACAAGAAAAACAATCGGTGAAACTTAGGCCGATTGCTCCTAATGGTCGAGTTAGGTGCACCGATCATTATGGTGGGCCTCTATGGACCTAAAGAGCTTTCTACCGAAATTTTAGCGAAATATCTCATCATTTCTCCTTATAAATAAAGGCCCCATGGTTAACTTTGGACGATTTTTTCTTACGCTACTAGTTACCCATTCCTTATTGTGATGAAGTTTATCATATTCCTTGCTGATGTAATCAGATTATTAGTTGATTAATAAAGATAAATTTCAAAATCGACGCAGGCTTACAACGCCGAACCACTATTGTAATGACCTGGAATTTTGGACAATTGTAATTGGAATATTTAATTGATTTTAAATATTTAGAAGTTAATTTTTAACCAAAATTTCAAATATAACTATTTATCGGATGATTTAATTATTGAATATAATTAATGGAAATTGGTTAAAATATTGAATCTTGAGTTTTAAGCTTGTTAAATATAATTTAATGGCTTATAAAATTTATATTTATAATACTGAAGATAATAAAACTTTTAAAATTGAATTTAAAGGTGATTTGTTCAGTTTTAGAAATATATCATTTAAAATGACATTTAGAAATAGCCTTTCGAGGCACACTCTTAGAATTCGACGAAACCTATTCCTTTGGATTCGTAATAGTGTATCATTATCTGATTTTAAATTTTGTAGTGTTTGGAGTTATCGTTTATTCGTATGGAATATAAATGCACTGAATTTATATCGAAAATTCAATATAATAACTGGGTCCAAAAAGCTATCTTCTCCATACGATCGAATTAGGACTCGGAAACCTTTTCCTTTGCGTTCAGAATTGGGATATTACATTATAAACATCTAGCGGCATCTCTTGATAGGAGGTCAAGATTTTAAGTTATGAACTCGAGACGATTTAAATTTAAATATATATATATGTGTGTGTGTGTGTGTGTGTGTGTGTGTGTGTGTGTGTGTGTGTGTGTGTATGTATATCAATACTTCACATCAACCTTTTGCTTTTCTTCAAATCACTGTAGCAAGACATATTCTACATGTAAAGCATTTCAAATACGTTTCTTCCCTCTCTTTTTTATAAAATAGGCCCAACTTAGTAAAGTAAAAAGAAAAACCAAAGTTTAAAAATAATTTTCTCTCAAATTGCTTAACAAAAAAATACCACTCCTGTTTGTAAATTCATATTTTTCAATAAGCTTTAACCTGATAAGCTCTTCGATGGGTGCGGCGTCAGTCGGGGGGGTCAAGTATGCACTGGACGCGCAGTAGTGTGCTAGGGTTTGTGACTCCTGGAGATGTAAGCTTCGATTCGCGAAACACTTGAATGAAGCAATTTGACATTGTATTGTTTTAAAATGGGGGTAAATGAAATAATTTTACCCAAATTATTTTTATATATAAAAGGAATAATTTTCATAAATTATTATAGTTACATATGGTTTGCTTGGTTGGTAGGAAATAGTAACATTAAACCATTATTATTTGTTGTTGTGACGATTGAATAAAAAAGATGATATTATAAACCAAAAGCAAGAAAGTAATTCAAATAACAAAATGAATTTGTAAATATGAGTTTATAACGTGATTTATAATTTGAAATGAAATTCCAAAGGAATATTTTGAATACAATTCAAAAGGGTTTAAAAACTGGAAATTTGGGGATTTAAATCCCATTGGTTTTGAAAATGTGTTTTTCAAAGTTGGGAAATAACAGTGATATTATTTGGAGAATATTTTTGAATCGAAAATATTCAAAATTGTTTTTGAAATGTTTTAAAGGAATAAAAGCACTAAACTCACTTCAGTCTTTGGAAAATAATTTCGATGATGACTTTAGCATCATCAATGTTCATTTTCGAGTCTCCTAGGGAGGAATTGCTACCTAAATGTTTTGAATTGGAGTTTGTTTGCAAAACTGGGTTTGATTTTGGAATGCAAAGGAATAATTAGATACACCAAAAGATTTTGGGTATATATGATTTCAAAAATGATTTTGAACGTTTAAGAAATTGTTTGAACTCTAGGAGCATATTCAAATATGTTTATAGAATATAAATAAGTTTGAAAACTTATAAGATTCGAAATTTGAATTGAAGTAAAAAAATTAACTTGAACTAAGTTAAGTAAAATGAATTAGAGAAATTTGATAGAGAAACTTGTACGTATATTATTTTATTCGCATGATGATTTGATTTAGATTCGAACACAGAATTTCAAGATAGTTATATCGATCCGAGTCAGGATTTTTCACTCGATTTTCGACGACGAACCTTGGATATGGATTTTTGATTGATTATGAAATTCTCTATCATAGTATATGGCTATGCAAGGAGAATGACGGTTTCTAATCAAGGAACCAGATCTAAGTCTGCACTAGAGAGTCGTGTGAACGATACTAGTTCAGAAGTTAAATTGTGGTCGAGCGAGCGATAAGATTTGATTTTGCGTACGAATGAAATATGTACATTATACGGGCTTAAGTAAAGCAAATATTGAAAATTTTGAAAATAAATAAATAAAATGAATTTGAGTTGTATGATTGGATACCATTGGTAAATAAGGTGCAGGTAATTAAAAGCAAAAAGAAAAATTGATGTCTTCGATTTTAGAAGTAAAATTTGATTGCTCGACAAAAAGGTATGTGTTTAAATTATGTATGCAGTTGATGGTTTTCTGATCTAGCCACTTGGCTTTTGTTTTCTTTTGATGATTTGGGGCCATAGAGGCATTTTGTAGTTTTTCGGATCCAGCTGCGCAAGGGAGACGCTGGCAAAATTTTTTGAAAATTTAAGAAGTCAGAAAAATTTTGGAGAAAATTTTGATGATTTAAAAATTTGGTTTTAAATTATAATTTGAATGGTTGAAGAGGTAATATTATTTGAAATCTATAGATGAATTAGAAATTTAGTATAAGTGATAATGTGGTTTCGATAAATTGATTTGGAAAGTTGTTTAAAACTGATGGGTTTTAGAAGAAAATAGGTACTGGGTTTGGACCATTCTTCTTACCTAGCAATTTCGAGGACGAAATTCCTATAAAGGGGAGGAATGTAATGATTCAGAATTTTAGACATTTGAAATTGGAATATTTAATTGATTTTAAATATTTAGAAGTTAATTTTGAACTTGAATTTCAAATATAACTATTTATCGGATAATTTAATTATTGAATTTAATAATTGGAAATTGGCTAAAATATTGAATCTTGAGTTTCAAGCTTATTAAAAATAATTTAAAGGCTTATAAAATTTATATTTATAATACTAAAGATAATAAATCTTTTAAAATTGAATTTAAAGGTGATTTGTTCGGTTTTAAAAAAATATCGTTTAAAATAACATTTAAAAATAGCCTTTCGAGGCACAGTCTCGAAATTCGACGAAACCAGTTCCATTGGATCCGTAATAGTGTATCATTATCGGAGTTCAAATTTCGTTGTGTTTGGAGTTATCGTTTATTCGTACGGAATATAAACACATTGAATTTATATCGAAAATTCAATATAATTGCTGGATCCAAAAAGCTATATTCTCTATACGATCGAATTAGGACTCGTAATCCTTTCCTTTGCATTCGGAATAGGAGTATAACATTATAAACACCACGACATGCCTCGATAGAAGGTCATGATTTTAAGTTATGAATTCGAAATGATTTATATATATATATATATTTCAATACTTCACATCAGCTTTTTGATTTTCTTCAATCACTGTAGCAAGACATATTCTACACATAAAGCATTTCAAACACGTTTCCTCCCTCTCTTTTTATACAATAGGCCGAATTCAGTAAAGTAAAAAAGAAAACCAAACTTGAAAATAATTTCCTCTCAAATTCTTAACAAAATAAATACCACTCCTGTTGGTAAATTCATATTTTTCAATGAACTTTAATTTGATAAGCTCTTCAATGGGTGCTACGTCAGTTGGGGGGTCAAGTTTGCACTGGACGCACGATAATGTGCTAGGGTTCGTGAGTCTCGGAGATGTAAGCTTCAATTCGTGAAACGGAACCTTGATTCGAGTTCGTCGTGGTGTGTAGCAGCTTAGAGAAAATTCTTGAAGTATGCGGTGCCTTGGCGTGAGATGCGATCAGGGCTACTATGGTTTTGAACCATTAGGTCGCGATTTAGAGGGAGGTGCTGAGCTCGAAGCTTTGTGGTCGGGTTGAAGGAGATTTTCGAGAGGTTGTTGGATGTTGTTAATATTCGATATCGTGGAGCAGAGAGGAAGAAATGGAGGAAAGAAGGTGGCGGCATGGAGGAGTTTGAATCTAGAAGCGAGATTTTGAATTGGGGAAGATGATGGGTTGGCGGGCCGAGTTGTAGGGTATGGGTTTGCGTCTAAATAAAAATCCTTTCTTTTATAAGTTACTGATTAAATAAAAATCATTTCTTTTAAATTGCAATATCTCATTCATTACAGGCCGCATTCAAATGCAACTTTTTGCGTTGCGTTTGCAATAATGTATTCTACTTTTAGAAATTGGTTTGGATGAAATTGGAGCTTCCGGAATTTTCGGATAATTTCGAATGCGTCTGGATTCAATTGAAAACGGAACACGAAAAACGACAGAAAATCAATGTGAGTTAATCTCACTCAAATTAGTGGCTTTGGGCCTCTCCCCATCTAAGGTCCTCAAATTCAAATTGGTACCGACCCAATATTTGTTGGTACCGATATGAATTCCCTTAGCAGGGACTTAGCCATTTCCTCTAGCATTCCTCCCCACTACTCTAGTAGACCGTTTCTTCATCTTTTATTTTCCATCCCTTCTGTTCTGACAAAAAACATGTGAGTTTTTCTCTTTTAAACCAGAAGGTGATGCTTCTCTCATGTTCATCTTGGGCCTTTGAGATTGCTGGGTCAGTAAGGCAATGCTACTACCCATTTTGTCAAGGAGAGCCTTCCAACTATCTATTATCCTTTAATTGAACTCTGTCATCATCATATCAAACTCACCTTCATCACCATCTCTTGAGGGGCATATGGTCATGGCAACATGGCGGCCGATTGGTTAGTCACCTCATTATGGTGGGAAGCTCTGTCTTCTGTAGTAATTGCTTCAAATCTTCTAGGTCTCCTTGGTGCCATCGCTTCCAATATGAAATTCCTTCAAACTTTAGATAGAAACTTTTTAGATCTAACACCTGGACACTCTAATGCACAACAAATAACTAGATCTACAACTGAGAAGATTCATTCTAAATGAAAGCATAAAAAATGTTGGGCTAAAAAGTGGCACAACACCATAAAACTAAATTAAAGTAGAGGGATCTAGCTATTAACAGCAAAATATATATTAAGAAATACATGAATTTTTATAGTGCTTGGCTAATCCGAGGCCTATGTCTACTTTAAAGTTATTATAGAGTGTTTTTTCACAAGTATAAGAGATTTATAGTTCAAACATCCTAGAACAATAAATATTAGTTTCCTTTATGACAAAATCAAGTAGAGATAGGAGATGAAGAAGTGCCAAATGTCCTATCTAAATTGCTACAAGTTTCATATTTATAGAGGAATCGCTCAATGAAGTCATTGAATAATTAAATACCAGTTCTAACTCCAAATATGAGGAAGTAGGAGGAGAGATGAAGTCCCATTAGTGACAAAATCATATCGGTAGCGATAAGTAGTAATCGGTGCCGACCTGAATTGTTGACCACAAACCATTCTATCTTCTACTACTTTGTCTTCTTGCTTTGATCCATAAAGTTTTGAGTACTTTTAGCTTAGAAAAGTCATAGCCAAGAGGTTCTGACACTTTCAAAACTTTTCCTTTTCCTTAGAGCTTTTTGAAATAGTTCACCTACTCCTTTAGAAATGGCGCCCCAAGATGATTACTCTAGCATACAAAGCATTTACCATAGCTATAAAGTTCTCCATTGTGTTAGAAATCAGGTTGATATTGACCTAAAAAGAGGTTGGTATCAATATGTCACTTTGTATCTCCTTGCACTCCATACTCTTGCAACCTCTCCTACTATCCTTTCAAGCATGCCTTTAGGTCCTTGAATCATTTCGTCTTTATCCCGATGTTTGGATTCATTCGAAAGCTGCTTGCTTTAAAAGCCGGATAACAGTATACGATAGCCTTCTTCTATCTTGGACATACGATGGCTCTTTTATCTTGACATGCGATTTTTTTCCAATCTTAGACATGCGATAGCTCTTCTATCTTAGACATGGGATAGCTCTTCTATTTTCGACATGCGATAGCTCTTCTATCTTTGGCATCTGATAGATCTCTTTAAACTTTGGCCTTGCCACTATATTTCCCTTTTTCTCATGAAATTAGGGCATAAAAATTTCATATTCTTATATATAAATGTTTCCAACATCTATATTTTTGTTAAATTGGCTTTTTTTGAAGGTGGAACAGAACTATTAAATTATAAATTCTTAATTGTTAACATAAATTTTAGTTATATTTTCTACATGCATTGCAGTGTACCTGATTCTTTTTGTATTATTAATGAAACTCGATACATGCTGGATAGCAAGTATTCACCAACATAAATAGAAACATTTATGTGTAGCATTTATAAATATATTTTATTTGACACATGGTAATACAAGATTATAGATCTATTATATTTTTAAGAAAGTAGTAAAGAGTGTAGCATCCTTATTTTATAAAAATATGTTTTTAGGTCCCTCTTAATTTTTTAATAAATTTTACATCCCTATGTCTATTTGTAATTTCCAGATCTATCATATCGTCTTATTCTTCATCACTTTCTTCATAGCTTTTTTCCATCACTCTTGTTCTTCTCATGGATTTTCCTTTGCATCATGTCTCTTTCTCATATTCTCGAATTCTCTTTCCAATCCAATGTATTTCGCTTAAGTCTTGTTCTTCACTCATTTTCATCTTCTCTTAGATTTTCTTATGGCTTTTTTGTAGACCACAAAAAAAAATTTTGTTAAAAAATATTTTGTATTTTCCAAGTTATACTTTAGTTTTTTAAGTCTTAGGCTTGCAAAGATTTACTGATAAATATTTGTTTGGTAAATTTTCGCTAGCAAATATTCGATGAATGTTTGACAAACAAATATTTGGAAAAATTTTGCTGGCAAATATTAATCAAGTATTTATATTTACCAAATGTTGGCTAGGCAAATATTTTTAGGCAAATATTTGCCTTTCAATTTTTTAACATTCACATATTTGTCTGCCAATGCATAGTTGCATAACAAATATGGTACATTGTCTTCACAATAATCTGGAATACTTGCAATTTTGGTACAGTTGTTGTCTCCTTTGGAATGCACATAGGGTTTACCCATTTTTGCGTTTTTCCTAAATTAGATCAAACTAGGGATTTGAATTTTTCTATCTGCTATCATGTAAGGATTGTAGATTGAAGAGAGAAAGAGAGAGATTTATTGAGTTTTGGTGGATTTCTCAATATTAGAAGAAAATTATGATGAATCAAGTATGTTCTACTACAAGGAGTGTCACGACCCGAAATCCAGCATTTGAAAATCGACACCCATACTTAACCCGTATTCGAATGTCGTAGATTCAAGCGTTGAAATTTGATTAGCGCTGGAGCTTATAACAACATTAGGCGATAACAACATAATGGAAACAGAATGAATAATTTTATTAATATACAACATTTGATACAACAATGATACAAATGAAATGATCAACATTATCAGAGATACAATAGCAGAAAACAAAGCAGCAGAAGACAAACAACAACAGTAGTGGAAAACACCATCTCTATTCCCAAACTCCAAAACTCCAAACTCGAAGCGAGAATCACCATCATGCTGAAGTTACACAAACCCGGTGCACAATTGTTGAAGTGAAACAAATGCAATCCCGAAACCATAGACTCTAAAGAATTGCCAAAAGCTACACCTACTATTTGACTATCTGAATACCTAACTCTAGGATGCCCGTGTGGAAAATTGTGGGCACCTAGAGTTTAGAAAGGAAACAATAAACTCCAGGTCAGTCATGGGACTGGTGTGAGCAAAAAAAAAAACAGTTGTTTATACCAAAAGTAAAAACAAAAGAAGTAAAAAGAAATCCGCAATGCTTTTGGAAAATGAAACTACCATAAGATCTCCCCGCACACACAAAATGCAAGCGCGCAATTGGAGGAGATTTCTCCTTATGATAGTCAAACATCCTTGATACACAGAAAATCCTTTTGATATTATTATTAGTGCATAGTGTAGAAAACATTTTGAAAGTATAATATTAATCTTAGCCAGCATAGGTACCATTATATTATGCCTGCTATAGCTACCACCTGAGGTGGCAGGTTATACAACTGCAATCATAAAGGGCTCGTATTGTTTTGTTTGGATTTCCAACAAATAGTCAAGGCTAAGGAACTTCCTTCACCGAATGGGTGCGCCTCTAGAGGGACGCCCGAGAACCTAACCGGGTCTCTGCCAACTCAAGGCCGAGTTACCTCTGTAACTAGGTAACTAACTGTCATGAGTATACCATTCCTCGGTCGTGACCTACCTTTATCCTAGGATTCACCAAAAAATTACAACAACATCATAAGAGTATTTGGGCTCCATACCATGATACCACTTTTTATCTAGAAGGAAATGCACATACCCTAAAGGGTGCGATCCTTATAACCTTGCTGCATCATTCCTGTTTTGACCATTTCTGGAGTGTGAGGTCCGACGAGGTTTCATCCACAAAGCTACGCTTTTCGCAATAGCCATGCTTTGATCAACAAATGATCAGCAACACTTAGCATGCCACTTTAGCAAATTGGGAATATATCACTAGTAAATATCAACTACATAACATCCGAGCTTGTACATCTCAGAGAAGGGTGTTAAGCTAAGAAAATAAATTCTCCGCCACCAAACAGAAATGTATTTGATAGAAACCATATTTACATCTCAAAGTGTAACATCAGAAAGACATCTATACAAGTCCATTTTGTGTTCGAACGGAACTAAAGGCACTTCAAAAGAAGCCGTTGCAAATTTGGATATTCACAATCCCGATCGGACTCCCCATCACATATGGAGATCTTTATACCAGAGCAACTCAGCAGAGACATTCGATAGGTAATCCTATCATTCTTGAAAATGCCCGGTCTTCACCACCGTCTTTAAATGCTATCCATAAGCGGTATAATCCCATAGCGCTTATCTTTCATTCACAGATACACAAATAAATTTATCACATATAAATAAATCACAGTTCACAGCTCAATTCAAAAACAATCATATTACAGAACATCACACATCATAGATATCAAATAATTCAAAGCATTCAATAGAATCCAATCATTCATAAGTAAGATCAATTAATCACCTGATTATAAATAATTTAAACAGATTAATTACTTATGAATAAATTACTAATTCTGGTTAATCAACACTAATTAATTACAAACTATTGGCTATTATTTTAATTAATTAATCTACCCCTTAAATATTATATTAATTAATTATCCTTGATTAATCTTAGATAAGTTAATCCTTAAATTAATTACATAATTAATTAATCCTTTAATTATTAATTAATCATCCTTGATTAATAAATCAATCAAACTTAAATCATTAAATAATTAATAATTAATAATTAACCCTTAATTATTTAATTATTCTTTAATTAATTATTCTTAATTAAGGACATTAATTAATTAACCCTTAATTAATTACCATTTAATTAATTATCCTTAATTAATTATAACAAGTGATTATCCCTAATCACTTATATTAATAAATCAGAAATTAATTACATTGAGTAGTTATCCTTTAATCACTTGATTAATCAACTTTAATCACTTGATTAATTACTTTTTAATTAAGCAATTATCTTTAAGTAATTAATTAGTAATTAATTACTTACTCTAATTAATTTTAATTAATTAGTTATCCTTTAATGAAATTAGACAAAGTAATTATCCCTTAATTACATTAAGTAATAAATCTTTTATTAATTACTTTAAGTAATTATACTTAATTAATTTCATTAAGTAATCATCCTCTAATTACTAAACTCATAACAAATTAATTAATCCTTAATTTAATACTTAATTAACCTTTAATTAAGTAATTATCACTAAATTTCAAATTTAAGATCCCTTAATCTTAAGATAACCCATTTATCTTAACTAATTTCATAATCATCATTTAAATCATATTTTAAACAACCTTTAAAATAAATTTACGTAATCATATGATTTAGCTTAAACCCTTTAATTAATCAAAATCATTATTTAAGATAAACCGTTTATCTTTAAAAATCTTATTTAAATAATCCTTGAAAATCAAACATATGAATTTAACTCAAAATACTTAAGCTAATTAAAACCATCATTTTTCAAACTACTTAAATATACCATTTAAAATTTATTTTAAAATAAACTTAAGAACACATTTTAAATAAAGAATTAAAATTCTTTAACTTAATTTATTATAAATAATTTATTTAAAACTTTAACTAATTCCAAAATAAAAATAAAACATTTATTATTTTACAAAAAATAATCAAGAAAAAGGTTTTAAACTTGATTTAATTTTAAATTAAAAAAACTTGTTTTAATTTTTTTAAGATCTCTGGCGCGAGATGAACCGAGCCCAGATTCAAAAACTCCCGAGTCAACCCTGAAGCAACTTCTTTTCTTTTCCTTTCAAACTTTACTTTTTTTGTTTTGTTTTGAAAACTATTGCAACTGCGAACTACCCTGGCCTATACTCGATACAAACCTTCTTCTCCCCGAGTTCAACTTCGAGTTTCCTTCTTCCCCAAATCCACAAACCACACCCAGACACAACTTGCACACGTGCACGTGCATCGATGCTCTGGCCACTTCCGATCATCGTCGACCTTGTCGATCAACACAAACTTCCAATTACGATGAACTCGCGAGGAAAACAAAATCGACCCATCAACATGACTAGAACCAAACTTAGATCAACAAGAAACGATTCGCATCAACGATTCCGATCACCGGACACCATGCAATTTCGATCAGAGCTGCACCAAGAAACGACCCTTCGATTCCCTCTGGTCTGATCCTCTCCAGTACCCCGATGCCATCTCACAAGCTCAAAGAACAACGACGACATATTCTGGCCTTTAAACCCTACAAAGCCACCGTGCCGCCACATCGACCAACCATAAATGCTTCGACATTTTTCCTGAGTTCCCCCATCCTCCACCTTTCTTCTGCCACAATCCCGAAGTCCAGAACCCACGCCATCGCTGGAATTTGCCCGCAAACCAGATGCCGTTCAATCCACAATTTCCCCCAATTTACAAACTTAAAATTTATGAGTCGACAACCAAAAATCATCACTTTTGAACACAAACCAGATTATATACGTGAAACATAAAATTATGTTAGTCGAATTTCCTGGTATAATTGTTCTTACTGTACAATTCAATATTACCTGAGAAACACTTAATAGTTTCACTCGGAATTAATTTTAAAAATGGTATTTCATTCATACAAACATATTCCCTTTTGTGATCATAGCCTAAAGTTGTTTTAAGTGCGGAAATATGAAATTATTTGGATTAATTTTTAGCTTGTTGCACAAAACAGAGGCAATACTCACCTAAATACAAACATGCACAGAGCATTACATACATATATACATACCAAAACATATGTATACTTTCATGTAGAACATTTCACAACATTTTATCCACTAATTATCACATGCATCGGAGAATAATGGAGGATTTAGCTTTATTTAGCTTTTCAAAATTGAGTTTACTCACTTGGAAATGTTAATAGAGAATAGAACTTATGCTTAGACCTGGAACTGCTTGATTTACTTTGAACTTTGACCTGGAAATGATTTGTTTTGATCTGTAATTTTTGATCTGTAATTTTTGATCTTGAGCTTGAAATTGAAATCTTGAATTTGGAATCGTAATTTGATGCTGATCTTTTTGAATTTGTTTTGATTGCTTCCAGTTTTCTTTTTTCCTTTGATCTGGACTTTGATATATTAGATTTGAAGCTTGTTTTGATGTTTGGAACTGACATTTTTCTTTGAATTGCTTCATGTTTAATGGAGTTAATCTTCTCAGGGGTAAATTTGATTGTTGTTTTGATTTTCCTAGTTTATGGATTTTGAAATATATGAAAGAATAGAAAGTATAGGAGTATAGTGATATATATATATATATATATAAAATCTTATTTTATTATTTTTGAAAATAAAAAGAAAATTTATATTTGACACTTGTTATTACATGGCATATGAAGCTTAAAAATGTTTTAACATGTTTTCTATGATATACAAATGTTTGTACATGAATTTATGGTCTTACAAATGTCAATTTGCATGCCTTAAATGTTTAAATATGTTTATATAATTTATATATTATATATTTCCTATTTAGTTTTACATACATATATATATATATATTTTATACATTTTCTTTTTTATAAATGTTTATAACTTTAAGAAATTGATTCTTTATAATCTAATTATACATTATTAAATAGGTACACACACATACACACACACACACACATATATATATTAAAATTTAACCTTAAATAGCTTATAAAAATTTATGATTTTTAAATATAACTTCCAAAATATTTATACATATATATATATTATAATTAGAATTTTTTTTATCAATTTAAAATATAGAGTATTTAAAATCTAATTTATTTTCAATAATTATATTTGAATTTAAATCCAAATTTCAAATCACATTCTATTTATATACATTTATATATATACATAAATAACATACATAGATATAAAATAACAAACACATATCTTATTTAATTTTGGAAAATTTTAAATTAATTCACCAATTAATCCCTTATTTTTTAATATTAAATTACCAAATCAATTTTGACTCAAAACCTGGATTGTTACAGATTCTCCCCTTAAGAAAATTATGTCCTTGAAATTCGCTAGACATGGAGACAAATAAAGAACAAATGAACACATAAAGATATAGAAATGGTTCATCAGATCAAACTGAATATCTATTCTACATTTGGCTTACCAAATCAGAATATCATCAATAAATATGCAGGGCATTGGTTAGTCCGAAGGACAACTAACCATTCGTAGAATATATCTGGACACCAAAAAATAGACAAATGGATATAATTCAATTTTAGCTTTATATTTCGTTAACCAATTTATTCCAATTAAAATTTTGAATTCATTAAAGTTAAAACGAAAAGTCGATAGCAAACTGATGAAGAGAATACGAAATAGGAACTTTTCTTTAACGATTCGTAGGACCACTTCCACACCAAAGCTTCTTCTTGTAGCTGCCAGTAAGCCATCAAAGAATTGATATCGGATGATGATAAAAAAGATTGATAGAAAAGTTGTTTCCGTTGTTGCAGGGTATCGACCATTTGTAGTGGTACTTCCCTGTCCCCTATCTCGACTTCTTCTTGCACTCGTACTCATTATCAGTGGATAGTAAGAGAAACTTACTGAGGCATACGGACAAGATATCTTAGGGATACTCATTCTAGGGCATCTGTAACCCTATCTCTAATGAGTCACCTAATGTGTTATACTCCCGAGCTAAGGTTCTTACGCAACCTTTAGCTCCGATACCACTTGTCACGACCCAAAATCCAGTGTCTGAAAATCGACATCCATACTTCATACATCCATACTTCATCGAATGCCGTAGATTCAAACGTTGAAATTCGATTCGCGCTGGAGCTTATAACAACATTAGGCGATAACAATACAGCGGAAACAG
Source organism: Allium cepa (assembly GCA_030765085.1). Classification (NCBI taxonomy): domain Eukaryota; kingdom Viridiplantae; phylum Streptophyta; class Magnoliopsida; order Asparagales; family Amaryllidaceae; genus Allium; species Allium cepa. The sequence continues at coordinate 30,249,325 of CM060935.1, forward strand.
AATGAATAATTTTATTGATACACAGCATTTGATACAACAATGATACAAATGAAATGATCAACATTATCAGAGATACAACAACGAAAAACACAGCAGCAGAAGACAAATAGCAACAGCAGCGGAAAACAACATCTCCATTGCCAAACTCCAATGCTCCAAACCTGAAGCGAGAACCACCATCATACCGAAGTTACGCAAACCCGGCGCACAATTGTTGAAGTGAAACAAATGCGATCCCGAAACCACAGACTCCAAAGAATTGCTAAAAGCTATACCTATTATTTGATTATCTGAAAACCTGACTCTAAGCTGCCCATGTGGAAAATTATGGGCACCCTGAGTTTAGAAAGGGAACAATAAACTCCAAGTTAGTCATGGGACTGGTGTGAGCAAACAAAAACAGTTGTTTATACAAAAAGTAACAACAAAAGAAGTAAAAAAAACCGTAGTGCTTTTGGAAAATGAAACCACCATAAGGCCTCCCCGCACACACACAATGCAAGCGCACAATTGGAGGAGATTTGTCCTTATGATAGTCAAACATGCTTGATAAGCAAAAAAATCCTTTGATATTATTATTAGTGCATAATGTAGAAAATATTTCGAAAGTGTAATATTAATCTTAACCAGCATATGTACCATTATATTATGTCTGCTATAGCTACCACCTGAGTGGCAGGTTATACAGCTGAAATCGTAAAGGGCTCGTATTATTTTGTTTGGATTTCCAACAAATGGTCAAGGCTAAGGAACTTCCTTCACCGAATGGGTACGCCTCTGGAGGGACGCCCCGAGAGCCTAACCGGATCTCTGTCAACACAAGGCCGGGTTACCTTTATAAATAGGTAACTAACTGTCATGAGTATGCCATTCCCCGGTCGTGAGCAACCTTTATCCTAGGATTCACCAACAAATTGCTACAACAACATAAGTTAAGTATCTGGGCTTCATACCATGATACCACTTTTTATCTAGAAGGAAATGCATATACCCTAAAGGGCGCGACCCTCATAACCTTGCTGCATCCTTCTTGTTTCGACCATTTTCGGGGTGTGAGGTCCGACAAGGTCTCGTCCACAAAGCTACGCTTTTCACAAAAGCTATGCTTTGATCAACAAATGATCAGCAGCACTTAGCATGCCACATTACCAAATTGGTAATGTATCATTAGTAAATATCAACTACATAACCTCTGAGCTTATACGTCTCAAAGAAGGGTGTTAAGCTAAGAGAATAAATTCTCCGCCACCAAATAGAAATGTATTTGATAGAAACCAGCTTTACATCTCAAAATGTAACGTTAGACATACATCCATACAAGTCCTTTCTGGGTTCGAACGGAACCGAAGGTGCTTCAAAAGAATCCCTTGCAAATCCGGATATTCACAATCTCGATCGGACTTCCCGTCAAATATGTAGATCTCTATACTGGAGCAACTTAGTGCATAGACATTCGACATGTAATTCTATCATTTTCGAAAATACCTGGTCTTCACCACCATCTTCAAATGCTATCCATTTCGTCATATTACTATTCAGAATGGGTTTTCCGACGTAAAGTCCTCTCCGGGCTAAATCGAATAATGAGCGCTAATTTTAAAACCATATGGATATATTAGGATCTTAGTTAAGTCACAACTTTTAGCCCAAAAACTTTCCATTTGATTAGTTTAAACAAATTTCCACTTTTAATCTTTTAAACAAAAGATCCACCTTTTAATCTTTTAAACAAAAGATTTACTTTTAAAATCCACTTCAATTTGAAACAAGGTTCACCTAATTTTTAACAAAGATTCATTTCATAGCATTAAAAACTATTTCCATTTTGATTCACCCATAACTTGAAATCCTTTCAACAAAAACTGGAAATTCTTTCATTATATGAAAGCTATTATCATTTGAAAACAAATGCTTTTCATTTCCGGAAAATCCAACTAAATTTTCTCAAGTTATAGCTTTTTCAAAGTATATATTGGAAAATCGACGAACTACCGTATTCTTGGCAAGTTCTATTAAATTCAAATCTCCAAAATAATTTATTCAATATACTTTTAAAAAATGGTTTAAAATCCACATATATATTTTGTACAACTTATATAACCCTTTCAAACCATAGGTTCCAAAATAATTTCGAAACTTCAATAAGACATATTATATTCAAACGAGATTTAAATTTCAATCTTCCTTTTCAAAAGCCTTTCATATTCAACTCAATTTCACTTCCAAACCAATTGGATTCGAAATTCAACTTTTAAAACAAAATAATATTTAAATTCAAAATATCTATGACCTAACCAATTCCTCGTGAAATCCATATTTGTGTATATGTGGTGTAGTTCAGGGGTTTTACGCACAACAATAAAATATCATAACCATCATCAATTCAAGGACAACAATATCGATAAGCGAAATAATCCCATAGCGCTTATCTTTCATTCATAGATACATAAATAAATTTATCACAAATAAATAAATCACAGTTCACAGCTCAATTCAAAAACAATCATATCACAGAACATCACACATCATAGATATCAAACAATTCAAAGCATTCAATAGAATCCAATCATTCATAAGTAATATCAATTAATCATCTTATTATAAATAATTTAAACCAGATTAATTACTTATGAAAAAATTACTAATCCTGGTTGCTCAACATTAATTAATTACAAATTATTGGCTATTATTTTAATTAATTAATGAAATTAATTAATCAATCCTTTAAATACTTATATTAATTAATTATCCTTAATTAATCTTAGATAAGTTAATCCTTAAGTTAATTACATAATTAATTAATCCTTTAATTGATTACATGAATTAATTAACCTTTAATTATTAATTAATCATCCTTGATTGATAAATCAATCAACCTTAAATCATTAAATAATTAACCCTTAATTATTTAATTATTCTTTAATTAATTATCCTTAATTAATTACATTAATTAATTAACCCTTGATTAATTACCATTTAATTAAGTATCCTAAATTAGTCACAATAAGTGATTATCCCTAATCACTTATATTAATAAATCATAAATTAATAACATTGAGTAATTATCCTTTAACCACTTGATTAATCAACTTTAATCATTTATTAATTACTTTTAATTAAGCAATTATCTTTAAGTAATTAATTACCTTTAATTACTTACATTAATTAATCTTAATTAATTAGTTATCCTTTAATGCAATTACATAATGTAATTATCCCTTAATTACATTAAGTAATAAATCTTTTATTAATTACTTTAAGTAATTATATTTAATTAATTTCACTAAGTAATCATCCTCTAATTACTTAACTCATAACAAATTAATTAATCCTTAATTTAACACTTAATTAACCATTAATTAAGTAATTATCATTTGATTTCAAATTTAAGACCCTTTAATCTTAAGATAACCTATTTATCTTAACTAATTTTATAATCATCATTTAAATCCTATTTTAAATAACCTTTGAAATAAATTAACGTAATCATATGATTTAGCTTAAACCCTTTAAGTTAATCAAAATCATTATTTAAGATAAACCGTTTATCTTTAAAAATCTTATTTAAATAATCCTTGAAAATTAAACATATGAATTTAAATCTAAATACTTAATTTAATTAAAACCATCATCTTTTAAACTATCTAAATATACCATTTAAAATTTATTTCAAAATAAACTTAAGAACTCATTTAAAATAAAGAACTAAAATTATTTAACTTAATTTATTTAAAAATAATTTATTTAAAAATAATTTATTTAGAACTTTAAATAATTCCAAAATAAAAATAAAACATTTATTATTTACAAAAGTTAATCAAGAAAAAGGTTTTAAACTTGATTTAATTTTTAATTAAAAAAAAATTGTTTTAATTTACTGTTAGATCTTTGGCCCGAGACGAACCCGAGCCCAGATTCAAAAACTCTCGACTCAACCCCGAAGCAACTTCTTTTCTTTTCCTTTAAAACTTTACTTGTTTTTTTATTTTGAAAACTACTGCAACTACAAACTACCCGAAACAATACTCGATACAAACCTTCCTCTCCTCGAGTTCAACTTCGAGTTTCCTTCTTCCCCAAATCCACAAACCACACCCAGACACAACTTGCACGCATGCGCGTGCGCCGATGCACTGTCCATTTTCGATCATCGTCTCAACCCTTAACATGTCATCATCGACATTGCCAATCAACACAAGCTTCCAATTCCGACGAACTCACGAGGAAAACGAAATCGACCCATCAACATGACTGAACCAAACTTCGATCAACAAGAAACGATTCACATCAACGATTCCGATCACCAGAAACCATGCAATTTTGATTAGAGCTGCACCACGACACGTACCTTCGATTCCCTCTGGTCCGATCCTCTTCGGTGCCCCGACATGATCGCACAAACTCGAAGAACAATGACGACATATTCTGGTCCTTAAACACTACAAAGCCACCTTGCCGCCGCCTCGACCAACTATAAATGCTTCGAGCATTTTTCCTAAGTTCCCCCATCCTCCACCTTTCATCAACCACAATCCCTAGGTCTAGAACCCACGCCATCGCCGGAATTTTGCCACAAGCTAGATTCCATTCAATCCACAATTTCCCCCAATTTACAAACATAAAATTTATGAGTCAACTACCAAAAATCATCATTTTTGAACACAAACAAGATTATATACGTGAAACTTAAAATTATGTTAGTCGAATTTCTTGATATAATTGTTCTTACTGTACAATTCAATATTACCAGAGAAACACTCTATAATTTCACTTGAAATTATTTTTTAAAATAGTATTACATTCATACAAACATATTCCTTTTTATGATCATAGCCTAAAATTGTTTAAGTGATGAATTATGAAATTATTTGGATTAATTTAGCCTGTTACACAAAACAAAGGCAATACTCACCTAAATACAAACATGCACAGAGTATTACATACATATATACATACCAAAACATATGTATACTTTCATGTAGAACATTTCACAACATTTTATCCATTAATTATCACATGCATCAAAGAATAATGGAGGATTTAGCTTTTTAAAATTGAGTTTACTCACCTAGAAATGTTAACAGAGAATAGAACTTCTTCTTATACCAGGAACTTCTTGATTTACTTTGAACTTTGATCTGGAAATGATTTGTTTTGATCTGTAATTTTTGATCTTGAACTTGAAACTGAAATCTTGAATTTGGAATTGTAATTTGATCCTGATCTTGTTGAATTTGTTTTGATTGCTTCCAGTTTTCTTTTTCCTTTGATCCGGACTTTGATATATTTGATCTGAAGCTTGTTTTGATGTTTGGAACTGATGTTTTTGTTTGTATTGCTTAATGTTTAATAGAGTTAATCTTCTCAAGTTTAAATTTGATTGTTGTTTTGATTTTCCTGGTTTATGGATCTTGAAATATATGAAAGAAGAGAAAGTATACGAGTATGGTGATATATATATATATATATATATATATATATATATATATATAATCTTGTTTTATTATTTTTGAAAATAAAATGAAAATTAATATTTGACACTTGTATTACATGGCATAGGAAGCTTACAAATGTTTTAACATGTTTTCTATGATTTACAAATGTTTATACATGAATTTATGGTCATACAAATGTCAATTTGCATGACTTAAATGTTTTAATATGTTTATATAATTTCTACATTATATTTTTCCTATTTAGTTTTAAATGTATATACGTTTTATTCATTTTCTTTTTTATAAATGTTTATAACTTTAAGAAATTGATTCTTTAAAATCTAATTACACATTATTAAATACGCATATATATATATATATATATATATATATATATTAAAATTTAACCTCAAATAGTTTTTGAAAATTAATGATTTTTAAATATAACTTCCAAAATATTTATACATATATATGTATATATGTTATAATTAGAAAACAAATTTTATTAATTTAAAATATAGAGTATTTAAAATCCAATTTATTTTCAATACATTTATATTTGAATTTTAAATCCAAATTTCAAATCACAATCTATTTATATATATATACATAAACAACACAAATTCTATTTATTTTTGAATTTCAATTCCAAAATTCTATTTATTTTTGAATTTCAATTCCAAAGTTCTACTTACAATCTATTATATACATAGATATGAATAAAAAACATATATCTTATTTAATTTTGGAAATTTTTAAATTAATTCACCAATTAATCCCTCAATTTTTATATTAAATTACCAAATTAATTTTGACTCAAAACCGGGATTGTTACAAGGAGAAGATGGAGCGAGCGAGAGGGAATACATTAAAGAGAACATGCACAGGTTGTTAGTTTATTTACGGAAATTTTGTAAATTATTTTAAAAATAGAAACATTCTGTATATTTGATAAATGAAAAAGACTTTCACCTAATGTTTTCTAGTTATAAAGATTTAGGCCTAAATTTCCCTTTTTGAAATGACTTATTACTTCGTACTAAAATTATAAACTTTTACATGTTATTTTCCTTCAAAATAATATTAGAACCATTAGAAATCTAGCTCAAATATAAACTGCTATATTCATTTGCATCTGGATTAACATAGACATGGATGAATTCATGTGAAACTCCGTGTAAAATTTTTCATCCAACTATTATCTCATGAATAAAAAAAGGTCAACGGAAACATTATAAGAAATAAAATATAAACAAATTGTACTGAACCCTTTTTATGAAATTCGGGACGAAATGTTTTCTTAAAGAATAAGCACAATAATATAAAAGTACTAGTGAAATGAGTATTTTGCTGTAAGTTATAAACCTCTTTTGTTCAGCATCACATATCATACTATATCCTATATAGATCAGATAACAGATTATATTATCCAAATGACAAACTTATATGTTATTGAGAAATTATATAACATCACGGTGCATGGTTTTTATTCCTACGATATGGCTTCGTGCCATGAAATTTAGCAGCAATGCTTACATAAAATCCTTTCCCATGGATGTCTTTCCCATAAGCTAACACATATAAATGAGAGTAACACGAAATAGATTATTATGGAATTTCTGACATATTTGATATGTTAAGCAATACCAACTGTTACTTTTACCATAGATAAAAAATTGGTATGTTCGGATTATTTAAACCAATCGAAATTTTATGGGAATGATCTTCAGGCTTTTAAGAACATATCCATAACTTTTTGTTCAATTTTAAATTATGTAGCTTGAATATGTAAGGGTGTAAATGTAATGTGGTAGAACTCTTCTATACATACATACATACATACATACATACATACATACATACATACATACATACACACAGACACGCACACACGCATACACATATAAACACACCCGTGCACACACATACATACATACATTCGTACATACATACATACATACATACATACATATAAACATGCCTATATTTATTTTCACATATAAGTGCATACATGCGTGGACGATTACATATCGGCAACTCAGCAAGCTTTTAATTGAGTGTTGTTATTAACACCTATTAACTCAATACAAATACCAATATATGGTAATTTAAAAAAATAAGCAAAGATACTTTCTAAGCCTATATGAAGATACTATAAACCTACCATTTATTTATGTAGGATCTAGATTAACCCTAGAGGGGGGGGGGGTGAATAGGGTTATAGCAAATTTTCTCGAATTAAACACAGAAATATAATTGCAGAAATAAATATGCTGAAAAGTAAATCACACACAAAATTTACCCAGCTTCGGCAACCCTTGCCTACTGCTGCATTCACAGATTTCTATTAGAATTAAACAGTATCACGCTTACAAACACTCTACTAGACTCGCAGACCCTTTTTCTCCCACTCACAAACACTCTACTAGACTCGCACACCCTGCTCCCGCCTATAGAGTTTCGCTTACTCGCAAACACTGCTCCCGCCTATAGAGCTTTGCAAACTCGCACACCATGCTCACTGAACTAATTCTAAATAGACAATCTGACACTACCTAATCCCTAGGTGGTGATTTACAAATTCTTCGACTCGAAAAGAGAAAAGCAGCTTCAAAAATAAAATAGGAGCAAAAATTAAAATACCGACTTGAATGCGTAATTTTTGCTCAATTAAAAAATAAGAAAAAAACCCTCCAAAAAATTAAACCCTAAACAAGAGATTAATTCCCCTTTAATAATAAAGAAGGCCGGCCCCTTTATCTTTCAACCGATCCACTATCTTCCCTTATTCTTTGACCCGGTCCACTTTTGCTTGTAAAAATGTCGACCTTGCTCTTGTTTCTTTGTTCGATGAATTAGGGCTTCGATCCCTTGTGGCAATTAGGGCTCTTTAATTTAAGCCGCCGCTCTTGATTGCTGGTTGGTTGCCTTGTCGATCACTTGCTTGGAGTCGCGCTCGGCTGCTTCTCTTGATTTGTGAAATTAGGGTTCGGCTTCGGTTTCTTCGAGATAATTGAATTCGCCTTGGTATGTTATTTGTATCTTTTTCTTTTAGGTTTGATTGCTTGAATTCGATTGCTTTTTTTATTCATGCCGATGATGTACTCTTGGGTTTGATATTTATATGAATTCGAATCAATTGATTCGTTCGTATTCACTTGCGACTTCATCACTTTCCTAATTTGTTGCAACTTGATACGCACGGCTTCTATTCTGTAGCGTTCGATTGCCGTGAGTCACATGGATTTAAATCTTTCCTCTTTTTGATATCTCTGACCATTTCAAAAAATAATGATACGAATTTTATATTCATTGAATTCTGACTTCGGCCCCATCTCTGCACTGTTGAATCTCGTGGTCATCATGTCTTTGTCTCTGGCCATCTTTTTCTGGTTGGTTTAACATGATCTTCGAATTAGCATTTTTGGCTACCTGAATTTTACTTTAGCATTGCATGATGTTGTCTAATTATTTGTTCATGTGATTCCCTATATTACTTCTCTGACTCATTGTTGTTGCTTCACCACTGACTTGTGTTTGGTAGTCTTGTATGGTTTTCTTCTGGTTTGTTCACTGCAGTTTCATTACTACTTCTCTGATGCATTTGGAATTGGTCTGTTGCACTTTGGTCTTACATTTGTGCATATTGTCTCGAGTACATGTAGTCTTGGCTCTGGTTATTTCATATTCATATGAGCATTTGTCTGCACTATTAGTCGAGCTTGAGTACATGTATTCTTGGCTCACTGATGCATTATAACTTGAGTTTCACTCACTTGAGTGTTTGTTGCAGTATCTTGTGGTTGCTATGCCTTATTTACCATGTTGTTGCATTGTATTGTTTGTCTCTCTTTTTTTTGATATGCATTGATGCAGTTTCCATTCATGTTGCCTCTGTGTTTGATTTGCATAGCTGAACTTGAGTTGTCTGCTGTTGCTATGCAGTTGCTATGCCTTCCTTGGTTTCTGTTCTTTGTATTATGGTCAGTGGTGTTCATTGTAGTTGCACTGCACTTTGATGTTGTAGTCTCTGACTTTGTTGTATCCATGCTTTTATGCTTGTGACATTCCTCTGCCTTGTTGAGTTCCTGTGTTTGGTCACTGATGCATTACTGTAATGCATTACTGTAGTTGCCATATCTTATGCTCGAGCTCTTTGCATACTTCATGACTGTACTGTTGCAGTCGGGTTGTATTCATGTACACTTGTGGCACTTTGTGCATGCTATACTACTTTGGTTCATTTTGCATATTGCATAGTGCATTGCCTTGTTTGTTGAAGTTGTGCTTGCACACTTGCTATTGTTGGCTGCGCACACGAGTTGGCGAGGCAGTGCACACGTGTATGAATGTACACGTGTGTATTGCAGCCACTTATGGTTACCTGTCCCTGTAATATCTATATGCACGACTTTGTGATGAATTCAAGTGTAAATTATGACGAACAACCCAAATAACTGAGGCAAATCATATTTTCAAAAAATTATTTATTTTGAATTTGCAAAAATATTTCTTTTTCAATTTTACTACGTTAGTTTATATTTTTGCAGATTTCTCAGATGCTGGATTCAAACTGGAATGCAGTTGAAGACAAAATACGAGTGTGAGTGATATGTAGTGAGGTTATCAATGTAAAAATATTTGTGATGTAATCGTGATGTAATCAAAAATGTATATGTATAGTGAGAGAATGAATTTGTACTATTCAAGATTGTAATAAATATTTGTTTGAATAAAATTTCTGTTTGAATTCAAAATCTGTGTAACTTGTTCTGTTTGAATTCAAATTCAAATTCTGTGTAATTTATTTTATTCAAATAGAAAAACAAAAACATATATAATCTATGAAAAACAAAATAGTACATTACCAAATACATTTAAATGAATATATATGTTTATTATCATCAAACAAAAACATATAAGCGCATATTCAACAATCTCTCCCTTTTGATGATAACAAACATATATTTAAGATTTTGACTGTGTTAAATGTATTTGACCAATTATATACTTTAATTGCTCCCCCTATTTAAATGCTTCCTCTCTACATGATGCTCCCCCTACATATATGCATACAAATAGAAATATATTCAAATGAGCCAGATGCATATGGAAAAATTATTTGACCTTTGCTTGATTCTATTTGACAAAATCTTAACTTTTCTCTCCCCCTTTTGTTATCAGCAAAAGAATAATAATGTTTGAGAAAAATAGAGATAAAGTGATCGATATTAATCCAACATTAATCTCAAATTGAATATAAATATTAAACTTCAATAAGAATCAAACAAAAACCATAACTACCCTTGTTAGGCACATATTCCACTTTTAGAAATGATGGATATGGTGTTCATATAAAATCATACAGTTGAATCAACTTGTGGTACATTTATATCAGGAATTTGAATATCTACTAATCATGCATAACCGTTAGGACTTTTAAATGAGATTAGTAGTATTCGAATTTAATTTTAAAAATGAAATCAAGTATCTTCTAACCACGCATGACCGTGAGGACTTTTAAATGGGATTAGAATCAACTTGTCTACTTAAGCAATTTAATTTTGATATGCGTTCCATACATGCATAACCGTAAGGACTTTTAAATGAGCATGGAAGCACATGATCAAAAATCCAAGTAATTCACCCATGCATAACCGTGAGGACTTTTAAATGAGAGTGAATACTTTGGATATTTATTTATTTTAAAAAAAATATGACATGAAAAACAAATGATTCCTGATTATAGTACCACATATGGACAAACTATATTGAATATTTGATAAAACATGGTCGATAGAAATAATGATAGATATAGAAATGGTCATGGAATCTTTACCCAACAAAAAGTTTTATAATTCTTGTTTTAATTCCTAAAGAAAGTTTTTAAAATATACTCTCTTGAGTAATGTATGTTAAATATCAACACTTATCACTTTTTCAATCACTATTTATCTTTTTGATAATTAGTAGGGAGTCGGATTAGTCAAAATTTGTCATTTAAAATCAAATAAAAATAACTAATCTGAAAATATGGTCAAACAATTATTTTCTCGAAGGGATTATATAAGAAAATAATTTCTGCTATTTGAAAATTATTTAAAGTGAACAATATGCAGAAATTTTCTTTGAAAAATGATGCAGCAAATGAATGTTTCACAATAAATCACGTTCAACTCGTAAGTTTTCTATCAACTAGATTACTAGTATGAACTGCATCTGAATTTCTTTTTCAATCCAAAATATCACTAACTGGATTTGGTAAACCAGACATGAAGTGTGCATCAAAAATTTCAAACCCAATTTTAGCAACAATTTAAATGACATTCTTTGGATTTTGAATTGAAGCCATGTTCACACTCAAACAAATATCATGGTGTTAATTTCAGAAACCATAGGATAAACAATTATATTCATGAGTAATCAACAGTCAATCAACATCATAATTATTTCAAAAACAATTTCTTGAAGTTTCAACAATTTCTTAAAATCCTTTATCACATGAGTTTGAAATCGTGCAAATTTACAAGCAGTGACCAAAACGTCAAAATATATCTAAGTGTAGCATGAGTAATCAAGGATCAATAAAATACCATCATTTGACCAAACATATTAAGTTCAATGATGAAAGATGGTTGGTCTACTTTTAAGCACAAATCAAAGTAAGAACAAGTCAAAGGAAAAATCATATCAATAAGTTAGAATTAAAGACATCACATCATTATCACAATTTTGGCTGATTTAATTCAGAATATGGTGCAGATTATCACATTTAATATACCTTCACCTGTTTTACCTTTACGATAATTTCTCGTGATTGCCCATTGTGATTCTGTCACCTTTATACTAGGCTAAGGAACTTTGCTATGTTGCCCGTTGTGTTTCTGGAACAGTCCAAATCCAGAGAACACCATTGTTGTTCCTTAGCCTGCCACCACACCTACACGATGAAAGATTTTTGTGACCTATTTCTAGGTCCATGATTGTTAGTGGCAGAAACATTATGAATAAACAAACCCTTTGGAAACCAAACTTGTTTAGTCCTTTTATTCTTGTTCCAATAGACATGAAATTTGTTTGTAGAATTCTTAGGAACCCAAACTTGTATAAATTTTGTGTTCTTGTTCCTATGACTACAATTTTCAACATGATTTCCAATTATTTCACATTTATCAAAGACACTTTTCCCTTTTGCATTATCCTCAGCTTGTGTTTTCCCAAAACCAAGTCCTTTTCTGTTGTTAGCAAAAATTTGATTTCCCAATAGCATGTTGAAAGATTTTTCGCCTTTTGAAAAGTTATTCAAAGATTTCTCAAGATTTTGGACTTTGGCTTTTAGTGTTGTATTTTCAGTGACAAGTGAGGTGCATCGATTTATAAAATCCTTTTTCCTAGTGTCGATGGTTTCCTTAAGATTCAAATTTTCTTTTTCAAGATTCTCAGAGTTATTCTTAAGTCTTGTCAATTCTGAATCTAAAACTTTACATCTTTTACATTCTAGGTTTTGAATATTTTCAAGTTCAGTTTCTAACCTAAAATTTTTACGAGCAAGTTCTCTCCTATCAGTTTTCAGTTTTTCAATTTTAGATTCAAGAGCATCAACTACTTTAGTAAGATCAGAACACATAAAAACAAGATCTCTATAGGAATACTCACCTTCCTCACTAGATTCCTATGAGCTTGAATCTGAATTTGATTTCGCCATAAGACACAAGTTAGCCTCCTCTGAGCTGCTATCCGAAGCTTCTTCTCCTTCTTCATCATCCCAAGTCGCTGCAAATACCTTCTTCGTCTTTTTCTTTCCTTTGTTGTTTTTGAGAAGTGGGCATTTTTGTATGAAGTGTCCGGGCTTCTTGCAGTTAAAGCACGTCGGTTCATTATCGGAATTGTCAGAATCTTTTGGCCTATTACGATTTGTTTTCTTCTTGCGTGGCTTGAATCTCGACCATTTTCTAAGATTATTGACAGCCATTGCAAGCTCTTCAATTGGATCTTCTCCTTCTTCATCGCTTTCTTCTTTGCTCTTTAAGGCAATCGTCTTTTTCTTTGGTTCGGAGTTGTTGCGTTCTTCCTTTGCTTTTAGCTCAAGCTCATATGTCATCAAGTTTCCAATCAACTCCTCCATGCTTAGCTTACTCAGATCTTTCGATTCTTGGATTGCCGTGACTTTTGCCTCAAAGTTCATTGGTAAGACTCGTAGTATCTTCCGCACAAGCTCTACCTCAGTGAATACCTTCCCAAGTGCTCTAGCGTTGTACACCAAAGTTGAAAAGCGTCCAAACTTGTCCATTATGCTCTCGCCTTTGTCCATCACAAAGTTCTCGTATTCATTGCTGAATAGGACTAGACGAGACTCCTTGACTTGAGAAGTTCCTTCGTGTGTCACCTCCAAAGTGTGCCAAATTTCTTGTGCTGTTGTACAATGAGAAATTCTATTAAATTCATTTTTATCAAGAGCACATATCAAAGCATTCATGGCTTTAGCATTTGTCGTTTTCAATCTCTTATCGTTAGCATCCCACCTATCCTTAGGTTTAGGAATCTCAGTACCACCAACGATTATAGTGGGAGGTTTATAACCAGTTTCAATAATATCCCAAACATCATAATCAACGGAACTAAGATAAATACTCATCCTAACTTTCCAATAAGCATAATCGTTCCCGTTAATCATGGGTGGCCTAACGATAGATTGCCCCTCAGAAAAAGCATTATTTGACGGATTCATGACTCTAGAGTTAAATAAAAAATATACCGGGCTCTGATACCACTTGTAGGATCTAGATTAACCCTAGAGGGGGGGGGGGGGGGTGAATAGGGTTATAGCAAATTTTCTCGAATTAAACACAGAAATATAATTGCAGAAATAAATATGCTGAAAAGTAAATCACACACAAAATTTACCCAGCTTCGGCAACCCCTGCCTACTGCTGCATTCACAGATTTCTATTAGAATTAAACAGTATCACGCTTACAAACACTCTACTAGACTCGCAGACCCTTTTGCTCCCGCTCACAAACACTCTACTAGACTCGCACACCCTGCTCCCGCCTATAGAGTTTCGCTTACTCGCAGACACTGCTCCCGCCTATAGAGCTTTGCAAACTCGCACACCCTGCTCACTGAACTAATTCTAAATAGACAATCTGACACTACCTAATCCCTAGGTGGTGATTTACAAATTCTTCGACTCGAAAAGAGAAATGCAACTTCAAAAATAAAACAGGAGCAAAAATTAAAATACGGACTTGAATGCGTAATTTTTGCTCAATTAAAAAATAAGAAAAAAACCCTCCAAAAAATTAAACCCTAAACAAGAGATTAATTCCCCTTTAATAATAAAGAAGGCCGGCCCCTTTATCTTTCAACCGATCCACTATCTTCCCTTATTCTTTGACCCGGTCCACTTTTGCTTGTAAAAATGTCGGCCTTGCTCTTGTTTCTTTGTTCGATGAATTAGGGCTTCGATCCCTTGTGGCAATTAGGGCTCTTTAATTTAAGCCGCCGCTCTTGATTGCTGGTTGGTTGCCTTGTCGATCACTTACTTGGAGTCGCGCTCGGCTGCTTCTCTTGATTTGTGAAATTAGGGTTCGGCTTCGGTTTCTTCGAGATAATTGAATTTGCCTTGGTATGTTATTTGTATCTTTTGCTTTTAGGTTTGATTGCTTGAATTCGATTGCTTTTTTTATTCATGCCGATGATGTACTCTTGGGTTTGATATTTATATGAATTCGAATCAATTGATTCGTTCGTATTCACTTGCGACTTCATCACTTTCCTAATTTGTTGCAACTTGATACGCACGGCTTCTATTCTGTAGCGTTCGATTGCCTTGAGTCACACGGCTTTAAATCTTTCCTCTTTTTGATATCTCTGACCATTTCAAAAAATAATGATACGAATTTTATATTCATTGAATTCTGACTTCGGCCCCATCTCTGCACTGTTGAATCTCGTGGTCATCATGTCTTTGTCTCTGGCCATCTTTTTCTGGTTGGTTTAACATGATCTTCGAATTAGCATTTTTTGCTACCTGAATTTTACTTTAGCATTGCATGATGTTGTCTAATTATTTGTTCATGTGATTCCCTATATTACTGCTCTGACTCATTGTTGTTGCTTCACCACTGACTTGTGTTTGGTAGTCTTGTATGGTTTTCTTCTGGTTTGTTCACTGCAGTTTCATTACTACTTCTCTGATGCATTTGGAATTGGTCTGTTGCACTTTGGTCTTACATTTGTGCATATTGTCTCGAGTACATGTATTCTTGGCTCTGGTTATTTCATATTCATATGAGCATTTGTCTGCACTGTTAGTCGAGCTTGAGTACATGTATTCTTGGCTCACTGATGCATTGTAACTTGAGTTTCACTCACTTGAGTGTTTGTTGCAGTATCTTGTGGTTGCTATGCCTTATTTACCATGTTGTTGCATTGTATTGTTTGTCTCTCTTTTTTTTTGATATGCATTGATGCAGTTTCCATTCATGTTGCCTCTGTGTTTGATTTGCATAGCTGAACTTGAGTTGTCTGCTGTTGCTATGCAGTTGCTATGCCTTGCTTGGTTTCTGTTCTTTGTATTCTGGTCAGTGGTGTTCATTGTATTTGCACTGCACTTTGATGTTGTAGTCTCTGACTTTGCTGTATCCATGCTTTTATGCTTGTGACATTCCTCTGCCTTGTTGAGTTCCTGTGTTTGGTCACTGATGCATTACTGTAGTTGCCATATCTTATGCTCGAGCTCTTTGCATACTTCATGACTGTACTGTTGCAGTCGGGTTGTATTCATGTACACTTGTGGCACTTTGTGCATGCTGTACTACTTTGGTTCATTTCGCATATTGCATAGTGCATTGCCTTGTTTGTTGAAGTTGTGCTTGCACACTTGCTATTGTTGGCTGCGCACACGAGTTGGCGAGGCAGTGCACACGTGTATGAATGTACACGTGTGTATTGCAGCCACTTATGGTTACCTGTCCCTGTAATATCTATATGCACGACTTTGTGATGAATTCAAGTGTAAATTATGACGAACAACCCAAATAACTGAGGCAAATCATATTTTCAAAAAATTATTTATTTTGAATTTGCAAAAATATTTCTTTTTCAATTTTACTGCGTTAGTTTATATTTTTGCAGATTTCTCAGATGCTGGATTCAAACTGGAATGCAGTTGAAGACAAAATACGAGTGTGAGTGATATGTAGTGAGGTTATCAATGTAAAAATATTTGTGATGTAATCGTGATGTAATCAAAAATGTATATGTATAGTGAGAGCATGAATTTGTACTATTCAAGATTGTAATAAATATTTGTTTGAAGAAAATTTCTGTTTGAATTCAAAATCTGTGTAACTTGTTCTGTTTGAATTCAAATTCAAATTCTGTGTAATTTATTTTATTCAAATAGAAAAACAAAAACATATATAATCTATGAAAAACAAAATAGTACATTACCAAATACATTTAAATGAATATATATGTTTATTATCATCAAACAAAAACATATAAGCGCATATTCAACAATTTATACAAAGCGATTGAGCGAATAACTATTTGATTTTAGACATTTGAACATTATATCAACAATAACCTCTTTTACCATCATTGTAACGACCCGCAAATTTATCACTTGAATAAATTATATTTATTTTAAAAATATTTTAATGTGGTTTTAAAAGTAAGAATAATCATATTTTAAGTGAAAAATAATAATAGTTATTTTGGTTGGGTTAAATATTGTGAACAAATTACCTAGGTAAAATATTGATAAATATTAAATATCATCCTAGGAAAAATATTGATAAAATAATTAGAAATCATTTTATCGATAAACTGCTTTTAAACAGTAACGATCATGCACAGCTCTGTATTCATAGACTAATATATGTATTCAAACAAGTTTATGAAATAAAATAACTTATTTTAATTTTGGAAAATAAAATGTATTTATGACATCGATGGTTGATATCATCGACTTTATATATTTCTTTGAAAATTGAAGTTAAGTTTTGTTAGCACCAGAATTGGTCACTAACACCCTTAAGAAAGATTGTGTAGAGAGATTAATGAAGAAAGTAAATTAAAACAGGGAACTGTATGCTAAATTATATGCAAAAATAAGAACATCGGATTTATAGTGGTTCAGCGTAACTGCCTGCGTCCAATTTAAGTTTTGATCTTTATTGCTTTCATGAATGATTTATTACAGATACAATCCATACAATAATGTCTTAAGTACAAGTGCGAACTGAAAAGAAAGAGTCTTGAAAGCGGCCGAGCCTTCCCAGTGTTCTCGAAAAAAAGTACCTTTCACTGTGCCCCTACCCTTCTATTTATAGATGAAGATGGGTTGGACTTCCCTCATGGGCTTAGGAACAAGGTACCTCGGCCCGCGGTAAGTAACATCTGCGCATCGAGCCATAGATGCCGAACGGTAATTGCCAAGCGAGGTTGGTCGAACAAGAGAATGCCGAGCGAGGTCTCCGTGCCGAACGACACTTGTATGCCGAGCCATATATCCAGGCTGAACGTCATTCATATGCCGAGCGAGGGATGCATGTTGAACTGCACTCGTATATCGAATGAGGCGCTATGCCGAATGAGTGGAGGTGCGCTGAGTGAGGCCTGTACCAAACGACTCATCTATACCGAACAAGGCATTGATGCCGAGTGACCTTTCTATGCCAAGCAAGGCTTCATGTCGAGCGACCTTACTATGCCGAACGTGGCAAGATGCTGATCGACTTTTCTATGCCGAGCGAGGCACTGATGCCGAGTGACCTTTCTATGCCGAGTGAGGCATTAATGCGGAGCGACCTTTCTATGTCGAGCGAGGCTTCATGTTGAGCGAGGGGAGGTGCGCCGAGCGAAGCCTGTGCCGACCGAGGGATCTATGCCAAGCCTCTTGTTACATGGTCAAACAATTGGGTAACAAGTTTAAATATAAAATAAATGAATTTTTATTATCAAATAAACCTATTATAATTATTTAAAATGATAGTAAAATAGTTTTTAAAATTTGTTTACCAAAATAGATAGTTCCTAGAAAAACAGAAAATGCGACCGAATCACGTTTTCCGGAATTTCGACTTTTCGACACTGAAAAGCCATCGGGAACGTGGTTTACCTTTGTGCACCACATGTACACATATATAAGAGATAATTAACCATATAATAATATACTTAATTATGTATTATCTTATGTTAATTATGTTTAGCAAGTGATGTGACAAAACAAGGTTTTAAAATAATAACATATATACACGCGCACACACACTAAATCATATCATTATCTCTTGTCATATTTTTATGTACCATCATCATTACCCATCATGACTTAGGGGATGTGATTAGAGAGGGGGGATATGTGACATATGAGGGGGAGGAATGTGGTGATGTGACATGTCAAAATAATGACATATTATGATATTTTAAACAAAGGATAAAATGGTAATTTCCTTACTTTCTTTCACCTATAAATACACACCCTCAGACATAGGTTTTTACTTATATTCCAACTTCATTCTTTTCTTAGCCTTCTTCTCTAAAAATTCCATAGCTTCCATGGTTCAAAAAATGTGACAACCCGAACTCGATGCCCGACAAACGACATCGAAATCTGTATCATCGAAACTTGTAACAACATTAGATGATAAACAATACAGCGGAAACAAAAGATGATTATATCAATATACAACATGGATACAATGTCAGATACATCATTTGATCATAACAATCAAACACCATCAAAGAATATGTACAACATAATGCCACAGCGGAAATATCTCAACATTAGCAAAGTCGTCAAGAGAATCCAATACTGCAACTCCAAACCAAAACTCCAAAGTCAAAGCTCTAACTTCATGCTCGAACCACCATCAAGCTGAACTTGTAGCAAATGCGATCCCAAACGCGATTGCCAAACCAATAACTTCAAAGATCCATAGACTGAAGAAGATCTCCTAATGCTACCAAGCCAAAGACTTCTAAGGCTATCGAATCTACACCTACCATTTGATTATTTGAAAAACCCAACTCTAGACTGCCCGTGTGGAAAATTGTGGGCACCCAGAGTTTAGGAAGGGAATAATAAACTCCGGGTTAGTCATGTGACTTGTGTGAGCAAACGAAAACAGTTTTGAATAAAAAAAACAACAAAAGATTTTATGATTGAAATCCGCAATGCTTTTTGGAAAATGAAACTACCATAAGGCCTCCTGGCACACACACCAGGCAAATTGCATGCTTGGGGGAGATTTCTCCTTATGATAGTCAAACATGCTTACCACGCAAAATCCTTTTGATATTATTATTAGAGCATAGAAGAAAACATTTCAAAAGCATAATATTAATCTTAGCCAGCATAGGTACCATTATATTATGCCTGCTATAACTACCACCTGAGGTGGCAGGTTATACAACTACAATCGTAAATGGCACGTAATGGTGATTGGATTTCCAATAAATGGTCAGGCTAAGGAACTTCCTATTGCCGCATGGGTATGCCTTTAGAGGGATTCCCCGAGAACTTACCCAGCTCTCTGCCAACAAAAAGCCGGTTTACCCCCTTCGCGGGAGTAACACCTACAGATATGCCATCCCCGGTCGTTTGCGACCTTTATTCGAGGAACCTCAACCACAAAGCAATAACCACACGTTAATAAATTTACGGTGTCCATAAGTATCTGGTCTCCATACCATGATACCACCCTTTTGTAGAAGAAATGGACATACGCTAGGGGCGCAACCCCTGAAAACCTTGCCGCATCTTTCCAATTTCGACCATTTCCGAGGTATGAGTTCCTGACGCAGTCTTGTCCACAAAGCTATGCTTTTCACAAAGCCATGCTTCGATGAACAAATGATCAGCAGCACTTTGTATGCCACATTACCAAATTGGGAATGTATCACTAGTAACCATCAACTACATAACCTCTAAGTTCATACGTCTTAGAGAAGGGTGTTAAGCTAAGAGAATAAATTCTCTGCCACCAAAGAGAAATGTATTTGATAGAAACTAGCTTTACATCTCAAAGTGTAATGTTAGATACACATCCATACAAGTCTGTTCCATGTTCGAACAGAACTGAAGGCACTTCCAAAGAAGCCCTTGCAATCTGAGTATTCACAATCCCGATCGGACTCTCCATCACATATGGAGATCTCTATACTATAGCTACTCAGTGTTGAGTCATTCGACGGGTAATCCTTTCGCTCTCGAAAATACCCTGTCTTCACTGTCGGTCTTCAAATGCTATCCATAACGTCGTATCATTATTCGGAATGGATTATATAACACAAGGTCCTCTCCCAGCTAAATCGAATAATGAGCGCAATATTTAAAAACATATGGATATTGGAATTTCAGTTAAGTCACAACTAAAACCCAAAACTTTCCTTTAAATGGTCTAAACAAATTACCATTTCCAAATCTTTAAAAAAAAGATTCACTTCACAAAGCTCACCCATCTTTCACAAAGATTCATTCACAGATTTCAAAACAATTTCCATTCAAATTGGATTAACTCATCCAATCTTTAAATCAGAGATTTAATTCATAACTTTTAAAATTTCCAAAGATTCATTCATAACTTGGAAAACCATTTTCATTTCAAACCTGAAATCCTTTCAACACAAATTGGAAATCTTTTCTTATAACGACCCAATTTTTCGACGCTCGATAGTCGACATCAATACATCCACCGTATCAATTGTTGCAAAGTCGAATGCCGAAAAACCGAACCATTAGGGTTAAAGAAGAAGTAGAAGAAGATAGAAGAAGAAACAGAAAAAATAAAAGAATCTCACATTTCTCAGCGGAACAAATATAATAGATAAATGAATATCTTTTAAAATAAAAACACTATATCTGTTTATACATCACATTATCAGAGTTTGCAACGACACAATACAAACACTGGCATTCATTAGAACTTGCTACATGAAAACTTGACTTGCACCAACCCATATGCATCAGACACTACATAATATAAATGACACGTCTCGCCATCCAGTTTCACTCCCGATCTCCACGGCAACTTATTGACTTCGCTCCCGAATAACTGATAACCTGACTCTAGGCTGCCCGTGTGGAAAATTATGGGCACCCAGAGTTTCGAAAGGGAACAATAAACTCTAGGTCAGTCATGGGACTGGTGTGAGATCTTAAAAATAGTTATTTTCACAAAGAAAGGAAAAGAAATCCGCTATGCTTTTTGGAAAACTAATTTGTTTTAGAACCGTATCTGGTTATCTACTATTTTTGTATTGTAACTATTGATAATAATCTAGAAGACCGATCTTTATCTTACCTTTAAAACCGGGGTTCGTCCTTAAGTCGCGTATCCATTATTAGTCACTGTTAGCCGTTTAAGTGTTAAGGCATTTTGAGACTTTAGGAGTAAATCGTTGACAGTGATAAGGAAAATATAATGAACCGATTAACCAGAGCATTGTCATATAGAGACAATAGCGAAAATAGTCTAGATGATCCATAAATGGAAATTAATAACAAAAACCAAGAAATTGTTATCAAAGAGGATTTAGAACAAAATCAAGCTAAGTGAAAAATACCGGCTTATTCGCCATCAAAAATCTATAAGAAAACAGGTAGTTTCATTATGAAATCTGATTATGTAATCAAAACCGTTGAACAAGCTACTCCCCTTACAGAAGGTTATAATACCTTTTGTTTACTTCCAAAAGGACTTTTAAATCTACTTAAAAAAATATAAATTTATTCATATAGGCATGGTTCAAGTTGCGCTAAAACCAGCGACTCATTTGGGATTAAATACACCAACCATTATTGCAGTACGTGATAAAAGGCATAATAAGTTTCGTGGTTCTTTAATAGGAATCATAGAATCAACCCTATGTGATGTACCAATATATTTTTCATGCTTTCCTAATTTCACTGTTTCTATAACAGACCCAACTGTAATGCAATCAGTCTGTTTGGATATAAAAACAGAAGCTTTTAATATGAAACCCGGAACGCAAAATGTTATACTTATTTATAGAATATGTTATAAAGCTATGAATACTGTTATAGCAGACATTAAAAATGTACCAATTAAAAACGGTTGTACAACAACGATGTTTATAATCGATATAAGTAAAAGTAACGTTGTTATCCCCAAATTCACAAAATGGAATGAAATAAATTTACCAGAAAAATGGCTTTTAGAAGAAGCTAATGACCCAATTAAAGTGGAAAATAAAACCCTGGAAGAAATCGTTGAGTATCCAGATGGTGATGTTGAAATAAGATTTTCAAAAAATAGAATTACGCACCTTACTTTAGATACTACCTCAAAATCAGAGGAGCCAGTTCCTCATAAAAGCCCAACTACTTTAAAATTAAAAGACGAAAATGTAATTATTAGAAATACTCCGGCTGGAGTAAGCCAACCTGAGTATAGACTTGATAATTCTTCATCCCCTTCTGATATGGGTTAAGATAAAGACAAAAGTGTATTTGGTTTAAATACCTTAACTCTTAATGAGAAAATATTTCCCTTTTCAGAAATAGAACAGCAAATTTTTTATTCGGACGAAAATAAAATTAAAAGAAATGGTTTTTTATGAAAACCCTAGAAATTCAAGAAAAATGATTTAAAAGATATAAATCATATCTCCAAAAAATAGGAGACGATTTACCAGAAAATTATGATTTCTTCAAAATGGTGGAAGGATATTATAGAATAGAAAAGCATAAAGATACCTTTCCTAATTTTGATGATTTTTTAATAGTTGCCAATATAAATATGGCATATCAAGAGTATACGACAAAGAAGGGAAAAGTAATTAAGAGTATACATCCTCCAGAATCTAATTTATTGTTGAAAATTGAAAATGAAGAATTAACTGCAACTCCTTATAGGAAAAATGGCAATATAGAGGCTACTATTGAACAGAATTATTTTACAAATTGAACATTACAATCAATGGGTAAGCAACTCACTAGGATAGAACAAGAGGTTAATTAAAATCTAGAACAAGAAAGAAATAAAAATCATAAAGAACGATCTTCTATAGATAAGGCTTTATTCAAACCTTTACGCTCCGAAAAACTAATCTTAACCTAAATAGGCGTGGAGAAAATACTGAAATGTTAGAAGAAGTAATAAAAAGGTTAAAAATACTAGGAGTAAAAGAAAAAGAAATGGCACCCATTTCAGATAAAATTTATAGTCAAGATTTAACCTCTGATGAAGATTTCAATCAAAACTCAGATGAAGAAATTAATCGACTTCAAGAAATGTTTTTATCAGAACTAAATCAACAGGAAAATTCTTTTGAAATCAACAAAATAAATTATAAAAATTTTCCAAATAAAAAACCTTATTATAATACACCAACTCCAGTTGATCTTCTAATAGAGGAAATGGATCCCTATATGCAAGCATCATACGATGGCTCATCAATAGTTGAATGGAACATCGATGGTTGCTCATAATATCAAATTCAACTAAAATTGCATTATATGGCGATGTATGCCGTAGCCAGTAGAGCTAAAGGCAATAAAGATGAAGATATACCAACTGCAATAATTCAAAGATTTATAGGCCAATTAAGACGTTGGTGGGAAAATTATATGACTAGCGAAGCTAGAAATCGTGTAATTACAGCAGTAAAAGTTGTAAATGATAGAGAAGCAGTTGATGTGGTTAATACACTTCTTTATACAACCGCTAATCATTTTTTAGGAACGGAATCATTATTAAATGATAAAACAAGAGAACAATTAATGAAATTAAAATATGAAAATTTATCGCAATTTAAGCGGTATGAAGATATTTATTTCTCTAAAGTATTTGTAATGCATGATTGCAACCAAGACTTTTGGAAGGAAAAATTCATATCAGGATTACCACCCTTATTTGCAACAAGGGTTAAAGAAAGAATAAGAGGCCAAAATGATGGAGTAATTCCTTATGATGAATATTCATATGGTGAATTAGCATCAGAAATAGTAGCAGAAGGAACTAATTTTTGTAATGTAATCAAATTGCATAAAAAAATACAAAAGGGAAACCTATATGGTAAACAAGTCTTAGGAGACTTTTGTGACCAAGTGGGAATTAAACCCGTAAGACCTGAAAATAGTTATAGAAAATCAAAAAAACCATTTAAATGAAAGCATTCCAAAAATAAAACCTTTCAGAGTGAAAAATGTGAATGTAGTAAACCAACAAATAATTTTTTTTCAAAAGCAAAGGAAAAGGAAATAAAGACAAAGAAAACAATAAAAATTCCAATATGCTGGAAATGCAAAAGGCATGACATTATGCTAATAAATGTAAAATGAAAAAGAAAATAAATAATCTAGATACAGACAAAGAATTAAAAAATTCGCTTAAAAAATTACCTTTGGAAAGTTCTGATTCAGAGATTGAAGATTTGAAACTAAACATTATTGCGGAACAACGTTCAGAAACAGAATCAGAAAATGGAGAATCACTAGGTGATGATTTTGAAGCTGATAATAATTATAATTATTATAAAACTTTATCTAATGGATTATTTGGCCTATCAAAAGTAGACAACTTTATTCTAGATATAATAGACAAAATATTAGACCAGACGAAAAGAAAAATATATTAAGAAACTATTTAGAATCTTATCAGGATAAAATCCATGGGAAAACTTTAAAATTAAAACAACCAGAAACTTATAATATAAAAGAAATCTTTGATAGAGTAAGAAATTCAAAACCTAAAGTAAGTATAGTTAATTCAAATATTGAAGCAACAATGTCAGAATTAAAGCACGAAATAAGAATATTTAAACAAGAAATTAAAGAATTAAGAGCTAAAGTAATTTTACTTGAAGAAAGATATCATGATAACATCGATGATAATGAAAGCACGCTAGACGACAAAGAGTTAAATAATCTAACATTTGTGATTATGTTAGATCGTGTTATTACACACAAATGGCATACCAAGTTACCATAGTAGTACATAAAGAATACTGTTTCCAAGCAATTGCAATGATAGATTCTGGTGCTGATTTAAATTGCATTAACAAAGGAATAGTACCTTCAAAATATTTTACTAAAACAACAGAAATTATAAATGCCGTAGATGGTACAAAATTATAAGTAAAATATAAATTACAAAATTCAACAGTTTGCAATAAAGGAATTTGCCTTGAAATGCCATTTATAATGGTAAAAAATTTATCATATGATGTCATATTGGGAAAACCCATTTTTACATATGATATACCCAATAACAAAAATATCTGAAAAGGGTATAACAACTACCGTGAATAATAAAGAATTAACATTCAATTTTGTTTCACAACCAAAATATCATGAAATTGATGCCACACAAAAACTATAAAAAGAAAAGAAGTTTTTTAAACTCCTTATCCCAAGAAATAAATTATGAAAAGATTAAAGAAAATTTATCTTTACCTCATTTTCAAAAGAAAATAAAAGATCTGCAAAATCGTACAGAGAACATGATATGTTCAGATACTCCTAACGCATTTTGGAAAAGAAAGAAACATATGGTAAATCTACCTTATGAACCTGGCTTTAAAGAAAGTCAAATTCCAACTAACGATCATCCAATTGCTATGAGCCCAAGACACCTTGAAATATGTAAAAAGAAAATTGATGAATTATTAAAAAAAGGGCTTATCAGACCCTCTAAAAGTCCATGGAGCTGCCCTACATTTTATGTCGAAAACGCAGCTGAGTTAGAACATGAAGTCCCTAGACTAGTTATAAACTATAAACCTTTAAATAAAGCTTTAAGATGGATTAGATATCCAATTCCAAATAAAAGGATTTACTAGCAAGGCTTTATTCAGCCAAAATAATGTCAAAATTCGATATGAAATCTGGATTTTGGCAAATTTAGATTGCTGAGAGAGATTGATATAAAATGGAATTACAGTGCCATTCGAACATATGCTAAAGAGTATGTATATTCGTACATTCCAATCACTGCTATTTGGGTATGCCCCATTGAAAAGAAATACAGTCATCTAACGGCTGAAGAAGTTATGACCTTTTTCTTAAATTTTTTTTACGGATCCTTACTTACATCCAAAGGATTTTCAATTTTACCAGGGTATATTGACCTATTCTAGGTCTATACAATTCGAATCCACTCTGAGATCAGGTGGTGATTGGGCTTATTCCAAAGCCACTATTATTAAAGTTAACCCCCCAGAACAATGGGACGGAGACCTATATAAGTCCAAAGAAATACCAACGGGATCAAAAAATCATTATAAAAACAAAATAAGCTTTAATTATTTTGATTATATTAAAGCTTGATAAATTGGCTTTTGCTATGAAAACAAACAAAAAAGACTTTGTTGGTTTATACAATTTAAGGAACAGAGTTCTTTAAATTATCCAAATTGGTTTTTATTTTGGTTTTCAAACTTCGGATTATATCCGGTGATTTTACCACAAAAAATTAGAGTAATTTATGAAAAATTTGTTGAAATAAACCCATCTATGAAAAATCATGGTTTAATGTTTATAATACTTTATTAAGTACCATGGATAATGAAGTGGGATGTTATAATCGCCCCAAGAACACTGCAAAAATTAGGACTATCTTTTGAAATTCCTTATCTAGGAAGAAGGATTTTAATAAAGTGGTGGTATATATATGAATTCTTTAAAGTTTCTATTTTTTCAATTACTAGTTTAGTTAATCGTGAACCTCAAACTCCCATGATTAAATCTCCCAAAAGAGATATTTCAGAAATTTTGAAAGAATTAATGATGAGTTCTTCGAAAAAAGAATTGAAGAATCAACTAAAAGCGATACTTGAATCTGAATCTGATGATGAAGACCTCTTAAGTGTCAACACAGATAAAAGTCATGAAGAGAGGTAGAAGAAATGGAAGACAATACGCTAAAGTTAAGCGTACTAATTTATCTACAAGAAAAAAACGTAAAGATCCACCCTGTACTCTGGTAATTCTGGAACTTTCTGGTAGAAGAGGTTTGGTGATTAGCACAATGTTGAGCCCTACAAGTTTACCACCATATTTTCCTCAAACTCCTCTAGATTTTCCAGAAGCTCCACCAGGGTTCCCCCCGCTTCCACAAACATAAAATCTATAACTTCTGCCTAGTTGTAAAGAAAGACCATGCCAGCTCTAGCTTGTCCAGAGACTTCGATTATGCTTATCCTGCCAGCACAAAAATTAAAGCTAAAGACAGCTCACATAAATGAAAGATACCAGCCACAATAATTGACTTCAATTATGCTTATCCTGCCAACATAAAAATTAAAGTTAAAGACAGTTCACATAAAAGATAGATACCATTCACAATAATTATCGAGAGTCTTCTTCGCTTATCCATATTGAGATCGAGAGTCTTCAAGGTTGTTTATGCATGACCGACCACTGCTATAAATATGGTGTTGTATTATATTATGCATGTACATATGTAAAATATGTTTTAAGTTCTGCGTTTGTAATGGCAATAACCAATATCAGCTTGTAAAAAACTTCTTCTATAAATTATTTCGAGTGTAATAAAATATATTTCGAGTTCTGCTTGCAAATTGCTGTTGTTTGTTAAACAAAACGAAATTATAGTCGAACGATCCTGTAGTGAGAGAGTTCTGGTATCAGAGCCAAGAAGAGAGCAAAGAGGCGCTGCCGGATTTTTTAACCCCCGGGAGGGTGGTAGGAGTGCAGCTTGTCCAGCTTATCAGCTTAACTCACGTCAGCTTAACTCACGTAATCATTCAGGTACGATTTGTTCATCTTATTTTTGGTATTATATTACTGTAGAAAAGTTACTATATGTAACGTCCCGCCTTTTCGCATGCTTTAAATCGACACACGTGCCAATTCAAACCATACGGAAGGGCGGATTGTTATGGGGTAAATAAGAAAAACAGAAAGAAATAAAACAAAACAGAATCTCACAGCGGAAGGATAAAATATAATAATCAAATATACAGTTTATAAAGCTGTAAGAAAACATTTTATTATATTTATATAATACATATCAGAGTTACACATACCAATAATAATGCAGCGGAACAGTATGAGTGAAGTGCAATAATATATATAATAATAATACAAATCTTCGTCTTCGTCCTCCAGAGCTAAATCTTCAAATCCTGAAACGCTCGGACTGACCCGAGTGAATTGAAAAGACAAAACACTCGAGTCAGAACTAAAAGATCTTATGTGAGTTAAATTAACAGAAATAAATATGAGTACAACAACTCAAGAGATGCTCGGGATTTACATCTCCTAAGGATCCGCTAAACTATTTACTATGTAGTATATTGCGCTATTGTAATATTGTCTAATTGTAAAATAAAATTACTTTTAAATAGCGTTAAGGCTTTACATTTTCCACCTTAACACATTTATATATTCCCATTGTCTATACAGTACCGTAATCTCCCCCGTGCTGGGCGTCGTCAGAGGGCACTCCATAGGTATGGTACAAAACCAAAATCGTATAAGGCGCGCTAGGGTAGGTAACACGGCACAACTAGGCAATGCCAGGGTAGATATACCAATTACGCTTCCGGGTCGGTGGTAACGCGCAGCGCGCAGCTACCGCCCACCTCGAGCCACACCCCCAAATAAAATCAAAAGTGGATACCGAATCAATCCAAAAGTCAAAGTATAATATCGAAGGGATGTGTCCGGTCAAAGGTGCTACCTTATTAACCCGTCGATCGCTCCTGTTTTAGCCACCTTATGCCAACTCACGGGAGTCGGGTCCACGTATTTACCTTAAAGGAAACGCCACCACCATCCTACTTCATTCTGGAATCTCCACCGCGTACACCGTTGTTAAAGTGGTTTTCGGGGTTGGCAGAGAGTATGACAAATTCCGATCCCAGTCTCTTCAACAACCAAACGTTATTATAACACCGCGGTCTTTAAAATAGTTTATACTGTAAAACTAGAAATAATTATCCATTTCAAAACCCATAAATATGATATCATTTCCTTTTAAAACCCAAATAAATATGATATCATTTTATTTCAAATATATTTCTTTTCCACAATCATGCCACTTTAAAATTTATAATACCTCGAAAAAATATTTGAATTTTAACTTTCAACATAATATTTCGAAATCCATAGTTTAAACCATAACTTTCAAAACATAAATGGTTTGGATATTCAACAGCATATAAAATAAAACAGTTGAATTAAAATTTCTTTAAAAGTAAATAATTTCCTCGCCTTTACAATTTTTATTCACTTTAAATTCAGTCTAAACCCATAACCTTTATATCCTGTTTCAGTTTAAATAAAACACTTCGATTTCCAATATTTCAACTTTGAGTATTTAATGAATTTCACACTAAGGTTGGGGTTTCAAACCAACAATTCATTTTCCTATTATTTAGTTTGAAAGGTTTACATGATAAATCCATAACCATTTAAAATAAAACTAAATTTATTAACACTAAATATTTCCTTCTATTTATTTATACTAGAATTATTCATTAAGTCCAGTTATAAATATCATACCTTTAAAATTTCCAATTTTAATAAGTTAACATCAACTTATGGAGTTAAATTTTTAAATAGGCTCAATTCAAATTAAATTTCCAATTTATCTTTCAATCTTAATTTTTTTTCGAATCATTAAAAATTCTATAAATATATACAAGATCTTAAACCTGTACTTAATCATATAATATAAATTATCAAATGCCATTTTTCAACTTATTCATTTTATGTAAAAGATTTATGCATAGCTTAAATTCGGGAGGACGAAGACGAAGATTTGTATTACTATCATCTACAATTATTCCACTACACTATTTAAGTGCGCTGCATTGATATTTATTGGTATGTGAACTCTGATATTTATTGTATAAAAAAAGAATCAATTGTTTTGTAAATAGTTTTATGAACTGTATATTTATTATTATATTTTATCCTTCCGCTGTGAGATTCTGTTTTATTTTATTTCTTCTCTGTTTTTCTTATTTACCCCATAACAATCCGCCCTTCCGTATGCTTTGAATTGGCACGTGTGTCGATTTGAAGCGTGCGAAAAGGAGGGACGTTACATCTGGTATCAGAGCTTTGGTTTAGCGATAAACCTTAGCTTTGTGGAGTTTGACTATTTACTAATAGGGTAGTAATACCCTATGGGAGTCGCTGAGGTATATATTAGAGAGCGTATTTGTTAGTGTTATAAAAAGGTTTTAATATTGTGTTAATCTATTCCATTTTGTATTTATAAATTCTGATTGGTGCATAGGACGCTGTGACATCAATAGGGATTTCTAAACACTTAATATGACAGACCGACATAATATTTGTTTTATTTAGGTGAATGAAATAATTTTGCCTATTATTTTCTATATGTATAATAAAATTTTCAGTGATATCTATAATTGGCTGAAATAGATTGGTTGATAGGTAATAAAAATTATAATAATAGTTGAAATGAGATTTAAAATAAATAAATAAAATTTGGAAATTTAGAACTTAAGTTCCGGGGTTTTGAAATTTCTTCCGAATAAATTTTGGAATACAATAATATTGTTTAGAAGTATTTTCTAGTAAAGATGATTTTGGAGAAAATAAGTTTCGTGCTTTCCTAGAAAATAAGTTTCGTGCTTTCCTCTCTGTCGCTGGAAAATAATTTCGGTAATGGCGGCCACATCATCGACTTTCATTTTCGAGTTTCGAAGGGGAAAGGCCACTGTAGTAGTTTTACCGTAGATTCATTTTTGAAAAATGTGTAAATTTTGAATTGTTTTAAATATAGTTAGAGTTATATAAGTCGTAAGAATATATTTATCTATTATTTTAAAATAAATTGAAAATTTAACCCGGTATTTAGTCTTAAGTTTCCATTAAATAATAGTTTCAATTATTTTAGTAAATTGGAAAGTATGTAATCAATAATTGAAACCTTTAAAGTAAATAGATATTTAATGCTAGGTTATGAATGAAATTAAAGGTAATTTGAAATTGCAACTTATAAAACAAAGATGAAATTATTGAACCATTAATTAATTAAAAGAATTGAAAAAAAAACTTGTATAACTTTCAAATTACACACTTAAATAACATATATATGACTTACCAAATATTAAAAGTCGAAATGTTTAATAAGAAATGTAATGGAAATTATACAAGTAAAAGTAGGTAATGAAGTATTCAATGAATTTGCTATTATAAATGAGAATTTAATGTTATAAACTTAAGTTATAATTGAAATTTTACTATAAGTAAATATAATTAAAGGTAAGTAATTCAAATAGATGATTTTCAACTTAAGTAAATAAAATGGAAATACTAAGAAATTAAATGGGACATGAATACTATTGGGGCATGCAATAAACGAATGAATAATTATAATGAAATAAAAAGAACTGGCATGACCCGAGTTAATGGAAATGAATAATTGTAAGTAATAAGGGAAATTAAATGAAACAAACATTGAATGAGTAAATGAAATTAAAAGTTTGTTATCAATAAATGTAAATTATAAAAGGAAAATTTATGTCGTATGAGGAAAAAAAAGAAAAAAAAGGGAAATTAAACAACAAATGTATGAATGAAATTAATAAGGATAAAAAAAAAGTTATTGTTCAAATTTGGTTGTTGTTTGGTTATGGTTGTTTGGGTAAGATACTTTAAAAATCGGGTTTGGGAGAATGAATAATCTATTTAGTTTTATCTAAGACTGTTGAGTAAATGGTGCGTTAGTAGTTTATTCTTCATTCCGTACGATTTAAAAGTTTTGAACCCAAATAACTATTTGTTTGTTTGATTGAATGGTTGTTTTGTATTTGTTGTATATGCTGTTTGTGAAATTGTTGGTTGTTGTATTCACTTGGTGTTAGTGATTGAAACCACTTAAATATTTCACTTTATATAAATTGTTAACCCTTTTGGATTTTATAAGTGAAATGCAGGTTATGGAAGCAATTGCTACTGCTTTTGGTTCCATAAATTAAGCGTAAAATGCCCGAATAATAGGTACGTTTCGGATTTCGGTTTATAGCGCTATTTTATATATTTTCCCGTGTAGGGATATATTAATTTGAAAAATATATGTTGTATATTGTTATATTTAATATTATATTTTCTCTCGAGCCTCTCCGTACAAAGGAGACTCTGCCAAAAAATTTCGTAAATTTTTGGACTTAGAATTTATTTTGAAAATGTTTTCCAAACTTTAGTAATTTAAGTATAAAAAAAAATTTAATGGTTATAAATTGATATCTTTTATCTAAATTAATTAATTTTATAAATTTAATTGTTTATAAATTTAATGTTGAATAAGGTATATTGATTTCTTAGTTCTTCGTTTTCTCTTCTTTTCCTTTTCGGGGACGAAAAGTTTTGAGTGGGGGAGAGTGTAACGACCCGTATAAATTCGATGTTTAAAATGAATTAAATTAATAAGATTTTAATTTTAATTTAGAAAGAAATAAAAATCTTATTTATTTATATGAAAGCGAATGTTGAAATTAGATGTATAATTTAAATTTACAAATTAAATTATATATTACAAGTAATTGTAACAGTGGAAATTGTCGCATTTGGATATAAAGTTAAAAATAAGTAAAAAGGGGCAAGTATTGAATTCATCAATGGAATTAAATATTGATTTATGGAAAGTAAATGTAAATGGAGGTAATAAAGTAATGCAGGACAATAAATATTTTTTTAGTACAATCCTTTTTTTTATTTGTAAACTATTGTACGATGTTAATTAATTGAAATGTGAAGATTATGAGATAGATTCAAAATTTATGTTAGGCAATGAATTGCAATAATTAGAGTTAATAATTAATGGATTAAATGGAATACCAATTTACTCATAAACGTGAATATAAGAGAACTAATAAATATTGAATAAATTTTGGAATAGTTGCAATAAATGTTAATTGAGTAAAACCAGTGTATGTAAGTAATTACAATCTTGGGATGTAAATAAGGAACCTTTAAAAGTGTAATTAAGAGTTAAGGACTATATTTATTGTACGTTACTTATTTTATTAGGTTGTTAAGTTAATTTGTAATCAATTTCAATTAATTCACTAAATTATGGCAGTTAATGTGGAATAAATTGGTAAATAAAGAATGTTGAATTCAAATAAGATGTAACCAAAGTAAAATTCCATTCATATTAGGATAATAAATGTGATAAAAAAAAATGAGACCAAAATAAGATTTGGAAAATATAAATGTAATGAAATCTAAAATAATATTAACTATGTTGGTTAAGTAATAAATTGATTTAATATTAAGTTGTAACCGAATAGAAATCAAATTCGGAATTAATTTGCAATCAATTGGATTAATTGCAGCTGACATTTGAACACTGTATTTACTGGAATAATTGACACTAAATTGATATGTGAATTTGCTTTTAGTTAATGTATATATCAAAGGGATTAATTGCAATTAAATGAATTTAGTATTTAAAGATTTTGTAGATATTTATTTAGATGAAATTGAAGCCATTATATGAGTATGAATCTAATGTAAATTTTTACTTATAGAATGGACAATTGATATTAAATGAAAGGAATAAAATTTAAGTGGGTCAATAAAAATCAAACATCTAAATGTTATGTTAATAGAAATTTAAATGGAATCTAAGAATATTTGTATAATAGATTTTGAGTCAAATGTTGATTTCATCCAGTGTAATATTGAATTTAATAATAAATGATGTTTTAACTTATATTTTCTAAATTTAATGAAATTTGGAAATTAACACTGAAATGGATAGATTTATCAACTTCCAATGTACATCTAAACTTGTTTAAACTTCTGCAAATGATTAAGAAATATAAAAGGGAATTTCTGAAATCGATAAATTTAGCAACTTTCAGTTAATTTTCAATTAACTTTCAATTGTTAAACTATTGTAATTGATTTAGAAACATAAAAAGTTGCTTATTTATTTGAAGTTTAATTTTGGAAATTGGGTTATTTCAATTTAATGGGAATAAAATGTTAAATGTTACGTTAATGGAGTTTAAGTTGAAAATTTAGAATAACAATATATTAGCCATTAACCAATGCTAATTTATCTACTTGGTGATAATGGAGTGAATAAAAGAATTTAAAACCAAATAAATGAAATTTAACACTTAATTTTTACGTTAATAGAAAGTTAGATGGAATGTAAGAATATTATGATAGTTTGCAAATTCAATGAATTTTTTTATCTGTTTAAGAATAGTGAATTGAATAATAGATATGAAACCAAATAATTATACCATAAGAAGAATGTATTGAAAACAAATGGAAAGCTAATTTCATTGAAAATTTTGGAAGATTTAATGTATAATCTATAAACAATTGAAATAGAAGTTAAAGCTTTGAAAGTGTGGAATTTGCAACATCTAATCCATATGAGGAATCTTTGAATTAAAAGGAAAGAGAAGTTAATTGAAATTTATGGAAATTAATATAAGAAACGTACATTTTTGGGTTAAATAGAAAGAGCATTTTTAATGAAAATAAAAGAACAGTTTGAGAAAAATAAAATGAACGTTTCATTTTAAAGATAAGTAAAATTTTATAAAAAAGGAAAAATTTGAATTTTGAAACAAAATTTTACATTCATTTTATAACAATCAGAGGCAGTATAGAAGAGATTTTAATGCTAACCTTATATTTTAAAGTAAATTTAATATTTTGAATCGTGATTGCGCGCTGAGAAAAACATCGTTTTTAAATTTGAACTTCCAGTCTCGGTTCATCTTTTATTGTGTGCAGCGGCGGTCCCCAGTGGCATTAATTGGAGTGTTACATTTTATTTAATGTGCGTTAATAAAATTTAATTGGGTGTTAATAAGGTGTATAATTAGGGTTAATAGAAATTAATTTAGCGGAGTAGACGTTTTGAAATTGGATCTCAAAGTTTTAGTACAAATAGTCCATTTGTTACTTTATATTTATTCGTTGCCACCTCTTTGTTTGAAATGTATAAATTTTCATTTTTGCTACTTGAAGCGTTCATTTCATTGGTTCCATCCTCCATTAGCCTCATTTTAATTTTCCAATCTCACTGAACTTCATTATGCAAACATGACCCTATTTCATTTTCTCCCTCACTTGCTTGCAACACTTTTTCCTAATCCTTCTTGAAGCTTTGAGTTGTGTGAAAGCCTCTCCACCTCACCCAATCCTTGCCACCACCTTGTTAGCCGGTACCCTAGTCGCGTTATCCCAAAACGTGAAATTTGGTATTTATTTTGTTTATTTTAATATCACTATATATACACACTTTATTATGGAAATGGTCATCTTATAATTTGAATAACTTTCGCATACAATGTCCGATTTACGCGTGATTTTTTTTGAACGATCGTATTGAGATTTATGACATTTTGATGCTAGTTGGGCAGATTCTGAGGCTGTTGAAGTTTTGGGTTTAAATTGGATTTTAATTCAATTTAAATCCAAAAGGTGAGTGTTTTAACCCACTCACAACTTCTAAAATTTCTTATGTTTGTTAAATTTATTTGAGATATGAGTAGAAATTTAATTATGACCGTTTTGCATATTTTATTCATCATCTTAGTTAAATCGCATTTATTTAATATAACTGTTAATTAATTTTATTATTGCATATAAATTGACGGTTAAAATTTATTTATTTTGCATATAAACTGATAATTAAACAGTTAAATAAATTTATTGTTTCATATAAACTGTTAGTTAATAACTTGTCATTTTACCTGTTATATTTCATATGCTCTATATTGATGTTTGTTTAAATTGGATGATGATTGTAATAAATGGTTGATCATTGATATTTAGATGAATGGATGCTATATTTTATATTGTATAAACTGCAAATTATTATGCATTTTCATTCATTCGGGATTGCGTCTTGAAATGATATACAACCGCAAATTTTTATTTTAAATTGCGGATTGAAATGATAAATATCCGTATCACTTGACCATAGGATAGAAAATTTTATACAGGCACCGCGGCATATATATAGAATTATTTTTGAAATGATTTTTATGGTTTGGATATGATACGGTTTAATAAATATTAAATTTGGATATGATATAAAAATATTTTATACATACATAGTTAAATTGTCGAATTTAAGCTATGCATAAATCTGTTAAATAAAAATGAATAAGTTGAAAAATGGCATTTGATAATTTATATTATACGAGTAAGTACAAGTTTAAGATCTATATATATATATATATATATATATAGAGTTTTAAAAGATTCAAATCAATCAAGATTGAAAGATTAATTGGAAATTTAATTGAAATTGAGCTTATTTGAAAAATTAACTCCATAAGTGATGTTAACTTACTAAAATTGGAAATTTTAAGGTATGATATTTATAACGAGATTTAATGAATAATTCTAGTATAAATAAATGGAAGGAAAAATTTTTAGTGTTAATAAATTTAGTTTATTTTAAATGGTTATGGATTTATCATGTAAATCTTTCAAACTAAATAATAGGAAAATGAATTGTTGATTTGAAATTCCCAACCTCAGTTTTGAAACTCATTTAATATTCAAAGTTTGAAAATATTGAAATCAAAGTGTTTTATTGAAACTGAAAGTGAGTCTAAAAGTTATGGGTTTAGACTGAATTTAAAGTGAATAAAATTGTGAAGGCGTGGAAATTATTTACTTTTAAAGAAATTTTAAATTCAACTGTTTTATTTTATATACTGTTGAATATCCAAACCATTTAAGTTTGAAAGTTATGGTTTTAAAACTATGGATTTCGAAGTATTATGTTGAAAGTTAAAATTCAAATATTTGGTTTCGAGGTATTATAAATTTTGAAAGTAGCATGATTTTGGAAAGGAAATATATTTTAAATAAAATGATATCACATTTATTTGGGTTTAAAAGGAAATGATATCGTATTCATGGGTTTTGAAAAGGATAATTATATTCTGGTTTTGAAAGTATAAACATTTTTAAAGGCCGCGGTGTTATAATAACGTTTGGTTATTGAAGAGACCGGGATTGGAAGTTGTCATACTCTCTGCCAACTCTGAAAACCACTTTAACAACCGTGTACGCGGTAGAGATTCCAGAATGAAGTAGGATGGCGGCGGCGTTTCCTGTAAGGTAAATACGTGGACCCAACTCCCGTGAGTTGGCATAAGGTGGCTAAAACAGGAGCGATCGATGGGTTAATAAGGTAGCACCTTTGATCAGACGCATCCCTTCGATATTATACTTTGACTCTTGGATTGATTCGGTGGCCACTTTTGATTTTTATTTGGGGGTGTGGCTTGAGGTGGGCGGTAGCTGCGGCTATGCGTTACCATCGACCCGGAAGCGTAATTGGTATATCTACTCTGGCATTGCCTAGTTGTGCCGTTTCACCTACCCTAGCGCGCCTTATACGATTTTGGTTTTGTACCATACCTATGGAGTGCCCTCTGACGACGCCCAGTACAGGAGAGATTACGGTACTATATAGACTATGGGAATATATAACTGTGTTAAGGTGGAAAATGTAAAGCCTTAACGCTATTTAAAAGTAAGTTTATTTTACAATTAGACACTATATTAATAGCGAAATATACTACATAGTAAATAGTTTAACGGATCCTTAGAAGATGTAAATCCCGAGCATCTCTTGAGTTACTGCACTCATATTCATTTCTGTTAATTTAGCTTACATAAGATCTTTTAGTTCTGACTCGAGTGTTTTGTCTTTTCAATTCGCTTGGGTCAGTCCGAGCGTTTCAGGATTTGAAGTTTAGCTATGGAGGACGAAGACGAAGATTTGTATTACAATCATCTACTATTATTCCACTACACTATTTAATTCCGCTGCATTGATATTTATTGGTATGCGAACTCTGATATTTATTATATAAAAAAGAATCAATTGTTTTGTAAAAAGTTTTATGAACTGCATATTTATTATTACATTTTATCCTTCCGCTGTGAGATTCTTTTTTATTTTATTTCTTCTCTGTTTTTCTTATTTACCCCATAACAATTAGCCCTTCCGTATGCTTTGAATTGGCACGTGTGTCGATTTAAAGCGTGTGAAAAGGAGGGACGTTACACTATAGCACTGACACTATTCACCTAAAAACAAATTCAATGAATTTGTTTTTTTAGAACCATATCTGGTTATCTACTATTTTTGTATTGTAACTATTGATAATAATCTTCAAGACCGATCTTTATCTTACCTTTGAAACCGGGATTCGTCCTAAAGTCGCATATCCGTTATTAGTCACTGTTAGCCGTTTAAGTGTTAAGCCATTTTGAGACTTTATGAGTAAATCGTTGACAGTGATAAGGAAAAGATTATGAACCGATTAACCAGAGCATTGTCATATAGAGACAATAGCGAAAATAGTCTAGATTATCTACAAATGGAAATTAATAACAAAATCCAAGAAATTGTTATCAAAAGGATTTAGAACAAAATCTGACTAAGTGGAAAATACTGGCTTATTCGCCCTCAAAAATCTATAAGAAAACAGGTAGTTTCATTATGAAATCTGATTATATAATACCTTTTGTTTACTTCCAAAAGGACTTTTAAATCTACATAAAAAAAATATAAAAATTTATTCATATAGGCATGGTTCAAATTGCGCTAAAATCAGCGATTCGTTTAGGATTAAATACATCGGCCATTATTGCAGTACGTGATAAAAGGCATAATAAGTTTCGTGATTCTTTAATAGGAATCATAGAATCAACTGTATGTGATGGACCAATATATTTTTCATGCTTTCCTAATTATACTGTTTCTATAACAGACCCAAATGTAATGCAATCAGTCTATTTGGATATAAAAACAGAAGGTTAAATATGAAACCCGGAATGCAAAATGTTATACTTTTTATAGAATATGTTATAAAGCTATGAATACTGTTATAGCAGACATTAAAAATGTACCAATTAAAAACGACGGTACAACAACGACGTTTATAATCGATGTAAGTAAAATTAACGTTGTTATCCCCAAATCCATAAAATGGAATGAAATAAATTTACCATAAAAATGGCTTTTAGAAGAAGCTAATGACCCAATTAAAATGGAAAATAAAACCCTGGAAGAAATCGTTGAGTATCAGATAGTGATGTTGAAATAAGATTTTCAAAAAATAGAATTACGCACTTTACTTTAGGTACTACCTCAAATCAGAGGAGCCAATTCCTCACAAAAGCCTAACTACTTTAAAATTAAAATAAGAAAATGTTATTATTAGAAATACTCCGGATGGAGTAAGCCAACCTGAGTATAGACTTGATAATTCTTCATCCCCAACCCCTTCTAATATGGGTTATGATGAAGACAAAAGTGTATTTGGTTTAAATATCTTAACTCTTAATGAGAAAATAAAACTTCCCTTTTCAGAAATAGAACAACAAAATTTTTATTCAGACGAAAATAACTAAAAGAAAATGGTTTTTTTATGAAAACCCCATAAATTCAAGAAAAATGGTTCAAAAGATATAAATCATACCTCCAAAAAATAGGAGACGATTTTCTAGAAAATTAGGATTTCTTCAAAATAGTGGAAGGATATTATAGAATAAAAAAGCATAAAGATACCTTTCCTAATTTTGATGACTTTGTAACAGTTGCCAATATAAATATGGTATATCAAGAGTATACGACAAAGAAGGGAAAAGTAATTAAGAGTATACATCCTCCATAATCTAATTTATTATTGAAAATTGAAAATGAAGAATTAACTGCAACTCCTTATAGGAAAAATGGCAATGTAGAGGCTATTATTGAACAAAATAGTTTTACAAATTTAACATTACAATCAATGGGTTAGCAACTCACTAGGATAGAATAAGAGGTTAATAAAAATCTAGAACAAGAAAGAAATAAAAATCATAAAGAACGATCTTTTATGGATAAGGCTTTATTCAAACCTTTACCCTTCGGAAAACTAAATCTTAACCTAAATAGGCATGGAGAAAATACTGAAATGTTAGAAGAATAATAAAAAAGTTAAAAACCCTAGGAGTAAAAGAAAAAGAAATGGCACCCATTACAGAGAAAATTTATAGTCAAGATTTAACCTTTGATGAAGATTTCAATCAAAACTCAGATGAAGAAATTAATCAACTTCAAGAAATGTTTTTATTAGAACCAATCAACAAGAAATTTTTGGAATCAACAAAATAAATTATTAAAATTTTCCAAATAAAAAACCTTATTATAATAAACCAACTCCAGTTGATCTTCTAATAGAGGAAATGGATCCCTAAATGCAAGCATCATACGATGGCTCATCAATAGTTGAATGGAACATTGATGGTTGCTCAGAATATCAAATTCAACTAAAATTGCATTATATGGAGATGTATGCCATAGCCAGTAGAGCTAAAGGCAATAAAGATGAAGATATAGCAACTACAGTAATTCAAGGATTTACAGGCCAATTAAGACATTGGTGGGAAAATTATCTGACTAGCGAAGCTAGAAATCGTGTAATTACAGCAGTAAAAGTTGTAAATGATAGAGAAGTAGTTGATGTGGTTAATACACTTCTTTATACAATAGACAAACATTTTGTAGGAACGACATCATTATTAAATGATTAAACAAGAGAACAATTAATGAAATTAAAATGTGAAAATTTATCGCAATTTAAGTGGTATAAAGATATTTATTTCTCTAAAGTATTTATAATGCATGATTGCAACTAAGACTTTTGGAAGGAAAAATAAATATGAGGATTACCACCCTTATTTGCAACAACGGTTAAAGAAAGAATAAAGGGCCAAAATGATGGAGTTATTCCTTATGATGAATATTCATATGGTGAATTAGCATCATAAATAGTAGCAGAAGGAATTAATTTATGTAATGAAATCAAATTGCATAAACAAATACAAAAGGGAAACCTATATGGTAAACGATCTTAGGAGACTTTTGTGACCAAGTGGGAATTAAACCCATAAGACCTGAAAATAGTCGTAGAAAATCGAAAAAACCATTTAAACGAAAGCATTTCAAAAATAAAAACTTTCAGAGTGAAAAATGCGAATGTAGTAAACCTACAAATAATGTTTTTTACAAAAGCATAGGAAAAGGAAATAAAGACAAAGAAAACAATAACAAAATTCCAATATGCTGGAAATGCAAAAAGACAATAGATTATGAAAATAAATGTAAAATGAAAAAGAAAATAAATAATCTTGATATACACAAAGAATTAAAAAATTCGCTTAAAAAATTTGTTTTAGAAAGTTCTGATTCAGAGACTGAAGATTTGAAACTAAACATTATTACGGAGGAACGTTCAGAAACAGAAAACGAAGAATCACTAGGTGATGATTCCGAAGCTGATAATAATTATAATTATTATAAAACTTTATCTAATCGACTATTTGTCCTATAAAAAAAAAACTTTATTCTAGATATGATAGACAAAATATCAGACACAGACGAAAAGAAAATATATTAAGAAACTATTTAGAATCTTATCAGGATAAAATCCATGAGAAAACTTTAAAATTAAAACAACCAGAAACTTATAATATAAAAGAAATCTTTGATAGAGTAAGAAATTGAAAACCTAAAGTAAGTTCAGTTAATTCAAATACTGAAGCAACAATGTCAGAATTAAAGCACGAAATAAGAATACTTAAATAAGAAATTAAAGAACTAAGAGCTAAAGTAATTTTACTTGAAGAAAGATATCATGATAACATCGATGATAATGAAAGCACGCTACATGAAAAAGAGTTAAATAATTTAACATTTGTGAATATGTTAGATCGTGTTATTACACACAAATGGCATACCAAAGTTACCATAGTATACATAAATAATATTGTTTCCAAGCAATTGCAATGATAGATTCTGGTGCTGATTTAAATTGCATTAACGAAGGAATAGTAGCTTCAAAATATTTTACTAAAATAACAGAAATTCTAAATGCCGCGGATGGTAGAAAATTATTAGTAAAATATAAATTACAAAATTCAGCAGTTTGTAATAAAAGAATTTGCCTTGAAATGCCATTTATAATGGTAAAAAATTTATCACATGATGTCATATTGGGAAGCCCATTTATGTTATACCCAATAACAAAAATATCTGAAAAGGGTATAACAACTATCGTGAATAATCAAGAATTAACATTCAATTTTCTTTCACAACCAAAATATTATGAAATTGATGCCATACAAAAAACTATAAAAAGAAAAGAAAGTTTTTGAACTCCTTATGCCAAGAAATAAATTATAAAAAGATTAAAGAAAATTTATCTTTACCTCATTTTCAAAAGAAAATAAAAGATCTGCCAAATCGTACAGAGAACACGATATGTTCAGATACTCCTAATGCATTTTGGGAAAAAAAGAAACACATGATAAATCTACCTTATGAACCTGACTTTAGAGAAAGTCAAATTCCAACTAAGGCTCGTCCAATTGCTATGAGCCCAAGATACCTTGAAATATGTAAAAAGGAAATTGATGAATTATTAAAAAAGGGGCTTATCAGACCCTCTAAAAGCCCATGGAGCTGCCCTGCATTTTATGTCGAAAACGCAGCTGAGTTAGAACGTGGAGTCCCTAGACTAGTTATAAACTATAAACCTTTAAATAAAGCTTTAAGATGGATTAGATATCCAATTCCAAATAAAAAGGATTTATTAGCAAGGCTTTATTCAGCCAAAATAATGTCAAAATTCGATATGAAATCTGGATTTTGGCAAATTTAGATTGCTGAGAGA
This sequence comes from Allium cepa, assembly GCA_030765085.1. Classification (NCBI taxonomy): domain Eukaryota; kingdom Viridiplantae; phylum Streptophyta; class Magnoliopsida; order Asparagales; family Amaryllidaceae; genus Allium; species Allium cepa. The sequence continues at coordinate 30,292,459 of CM060935.1, forward strand.
GATAGATATAAAATGGAATTACGGTGCCATTCAAACATTATGAATTGAATGTTATGCCATTCGGGCTTAAAAATGCGCCATCAGAATTTCAAAAAATAATGAATGATATTTTTAGTCCTTATACAGCCTTTACAATAGTTTATATTGATGATGTTTTAGTATTTTCAAATTCAATTGAACAACATTTTAAACATTTAAATACTTTTATAAATGTTACAGAAAGAGCTGGTCTAGCTGTATCGGCCAAAAAAATTAGACTTTTTCAAACAGAGATAAGATTTCTAGGACATATTATAAAAGATGGAACAATACTTCCAATAGATAGAGCGATTATATTTGCTGACAAATTTTCAAATGAGATTAAGGGTAAAAATCAATTACAAATGTTTCTAGGAAGTTTAAATTATGTATCTGATTTTTACAAAAACTCAGCTTATGACGCTAAACCACTTTTTGAAAGATTAAAAAAGAATCCACCTGCATGGTCAGAAAAACATACTAATGCAGTAAAATGAATAAAGAAATTCCATGTTTAGCTATTCCTCACCCTGATGCATTCAAAATAGTGGAAACCGATGCATCAGATATAGGCTATGGAGGAATTCTTAAACAAAAATTTGATAATAAAGAATCATTAGTAAGATTCACACCTGGGCTATGGCAAGGACCAAGAGCAAATCACTCTACAGTAAAAAAGGAAATCTTGTCAATTGTATTATGTATACAAAAATTTGAAAGTGATTTATTGAATCAATTTTTTTTTTACTAAGAGTAGATTGTAAATCTGCTAAAGACATCTTGCCAAAGGATGTTAAAAATACAACTTCTAAACAAATATTTGCCAGATGGCAAGCAATTTTATCAATCTTTGACTTTGATATTGAGTTTATAAAAGGAACTAATAATTCACTTCCTGACTTCTTAACTCGTGAATTTTTATAGGGTAAAAATGAATAAAGGAAAAGAAAGAATAGAAATCAGTAAAACTGCCTAACATCAATCGACTTATAAGTCGATATTCCTTAAAAATGAGAAGACTATCAGAGAAGAAGTTCTAAAAGCTGTTCCAGTAGATGAACAACTAAGAACTGAAGCTTATGAGCTCGCAATAAAATCCTCATATGCTAAAGAGTATGTATATTCGTACATTCCAATCACTGCTATTTGGGTATGCCCCATTGAAAAGAAATACAGTCATCTAACGGCTGAAGAAGTTATGACCTTTTTCTTAATTTTTTTTACGGATCCTTACTTATATCCAAAGGATTTTCAATTTTACCAGGGTGTATTAACCTATTCTAGGTCTATACAATTCGAATCCACTCTGAGACCAGGTGGTGATTGGGCTTATTCCAAATCCACTATTATTAAAGTTATCACCCCAGAACAATGGGACAGAGACCTATACAAGTCCAAAGAAATACCAACGGGATCAAAAAATCCTTATAAAAACAAAATAAGCTTTAATTGTTTTGATTATATTAAAGCTTGGGAAATTGGTCTTTACTATGAAAACAGACAAAAAAGACATGTTTGGTTTATACAATTTAAGGAACAGAGTTCTTTAAATTATCCAAATTGGTTTTATTTTGGTTTTCAAACTTCGGATTATATACGGTGATTTTACCACAAAAAATTAGAGCAATTTATGAAAAATTTATTGAAATAAACCCATCCATTAAAAATCATGGTTTAATGTTTACAATACTTTATCAAGTACCATGGATAATGAAGTGGGATGTTATAATCGCCCCAAGAACACGCAAAAATTAGGACTATCTTTTGAAATTCCTTATCTGGGAAGAAGGATTTTAATAAAGCGGTGGGATAAATATGAATTCTTTAAAGATTCTTTTTTTCGATTACTGGTTTAATTAATTGTGAACCTCAAACACCCGTGATTAAATCTCCCAAAAGAGATATTTCAAAAATTTTGAAAGAATTAATGATGAGTTCTTCGAAAATAGAATTGAAGAATCAACTAAAAGCGATACTTGAATCTGAATCTGATGATGAAGACCTTGTGAGTGTCAACACAGATAAAAGTCATGAAGAGAGGTAGAAAAATTGGAAGGCAATACGCTAAAGTAAAGCGGACTAATATTATCTGCAAGAAAAAACGTAAAGATCCACCCTGTACTCTGGTAATTCAGGAACTTCCTGGTAGAAGAGGTTTGGTGATTAGCACAATGTTGAGCCCTGTAAGTATACCACCAGATTTTCCTCAAACTCCTCTAGATTTTCCAAAAGCTCCACTAGGGTTCCCCCGCTTCTACAAAGATAAAATCTAAAACTTCTGCCTAGCTGTAAAGCAAGACTGTGCCAGCTCAGCTTGTCTAGATACTTCAATTATGCTTATCCTGCCAGCATAAAAATAAGAGCTAAAGACAGCTCACATAAAAGATAGATACCAGCCGCAATAATTGACTTCAATTATTGTAACGACCCAGAATTTCTGTCAATTAAAGTTTGAATATTTATTTGATTTTAAATATTAATAAGTAAAATTTATAAGTCGAACAATTTATTTTTCGAATATCTGGATTTAATTGGGTAATTTAATTGATAATTTAATAATTGAAATTCCATAAATAATTGAATATTTGATTTAATGTGATTAAAAATGATTTAAAAAGTTATATTAAATCATATTGAAGTTAGAACAATGTTTGCGACATTTTAAAATCGAATTAAAAGTTAAATTGCGAAAATTGAATATTTTAATATTTAATCGACTAGTGAAAATAGCCATTTTTCAAACAGTCTCGGATTTTGACGAAACAAGTTTCATCGATCTGTAATGTTATATTATTGTATGGTTTCATATTTCGTGTCAATCCGATTTACGGTTTGTCCGTGGCAAGCCAAAACGCATAGAAATTAGTTTAGTCGATTTAATTTAAAATCGATCGTTTATTTCCGTAACTCGCACAGATGATCGAATTAGCTTCTGAAACCTATTCCATTGTGTTCGAAACGTGGGGTAAACCCTAGAAACGCCAATCACCGCGCGAGATTTGGAGTTCGGAAAATTTTGGATGAATCGTGTTTTCGTAAATTTTCTATAAAAGGACTTGATAATTCTTCATTTGCAAAAAAAGAAAGCAAGACCCTAATATTTAGTTCAGCCGCCAGTTTCTTGTTAATGGCTGAAAATCATTCTCCGTCTCCCCTTAAAAATCTTCAAATCCGTAAGCAATTACAACAAACTTCCTACTGCAAAGATGAAGAACAAGATGAGAGCTACACATCCAACGGTGGGAATCTCGAATCATCGACCATAGGCAGAGATATTTGCCCCCGTTCGTTCTCGCTTCTTGCACGTTTTTCAAGTGCTATGGGGGGCCGAGCTTCGCCTCCTTCCAGGCGTTGATGGTGTCGGCAATGGGTTCGAAACCCATGTCTTCGATCATCTTCAAAGCAAGTGTAGTAGGTGCGATAATTCAAGGGTTGGTGGCGGCCGTGGGTTCATATGCGCGTGCGTTACCTGGTAGAGGAGGAAGAAATTGGAGTGCAGCCAAGATTTGCAGAGAGTAGAATGCACGGCCCAGAACTATTAGGGTATAAAAGTCAAAATGAATTTGTAAATAAATTATATTTAAAATAGTATGATCTTTAAACTATCATAACTTTGTCGTAAGAGGTCGAAAAATTACGAAATGACTTGGATCGGGTTCATTTTGTCGAGCAATACGCAATGAAGCTAGTTTTGGAGTCGTTTGGAGCTAGTGAAAATTTCGGGTAAAATTAAACGCACGTTTAATTTTATTCGAAATAAAATGCTACAACGGTTATCGGAAACTCAAGGCGAGAACTTCTCACTCAATCGAATTGTTTCGATTTAAATTTTAAATAGTTAGATTTAAAATTGTTCGATTGTGTGATTGAATGATAATGTGTTATCTATTGTGTTAAATAGACCCTATGCGCCGTATATTAAGAGGATGTTATTTATTAAAAACATATACCGCGATAATTCCAACTTTTATGGAATTGGTATTATATATGTACTTGGAGTTGATTTTCCCACATTATATAGCGGATGGGACCCTATTGCGCCGCATAATAGCGGATAGTATTTTATAAATCCCATATACCGTGATATTTCGTCTTGAAGCGAAATTGGTATTGTGCTAACATCTTTGGATGCAGGGAAACAAGTTGGAGGGATCCAACTGGATTCCTCAAATGAGTGAATTGGTTTCATTGTCGTGTGTTGATCCATTTATTGATCTATTTATAATCTGCGTGATTACCTTTGTGATTGAAATCGTTAAAGGCTAAATTTTAGCCGAATATATTTTGGTATCGTTAGATGCCGAAAATAAATAAAATTTAATTTTTAAAAATTTAAGTTGAGAATTCATAATAAAAATTTAATTTTGGAATTTATTCATTTTAAATAAATAAACATTGCAATTTTTATGTTATAAAAATTATGATTTTTGTGAAATATAACCGAAATATGATTTTTGAAATAAGTAGTTTATTAATTTATAAAATGGTTTAAATTGGGATTTTTGAATTATTATAAATGATTTATATAAAATATTTATAAAATTGATATTTATGAATTAAAATATTGGAATTATAAAACAAGTTTTTATAAGTGTTAAAATGGAATATAAATGGATTTCATAAGTGAATGAAATCTACAGATTTATAAATTGTGAAGTTGTAAAATGAATGGATTTTTGGTAAAATAAAATATTTATAAGTAATTAACTTATAAATTAGGTTTTTGGGTGTAAATGGAATATGGATAGAATTTGTTAATAAAGTGATTTTTATAAGTTGAAGTTGTTATAAAATATAAACCGAACTTATAAACGTTGTTTATAAATCCGAGGTCGACTTATTTTAATAAGTTTAATTATTATAGCTTATTAAAGGAAATATATTCACGATTTTGGACGGTGAATAATATGTTTAAGAAATATTTTGGAAAAGTGATATTTTAAATAGAATTAAAACGATTCAAAAACGTTTTAAAATGTGTTAAGTATCGAAATCATAGATTTCAACATTTATTGTTGAAATAGACGTTTGCGAGGGATAAAAGGAAATGGTGGACTATAAGACTGTTGTTATAGTAAATGATTTTCGAAAGGAAAAGTTTTGTGTAGTATTGGGATTTATATATATATAAATATCTTAATTTCGAATCCCTATACTAGTGATTTTGGATTGTCGTGACGATGTTTTACGTAACATTCATTTTGTCCTAAATAAATATGTTTAAGTGAGCGTTTTCCTTAAAGAATAAAATATATACTTAATTTAGATTTAAGTATATTGAATATTTTCAAAATGTTGAAAATAAATAGATTGGTGAATTACTTATTATTAAATAAGTATGGAAATGTTTTTCTAATATGAAGTGAATGTTTGAGATTTTATCTTTTAAAGATAAATTAAAAATGAATACCAGAAATCGATTTGGAAATCGTATATTCATAGATATTTTGGAAAGGTAAATTCACTATGGAATATGTAAAAGAAAGGGAAATTTGTTTTAAAAATAAACATTGATTTATTTTTAGAAAGTTGGAAATAAATTTACGAATTTGGAACGTAAGTTTAAATCGATAAGGATTTATTTAATTGGTTTAAATGAACCATTTTGAAACGGTAGTTGTAAGGGTGTAAATTGATTTGAATTTGGTTTTCAAATGGTTGAAGTGTGGGATATATATATCTTGTAAAGATATTTTTGGAAATAAATAATTTGGAAAATTATTTATAATCGGGTGATGTTGTGAATATTGATTGATAGTTAAATAACCGACTATCAATATTGACCCTCAAATAGGTATCTGCTGTGAATTGGTTGAAATTGAATGCTACACTTATTTTTAAATTATTACGCTCGTTATTCGGACTACCCATTACCGAATAGTGATACGACGTAATGGATAGCATTGAAGACCGGCGTTGAAGACCGGGTATTTGTGAAAACGATAGGATAACCTATCGATTATCTCCGCACCGTTAGCTACGGTACGGAGATTTCCTTTGTGATGGGAAGTTTTATCGGGATTGTGAATACCCAGATTGCAAGGGCTTCTTTGGAAGTGCCTTTGGTTCTGTTCGAACCCGGAACAGACTTGTATGGTTACATGTCTGACATTACATTTTGAGATATAAAGCAGATTTCTTTCAAATACATTTCCGTTGGTGATGGAGAATTTATTCTCTCAGCTTAACACCCTTAGAGGTTATGTAGTTGAAGGTTATCAGCGATATAGCCCCAATTTTGTAATGTGGCATGCTGAGTGTTGCTGTGTGATGATTATCTATTGATCATTTGTTGATTAAAGCGTGGCTTTGTGAAAAAGCGTAGCTTTGTGGAAGAGACTTCGTCAGACCTCACTCCTTGGAAATGGTCAAAACAGGAATATGCGGCAAGGTTATGAGGGTCGTGCCCTTTAGGGTATGTCATTTCCTTCTGGAAAGGGTGGCATCATGGTTTGGAGCCCAGATACTTACTCATGTTGACACACTATATTTATTACTGTGTGATGTTGGTTATCGAGCGCTCGGATAAAGGTCCAAAGGGACCGGGGGATGACATATTCGTGTAGTAGTTACCTAATTACAGAGGTAGCCCGGCCTTGTGTTGGAAGAGATCTAACCGTAACGTTAGGTTCTCGGGACGTCCCGCTAGAGGCGATCCCATTGACAGTAGGAAGTTCCTTAGCCTGACCATTTGTTGGAAATCCAAATAAAACAATACGCATCTTGTACGGTTTTAGTTGTAGAACCTGCCATTCACTTATGATGGCGCCCCACTGTTTGGATGGTAGCTATAGTAGGCATAGTTCGAAATGTCTATGCTGGCAAAGATTTATATTCTATTTTCGAAATGTTTTCTACACTATGCACTAATAATAATAAAAATAAAATGATTTGTTTTGCGTAGTAAGCATCTTTGACTATCATAAGGAGAAATCTCCTCCAATTATGCGTTTGCATTATGTGTGTGCGGGGAGGCCTTATGGTAGTTTCATTTTCCAAAAGCGTTGCGGATATTTTTCACTTCTATTGTTGTTGTTGTTTTAAAGATAAATAACTGTTTTAAGTTCTCACACTTGTCCCATGACTGACCTGGAGTTTATTGTTCTTTTCCTAAACTCTGGATGCCCAAAATTTTCCGCACGGCCAGTCTAGAGTCAGGTTATCAGGTCATTCTGGATTCAGAAGTGCTATGGAGCTCAAGTGGTGAGCTGGATGCGAGACGTACCACTTGTATATGATATTATCTTTTTCGCTGTAAATTTCACTTGTAAGGACATGTTTGTATAACTTTCCATTGTTTAGTTGTGTTATATATTATTGTTGTACACTCTGATGATATGATGTAATATAATAACTGAGATAGTCCTTTGTTTTTAAAGATATTCATTTATCTATTATATGTTGTTCCATTGCGATATGTGAGATTCTGATATTGTTTCTGTTCTGTTTCCTTATTTCTTCTATCTTTTTCTTCTACCACTTCTTTTAAACCCTAACAATTCGGTTTTTCGGCATTCGATCATGCGGCATTTGATACAGTGGACATATTAGTGTCGATTTTCGGAAGTCGAAAATCTCGAAACGTTACATTTGGTATCAAAGCATTTGGTTAAGCGACAACCATGGCTCTGTTGGGTGTTACTCATTAGAGATAGAGTCAGTAGTACTCTAGGATGAGTTTGAGTGTAATAATAGCTATGAGCGCGTATTTGTTAGTGAAAATAAAATTGTTTTCTGTTGTGATGATTAGTTTGTTGAGTGGTATATGGGTTCTGGTGGGTATAGTCTGTACAACTCTATCGATAGGGATCTCTAAACACTTGTTCAGAAAAATTCGACACAATATCATTTTAAAATAGGGTAAATGAAATAATTTTACCTTGATTATATTTTATATATAAAGGAATAATTTTTTAGAAATTATTAAAGTATATACAAATTGATTGTTTGGTTGTTGTATAAGTTAAATGAAAACAACAGCTGTAAAAGAATAAATTATATAAGGAAATGAATTATAAGTATGGAACTTAATTAAAATGATTTACACTTGTGAAATAATCTTATATATAAGAAGTGAAATTATATAAGTAAAAGATTTATAAATGTGATTTATAATCTAAAAACAAAATTCCAGAGAAGTGTTTTGAAAGGATTTGATATTTTGGAAAATTGTTTTGGAGAAATTAAAGCTCTAAACTCTTTTCGGTCGTTGGAAAATAATTCTGATGATGATTGCAACATCATCGGTGTTCATTTTTGGGTTTCCAAAAGAGGAATTGCTGCCAAGTTATTTTAAATGGAAGTTGTTTGGAAAACTTGGATTTGGTTTTGGAAATTCAAAAGATAATTTGAATTGATTTCAAAAATGGTTTTGAAAGGTTGAAAAGATTCTGGAATCCTATTTAAAATATTTATGGGAATGATAAATGAGTTGATAACTTGTACTATTTGAATTTTGATAGAATAAATTTAACTTAAAGGATGGAGTTAAATAAAAGGAAGTATAAGTGAATCAATAAAAATCCAAGTGGTAATTGGTGAATATAAGTTGTATAACTTATAAAATGGAATTCACTTTAGAATTGGAATCTGAATTGGATTATAAGTGAAAATTTAAGGAAGGTTAAATAAACCGATTTGGACTAGATAAGATGTTGAAATGAAATATAACTTAAGTGATGCTGAATAAAGTGATTTTGGTGTCGAAGTAAATTAATAAGTGAATTAATGAAATGAAGTCATTAAGAATTTGAACTTGAGTTATATAAATGAAATTCAACTTTATATGGTTAAAGGAATTAGCAATTGAATTAATTAATGGATGGAATATTAATCAATCGAATGTAAAAGAATTGATATGGGATAATGAATGTAAGTGTAAATTCATTAAAAGCTAATGTTATCGGAAGTTGAATAATTGAATGAAAGTCAATTTAATATCAACCAATTGGAATTAAAAGTGTTAAACCAAATTGAATGTAAAATGAATAAATTTGGTTGTGTTGTACATACATTGGTTGTTATATAATTGTTAGTTGATTGTGTAAAATTCATTAAGTGTTAATGAAATTGAATTAATGAATTGAAAGCTAAAGTAACTGGAATTCAAATTGAAAGTGATGTAAAATTTAATAGAATTGAATTTGATTGAATGGAAAGTAAGCTAACTTGAATTTAAAATAGTGAATGTATACTAATTGGAAATGAATAAATGAATGTTGATAAAAATCCAATGTTAACAAATCAAATGTGATTAAAATGAAAAAAACCAATCCAATGAATATTAATGACAAGTGAATGTATATTGATTTGGTTATGAATTGATTTGGATAGACACTGATTTGTTGGATGATAGTTGTTAGGTGGTTGCATTTGTTGTTTTTGTTGCATTTGCTATGTTGGAACATGTAGTTGTTAAGTTGTTATATATTGTATATCGATATTATTTTCTATATGCATGTTTCTCATGGTTTGTTGAGTGTTTAGTAGGTGCGGATTGCGCTTGCTTCGCATTTGAAGCTCGCTTTCGCGCTATATTAGCCGTATATGCTCGCTAATAATATATAAGGTACATATCTCGGATTAGATATCGTACTTTTACATTTTTTTCCCCTGCGGGATGCCTCATCACTTGATGAGATGTATATTTGTGATATATACACTGTCATTTTTTTCGGATCGAGCTGCGCAAAGGAGATTCTGGCGAATTTTTCTGAAAATTTAAGGCGTTAGAATATTTTTGACAAAATTGAGATATTTTTGAAAACCAAGTTTGGATTTGGAAACTTAGTAAAGATTTTGTAACAAGTTTAACTATTGATATTTTGGAAAAGTTAAACACTTAAGAGATTTGTAAATCAAACTTGAACGGTTTGTTTTGAAAAGTTAATGGATTTCGAAACTCTTTCTTACTTGGCAATTTCGAGGACGAAATTCTTTTAAGCGGGGAAGTTTGTAACGACCCAGAATTTCTGTCAATTAAAGTTTGAATATTTATTTGATTTTAAATATTAATAAGTAAAATTTATGAGTCGAATAATTTATTTTTCGAATATCTAGATTTAATTGGGTAATTTAATTGATAATTTAATAATTGAAATTCCAGAAATAATTGAATATTTGATTTAATGTGATTAAAAATGATCTAAAAAGATATATTAAATCATATTGAAGTTAGAACAATGTTTGTGAACTTTTGAAATCGAATTAAAAGTTAAATTGCGAAAATTGAATATTTTAATATTTAATCGACTAGTGAAAATAGCCATTTTTTAAACAGTCTCGGATTTTTACAAAACCAGTTTCATCAGATCCGTAATGTTATATTATTGTATGGTTTCAAATTTTGTGTTAATCGGATTTGTAGTTTGTCCGTGGCAAGCCAAAACACATAGAAATTAGTTTAATCGATTTAATTTAAAATCAATCGTTTATTTCCGTAACTCGCACAAATGATCGAATTAGCTTCCGAAACCTATTCCATTGTGTCCGGAACGCGGGATAAACCCTAGAAACGCCAGTCACCGCATGAGATTTGGAGTTCGGAAATTTTTTGATGAATAGTGTTTTCGTAAATTTTCAATAAAAGGACTTGATAATTCTTCATTTGCAAAAAAAGAAAGCAAAACCCTAATATTTAGTTCAGCCGCCAGTTTCTTGTTAATGGCTGAAAATCATTCTCCTTCTCCCCTTAAAAATCTTCAAATCCGTAAGCAATTAAAACAAACTTCCAACTGCAAAGATGAAGAACAAGATGAGAGCTATACATCCAACGGTGGGAATCTCGAATCATCGAACACAAGCAGAGATATTTGCCCCCGTTCGTGCTCGCTTCTTGCACGTTTTTCAAGTGCTATGGGGGGCCGAGCTTTGCCTCCTTCCAGGCGTTGATGGTGTCGGCGATGGGCTTCGAAACCCATGTCTTCGATCATCTTCAAAGCAAGTGTAGTAGGTGCGATAATTCAAGGATTGATGGCGGCCGTGGGTTCATATGCGCGTGCGTTACCTGGTAGAGGAGGAAGAAATTGGAGTGCGGCCAAGATTTGCAGAGAGTAGAATGCACGGCCCAGATTTATTAGGGTATAAAAGTTAAAATAAATTTGTAAATAAATTATATTTAAAATAGTATGATCTTTAAACTATCATAACTTTGACGTACGAGGTCGAAAACTTACGAAACGACTTGCGTCGGGTTCGTTTTGTCAAGTACTATGCAATGGAGCTGGTTTGGAGTCATTTGGAGCTAGTGAAAATTTTGGGTAAAATTAAACGCACGTTTAATTTTATTCGAAATAAAACGCTACAACGGTTATCGGAAACTCAAGGTGAGAACTTCTCACTCAATCGAATTGTTTCGATTTAAATTTTAAATAGTTAGATTTAAAATTGTTCGGTTGTGTGATTGAATGATAATGTGTTATCTATTGTGTTAAATAGACCCTATGCGCCGTATATTAAGCGGATGTTATTTATTAAAAACATATACCGCGATAATTCCAACTTGTATGGAATTGGTATTATATATGTACTTGGAGTTGATTTTTCCGCATTATATAGTGGATGAGACCCTATTGCGCCGCATAATAGCAAACAGTATTTTATAAATCCCATATACCGCAATATTTCGTCCTGAAGCGAAATTGGTATTGTGTTAACATCTTTGGATGCAGGGAAACAGGTTGGAGGGATCCAACTGGATTCCTCAAATGAGTGAATTGGTTTCATTGTCGTGTGTTGATCCACTTATTGATCTATTTATAATCTGCGTGATTATCTTTGTTATTGAAATCGTTAAAGGCTAAATTTTAGCCGAATATATTTTGGTATCGTTAGATGCCGAAAATAAATAAAATTTAATTTTTGAAAATTTAAGTTGAGAGTTCATAATAAAAATTTAATTTTGGGATTTATTCATTTTAAATAAATAAACGTTGCAATTTTTATGTTATAAAAATTATGATTTTTGTGAAATATAACCGAAATGTGATTTTTGAAATAAGTGTTGATTAATTTATAAAATGGTTTAAATTGGGATTTTTGAATTATTATAAATGATTTATATAAAATATTTATAAAATTGATATTTATGAATTAAAATATTGGAATTATAAAACAAGTTTTTATAAGTGTTAAAATGGAATATAAATGGATTTCATAAGTGAACGAAATCTATAGATTTATAAATTGTGAAGTTATAAAATGAATGGATTTTTGGTAAAATAAAATATTTATAAGTAATTAACTTATAAATTAGATTTTTGCGTGTAAATGGAATATGGATAGAATTTGTTAATAAAGTGATTTTATAAGTTGAAGTTGTTATAAAATATAAATCGAACTTATAAACGTTGTTTATAAATCCGAGGTCGACTTATTTTGATAAGTTTAATTATTATAGCTTATTAAAGGAAATATATTCACGATTTTGGACGGTGAATAATATGTTTAAGAAATATTTTGGAAAAGTGATATTTTAAATAGAACTAAAACGATTCAAAAACGTTTTAAAATGTGTCAAGTATCGAAATCATAAATTTCAACATTTATTGTTGAAATAGACGTTTGCGAGGGATAAAAGGAAATGGTGGACTATAACACTGTTGTTATAGTAAATGATTTCCGAAAGGAAAAGTTTAGTGTAGTATTGGGATTTATACAAATATCTTAATTTCGAATCCCTATACAAGTGATTTTGGGTTGTCGTAATGATGTTTTACGTAACATTCGTTTTGACCCAAATAAATATGTTTAAGTGAACGTTTTCCTTAAAGAATAAAATATATACTTAATTTAGATTTAAGTATATTGAATATTTTCAAAATGTAGAAAATAAATAGATTGGTGAATTACTTATTATTAAATAAGTATGGAAATGTTTTTCTAATATGAAGTGAATGTTTGAGATTTTATCTTTTAAAGATAAATTAAAAATGAATACTAGAAATCGATTTGGAAATCGTATATTCATAGATATTTTGGAAAGGTAAATTCACTATGGAATTTATAAAAGAAAGGGAAATTTGTTTTAAAAATAAACATTGATTTATATTTAGAAAGTGTGGAAATAAATTTACGAATTTGGAACGTAAGTTTAATAAATCGGTAAGGATTTATTTAATTGGTTTAAATGAACCATTTTGAAACGGTAGTTGTAAGGGTGTATATTGATTTGAAATTGGTTTTCAAATGGTTGAAGTGTTGGATATATATATCTTGTAAAGATATTTTTGGAAATAAATAATTTAGGAAATTATTTATAATTGGGTGATGTTGTGAATATTGATTGATAGTTAAATAACCGACTATCAATATTGACCCTTAAAGAGGTATCTGTTGTGAATTGGTTGAAATTGAATGCTACACTTATTTTTAAATTATTGCGCTCATTATTCAGACTACCCATTCCGAATAGTGATACGACGTAATGGATAGCATTGAAGACCGATGTTGAAGACCGGGTATTTGTGAAAACGATAGGATAACCTATCGTTGTCTCCGCACCATTAGCTACGGTATGGAGATTTCCTTTGTGATAGGAAGTTTTATCGGGATTGTGAATACCCGGATTGCAAGGGCTTCTTTGGAAGTGCCTTCGGTTCTGTTCGAACCCGGAACAGACTTGTATGGTTACATGTTTGACATTACATTTTGAGATATAAAGCAGATTTCTTTCAAATACATTTCCGTTGGTGGCGGAGAATTTATTCTCTTAGCTTAAAACCCTTAGAGGTTATGTAGTTGAAGGTTATCAGCGATATAGTCCCAATTTGGTAACGTGGCATGCTGAGTGTTGTTGTGTGAAGATTATCTATTGATCATTTGTTGAACAAAGCGTGGCTTTGTGAAAAAGCGTAGCTTTGTGGATGAGACTTCGTCAGACCTCACTCCCCGGAAATGGTCAAAACGGGAATATGCGGCAAGGTGATGAGGGTCGCGCCCTTTAGGGTATGTCATTTCCTTCTAGAAAGGGTGGTATCATGATATGGAGCCCAGATACTTACTCATGTTGGCACACTATATTTATTACTGTGTGATATTGGTTATCGAGCGCTCGGATAAAGGTCCAAAGGGACCGAGGGATGACATATTCGTGTAGTAGTTACCTTGTTTCAGAGGTAGCCCGGCCTTATGTTGGCAGAGATCTAACCGTAACGTTAGGTTCTTGGGACGTCCCGCCAGTGGCGATCCCATTGACAGTAGGAAGTTCCTTAGCCTGACCATTTGTTGGAAATCCAAATAAAACAATTCACATCTTGTAGGGTTTTAGTTGTAGAACTTGCCATTCACTTATGGTGGCGCCCCACTGTTTGGATGGTAGCTATAGTAGGCATAGTTCGAAATGTCTATGCTGGCTAAGATTTATATTCTATTTTCGAAATGTTTTCTACACTATGCACTAATAATAATAAAAATCAAATGATTTGTTTTGCGTAGTAAGCATCTTTGACTATCATAAGGAGAAATCTCCTCCAATTCTGCGTTTGCATTATGTGTGTGCGGGGAGGCCTTATGGTAGTTTCATTTTCCAAAAGCATTGCGGATATTTTTCACTTCTATTGTTGCTGTTGTTTTAAAGATAAATAACTGTTTTAAGTTCTCACACCGGTCCCATGACTGACCTGGAGTTTATTGTTCTCTTCCTAAACTCTGGTGCCCAAAATTTTCCATACGGGCAGTCTAGAGTCAGGTTATCGGGTCATTCAGGATTCAGAAGTGCTATGAAGCTCAAGTGGCGAGCTAGATGCGAGACGTACCACTTGTATATGATATTATCTTTTCCGCTGTAAATTTCACTTGTAAGGACATGTTTGTATAACTGTCCATTGTTTAGTTGTGTTATATATTGTTGTTGTACACTCTGATGATATGATGTAATGTAATAACTGAGATAGTCCTTTGTTTTTAAAGATATTCATTTATCTATTATATGTTGTTCCACTGCGATATGTGAGACTCTGATATTGTTTCTGTTCTGTTTCCTTATTTCTTCTATCGTTTTCTTCTACCTCTTCTTTTAAACCCTAA